>CANUEZ040000050.1:2836250-4254375 GCA_948099385.1 Fasciola hepatica
GCTGAGGCGAGTCAGATCACCAGACCGGAAAAACTCACCTCTGAGCCTCTGACTTCTTCTTTTGCGAATAACCATGTTTGAGCGTGTGTTATGCCATGTGGTAGACGCAATAGGTTGACGGAATGAGATCGATGCAGAGAGCTGACGCCGTTTTTAACGATTTTCTATACTGGGGTGTTCGCGGCTTCGACTGTTGGTCTTTGTAAGCTCCTGATCACTACACTTAGTGTTTAGGTTGGTGAGCAGTGCCCACTGACGCTAATGACGATGATGTCTTCTCGGCTGGTGATGAAATTTTTGCGACCTAAAAGTCAAGCTCAGAGATTAGGAGATCATGAAATGGATGCTGTACACGACTGTCGTTCAGTGGGTAAGTGGCTGATAGAGCCCCAAATCCTTGTTTAATCGGAGAACGCGAAGTCTGTAATCTAAATTTATATAAGAGAATCAGTCAAGCACAAATGAAAGTAATTATAAACAGTGAGCTACCTGGCCACAATCTACAAATTAGTGACAAAAATTCAAATGCCTAATAAATAGCATAGTAAATGCATGCGGATAGTTCGAGAAAAACTGTAGTGATTCGAATGCTTCAACACGCGGCCCAGTTATTCGAGTCTTTAGCAGCGCGAAAGCATGGTCACATTCTTGCGAGCAAACAAAAGTACCACTTTGTGCTGTAAACCGGTGTGGAGATGCAATAATCGATGCGAAATCCATGACAAACCTTGGATAACAAGAGGCCATCCCCAGAAATGTCCTCAGTTGTTGTACTGATGTCAGCTGTGATCATTTCTTGACTGTGTCGCACTTTTGCTGTATCCGTTTAACTCCACCCGGTATAACTGCATGCCCTAGAGATTTTACTTCACACCAGAGGAAGTGATATTTGTGATTTTTAACGTTAAGCCCACCAGGCGGAACCTTGGGAATACCCGTTCTAGTCACTGATTGTGTTCTTCCACGGGCATTCCGTGCACTGTAAAGTAACCCAAATAAAACAGGCATCCATCGGTACCATATCTTTTAGAAAATTGTTCATCAGATGTTGGAAGTTAGCAGGAAATTCTGCCCCATCCGAATGGTATTGTCTCGAATTCGTATAACCCAGAGGGAACATAAGCGCGGTTTGTCCACGGTCAGGTGTTTTAACCTCTAATTACCCGTATCCACTTGCTGAGTTCAAAGTGGGAAACCACTTAGACCCGTAGGGTACATCGAAAATTGCATCCACGAGTGGTTGGTGGGATTAATTTATTCGAGCTATTGCGTTTGGTTTCCGGTTGTCTATACAAAGTCACAGGTTACCATCGACTTTCTCCATAAACACTAGTGAGGATGGTCGGAGGACTTACTTTTGTTTACAAAAGCTTGGATCATGTCATCTAACTGAGGTACATATCAGATCGTTAGTTAGCGCATGCACTGTCTGACAAGGTTTACCGCCCTTGAAGTCATTTTTATGTTCAACCAAGCTGACGTCCCTCATTGTACTTGATTCACTAGCGAAAACATCCGCACCTCTTTTATGAGGGTCAGACACTTTTCTATACGAGTTCGCCTTTCCTCTATTACTGTGCTTCTGAGCGGCTCAGTGCCGGGGTGCCATCGAATTCGTTTTACACCACTTCGTTGTCCACATGTGTTGTGATTCAAATGCCTTCACACGCGGTCCAGTGCACTACAGCTTCATTTCCAGTATCCAACCAATCAGGTGAAGCCGGACCTTGACAGTTAGATCGTGCAGATACAGTGGGGTACCTTTTTGATTGGTCAGTACGTTATCTGTCAATAGCTGCGTACTTCCTTTTGTACACGAACGACTTTGTACCAACCAAATCCGACAGAATGCATTCCCGAGATTCCTGTCTGGTCTTGTCGTTCCCCCAAGGCGTGTAGTCCGGGCACGAGCTATTCCACTATGTATGATCGGCCGGGAAGATATAACTCTCACATCTACTTCACGCAATAACCATGCGGGTTGAAAATTGTGTGCGATTGTTGATGACGGAGGAAAAATTGAAGTCATTAGGCAGTGTGTTAGTGTAAAAGAGACGGTTCAAGACCCAGCACAAGTGGGGAGGGTGGGGTGTACGGCTCAACGATGTTACAAAAATAAATGGTTAACACAGAGGGTCGCCTAGCAGAAGACATGACAATAGTGTGGCTTGACTACCAGTGCGTAAACAATGATATCAGTTGAGTTGGCTTGGGAATCAGAGCGTCAGAGATAAGTGACACTAGGATTTAGGTACGGGAGTAGAGGAGACAGAACAGATAAATTTGCTGCCAGTTTGATTCGTGTGACTGGGTCAAGGACAAATATGAAATCTGTGATAGTGAAAAACAGAATGTGGTTGTGGTAGAATTTTATTGCTCAATAACACAGCGTAGTCGAGATCGTTGGTAGGTTGTCGACGTTTCGGTCACCCCTTACACTAAAACAACATCACAAACACACAGACCAACACACGAACACACTGTGACTAACACCCAATTGCTCTAAGCTATTATTCCAGTTTCATTCGGTTGCAAAACCAGTCTTGAAAAAGGTTACCCGTGGTGACCGAAACGTCGACAACCTACCAACGATCTCGACTACGCTGTGTTATTGAGCAATAAAATTCTACCATAACATTTCACATGGCGCATCGATTTTTCGATACACTCCGAACCGATTTCGGTTCTGACAGAATGTGGTTGGTTGTGTAGGAAGAATGGGCCGCGGAACCAAACATGGCTTGGGGTGGGAAATTCATCGTGGGAGTTGGAGATGAATACAGGCACCTTTTTCGTGCCAAACTAACGATACAAGACAAGTTCCTGATCTGCTAGTCACTAACTGCCTGTTTGTTCTAGAATCTGGATACGGATATGTCGTATACCATATCCCCTTGGTGATACTGTACTGTTTTGGTAAGCGGTTCACGGTACACGGTACGATACAGCTTCGCGGTCACGTGCATTTAGAAGTTTCAACCAACCGGAATTACTGTGACAAATACCACAAAAGTCGGCTGTGATTGATTAATTGACGATTTATCAATTGATGCCTTTGATAGTACCTATTTATACAAATGAGTTCTGGAGTGAAATTATCGTGCAGTTCTCTGACCTTCATCTTCTTGCTATTTCGGCGTACGTATTTCCGAATTGCGGTGATTTTGAATTGTCTTGTCAGCTTAAGCATTCCGAACAGTCCAGTTAAAAATATCATTTATGGAAGGGGGCTACGACCAATCGAAGGCCGCCGAAAGAGGAATTGGCCGGCAGTGGCTGAAATCTAACTCGGGACGTCATGGTTCTCATCCCACCACGTTTAGAGTTTGATCACCGCAAGTTAGTTGGATTGCACCTCCCGTATTCGGGCACATTCCATCGATTAGTGCGTGAACAAAAATTAGACTGGGATGGGAATCGAAAGCAAATGTGATCTAATCCCGCGGGTGTATAGAAACACAGCCATTAGCTGACTACTGTTCAGCTTTAATTTTTCTACGAACTAGGAAGGTTCTCAATTTTTCTATTGGTAGGGACACATCTGATTGATTTTCTGTCAACCGCATCATGAACGTGATGTGTTGGAGTATCTCGATGTACGCTATCTCATGTACAGTTGTGATTATTTGAAAGCCTACTTCACACCTACGATTGTTCAGAAGGATAGACGATGGGTACTCATTAGATACAGATAGTTAGTACGTAAAATTTGCCAGATAACGGCATGGCGATTGGTCGATAAATCAAGTTTTATCCAAACCGGTCTTACAGTCGATCGCATGACAGTTATCCGCAAATGGTTCAAGGTGTACCAAACACCTCAAATCACAAGCTCATCCTGGTATACTCAAAGAATCAGACGAGTGTTCTTCACTGAGCAGCTTGTGAACGGACCACACCATTTCACTTAGGTTTAATTATCACCAATAGATCTTCTTTCCTTTTAACAAATGTTTGCACTGTATTAAAACCGTAGTGAAAAATTGTCAATCAAAGTAAACTCGAAGTGAACTCATTTGTTTGGACAAGGGCCGAGAAGTTATGAGATATTTTTGAAGTTTCACTTAGTCTCGAAGATCACAAAATTTAAACAAGCCGAAAGCAGTTAACGGGATTCTCGCATAATGCAAAACATCCTTGTCCACATTTTACCAACTGTGCAAGCGGATTTCGGTATTTTAGTGCTTCTCCCAAAATTAAATCAAAACAATGAAAAACAAGCACTTTTTCTTTTACGTAAGCCGACAAATTTGCATTTTTATCGTGCTGGAGAATACTTGCAACTAAATCTATATGATTGGTTGAAAAGCTTTGTTTCTATCGAGTCATTGAGAAGATAGACGTCATGTTTTGATTTTGATAATGAGTGACAGAAAAGGGATTATTGTGAGTCAAATTCATCCCCGATCAGTTACGTGATCAAGTCACGGGTTAAATTAAATTCCCTATTGATTTTGGGTAGTAACCAAGGTAGTTGGAATGCCTCAAAGAAACTCTTTTGTGAACAAAGTGGTTAATTGAACAATCTGATCACTACAGCCTCTGGCGTTGTTCGGGGATATTTATGTGTGGCTTTCGGTGCGTTCGTAAGGATTTCGTAGACTATTTTGAATGAGTCATCATTCACTTGATGTCTAGAATCTGCAGGGTGCGCCACAATTGGGCTAATAATGGATTTTCTGTTCCCCATATTCAGACAAACCGGTTTGTGCTATTTTGATTCTATGCTATAATTGCCGTGTAATTCTACCTAAGGGGCTTGTCGAACATGAACAAATAGACGAATAGGCTTGTATGGAAGAGGTAGGGACAAGTAGCTTGTATTTAAGGTTCATTGAGATCACTGGTCGGCCGGTGAAGCGGGTACGTAGTGTTGCAGCGGGAGAAGTTCGAGCGATTGCCCTTTGCAGACATTTTACTAATAACTAGCTTTTATCACCTGCCTTGAAAAGGAACTGAATGAACCCTAAAGACAGGTTACCTGTCCTTACGTCTTCCATGCAAGCCTATTCGTCTATTTGCTCATGTTCGACAAGTCACTTAGGTAGAATTACATGGCAGTTATGGCATAGAATCAAAGTAGCACAAACCGGCTTGTCTGATTATGGGGAAACAGAAAGTCCATTATCAGCCCAATTGTGGCGCATCTTGCAAACAATGGACATCAAATGAATGAAAGCACCGAAAGCCACACATAAATATCCCCGAACAACGCCAGAGGCTGTAGTGATCAGATTGTCCAATTAACCACTTTGTTCACAAAAGAGTTTCCTTGAGGCATTCCAACTACCTTGGTCACGACCCGAGACCAACCTCTGAACTCAGTGTAACCCGCATGCTGAACCTTTGGTCAAAACCGTAGTAGTGCTTTCTGCTCACACCGATGGTTTTCTTGAGTTTCTAAATAATGAGTGAATCGTTTAGATGGTGATAATAAGTGATAAAACTATTGCATAATTGAATAGATACTCATTCAATGACAGGAAAATAAATATCGGGAGGATAATGGTTAGTGCCAAGCAAGAAAATGAACACACTCACAGATAGCTGTTCTACCCGACCCACTAACTCTGGTGAGAAGAGTCTTCCGGCTTTAAACTATTTTATTCAATCAACGAAAAACAGAGTTTATGTAGGATGCAAGGGTCACCGTCTCCAATCATCGCATCACAAAATAATGCTTCCAAACTAGCATCGGTCAACGTCTCTTCTGATTGGTTGACTGGTGATACGGCCTACGACAACTTAACGGGAATCCTTTCTTGTCTTATCGATTTGTTGTCCTGTAGTTCGTGATTCTGTTCGCCCAAAACTTGACCTGGATTTTGGACAAGCTCTGACTAGCTGACGCCGATGAGTCAGCCCATACCCTCACAGCAGCAGTAGTAGAAAACCTATCATAGCAAAGCACACCAACACAGAAGAGAAAAGTGTCCCTAAGACGAATCATTGATGGTCCGAGGAACACTTTAGCATAAATGTGCCTATCTAAACCCGAGCGCACAACCAAGCATCTCCGGCTTCTGTGTCGGGCAAACTGAAACCTAAGATAAATCAGTTTCAACATGCTCGTTCACTGTTCTTTCCCTCTCTCGGTTATCGAATGCAGAGCAGTGGGACCGCTTGAGGAGGACAGCAGTACTGTCGTCCTACAGGCTGCGAAAGGCGAAAATGACCGTCGTACTGGGTGAAGCCGATTATAAGTAGAATACGAAGCAGCTGGAGGGTAAGATTACTTATTGCGGTCTACCCAAAATGATCTCATTCGCGAACCCTGAAAACAAAGCGAATGCAAACTTCGAGAGTATGCAGACTAGGTGAGAGTTGAATCAACAGAGCAGACATAACTCGATCGGTTATCAGAGATACACAAGTATGGTATTCCTCTAAGGCCCATGTATTCTCTATCCGGAACCCAGAAATGCGACTTGGTGAAGGAATTACGGAAACGCTTGAGATCCGCGCTAGGTGCAATGTGTTACTTCATGCTCCGTCCTGGACAAAGTGAAAAACATCAAAAAAGAGCAGGATGTCGTCACCGTTTCAACTGACTTCACTTTAAGCAATGCGGACCAGACTAAGCACAATAACTAACCCATCCAGGTACATCAGTTTGAACAACAGTTGGAAACTAGAATATTCCACACATAAATGAACTTATTGAAATGCTTCAAACTTCATGGCTATATCTGCCATACATTTCAAGGGCCAAGCTAGTCAGGTTACTTATACTTTTTTCCGGCTGGCCCCTGTGAGAGGATGAGCCACCTTTACGGATTTCCAAAAAGGCACCTACTTGCCAGAGGTATGCGTGACGAATTATTCATTAAGATTATTTGCAATCTGGTACGAAGGGGCGTACTTCAGAGCCACTTGGTTTTTGTTCGATGTAGCAACTCTAGCCCGCGAACAACCACGTACTCCCTGTCGGGCAACAGGAAGTTTGTGCTGGTAGGGTATGATCAAAAGAGAGGTTCATACGCCTTTCGGATGGCGGTCTCTCAGTCGAGGATGTCAAACGCGTCCTAGTGAATCCTATCCCACTCAGGATTGCTAAGTAAGGGGCAAAACAGAATAGCTTTATTTAAATGCGGACCACATTCGCTCTCGTCAAGTTGCTGTCTATGGGTCTCCATGGCTTTTATGTAGAAAATTTCTACCTGATGAGGAACTCGCCACGCCCTCAAACAAAGCCGAGTTACTCATGTGTGGCTTTTCACCCTTGCCCTGTCCGATATAGGTGACCCTGAAGGAGCGCTCTGTGCTCCAACGTGCATAGCTTTCTGGGTCATTGTAGCACACAAACCCGGCCACCATGGTATGGTAGCTACAAGGACTAGGCCAAGTTACCCAACCAGGAACCTGGGGTTCGTCTTTTCTCCATTCTCAATTAAAAGTCATATCTTTATGGAGTTTACTTTCCATCTCATAGGTCGGCTACTCCAACCCCTCCACAGCCGGTCGCTTTGTTGGTAGACAGTACTCTAGTATCGTCTGGTTCGTTACCATGTCTGACCTATTGAAACCGTATGTGGTTCTCTATTTCAAGTTTCAGAGTCCACTTCCCCGCTATACCAAATAGTGTAGTATGTTTTGAAAGCTTCCATTACTCGATTGAGCAAGCAAGTGATATAAATAGAACAAAATGCAAAGGCGATTCATTCATGCAATACACAAGTTCAGTTCATCGCAGAAACCCCGGAAACGTTTTGCAGCTCTTTTCGACTTGTCATGGATCAGTAATTCATATTCATTGAGTCCCAACGGGGAAATGAACCCCGTCAAAGAGCAAACCTGCGGGACATAGGTGATACCATCAGGCTATCAGCGCTGGTTCTCAACACTGGGATAGTTCATGTCAACCAAACACGATGAAGTGGTGTTCATCCTATACTGCCTGCGCAGTGTAACACTCGTGAGTCTTTGCTATTCGCAAAGCTTTCATGGATTGGAATCACTGCAACCCAGGACTACGGAAATCGGAATAGTCAGAAGGTTAAGTCTGCTTAGCCGTACGTTAATTCTAGTACAGAATCAATTTAAATAAAGGTGTTATATCAAAACAAATAATTGGTAGGTCAGAAGTTAACCACGCTTAGCGGGCTTTTGTCTTACCTGTTCACGGTGATTCTCATGAGCTGGAGCACCTCGGCGTGTGGTCATGAAACTGTACCGGACCGTATCCCGTGAAAAGCTTACTAAATCAGCACAGAATCACAATATGATTGACTCATATGACAATGGCCTTCTTACTACGACGAGTCTAAGTGAAATGAAGACAATGGGAACAACAAGCGCAGTCTTTTTACTTGATCAATATGAGAATAATTCTTGTAATGACCCGTTAAGCACGCTGAACGATCAATTCACCAATGAAAACCATGGACGCAGTGTACAGCTGTTTCATTATGGTTGGGAATCACAGATGATTCCGACTGAAAAACTGCGAACTTCAAATTCATTCTGTTGTTCCATGTCGGCTACGATTTAGGGACTACAAATGTATTCGATGGCCTACTGGGATAAAATCCGTACTACGTGTTTGGGGCATCGAACGCAATGATCAGCCGAGATGGGCTGAACGGATTCAAGACTCGTTTTGAATAGTGTACGTGTATTGAGACGTGTTAAACTAGCCATTACGCTGAACTTTTGATTGTGCAGAGTCTTCTGGCATGGGTATTGGCTGTTGGTTAGAGAAAGAGAGAAATTGGAAATGCAGTTACAATCTACGAAAATCTACCTCTCAAGACGCAGATCCGTATCTATCCTATCCTTCCGGTCGATGATGGCAAATTCACTCATTGTGACTTCTGTTCGCGTTGATACCTGAATTCTGCTGACAACGGGAAGAAGTGGTGAATACCGGGACACCCACACACAGACATATATAAACACACACACACACATACACACACACACACACACACACAGGTTTTGAGTCGCTAACAGGGTGTGAAATAAATGCTTGCGTGATAAGCTCCTTCACCTATCGTGAAATAGGAGATAAAAGAGGTCAAACCATAAGTATTATCCATGATCATTTTTTTCCAAATGTTTTATGCTAAAGATGACGGCTCGAACAGCAGTCCGGTTGGACTAGCTTAACAACTTCCCCGTTGGTAAACGAAACTACTCTTCCATGCCCCAAAACGGTCAATTCAGTCCCATAAAATCTAACTTCAATGAAAGTCAAAATGTGTGAGAATCATATCGAACCAACCAGTCGTACGTAATGAAATTGCCCGGACCCGGACTACGCGCACTGGGAGAACGACAAGACCAGACAAGAACAGCAAGAACGTATTCTGTCCCATTTGGCTGGCGCTCACTCGTTTATATACAAAAACTGGCATACACTTATTGGCAGATGACGTTCTGACCAATCACACGTCTACTTCGCTGTATCTACACGATTTAACAGTCACTGTCCGGCTTCACTTGATTGGTTGGAGACTGGAAATGAAGCTAAAACACAAAGGACAGCGTGTGAAGGCGTTCGAATCACTGCAAAATGGTCTGAAATTTTTGTTTGGCTGACTGTCCTTTGGACTGCACCTTTCACGCCCAAACCTCAGGTCATCGGACCAGCGTGAAAGACGTGGAGTCCAAAAGACGATCAGTCAAACAAAGTATCGTCAATCCCACGCCCTACTAGCAAGTAATTGTGAGACAGGTATACAGTCTGAAATTGTTACTAACAAGGCTTCGCAAAAAAGGAACCAAACACGAAATGCAATGTAAAACCATCAATCGCACACGACGATTTGTTACATTTGGTTTGATTACAACCTTTATATCTTGCTAGATGTCCGACAGAAAAGGTCAACTATTCGCTAATCAAAAATACCAGAGTTTCTTGTGGATTGCAATGGGGAAACCACATTCACCCGAAAATATATTATTTGAAACTTGTAAGTAATTCCATAGTTTTGGCGGTATAAATCCCACGCTCTTTACACTTGGACTCTATCGGGAAGAATCGGCAGTTATGACCCCCTCCCCCTCCTCCCCCCCCCCGACTTTCGGCGGAGAACCATGAGTAGTCCGAACGGAATAGGCTTGGTAATGAGTTGGGCAACTGTGGATTTTCGTCTGCCACCAAAAGTGATCAGCGGTCGAGCAGCTCCAACCCCGTAACCCAAATCCATCACAAAAGTCCTCATACAGTATCAACGCTCAACTCCCTATTGAAAACCATGATGACACTTTGCAGCAAGCTGCCTAATCCTTGTTTAGAATCATTACCCAAGCTGCATACCCACTAATTTCCAACCGGGGTAAACCATTTTAACCACTAGCCTATTCAAGCTGAAAGGATCTGAACGACTTGCCTCGAATACGCACGACGTGATATGGTGCCCATATGTCGGTGTTTTTCGAGGCGATCGACTTTTCAGGAAGGAGCCTAAATTAATTGGAGGTATTTCACAAAATCTACAGATTTCGGGGTTAGTTGATCAACTGGGCCTTGATGTTGCATAATGAATGGGTTTGTAAGAATCTCTCGTTACTCAAATTCGACGTGTTTCTTTGCTTAGATTTCAGAACACTAGACAGGAAGCCACTTTCTCATCGGACCACTTCTATGCGTTCTACTAGGATGGAATAGATCTATCATTCTGCAAATTACTGAAACACACACCAACGCATTAGCAACAGAGCCATTTTTATGCGGCTTTTGTTTGTCAGCTATGCTGGTATACCAGCAGCTGCATGAGTCACGTGATAAAGAAAACCAGACGCAAATGTTTCGGCATAACTTCACTCCTCTCCCTCTCTCTCTCTCTCTCTCTCTCTCTCTCTCTCTTTCTCTCTCTGTCTCGAGCGCGCGCTTCCCCTCAGTTTATATTACAGTGAAATCGTTTGTGGCTGACGAAGCGGAGCTCATTCTGGGCCACCACCGGTGAAACACATGACATCAAACTGCAGTGTGACTTTCAATACACGTTCAGTGCGACATATCGACAACCAACCAACAGCCGTCGAAGGCATGATTTTTCATGTTCCGTAAAGATATGCTGCCAGTAACCACTTTGTTCTTCCAATTATTGCTAATGCTTAATGTGATTCACCATGCAGTATCAACACTCGACTGATCCTTGAGAACCATAGAAACATTGCACGGATTTTCCATCTGACTTGTCAGGAATCATCAGCTGCAGTGCACATCCAGCAAGCCCTACCAAGGCCTCGAACCCACAGTGAATGATTGTGAGTCGAACATCAAACCACCTGTGTATCCAGTTGGCTCACAGTGGTTTGCTTAGCATCAAATTATATCTACATAATGACCAAGCCCAGCAGGTTGATTACAACAGAATTATTTGGTTGGGTTTACGCCTCTCCAGATAAGTCACCCATCACAGGAATCGGTCGCTGTGCTGCCAGCGAGTTGTTACCTTTAAAAGCCCGTGACGAAAAGGTTTTAGTCTTGATGATTGTGCTTACGCATTTGGGCATCTGCACTGCGGCAAAGAATGGCGACGCGCGTCAGTATGAAGTTAAGTTGAAGAGAAACAACAGGAATCCTTGGACCGAAAGCTGCAGTCCCTGGAAGGGGGTCCACTCCTACTTTGGTACTGATAGACCTATGCCCCAAAAGACCGAAGATGTTCCTGACTAGCGCATCATTCACCTCCTGGTAATTCAGGTGTTACGAAAATGCTCCAGTCGGGAAGGAATTCCAAGAGTACTGGTCACCTATAACTGATCACAAGTCAGCGCAACGGCGCTGGAAAGTTGACTCGAAAAAGTAGGACGTCGACATCTGCGTACGGCGTCACGTCACCCGTGCACAGATGATGCAGCAGAAAAATTTGTGCTCTACGCGAAAAGTGTACTAGCATCAGCCAATCCGAGAATGTCCGACTTGGAGGAGTTCCTCGAAAATTTCCTGCAGCAATACTGGAAAGTAGTGCATTCGACTACCAAGGGCAGTCTCGCTGTTCTATTCAAGTTGATGTGCACATCCACACTATTTCATCCAAACTTAATTTAAGGTGACAACCAAGGATCCAAACAACGATTGTATTGAAGTCAATGACCGATCCGTCCCACCGGCGGGTATAAATGTCAAAGAGTTTCAACCACAGTCATCAGCTCCAGTTCGAAGATCAATACGACGAGAGAGCCATATAGACGAAGAGCTCTTGAAGAAGGAAGGTTATGATGAGTCGGCAGGCTTCTCACCGGACACTGCTTGGTGCGTCTTAGTGGGCGGATACTTTGAGCAGCGCCAGCCAATCAGAATCACCGTCAATAAGTACAGCAAAAGCTAGCTGTAATAGGCTGAATTGTGATTTACCAATTATTTCCTTTCATGCAACATATTTATGCAAATCAAATCTGCTATTTTTTGCGTAGTTCTGGGTTAGAGTGGCATCGATACAAGAGTTACTATTAGTACAATTGGCGTTGCCTCATGTTGCTGTCTAGTAAAGAACAGCTGAAGCTTCATCCTGGTGCATTTGAAACAGAGAATTGGATTGCGCGATCCGACCAGTGTCACACGTAAGAATGTCCCGTTAACCACAAACCACACACCCATGGGTTCGTATTCACATAACATTTTGCCGTTTGGACTGATTGTTTCCCAATCATTTTCCAGTCTGCAAAGAATTCGCTTATTGAGGGATTGGTTAGTATTCACCATTAGCCGGACTAGGTAGTGGTCAGAACTCGCCATTCTTAAAGGCTTGAACTCTTCCTTGAACTCTCCCAATGGGCATTTACAGTTTGCCTATAAACCGAACAGATCCAATGTGGATGCTATCGTCCATATAACCAAATCCTTGAGTGTATCAGCGAAGCCTGTGAGATGGGTTTTCTAGATCACTTTTCCGCTTTTGATTCTATTCTGCGGTCTCCTCCTTTGTAACCTGAAGCTTTCGGTTGTCTCCCACCATTATTGGCATAGTTGCCTGATTAGTTTTCCAACAGAACTCAGTGCTCCCGACTAGAATTTAAAACATCCAAACCGTTGGTGAACAATTCAGGAATACTTCAGGGAGCTGTTCTTTCTCCCTATTTGTTTCCTTTCTACATGAGTGAAGTTTCATCCAGTTCTCCGTCATATTTGTTCAGATGTGCTTTTTGTCAAGCTGTTTCTATAACCTAGGATTTCCATATATTTTCCAGTAATCTGTCTCATATTTATGATTTCGCTGTTAGATCCAATTCAACTTTCCATTTGTCCAAATGCCTTCTCGATCGGCTTATCCTTGAGATCTATCCGTCATTTCCACAGAACCATTGGATAGACTGGGTTCTGTCAAATACGTGTGAATCAACATCGATGCAAATTTGAAGTGGTCATCTCACTTGTCAAACTGTGTGAAGAAACTATGTCGGCCATCTTACCAAATCCGAAACCACTGGGCATTTCAGTTTTAAACAGAATACCAAATCCGTTTTCATCTTTCAGTGTCTTTCCTGTTCTCCGGTACGGTTCCTCTGTTATTTTTGCTGACCTTATAAAAAAAGGTTTCAGAATTCTTCGTCGAGGTCTAGCTATTATCAGCCGCGTATATTTTACACCCTCAACAGAACTATCTGCTAAGCTGTGCGAATTACACCTGGCAGCATGTGGAAAGTTTGTCTACACAATCCTTGAAGACAGCACTCAACCTCTATACAGTGATCTGTCCAAGGGTAACTCTCTCTTTCTCTCGTCCACACTTTCCTCTTTACGATCCACACTCTTTCACTGACATCCACAAAAGCTCTATTGTTCCTTATCTAGCCCGAAAGCTTGCAAACCGAGCACGAGTCTCAAGTGAATTTCCTAGCCCTTTATGACATGCAATGGATCTCTTTTCGTCCTCTTGATTCGATGAGTTTCCAAGAGGGAATCTTTTTTGACTGGAAAGCGGACATCTGTCCACATAAAAGTCTGGTCAGATACGAATACCAATGCAATCCACGGCTCAACAATAGCAGTTTGTGATGAGCGATTACTTTTATTGTAATCACGATTTTGGTAATTTAATATTGCCACCGACCAATCCAGATCAACTTTTCTTCAATTTCTTGGTTGTTATATTGATAGAGGTGGTTTTAAACCGGATCCTGCCGGTCTTGCTCATTCACAACACTATGCACATTCCCAAAAACTTGTGTGAACTACGTTCGTTTCTTGGATCAGTCCAATAGTATTCCCTATTCATTCCCAAGTTTTCTACTGTGATTTTCATTACTCCTCTGCGCATGATCACAAGTTGCTTTCAATTTTGGACCATTTCAAAACCATGACATTCTTACTTTTTCCTACCCAATTTTTACTTCTTTTTTATTTTCATATACCACAGTGCACAACAATTCAGCAACGGGGCTGCAACCAATGAAAGTCTGCCAAGTGGGGAGGTGACCGGCGGTTGGGGGGGGGGATCGAACTTGGTTCGTTACAGTCCGAAGTCTACGATGATAATCTCATGACCGTCATTTTCATTTTTACCACGGAAAAACTGCACTTTTATAACCGATACCTCACCCACTGGGACTGGCGCAGTCCTGAAATAGGACGATTTCCCGGTTGTGGGTGTGTGTGCGTCAAAGAGACTGAGGGCATCCGAAAGAGGTAATCCTCGAACTCGGCTAGAGGAGTTGGTTGTTCACGGGTCATTTACTCGTCAGCACAAATATTTGTTTGGTACCAAATTTGCTACTGACAAAGTAAGCCATCAAAAAGTGCACGATGACAAAATAAGAAAATTATAACACATTATTTTTTACCAACTATTTCTTTTGTGGTGTTCTATTACCTCTCCCCTATTTTTTCAGTTGTTGCTCACTAGAGTCTAATTTGAATCGTCTGAAGTGTGAATGGATACTCTTCATTGAAGAGACCACAAATGAATCACAACTGTGATTTCTTTTAGTTATTCGTGTCTGAGTCACTGCTAACCCAATGAACAAAGAAGCTACATGTGCGAGTGCTCATATTGATAGTAAGTAGTATAGGAGTGCACAAGTACGAAGAAGAGTGGGCAGAAGAGTACCGGGTACGCATACCTGATGAGCGGCAACAACCGCGAAACCGGTCGTGTGCTTTCGGGGGAATTTTGTCCACACGTTTACATACTACGTACTATATATATATATATATATATATATATATATATATATATATATATATATATATATATATATATATATATATATATATATATATATATATATATATATATATATATATATATATATATATATATATATATATATGACAAGAAACGGAATTTATTTCGCTGGCTCACAACAACTTGTTTCGCATCAAATTATATATACATAACAGCCAAACCCTTCCGGCTGATAATAACGGAATGAGTTCGTTGAGCTTAGGCTTCTACAGAGAATTTATCCACCAAAGGAACAAATCGCTGTGCTGGGGAGAAGTTGTTACCTTTAAAAGTGATTGACGGAAAGGTGTTATATCATGTAGTTGTGTTGATTGTACATGTTGTCCACGAAGGTCATGCTACACAAACAATGGCATTTTATATCAGTGGACTTGAATTTTACGAATAAACGATTTAAATTCGCATCTGAAATTGGAATGTTACTATCACCCAGTTCCGATTTGGGATTGTTGTTCCTGTTAATTCCGTGAGACAATATATCACAATAGTGTAGATGGCCAACAAACCGTTGATAACCAGCCCGGATAGCGTTGCCGTTTGATATTCAATTGACGATTGCTCACTTCGAGTCCTAGTCCCAGTGAGGCCTCGGTGGACGTAAACTGCTGATGCTTCCGGATGAAACAGCTTTACAATGCTTCCGTGCTTTTCAGGGATTAGTGGAGCGTTGATACTGCATGACGAATCCTAAGTGACGACAAACTGAACTATTACTCATTTTTTTGAGTGGTTACAATTCGATCGGCTACGTCGAACGGTGGCATCCAATATTTGTCTGACGAAACATTCTTGTGAATGTTGACCCATCTAATGCTCTTTCTCAACTCAATATCAGCTTTGTAACTACTGGCGGTTCCATCAAATGAATTAAATGATCATTTTCGTGCTTTGTATAATTCGATTTTACATTTTTCCTCACAGCTTTCCTCAGGGCTGGAGTTCTCAGTTCTCATCACAGCTACAGTGGATCCCTCATCAACTGCAAGTCTATCCGCTTAACGAGATGCGTACTGAATCACGGTTCGACATAATGATCAAAACGGAAACAAAACGAGTGCTTGGCTTTGTTTTTCCGACCGAAATTTGGAAAATGACGAAACCAGATCAAATATCTTTCTTTCATCCGATTCTGGGTTTTTCGACATGACTCTAATGGGAAGGATCTGGGTTTTCCGTCTCGAGCTATGCTCCGAAATCCATTCGCGCAAATGGTCATGTTCATTAATTACATAGATAGAGTACTAATAAAACGAATTCGGTAGTTCGTCAAAAGGCCGTTTAGTTCAGAAGTGACACGTTCTGGTTTACTCGCACCGAGTCTTGGATAATTGGCAAAATTCGATCAATAAGCGTCACATTGTTACTACTGTGGTTATTCCAATGGACTGTTGAGCAGCTAGATGCATCGATCTGGACCTCTTATTGATTACCAATGAGTGATGAGATATCGACAAAGCAAGTTAGCATCACTTTTAGCCACGAAATTGAACAGTAGCCTTAGTTGTTATTGTAAGAATCCTGCACTTGACAAAATGTGCTATAACCCTTCACAGGCCGGTCAGAATGTCATGGCACGCAATTGTTGAGCTACTGTTTTCTGTCTCATTGATTCAACTTCTTTATGGAAAGTTTGCAGTTTGACGGAAAGACAACAGCAAAAGAGGTGTGTGTATGTGCCACAGTGCCACTTCAAGGAAAACTTTCAGGTCGGACATCTCGGGGCACAGGCCCGGCACAGGTGACTGGTCGCTTGTTTTCGGGACCGGTGAGGAAGTGACAGGGTAACCTCGGAGATAAACAAATCCGGTATAACAGCTGTGGAATAGGGACAGTGAAGCGACTGCCCCGAGGTGGGCTAGCGTACGCAGACTGACAGATGGGTCAGAGTTCCGTCTCACTCGAGACTGAGGAGTTCAAGAATGGGATGAATTGGAGCTCCATAAGAAAGAAGGTGAACAGGAGTGAAGAAGCTTCTAGCGTATGAGAATCAGGAGCATATGTCTGAAGACGTTTTGGGTTTGCTGGTTGGGCAAGCCTATACAAACGTGAAAGTCTTTGAAGTCATTCACGAACTGAGATCCAGTATCCATAATAAATGGTTGAACTTCAAAGCTGAAACTATACCTAACCTTATCACAAGTATGTCTGATCGGTTCTGAGAAATGAAGATCATTGAATTTGATCACTAGGATATTGTTTTTATCATTGGGACCGTGAGGAGGGGGGGGGGGGGGGGGGGGTAAAAGCATTTCGCACGCTTCGGATAAACTATTCGGGATAAACTCGATTTTCCCTAGCCAAAATTCGAATCCGTATATAGTGGAGTGGACCAAAAGCATTTCGTACCCTAAATACGTTCGGGGTAAGAACCAGTAGAAGATACAACAGCATACTGGTGACGATCGATGTTGATGATGGCTTGGCAGAAGGTGGAGCAATAATGGAATTATTGTAAGGCGAAATCCTCAAAGAAGGCTCAGGTAAGATCGATAGTTGTAAATAAGAGTAAGTGGATAAGAGTGGGTGAAATTAGCAAACCCTGAGGAACACAATCGTTCATGGGAAGAGGCTGAGACTGCATCTAATCCGCTATGACAAAAATGATCCGATCACTGAAAAATGATGTCAATGAAACAAGAGTCTGGGAAATCCGGAAGTGGTCATTTCAGCCAGTGGTTCATCATTTGAGACACATTCTAAAGCTTTCAGCAAAACTGAATTTCATGAATCGAAATTGGATTTCCATCGAACTAGCAATACATTGTAATATGCAAAGATCAGTGTTCCTCCGTTGGGGGAGCGGTTGCTTGTGTTCGATCTCAAACAGCAAAAATAGGAAACTCCATGAGCGCAAATGCTCAGTAAGTGCATTGCCGGGATCCTACACTTACATCAGTCGAACACGAATATGGCTGCCAACAGTCTGGTCACCATAGTATGTGATGGTTCTTCACGGTAAAAAAAATAGCCTTTAATAGGAAGAGAATATTTGAGCTTTTAGTCCAGTCTACTCCAATGTTACGTTTCATTTACCGTACTTTTTTAAGAACTGACATAATTTGTGTTTGAGATCGTAGTGAGTAGACAAAAAAACCTCAGATTTATGCCTTCTTCATATTCTCCAGAAATAGATAAAGGACACCAAGTGCTTCAAACTACCCAATGTTTGCAGACATCAGATTTAAGGACAGACGGATTTTACCCTTGAAGATTGGTTAAATATGTGCAGATGTTCACTGGAATAAGCGAACCGTAGCCTGAGATGGAACTCTTGACTGGACAGTTTCAAGTCTGAATACAGAAAGTGAGCATGGAGTGAGGACTGCATTGTGGACTAAAAAAAGAGAAAAGGAGAAATTAGTTGGCAACTATGAGGTTTTTGATGTCGGACTCAGAAGAGATTCTCATTGTTGTCGAAAGTGAGGCGAAGCAGACAATAATAATGAAGGAAATGCACCGAGTCAAACTTCAGGTAATCCGTTCTTAAGTTTCATTCATCACGTTATTAGTTCCGCAATGAGGATGCGTCCGCCGCACTTGCGGCCTTTTGTGACCATTCTTATGATGTTTTGTTCTGAGTCCATCTAAAACGAAGGGAAACGAATGAGTTGGACAAAGAAGTCAACTTAACTTTAGTTTTGTGAATGACGACCACCTTCATTCTCGATAACTTTCTGATGTGTGCTGCAGGATATCACTTGTCGGTTGGGCCGGACAAATGACGTTCCAGGATTTCCATGCGTTTATCACCCTCGAGAGAAACCACGATGTCGGGTCATTGCTTTCAACGTTCCGCTGTAAGAAACCGTGGGTAAGATACGCTTTGCAGAACAATGCAGATGAGATATTTAATCAGTATTTCCACGAATGTTGTTCAATGGGGAATCAGACTGCGATTCTTTCTAACATCCCATTCTATTTCGTTGTTAGTTTTTTTTCCTTGTATTTTTGAGGTTTCACGTGACTGGAATTTCGGGACCACGTGCACGATGTCGATGCCTCTTTTCGTCTGCCGCAGACAAGCCGGTTACAGATAACTTTCACTTCTGTGAAATAAGCTATTGAGAACAAATCCGGATAGCCTTGTGATGTGCCACAATCATGCCATCCCGGCTGGATTCCGAGTCACGGAGTAGTCACTTTCGAAACACAAACCACGAGAAATACCTGCTCAACTATTTCTTATCCCACAAGCTGAATGGCTGATTTTCGTGCTTGTCTATGTTAACCTTTATTACGTAAGGAATCTCGGTTAGTTGATTTATTTATGTATATGCGAACAAGCAGTTTTGTAGACCAACTCTGAGGAGAATACTTCTTACATACATTCACTTCTGTCACGTACACATAAAATCGGTCAAAAATTTAAATCTATGAAATGACATGGGTAACTGAAGCTAGACGTACGGGACTTGAGGTTGTGTAGGCATGCTCACGTGTGTGTATTTTTGTGTGCATGATATTTCACAGTGGTTGATAGTTCAAATCGTGGAAGGCTAAGAGTGAACTACATGGGCTTGTTACCAAACAGATGGCTTCGGTGAGACTGGTAAGTGGTTATCCTAATTCCCCTAATCTGTGAGAGCTGAGATCAAGTTTCATTTTAGGTGCCATCGGAGGTACATTATGAAATAGCAACTAAAATTAAAATCTCAGCGAAGTAAATCATACTATGCCTTTCTAACCATCTATCTATCTATCTATCTATCTATCTATCTATCTATCTATCTATCTATCTATCTATCTATCTATCTATCTATCTATCTATCTATCTATCTATCTATCTATCTATCTATCTATCTATCTATCTATCTATCTATCTATCTATCTATCTATCTATCTATCTATCTATCTATCTATCTATCTATCTATCTATCTATCTATCTATCTATCTATCTATCTATCTATCTATCTATCTATCTATCTATCTATCTATCTATCTATCTATCTATCTATCTATCTATCTATCTATCTATCTATCTATCTATCTATCTATCTATCTATCTATCTATCTATCTATCTATCTATCTATCTATCTATCTATCTATCTATCTATCTATCTATCTATCTATCTATCTATCTATCTATCTATCTATCTATCTATCTATCTATCTATCTATCTATCTATCTATCCGTGATCTATCTATCTATCTATCTATCTATCTATCTATCTATCTATCTATCTATCTATCTATCTATCTATCTATCTATCTATCTATCTATCTATCTATCTATCTATCTATCTATCTATCTATCTATCTATCTATCTATCTATCTATCTATCTATCTATCTATCTATCTATCTATCCGTGATCTATCTATCTATCTATCTATCTATCTATCTATCTATCTATCTATCTATCTATCTATCTATCTATCTATCTATCTATCTATCTATCTATCTATCTATCTATCTATCTATCTATCTATCTATCTATCTATCTATCTATCTACGGAATCGTTGGAAATCATCTTATCAGTTAACTGCAGCATCTGAACTGCTCAGACATTGCTGTGGATTTTATGAAAATACAAGATAGCATATCTTCCACGGATCCGTGACCGACACTTGAGAAATGTGATCGTTGAAAACTGATTGAAGCTAGATTTTATTTACCATGAGAGCGAAGATTTTCTCTTTTGCTTATCACTTTGTTTTTCCTACCACTTAAAATGCCTCTTTGAATGATCTCTTCGAAGTTGATCTATGGTAAACGATGTTGACAACCTACGAATCAATCGTGAGCTCATCAGCCAAGTTTTCAGGTCACTTTGTGATACGTAAACTATGCTACTTCTGAAAGGCATGGCTTTCGTGTTCTGGCTACATTGTGTGCAAAACTTGTTTCAGACCAGAAGTCGGCAAAGTAACTCCGCTCTCTCTCTCTCTCTCGCTCTCGCTTATCGATCTTTAATGAATGAAGGATAACTGCGCCAGTGTGGTTAGAAAAATAGGTATTAGAAGAACGGGCTTCGTTGACTTTCTTTGAGTTTAGCGTTCGCTTCATTGCCTGAATCTTCACTTTGGAAACCATTCAAACCTAAAAACTCAGTTCATTTTTTGAACAAAGGACAGACCAGCACAACACCTAGCGATGTTCCGTAAAATAAGTCATGTCGTGGGTGCAGAAAAATTGTAACTGGTAATCACCTTGAGACGGGAAGGTGCGGAAACACATCGGGTGCCTCCGTTGATTCCCGAATCTACATTACGTATAACCTGTTTGGGAAAGTCCTTACATAAGAAAGCATTGAGCGGAACACTTTGAAGAGCTGAATCGGTGCCTACTCATATTTGGGTTTAAATGAATGACTTCGAGGCGGAAGTGAATCAGTGTATTTTATGTCTTACTTAAGTCTAGTAACAGCTAACTGCCCCAACGAATCCTGAATTAAAACTTTGTTTTTCTATCAGAGTGGAAGTGGTTTGCAGACATCTTGTACTGTTATTGATCGGAGCGACTGCAACAAATTGTTACAGTACATGAGCTCATGGAGTCTAGTAGAAACCTAGCCACCAAAAACAGTTCAGTAATGGAATTGCATGATTGCCTCAGGCCAAAGATAACCGGAAATGTGGTTGGTGAATGAGGCGCTATCAAGCGAACTAAAATCAAGAAACAAAGCCACCAATAGACATGAAACACTGACTGACCTAATTTTGAAGTTCATTGGCCCGTTAGTAAATATCTCAGACCGGGAAAGGAAAATTTCCATTGGTTGGATGAAACACGATAGGAAGCAGAAGACAAGCAACAAATCAACACAAAAGTATTTTAATATTTTCTGTAAATAAACAATTCTCGTTAGAGCAAAAGGGCTTTTTTCGTTGCCCTGTTCAATACTTCTGAATGACTGCCTTCCCTATTAGCTGGAAGCGCTTGCGGGTGACTTCTGAGAGAAAATCGACAAAGAGACAATCTTTCTCCATGGAGATCAACCTTTTGGATGACAAGACGGATGGACTCTACACCACACGCTACTAAAGTGAGTCCATACGACCATTCAGAAAGCGGTTTGTACAACACAATTGTGCAAAGTAGGTTTCATGATATCAGATCATATTTTGTGCATCGTCCGCGGACAACGAAAATGGGCCGTCGATATTTCCCTACAAATTGTTGATAGTGGTAGCCACCTGGTTTCATGACCTTGAGGCGCCGAAATGTTAGAACGCTTATTCATTTTTATAGTAAAGGAGAATAAATGACGAAGCGTAATTTATTGTGAACCGAAAAACTCGTTGTTGTAGCTTCACAAGTGACATGACAGCACGACGTGCGAACTCCAGAAGCCTACAGGAATGCAAAACAGATTTTCAGATAACATTTTCCTGTGAAACCAAAATTAGGAAGATTTAAGAAAAAGTTTTCAGGAATCGATAATAAGGAGAGAGATTGCGTTTGCTTAATCAAGAAGTTCACCAAAAACATCCTCTATAAACACCATATCAAAATCATTAGCGGCCTAAATTCTCCACATGACCGGATAACTGTTCGATGTGTGCACGTGTCGCTCTCTCCCGTTCGCTTTCATCGGCAATGAACCAAGAATTCACAATTTTCTTCCTAAAATCATTTCTTCTATTTTGTTATGAATGTTGATGCACATGTGTGCGTGTGCCACCTTATCGATTGTCACTTGATCCATATTTATCCGCGGTCACGCCATTAGATGGTAAAGATAGGGATAAGGTGGTGATTTGTAAATTCCTGTAGTCCGTGTCTGTATGTCGGTCTGTCTGTATATCTATCTATCCACTGATCAATTAGTTCCTCTGTGCGCTGACCATTTTCTCTTATTTCCCAATCTTTCGTCTGCATTTTATACCCATCCATCTAAACCGAGTAAAGCGAACAAGTGGTCGTACATGCCACTGATCGGCACCCAAGTGGTTTATGCAGATGAACAGATTTTTGACGCTTGACATCCGTAAATGTATGGCTACCTTCCAGGAACTTTCACACCATGATTATCACGTGGACACAGGAAAGAAGACAGACACCATGTGACTGACCTTAGGCCAGAGATTGCAAATGTTGGTGACAATGTCACATGCAGTTGGTATTTCCGCTGTTGTAACCAACCCACGGTTTTTTGTTATAGTTAACTAAATATACCAAATTATAAAATATTCCAAACTGATCTGGACTTAGGCATGGTGGCACCACCAACGAATGGAGGAAAACCAAAGATTTCAAAAATGTGATGAATTATGAGCAATACCGTGTTTTTCACCAGGCGATTTTTTACTAACTTCTGTGATTTACGATTTTCATTGGATAAAGATGAATGCCCGGCACTTTGTAAGCGCACCTCGTCTGCGCCTCCCGTAGTGAGTGTTAACCACACCCCTAACAGTCTCGAACCAACGAATGTCCCCCTCCCTTGGGCCCCAATCGGGAAGTCGGGATGTATCAAGTGCGACCAGCTTTGACGCCAGGGTCTTTGTATCATTATGTCATGTCACGGCCGGACCACTACGTTGGTTAATCTGTTGCTCCGAATGAGGTGTTTAATTCGGGCAGGAATGATAGGCAAGCCTGGGTAGCACAAATCTTGGAAAAAAACTTATCTGACCCACTAAAGGCTGTGCACAGTAGCTACTTTGGTTTGAGTGCGGCTAGTCAAGCCATGAGGTAAATTTACAGTGAAAAGCTACCAGGTACGCGATTTGACAGTTATAATAATAAGATAAGACAATGAAAGAACAGTAATGATTGAATCCGTACGCCGTGTTCGTCAAGGGAGAACCAGATGGAAAATGGCCAGTCGTGATTGGATGAGCTTTTCTCCCAATTCGTTCACTACGTGCTCGTTCGAGACAAGCAGCCTAGCTAGAAATGGAATTACCGAGTCATAAAAAGTTACAGTTTGAAATTATAAAAGCTTAGATTTGCTACGCGTAGAGCAGTGCGAAATACCGCGAACGAGATAGGGATGAGTGTGCTGGTGTGTCATGAGAAAGTATTGTTCACATTATGGACGGGCTTAAGATCTGACAAGATAAGTACTTCAAGGTATTTATAGCACTAGGCTGCTCCCAGCATTGAACCTTACATCATGAGTGTCTGATAATTTTATTATATTGTGACCAATTCACCAACGGATAGTATGAGTACGAACCTGAATACACAGAGGGGTTTCGGGTACTCCGACTCGATGAGGTGTTATATATATATATATATATATATATATATATATATATATATATATATATATATATATATATATATATATATATATAGGGCAGTTTACTAAAAGCGAATGTCGTCCGCATGTGTTTTGTCATTAGTGTAGGAGAACTTGGTTCTAGGTAAGCGTAAGCTCGTTCCATATCTGAACCCGTCATTCTTCAAGCGGTTCAAGGTAGGCAGAGTTATCTATAAAGTACTCATAAGAAAGGTATTTTCTTTTGTGCTTTGTGTAACATCACCGACATGGTTCTTTTAAAACTGTTAGAATCAATAGTGATTTACTCCAAAATAATCACAGACTCTTTTAAGACTGAGGAAAAATAATTGAAATCTATCAAATGCCCCAAGGATCTATATCAGAAGTAGTTGACTAAAGAGTGTTGTTGTGCGAACAAGGAAAAGTTCAACACTTTAGTGGTCAGTCAGCGTGATTCAGTTTGAGGGGGAAGGAGTAAAGTGCCTTACATTGACACAGATAAAAAAGTGCATCTGTCGGTGTTGCAACTCCTATCAGTGAGACGATCACTTTTAGTACGCGATTAATGATTAATTTTGGGCTTGTACACGATTTATAGTGGAATACGAAGAAAAAGATATGGAAGGGGGGTAGTGGGAATGTACAGAAGAAGGCACTTGAGTGAACTGTGGCGGTAAGCACATTTAGATTAACAACGAAGGCTGACAATAAGACCCTTAATTACTTGACTAACGTCCGCAAGTAAGCAGACAAGGTTAGGGATGAAGGCGTGTGTAAAGAAGGTATTATGAATTTCGAGCAAGCGGAAGATCAGTAAACGGCTTCTAAGAGTGTGCAGTGTAGGCAACGACTGACGTTATATAATAACCTGATGGTGAGTTTGTCGTAAGCATTAAAATGGTTGCTAATGCTAATTCGGTGAGAAAATACCTATTCACGTAGCTATCAAGAGAAAGCAATTTCAAAGACTTGGCCATCAGATCAAAGTCTTCTTTTGAAAGGGGAAAAATGATAGGGAATAGTAAAACTAGTGAGTGAGACTACAAGATGTTACAAACTGAAATACAAGATTATAGGGCACTCTAAGTTTTCCAAGTTCTTGCGATACAGTGACTTTCCTGACCATTTTTTTAACATGACTAGTTCAGTAAAGTTTGTGAGTCGGCATAACTCCTATTGAACGAACTGAAAAAGATTTGGGGAGATGTTGAATGTCAATGAAAGATGTGGGGTGCTGGTAAAACTTGGTTGATAGCGCGATCCGCACGGAAGATTGATGGGCACTTCAACGCATCTTGGGGACTTTAAGAAGAAAGAATGAAAAATGGACCGGTAACAAAAGTCTTTCAGATTGTTTTGAAGAAAGTTCAAACTTCCGTCTTTCTTGTAGGGACATCCAGGTACAACGCCAATGGGGCATTTGGAACCAGTTAGATGACAGGACTGGGAAGCTCACTAATACAGACGGAGTTAAGAAATGGGGATAGAATGGTACCCTGGGAAATAGCTGAGTTAACCTAGGTGGAATAAGAAAGCCTGTTACCAAAGTAAAAGATGTCTCATTAGAAAAATAGTTGCGAACGATGTTTTAGGTGTGACAATAAACGCCTTGATCGTGTAGAATTCACAGACGAGTATCCCGATGAAGAGAGCCAAATGCGTTTGGGAAGTGGAGAAAAATTAGCCGGACGGTACGGTTACCGTGATAAAGAACGAGGGCATCTGAATTACCAGTACTGTCAACAATACCAAGGGCTGACACAGTGGGTTTGTAAGCAAACTGTATCGGGTCGAGTGAGTGGAGTTGGAGGCCTCTGCGACTGACAAGCTCGTTCTTCAATAATTTCAGTAAGTAAGATGTGCAGCTGATAGAACGACGCTTCTTAGATTGTTACTTGAATACACGTATGACGTGTACTGATCTCCGAAAAATAGGGAATCCATTCAAAATCAAAACATTAAGTAGAGAACACGTGAGTTCGAATGAGTGCATTTACAGTATCGCACGAGATTACTAGTCAGAGCCACCAGTTGCGTTGAACTTGACTAACCGTAGAATTCTAAAAAGAGAGTCTGGTGAGACGTGAGTTGAGTTCACGGTAGTTAAGATAGGGCGGAGGAAGGCAGGATGCTTCTGAGGTCATGGTGAACTACAGTCTCGACTTTCAGCCTCAACTTGGCATTCGCTTAGAGTAAATGTTGTGTAGATAACCGTAGGATGCGTCCGTTCGCAGTCAATGTTGTAAGAAATCAATGAAATGAAATGTCTGATGTTTGTATGGAGCAGACAAAGTAAAATCAGACGAGATTGTCTGACAGTTTTCGTGTACTACTCTTGATTCTGCTTATCAAGTTCTTGCTTGATACTTCTCATCAAGCCTGTTGGAATGATTGCGTATACAATGTTTTCGAGGCTTTACGATTGTTGATGAAGCTTCGATTGAGGCGAATAGATTATCGCACAAGGAGGCTTTTACTTTGTAGGCGATGGGAGGGAGCTGGAATAAAATGAAAAATCTGGTAGCTTGATTACCAAATGAAATGAGTAATCACCGCCTTTCAGTTTAATTCGAAATGCGGGTAGCTCAAAGTGTGTGTTACTCGCAGAAGTGAGTAGCATCTTTAACTACTACGGAATTTTTATTTAGGAAAACGGAATTATCAACTATTCCGACTACATCCTCAATGAGATTTTTCTGGGTTTTGACGGTTTTTTTAATGAGCTTAGCTCTTCTTATAGTTCACAGTAATACTGATTCGTTGGATACTTGAGGAAATCCAAAGCAACCAGTTCGCGAAAATGGAAAGTAACAGAGTAAAGTGGACTAAGTTATATTTCGGTGGATTTCGTATTATCTCGTCAGGTGCATACAGCACAATACATGTGTACGGGCATTACAGTTGTATAGATGAAACTTCTGATGAGAATTTCGTAGTTACCATGATCTTAAGCCATGTGGAATTAGGGACTATGGGGAATTTCTGCCTGCTCGCTCTGAGCTTCTGTACCTGAACCGCCTCCACTTCGGCAAATAACAGCCACACGCAAAATCATGAAGAGCACCACTTTTCAGTCAAATCCATGCCTCGCATCTGGCGTACGACGTGTCAGAGAAGACGCTGGTGACCTTTTGGTTGGTAAACTTTGGCCTTGCGTTGCCCACTGGTCAGGTTGCACCCACTCACTGCGAGCTGATTTCCATCGAAGATTTCATTCATAAACAGAGGATCTTTCTTGCCCTGATTTCTCCCTGATAAAAACGTGACCACTGCGACCTTTTACCGGTCAGTTTGTTTGTGCAAATTTGTGACTTATTGTTATCATCATTAATATTATTATTATCATTATTGTTACATGTAGTATGGACTCGATGAATCATATCGAGACCAGTCTGGATACAGTTCGTGCAAGCTGACTCCGCTGTGTTCTTTTGTCATCTGACTGGCAATTGATAGAGGTTGATGTGAGTTGCCCCGAGTAAATTCGTCAAAGGTGGAACATACACCACTACGTACAACAACAAGAATCCAAATTAACTTGTCGTAAATGGTACCAAAATTGCGGTCATGCGCGTTGAAAAAAAAACGATTCGCAGCAATGTTCATATATCGCGTCAGTTCATGTGGCCACATTGGTCCTCTTGATGCCGAACTGCGTCGTAGTGGTGTGTAGCACAAATCGAACATGACCACGGGAACATGTAAATAAGTAGTTATGCTATTCTATATACTGCGGTACTCATATTGATCACAATGGTTTGGGTAATCATTCCGATGAGATTACTTCGGATAATAATGATAATAATAGTAGTAACAACAATAGTGTCGACATAGGCTAGATATTGTGTACCTTTTCGATAGCAATCAGAGATGACCCGATTAATTGTGATCTAGTTTGTTCATTTGCAGAATCAAATGCTTCATTCAAATGGGGGTGGGGGGGAAATAATTTCATCTCAGTAAGGAATCAGGTACGGCAGCTTTTATTATTTAAGAATTCGTTTCGTTAGTTCACCGTGGTTTACGTATCATAATGATGTACTGGGAACTGCTTGTTTCCCTCACCCACTTACCACCCCCCCCCCATTTTTCTCCAGGCTCTGGGAACTAGGAACTAATCCATATATTTGGCTTGCTGTACTTACGAGTAAAACGTAATTAATCTTCCTGAGAAAGAGCTGAATCGCTTAGTTTGAAAGAAATAAACTTACTGAATATCATCCTATGTAAACTCAACCATATGGTTTATTACCTGTCGATAATAAAGGATTCATCATACAGTGCTGTTTCCCCAGAGCGAACATCGTCAGGAGCGACCATATTCATTTGCTCCTTGGCTGTGTTCGCACCTGAGAAGTAAGTTCATAAAGTAGCACAAAATTTGGTTAAAACACAAAGACAGATTGCCAGCACCCAAGAAACTTCCGAAAGACTCAAACGAGATTATTGCTACCTATCGCGTTTTCCAATAAGATACGAAAAACCATATTCAGTGGTAATTTATTTTATCAGAAAGGAATCCACCGTTGTTCGGTTCCTGCTTTGTTGTCTTCGGTACGCCGCTGGCTTCTTTTTTATGTCTTTTTATTCGGGCACCCATTCCACAAGGACGTTTCCAGTGCCATTTTTCACACTAGTTGTATAGCTTGAATAGCACTACTGTTCGGAACCATTTCGCATTCAGCCATCTCTTCGAAGTCGTCGTGCTCACCCGTACACGTGGAAGAGAAACTATGTGCGGTGGCCCTAAAATAGAGACCAGTCTCATCATAATTAAAAAATTCATTCGAATCATAGTCCTCTCATATGGTAGGAGCACTTTCCAGCCAATGGAGTAGCACTTCCCTTGAAACTTTTGAAGCGACACCTTTCAATAGTTTTGAGCTAATATTATGACGTTGTTCGGACCTGTACAGCCAGGCATTGCTCGCACCAAAATACTATACTTTAAATAAGGAGCCACTTCCATTACTTTCTCTTGTAGCAACACTCCTGGTATCGGCGGATGATTCCGTCGAGTAGAGGGAAACCATTCATACACAGAGCTGTTGATATTACTGAAGCAACCGAGATGTAAAAGCAAGATTTTCGGCTAACTTTAAGTTCCTTGGTCTCAACCTGTTTTCGTGCCGGTCTCATTTCACATAGCCATATAAACTTGTTTCGTCCTTACACCGAATCGGATTGCAATCTTTTCCATTTCAAGTCTGGTACAAATTAGTAAACTTTACTTTATCAGCAAGGATTAAGAATACGTTTCTCGTTGACCTTTACATCACGATTTATGGGTGCTTGAGAGTTCTACTGTCGCCGTGTGAGGGTTGCAACGATTATATTAAGTGACAATGTGTTTGCACGGGAGAAGGTGGCCGCTGTTCAGAAGTATACTCTAGGCGGGGAAGCATTGTATCCCTAAATATGCTCAGATTTGTATGTTGGAATAAATATTCATGAAAACGTGGTAGTCTACATCCCGTAACTCCACCCCTTTTCACTTGATTGCCGTTCAGAATTAACCTTCATAGCTTGAATAAGTTGTGCTCTTGTGAGCATGATCATTCATTTCTGTAGTGATCGGATTACGTGAAGTGAAATCAGAAGACATCGAACTTGCACTGGAATGTATTCGTTCTTTAGCATACAAAATGCATCAAAAGAAAACATGCTCGCAGAAACTGATCTATGAACAATGTGATTGGTAGATATAAACTTGGCAAACATTCTCACGTGATATGGAGGCCGATCATGAGCACAACACACGCGCACTGCTATAATCAATATCCGAGGTTGCACTAAGAAGCGCCATAAGCTCATGATGCATTTGGTCGGGCTTGGAAGTGCATGGATGACTATTATATTGTACTCTGTACAAATGATCAGGGATTGGTTCAAATGGAATTTCTGGTACAGCGTGCGAATAGAGCACAAAATCACGACGGTTTCACTCGGTTATCTTCGTGGCACAGATCGAGTGCCATAGTTCTGTTGAGAATTCAACGGTTACCATAGTATGAAGCTATCAGTTGTCACAGTGTATGGCGGTTAGTTCACATCAGAAAAGCAGTCAAAATGAAAGTTCGCAGACACAGTTAATGTAACTGGACGTTCAGATTGCTTGTCTGTTTCGCAAAGCTCATCGGAAAAACAGGAGTTAGTGGGATCAAAGAGTATTCTTCAAGCAATCCAAAACAGAAGGGGCCAAAGTGAGGCAAAACGGATTATAGCCGTGAATCGTAGCACAGCGGTAGGAGGTCGAAAGGGCACGATTTCCATTATTCGGTGAACATGAAGCAGCCTCGTGCAAATAATGCGTACACCCTGTGGAGTCGATGGTTGTATAGAGGGAACAGCCATACAGTTCCGGTTACTAGTATAAACGTTGTGAACCCAAATGAAGCCTACCTGGACTGAGGTGAAGTCACTAGTCACATAGCTCTCGAAATACAGATGCGTGATCCGTTTGGTAGCGGTCAGCCGACGAAATCTCTGCACTTCAATATGACCACAATCGCGTTAGTGACCTTCATCTTGGTTGTGCTGATCTCTCTTTAGATACTGGAGCAAAGTGTGCAAGGTCCTACGGAGGGAGGTTAGTGTAGACCGTTCGCCTCAGACGCTACGGAGACCGTCGCTATGTCATTTCGAACACCAACTACATTGGGTGAACCAGTAGAGCGATCGTTTGACATTGCGAGGTACATCGTGATCGACAAGTCAGGCCTGTGGCTGAAGAGCGGGCAGTTTAAAACAGATTGGTATAAGAGCAAAGTAAAAGCGCCGGCTAGTGTCGCATACTGAATCCGTGGTTCTCCGTTCTTGCGCGTGCGATCAGGCAAACAACACGTCACTGGTCAGAAAGCGAAGTACACAAGCATGGGCATTTGATCAGTCAGTCTGCTCACTCTGAATTGCTTCAAATGCTGAAAGAAAGTTGCTGAACACACAAGTGGATACAACCTGCACTCCATCAGCTGAGGTGCATAGTCTCCTAAGAGGCATCAACTAGTTGAAAAATTTATCGTAGTACAGTTGCAATATTTGCTAAATTTTTTCAACCAAATTTCACTCAGGAACTGGCTGAAGTGGACAGCTGGTTGACGCAGATTAATGTGCATAGGTAATCCCCGTTTTAGGCAATTGGTGGTTAGTCCCTATGCATGGCCTCGAATTCCATCGTGAACGAAGATTGTTGGCTTCTGAATTATCACAACAATTGTCAAATGACAGAAATCAAATTTAATAAAAGTCTGGTTGTTAAGCCTCTGGTTTTGTGGACTGGATAACATTGAAAGTCCGTCATATCGATCCAGAGTATCATTATATCAATAGCGGCTTGGTCAAGGGTATAGAAAGAGACAAAAAATTATATCGTTTTCCAGAAGTCTTGTGAATTTATTTGTGAAGCGAGTGCAAAAATTTTCGTTTGGATGTTTTTGAAGCAAGCGAATCTTTTCTTGCTTTTCTCTTCGCATTTGTTTCCTTTGTATTATATAGTAATGGTACACTATTTCAGAAAAGGAGTCTTGGCTAATTGGATGCAGCCAATTTGTGGAAGGGGCTGGCGCCGTGATAACCGTTTGATCCCAGCCCTAAATAATGCTAGCATCGTCGAACTTCTAATGCACCCACATGGATGCCAGCCACACCTTAAAACCGCATACGCTTTGTCTGTTGACCTGTGTGGCCACTGCAAAGCTTTGCACATTTCGTTCGTGGATTACTCTGGTAACCGGCCGAAATTTTAATAGCACATGTCAATCATCACAGATTGGTTTGAACACAGAGGATAACACAACCCTATTTTTCTTTCTTTCTGTCGATGTAACTTGCCCAGAAACTTTATATAAGTTGACATATTGCTTGAGCACGATTCAAAACAGCGTGAGAAGTTTTAGTGTAATCAAGGAGAAACGGGAATAAGAATCCATTAAACTGTGAATTCTATTTGGAAGCTAGATAATTGTAGGAATAATGTAGTTGCTTTTAGCTAAGGTTGGTTTCTAACTTCAGTAACGGGTCATTTTGTACACCATTCAGGTCATGTTCGTAAAATTTTCAGTCAATCTCACACTATCATGGCGTAATAATGAGAATTTTCCCAGGTCTAATTTTTCTCATATCTGTGAAAGATGTCCGCTGTGCCCACCGGTATAGAGTTACGTGTAATGTCAAAACACGAAGTCAAACATAGTGGACGATTCAGTTGCGTGCTGCACAAGAGGACAAGGTATACAAGCTTCAATATGTGGGGTTTCCCAGGGATGTCACCGGACACTGGATGGGGTAGAGGTGGTACAGATGCGCTGCACTGTTACGTGGCCCTGTGTGGAGATAGACTCTTGGAGAAAACTAGTATAGTGAGAAAGGACAATAGTTATTGACCCGAAAACCTCGTGGACAAACGAAACCTGTGAGTTGGACCTGTTTAGTAGAAGAACCGGGAATGATTAATTGACTTTGTGTTCTATGGTGATGTGGCCAACAGGTGAGCGAGATTCTGGTGTATTGTCAGCTGATTAGATAACCTGATTTCTTCCTTTATGCTAGAATACGAGTTTATTTGCACTAGATTTTGAGACTAAAATCTTACTTTTCTATACTGGTAAGTGTTTGGTCCATTTCACTTCCTATAGCTTTGAATACTTAGCATGCGTAGAAGGATCCACTTCTATCTCCTGGAAAGAACACACAGTGTAGTACTACCAATAAAGCACTCGAAGACAAAAACTAACAAATTTGTTCATTTGAACAATTACCGAATTTGGTGGCGCCACTTGCTCCGCCTGTGTACGTCGTCTGCATGCCGTTGCCCTCCTCCAATACACACGTTGTCCCGCTCCAGCGTCCTGAGTTCTGCTCTTTTGCGCGCTGCCGAGTATATTCGCTATCGTGTCACAAACCGAGGACCAGGGGCTATAGACTCTATACGGGAGCAGGTCTTGACTTAACTGAGGAGAATCCTAAAACAGAACCCTGATACGGGGAAAGTCAACGGTAGAAACGCACGACGCACCGAAGACCCAGCTGAAAAGAACGGAATCGTGTGTGACACACACATTTTTTGCTGTCCTACAGAATGTGTAAGGGTATGGAAATAGTACTATCCAATGTATCGTAAATACTGAGTGTTAACTTAAGTGTGCCGGGAGTGTAAATATTGGCCCATAGAACGCGTAAGCTTCCAGACAAGAACACCTCGAAAGCCTAGCAACAAATGGCTCGCAGCTGGAAGAAGGGAAGTCCACCCTAAGTGTGTTCTAGCAAGACAATCTGAGGGAAGTGACTCTTGTTACTGTAGTATTGACCACCGAGATGTAGACCATTGTAATTAGGAAGCGAGCTGAAAACCATAAGCCACCCGAAGAGGAACAGTGCGTGACTGAAAGAGAAGCATCGAGTACCTACAAAATAAAACCACGAAACTGGAAAAGGCTCTAAGAGGAGAACCTAATGGAACGGGAAAAATAGAATCAAGGGTAGTAAACCATTAATGACATTCAAAGACGATTACCAACCCTTGAAGTGTTGTCGAGAGAAACTGAGGCGGACCTTTGTAAGCTGCAAAAATCAAGTGATGAAGCACCTTATCGAAACTTTAATGTTGTAATCCGCAGCACACCTGCAAGAAAAGGGCAGCTGGACACAAAGTAGCAAATTTTCTGAGGATGGTTGACTTCCGAGGAGTGTAACATGAGGACTATTGTGAGTCACCCACCCCTCCCTATAATTACGGAATTTGCAAACCCGCACTACAAACAGAGGTTTCCGAGTATAGCAGAAGATATAGAAAGCAACGCAGGCTAGGGCATCTTGGTTGCTCCCGATGATGCAACCTAGAAAAAAACGAATTTCAGTCTCTAACACGGTGCTGATGAGATAACCTCAAGTGGGAGTTTCAGGGATCCATTTGGCAGTGTCATTATCCAAGGTTACAAAGGGGGTCACTACCAGCCAGCCAGGAGTGGTAGGAACGGGATGCTTTCTAACACAGACAACATACGATTCTTTGGACGCAAGCACGTCACAGGCTGTTAGGCCGACCAATGGAGGTGGCCTGGATACAGACAACGAGGTTGAACAGACCTTTGCGTGGGCGTGACGCCTGAGAGATCAGCACCTTTTCCTGATATGCCAAGAGTAAGTCAGAGCACAGCAAGGCTACTCGTAGTCTAAACGGAGGCTGCAAGTTTATGGGACAAGTGTCCGGAACTGAGGGCTCAAACCGAGAAGACAGATCTCATAGCCACTACCGAAACATGATTGCAACTGGAGGTTGACAATGAAGGAACAGTGCCCGAAACAATACACTACCCAGCATGTCGATCGGGAAGACAGTCGTTTAGGCGGAAGGGTTAACCTAACCGTGGCGGACAATGGCCGTACGTACGAGGGCAGGCAACTCGCCTCCTCGAACTTGCGAGCCTTGGAGGCAGTACTCAAAACTGCGAGACCTGCTGTTTCGTATTGTGTGTGGGGTCTAGCCTGTCTATCGTAAAGCACTTGTAGGCACAAGGCCGTCAAACGATAGCAAGCAACTGGGCGGAGATAAGCACATAAGAATACACCGGGTGTTCCTGCAGTACGAAGCGGTCAGAAGTAGAGTCAGAAAAATAAATCTAGAATGTAGGCAAAGCCACAAAAGCAGAATTGCTAAGTATCTTAATTGCGTGCAATCGAAGACCACTCTGTGAATACTGTTAGGATGAGTAAAGGATGATGATCTAATAACGACATTTACAGGGCATTTAAAGGACGATGGTGTACTTCGCTTCTTCTAGGCAGTCTACAGACCATAACAAAGAGGGCCTGGAACACCCATTAGTCTGCACATATACCTGAAGTGGAAAAGACTGAAGTTTGTGAGAGAAAATTTTACTATAACCTAAGATACCTAGCATCATGTAGGGCAGCGGGATCGATCCATGATTAGTAGTGGTGGGTTGTTCTGTCAGCCTAGCCGCTAATGTTTCTGTTCAAAGCATCGTTAGAAGACGGTGAGATCCTACAGGACTGCATTATGTCACCCATCTCTCTAATTTGGAAAAGGATAACGGGGTAGCATCCGATCGATATACCTGACGGCAATAGCAGTTAAAGACATGGGACGGTTGATCCGGGAACACATAGTTAAGCCCCTGCAATGCCGCAGGCTGGCTCGGGTACATACGCCAGAAGTCGTACTTGTCTAACCTAACACAGTACTTTGGATGAGTGGTTAGAAGGCTAAATAGAAGGAATGGATGTGATATCTGCTATTTGTATTTTCAGAAGGCATTTGACTCTCTGAGCCATAAGCTGATAGCAGGTAATTTGAAAGAATTTCCTCTAAGCCCCTGGTTAGAAAGCGAGACAAGCAGGGGACTCACTGGAAGGTCATTCAAGGTGAAGGTGGAGGGAGCCCTGTGCAGCATGAGTAGACTGTACAGCGGAGTACCACCCGGTTCATCCCTGAGTCCCTCAACTGTTCGTCCTATTTATTATTGATCCCGTAGACCATTTGATGTAAGTGTTACAATTTTCCAGACGAAGTCAGGCTGCTAGGATCTTTTCCAGACGATAGCATGCAGAGAGATTCGAGTAGGGTGTGTTCGTGGTAGGTGAGTTGGGACCACCCATTCAACGTGAAAAAATGCCCAAATCTCATTTCTGAGAGCGAACCGCTATCCACCAAAATGCACTCTCTCAAACACTGGAGGCTCGGGGCTTGGGGGAAGTAACTCGGACATGCTCCAACCCAGGCAGCCAGTGTCAGGATGACGAGAGGAAGGCCTCGCCTGTACTTTACCTTCTGAAGTGCGCTGAATTTGAGGAAACCGGAGGTCTTGTTGCACCATACAAAGCCTTCGTTAGGTCCCATCTGGAATACTACGTCCAGGTCTGGAGGCTGTCTCTCGTGCGGAATATCAAAATCCAAAGAAAAGAACAGCGGTGATTCGCTAAGTGGTCCGAAGGTTGTCGGGACGTAGCTTACGGGTAAAGATTAGAAAAGTTAAGCCTATTCCTGCTATGAAGAAATAAAACAAGAGGGGACTTAATCGAGTTGTTCAAAACAACTCAAGAGACTACCTCGATAAGTGGACAAGAGAAATGGCTATTCGGGCTCCGAAGGAAAGACTGATTGCAAGGAAGTCGGCTCTAATTCAGGAAAGATCGCATGATAACAGGGAGTAAGAGCCAATTGTTTGCTCTGAGGAACATAAAATTCAGGCTGAGATCGTTGAACCTACCGCAGTAGATGCTTTACAACATTAGACGGATGAGGACTATGAAGGATTGTTTGTTGCCAGGAGGGCTTAGAGCCCTCTCCATACTCTTTTTGTCCCTTTCCAGATAATTTTAAACTTTCTGTTCACGACGAAACCGGACCAACAGATCCTTCATAGGGTTAACGGTAGAGGTGTAGTGAAACAAGAGGTCTAACCGGAAATTCCCTGTCCCACCTTTCCTAGACAGGCCTGCTAGAAGGACGCTTCTTCTCTTAGAGCCGAAACACCAGAAGATCAGAGAGGTTCACTAGTTCAAGAAACCATAATTTGGAGGGTGTCCAATCAGAAAAGAGGGCGGGAATTCAGATTCACTGTGCGCAGTCAGTGGTTCCTAAAGTACAAATCTGGGGTCATGTCAGCTACGAAGGTCAAAGAAAGGTCATTTGACGCACATCACGTGATGAGTAGTGCTTGCATGCGTGCGCGGATGAATGACTAGTGCCAGGGGGTCGAAGCTTGTTCCAGTTTAGGCAGAGAGCCAAACTGATTTCACAAGGAACAAACAATGTGAAAATTGAACGTAACAGTTCAGCACAACTGGTTACCTGTTTTCTGGTTAGTGTAATGCAATTTTGCAGTTTTCAGTAAGGAGATCAAAGCTGATCGTACATTTGAGTAGTCTGAATAGTCCCACAGTCATGGTCACATTAAGAACAAGACGCTGGAGACCAAGAGTGAAATGTACCCAATGTTCTAGAAAAAATTTAACAACGCCAACGACTCACTAGCCTTTACTATGGGACTGGAAACCAAGAACAAATTGGCTTTCCTCGACATACTACTAACCAGAAGGGAAGATGGTTCAATACAACGCAAGGTCTATAGAAAAAAAGACATGGAACTGCCAGTACACGAATTTTTACAGCCTCGTGCCTCTGTCTCACAAACGAAATTCAATTAGATGCCTAGCTTTCAGAGCCATATAAATTTACTCAGCGGAGACTTTGCAAGGTGAACTTAGTTTCGTTTAACAAGTTTTGAGAGAGAATGTCTACCCCGAGAAGTTTATCCAAAAGAACGTAGAACTAAAGCTACCTGCAGAGCGGTCTCCCTGCGTACCGAAGAAGGAACTATTCTTTAAAGTATCGTTCAAGGGGGATACACATGCAGAGCCGTTGACGAAAACACTCAGGGCGGCTGTAAACTCAAAGTTCCCAGCCGCTAGACTGAAATGCACATTCTCCACCTCTCCGGTGATCCGCATGCAGGTAAAAGACAAACTGCCTGAGCTGACCTCCTCCATGATCATTTACTCGTTCAAGTGCGAATGTGGCGCGTCCTACATAGGTCGCACGGCTAGGCGTTTGTCTCAGCGCGTCAAGGAACATCACCCGAGAAGGTTGAGTCAGGGGAAAACCAGTGTGATTACCAGTTCGATTCTAGGTCATTTGGTGGACAGTGGCCACATGATCGACCCTGAAAAAGCTTTCAAAGTCATATACCGAGTTCCACTTAATCGATCAAAGCCAGTCCGTCTTCGATCCCTGGCCACGGCAGAGGCAATCGCCATTCGCTTACTAAGCCCTAATCTTTGTGCACAAAAGCGACTAGTCCAGGCTCTTCAGCTGCCTTGGCCGAAACGGGAAACCACGGACCGCCGACCGAAGTCCAAAAGTCCACTATCGATTACCACTCGTGACGGTGGGAGTGAAACTCTCACCACAACACGCACACGATAGAGACACCTCTCCCCAGCACCCCTCCTTCTCCTAACGCCACGGCAATGACCTTCACTCCGGCCAATGGCTAACGCATTCCAATGTTACCTCACCCATATGAATTGTAAGAGCACGTACAGGACTCATTGAAAACAATTGTTCGCTCTCCAGCGTCTCGTTCTTAATGATCGTACATTGTTTTATTGACTCCTGTCTTTTTAATTGCGCATGACAACTCATGGGCTTCGTTTTATTGTAGGTTTGCAGTTATCTACGAGTTCATTCAAATTCTAGGTTCTGAACTACGACCTTCCAGCTTCTTGGACCGTTAATGAACCCAAAGTATGTATCAAAATATTCGTTAGATCTCGTCCAGCTGCGTGCTGTTCGTCCCACGGTGCAGTGACTGGCGACTCCATTCCAGTGATTCAAACCAGAACAGTGGTTATTCATGGTTGTGTTGATGGTTGCGCGTCGTTGAATATTCACTTGCATCGTTTGCTTCCGATTGGCCCTGCGGCTTTACGTTAGGTTGTAGAGCAACTGTCCGTTAAGCGGGAGTTTGTCAGTTCCATTCTGGCCCACTGCGTGAACTTTTGAGTGAGAAAAAAGCAAGTGGACTTCCTATTACCTACTTCCTTCCGGGGTCCTCGCGCCATCTATAAATCCTACATGTACTCTGCAATTATTGATTAGTTCCACGAAGGATTTCTACTGATACGCTTACCGTCCCATGACTGGAATGAAAGATGACAAACTTTGGGTTTATGTAGATAGATGGATGATCCTGTAGAGCTGACAGGATATGGGAGGCCAAGGTAGCTAGCTACCGGATGCAGTGAGCCGAACCAGAACCAGTTGGGGAAACGACTGCAAGCTAAGTCCCAACGGTACCAGGTTGACTTAAGCAAGCAGACTTCAAACAACCTGTCGATTACTATCATCGAGACTGGCCAGCATCTGACTGACCAGTGCCATAAACGTTATGGTCTGACTGATGAAAGTCACCCCAATGTCATATAGGTGTTCCGAAAAGGAGCTATCTGATCTGGATGCAGTCAACTACTTTGTGTCCGACTGTAGGATACTTCCTTTAACTATACAGCCTGGTGATTCGAGCAGCGATATAAAACTAATTTCGGTTAGTTGAAAACCTGATGTCCGAACTGGGTTAGCGCCTGAGGTGCCGCTATCATACTGTTGGCTCGCCTAACTACAGATATCCATTTTGGGAAAAGACCCTAACCCAAGCTCTAGGTTCATAACTGAATTTTAAAATGGGTTTAGTACTCTGTGTGGTAGCGACAGCCATCTTCGTTCATGCTTTTAATACGTTTATTGTTTAACTGAACGCTGACTGAAAAGCGCGGTCGTCATTTGACGATGGCTCTTCCGCGCGCTCTCACGCAAGCTCCCAAATACAAGCTAATCACTATCTCTCCGGATGGCCTTCTCGTTCTCACGGGTCGTGGAGAATACCGTTCTGGTTAACGTGTTCATACTGTGCCGGGCATTAGGGTAACCTGCATGCAGTCCACTCAATACGAGGGGCCGAAGAACACGTATAATAAGGAAATCGCGAAGTAAAGTTTATTGACCTTACAGTGTCCAGGATGAGTCACTACAACTGTTTCGAGGTAGTCATCTAAAGTAGATGGTAGTCAGTGAAGAGTTGCCAATTAGATGAGGTAATCCGTTTTACTGGGCCAAAAAATTGTTGACGCACTCATTTTACTTATTTTGGAGTCGATTGTATCACCTTATTCTATTAAGTTAAAGCCACGCGTTAGTTTATTTTATTGGTAAAACAATTTTATGGAAATGGCCCATTAGTTTACCGATGATAGTGAGCAGGGAGGCGATGGGGGAAGGGAACGAACCGTTGACAACCCCGTTTTGTTTGCTGGTTTCTGTGTCGACGAAGTGAATAAAGGCTACTGGAAGACTCAGATTTCCTGGAAGTCCAATTTCGTATTTAATTTTATTATTCGAGTTAACCGCGTACCATCTCGAACGAGAATATTCTTCCCCGAAATCTGCGTTTTATGTTGTTGCAAACCGTTCCTAGGCTGGGTGACCGCATCCAATCCAAACTCGTGGCCAACAGACAAACCAACAGGCCAGGCTTCAACGATTATCGCTGTAGTCAGACACTGTCGCTTTGGTCAGTCTTTTGGAGGTTCGTTTTGTTATCACCATTATTATCATCGTACAGCGTCGAACAGCAGGGCGAGCCCCGCTGACCACTCTCTTTATCACCATGTTGCACGTACGAATAGAAAGAATGAATACACTAGATGGACAGGTAGTGGACCTACAGGGGCGGGAAATGGAATGAACGTCCTTGTGGTCAACACAGAGAATACGCAGTCTAACTGCACAAACACACACTGATCAATCATTTGTTCCGTGGTGTGATATATGACATTATAGATACACTAGACAGCTGATAAGAGCTAGTGAAATACAAGTAATCCGTGGAACTTATTCAATCACGATATTAGTAATGTTTGGGAAAGCTAACTAACTCTACCAGATGCCGGGGATGACCTTTTATTTTCGGAGATTTCCAACCCCGAATTTCAGGAAGCATCGGTTAGAGACAGCACGGTGCAGAGAAGTGCCTACTGGAGTATCTTCAACCCCTGTACTGATGTTTCTCCCGTTTCATCATCAGCTGCAGTGGTACCTCTAGTTTGTGAAATTCTGGAGACCCACAAAGTGATGGGATTTTCATTACTCTCGTCTCTAGTCAGCGAATTATAACGCTATAAGTAAACTGACCTTCTTGTTAAACAATTATCATATGGACCTGATTTCATCCTCGTTTGGCACTTCCTATCAAGACTGCTGAATGCTTTTTCAGGCGAAGTCCGAAGTTTATCTTGAATCAAGCACTGACTATGGTCAGATGGTCATCGTAGTGTCGGGTTCTAACCCGCGCGCCGCTGCTGGTCACTTCCCCGATTGGCAGCTTATAATAGACCGAGACCCGCTTCCTGAAATATTGTACCACTATTATATAATAAAAAGGAGAGAAAAACAGTAAAACAACTGTCTACAGGACAAGCTAGACGAACTGGAGATCACACTTCTGCTATGACCTGCCCAGATTGCTGGACTGTTTGGACCAACCGATAAATCCGTATGTTGACATAAAAAGCGAGTCGGTTACAGACATACGTAAGCTCGTGGATGTGCCTGGGCAAGATGACTGGTCAACTGGTCAGCTTTCCTTCTCGCTGGAAAACCGAGAAGGTGGTTTTTGGAAAGCTGGAACATCTAGTAGAAAAAACAGTTCCAGGTCATTCGGGTCATCTCAACCCTCGCCTGATACGAACCTGCTTGGGTAGTCAATAACACTGTACTTTTCGTTTTATCTGCCTGATTCAAAATCACGGAAGGTCACTATCCATAACTAACCGCTTTACCGATGACGGATCACTAAGATGACCGAGGTCTCAAATCATTAGCGCAATGCAAAGCAAGAGACAGTCGAGATTTGAGTATGCAGTAGCTATCCATCAATGAAAATGTTCACTACGCCAACAGAGTACGTGTTTCTAATTTTGCGCACGCCGCCGTAACATGATTTTATCTTGTCCTTTTTGTTTTGTTTCTCCGGGCATTGTTTCTACCCATTGACTCCAATAGCCATTTATAGATGCAACGAAATGGTCCGGGGCTCAAATGGGACAATCTGGATTTACTGGGGTTTCTTTTACGAATGACCTCAGGATAGTCAAGTTTCAACTCTCAGTTCAACGATTCCGACGTAGCTACGTAACGTGGGGCTGTCCGCTGTGTCCGTGAGCGCAAAACTACTGGATTATGCCCGGTCAGTGATTCCTCAATCTTTCAATCCCAACGGAAAAGCAACCACGAACAAAATGCGGAAACCGCATTCAGTTGTAACCAAAAATGAACTATTTATATGGCATGAGGCAAGGAATGTAAATGCACAAATGGCGTCGTTACTGATTGCTCAGCTTGGTGAGCAGATGTGATTGGTTTAGTCGAATCACAGTAGGGAAGAAGCCTGATTGGTTGGCGGGTTGGTATTAGAGGTAGGCAGTAGGTTGTCTGTCGGTGGCTGGTGTGAACAATGAGGTGTGATGGACTGATCGGTTCATGTGCACACGCCTCAAGGCTGCATTGCAACGTCGGATGTGCGGGTCTTGTCATTGATTAGTGTTCACAAAAGCACCCTATCCATGGATTGGAAGAATGCGGACTGCAGCCTTGCAGATGATGTAATTTCAGGGAGATTTCCGACTCCCTGACACAGTCAAAGGATTAATAAATTATATTTTCCAACAAGGAAAAACTTTTAACAAGAGAATACTAAGGGTAAGGGAAGAGAAACGAAGTGCTTGCAGCTCTGAACCAGAAGGTTTTACCGAAACTCTGACCGAGGTAACTCAAGATTTTCAAAATTCTCGACCAAAAAATAAAAACAGCTGTGCTTCCCGAAAGAGAGAAAATTCCGCTTCTATGGAAATAGCTCAAGTGGCTGCTCACTTAGTGCAACTTCTTATGGAATTTGAAGTTCCCCTAACGTGCAGATCAATTTAAAACAAGCTATCAGCGTTCAGCCTGCAACGGTCATGTGGGTTAGAAAGCGATTTCTGTCACCCCAGAACGCCAAGAGCTCCACGGATGTACTGTGAATGGCTCCGAAAATGATGACCCGTAACTAAAATGCGGCAGCTTTGAAAGCGTCCGTCTAAGAGGATGGCCACGTAGCCTTTGAAGAAGGGCTTACGGTGATTTAACACGGATCGAGTAACTGGAGAGGAAGCTTTGGCTTCATCTGATCGGCACCAAGTGGTCGGTTATATATACTTTATGAAAAAATCTGCTCTGAGAAAGCTTGCCCACGTTAACCGAAATACCAATAAATAGCAGGCTTTTTCAACAATGTAGTGTCAGTGGCAGTTAAATATCTTCGTACGTCACAGATCGGCTGGCGCGTTGCTTTTTTCGACACAATACGAGCCACTCTCGTTTTGAACAAATTAAATCCCCATGTGCTTTCCTCTTCAAGATGCCCACCAGACCGGGTAGTATTCTAGCCTGTGGATGACAGTGAGTGACGTGCAAGAACCTTGAGAGAAGAAGTATACTCTTAAACTTCCGATTAATTAGCGGATAAATGTTATACTTGCGACCGGATGACGGTTTTCAATAGCTCAAATAATTACAAAACCTACAGACTGTGTAAGAGATAACTGACAGCAGTAGCCCCTCTGAGTTAGCAGTCTGTTGTGACCCTTCAGGCATCTTCGATCTCCTTGATCTCAATTGGTTATCCAACTCCAACCTTTGGCTCTACAAAGCTGAAGCTTGCATCAGCGGCCACTTCTCTGTAAACCTCTCGACATCCGGACCAAACCAGGTTGGAGAATAGCTGAGGCCTAAGAACCTAAGATAGTGCTCAAGGTGCGAGGACAGCTGTTCCTGAATGGCTGAACGAGATCTACTAATTGACATAGAGGCCAAAAGAGAAAAGTGTTCAGCCAACAAGGTCACGTAGACCCCTGGATCATGGTCACTTCTACCGAATGGTGAACGCGCTCCTAAAGAGCCACCGGCAACTACGCACAGTGGATTCTTTAAGTGTCACGGATTGGTAGACCACCATTCAAAAGGCGTATGAACTGCTCGACCGGTCACCGGCTCCGAACACACGATCTCCCTGTTGCCCGGCAGGTAGCACGTGGTTGTGCGCGGGCTAGATTTGCTACCTTGGACGGAAAGCCGAGTGAGGCTAGGGAGGCCACTTTGTGCACTATTCCCGTGACCTTTCGTGGATTTTGCTGCTACAGTACACCATTTTCTCGCCTCTGACAGCCGTTAGTGGTCAGGCGCAGTCCGCGAGATCCATGAAGCAGAATCATTCTTTCTTAGAAGACACCCACGTAAAAGAAAAAAGAATAGCCTTTTTGCAGTCTAGGAAATTGACATTTGAGCAGTAGGAGGTTTCTACATATCATGATTCATCACCAATGAAAACCATAGAAGTACTATACTACTACTCATATACACATAGTATCCGAGCTCTGTATTTTTTTTTACAACGTAATCCCTTCTTTTTATTTAGGCGTCTTCAGAGAAGTCATCTCACACAGGAGACGATAGCTTCGCGGGAAACGGGTTGCTCCCATTCAAAGACAGTGACCGAAAGGCGCTATATGGTATAATGTATATGTTCAGCCAACCGTTGGGAGCCAGCCCGGATAGCCTGGTGGCTAGGTGTTCGAGTCACTGTCGTTCACCCCGGGTTCGAGTCCCAATGGGGGTTCGGCGGAGGTGCACTAATGATGATTCCTAACAAGGACGAGGGGGCTTCCATGGTTTTTGTTGTGTCCACAACCGGTAGCAGAACACGTAATGGTGGCGTTGCATTTATTTATGCCATTGTGAACACAAAACCCGGTCGTAGCCGGCGACTAAGCGGCAAACAAGCAAGTGAGTTGGCATAAAGAAATAAACTACTTGTGCCGTCACGTGCAGCAGAGGAAGACCAATCAGTACACATCAGAATTGATAGGTCATTACTGCTGGCGCTAAAGCATGGTTAAAGATCGAAGCAAATTGGGAGTATGTCCATTCATGAGAGGAATATTGATCGGTTGTCCGCGTAGTGTGCGAGACCCTAACCAGACACAACAGTTTTCAATGACCAGTTGACTGTTGACGCTGCATGATGAATCGTATTCTATAAATTGATGTTTAACAACTGCAATAAAAAATGGATAAAATTAAATAAACTCTTAAGTAAATCAAGAGTTTAATTCTTCTGCTTTAGTTCCTTTTCTCTCAGAGTTGCACTAGGGATCCTGTCACTCAGTTAGTACAAAATCTATCCTGAATTAAGCCACGTGACCGGAAAGTTGTCATCTGTAGATTAGATAACCTAAAATATTGCCGTCTGTCGCGTGGGACTGAATACAAAAGTGCCTTAACAGACAGCTTTTAATTGTAGCTTTGACCTTAAAAGAGAAATTTTTTGCTAAAGTCTGTTATTATAATCAACACGCATTCGTAAAACAGCTTGGAGCTCAAATGTGTTGGCTGTACATCTATTTGAAAGTCACTAGAGCAGCCCTTACTGATGAGTTTCCACAGACTACAGGCCAGGTAAACTTTCGTACCAAGCTAATTGTTTCTGGTGTAACAGGCAGGGGCAATGCTCTTCCGACGAGGGTAGCACGTGTGATCTGCAAAAGCACAAAAGGGAAAAACTTCATGAGCCGAGGCCCAGTAAGTGTATCAACGGCACCAACACTTACATTAAACGAACAACAAGATGGCGGCCTCCAATCTGGCCGTTACACTGCTCCCCCCACAAAAGAACACTGCCCCCAGTGTTCCGTATTCCAACACACTACAGGAGCCTTAACTCTCCGGGAACCACACCTTGGGTAGGCCATACCACAAGACCTCTCCTGGGCCACACCAAATCTACGCCTCAGATCACTTCACAATTATCTCCTCGGCCCATATCAGGTCTATCTTCAAGGCCTCCCACTCCCCTCAATGCGGTCCCGCCGTGGGTGCCAAAAATGTAACAGGCAGGGGCAATGCTCTTCCGACGAGGGTAGCACGTGTGATCTGCAAAAGCACAAAAGGGAAAAACTTCATGAGCCGAGGCCCAGTAAGTGTATCAACGGCACCAACACTTACATTAAACGAACAACAAGATGGCGGCCTCCAATCTGGCCGTTACACTGGGATAATTTCACCACCAAACAGCTGGCGGAGGCAACTTTGAAGCCGTGTTTTCCGGAACACAATGGATGTTCACTTGCACACAACCACATTGCTTTCAACCCATGCATATCTTCACATTGCCTGAGTCTCGCGTGCGCATGCACCGTCTTCATGCATGACTAAAGGTTACCTCACGCATCGATGACCCAAGCTTTATTGATTTTACCCTCCCCGGCATACACGGTAGGCTAGATTTTGCCTTTGCTTTCAGCCGTGAGGTCTGTGGTGCCTGATCAACTGGGGCCATACGTCAGCTACGCTGCAGAGTTTGTACGCGACACAAAGCAGTAACTACGCATCGGCTACGGAATACTAATTTCCGCTAGTGTTACACTTGCTAACCAGTGTGGATTCAAACAAAATATATCTGGAGCCACTCCCATTGTTTCTTTTCGCCGATACGACACTCAAAGGTAGTCTTACATTGACGGACAGTCGGATAGGAATCCCGTCGATTTTGAGCTTTCGGAAAGAGATGTTCTCACAACCCCTCCCCACGGAATTCGGGTAATAGAGGAAAGATATGTTATGTGTTGTGTTCAGAACAGTTGCGAAATTGACAGATCATACGATTTCGTCCCTCGGGTATCACGCAGCTACTTTGTCTGCGTTGGTTATATGTATTTTGAGATTTGTAGCTAAACAGAAATCAGCTGTTATCAACAATGATGATGCCGTAGGCCTTTTCGACTAGTGTAATGTACGATTTAATGTAATTATCCTCAAGCACGGAATAAATGACTTGACTGAACTATCAAATCACGAACGTGACTGACTGTGACCGCGTTGCCCGAAATGAAATCAGAAGACACACCAGCCGGTTCTGAAAGGTGTTGCTCCTTCAGCATGTAAAATACGGCATTTATAAGGGGATGAAATACGTAATGGTATGCATATACACACAAGTATTGATCCAGCAGAACTGCGATTAGGGGGCACAAGCTTTCCAGACAGCGTCACGTGATAGGGAAGCAGATCATGCGCGCGAAACACGATCACTGCGATAATCAGCATCCATGGTTGGAATGGAATGAGTCTTACACGCATGGTGTATTTGTTTGTATGCGGAAATGCATGGAAGCTGATTGGAATATATGTTGAACAAATGAGCACTGATTGGTCCAAATGGGTTTTCTCGAACTGCACGTGAATGGAACCGAATTAACACAGTGACTTATAATTTCCGATCAGCTGTTTTAAAAAAAAGGGGACTTATGGCTGGGCTTGAATGAAGGTCAGGTCAGGTCAGGTCACAGGACTTGCGGCTTGAGCCAGTAAACGTCCAGTTTCTTGCACTGCTAGCCCAAGGAGTTCCCGCCGTGCTGCAGACCTTAATCGAGTTCTGTTTCGCAAGCTTATCTGTCAGCTAACCTAATATATACATGCGGTCAGCTCCTTCTCAGTTTCATTTGGTGACTAAGTCCGTAACCCGTGAGATCTGTAGTAGAGCCAGCCGTGAGCTTCCTTCTTCAGTCAGAGCAATTATCAAAAGTGGTTTTTCTCGTGTGTGTGTGTGTGTATGTGTGTGTGTGTGTTCTGTACAGTTCATTCATTCGGTACCTTTTGCTGTTTTCGGATGGCTTTGCTGGCAACGGTTGCTTTTCACGTGGTGAATTGTAGAACCGTTGAGATTGAGTTCAAATGGATCAAAAGCTAACGCATGTGAATCAAAACCAGGCACTCCGGCTTCGAGTGCTAATAAGGATTAGGTGAATATGAACTGCTCGCAATTTCTTACAAGTGAGTACTTCCACAGCGCAAAATTTTCAGAGAATTAGTCTTTCCATATAGCTTTTAGCGACCATTCCCCGTGATATTCATATAGTTATGGGCTGAGGTTACTAGACACGACCAAAACGTAAACTCTCTCGGGACAAAAAGTACCTTCCAAAACTTCGCAACTGCTTGGTGAGGTTATTTGTTTTGGAAAGAATATCATTCATTGATGATTTCCATGTAGAGAGGTTCTCTAACCTGAACGGATCCCATCAGGCTACCACTACGGAACAATAAAATCGTGTTTGATTTAACGGACTGACCGGAAACGACACCGGACAAGAGCATCTGAAAGGAAAAGTTTGACAGATTCCAATGACTAATCTTTTCTTGAGTGGGCTGATATTAGGTATTATCTGGTGGATGGCAAAAATGTCCTGTTGGATACTGACTTACGAGACGAGGTGTGCACATGAAAAAAACGTTAAATCTGTTACATCCCCCCTCGCCCATTTCTACAAGGGTGCGTGAAGTATAATGAAACATAAAATTACATCTATATTTCTATTGTAAGCTACCATTTCATTTCTTGTTTCATTGTCTCATTTAATTCCCTTTGTGCTTGGTTCGGTCAAGTGATCGATACTACAGTCGTCTCTTTCTGCTGCCCTAGTAAATTCCATTACAAAAACGATTCTCCACGCAGCCTCAACGATCTAGGTCCAGATAGGACAGATGATCCATAGAGATGGTTTGCACGGGATAGCTGTCAACCACCGATCAAACGGTAAAATATGATTGAACGAACAATCATACTGCCTACTTACCTTCATTTTTATGTGGCTAATCCCCGCGAGAGGATAAGCCGGCTTCATGGATGTCCCGAATGACTTCTTCCTACGATCAGTATGTGCAAAGAAAACTGTTCACGAAGAGTTCTGGGAATTAGGTACCAAGAGGCGTCCCCGGCGTCATCCGGCTTTTTGTGCTAGGTAGCAACTCTAGCCCTCGCGTAGCCTAATGCTACCTGTTGGGCAACAAGAGGCTTATGTGTTGGGAGCCAGAAACTGAACGACCGATCCATACGTCTTTCGGATGGCGGTCTTTCAGTCGAGGATGCCCAACGTGTCCTAGTGCACCTTACCCTACTCAGGAAAGCTGAATAATGGGCAAGAGGAAATAGCCCTATTTAGTGCCGAGTCATATTCGTGCACCTCACGCTGTTGTCTGTGGGCTTCGGCGACTTCTATATGGATAATTCTCCGCCATGCGAAAGATTCATTACGCCCTCTAACAACGCTGTTGCTCTTTTGTCTGACTACTCACTCTCGGCCTGTCCGATATAGGTGACCCTGAAGGAGCGGTTTGCGTTCCAGTCGGGATAGCCCTCACAATTATCGTAATAAGCAAACTCGATCACTACGGAAAGGTAGCAACACTGATCAGGACCATCATTCTGTCTGTCCTGGAGACTTGATTGCACCCGCACTGTCAAAGTGTTGGGTTTTACAATCACCTGGTGGGTTTTCACCGTAGTACTAATGGAGCACTTTAGTGCTTCAAAGTGTTGGATATCATAAGTACACTTGTGTCCGATACGCTGTCGAAAGTCTCTCAACAACCACCCAAGCACTACGTGAACATCGATCTTGTTTCTCATTGCAGTCAGTCATAGCCAGAATGCAGTTTCCAGCTTGCATTGCGGTCGCTGTTCTAGTTGCTCTTGCGTGCTATCTCTTACAGATGTCACACAAGGGGAGACTGTTTGCGACCAAGATGAAAGTGGTCATATATTGTTAATCCTATATTGGGCTGGTGATGACTGAGCTTACTTGTGCAAAATCACTGATAAACATGAACGCTACTCTTTTCAAGCGAAAATGCCCAGTGTGTTACTGAGAGCAGAACAGAGACGAACAAGCTTGTTCTCGACCACTTCTTTAGGCCTGCACAATTACATAGAGTAAGACCACTTCCTGAGGAACAATTCTGTCAATATCGAAGGGTGATTGGCAGGAAAGGGATTATTAGCAACGCATGACTGTGTTGCAATTTGGAGGAAAACGAAAGCCATTATTGGGAAATTGGGGTAAATCAATTATCACCATCAGATTTTAACATTTCCAGTCAAATCACGCTGTCACATGAGGTGTGACAGCCTGTTTGTTAGCAAGCGACGGTGCTTGGATATCTCGCTATCTTAATAATTTGAACGTAGGTAGTTTGTTCGATGTCTGATGCTACAGTTCCGTGATCACTTCCTATGTCGGTTGTTAGTCCTCGATAATTCAAAACCAAAATTTGAACCGCTCTGCTTTCGGATGGTTGGATCTTAGATCCCTTGGAAAATTACGGTTACGACGTCGCCCTGGTCTCAAGACGTGGTCGATAAACTACTTTTTGGGGTACAAATTGTCAGCCCCGGTAACTGCTACCCCCTGGCTGATTGTAACGAACGCCGGGCTATCAGCTGACTTAAACAATCCCACAGACGACACACTTTGGTTGGAGTCATGTACAGTGCTTTACGTAAATATCCACAAATATTACAGAAATACAAGACAAACCTCCATGATGTGCTCTTAGCGAATTGAGGTTGGCCCAAGCGAAACAATGCTCGCAATTGCTTGCAAATCAAGCGAGCAAAAACTGACTCAAATGTCTGTATAAAAAACGGCAAAGTTAGTAGAGATAAACATACTAGGCAGAAAGTCCACTGCAATCAACGTCCTTGCCTGGTTCGATCAGTGAAGAAAGTGGAGCAAAACACATTTACTAGAAAGAACAGGGCCTGGCAACGAAGGAAGCCTGGATTTTGTTCGCACAGTTTCCAGTCGAGTCAACCTGTAGTTTGAACTTAAGTTCACCGATCACTGGAACAGCTGACTTGATATCAACCCTCTAGATCAGCCACTTCTGGTGTCCGGTTTGTATCACCCGCTTCGACCAACATAAACTTGGTGGTTTTTTCGAGACCTTATTCATCAATTCGATCCAGTTACCTGGGGGCTCAATATGAAACCGGCTTTCGCAAGGCGAGTAATTACAAGAGTGTTCCTCAAGTACAAAACTGAGTGTGAGTAAATCACCTAACACGTGCTGTGATTTTGGCCCTTCGAAGCCCAGGAATCAGTCAGTAGACTGGCAGTAGAATAACATGTGCATGTACGCTGCAAACACCAACTGTACAGATAGAGGCCAAGGTAGAATTTAAAAAGAGATATCGATCGATCAGCCGCTTGACTATTTGAACCAGACACAGAACTTCCTGTAGTTGTTACTCATCGATCATCTAAACAAGGCAGCAGGCAATCTTCTATATTTATGTGTCGCCAAAGTATGACATAGACGATTAATTCTCCAGAATCGACCTCCACGCTCGCTCCCTTTCTAGTCTTTCTTATCCGGGACTCAATGGTCTCGTGTAGAAATTTCAGGAGTATATAATACCACTACTACTACGACTACTGCTATTCTTATGATCCAGAAGATGTGCTTTGTAAGTAGAGTGATCTTTAGAATCTACTTGTTCAGACCTCAACAAAGTCAATCAAATTCAACTAAAATGCCCACTGGCATAACGGCTTTCCAACTCACTTAAAGAGAGTAGTAATACCATAAGAGGATGCAACTGTGTTTTGTATGCCTTTCTTCATCTCCTTACCCTAAGTCCATGTGACGCAGTAGTGTTGTTTGTCATTCGACAATTGTTCACAATTGTCTTTTGAGCAATCCACTGCTTAGTTATTCAGAAAGTAGTGTGCATAGCATACAGCACCTAACTACTACTGCTGTTTTAATCCAGAATACGTGCCTGGGAAAAATAGGGGTATGCCAGTGACCACTCGTCCAGAACTCAGCAAAACTAATCGAATGAAACAACTACGCATATCTGCATTTCGGTGGTCCAGTCCACCAGAAGGCCGTCGGTATCTAGCTAGAGGATGCAATCGGGGGTTTTAAATTCTCTCCTTTACTTTAGTTCGTTTGGTTCATCTGACGAAGTCGCGTTCCTTATTGATCCACAACCGTCCATATTTGCGTTTTGAGCAATCAACCACTCACTTATTCAGTAAGTAGCACGCACACCCCACCACACTACCACTACCACTACTACAAACTACTAATACCATACTACTAGTGTTCTAACTCACATGCTGTTCCGGGCAGGCGGTTCGTTTAGCGGAAACCATGTATTCCGTCAACAACAAGATCATTCAGCTTCAACAAAACTGTTCATTTCCATCAGTGATAAACACTCCAATTTCAACTAGTTCGTATTTGGCTACAAAAGGCGGACTCGTGGTTCGTATGTCTCGTTTTATCTCACTACGCTCGGTTCATGTGACGTAATGACTTTCATTGTCACTGCACGGTCCAAAGCTGATTTTGAGCAATGGACTACTAAGTAATATGAATACCCCACTGCTCTTCCCCGGGCTATAAGGATTCGTGTCATCTGAACCGTCTTCAATTCCTTCTCCATTCCGGGGTTTAATCCTTCAACACCAGTTAGCTGTGGTGTCGTCATTAAGACGACAACTCCTCCAGTGATGTACTTCGTTCCATCGGCAATAGATATCGAGCCATGTTTTGTGATAGTAATCACGGAGACCGATCACCACGGGCAATGCGCACAGAACTGCTCGGCTGCTGTCGCACCACACCACAAAATCTTGCAGTATCACCCAATTGCTGTTTAGAATCAAGCTTTGCGCTGTTTCACCGTCATCAAAAAAATGGCCTCAAAAGGTCTCTATCTGAATGGCACGTGGCCGCACTTCATCGTCTATCAACCGCCCGTCCAGGGCTTTAGCTGCTTCTGCCTTAGTCAGGCAGTGGTTGCCATGGTCATTAGTTTCAACTCCTGCTTGGATTTGCCGGCAGTCTAACAAGCCGCTGACGACTGCATTAGTTGACTCATCTTCGTATCTCACTTGGTCTTGCCAAAGCTCAGGGCCTTCGCTTCAAACAAGTTCCATCTTTTCGGCACAGGAATAATGGGTTCCGTTCTGTTCTTCGACCTTCGTTTCTTTGTCTTCCGTGTTCAAACATTTTGGTCTCGATATATTGGCTACACGTTCTCTTTCCATTCTCGAATCATCGACAGGGACCATATTTACCACAGTGAAGTCAAAACTGGACAGTTCACTGACAACTTCCGACAACTGAAATGTACCTGCCGAAAGTCTGAAAGGAGCCATGCGGACCGATCCTACCTGACAGCTCCGTATGTCCCCCTCCTCGAACGGATCCGGCCATGGGAACTTCATCCAGGTCACCGTACCGAACTCTATTATTAAGAATACATACCAGGTGAATTGGACTTTTATTGGAAACTCTGCATTCGGACAACACCATAGTCATTCAGTCAAAAGGAACTCCTCATTTGCACTAAAGATATCCGGTCTGCTTGAAGCCGGCCTGAATTCGGTCGGGTAATGCCTTCACTTTGTTCACGCGTCTAGTTCAGTCTGTTTCGTCACCACGTTTATTGTCACTTCATCGCGCATAACTTTTTCAAGCGATAAACTAAATACTGGCTAGATGAGTAACCTGTATACTTTACTTTTACTGTGACTGTCTGACGAAGATTTCGAAAGTTTTCAAATAACATTAAAATTGGTAAAATGCAACTGAAAACCTCATTTGCTTTAGCTGTATATAACTGCCATCATGAAGTATTGTTCCACATTACGCAAGTCTGTCGGTCTTTTAGCGCGTTTTGTTCAATCTCTATGTCTTCATCACATTAGGTATCACTCCGGAGTACACCATTACTTTCGATATCGCGTCTACTCATGAGTGGTATGTAACACCCTACACTAGTCAAGTTAAGTTAATGCTTTGTGCACCCAGAGAAGTGAATATTCACTCATCAGACAACCAAGTACACGTCCTTGGAAAAGTTAGCATCACATGAAAGATGAAAAGTGAAGCTCTTGGGTAATGAGTAGTAAGCATCTGCTTTACCTCAAATGTTGTGTTAGCTGTGATATTACAGAAACTGGATTGTGCAAAACCTTGCCAGCTAGAAAATGCTGGAACTGGTGTTCACCTGAGTGCTTACGTAAACGTAATTTTGTTGAGAGCTTGAGGTATATTGCTGGAAGATTATAAAAGCTTAAGTGATCTGGTAATACACTTGAATTCCTTTGACTACAGGCCAGGAAAGATGACAGGTTAAGCACATGGCCATTGAGGTAGGGCACATGAAATGACTATATGTTTGGTAAGACTAGTGGGTACGGAGTGGAATTTAAGACGTGAAACTCGGGAAGACAATCGGCTAAAATTAGTATTGTATGGCCTCTGAATGAAGCAACAGATTTTTCTGGGAAGCACTAGGCCGCACTCGAGGTTATTGCAGCTCGTCATGTATGGGAGCACGTGTCCCCGTGTTGAAGGTCAGGCGTGTTAACTGACTGAGTAACTTCGGAAGAATCACCGCGTAATTCTAAAAATGGACTCATCGTCCGTGCACACTCCCTACTATCCAAATGAGATTACAGCCATAAACAAGGGTCCAGTTTTCACAAAAATGAAACTAACATGTTTGAACTAAGTGAGGATACGGTAGACCAATACTCCAAGGTACTTCACTGAATCAAGGGGATTCAGCTGTTCCCCAGTTATTGAAATGGAAGTGTGATCACTTTGAAATTTGGAATGCGTACTACGGTCCAACAGTGACAACAAAATGCAATCACACCTAACCGGGTTAAGGCCTAAGTTATCAGCACCAGACCAATCTCAGATTTGAGTAGTGCCTTTTGGGAGAGAAAAGAAACTGGAACATCAAGCAGCTGTGTGCCAAATGTGACATCATCCGCATATATGTACAGGAATAGTAGAAATGCAAGCAGAAAATAAGAAAATAGGGATATAATGGCTCCTTGGAGAAGATCACGGGTAGTGTCAAGAAGAGAGCCGATGTTGCCTCCATAACCGATGAACTTCTGACAATTTTGAATGTAATCTGCCAGCAAAGAAACAAGTGAAGGCTTTACTTCAGAAAGAGAGAGAGAAAGCAAAGCAGCTGGTTCCTGTCGACGCAGTTGAATGCATCACTGTAGTCTAGGAAGCATATTCTTACCGCTTTACTCTTCCTGTCACGTGCATTATGAATGCAATGGAGGTTTTGACACGCTCTTTCTTGAAGAATGATGGAAAGAAGTCCTACTGCCCTGTTGAATGATTTGTTGATCTTGTCTACGTCAACAGAAGCAGACATGAGAACAGGTGAGCCATCACTTACGTCTTTCAAGATATTTCGTGTTTCAGGTAAGTGTTTATTGTTTCGTAATACCGCATCATCGGAAAAGAAGGTAGTCAGCTGGCGTTTCGGTTAGAGCGGGAAACCTTTCTCAGGTCTATTTTAGGATCGAATGATTTTGGAATAATAATCTCAGCTGAGATTATGGTCTTGAGAAAGGTTGCCCACTCTAACTGAAACGTCAAATGATCACCATCTTTCCGATAACGGCGTGTTATCGATTAATAAACACTTATCTGTAGCACACCACAAGGCACATCTTTTTTTCAATACATTCCTCACCGATCTGGGCTCTGATACAATAATCCTCCACTTTTCGCGGTAGTTTTTGATGGTAAAATGGTTGTGTCTGTAGATGGAGTTGAGGCTATATAACTCAGTCCTGACAGATTTGTTGGTATTCTTATGGCTGGAAGATAATAGTTGAAAATGCAGTATTGATCATTAGACCGAAGGGATAAAGAAAGTTAACATAAAAGCGACTAAGACATCCAGCGGCTGGTTAAATTCTTGGTAGTTTTTCGTGGGACATCTAGGGGAAACATACGTTTGCTAGCAAGAGTGAGAAACTATTGCTCAAAATCTTGTGCTTACATTCTTCAACGGCTTCTGATCACTGAGCTTGGATTTTAGGTCGCAAAAGTTTCACAGCCAGTCTAGGTAACATCATCACCTCGACTGTTGATGAAACGCCAAATGAAGCGACCAGAAGCCATTGAACAACACCATGCTGAGCTACCATCAGCACTAATTTCCAGCAATATAGTGAACATTCATTTACGAAACAGTTAACAAGAATAGCGGGGTAGGTGAAAAACTTTCTGACTTGTTCACACCAACGATGTTGATATACGTGATAACTCCTCCGCTTCGCTTTCGGTGTGACGCAGGATGGTCCACGAGATACCCAGTGAAATAATTCCCTCCAGCTCCGAACTATGAGTATTCCGTGGTCCAGATTCAAAGGTCCCGCCACACTACTACTACTATAGTAGGGTATGCATGCTACTCACGGCGTAGTGAGTAGTTGATTTCTCTGAAGGGAATTGTGGTGGAGTGATAATGGACTCTACGTCACACGCAGTAAATGCAATAAGGCCTAAGGATTACGACTGCCTTCTTGTGGACTGGACTCCGAAGATGCAAATAAGCAATTTTGCTTTGCGTCATTGGTTTTATTAACGTCCAAATCAGTGTCTCTGTTAACTAGGCACGTCCTGTGGAATATGACAATAACGCTACTACTACTACTACTACTACTACTACTACTACTACTACTACTACTACTACTACTACTACTATTACAACAATACCAACACCACCACCAACAACAACAACCACTACCACTACTACTACTATTGTTACTACTACTACTACTACTACTACTACTACTACTACTACTACTACTATTACTACTACTACTACTACTACAGCGACCCAGTTTTCATGCTTCAAAGTCTTTTTTGCCGTAAATTGAAGTGAAATGATTTGGTACCAAATAGGTGTTCCTTTTCTTCTCTTAAGAATTAGGTGTCAAATCCCTTCGTCATTTTCTCTAACCCCAACACGCAGGGCCTTTCTGGCTCACGGATGACTGAAAAAAAACTCATTCCTTGATGACTAAAACGCAACACGAAGCGCGTCTGGATGAGTCACTTTGACAGAGAAACAAAAAACAGAATTTGCTCAAAACAGAATTGAGGCATCTGCTTACGGAGACTAACTTGACTTGGGTAAATAATTTAACCACTCTTTATTTAAAATTTCAGGGGTGAAAACTTCAAATCGGTTTTTTTTTTAAGTTCTGATTGGATTATTATCACTGTGTAACAGTTCATCCTTCTCCTTCTTGTAAATCAAACGTACAATGGGGCTGGAAGCTAACAGATCGATACCCAAGAAGGGTCAGCTATAGCCCAGGTCATTGGGCGGGGACATGAGAAGTAAAATACCAGGTTCTTGGCACAGAAATCTCTCAGGTCAAGTACCCTCAGGGATTTCTAACTGGTTGGGGCCGGTCGGGTGTAGCAGTTGAGGCTGGGGTAGTAGGGAAAATTGAGACTGTTAAGTAACGCACCCGTTTATAGATTATGTGCCAATCAATCCTGGTTGTGGTAAACGATGAGGTGTTACTTGGCAGACAAACAAACTAATGGGTAGATAAATGTTGCCCTGCCCGGAATGCGATCAATATAAGTTACCAGGTTGCCCCGGAAATTGGAATCAGTAAAGAACAACAGATGTTTAAATGAGATCGGTTATGAATTATAAGCACACAAAATTTGATGACCTGCTGCTCTCTTTTCTAGTCTTTATTGACTGATTACTTTACGAAATGCCCTCAATTGACATGCTTCTGTGATGAGGCTTCCTTCTCCGCGCCTTCAGATTTGGGATTTCTGATCATAACACCGTGTTTCTTTTCTATGTGCGTATCTGCCATGTCCACCTTCAATGACTCAGAGGTCATTAACTAGGCTGATGATGCAGTTTTTGGTATACCCTACACCAATTAGTTTGTGCTCTCCTATCTGCTGCTAGGTGCGTGAGACATAGGCAGGGGTTTTCGGACCACACGATTTGGCTGTCAATTGATACGAATGTGCAGATTTATTTTTCATTCTTCTCAAGTGTGATAGGTAGACCAGCACTGTAGAATCTGTTCCTTGTATACTTATAAACTGAAGTCGTATGATCCGAGACATGCCCATAAACAACCTTGGCGTAATCCAAAAACCAAACCTGTCGTTGTAGTGAGCAGCCATATTGGTGTTCGATTCGTATAAGTGTAAAATCCTGTGGTACTCTCACCTAGCATTTGTGCTCATGGGGTTTTCTGCGTTTCTTTCGTATTTTGCAGATCGAACACAAACACCCCCCACCCCCAAGGGAGGAAAACTGGTCCTTGTATACTGCCGTATGTTCGAATCATATTGTCGCCGTTTTTAGAGGTTATAAAGTTTGCCCTCTGCGTGTAACGACCTAAAATGCATCCTATCTCACTCTGTTTAACTAGACTTCTGTATATGTTTGTGTCCTTCCATGTTAGCTTTACGGATTCCGTTTTATCTTACCCTATTCTAGGTGTGATGAACTTCAAATTCATCTCCAAATAGATTAAGGAAATTTCCAGATGCATGAACATACAGTGCGAATATCGTCCTCGGTGATCGATATCACAGCGTTCCAAAGTAGGCCACAAACTGTCTTGAAAGATATTAGATGACACCTCAAATTCACTTCACGGCAACCTCGTGAAACGAGCTTCTAATTTTACTACACCGTCAAATTACAAACATTTATTTCTCACAGAAAGTTGTACAGATGCTTTTAAGAACCCCTTCTCGTGAAATACCTTAAAAAACGTGATCAAACCAAGTACGAGCGGAAAGACACGCTTACCTGTATGAATACTTGAAGTATTGAGTTAGCTTGACTAGGTCAACCTAGGATATAAGCAACTACGATTTGAGTGCTAAACTTTTCAATTATTTGTTCCACGTCGCCTTTATCTTTTTAAACAGGAGAAGTTGTGCCTTTCGTGAAGGTAAAATGCTCTTGAACTTCATAATCCTGTGCATTCGGTGTTCGACCTTGCCATCGGCAATGACTTTGGGGTGACTTCTGACCTTGACTGCTGACCCAAGTTCACTCATGTGTTTGTGTCGTACACTGGTGTATTTCCAATTATTAGCTGTGTAAGAACCGCTCTATTCTGTCTAGGTAACTGGCACCGAGCCGAAAACTGATAAGTTAGCACCGCGAGTTTACTTCGCATGTATTGTGGTAGTGCTGCTCGAAGAAAGGAACCGAGGTGTAGTGTTTGAAAAAATTCTCTACTTCCAATTATCGGTCATACAACAAAGTACAATATTTCTGGAGTAGGGCCGCAGCCAAAGAGAAGTTGAGTAATAGGCAGATAATCGACGGAGATGGGAATCGAACCCGAAGAAGTCAGAGTCTGAATTCCACGGCCATAAATATCTGACCGTCCAACTTCTGACCTATGTCATTTCTTCGTTATAGAAAGTATAAACTAGCTCGAGGGTTTCGGTAAGCTGAGACGTATAGAACAGGGTTCGATAGAGTTTCTCTTGAAAATTGTATTCCAGAATCGTTAGAATTAGACTCACGGGACTGCTATGGCTACGTCATTGACATAATTAGAAACATTACCCTGAAAGATGGAAAATGTTCCGTATCCACGCTGTATTCAACTCCAAACCAGCGAGAAAGACTATAGAGAGAGTAGTGTTCAAGACAATAACGGGCAAATCGGGGTTCCTCAGCCGGAAGATCATTTTGAAGACCGTGGAAATATTAAGATGAACAAGTGTGTAGGACAAAATCCTAGCTAGCCAGTGTGTAAAGTCTACGTTCTTTCTCCTCTGAAACCTATGGGACGACTCAAAGGGTGCGTACGAGATAGACTCATCAGGCTGTTAATTTCGCAATCGAACCTAACACGGCTTGCGCCGTGTCGTTTTCCCCTTCAGAGCCAGAAAGAAAAAGTGCTAGCGGTTGTTTTCGTTAATTTTTCAGAGGAAAAGTGTGATTCGATGGTAATTCATATGCACCCCATGAGTCACGGGAAATTCTTTTCTGTGTATTGTTATTTGTAAGCAGATCATCGTGTGTGCGTTGAACTGAAAGAACATGAGATGATTTATTCAAAACTGAAGATGAATAGCTGCGTCATAGAACGAAAGTCTACTAATCAACTAACTGTAGCCTCAGATCAAAGTCCCATTTGATTTAGAATTGATTTCGAGCTTACTTCGGGAGTCTAGAAGATTCAGTCGTGTGACAGGATTGCGTCATGTGGCGTCACAAATTCCAGGTTTCAAAAGTATAGACTGACAGTCGTCTTCTGATGGTGGGGATGCTGAAGCACTCATTGAATCTAACAAATTAAATTGTTTATTCGGTTCTGAGCCCCAGGATCATCTACACTTGGCAGATTCTTATGATCGGATAGCTTCTGTCAAGCTCAAATGATGTCTTTATTTTCGCAAATCATTACAGTGAGTCGTGAAACGTATCAGATTTTTTCTAGAACAAATCAAAATAAAGACACTATAATGACTGGTTTGCCTACGTGCTCTAAAAATGATCACTAGAAGATTATAGATAATTTACTGTGATTACTATTCTGAACGAACCCCGTCAGTAGCAATCCAACAAGTTTCGCTTGAACTGCTGAATTTATCCGATTAGTTGTTGGTCCGTAGACATGATTCTAATGAATGCTTTGCATCCATTTGGCCATAGTTCACTTTTAGGAAATAAAGACATAGGTGATATCGTAATGACTACTGACGCACTACCTTATCAGATCAGAGATATTAGCTTCAGTCAGCACTAGCAGGCAATCCTTGGACTGAACACTATACCTAAACAGGTTACGGTGGATTGGGTCATGCTCTACGCACGGTCTCGGACAGATTTCTTCGGTTCACATGGTCCTTCATTCAGGTAGAGGTTTAAGGATGGGTCGAGTTGGTCAGTCCATGAAATGCTGAATACGTACGAAAGCCCGAACTAGTGGTCTTGGATAAGTAGGACAAGGCAGGCTACTGAGTTGGAGTCCACGAGATCTGTCCACCAGATGGTCGGACGAATTAGGCAAAATAATCGAGTGCCGCAGTCATTGGTGCAGTAGCTAGCATTTAAATCCTCTATCCACCTACTTTATTCACGCTCACTGTTTTCACATTCATTTATCTATCCTATGTACTTCGAAGTGTTTCACTTTCAGCTCAATGATTCTGTGAGGTAGCAAACAAATTCGGGGCACAGAAGTTTGAGGTCAATGGTTAGAGGAACGGAACGAGTACATTTTTTGCCTGCTAGAAAATTCTTCAAGCCCAGTGGTCAATATTTTGCTGTGACACGGCTTACCCCTCCAGACTTGGTCAGACTAAGAAATCCTTGCAGAGATCCCTGGTTGAATTTTCTTTGTTGAATCCGTAAAGCAGCAGGCTTTCATTCACGAAATGATCCAGCTACCAAATGGACCAATTTGTATTTATCCATGAAATCAGTAGGCAGCTTGGTCAGTTGGTTGTTCAAGAAGAGCCGCATCTATACAACAACTTACTTTCTGACACTCGAATCCTGATATTACCAAGGAAGACCGTTAGATCTGTCACGGAACACTTCTCAAATTTGGCAGCTTTTAGTTCAGCAACAAAAGCGATCCATATTGATTATCAGTCCACTGAATTAGCCCCTTGTGATCAACACTTCGTCAACGAACGCAACAACTAGGCTACGAATGGAGGTATGAATATGCCGTACTGCTTTGCGGTTCACTGAGCACACCAAAACGGCATATCTGAACCGCCACCCTGCGGATGTTATTTAGCGGCTTACGTCAAATTCGGTCGCCGGACCTATTCGCCTTCGTCTCGATATGCCACTGACACCACGCTCGTGCGCTCACGTGACGATTCATGATGCGTGAAATTTGTGTTTTGAACAGACCGACTGGCTACGGTTCGCCTTGTTTGACCCCATTACACAGATTTGCATAACAAGCCGTACGAAAATCAAATGAGCTGTTTTTTGTGTTTGAAAATTTGGTCAAATTTTCAAGAAAGTTTACGTGCAGTAAACAGACAATATGCGATATTGGCAGTGAGATAATAGGCTGTGGTGCGAGACCTGTGTGCCTCAGCTCTCTGATAAAATGATAGACTCCAGAATATGCGCATTGTGACATCGGAATAAGCTCTCGGAGACAAATGACTGTTTCCATTATTCACTCTTTAGTCTTTACAAATCACATGGGAAATGATTGTGCTGAAATGGCCAAGGCCAATCCGAATGACCATTTCAGCACAACCATTTCCCATACGATTTTTAAAGATTAGAAAATGGATCATTGAAAACAGCAGTTTGTCTCCGAAAACGTTTTCTGATAAAATGGTAACCCGGCGATATCAAAATGATTCTTATTTGTAAGTCCAACATTCCTTCATTGTGATGCACTGTAGTCTGTTAGGTCCAGACAAAGCTGTAGTTCTGAAATGTGGAAATCCAATCTTACAGCTGTTTGTAACTGTAATGTCATTCCTCGTGAAAATCACCAGGATGTAACAAATGGTAAAACTAGATAATTTAAAGGTTTATCAAATAATATTTTTTTACTTCCGATATTTTGTCTTCGCATTAGCACCAAATATTCCGATCTTCTTACATCCAGTTCACAAAAGGTTTGCACACTGCTAGAACATTACTGTCATGTATCTTGGAGTCACTATCAGCCGTGATCCTTCCTGGTCCCATCACTTTACATCAGTTTTCCATGAAAAAATAGATGTTTAACACTTTATGTGCTACGTCTGAAGTATTTTTCTACTCCACTCCATCGAATAAAACGTTTTAGATTCACATACATCCCACCACTTCGGCTCCGTGCTTCTCCGGTTGTCTGTCCAGGTTTGCTTGTGAAAGTCTTTAAACTTATTGTAAATATTTATTGAGAATGGACGTGAAAACTCGGCTCTCTAAATCAAGAAACGCCCTTAGGCATGGTTATTCCAGATTTCATGCTTTCAATCCTTCCTTTTATCAAGCTGCTTCTTTTTGTCCGTTGCTGTTAGACCACGCCGACCACGTCGACCACCACCCCCTCTCTCCCACGCCTATGTGATAATTGTTTGTCCACATTCATTACGACACAATTTTTAGCCTTATTTCTACGACCTGTTGATTGATTTCAACCCGCAACTGTCTTGGGTCCACGTGTTAGCCTTATCTCTTCGTACTGATCATCAATGGACCCTGGTTCATAGCAGATTTTATCGCTTACCTAACCTTTCTTCTCCGTTGTCTGTACGTGCACTGACTCACTGGTTCCCACGACGAATCCGTCAGCTTTGCTGTTCCTGCACACCCCTCCTCAGTCACGTGTTGGTTCTTGTCCGACCCATTTTGTTACTGCCTCATGATTCTTTTGGCTAATTGACTGGGCCTCACCGCTTCGGCCCAATTCTCTTTCTCTCTCTCCCTCCCCCCCTCTCTCTCTCTCTGTCTTTCTCTCTTACTGTAACCCTTTGCTTTGCCAGTGTGAATGACTGAACTTTGGCCTTTCCGTTTTGATCACACTCTTTTTCTCATAACCATGCCACAACATTTGTTCTTCCCTACACTTGTGTGTGCTTTCAGGCGATTACTTCTCTTCTGGCCGTTCACTGGTCAAAATACTTCCAACAGGTAACGACTTTCTTTGTGAACACATTTGACTCGCTCCTGCATCTCCGTTTCGAGCGTTTCCTGTCCGTTGTTGTCTGAGTGCTTTGAAACCCTTCTTGACTGTCTTGGTTCTGTGATCAGCTTGGCCACTACTAAAGGTACGTTATTGTTACTGTTTCATAATTTATCCCGCAGTACACTCAGTGAAGAGAACTTTCGGTCCCTGGCATGGGAATCGGGGTTCGTTTATCTGCACGTCTCTCAATAACGGGACAAGAATCCCGTACACTTATTGTCAAATTCATCAAATATTTTTCTCGCTGTAGTGCAATCTCCTTTGGTCAACATATAATATCATTGCACCAAGGTGCTTGCCAAAAGTTTGCTTCAAGGATATTGGATAACTAGTCACATTCTCCTTAGCCAGATCTTAGTAAATGTGTTCCTACGTCCTCCACCAAATCCAGCTACAAATATTTGTCTGCCCGGTACCACTGTTTACAAATCATCAACTGTTCCCCATCTGGCTATATTCCACATCAACCCCTACATTGTTATAAGCGAATTGAAAAACCGGTTGAGCTGGATATTCTTCTCCTTTTTCATGTATTTTTCTTTAATTACGGATGTCTTTCATGGTTACGTAGCCGCTGAATATTCGACCCCGGGTGCAAAAACAATCACTTGAATTGAATTGGATTATGAGACAGAGCACGATATCTCTGGAAGAGAGCCGAGCTCAGTCGAATGTTTTCTTGTGGGAGAATGACCGGCGATGTTAGGAATCGAATCCGGGACCACCGTTTTTAAAGTCCACTCTGGTGATCGTTTCTAACCATCACCGGCCCGTGGGCCTAACAGTCCTGTGAAATGAGTGGATTCGCGTCCAACTTATGACTCGGGCAGTGTACATTGCAATCGGTTTTCTATTAACAGGCCTGATGAAGAAGCTGTATCATACGTATGTAGAGCTTCTATGAATTTACAATAGTAAGCTTAGATTTGATGTTCAGTGATGAATCCTTATATAACTGGTTCAAAAGTTCCGCCACTTTTGAAATTTAACCAGGAAAGACAGAAGCCGTGTGAGCCACGAATTTCTAGGGTTCAAAATCAGGGCAGACCGGCATGAGTAGAGATTCTAAGGCCAATTCTGATGGTTTTAGTGGTCTTTTCGCATCCTAGCCGGTTGACCAACCAGTGCATTAGATGTGGTTTGTCAACGAGCAACACATAAAGGCATGGGTCATAATTACACCTGACCTATTAGGCCCTACTCAAAGCTTCATTTCAAGTCATCTTTGCTAGTTCTTTCTGATCCCATGGTGAGCTCTTGTGGCGCACAGTGCATACCTCTACGCGAAAATGAGAGACAAGAATGAAAGAATTGTGTTTTGTAAGCATACTTATTGGGTTGCAAGTAAAACTGCGGGATCCAAACGGTTCGCAAACGTCAAACAAATGCTGTTACCATCTTATTGTTGTGGCAATAGCAAGATGCCGCTTTGGGCCCAATCGCGTCAGTCAAACTAGATCCACCGGTAGAAGAAGGGGAGGAAACGGCTATTTCGAAAGTATCCCACGGAAGACTAGACGAATCCCACTGAGTAGCAAGTGGGTCTCAGCAGGACCCCACAGAAGCGGAAAGGTGGCTCCTATTCAGAGCTTAAGATCAGTATATAGATTGGGGCAATCGGACCAACACGGTGAAAATGGCTGCCATGACGACTAGCTTTGTGACTGCAGGCAAGTGAATAGAAGGAGTCAAAATGCTCAAATAGACGAAAAGTCAATCTTCCTCGAGCTTGAGTGCGACTATTATTATTATTATTATTATTATTATTATTATTATTATTATTATTACTGTTATGTACGCTTCTTTACGTCATGATGAATTGTCTCTTTCCGTGAATGAAGTTTTGTCCTCCCTGATTTGCTTTACTCGAGAATACTTCGGGGTTTGTTCCACCAAGGAAATAGTTTTGGAAGTATAAGCTATGTTAGACTCATGGATTCCTTTACTTGACAATTGGTATGCCCCATTTATACCATAGACGGATAATCCCATGCTTGTTCTACCTCGCTTTGCCTGATCTCTATACATAGTTCAACGGCAACAAATTCCGATTTATTGACAAATTACTCTCTAGCTTTTACCTTATTTTCGAATTTGTGATGGAGTTTGAAGCAATTAAGTGCCACACCTTAATCGGTCTGTTTGACTGGTCTTTCATAAGTGTCCCTGATTTTTCACTTTTGTCCGTCTTAGTTCTGCTGATTTGTAATGAAGTTTCCATTCTGTTAGAATGACACAAAACTTTAGTATAGTGTATTCATACTCAGTTTCGGAGACAAAATAATTTTACCCGAGGGAGTAGAACCGCTTTATATCACTGTATAATGCGGTACGTAATCGCGCCGTATCAACACTCAAGCCACTCAGCAAAGAAGTCATCCATCACAAGAGATGATAACTTTGTGGAAAAAGGGGTTGTTAACGTTCAAAGCCAGTGTATGTTAGACAAACCGTTGAGAGCCGGCCCGGGGCAGACTTGTGGTCAGGTGTTTGACTCACAATCATTCATCCCGGGTTCGAACCTCAGTTGGGGCCTGGTGTATGTGCACTGCTGGTAACTCCTAACAAGGAAGAAACAGCTGTTTACAGTGCCTTCATGGTTTTCAATGGTGAGTTGATTGTTGATACTGCATGATGAATCACGATATACAGATTTAATCCCCTACCACTCATACCTATCTCTGTCATTGACACAGGCCTTTGTAAGGCGTAAATGATCATGATTATGTTGCCTGTCACTTTTCTCCTCAATTCATTGACAGCTACTCTTTGTGATCCGATAAATATCATTATCACACAGCATTTCCCGCAATACTGGTTTTAAACCGCAACTTTACTCGATATATGTGAAGAGTCATGTGATAGTTAGGTTTTCTGCCATAAATCCATGGAGCTTCTCTTGAACTGAAGAATATGAAAAGAATGTGAGCAGTTTGCGATTCCTAAACGTCAGTGCTTAATCATTCTGTCAAGTCCGTAGAGTTTTGGTCGAACGAAGGCTGAAGAGACCAAGTTCCGGGAATTCCCGTTGACCTCGCCGATAAACGTACATTTCGCGTCCAATTATGCCCCTTAAGGGCTGAAAAAGCTGAGACTAGGTTATATACATAAGTCTTAGGGAGAAATAAAAACTGAGCTATCCCAGTCTGGTACAAAATAAAGAAATACTGTCTTTACTTCCTTTTTTATTTATGATACAACAAAGTGAAACAATTCAGGAAGGGGGCCACAGCCAATGAAAGGCTGCCACTTGGGGAAATGACCGGCCGTGGCGGGAATCGAACCACCTGGGTCGTCCACTGTCCAAAGTCGACAATGGTAATCTTTTAGCCATAGGCCGTCTTTTAAAAGCACTATATTGATTGTAACAGTCGTTTCAGTGTGAGCCTCCTTTGTTCCGGCCGAACCTGTGGACCAGGTCGCTACCTACTGGATTGTTTTGCGTAAATATATGTGAAGGTCGTCCGATTATTCCCGCTGAGCACATTAACAGAACACAGATTGGCGAACAAGCTCGTTTTCAGTGATTCATACTTATGCCATTACATCACAATATATTACCACAAGTTAAGGGTTTAGATCAATTAGACAAATGGGAAGTGATAGAGATGAACGGTGACAAAACAAGAGAACAACTATAATCCAGGCTTAAATCAATACTAGATAGGGATTGGTTCTCACGTGTTATGTCAGCCTTCATCTGACATATGTCCTGTTGTAGGGTGGAGGGTGGACCGGGGCAGCCTCAAAGCACGCACACACTATTTTTGAGCACGCACACAGAGAGGGATTGTGGAAGTGGCCTCAGCTGTTCCCCGGGATGCGATATTTCGCTGGTCTTGATTGCCCACCCCGACACGAAAAGCTTCGGACACGTTTACTGTCCGATAGGACTGAGCTATGTGTGAAACGATTGCTCTAGTGAGCGACTTAACTGCACCAGTCGCCTGAAAGTTCAGTAGTTCGGAAGAAACTCAGTATTTTGCTTCCCTCGTTTTCTAACAGGGCGGGCTCTGAGCTGTTCCCTGTCATTTTAGTAATTTACTGACCACATGAGTGACCACTGGTGAACTGGGGAGCACAGTAGTCTTGAGATTCTAAGCAGAATGTAATTTCGCTGAAAATTGCTTCGCTTCTGGACGCATAGTTTGTTTTCTGTGCGTCACAAGACTGAGGCATCGTTTGGTAAGTAGCTGGCCGAAGGGCTTCAGGTTTTCGATCATAATTTATGTTACATAACACTAGGTTCATCAAGCAGTGTGAAAGTTCCAACCACTGAAAACCATGGAAGCACTGCACAACTATTTCTTCCTTGTTAGGAATCATCAGTAGAGTACCTCCAAAGAGCCCCAACTGGGACTCGAACACGGGGCGAAGGACTGTAAGTCGAACGACTTAGTTATGAGGCTATCCGGACTGGTTATCATCGACTCCAATCCCCGTGGGGCCTCGGGGGATGGGTACTGCTGATGATTTCCAACAATGACGAAACAGCTATACTATGCTTCCTTTGTTTTCGATGGTTTGAAAGTCCGCACAACATGATGAAACTCATATAATGTAAAATTGAATTTCCTACTACCCACACAATTTATTTAGGTATAACAGACATTGCGTAAAGAAACTCAATGAGTTTTAGAGCATAAAAATTTTTGAGTAAGATTTGTGTGGCGATTCAGCAGTTGTCACGCGTGATACAGCCAGGTACAGCTTCGTAGTCACGCACGTGGATGAGCCTCAACCAATCAGCACCGCCGCAGACAGGTACGACGATTGGTCATCTTCCAGTCTACTAATTATCTTCTGTGATTTAACATATATAAACCAGTTCAGCAATACAAATAACGTGCTACTTCGCAGCCTTGGTTATCTTGCTACTTTTGTTCGTGTAGTTCCGGGTGTGAGCCATTTTAGTACGTCCTGTCAGCTCAATTCATAGAGATTACTACAATTTGCTATTTTTGTGATCTACCCGAGGCTGATTAAAAATTCTCAAATCTGGCTTAACTTAACAGCGGCCATACAAGTCTTTTAGTTCAAGAAAATCATGAGAAATATATTTTCGTCATTCAAAACTACCCAGTTTGAAAAAATTGTATTGAAGCCTGCCAAAGTCCGTCATGTCACAAACGGAAACCGTTTAACTTTTAAATCCTATGACGTGAAACTTACCAAGGAATGGACCTGGTTGATAACGATTTTATTATATATATATATATATATATATATATATATATATATATATATATATATATATATATATATATATATATATATATAACAACATGAAAAACGAGGCCCGATGTGACTTTGAGCAACTCAAAGACAGGTAAAGATAATGCTGAAATTATTACCTCCAAATTCTAGCAAATAATGAATGAATGAAACAAGAGGTGATTGACCAGGCGAAGAATAAAATCCAATCTGTTCACGAAGGTCAAAATAGACAGCGACTCCCGAAAAAGTTGACAAACAAGGGTACACAAGAAAAACAAATCTACCGGCAGTCAGTCCAAATGTTCACGTGTAATGAACAATGAAACAGACCATTCCGTTCAAATTGTGCAGAAAATACGCAATTCTCAACAAATTATGTGCTTCGTTTTCCCCACCATTCACTTGGAATATCCCCTGCAAAGATTTGAAGGGTCAAGAATATATGTGCAATTGATTCATCTACTTCCCAATATATTCTCATCTGTACTTCAAGATATGATATAGCTGTACTTTTGATATTATTGGCACACTTGGCTCATAATAGTATTATAGACGATACTCAATGAATTGGATTTATCTCCTGAGAATTGCACGTCGCTTTAGAAGTCTGAACATCGAACCGGAATAGAATGTCAACAACCGGACATCGACGGACATGTGTGACGGAGTTGCTCGGTGCTGAACACAGTGCTACGTGTATAGGCGTGACACCGATGCAGACTTTTACTACCAGTTCTCTCGTGCGCTGTCGAGGGGAATGAGAAAAGAGCGCCGTCGAGAGCAGGGTTCGAACCTGCGCGGGGAAACCCCATTGGATTTCAAGTCCAACGCCTTAACCACTCGGCCATCTCGACGAACCGACAGTTGTTGACAAAACATCCAACAAATTATTAGCTTTGAACACAATCTGCGCTCATTCATAGACCCCCATACAAATGCACTACACGATTGGATGCGGGCCCAAATTCACTCGGCGACATTCGGTCGTCTCCGTTCTTGAACGCCATAGTGGGAAATATCTCTAGCAATACCGTACAACACTCGGTCTCCAGTGCGTATGCGATTGAACCCACGAGCATATTCTCCACAGACAGAACGTGCAACGTCCATTCGATATCGGCTATAACGACGATCTTATCTTGTCGGGATCGCAAGAGTACTCCTACTAAACAGGCTATCAAGTCTAGTCATAACAGATGTTGTTCGTTTAGAAAGAGGGAGTCCACCAAATTTGGCTGCACAATTAAACACTAATCGTACATTATGTGGCTCAGCTGGATGAACGACGGGGTGATGAGGGAGATAACAGCAGTGGTTCGTCTCTCCGGCTGGCGTTTCCTTATCATATCCTCGTTCATCAGTCTCGCATATTATCGTCGAAGGTTTTCTGAAATGCGGAGGAGTTTATCGAGCTGAAAGGAATGTTGCAAGATATGCGCTTTGTTGTTCCGTAAGGTCACCGAATCCGATCTCCGTGAGGGTATGGGTCGATACTTCGTCGATAGATGGTCTAGTCACGTTAGCAGACATCACAGTATCGCCTTTCCAAAATAGAGAACAATGTTGGAGTCAGAGTAGCAGATCAATGGTTTGACTAGCGGACCACACGTCAGCGCATGTCCCGAATTTAGGTCAGTGCATGAGTCAACCGAATCGCGAACGACACGACAGCAGATCGATAAGACGAGGGAGGATTACTGTCAAACAGTGGTCGAATATTTGACCAACCAATCAGAAGAGACGTTACTCGATGCTAATTCACGCAAATCTATTGGCAGTCAGTTCAAATGTTCACGTGTAATGAACAATGAAACAGACCATTCCGTTCAAATTGTGCAGAAAATACGCAATTCTCAACAAATTATGTGCTTCGTTTTCCCCACCATTCACTTGGAATATCCCCTGCAAAGATTTGAAGGGTCAAGAATATATGTGCAATTGATTCATCTACTTCCCAATATATTCTCATCTGTACTTCAAGATATGATATAGCTGTACTTTTGATATTATTGGCACACTTGGCTCATAATAGTATTATAGACGATACTCAATGAATTGGATTTATCTCCTGAGAATTGCACGTCGCTTTAGAAGTCTGAACATCGAACCGGAATAGAATGTCAACAACCGGACATCGACGGACATGTGTGACGGAGTTGCTCGGTGCTGAACACAGTGCTACGTGTATAGGCGTGACACCGATGCAGACTTTTACTACCAGTTCTCTCGTGCGCTGTCGAGGGGAATGAGAAAAGAGCGCCGTCGAGAGCAGGGTTCGAACCTGCGCGGGGAAACCCCATTGGATTTCAAGTCCAACGCCTTAACCACTCGGCCATCTCGACGAACCGACAGTTGTTGACAAAACATCCAACAAATTATTAGCTTTGAACACAATCTGCGCTCATTCATAGACCCCCATACAAATGCACTACACGATTGGATGCGGGCCCAAATTCACTCGGCGACATTCGGTCGTCTCCGTTCTTGAACGCCATAGTGGGAAATATCTCTAGCAATACCGTACAACACTCGGTCTCCAGTGCGTATACGACTGAACCTTTAGAAGTCTTTCTAGAGCGGCTGATGAACGTGTCTCCTATTGGGTCTAGCAGCAAAATACCAACGATATCCCCTCTATCGGACGAATAGGGAAGACGCGAGTCGGTTTACAGATGCAAGGTGTATTCAATATGTCGTGGCACCGAAACAGTACCGATACGAGGGATACACCAAAAGGAAAACGAACGAAACGCGACGGCTATGCAGAAAGCGAACCGCGAGCGTGCACAATCGGCGAACGACCGAAAATGAAAGTGTTTTCAAACGAGGTCGATGGAAACCTCGGAAAAGTCAGTCGATCGTTTTGAGAAGATGACTATTTTCTGGAAACTATTTTGGATCTATGTTCTCTACGATCTTTTCTGACGTTTGACATCGACCTTATAGTGTTCCCCGGTTGCCTACGTTTTACTGGACTGACTTTTCCGAGGTTTCCATCGACCTCGTTTGAAATCACTTTCATTTTCGGTCGTTCGCCGATTGTGCACGCTCGCGGTTCGCTTTCTGCATAGCCGTCGCGTTTCGTTCGTTTTCCTTTTGGTGTATCCCTCGTATCGGTACTGTTTCGGTGCCACGACATATTGAATACACCTTGCATCTGTAAACCGACTCGCGTCTTCCCTATTCGTCCGATAGAGGGGATATCGTTGGTATTTTGCTGCTAGACCCAATAGGAGACACGTTCATCAGCCGCTCTAGAAAGACTTCTAAAGGTTCAGTCGTATACGCACTGGAGACCGAGTGTTGTACGGTATTGCTAGAGATATTTCCCACTATGGCGTTCAAGAACGGAGACGACCGAATGTCGCCGAGTGAATTTGGGCCCGCATCCAATCGTGTAGTGCATTTGTATGGGGGTCTATGAATGAGCGCAGATTGTGTTCAAAGCTAATAATTTGTTGGATGTTTTGTCAACAACTGTCGGTTCGTCGAGATGGCCGAGTGGTTAAGGCGTTGGACTTGAAATCCAATGGGGTTTCCCCGCGCAGGTTCGAACCCTGCTCTCGACGGCGCTCTTTTCTCATTCCCCTCGACAGCGCACGAGAGAACTGGTAGTAAAAGTCTGCATCGGTGTCACGCCTATACACGTAGCACTGTGTTCAGCACCGAGCAACTCCGTCACACATGTCCGTCGATGTCCGGTTGTTGACATTCTATTCCGGTTCGATGTTCAGACTTCTAAAGCGACGTGCAATTCTCAGGAGATAAATCCAATTCATTGAGTATCGTCTATAATACTATTATGAGCCAAGTGTGCCAATAATATCAAAAGTACAGCTATATCATATCTTGAAGTACAGATGAGAATATATTGGGAAGTAGATGAATCAATTGCACATATATTCTTGACCCTTCAAATCTTTGCAGGGGATATTCCAAGTGAATGGTGGGGAAAACGAAGCACATAATTTGTTGAGAATTGCGTATTTTCTGCACAATTTGAACGGAATGGTCTGTTTCATTGTTCATTACACGTGAACATTTGAACTGACTGCCAATAGATTTGCGTGAATTAGCATCGAGTAACGTCTCTTCTGATTGGTTGGTCAAATATTCGACCACTGTTTGACAGTAATCCTCCCTCGTCTTATCGATCTGCTGTCGTGTCGTTCGCGATTCGGTTGACTCATGCACTGACCTAAATTCGGGACATGCGCTGACGTGTGGTCCGCTAGTCAAACCATTGATCTGCTACTCTGACTCCAACATTGTTCTCTATTTTGGAAAGGCGATACTGTGATGTCTGCTAACGTGACTAGACCATCTATCGACGAAGTATCGACCCATACCCTCACGGAGATCGGATTCGGTGACCTTACGGAACAACAAAGCGCATATCTTGCAACATTCCTTTCAGCTCGATAAACTCCTCCGCATTTCAGAAAACCTTCGACGATAATATGCGAGACTGATGAACGAGGATATGATAAGGAAACGCCAGCCGGAGAGACGAACCACTGCTGTTATCTCCCTCATCACCCCGTCGTTCATCCAGCTGAGCCACATAATGTACGATTAGTGTTTAATTGTGCAGCCAAATTTGGTGGACTCCCTCTTTCTAAACGAACAACATCTGTTATGACTAGACTTGATAGCCTGTTTAGTAGGAGTACTCTTGCGATCCCGACAAGATAAGATCGTCGTTATAGCCGATATCGAATGGACGTTGCACGTTCTGTCTGTGGAGAATATGCTCGTGGGTTCAGTCGCATACGCACTGGAGACCGAGTGTTGTACGGTATTGCTAGAGATATTTCCCACTATGGCGTTCAAGAACGGAGACGACCGAATGTCGCCGAGTGAATTTGGGCCCGCATCCAATCGTGTAGTGCATTTGTATGGGGGTCTATGAATGAGCGCAGATTGTGTTCAAAGCTAATAATTTGTTGGATGTTTTGTCAACAACTGTCGGTTCGTCGAGATGGCCGAGTGGTTAAGGCGTTGGACTTGAAATCCAATGGGGTTTCCCCGCGCAGGTTCGAACCCTGCTCTCGACGGCGCTCTTTTCTCATTCCCCTCGACAGCGCACGAGAGAACTGGTAGTAAAAGTCTGCATCGGTGTCACGCCTATACACGTAGCACTGTGTTCAGCACCGAGCAACTCCGTCACACATGTCCGTCGATGTCCGGTTGTTGACATTCTATTCCGGTTCGATGTTCAGACTTCTAAAGCGACGTGCAATTCTCAGGAGATAAATCCAATTCATTGAGTATCGTCTATAATACTATTATGAGCCAAGTGTGCCAATAATATCAAAAGTACAGCTATATCATATCTTGAAGTACAGATGAGAATATATTGGGAAGTAGATGAATCAATTGCACATATATTCTTGACCCTTCAAATCTTTGCAGGGGATATTCCAAGTGAATGGTGGGGAAAACGAAGCACATAATTTGTTGAGAATTGCGTATTTTCTGCACAATTTGAACGGAATGGTCTGTTTCATTGTTCATTACACGTGAACATTTGAACTGACTGCCAATAGATTTGCGTGAATTAGCATCGAGTAACGTCTCTTCTGATTGGTTGGTCAAATATTCGACCACTGTTTGACAGTAATCCTCCCTCGTCTTATCGATCTGCTGTCGTGTCGTTCGCGATTCGGTTGACTCATGCACTGACCTAAATTCGGGACATGCGCTGACGTGTGGTCCGCTAGTCAAACCATTGATCTGCTACTCTGACTCCAACATTGTTCTCTATTTTGGAAAGGCGATACTGTGATGTCTGCTAACGTGACTAGACCATCTATCGACGAAGTATCGACCCATACCCTCACGGAGATCGGATTCGGTGACCTTACGGAACAACAAAGCGCATATCTTGCAACATTCCTTTCAGCTCGATAAACTCCTCCGCATTTCAGAAAACCTTCGACGATAATATGCGAGACTGATGAACGAGGATATGATAAGGAAACGCCAGCCGGAGAGACGAACCACTGCTGTTATCTCCCTCATCACCCCGTCGTTCATCCAGCTGAGCCACATAATGTACGATTAGTGTTTAATTGTGCAGCCAAATTTGGTGGACTCCCTCTTTCTAAACGAACAACATCTGTTATGACTAGACTTGATAGCCTGTTTAGTAGGAGTACTCTTGCGATCCCGACAAGATAAGATCGTCGTTATAGCCGATATCGAATGGACGTTGCACGTTCTGTCTGTGGAGAATATGCTCGTGGGTTCAGTCGCATACGCACTGGAGACCGAGTGTTGTACGGTATTGCTAGAGATATTTCCCACTATGGCGTTCAAGAACGGAGACGACCGAATGTCGCCGAGTGAATTTGGGCCCGCATCCAATCGTGTAGTGCATTTGTATGGGGGTCTATGAATGAGCGCAGATTGTGTTCAAAGCTAATAATTTGTTGGATGTTTTGTCAACAACTGTCGGTTCGTCGAGATGGCCGAGTGGTTAAGGCGTTGGACTTGAAATCCAATGGGGTTTCCCCGCGCAGGTTCGAACCCTGCTCTCGACGGCGCTCTTTTCTCATTCCCCTCGACAGCGCACGAGAGAACTGGTAGTAAAAGTCTGCATCGGTGTCACGCCTATACACGTAGCACTGTGTTCAGCACCGAGCAACTCCGTCACACATGTCCGTCGATGTCCGGTTGTTGACATTCTATTCCGGTTCGATGTTCAGACTTCTAAAGCGACGTGCAATTCTCAGGAGATAAATCCAATTCATTGAGTATCGTCTATAATACTATTATGAGCCAAGTGTGCCAATAATATCAAAAGTACAGCTATATCATATCTTGAAGTACAGATGAGAATATATTGGGAAGTAGATGAATCAATTGCACATATATTCTTGACCCTTCAAATCTTTGCAGGGGATATTCCAAGTGAATGGTGGGGAAAACGAAGCACATAATTTGTTGAGAATTGCGTATTTTCTGCACAATTTGAACGGAATGGTCTGTTTCATTGTTCATTACACGTGAACATTTGAACTGACTGCCAATAGATTTGCGTGAATTAGCATCGAGTAACGTCTCTTCTGATTGGTTGGTCAAATATTCGACCACTGTTTGACAGTAATCCTCCCTCGTCTTATCGATCTGCTGTCGTGTCGTTCGCGATTCGGTTGACTCATGCACTGACCTAAATTCGGGACATGCGCTGACGTGTGGTCCGCTAGTCAAACCATTGATCTGCTACTCTGACTCCAACATTGTTCTCTATTTTGGAAAGGCGATACTGTGATGTCTGCTAACGTGACTAGACCATCTATCGACGAAGTATCGACCCATACCCTCACGGAGATCGGATTCGGTGACCTTACGGAACAACAAAGCGCATATCTTGCAACATTCCTTTCAGCTCGATAAACTCCTCCGCATTTCAGAAAACCTTCGACGATAATATGCGAGACTGATGAACGAGGATATGATAAGGAAACGCCAGCCGGAGAGACGAACCACTGCTGTTATCTCCCTCATCACCCCGTCGTTCATCCAGCTGAGCCACATAATGTACGATTAGTGTTTAATTGTGCAGCCAAATTTGGTGGACTCCCTCTTTCTAAACGAACAACATCTGTTATGACTAGACTTGATAGCCTGTTTAGTAGGAGTACTCTTGCGATCCCGACAAGATAAGATCGTCGTTATAGCCGATATCGAATGGACGTTGCACGTTCTGTCTGTGGAGAATATGCTCGTGGGTTCAGTCGCATACGCACTGGAGACCGAGTGTTGTACGGTATTGCTAGAGATATTTCCCACTATGGCGTTCAAGAACGGAGACGACCGAATGTCGCCGAGTGAATTTGGGCCCGCATCCAATCGTGTAGTGCATTTGTATGGGGGTCTATGAATGAGCGCAGATTGTGTTCAAAGCTAATAATTTGTTGGATGTTTTGTCAACAACTGTCGGTTCGTCGAGATGGCCGAGTGGTTAGGGCGTTGGACTTGAAATCCAATGGGGTTTCCCCGCGCAGGTTCGAACCCTGCTCTCGACGGCGCTCTTTTCTCATTCCCCTCGACAGCGCACGAGAGAACTGGTAGTAAAAGTCTGCATCGGTGTCACGCCTATACACGTAGCACTGTGTTCAGCACCGAGCAACTCCGTCACACATGTCCGTCGATGTCCGGTTGTTGACATTCTATTCCGGTTCGATGTTCAGACTTCTAAAGCGACGTGCAATTCTCAGGAGATAAATCCAATTCATTGAGTATCGTCTATAATACTATTATGAGCCAAGTGTGCCAATAATATCAAAAGTACAGCTATATCATATCTTGAAGTACAGATGAGAATATATTGGGAAGTAGATGAATCAATTGCACATATATTCTTGACCCTTCAAATCTTTGCAGGGGATATTCCAAGTGAATGGTGGGGAAAACGAAGCACATAATTTGTTGAGAATTGCGTATTTTCTGCACAATTTGAACGGAATGGTCTGTTTCATTGTTCATTACACGTGAACATTTGAACTGACTGCCAATAGATTTGCGTGAATTAGCATCGAGTAACGTCTCTTCTGATTGGTTGGTCAAATATTCGACCACTGTTTGACAGTAATCCTCCCTCGTCTTATCGATCTGCTGTCGTGTCGTTCGCGATTCGGTTGACTCATGCACTGACCTAAATTCGGGACATGCGCTGACGTGTGGTCCGCTAGTCAAACCATTGATCTGCTACTCTGACTCCAACATTGTTCTCTATTTTGGAAAGGCGATACTGTGATGTCTGCTAACGTGACTAGACCATCTATCGACGAAGTATCGACCCATACCCTCACGGAGATCGGATTCGGTGACCTTACGGAACAACAAAGCGCATATCTTGCAACATTCCTTTCAGCTCGATAAACTCCTCCGCGTTTCAGAAAACCTTCGACGATAATATGCGAGACTGATGAACGAGGATATGATAAGGAAACGCCAGCCGGAGAGACGAACCACTGCTGTTATCTCCCTCATCACCCCGTCGTTCATCCAGCTGAGCCACATAATGTACGATTAGTGTTTAATTGTGCAGCCAAATTTGGTGGACTCCCTCTTTCTAAACGAACAACATCTGTTATGACTAGACTTGATAGCCTGTTTAGTAGGAGTACTCTTGCGATCCCGACAAGATAAGATCGTCGTTATAGCCGATATCGAATGGACGTTGCACGTTCTGTCTGTGGAGAATATGCTCGTGGGTTCAATCGCATACGCACTGGAGACCGAGTGTTGTACGGTATTGCTAGAGATATTTCCCACTATGGCGTTCAAGAACGGAGACGACCGAATGTCGCCGAGTGAATTTGGGCCCGCATCCAATCGTGTAGTGCATTTGTATGGGGGTCTATGAATGAGCGCAGATTGTGTTCAAAGCTAATAATTTGTTGGATGTTTTGTCAACAACTGTCGGTTCGTCGAGATGGCCGAGTGGTTAAGGCGTTGGACTTGAAATCCAATGGGGTTTCCCCGCGCAGGTTCGAACCCTGCTCTCGACGGCGCTCTTTTCTCATTCCCCTCGACAGCGCACGAGAGAACTGGTAGTAAAAGTCTGCATCGGTGTCACGCCTATACACGTAGCACTGTGTTCAGCACCGAGCAACTCCGTCACACATGTCCGTCGATGTCCGGTTGTTGACATTCTATTCCGGTTCGATGTTCAGACTTCTAAAGCGACGTGCAATTCTCAGGAGATAAATCCAATTCATTGAGTATCGTCTATAATACTATTATGAGCCAAGTGTGCCAATAATATCAAAAGTACAGCTATATCATATCTTGAAGTACAGATGAGAATATATTGGGAAGTAGATGAATCAATTGCACATATATTCTTGACCCTTCAAATCTTTGCAGGGGATATTCCAAGTGAATGGTGGGGAAAACGAAGCACATAATTTGTTGAGAATTGCGTATTTTCTGCACAATTTGAACGGAATGGTCTGTTTCATTGTTCATTACACGTGAACATTTGAACTGACTGCCAATAGATTTGCGTGAATTAGCATCGAGTAACGTCTCTTCTGATTGGTTGGTCAAATATTCGACCACTGTTTGACAGTAATCCTCCCTCGTCTTATCGATCTGCTGTCGTGTCGTTCGCGATTCGGTTGACTCATGCACTGACCTAAATTCGGGACATGCGCTGACGTGTGGTCCGCTAGTCAAACCATTGATCTGCTACTCTGACTCCAACATTGTTCTCTATTTTGGAAAGGCGATACTGTGATGTCTGCTAACGTGACTAGACCATCTATCGACGAAGTATCGACCCATACCCTCACGGAGATCGGATTCGGTGACCTTACGGAACAACAAAGCGCATATCTTGCAACATTCCTTTCAGCTCGATAAACTCCTCCGCGTTTCAGAAAACCTTCGACGATAATATGCGAGACTGATGAACGAGGATATGATAAGGAAACGCCAGCCGGAGAGACGAACCACTGCTGTTATCTCCCTCATCACCCCGTCGTTCATCCAGCTGAGCCACATAATGTACGATTAGTGTTTAATTGTGCAGCCAAATTTGGTGGACTCCCTCTTTCTAAACGAACAACATCTGTTATGACTAGACTTGATAGCCTGTTTAGTAGGAGTACTCTTGCGATCCCGACAAGATAAGATCGTCGTTATAGCCGATATCGAATGGACGTTGCACGTTCTGTCTGTGGAGAATATGCTCGTGGGTTCAATCGCATACGCACTGGAGACCGAGTGTTGTACGGTATTGCTAGAGATATTTCCCACTATGGCGTTCAAGAACGGAGACGACCGAATGTCGCCGAGTGAATTTGGGCCCGCATCCAATCGTGTAGTGCATTTGTATGGGGGTCTATGAATGAGCGCAGATTGTGTTCAAAGCTAATAATTTGTTGGATGTTTTGTCAACAACTGTCGGTTCGTCGAGATGGCCGAGTGGTTAAGGCGTTGGACTTGAAATCCAATGGGGTTTCCCCGCGCAGGTTCGAACCCTGCTCTCGACGGCGCTCTTTTCTCATTCCCCTCGACAGCGCACGAGAGAACTGGTAGTAAAAGTCTGCATCGGTGTCACGCCTATACACGTAGCACTGTGTTCAGCACCGAGCAACTCCGTCACACATGTCCGTCGATGTCCGGTTGTTGACATTCTATTCCGGTTCGATGTTCAGACTTCTAAAGCGACGTGCAATTCTCAGGAGATAAATCCAATTCATTGAGTATCGTCTATAATACTATTATGAGCCAAGTGTGCCAATAATATCAAAAGTACAGCTATATCATATCTTGAAGTACAGATGAGAATATATTGGGAAGTAGATGAATCAATTGCACATATATTCTTGACCCTTCAAATCTTTGCAGGGGATATTCCAAGTGAATGGTGGGGAAAACGAAGCACATAATTTGTTGAGAATTGCGTATTTTCTGCACAATTTGAACGGAATGGTCTGTTTCATTGTTCATTACACGTGAACATTTGAACTGACTGCCAATAGATTTGCGTGAATTAGCATCGAGTAACGTCTCTTCTGATTGGTTGGTCAAATATTCGACCACTGTTTGACAGTAATCCTCCCTCGTCTTATCGATCTGCTGTCGTGTCGTTCGCGATTCGGTTGACTCATGCACTGACCTAAATTCGGGACATGCGCTGACGTGTGGTCCGCTAGTCAAACCATTGATCTGCTACTCTGACTCCAACATTGTTCTCTATTTTGGAAAGGCGATACTGTGATGTCTGCTAACGTGACTAGACCATCTATCGACGAAGTATCGACCCATACCCTCACGGAGATCGGATTCGGTGACCTTACGGAACAACAAAGCGCATATCTTGCAACATTCCTTTCAGCTCGATAAACTCCTCCGCGTTTCAGAAAACCTTCGACGATAATATGCGAGACTGATGAACGAGGATATGATAAGGAAACGCCAGCCGGAGAGACGAACCACTGCTGTTATCTCCCTCATCACCCCGTCGTTCATCCAGCTGAGCCACATAATGTACGATTAGTGTTTAATTGTGCAGCCAAATTTGGTGGACTCCCTCTTTCTAAACGAACAACATCTGTTATGACTAGACTTGATAGCCTGTTTAGTAGGAGTACTCTTGCGATCCCGACAAGATAAGATCGTCGTTATAGCCGATATCGAATGGACGTTGCACGTTCTGTCTGTGGAGAATATGCTCGTGGGTTCAATCGCATACGCACTGGAGACCGAGTGTTGTACGGTATTGCTAGAGATATTTCCCACTATGGCGTTCAAGAACGGAGACGACCGAATGTCGCCGAGTGAATTTGGGCCCGCATCCAATCGTGTAGTGCATTTGTATGGGGGTCTATGAATGAGCGCAGATTGTGTTCAAAGCTAATAATTTGTTGGATGTTTTGTCAACAACTGTCGGTTCGTCGAGATGGCCGAGTGGTTAAGGCGTTGGACTTGAAATCCAATGGGGTTTCCCCGCGCAGGTTCGAACCCTGCTCTCGACGGCGCTCTTTTCTCATTCCCCTCGACAGCGCACGAGAGAACTGGTAGTAAAAGTCTGCATCGGTGTCACGCCTATACACGTAGCACTGTGTTCAGCACCGAGCAACTCCGTCACACATGTCCGTCGATGTCCGGTTGTTGACATTCTATTCCGGTTCGATGTTCAGACTTCTAAAGCGACGTGCAATTCTCAGGAGATAAATCCAATTCATTGAGTATCGTCTATAATACTATTATGAGCCAAGTGTGCCAATAATATCAAAAGTACAGCTATATCATATCTTGAAGTACAGATGAGAATATATTGGGAAGTAGATGAATCAATTGCACATATATTCTTGACCCTTCAAATCTTTGCAGGGGATATTCCAAGTGAATGGTGGGGAAAACGAAGCACATAATTTGTTGAGAATTGCGTATTTTCTGCACAATTTGAACGGAATGGTCTGTTTCATTGTTCATTACACGTGAACATTTGAACTGACTGCCAATAGATTTGCGTGAATTAGCATCGAGTAACGTCTCTTCTGATTGGTTGGTCAAATATTCGACCACTGTTTGACAGTAATCCTCCCTCGTCTTATCGATCTGCTGTCGTGTCGTTCGCGATTCGGTTGACTCATGCACTGACCTAAATTCGGGACATGCGCTGACGTGTGGTCCGCTAGTCAAACCATTGATCTGCTACTCTGACTCCAACATTGTTCTCTATTTTGGAAAGGCGATACTGTGATGTCTGCTAACGTGACTAGACCATCTATCGACGAAGTATCGACCCATACCCTCACGGAGATCGGATTCGGTGACCTTACGGAACAACAAAGCGCATATCTTGCAACATTCCTTTCAGCTCGATAAACTCCTCCGCATTTCAGAAAACCTTCGACGATAATATGCGAGACTGATGAACGAGGATATGATAAGGAAACGCCAGCCGGAGAGACGAACCACTGCTGTTATCTCCCTCATCACCCCGTCGTTCATCCAGCTGAGCCACATAATGTACGATTAGTGTTTAATTGTGCAGCCAAATTTGGTGGACTCCCTCTTTCTAAACGAACAACATCTGTTATGACTAGACTTGATAGCCTGTTTAGTAGGAGTACTCTTGCGATCCCGACAAGATAAGATCGTCGTTATAGCCGATATCGAATGGACGTTGCACGTTCTGTCTGTGGAGAATATGCTCGTGGGTTCAATCGCATACGCACTGGAGACCGAGTGTTGTACGGTATTGCTAGAGATATTTCCCACTATGGCGTTCAAGAACGGAGACGACCGAATGTCGCCGAGTGAATTTGGGCCCGCATCCAATCGTGTAGTGCATTTGTATGGGGGTCTATGAATGAGCGCAGATTGTGTTCAAAGCTAATAATTTGTTGGATGTTTTGTCAACAACTGTCGGTTCGTCGAGATGGCCGAGTGGTTAAGGCGTTGGACTTGAAATCCAATGGGGTTTCCCCGCGCAGGTTCGAACCCTGCTCTCGACGGCGCTCTTTTCTCATTCCCCTCGACAGCGCACGAGAGAACTGGTAGTAAAAGTCTGCATCGGTGTCACGCCTATACACGTAGCACTGTGTTCAGCACCGAGCAACTCCGTCACACATGTCCGTCGATGTCCGGTTGTTGACATTCTATTCCGGTTCGATGTTCAGACTTCTAAAGCGACGTGCAATTCTCAGGAGATAAATCCAATTCATTGAGTATCGTCTATAATACTATTATGAGCCAAGTGTGCCAATAATATCAAAAGTACAGCTATATCATATCTTGAAGTACAGATGAGAATATATTGGGAAGTAGATGAATCAATTGCACATATATTCTTGACCCTTCAAATCTTTGCAGGGGATATTCCAAGTGAATGGTGGGGAAAACGAAGCACATAATTTGTTGAGAATTGCGTATTTTCTGCACAATTTGAACGGAATGGTCTGTTTCATTGTTCATTACACGTGAACATTTGAACTGACTGCCAATAGATTTGCGTGAATTAGCATCGAGTAACGTCTCTTCTGATTGGTTGGTCAAATATTCGACCACTGTTTGACAGTAATCCTCCCTCGTCTTATCGATCTGCTGTCGTGTCGTTCGCGATTCGGTTGACTCATGCACTGACCTAAATTCGGGACATGCGCTGACGTGTGGTCCGCTAGTCAAACCATTGATCTGCTACTCTGACTCCAACATTGTTCTCTATTTTGGAAAGGCGATACTGTGATGTCTGCTAACGTGACTAGACCATCTATCGACGAAGTATCGACCCATACCCTCACGGAGATCGGATTCGGTGACCTTACGGAACAACAAAGCGCATATCTTGCAACATTCCTTTCAGCTCGATAAACTCCTCCGCATTTCAGAAAACCTTCGACGATAATATGCGAGACTGATGAACGAGGATATGATAAGGAAACGCCAGCCGGAGAGACGAACCACTGCTGTTATCTCCCTCATCACCCCGTCGTTCATCCAGCTGAGCCACATAATGTACGATTAGTGTTTAATTGTGCAGCCAAATTTGGTGGACTCCCTCTTTCTAAACGAACAACATCTGTTATGACTAGACTTGATAGCCTGTTTAGTAGGAGTACTCTTGCGATCCCGACAAGATAAGATCGTCGTTATAGCCGATATCGAATGGACGTTGCACGTTCTGTCTGTGGAGAATATGCTCGTGGGTTCAGTCGCATACGCACTGGAGACCGAGTGTTGTACGGTATTGCTAGAGATATTTCCCACTATGGCGTTCAAGAACGGAGACGACCGAATGTCGCCGAGTGAATTTGGGCCCGCATCCAATCGTGTAGTGCATTTGTATGGGGGTCTATGAATGAGCGCAGATTGTGTTCAAAGCTAATAATTTGTTGGATGTTTTGTCAACAACTGTCGGTTCGTCGAGATGGCCGAGTGGTTAAGGCGTTGGACTTGAAATCCAATGGGGTTTCCCCGCGCAGGTTCGAACCCTGCTCTCGACGGCGCTCTTTTCTCATTCCCCTCGACAGCGCACGAGAGAACTGGTAGTAAAAGTCTGCATCGGTGTCACGCCTATACACGTAGCACTGTGTTCAGCACCGAGCAACTCCGTCACACATGTCCGTCGATGTCCGGTTGTTGACATTCTATTCCGGTTCGATGTTCAGACTTCTAAAGCGACGTGCAATTCTCAGGAGATAAATCCAATTCATTGAGTATCGTCTATAATACTATTATGAGCCAAGTGTGCCAATAATATCAAAAGTACAGCTATATCATATCTTGAAGTACAGATGAGAATATATTGGGAAGTAGATGAATCAATTGCACATATGTAGCGGTTGCCATCTTCGTTCATACTTTTACCACGTTTATTGTTTAACTGAACGCTGACTGCCAAGCGCGGTGGCCATTTGACCGTTGCTCTTGCGCACGCTCTCACGCACGCTCCCAAATACACGCTAACCACTATCTCTCCCAATCGCCTTCTCGTTCTCACGGGTCGTGAAGAATACTGTTCTGGTTAACATATTTGTGCAGTGCCGCACATTAGAGTAACGTGCAGGTGGTCCACGCAGTACAAAGGACCGAAGCACGCGTTTACTAAGGAAACCGCGAAGTAAGGTCTAATCAACCTTACAATTGGTGAGCCCGACGTGATCCTCAGGTCACGTGAGTTTCCTTGTTTTCTACCGTTCAAGGTCCCGTCTGCGTACGTTTTTGTGTGTTTTATTGTTTCCCTATCTTGATTTTTTTTTTCGGTTGGTTTACCAAATAATTATTTTTTTCGTCCAAACATATTTTGTGTCTAATTTGTCGTGATTTTTTTTTCGCGAAGACTATAGTGCCCCATTGGTCGTTGATTTCTTTTCCCGTCGGTATTCCATAAAGTAATCGCTATGTCTGCCGAACGGAAATCCTGCTCAGACCCCACCGTTGGGGCGATCACGCTGCATATACCGGCATTCACACCTGCTGATCCAGAACTCTGGTTCACGCTGGTCGAGTTAGAATTCGAAAACTGCCGTATAACCAGCGACGCCAGCCGTTTCAGGTGGGTAGCAGGCCGCCTCCCGTCAGAAGTCACAATGCAAGTAAGGGACGTAATAATCTCTTCCCGAAGCTATGAGGCTTTAAAGGAGGCTGTCATTGCCCACACGACCCCAACGCAAGACCAACGTATGCAACAACTTCAAAACGTTGAGCTTGGAAGTAGGAAGCCCTCCGAACTGCTGCGTGAGATGCAGCGCTTGAGAGGACCGACAATAGGTGAGGACCCGCTCTTGAGGGAACTTTGGCTGCAGCGTTTGCCACATAACATTCCAGTTTTACTAAGTGCCGCGCGCAAATGCTCGCTAGAGGAAACTGCAGCGATAGCTGATGACATTATGTCACGATACAACCCCGCTGTAGCTGGAGTAACCAGGCCGTCCGTCGCAACGGTGCCTGCCTTGCCCACATCAAACGATCTCGCGTCAGTTTTGTCTAGAATTGACGCGAGCCTGCAACGCCTAGCAGTTAGAAGTGGGTCACAGGAGCGGCACCGCGCACGCTCACCTAGGCTCCATAGTCCGTCATTGCGACGCCGTTTCGTCGGTTCTTCAAAAGAAGGATATTGTAAATACCACAGTCGCTTCGGTGAGGGAGCCAAACGATGCGAACGAGGGTGTACGTTTCCCGGTGCTCATCAGGGAAACTAAACCCCCGGCCCGTGGTGGCGACCCACGAAGCCGGGTATCACACCAATAGTCGTCTTTTGAACGTAAGGGACATCATTTCAAATAACCTATTCCTTGTAGATACCGGTGCCGAAGTGAGCGTCGTCCCCCGAGCGAAAGACGACAATAGCACACCGCAGGCCCAAACACTACGCGCTGCCAATGGCACGGCCATCCCAACGTTTGGCCAGCGGTCGCTCACCTTAAACTTGGGTTTAAAGCGTAATTTTCGTTGGGTATTCATCATCGCCGACGTCCCGTACCCAATTCTGGGCATTGACTTCCTGCAGCACTTTGACTTGTTAGTTGATGCACGGCGCCGCAGAGTGGTGGATCGTCAGACCACTTTCGCTGTTGCGGGTCATAATTCGCGAGTGAATCACGTCACGCCCTTTTACGTTCAACCACCGGCACACCAACCTTATAGCGAACTCATCGCCGCCTACCCGGCCATGTTTCGGCAGGCCGGGCCTCTCCCAGCAGTGACGACCAGTGTCACTCACCATATCGACACTAAGGGACCCCCAGTGTTCAGTAGGCCGCGTCGGTTAGCACCAGACAAGCTTCGTGTTGCACAGGCCGAATTCGAACATATGCTAGAACTGGGTATAATACGCCCTTCTAGTAGCCCTTGGGCTTCCCCCCTTCATATGGTTCCTAAGGCTAGTGGCGACTGGCGACCTTGTGGTGATTACAGAGCACTTAACAAAGTCACCGTCCCGGACCGATACCCGATTCCCCATATACAGGATCTTACTTCGTCTTTATCAGGTTGCTCCATCTTCAGCCGTATCGATTTAGTTCGTGCGTACAACCAGCTCCCGGTAGCAGAGGCCGATATCCCTAAAACTGCCGTCACTACACCTTTCGGGCTGTTCGAGTTTCTGCGAATGCCGTTTGGACTCAGCAATGCAGCCCAGACCTTTCAACGGTTCATGCACGAGGCAACCCGTGGTTTGGAAAATGTCCACGTATACCTGGATGATATTTTGGTGGCGAGTTCTTCAGAGCAAGAGCACGCTACGCACTTACGAGCACTTTTCGAACGCCTTAGCCAGCACGGCGTTACGATCAATATCGCGAAATGCGAATTAGGCCGGTCTGATATCACGTTCATAGGACATTCTATTTCATCCTCGGGTATCCGCCCTCTGTCAGATAAAGTTTCCGCTATTCGCGACTACCCTGAACCCCAATCTTTTCGCCAGTTGCGTCAGTTTGCCGGTCTGGTGAATTTCTACCGCCGATTTATTCCTCACTGTGCGGAAATGATGCAACCCCTCACCGACCTGTTGCGCGGAGGTAAGCGGAAGTTCGTGTTTCCCGACACGGCACAGGCCGCATTCGCCTTGGTCAAAGATGCTGTCGCCAACACAGCACTCCTGACACACCCCGACCCTTTGGCTCCTATTTCGGTAGTGACGGATGCCTCGGACACAGCGGTTGGAGCAGTACTGCAACAGTTCGTAGATGACTCTTGGCAACCTTTAGCATTCTTCTCCAAGCGCCTACAACCCGCGGAATCAAGGTACAGCACGTTCGGTAGAGAGTTATTAGCCATCTACTTGGGAATCCGTCATTTTCGACATGCACTCGAAGGCCGTTCGTTCACGGTGTTTACAGACCACAAGCCTTTGGTTTACGCACTGAAGTCAGCTTCGGATCGATACTCACCACGCGAGATTCGCCACTTAGACTTTGTCTCACAGTTTACTGTGGACATACGACACGTCTCTGGGGTACTTAATCCCGTCGCAGACGCCTTATCGCGCGTATATCAACTAAGTCTGGCACAAACGCCTAACATCAATTTGGACGCAATAGCACAGGCTCAAACTATGGACCCTGACATCGAACGACTTCGGCAAAACGGTTCTTTGAGTTTAACCACAGTGCCTATCCCAGCTTCCCAGAATACCATCGTGTGCGATGTATCGCAAGGTCGCCCTAGGCCAGTAGTTCCTGCTGCCCACCGTTATCCTACGTTCATGACACTCCATAATCTGGCTCATCCGGGTGTGACTGCCTCGGTGAAACTGATAACTGAGCGTTTTGTTTGGCACAATGTCAAACGAGATGTCCGTCAATGGGCTCGTGCTTGTCTGCAGTGTCAACGTGTTAAGACCCATAGGCACACTAAGGCGGCGTTAGCCAGGTTCCCAGAACCTGAAACACGTTTTCATCATGTGCACGTCGACCTCGTAGGACCACTCCCACCTTCGCTTGGGTACGTTTACATACTCACATGCGTGGATCGTTTTACTCGCTGGCCGCAGGCCATCCCTATCCCTCGTCCCACCTCGGAAGAGGCCGCGAAAGCTTTTCTGACCGGTTGGGTTAGTCATTTCGGTTGCCCGGCAATAGTGACCACCGATCGCGGTCCACACTTTGACGGCGCTTTCGGCAGCCTACTCGCTACGCTCGGTTGCCAACACGTTAAGACGACAGCTTACCACCCTCAGGCCAATGGTATGGTTGAGCGTTTCCACCGGCAATTAAAAGCCGCCCTTCGAGCAAACGGTAACCCCCTTTGGAGTGAAACACTACCATTAGCACTCTTAAGCCTGCGTAGTACCGTTAAGGAGGAGTTACACACAACACCGGCCGTACTAGTATATGGCTGTACACTTCGTCTGCCTGGGGAGTTGGTAGCCCCCTCACCAACCGTGACTTTCGACTACGGTGACTATGCTCAGCGCCTTACGCAGCACATGCGAGTGCTCAAGGCCAGTCCGCCGCGTGAACAACAGTCTACAAGTTATGTCCCAACTGCGTTAGGAACCGCTACCCATGTATTCCTTCGCGTCGATGGCGTTCGATCACCACTACAAGCGCCATACACTGGCCCGTTTCGGGTGATAAAACGTAGGGCAAAAACATTTGTCGTAGATACCAACGGACGACACGACACCGTATCTATCGATCGTCTCAAACCTGCCGTCATTGAGTGCAAGCCGCTCGGCCAATTTACGCCCACTCAAGTCGCTCAGTCACCTGCATCGAGCGAGTTACCACTCGAATCACCCCCAATTACGCCTAGTGAGGACTCGGCAGCTAGTCCATCAGATTCTCCAACCGTACCCGCAACGCGAAGTAGCCGTCGCGGTCGCCAACTACGAAATCCCGTCCGCTTCGCCGATTTCGTGACGATTTTTACAACCGACTGTTAGCAATAAGTTGGGAAGTTCGCCATGGATTTACCAAACAACAGACCCGTGAAATTACAATCGGTAGTTATGATTTCATTTTCTTCTGGTCTCCTAGCGACTACAACAACACCGAACATCGTTTGTGTGTTGTTATTACGGTCCAACATCCGCCGGCGCCCTCAGGCGCTATTTTGTTCCAGTTTACCTTGCCCTCTCTCAGACGGATCTAACAAGTCACATTGGCTTCATCCGTAGCCTGGCTGACTCCCGTGCACGTTCAAGGAGCCAACCGCTCACTGGACAACGGGACGATTGTTCAGCCTGGCACTGGAGACGGCAACTGGACGCCTTTTTGGATGGACCTGACAAGGCATTTTCCGGCTTGCATTCGTATGAGACCCGCGGGCGCCAAAATACAGTTGGACCCACGCACATCGGATCTCGAGAGTGCAGGCACCGGTAAACTCATCAGCAGTCGTTCGACGTCAACAACAATATAACGGAGAAGCTATGAGGAGTTCCTGGACAACCAATAATTCCGGCTTACCATCACGATCGAAGCCCAACTCCGTCGGACTTCTAGGAGGAGGCCCCTGTAGCGGTTGCCATCTTCGTTCATACTTTTACCACGTTTATTGTTTAACTGAACGCTGACTGCCAAGCGCGGTGGCCATTTGACCGTTGCTCTTGCGCACGCTCTCACGCACGCTCCCAAATACACGCTAACCACTATCTCTCCCAATCGCCTTCTCGTTCTCACGGGTCGTGGAGAATACTGTTCTGGTTAACATATTTGTGCAGTGCCGCACATTAGAGTAACGTGCAGGTGGTCCACGCAGTACAAAGGACCGAAGCACGCGTTTACTAAGGAAACCGCGAAGTAAGGTCTAATCAACCTTACACATATATTCTTGACCCTTCAAATCTTTGCAGGGGATATTCCAAGTGAATGGTGGGGAAAACGAAGCACATAATTTGTTGAGAATTGCGTATTTTCTGCACAATTTGAACGGAATGGTCTGTTTCATTGTTCATTACACGTGAACATTTGAACTGACTGCCAATAGATTTGCGTGAATTAGCATCGAGTAACGTCTCTTCTGATTGGTTGGTCAAATATTCGACCACTGTTTGACAGTAATCCTCCCTCGTCTTATCGATCTGCTGTCGTGTCGTTCGCGATTCGGTTGACTCATGCACTGACCTAAATTCGGGACATGCGCTGACGTGTGGTCCGCTAGTCAAACCATTGATCTGCTACTCTGACTCCAACATTGTTCTCTATTTTGGAAAGGCGATACTGTGATGTCTGCTAACGTGACTAGACCATCTATCGACGAAGTATCGACCCATACCCTCACGGAGATCGGATTCGGTGACCTTACGGAACAACAAAGCGCATGTCTTGCAACATTCCTTTCAGCTCGATAAACTCCTCCGCATTTCAGAAAACCTTCGACGATAATATGCGAGACTGATGAACGAGGATATGATAAGGAAACGCCAGCCGGAGAGACGAACCACTGCTGTTATCTCCCTCATCACCCCGTCGTTCATCCAGCTGAGCCACATAATGTACGATTAGTGTTTAATTGTGCAGCCAAATTTGGTGGACTCCCTCTTTCTAAACGAACAACATCTGTTATGACTAGACTTGATAGCCTGTTTACGTACCCAAGCGAAGGTGGGAGTGGTCCTACGAGGTCGACGTGCACATGATGAAAACGTGTTTCAGGTTCTGGGAACCTGGCTAACGCCGCCTTAGTGTGCCTATGGGTCTTAACACGTTGACACTGCAGACAAGCACGAGCCCATTGACGGACATCGCGTTTGACATTGTGCCAAACAAAACGCTCAGTTATCAGTTTCACCGAGGCAGTCACACCCGGATGAGCCAGATTATGGAGTGTCATGAACGTAGGATAACGGTGGGCAGCAGGAACTACTGGCCTAGGGCGACCTTGCGACACATCGCACACGATGGTATTCTGGGAAGCTGGGATAGGCACTGTGGTTAAACTCAAAGAACCGTTTTGCCGAAGTCGTTCGATGTCAGGGTCCATAGTTTGAGCCTGTGCCATTGCGTCTAAGTTGATGTTAGGCGTTTGTGCCAGACTTAGTTGATATACGCGCGATAAGGCGTCTGCGACGGGATTAAGTACCCCAGAGACGTGTCGTATGTCCACAGTAAACTGTGAGACAAAGTCTAAGTGGCGAATCTCGCGTGGTGAGTATCGATCCGAAGCTGACTTCAGTGCGTAAACCAAAGGCTTGTGGTCTGTAAACACCGTGAACGAACGGCCTTCGAGTGCATGTCGAAAATGACGAATTCCCAAGTAGATGGCTAATAACTCTCTACCGAACGTGCTGTACCTTGATTCCGCGGGTTGTAGGCGCTTGGAGAAGAATGCTAAAGGTTGCCAAGAGTCATCTACGAACTGTTGCAGTACTGCTCCAACCGCTGTGTCCGAGGCATCCGTCACTACCGAAATAGGAGCCAAAGGGTCAGGGTGGGTAAGGAGTGCTGTGTTGGCGACAGCATCTTTGACCAAGGCGAATGCAGCTTGTGCTGTGTCGGGAAACACGAACTTCCCCTTACCTCCGCGCAACAGGTCGGTGAGGGGTTGCATCATTTCCGCACAGTGAGGAATAAATCGGCGGTAGAAATTCACCAGACCGGCAAACTGACGCAACTGGCGAAAAGATTGGGGTTCAGGGTAGTCGCGAATAGCGGAAACTTTATCTGACAGAGGGCGGATACCCGAGGATGAAATAGAATGTCCTATGAACGTGATATCAGACCGGCCTAATTCGCATTTCGCGATATTGATCGTAACGCCGTGCTGGCTAAGGCGTTCGAAAAGTGCTCGTAAGTGCGTAGCGTGCTCTTGCTCTGAAGAACTCGCCACCAAAATATCATCCAGGTATACGTGGACATTTTCCAAACCACGAGTTGCCTCGTGCATGAACCGTTGAAAGGTCTGGGCTGCATTGCTGAGTCCAAACGGCATTCGCAGAAACTCGAACAGCCCGAAAGGTGTAGTGACGGCAGTTTTAGGGATATCGGCCTCTGCTACCGGGATCTGGTTGTACGCCCGAACCAAATCGATACGGCTGAAGATGGAGCAACCTGATAAAGACGAAGTAAGATCCTGTATATGGGGAATCGGGTATCGGTCCGGGACGGTGACTTTGTTAAGTGCTCTGTAATCACCACAAGGTCGCCAGTCGCCACTAGCCTTAGGAACCATATGAAGGGGGGAAGCCCAAGGGCTACTAGAAGGGCGTATTATACCCAGTTCTAGCATATGTTCGAATTCGGCCTGTGCAACACGAAGCTTGTCTGGTGTTAACCGACGCGGCCTACTGAACACTGGGGGTCCCTTAGTATCGATATGGTGAGTGACACTGGTCGTCACTGCTGGGAGAGGCCCGGCCTGCCGAAACATGGCCGGGTAGGCGGCGATGAGTTCGCCATAAGGTTGGTGTGCCGGTGGTTGAACGTAAAATGGCGTGACGTGATTCACTCGCGAATTATGACCCGCAACGGCGAGAGTGGTCTGACGATCCACCACTCTGCGGCGCCGTGCATCAACTAACAAGTCAAAGTGCTGCAGGAAGTCAATGCCCAGAATTGGGTACGGGACGTCGGCGATGATGAATACCCAACGAAAATTACGCTTTAAACCCAAGTTTAAGGTGAGCGACCGCTGGCCAAACGTTGGGATGGCCGTGCCATTGGCAGCGCGTAGTGTTTGGGCCTGCGGTGTGCTATTGTCGTCTTTCGCTCGGGGGACGACGCTCACTTCGGCACCGGTATCTACAAGGAATAGGTTATTTGAAATGATGTCCCTTACGTTCAAAAGACGACTATTGGTGTGATACCCGGCTTCGTGGGTCGCCACCACGGGCCGGGGGTTTAGTTTCCCTGATGAGCACCGGGAAACGTACACCCTCGTTCGCATCGTTTGGCCCCCTCACCGAAGCGACTGTGGTACTTACAATATCCTTCTTTTGAAGAACCGACGAAACGGCGTCGCAATGACGGACTATGGAGCCTAGGTGAGCGTGCGCGGTGCCGCTCCTGTGACCCACTTCTAACTGCTAGGCGTTGCAGGCTCGCGTCAATTCTAGACAAAACTGACGCGAGATCGTTTGATGTTGGCAAGGCAGGCACCGTTGCGACGGACGGCCTGGTTACTCCAGCTACAGCGGGGTTGTATCGTGACATAATGTCATCAGCTACCGCTGCAGTTTCCTCTAGCGAGCATTTGCGCGCGGCACTTAGTAAAACTGGAATGTTATGTGGCAAACGCTGCAGCCAAAGTTCCCTCAAGAGCGGGTCCTCACCTATTGTCGGTCCTCTCAAGCGCTGCATCTCACGCAGCAGTTCGGAGGGCTTCCTACTTCCAAGCTCAACGTTTTGAAGTTGTTGCATACGTTGGTCTTGCGTTGGGGTCGTGCGGGCAATGACAGCCTCCTTTAAAGCCTCATAGCTTCGGGAAGAGATTATTACGTCCCTTACTTGCATTGTGACCTCTGGCGGGAGGCGGCCTGCTACCCACCTGAAACGGCTGGCGTCACTGGTTATACGGCAGTTTTCGAATTCTAACTCGACCAGCGTGAACCAGAGTTCTGGATCAGCAGGTGTGAATGCCGGTATGTGCAGCGTGATCGCCCCAACGGTGGGGTCTGAGCAGGATTTCCGTTCGGCAGACATAGCGATTACTTTATGGAATACAGACGGGAAAAGAAATCAACGACCAATGGGGCACTACAGTCTTCGCGAAAAAAAAAATTACGACGAATTAGACACAAAATATGTATGGACGAGAAAAAAATTATTTGGTAAACCAACCAAAAAAAATCAAGATAGGGAAACAATAAAACACACAAAAACGTACGCAGACGGGACCTTGAACGGTAGAAAACAAGGAAACTCACGTGACCTGAGGATCACGTCGGGCTCACCAATTGTAAGGTTGATTAGACCTTACTTCGCGGTTTCCTTAGTAAACGCGTGCTTCGGTCCTTTGTACTGCGTGGACCACCTGCACGTTACTCTAATGTGCGGCACTGCACAAATATGTTAACCAGAACAGTATTCTCCACGACCCGTGAGAACGAGAAGGCGACTGGGAGAGATAGTGGTTAGCGTGTATTTGGGAGCGTGCGTGAGAGCGTGCGCAAGAGCAACGGTCAAATGGCCACCGCGCTTGGCAGTCAGCGTTCAGTTAAACAATAAACGTGGTAAAAGTATGAACGAAGATGGCAACCGCTACAGTCCGCTAGTCAAACCATTGATCTGCTACTCTGACTCCAACATTGTTCTCTATTTTGGAAAGGCGATACTGTGATGTCTGCTAACGTGACTAGACCATCTATCGACGAAGTATCGACCCATACCCTCACGGAGATCGGATTCGGTGACCTTACGGAACAACAAAGCGCATATCTTGCAACATTCCTTTCAGCTCGATAAACTCCTCCGCATTTCAGAAAACCTTCGACGATAATATGCGAGACTGATGAACGAGGATATGATAAGGAAACGCCAGCCGGAGAGACGAACCACTGCTGTTATCTCCCTCATCACCCCGTCGTTCATCCAGCTGAGCCACATAATGTACGATTAGTGTTTAATTGTGCAGCCAAATTTGGTGGACTCCCTCTTTCTAAACGAACAACATCTGTTATGACTAGACTTGATAGCCTGTTTAGTAGGAGTACTCTTGCGATCCCGACAAGATAAGATCGTCGTTATAGCCGATATCGAATGGACGTTGCACGTTCTGTCTGTGGAGAATATGCTCGTGGGTTCAATCGCATACGCACTGGAGACCGAGTGTTGTACGGTATTGCTAGAGATATTTCCCACTATGGCGTTCAAGAACGGAGACGACCGAATGTCGCCGAGTGAATTTGGGCCCGCATCCAATCGTGTAGTGCATTTGTATGGGGGTCTATGAATGAGCGCAGATTGTGTTCAAAGCTAATAATTTGTTGGATGTTTTGTCAACAACTGTCGGTTCGTCGGGATGGCCGAGTGGTTAAGGCGTTGGACTTGAAATCCAATGGGGTTTCCCCGCGCAGGTTCGAACCCTGCTCTCGACGGCGCTCTTTTCTCATTCCCCTCGACAGCGCACGAGAGAACTGGTAGTAAAAGTCTGCATCGGTGTCACGCCTATACACGTAACACTGTGTTTTGCGATGTGGAATTACGTCTCACGTGGCTGGTTTCTGGCTTGATTTCATTTTCTGTGTTAGTTTTGAGCTCGTGCGGCTGTGTTGTTTTCTCTTCGTATTTCTGTGAGTTGGTTGCTGAATGGACGGAAAGTTGTGTTGCAGGGATTTATTTTGTGCTTTCGGAATACTTTTTTCCCGTTTTTTCCGTTGGGTATTTTTATCCTATATCCAGATTTCGTCTGACTTTCGCATGCTCCAAGTCGGTTATTTCGGTATTATTTGGGATGTGGATTTTGCTACTGTAATGCCTGTTAGTAGTCAACTAAGAAAATAGAAATGCTATGGTGTCGAAAGTTGAACTGCTTTGTCGTAATCGACTGATACTCCTGAAGAATTTTACTGTTTTATAGTTTAGTTGATCGAAGGAGGTAGGGTGAGCTTCATTTATGGACCGTGGAGTGTAAATGAATCAACGTTCTTGTTACGGGAGAAGAGATCCGCGGCGTCTTTTGTGATGGTGTCCGGGGGTGCTGAATGAGCAGAACATCAACAAAGCTGTTTAGCGATAAGAAGGAATTGGTAAATGGCTGCAGTACTGAAAATAAACTTCGAATAAGGAGCAACAAATGTGGGGTAATTTTTTCGTTTTTTCTTTTTTTCTTTTTTATGCAAGGTTTTGTTTTCAGTTACGGAATCAAAAACCGTACCTGCAAAACGAACGGGTTTCTTGATCACCCGCCCGCGTTTGAAAATCTATGGAGGCTGCTCTGCGTTGAGGGTTACATCAGGACTGCCAGTCAACTGGGTCGCCGGCTTTGGTGCGGTCAGTTTAGGGAAGATCGGGGACGTGGATGCTGGTCCTGAAGAATTCAATGAGGTGGAATCGGACGGGATGGATTCAGCCAGAAAAGCTGGTTTAAGTTCGCCCATAGCAAGCCTATCGTTTCTACTTTTGTGGTCAGTGACGAATGTTTTCTCCAGGCGGCGTAGGACTCTGTGGGGGCTGGAGTAGGCAGGTTGTAGAGGAGCTCTTGCCTCTGTCCTATGGAAAACTTGCATACAGTCTTGGAGGTGTGGGTGTACGTAAACCGTCGTGTTTTATTCACGAGCCGCGGGAAGGTGTAACTTACCCATCTGGTGCGTTAGCCTGGCGGGATGATCAGCGTAGTCAAAAGTGACGACAGACTTTGGAGCTACCATGTAACCAGGATGTCGAAGCGCGAAACCGAATGTGGGTTCGGCTGATGTGGTTTGTAGATTGGCTTTAAGAGAGTTGTGGCAACCTAAAAGTACTAGCGGCCGTGATTCCCGCCAGTCCGGGTTTTTGTTAGCTGCTGAGGCTGCCCTGAGTTGCCGATGAAAACGTTATACCATTCCGTTTGCTGATGAATGGTAGGCTGTGGTATGAATGCCACGGGTGCCTGAACGTTGTAGATGACTACTGAAGGCTCTCTCGAAATGCGAGCCACTGTCTGTGGTAACCACGGCTGGACAACCAGATGCTGCCACCCAGTGTTCTAAGAAAGCTTGGGTGACTGTTTCGCTAGCTGCTTTGTGCAAAGGTACGGCTAATGGCTATCTGGTAAAACGATCTACGCAAGTAAGTACTTACGTGCTACCCTTTGACAGAGGCTACGGTCCTACTAGGTCAACATGCTCGTGTTGGAAACGTGAGTCGATTGCTGGAAATTTGAACAGTGGGCTTTTTGTGTGTCTATGTACTTTCGATTGTTGACACTGGATGCAGGTGCTGGCCCATGCAGTGATATCACGGTTCATGCTATGCCAAACTTACCCTGTCGCCATTGAGTTTAGTGGATGCTTTTATACCTGGATGGGACTATCCATGCAAGGTTTCGAAAACTTGTCACTTAAAAGCCAACGGCACAACTGGCCTTGGGTGGCCTTTGGACATGTCGCACAGTACGTGACCTTCGGCTGAAGGAAAGGGAACCGACTGTGGCTACGGAGTTGGTCTACCTCAGGGTCGTCTGATTGAGCGGAGACGATAGCTTCGAGATCAGTGGAGTCGGGTGTGCAGGGGTCCAGGTTGTGAATGTGAGATAGCGCGTCTGTGACAGGATTATCGACACCTGAGATATGACATACATCACTCGTGTACTAAGTGATGTAATCCAGATGTCCAGACTCCCTGGGACAGTATCTGTCCGTGGTGGCCTTCAATGTGCGGATGATCGCTTCATGGTCAGTGTAGACCGTGATTTCGCGTCCCTCTAAGATGTGTCTAAAGTGATGGGTGCCTAGGTAGATAGCCAGGATTTCGTGGTCAAAGGTGCTATACTAGGATTCAAGCGGTTGTAGTGTTTTGGAGAAGAATGCAACGGGTTGCCAAGTGTTGGCTAAGTATTGTTGTAACACCGCGCCCACGGCTTTGTCTGATGCGTCGGTGACTAACGCAATTAAGGAATTTGGTTTCAGGTGTGCTAGCGAGGCTGTGAAAACCAGCTGCTTCGGTTTGCTTTTTAACAGATCTGTGAGTGGGTGCATTAGCTGAGCGCATTGTGGGATGAAACGCCGATAAAAATTGACAAACCCGTCGAAACGCCGTAGTTGCTTGAATGACGTGGGTTCTGGGTAGTCCAGGATAGCATGCACCTTATCTTGCAATGGTGTTATTCCTGTGGAAGTAACCTTGTGGTCTAGGAATTCGATGGCGTCGATGCCTATTACACACTTTTTCGCATTGACCATAACCCTGTGTTGAGAGAGACGGTCGCAAAGAGTGCGCGTATGTACTAGATGTTCTGTCTTAGACGAGCTGGAATTCAGGATATCGTCCAGATAAGCGAAACCGAAATTCAGACCACTGCATACCATATCGAGGGAATGCTGGAAAGTTTTCACGGCGTTGCTAAGTCCAAACGGCATTCGTAGAAATTCTAAAAGACCGAAAGGAGTCGTTACGGCTGTTTTGGGTATATCTGCCTCAGCCACTGGTATTTGGTCATATGCCCTCACCAAATCTATTCGAGTGAAAATTACCTTACTCGCTAAACCAGCTGTGAAGTCCGTGATATGCGGAATAGGATATCGGTCTGGCGTAGTCACTTGGTTGAGTGAGCGATAATCTCCTCACAGTCTCCAGTAGTCAGGTGACTTCTTTGAGACCATATGTAAGGGTGATGCCCGCGGACTGTTGGAAGGCTGGGTAATTACCAAGTTGAGCATGTGCTGGAACTCGGAGCTGGCTACATGGAGCTTGTCTGGAACCAACCTGCGGGGTCGAGTGTAGACCGGGGGCCCTTGTGTGACGATGTGATGGGCCACATCTGTGGTGATTGGAGGCAGGTTGTTGTTTTGGGTGGACAAGATTAGGGTACTCGCTGAATAAACTACCGAATTCTGGTTCGGACGTTGGAATTGGCTTGAGGATCGCTGGCGATTGAGCTTGGGTTAAGGAACCAACAACGAAATTTGATGTGACTCGATCTACTATCTGTCGCTTACCGGGATTGACTACTAGACCGTGACCTTCTAAAACATCTAGGCCCAGACTAGCCTCGTGCACTTCGGAGACGACGAAGACCCACAGGCAAGGATGAAGTAAGCATAGGTTTAGGGTGAGGAATTGACTGGCGTATGTTTGGATTGAAGTGCCGTTGGCGGCTTGCAGTGTCAGGGCTGTAGGGGAAGCAGTGAACCTTTTTGAAACCGGAATTATACTGACCTGCGCTCCCGCGTCGATTAAAAAAGCATACTGGTGGTTTTGTCTTTCACTTAAATGAGGTGACTGGGAACAGGGGTGACCGAGGAGCTCGTCGCCGTCACCTGGTTGAAGTGGAAACTACAGGACTTTTCGCATTTACGAGCTTGAGGTCCTAAACGGCGGTGTAAGTAACACTTGCCGGATCGGGAATCTGGCTTAGGGGCACAGGTTATGAAATTACGGCTGGATGGGCTTTGTTTGAGAAGGCTTCTGGGGAGCCCTCTTGTTGTTCAACCACCTGCATCAAAACGCGAACTTCCTGACATAAAGTCTGAATGTCAGAGTTGCTACGGGGTGAGTTGTGGTGAGTGGTTTTCTCTGTAGGGTTAATGACATTCGGTAATGTTACCGGTTTGCTGTGACAAGGAGCGTTATCGATTAACAGAAGTATACAGGGGCCTCGAAAAACCATCCTGCGGATGACTTCTGATAGCCAACTTTGGAATATCGCAGGAACCAACCTTGCATTTTTGGAATAATTACCAGGGCCTGTTAAGTTTTAACCCCCTATTTCACGGTGACAACGTAGATTTTGAAGCATTCCAACAGTTAGTGGCAATGACTTCTATCTCGGGAAGCACTCACACAGTAGTAGCGCCACTCTTTGTTTGGACTTCTTGGCTCCAGAAGAAGTCCCCCCTTGTATCGAAAAGCTATCTCATCCGCATTGAACATATTGCAGCCGGCTTATCCGTGGCTTGCGCTCCTCAGCCATCAAAAGAACTATACAGGAGAGCATGTCTCCCGCCGAAGATTCAGTCGTATTTGTAATTATAGTGAGTAGGGTCCAGACGAAGTCCACTCTCCCGGTTCTCTAGGTTAGCCGTCGATTTGAGCTGTCAACCCAGTCGGTAAAATCAGTGGAAGAAGAATGGATCATACCTGATGGGCTTCCACTCAGTCATCCCCACTGCTTTGCGGACAGGTTCTTGTTAGAACTAAAGGCTTTGGTTGAGAACCCTAATCGTTCTCCTGCTATGTGGCTGGACTCCCCAGTAGAATTCGCCTAACACCTCCCATGAACCGCACGAATACAAAGAACTCCACCCTGCATCGGTCGTCGCGCCGGATAATCAGGACCTCGTTACCCATTACATTGAGTAGAGTGGGTATTGATAAGCGGGCTACTGATCAGAGTTCCTTCTCTTTTACTCAGCTTTCGTCTTCTGTCCCCAACCACCTGTCTTTGCCTCATCTGCCTACCCAAAGCTCTCCGACCGATAACACGCCCGATACTCTCAACAGGTTGTCGTCAAACACTGTCGTAAATAATCCTCAATTTCATAACTCACAATTTTCTAAGCCTCGTCAGCCTCTGACTGTCATTCTCTTTAAAGTGCGTACTCTCATACAGGCCGCTCAGTAGGCGTGCCTAGCACTCACAATAGACACTCCCGTGATTGATATCTGCTGCGTAAGTGAAACGTGTATCCAGGAGTCGAGCAGTATGATTCAACGAACTGCTCCTGGTATCTCACCGAGGTACTTCCTGCGTACTTCAGGAAATAAAGCAGCTAGAGCTGCGAGTCTACGTAGTGCAGGAATAGTCTTGACTTAAAAGGCTGAAACTGCCCTCTTAGAGTGGATCTCTGTTAACAGTTGTTTGTGTGCTGTGAGACTCCAGGGTTCAGTCGGCTTTCGAAAAGATAGTTGTGTTAAGCATGACCTGTTTGTAATCTCGGCGTACATTCCAATATACTTCAGCTCTGACAAGCGGAAGGATGATTTCTGTGATGAACTCACCACTCTCGTTCACAAGAGCAAAGGTTCTGACATTTAAGTGCTACCTGGTGATTTTAATGATCAAGTTGCCTTGCCTGCTCAGCACACAGACAACGGGGACAGGCGTCTCCAGTTTTCTGCAAACAGTCGGTTATTCCGGTCTAGTAAAAATTTACGACATAGCTCTCGTAGCACAGCGACATGATGGTTTAACTCTACTCTGATTCCGACGGATCGTATCACAGTAAGCTACCGGTGGTGTGGTTCTGTCCAGAACTGCAGGTCCTACTTGTCCATGTACATAGTTTTATTGCGACTATCGCTTCAGCTCTAAGATCATTGATGCATGCGCAAACCTGGGTAGCAGCACAATGTTCGTCTGACCAAGCAATTCGCATCAGTTCTGAAAAGAAATTATCTTAAGAGATAGAATATATGACGAACAGTAATGTAGATGAGCACTGGGCCCATATCAAACGGACGATGCACTTAGTAGCACGTTTCACCAGTGGTCCTAGATCAGATGTCCGCTAGAGACAGTGGATTTATCAAGAGTCGGTCAGTCTAATAGAACATAAACGTCAGTTACCTAACAGTGAAGAGATGAATGAGATAGGACGACATCTAAAAACGAAAATTAAGAAATGCCCCATGAAGGATCGTGAAAAGAGGCCGGTCAGGGTAGCCGAAGAAACGGAAATAACAGCTGCTTCAGGTACAGTCAAGGACTGTTACAACTTATTCACGATACCGGTGGATGGCGAGCTCTGGTCAGCGAAACGATATGCGATAGTAATAGACAGCCTATTTAAGGCAAACAACAAAGGATGAACCTTTGGGCCGAATACTTCAAGGAGCAATTTAGCAAGCTACACGCTAATATAGTTATTCCGACGTCAACAACTACGATTTCTTGAAAATCACACTTGACCTCCCATCTGAATTAGAAGTAAAGTCCAGCATTCGGTTACCAAGTCACGTAAAAGTGGCATGGCCCTACGAACTTCATTCATTTCTTTTCGAAATGGATGGTGATTTGTTGATAAAATCACTTACCACCGTACTCCATGACATTTGAAACGAGCAGAGTATTCCTTTATTATGGGACGAGTCAAGAAGGGAATCCGCAATGAATGCAGTATTTATCGCGGGATCAGCTAAATTCGAACAGTCACCAACGTATTAGCCTCAATTTCGCCGCACCGTCTCATATCGGTTCGCAAGAGGAATGCACCTGGACAGGAGGCCAGATTCCTCCCAGGTCGAGGATGCATCGACCAGAATTTTACTCTTCGCTAATTGCTTAAAAGGCGTCACACAGACCATCGACCGGAAATGACCTGTTTCCTCGACTTGAAAGGAGCCTTCGATTCAGTTGGTCGAACTGCGCTATTCGGTGCTCTTCATCAAAAAGGTGTACCACAGAAGTTTGTCAATCTACCAAGGTCATTGTACTCTCATACTTCTGGCCATTCAAGGTTTTACTGTGAACTATCCGGTCCTTTTAAAACTACCAGCGGTGTTCGACAAGGGTATCCCATCTCGCCATTCCTGTTCAACTTCGTAATAGACGAGGTAATGGAGAATGCATTGCGAAATATTCAGGATGTGGGCGTCAAACTAGCAAATCGTGTAAAGCTATATGACCTAGGTTACGCTGACGAAATTGTCTGTTTGTTCGAATGTACGGGACATGCGAAACGTGCACTAGATAGACTCACAAGAGCTGTAGCTCCAGTCGGCATATGCTTCGCACCTCCAAAGTGTAAAGTGATGTTGCAAGACTGAAGGTCAACCGTTCCGACCTTGATGCTCGACCACTTCACCAACCTCAGCAGCAGCTTGACGACGGATGAGAGCACTGTGATAGAGGTGAGCACTAGTATATCCAAGGCTCGAGTGCCGTAAGCTGGACTGAATCACTTGTGGCATCGACCTGATACTTCACTGAAGTTGAAAGGTCGTGCTTACTGTGCCGCGGCGCCTTCAGTTTTGTTGTATGGTTGCCAGACTTAGGGTCTGCTTGCGGAAGACATTCTTAGTCTTGAGGTTTTTGACCACCGATGCTTGTCTTGTGTCTCTAATATTGGATGGAATGGCTGAATGAGTAATGCTAAGGTCAGAAGTCTAGTATTCGGTACAAATTCAGAGAATGTTCTGTCACAGCGTATCCAGCTTAGTAGACTTCGCTGCTTGGGGCACTTGTTACTTATGGCAAACACACATCTACCAAACAGTGCTCTGTTTTTCATTCCTCTTGAGAAGTGGAAGATACCACGTGGAGGTCAAAAGATGATGTGGCAGTGGGAAATGAGAAAATCTACAGCAAACTTAGGAAAAGTAGGTGCTTCACGTCTTCGTGGTTGGGGTCCAAAAGATCCGTCTACCAGTTGGCTGGAGACACTGAAGGATACGGCAGCTGACCGTGAACAGTGGCGATCGTGTTGTCACTTTCTGTCAGATTGGAATGACTGATCAATATGCATTTGCACAATTAGATTGTGTATTCCGTGTGTTGGCTGCTGGAGTGTTCTTTCTTTTCCCCATTCCTTAAGTTCCACTCCCCGTCCACCTTGTATATTCATTTTTTCTGCTGCTACTTGCAGCTTGGTAAGGAAGGTAGTGGTTACTGGGGCTTGCCTAGCTGTTTAACGCCGTTAGATTATGAAGATGATGAATGCGAAAGTCATCACTTTATTATAAACACCGATAACTGATAGTTCTGATGCTATATTTAGTAATTGGTATTTATCCTCGTTCTTCCTTAACCTACTCATGAGTAGCGTGTGTTCTTCCATGCTGCTGCTGCACTCACCCAGACCAATATTTCTCCGTTTTGATAGAAATTCTGTGTTTGAAATCTTGGCCTCGAATTCCTAGAAATGCATAGTTCCAGTGATCAATAACTTCTATCTTTAAGTCGTGTGGGATTACTATTCTATTGCAGGGCCGAATGGCAGAACCACGGGATGGACTAGGAAGCTCCACAATTGATCCAACACTCACAAGCTTGCCTGTTACTGGATACTTTTCTCTAATTTGTTTTGTTTGACGCTCATGCGCTGTATCATTGTTACGGATCTGAGCTATTCATACCTTGTATCCATATTTATATTACACAATCAAACGACACTCACATAATCGAAGTAGACTTCTGTCTTACTTGACTGATTGTACCGTGATAGTACTGCGCCTCAAGTTCCTTTTGACTTATTACGAATTTACTATAAACGCAGCTATTCAACTGAAACTTTCTCTGCCGACCTTAGTCGCGTACTGTCCCTATCGGGTGCATGGCGTCTTCTCAAACGTGTAATGCAAAGTAAGTTTTCCCGCGACAAATTAGAAAAAGTAAAAGACTAATTATTGTTGCAGTACTGACATTAGAAATTCAAACCTCAAGTTTTGTACCCACTACCAAAGAACAAACTGAACAAGTTAGTGAGACTAATTTTCTACTGGATCGACAGCTTCTATGATCTGGATAGCGTACAAGCACCATGAACTTACGTATGAACAAAAAATCGACAGCGTGACATTTTGCTATAATTACACATCGTTCCTAACCGAAAACGAAGTTGTACGACTTAACCGGCAGTTAGGTGAATTGTACATTTTGAATCTGCACACCACGTTTAGTATGAAATACAGGTACACTTATTTAGTAAGCGACCAGGCAGCGCTACATATCAGTTTTGGCGAGGTCCAGAAAAAATCACCGGAACACCCAATTGACCTACAGCGAACAAAGGAAGATAATGGGGCCTCACGTGATCAACAAAAGTAACCAACTTGTAGCACAAATTCACATCAGTGAGTACGACCAAATTCTTGTGTTTATGTCCTGATAAATTTCTTGATTATGGAGTAAATATTGCATATATTTTGCCCTCATTTGGTCACCAAACGGTGCTCAGAGTGGTATTCGGAAGTAAATTCTATCGAAAAATCCGGTGACTTGTCGTTTTTGTCAACTTGACGCCAAATTGCGAGGCTTCTAGCCGCTTCAAGTGTACCGTTAGTCTTGGGTCACATGGCCAGTGAACAAACTGAAGGTTGAAATCGATTTCCGTTTAGTAAAAAGGGCAAAAATGAGCCAAGTGATCTTGACTTTAGTGTCTGTCTGTGCGGCGTGGGAGCATAGTTGGCTACGATACCGAGGTCAACAATCAACTCCAGTAGTCCAAAGCTACTGAACCGGAAACTGTATCAGGTCACTTGTAATAGAATCGTCAACAACTGTATATCTTGGTGTACTGTTACCTCACAATCTTTAACGCTTTGTATGCATCCAGGAAATATTTGGTAAAACCATGACACTACGTAGATATAATTTGTTCTCATTCCTCCCACTAACTTAGGGGAGAGACCATTTTGCTTTCGAAATATCTTGTTTTGTTAGTGTAAAACAATGAATATATGGATGTTGGTCGTTGCACAAAACTTATTGGTCCGAACTGTGTGAGCGACCAGGTCTTCTAGTTGGCTGGTGTTGAAACCAAACTCCGATTGACTAGATTCATCTCTTGTGCCATCGATCTGCTGTCCTGCGGTTCATGTTTCCACCATCTCAAGCCTTGACCTCAATACTGGACAGGCTTTCCACGACTAACTGTGATGATGCTGGTGTGCTAGGATGGCTGGTCCGCGTGTTAGTAACGAATCAACCACTAAACTCACGTAATCGGTGGGAGATTGGAATTGTACGACATGACCCATCCTGCAATATAATAGCCACGATTTGCGATTGTCTGTATAGCGGAACGCCATCACAGGAGTCGGTCACTGTCGGTCCGTTAGTCACTACCAAAGGTCACAGCTTCAGGGAGCTTCGGAGTTCAGTAAACTATTGAGAGCCAATCTTGACAGCCTTGTGGTTAGGTGTTTGATTTACAACATCTCACCCCAGCTTCGAATCCCAGTGCCGCCTCAGTGGATGTCCACTGCTGATGATTCTCAACAAGCCAGAAGAAACAGCTGTACAACAGTACTTCCATGGTTTTAAGTGGTGATTCGAGCTTTGATATTGCACGTTGAATCTTATAATGCAGAAGTTGGTCTTGAATTCATATACATCTAATCTAAGAGACAAAATTCCCAAGCTGACCAGAATTCTTTCCACTACCTGTTTCCCGCGTGTACACACGCTGCCGGCCCACTCGACCCCACACGATCCTGTGACCACCGACTTAACCGTGATCCGGTTGCTGAATCAAGTGAACCAAGTCTGTTCGCGAAGTGTCTCCACCGCACTTATGCTCTCGCTTGCCTGTTTTACCCCCACTGAATGGCCCATTTGCTGACCCTCTGATTTCCACACAGGTTTCTTTAACGCCCGTACCTATGCACCTTTCATTCGTAGCTGAGCTTCTTGTGAATTTGGGTCAGTGTGTACCTTATTCGCCTCCTGTCTTCTGTTCACCGATCCCCTGTGTTCTTTGTTTGTTTGAGAAGTCACTGCCCTCCATCTTCCCTGGTTTAAACATCTGCCTCACTCTGTCATTTTGACCGATATTAAACACAGTAGGATGGGAGAGCTTTTCCCGTTCGTCCTCGTGGTTGTCAACCCCTTCGTTCACCAGGTGCTCTCGACCCGCTCATGTTCGTGTTTAGTGGACCCGTAGACACCTTAGATAAGTAGAAATTCGCAACTTGCTACTTTTTTGCCTATCAGTAGGCAGTTTATGGTAACAAACCCGTAGATGTTGAGAATACGGAGGTAGATTTCATAGGCCCAATTCCACATACATTCGTACACAGACGTGAAACATGCAAATTAGATGAGCAACTTGGTAGAATTTCCCCGCACGATCTAGTCTGTCGTGCCTGTGGAACAACAGAACTAACAGTTCACCATAAAGAATGGTCCTACGCTAGTATGGAATGTTAAACGAGCACAAGCTAAGGACATATCCCCATACACGTTTGCTTTCTTCGGAGTTTAAAAACAGCTCAGCCGAGTTACGCGTGATAAAAGCAGTAACCCACGAGGTTAGTAAACGACTGAAAACGGTGCCTAAATCCAAGGTGACGTCTGACATTCTTTTCCAATGGAATTGGGTTGCCATAGCGTTACTGGCCGCATTACTTAATTTATTTTCATCGCTGAAAGCTTTTCGGCCATCTAGGTGAAGTTGCTATACGCCGTCTTTATGGAGGACTCAACTAAACATTGTATGGCGGAGTTATCTGGTGGTATAGGTGCCTATTCAAAAACCTTCTTCCGTCAAACTGGCAGCCATCTTATCCATTGGTTCTGTCGCGACGTCGGATTCCAAGGGGTATGTGAGCGCCCCTTCATTTTATTACTTTATCATAGCTGACCGAACTTCATTCAGACAATTCTGTCAGGGATCTAGGAGCTCATGTCTGCTGCGTACAAAGCTCTGCGATGAAAACTTACCACGGCCTAAGATAAATGTGTGTGAACGCCGCTCAATGCTACCGAGCTCGTCCCCTTGTCATGGATAGAGGAATAACCACCGAATTGGTGGTTAGTCGCGAATACCGTGAACCCAAGCTTATTGAGTGAACGGCTGCCGAACAGCAGAAGAAATGACTGATGATGTGGTTGTTGTTCGGTTTACTAGCTTCTTCCTGTAAAACACTGGGTCAGTGTGTAGACTTCCGTGTGACTCAGTGACTAAGGCTCTCAACCAAATAAAACCATCATCCCTTGTCCCGTTTCATTTTCCCAACAAGACTTTCCAGAAGAGTCGAATAAACCGAGCTACTGACCAACAGCCCGCCTAGGACAACCCCTCTGCCCTGCAGGTTTCTCTAGAGTGTAAAAAGACCAGAGGTTCAACTCAAAGTAAAGGCGGCATCACAAACTACAGGAATGGTACCGGAGACACTACTTCGTGCCACAGTTACCGAGAATCATCATGAATACTTGTGAAATTACGCCCTCTCTTCATGCTAGGTAATTACCTGGAGGTGATACACCTCTTGTTTCAGCGGTAGCGGTAGGTAGACAATGTGCTGTAATTCCCCACTGTAGATAACAGACATAAATAGTCTGTTGGATCCGAAAGAAGCTGCTAGACATGGGTATCCAAATTATCCCATAAGCATTGCTTGCCTTTCAGAAGCTCACCTACTTAACCCCGGTATTTGTTATGTTGAGATTTACAAGTTAACGCAGTTTACAGGCTTTGCCATAGTGGTCCTGCGGGCATCTCCTCGTTCGCTCGGGACAAAAGAGCAAACAGAGTTCTTATATATTGGGAAATGATGTTTTCTACGTCTTTGCTTAAAAAGCTTCAAGGGCTCTCCTTAGAACCTGATGGTTATTGGGACTGATGCATCGAAAAATGCGACCAAAAATGCTGTGGAAGAAGGGTTCCGTTATGTCTTGTAAAATTTAATGAACCGTGTGCCAATACGCGATGAACTGTTCGTTGAGACTGAAAAACGCAAACAGGCTCTTCGGATGAGTTCACTCGTCATGTCCTAGGAAGGTTTGGACTAGGCAAAAGCAAAAGGGTGGTAACCAAGTAAATTTATCGGATGCCAGCCGACTGCTTGTCTGCAACACAAGCTTCCAATACCCAGAAAAACACTCATTTGTTTGGAACTCAAAAGACGATCCCAACGCTCACCAAACTGACCATGATCTATTGTGATCCCGTTGGTCTTTGTTCGTGGAAGACCGCCGAGCGTAATGCTGTGGAGTGACGGAAAATATGAACAGCTAATACCGCGTTCTCATAAGCATCCTCTTCAGAACCCATCTACCTACGCTCCTTAAGGTCTCACTGTCTAGCCGAATCTGTGCCGCAACTGTAGAATTGCAAGAAAAGCGCCAGGCTCTATCGGGAGTCATGGCGACTCGACGGATCACCTTAACCAGCAAGCAAACGATTGACACGGAGTAGAAGAACCTAGGAAGATGATAAAGTTGGTTATCAAAGGCACTTGGAAAGAACTAGGGAGGATTGGAGAACATATAAAGGACGGGATCTCAGTGACCCCTCTGTACCTATCAGCCAACACGCGGAAGCCCATCTAATAATGAGCACCAAAAGTCTCAGGCTACAGCGAGAGGCTTTGCTCCCACTAGAGCCAGTCGTACGCGATACTGGACAGAAGTAAGGAAAGTGAGAATCGCGTCACATACCAGCAACTCCCGCAGCCTACTTCGAATCATTCGTAACGGTTCGAATGGACTCTGCAAGCTTGAGTTCCTTCTGTGCGATGTGACTAGTCAGCTTACATTTGGGTGGAGCATTTCGTCGGGCTTCTCAGCTAATATTTCACCCACAAAATGGAACTGTTGGGTTCGTCTTGAACAGTCACGTGCTTATACACACGCACTCCTGATCCGATGTCCGAGCAACCATGGGCACACGCCTACAGTCGAACACACACGTACACAGTTGACGTTTGTCGTGATTCGTCCTGGACAGCACTGGCCAGTCAGATCGTATCACGTGTTGTACGACCTTACATGGCTTAATCCTACTGTACAGTTGTCTCACTCTTTCAGTTACATACATCCCTGAATAACACGCTTGAATACGTGTTTGCGTTTTCAAGTGCTTGCTCGTACTTGTGTTTGCCGTACGATGCTACGGAATACACGTTCACCTGTACAAACGTGCCTTCCTTCTGATTACTGGATTCGGGATACAATGGGAACTACCACCCTAATTGCGTCAAAAACGGTCCGAAGTAAATCCCAAGCCAAAGAGTACAACAGAAATCGCTAAGGCCGTCAACTAGATGAAAAATAGAAAATACGCTGTAGCTGGTAGCATCCCACCAGAAGAGTACGAGGTTTGCTTATCACCACTGATTCTCAGGTTTCACGTGCTTTTACACTATTTATGGGAACGTGGAATATTTTTCCGTGTCTGGGTTGAGTACATTAGTTTGCCAGTTCCCAGGAATCAAACTGGTCACAAAGATTTTCTGCGTACCGATACTCAATTACCTTTCAGTTATGGCACACTGCCGCACTCAGTCAAATCAAAAGGGATTCTACCGCGATAGATGCCGTGTGGACCATATCTTTATACTGCGTCGAGTTCTCGAACACTATTACAAGTTTCAGCAGTCAACAGTAACCTGCTTCATCGATTTCTGGTACTGCCTTTGGCTCAGTTAATCTCAAGTTCCTATGGGTTATACCGCAAACTGACAGTACACTTGCCAGAATCACAGGGATCCTCAGGGCGTAATATGCATCCATTACCGCACAGGTCCTAGTACATGATGAATAATCTTTTTATTTCGCATCTAGTCCGTAATGAGACAGAGCTGCCCTCTCTCATCATGAACAAGTCATTTGCTAACTGCCTGGCGATTGCGGACTATATTCCTGTGCTTGGAGATACCCCTACCATACTTCGACAAGTCCTGGACCGACTCGTGTTCTCTGCGAAGACCATTGGCCATGAAGTCAATACAGTTAAAACGAATGTTTTTTCGACTTGTCCAGGGGCATCGGTACAGCGGCTGGTTATCACTAGTCAACAAGTAGAATGTGCACCGTTCTGCAAATACCTAGGGTCAACTCTGGTTCTGGCTGACCAGGCGAAGGATGAAGTAGCATCAAGGACTGACACAACACGAAAAGTGCTTCTTCTTCTTCTACGATTCGTGCTGTGGACACGCAGTAAGATCAGCCTTCGGGCTAAGGTTGGCGTCTTCCGTGCCGCTGTATGACCCGTACTCACATACGGGTGTGAACTCTGACCACTGTTGGCTGAGGATACTGGGTGGATGGAGGTATTCGACCTCTGGTGTCTGCTTCGAATCCTCCGGATAAACTGGTGGTAAAAACTATTAAACGACGAAATCAGGAGGCGACTCTCCAATGTTAATCAACTTTTTATCTTCTATCAGCGTCATCGACTACAGTGGTTTGGCCATTTATTCAAGCAACCCTATGCGGAACTGTCCAGACAAACACCCTTACCAGCGCCTTGTCTAGTAAGATGCTTTCTACTTGGAGGTCAGTTGAAAGCTTGGAGCAGCACCACCGATAAAGAATTGAAGAGCCTAGGCCTACAGTCGGTCTACGACCGTCAGTACTGGGAACAAAACTGAGTCATGGCTTGAACCGAACTCGCAATCAATTACCGCGCATAGTCTGCTGTGATCCGCGATATCCTTAGTGCCGATTTGTCTTCTTTCAGGAAAGTGAACAGTGATTAAGACCAATAGTAGGGATAAATTATTTTTTGGCTGCCTGTTGTTCGGGAATTCGTGCAGTTTTCATCGAATCTGTTCTCCGTCAATCATGTGCACATTCATCTTTCGTTGGGCGGTACAGATCTTCGGTTGATGGAACAGATTCATCGTGGTGTGGGGATATTCATCTTACCATTAAAATTCATGTAATAGCTATAACGACTTCTCAGACTATGGTTATACAATTGCTTTCGTGCATGAGGTCATTATTAAGCGGTAAAATAAAATTGTTAGGCTTGCTCTGAATAATAGGTTGGCCTGGTAGCGACTCAGCTGTTCAAACTATTAGTGAAACGCGTACCAAATATTGTTTCCCGCGACCCTGTCATATCGTTGGGACACGGCCAATGAATTTCCGGGAAGAAATTCAGCGTGTGCTCTGATTTCCTAAGTTCACTGAGAACTCCGAATGTATGACTGACCGTTAAACCTGTTTAGGTGTCTAACCAGATTGATTGTGAATTTCCCCTGATTACTTCTGATCTGTCCATGGTGCCTGTGGACCACGTGTTCTGGTGTATAGGTGAACCTTTTCGCCGGTGTTTGACATTTTAAGCGCCGTGCCTTCGGCCTTACGGTGTTACTTATTTTCCTAGTATCCGGATCTTGTGAACACAGTCCATGTTTATTTTCCTCACTGGTCGGATTTCGATGGCAGACATTCGCACTATAGATGCAGCACATGCTGCCTTTAGCCTAACCCAGAAAGCCGTTCTCAAGTGGTCGACGTGTCGAACACTCATATAACTGATTCATAGACCTCCTAGTCTCTGTCCTCGTTCTTTGTGTTCACCCGGCTTTCCTCATTTGATGGGTTCTCTTGTTTGAGTAACTTGCTACACACGAGTGCACTCACGCACACACAGTTTGCTTGTCGGTCCACAAACAATGTTCTCGGTCCCATTCGTGTATGCTCGAATTCTTTCATCTGATTGGTTCCCCATCTTCAGCGGCATGTCACTGTTATCTCTGCCGTCTACACATGCATCACATGCTGACCCCAGGCACATTCTATTTTTGAGTGCTGACGACCCGGTTCACTGGCATTTTGGACGGACAGACGCTGTTTTGTACACTTTGGACACAGCCGAACACTGTCTACTACCCCTTTTGGTACGTAATGGTTTTTTCTTGATAATTATTCATCAAAGGATGTACAGTCACATTGATCGTGCCCTGACGGTGTGCGCAGTTACACCCGGACAGCTGAAAATTCGAGGTTTCTGTATTTTGCATATTATCGTGATTCATTTGATATCATCAGACAATCTTGTTCTCTGCAGCCGACGGTTTCGGGATTTTACGCGTCACTCGAATGGTCTCACTAGATTTCACGGATGAAATCTATAGACTGAGTGTCACTAACTACAATGACCTTCCAGTCAGTCAATAAATGCAACTGGTGTGTAGTCCACCGGAACGAACTGTTAGCTTTTCACGTCAGTTTGCCAAAGGTTTGCGAGGAATTTAAAAGATGTTATCATCATCAATTTCCATTTAAGGGTTTGACGAAGCGATTCGCACAAATAGGCGAGTGATAGTTTTATTTGTATCATATCTTAAATGCATTGTTCGCCGAGACGCTTAGTGGCTGGGCGATAGGTAAAGGTGACTAGTCCCTGAGGTAGAATGAAGGCATGGAGAACCTTACCTGTGAATGAGGTCACATAGAGCGTGTTAGTCTTCGTGAGTAGGATTCAAGAGATTTTCTCACCCGGTTAGATAAATTAGAGGATGTGACAACCTGTGAAGCTTTTCTATCCACGCTCTTTTTTCATCCACCTGATATCCATATTTATTTTCCCACGAAGAAGATCAAGGGACCAATCACCTGCCAACTGTTGTCAGAGCCGAATCAACAAATTGAGTTGCCATTAGAACGACTAGTCAAAAGAGCCGTTCATAAATAACAACTGGACCAATAAGTATTCATGCAAAGAGTTGGTTATGGTCACAACACATCATATACAGACGACTTATTTTGAACCAACAAAAAAGAGGCTGTCTGAAGGCAGAAGAGCTTTCCTACTAGAGTTAATGGGACGGATCCAAACGCATACGTTAATGAGAAACAGGGTGATAGAATAGTATATAGGTGGACTTTCATCGTTGGAAGCAATTGTGCACAGTTGTCACCACGAGAACCTGTTAACTTTTCACGGTTGATAGAGTGGTTGCAAAATTGAGCCCCGGTAGAGGGCCGGTTACTAACGGCAGCTAAAATATGTAGAAACATCCTCCTGGTTATAGAATTAAATGCATCAATATATAATTGAAAACAAATACTAACAATTTTACAGCTTCCATAGAATGAATGACGGATATTGTGTTAGAGATAAAGTGGCATCTAGTGGACTGCTTGAATGCGATGCACAAGCTATCCGGGCTAATGAAATATTAACTCGGAGGTAATTCGATACCATAATGGTCCTTCAAAAATCTTCCGCGCAGCTAGGATGCACATTCTGCATCATAATTAGGATGTACCTTTCTTTGGCTCTAGTGCTGTGAATTCCACTTTCCCACAATCCGGGAAATTCTCCAGATTAAGATTTGATGGAATAAACATGTTTACACTGAAAATTGAATGAAAGAAAATACAGGTAGCATCCCGTCTGGAACGCTGACCTTTTATATTCAACCTTGACTAACTCATCAAGGACTACCAAGCAATACGTGCAGTGTTCAGCGTAGAACTCTCAATTCTGGTGGCTTTTCAGTAAGGTCCGCCAATTCACTCTACTATCTTCCAACTTTCACGAGAAATTTTACAGCCGAGCAGTATACGAAGGTATGTAGAATTTCCTTATTTTGTTTTACACTGTTCGACCTACTAAGAAGCATTGAAGTAGCTAATTACGAATTTCGGTTTCTCCTGGTTGTTTCCCAAGTTCACGGAATCACTGTACACGTGAGTTTTGCTAACTCTTTTGTCCGCACATCAGTGAGAAATTCAGTCGTTGGCTTGTCATTTTTGTTGAATATGCGAGCCAAAAACGAAACAGGAAAATTCATATACACCTGTATGCCAAAGGTCCCCGCAGAAAGACAATTCGATGTGTGATGGATGACAATGGGTAAAACTTTGCGCTGTATTTTGTATATCCATTACTGGGTTTTACGATCAATCCTTTAATACAGACTAAGTAAGCACGGTTGACTATCATCAGGCCACATCGCAGGGTATAAAAAGGCTGGTTTAGGTCTACCTAGAAGCCCGAGTTCAAGAGCATCGAAAGGCGAGCGTCGTAGTCTTGGGACATAAAATTGGATGTGCAATGGCCATTGAAGATTGCGGTCTGTAGTGATTCCCAAATGAGTATTGGAGCCTGAAGTTCCTCTGTGTTCGCAATGCCATTTTACAATATCAAAAACTATTTCATCCTATCTTTCACATTAGTTAAAGGGCCTCTCCATTTCCATATATATATATATATATATATATATATATATATATATATATATATATATATATATATATATATATATATATATATATATATATATATATATATATATATATGGCATTGGGGACCAGTGGTCAGTCACTGGAAAAAGTACTGAATCCATGTAGGATATAGTAGCTGAGACACACGTTACTCATGCCCACCGACTTTGTCGGTGTAAGCTGTTGTCCGAAGCAGGTGTTAATTGGAAGATAAGTCGAGGTGATCAGTCCACAACATGACAAAAAGGTATTAAAACCCTAACCAGTGTACTAAGTCAAGTAGAGCTGGGGTCCACGCGGCCCGCCCGCTAAATGGTTGGAAACACTAAGTGATACAACTGGGTGTCACGGCCAGTGGCGCAGTTGCATTCAGGTTCTTTCTTTGTCATCGTGATTTCCGCTCCTTACCTTGCTTTCAGCTCTTCCCCTTATGCTTCTGTTCTTTTTCCCTTGACTTGACGATGCTGTAAGGTAGCAACCGATACCAGGGCATAGAAGTGCGAGGTTATTGGTTGAACAGACTGAGCTGGAGACGGCCTAACTAAGCCGGATATGCGAGCACGCATGTTGGATCAGTGGGTAGAGGCCAGACAAAGTTCAATTTCACAGAACTAGTTGGTGAACAACATTTGGTTCTGTACTGCCAGCCAATATGACTCTGCATAGGACAATCACGATAATAAACGAAAATAAAAACAATTTACCGGCCAAAACCTCCAACCAGATCGAGGCGGGAATGAAGTACCTGGGGTTTCTGTCTGCAGGAGTTCTGGTTACTATCCAACAAACCTAGACAGGCCCAGCTCAAAAGATAGTGTCTCATCCACTTTTCGCTTGCTCCACTGCGTGCCGGAGTCCCAAGTGACAGTGGAAATCCTCCGTTCGATTTAGAATCAGTGTATCAGTGCGTAAATTTTGGTCGTCTCAATGTTTGTATAGATTACATTCTGCCTAACACAACCCATCGATAAACATCAAGTCGGAAGAAACCCATCTGAGAGCACGAAATTTGAAGCGAAAAAAGAGCCGAGGCAATAGTATTCTTAGACAGATGACTGAGTCGTCGAAACAGGTCATTTTGAAGTTTGGTGCGTAGAGAAGTAGCGTGATAATCAAGGGAATACATCTCTGACCTGAATACGAACATCATTTGAAGTTTCCGCTGACACAAAACACCTTAGTGATGACAGGGTTTTTCGATGGCAGAACCGTGGGCTGGTTTTTTTTTAAACGTTGTCTTAATTCCGACAGATCCTACTTTTATCTGCATTATACGTAGAATCAGGTGATGCGTACAGTCGTCTTAGGCAAAAATGATGAGCACCAGCTGGATTTATTGTCCAGTATTATATCTGGACGTCCCAAGAACTGTACGCCGCTGACAGCGTGCTCAGATCACGAATAGAGAAATAACCGCCAACTAGATAGTCACGAATAACATGGATTAATCAGCTATCACGGGCGATAAGTGTCAGTGCACATTGATCGGCACGAATTATTTGAAATTCCATGGACACTTTGTTCCAATTTCACCGCCGCTGACCGGCTTTCTTCATCCACAGTCTCTAGCTCGCCTCGTCAATTGTGTGACAAACAAAAGAAAGTACAGAAACTTATTCAAATATGGTGTGATGTTTCCTGCTTTTCAAGCGTCTTGGATGTGAAATTCGGCTAAACGGAGTCACTGTCCTCCGGTTTCCCAGTAGTATGTTATTGGCCGCCTTCTGGAACATAAGAGCTCATTGGAGCCCCTGGATTTGTTCCAAAAAGCGTATGAATAATCAACCCTACTACAGTCGCTTCGTCTTCTTCCATTGTTTAGCAGACAGAAACTAGTTCATAAGCAGCAGTCCCCAAAGACCACCGAGCAGTATTCATCCCAAAAGCATACTATGAACTTTTCTAATGTTTGATGAACTATTACAAAGCAACACGACGCATTTTGCATAAATCGGACTTATTGAATAGGTCAACTTGCGATTCCGAAACCACCTTCCAAACCACTGTAAAAATAAAAAGACAATGGTACGAGCTGATTTAATGCAAGCAATTACGCACCTCTTTATGATGACTCAGTGTCAGAGAACGTGGCGTAAACCCCAATGTAAGTTTCACCCACTTCGGTGATTTACATGTTAACCTAAAAGTTACCTGCACACTACTCATAAGTAGGCTCCGCGAGAATGAAAATAAACACAAACTGCAAAACTGTGTTAACAGCGCCATCAAGTACCGGTATCTATGATGAAGTGCTAACGCTCTCATTCGTCATCATCGTTATGTTACGGCGTTAAACAGCCGTGAGCCCCAATGACCACTGCCCTCCTCACCATGTTGCACACAGAAATAGAGAGAATGAATACACAAGATAGACAGGGAGTGGACCTTAAGGAATGGGAAAAGGAAAGAACACTCCAGCAGCCAACACACGGAATACACAATTTAGTTGTACAAACGCACATTGATCAATCAGTCTGACTCGATAGAAAGTGACAACACGATCTCCACTGTTCGCGGTTCACTGCCATATCTTTCAATGTCTCCAGCCAACTGGTTGAAGGATCTTTTGGACCCCAACCACGAAGACGTGAAGCACCTACTTTTCCTAAGTTTGCTGTAGATTTTCTCACTCCCCACTGCCACATCATCTTTTGACCTCCACGTGGCTTCTTCCAATCCCGAGGAGGAACGGAAAACAGGGCACGGTATGGTAGACGTGTGTTTGCCGTACGTAACAAGTGTCCCAAGCAATGAAGTCCACTAGGTTGAATACGCTGCGACTAAATATTCTCTGAACTGGTGCCCAATGTTGGACTTCTGGCCGCAGCGCTATGGCTAACAAGCCTGCGGAGTGTTCACTGAATCATCCTATGATTTTTGTGTTAAGATACCGCCATCCATAATAGAAACGGGGAAAAAATTGGTATGCGTATTATACAAATGAATGTCTTTATATACTGAGCTAAAAACTGTACATATCAGTTGGCGTAGAGCAATTAAAAGCATTTCTTCACTGCTTTGATTTTTCCTTTTTGACGACAGGAACAGATAATTTGTTTAGCGGAGCCACGTTGTAGTTCTGGGGCCTGTGGACAAAGAAAAGCAGCACAATGCGATAAGTACTGGTAAAGCAAGATGAACTATTAATTATAAAATATTGAGGCTCAACCTTACCATTTGACCTCTTGGATGTGCCAAGTCCGGGGAAATGGGCGTAGAGATCAATTATTATAGCAACAATAATTATGGTCATTACTATTATCAATGAAGAATTCGATGGTCTGAAATAATGATAAGGATTTACATATACGCAATATCCGTTCTGATATTCGTTTATTATCCAGTTAGTAGTTTGAATACTTTTTCATATGGTTAGCGGATAAACGTGGATAGATATATTTGCTGTCGCATAGTTCTATTTAACCTCCTGCAGGATACATGTAAACCCCACACTAAATCTCAGGATCATGGTTGGGGCACTACCTCATAAAACAGTGGATCTTATTGGTTCACGCATAAACATGAATTACCTAAGCTCTACTTTATTCCCGAGTAGTCAGGCGAAAGATGAAATAATAAGGTGGATTACTAACGCCAAGAAAGCAGTCCTCCTGGTACTATTGGCGTCGCAGACCAGCAGCGACTAAGAGCCGTTCTTTACTGTGTCTCTATCCGCCCTGTACTTAGCTACAACTGTGAAGTGTGGCCAGAGAGTAAAGGATACCATGAAGTTGGAGATGTTTGATCAGTGGTGTCTGCGGCGAGTCCTAAAAGTGAAATGGCACGACTAAGTATCCAGCAACGAAGTTAGGAGATGATACTTCGACAATGATAAACTCTTAATCTTCCCCCAACATTGTCGGCTGCGGTGACCCGGTTATATCATACGGCGACCTAAGACGGAACTAGCCAAACACTCAACCCTCAACCTTGCCCTGGATGGTGCTGTTGCCTTGGTGACAAGCTCAAAAAGTGGATCAGCACCAAAAAGGACGTAAAACGCCCAGGCTTAAAGTTGGTCTATTATGCCTGTCAACAGAAAAAAAACGGGTCGTGGTCTGCACCCAACTCGCTTCCAACCACAGCGCATGGTCAGCAGTAAGCCTCGATATTCATGGAGTCGACTTGTTCTCCAGCAAATAGTAGCAGGAAAGTAAGGTATGAATTGTATTTGTATTTGGTCAAACTGCGTACAAAAAAGTCCGCATTTCAGTCAAGAAAGATTTACACTGAGCCCTCCATAAAAAGCCAGGGCAAAATACATCAGAAAAATTCATGGCAATGACTTGTTTGCCTCGGCCTGAACGCCTTTTTCACGTTCATTTATCCCCGCCCCGTTCGTAAAACCCTCCGTTGTAATGGTATAAGCGTTACATTTACCATTAGCAATGTATAGATATTGCACCAAGCATACTACGAACCATCGTCTGCAGTCTAACCTGATATTGTAACCATCTGTAGCGACGGCCCTAGGTAAAGAGCATGTGAAACGTCAAAACCACTGAGTATTACGGTAGGTTTTCTAACCGGGAACTCGCTAGCAGTGACCAGGTAATGCCATAAAACACGGGCTCATATTATATATTTTTTATGGCTTTAAATTAAAATTTATTTTCTAGCCATTTCGTGTTTTAGAGGCAGTAACGACCCAAGCAGATAAATCATCTGGAAGAAGTTGCTCAATCGACGCGCGTTACGTTTGTTTTGATGCTTTCAAAACAAACGTAACCAGTTTATTTATCCCAACTGTTAATCACGCAACTATGAACTCCGGTTTCCATTGCTACCGCTACGCATAGGAAAACTAGGAGTGAAATAAACTGAGGCGAAACAATCAGAAAAGGTAGGATTAAAAACTATGCGGACGGACACAGAGCTCAAATGCAATTGTGAGTGACCGCGGCAGATGGTCACATTGTTGAAAAGTTTCCAACGATCCGGTACTTAGAAGCCTCTTTATGTAGCGGTTTGAGTCGTGAAAGTGCGCAAACTACTCGTATACTATGTCAGATCGGGCAACAGGCTGCTCTCGCTAGAACTCTTGACAATTTAAAATAGATGTATGCTGTGTCTCTGAAACGCACACAAGATCCCACTTCTGTGACCACCCTTCGTAGCACAGATACAACCCCAATCTCTCACTTCACTCTTCGCGTGTCGGGTGATTCGGTATCTAGAACTCGTGGTCAGGCTGGCGTTGGGATTGTTTTGAGCATGAAAGCTGAGCGTGCACTGCTAGAGTGGATTCCAGTCAGCAGTCGTTTGTGTGCAGTTCGGTTGGACGGTTCTGTTCGTGTCAATAACAACAAATTGAAGCGTCGATGTTTGTTCGTCGTGTCTGTGTATGCACCGACTGACTGCAGTTCCTCTGAAACCAAGGACGAATTCTATCAGGATTTGTCTCAGATGCTTCGAAGCGTGCGTTCAATAGACGTGGTGGTCATTGTTGGGGATTTCAACGCCCAAGTTGGTCGTTTGGGAGATTCCGAAAGGCACATTGGAGGCCTATTTGCTATCCCAGCCGATCGTACCGATAACGGCGACCGTCTCGCTCAACTGTGTTCTGGCCACAGATTGTTTCTGGCAAGCACAAACTTCTGCCATAAGAAGCGGTATAGATTGACACGGCGTCCTCCTTCGTCTTCACAACGTTGGACTCAGATCGGCCATACTGTGACTGGTCGCAGCTGGCGTGAATCAACTGAAGATTGTCGTTCATTTTGGTCTACGCCTGTAGAATTAGATCACGCTTTGATACGTGCTCGCTTCCGTTTACGTCTCGTTCGTGGTTACACACGTTTCGAATGCCACCCAGGACTCTGGTTCAAGTCCGTCTTACAAACGATGGATATCTTCGACATCAGTTGCTCTGTTGGATGCTCGCAGATACGTTCCTTCGGATGCCACATTCAACGAAGTGCGCAAATCCCTGAGATGCCAACTGACTAAGAGCCTGAGAAATGACCGCGAACAGTGGTGGGTTGTGAAATGTAAGGAAATGGAAAAGGCTGCGTCCATGGGTAATGCTCGCAGCCTTTTCCGTTTGATTAGAGGGACCGGTCCAAGGAAAACCGGTGTAAGCGAGTTAATTAGGGAATCAGACGGCTCAGTGATTCACTCTCAGGGACGTCGTCTGGACCGTTGGGCGGATCACTTCAAGGAACGACTCAGTTGGCCCACTTCAACGGTATACCTTCCAAATATACCTGCCAGAGAAACGATGCAGGCGGATATCAGTCCTCTATCAGAGATGGAGATTATGCGGGAGTTAGGTTACTTGAAAAGGTACAAAGCCGCTGGACTGGATGGGTTGTCTCTATCTTTTTTTCAAGGATAGGGGAGAAGCTTTGGTTTCGGAGTTTTAAAAAACTCCTCCGTATTATTTGGAATAGTGAGCAGATTCCCAGGGAATGGTGTCAATCGGTGATTGTACCGATTTACAAAAAAAGGTGACAGGTCTTCCTGTGAAAACCACAGAGGAATCAGCTTGGTAAGTGTCGCGTCTAAACTGCTCACCGGTCTTATTCTCCACCGATTATTCAGTACCCACGAAATGTGTACGCATGAGAATCAAGCCAGTTTCAGATCTGGTAGGGGCTGTAACAACCACATCTTCACCCTTCGGCAAACCTTAGAACACAGACACATCTTCCGTGGGGCCACGATTTCAGTCTTTCTTGATCTGAAAGCGGCGCTCGACTCGGTCGACCGCACAGTTCTCTGGCGCTGCCTCTCATTGAAGGGTGTGTCAGAGTTTATTTTCTCTTTTCCAATGACCGTATGCAAACCACCGGAGCAGAGTTCGTGCTTACGGTGATCTTTCACCCGAGTTCACCACGGAAAGTGGTGTTCGTCAGAGTTGCCCTCTTTCACCCTTCTCTTTCAATTTTGTGATTGAATTGATTCTTGAGATAGCCCTATCCCCGTGTGACTATCTGACTTGGAATACGCGATCGAAATTGTTCTTCTGAGTGAAGGCCCGGGTAAGTTGCAAGCTCTTTTAGATGGCCTAAACAACAACTTAGTAATGTTAGGAATGCGTTTTTCACCTTCAAAGTATAAAATGCTGTTACAAGACTGGGTTAGCTCAACATCAAACTTATTCTTGGCAGGGAAAGCTCTAGATGAATTGGATATGTTTTGTTACCTGGGTATTTACATCTCACCATGCGGACAGATTTCGGATGAAGTGTCATCGCGTATACAGAGGGCGCACTTAACTTTTGCCAACCTCCGTGATCTGTGGCGCCGGCGTGACATCCGTTTGTCTGTTTAAGGGTAGAGTGTACACTGTGGCGGTTAGGTCTATTCTTTTATACAGTTCAGCAATGTGGCCGTTAAAGGTAGAAAATAAGCAATGACTGTCGGTGATCGAGCACCGATGTCTCCGTGGCATTGCCCGAGTATGGTGGGAACACCGTATCAGCAATGCTGACGTTTGGCGTAAGGTGTTGGGAACGAGAGGTCAGCCTGTGGATCAAGTACTGAACCTAAATAGGTTAAGGTGGCTGGGACATGTGTTACACATGCCCACCGACAGACTTCCTCAGTGTACGCTGTTCTCTGAGTCAGGTAGTGATTGGAAGGTAAGTCGAGGTGGTCAGTCCATGACATGGCAAAAAGGTATGAAGACCTTGACCAGTGGACTTGGCAAAGTGGGGCGTGTTTGACTTCCAGGTTTGGGTCCACGCGAACCGCCTACCAAATGGTTGTAGATAATAAGTGATATGGCTAGGTGTCGCGGCCAGTGACGTAGTTGCATTCAGACTCTTTCCTTGACCTCTTGATTTTCGCTTGGTACTTTGACTTTTTGGTTTTTTCCCCTTTATGCTTTTATTCTTTTTGCCCTTTACTGGGCGATGCCGGAAGGTAGCAACCGAAACCAGAGAACAGAAGTGCGACGTTAATGGTTGAATAAACTGAAAGTGATATAAAGCAGTTACTAGGATACGCAAACTTATCAAGCATTACGAACAGTTTTACCGCGAGGGGATTTTTAACGCTGTTCTAAAATCATCATCATCGTATAGCGTTAAACAGTGGGGCAGGCCCCACCGACCACTGCCTTTCTCACCATGTTGCACGCTGAATTAGAAAGTATGAATATACAAAATGGACAGAGAGTGGACCTACACAGGTGGGGAAAGGAAAGAATGCCCTAGTAGCCAACACACGGAATACACAGTCTAACTGTACAAACGTACATCGACCAGTCATTCTGATTTGATAGAAAGTGACAACATGATCTCCACTGTTCGCAGTTCACTGCCATATCCTTCAGTGTCTCCAGCCAACTGGTTGAAGGATCTTTTGGACCCCAACCACGAAGACGTGAAGCATCTACTTTTCCTGAGTTTGCTGTACATTTTCTCATTCCTCGTTGTCACGTCATTTGTTGACCTCCACGTGATTTTTTCCACTCCTGAGGAGGAACGGAGAATAGGACACGGTATGGTAGACTTGTGTTCGTCATAAGTAACACGTGCCCCAAGCAACGAAGTCTACTAAGCTGGATACGCTGTGAGAGAACATTCTTTGAATTAAAATCCAATACTCGCTTTCTGACCTCATCGTTGCCTACTCAGCTACTCTACCCAATTCTAGCGATACTACGTAAACATCGGTAGTTTAAAACCTCAAGACGACGAATATCTTCGCAAGCACACCCCAAGTCTCGCAACCGTACAACAAAACTGAACGCACTGCGGCACAGTATACACGGCCTTTCAACTTCAGTGAAATATCAGGTCGGCGCCACAAGTGCTTCAGTCCAGCGTACGACGCTCGAGCCTTGGATATCCGCGTACTCACCTCTATTACTGTGCTCCCATCCGTTGTCACGCTGCTGCCGAGGTAGGTGAAGTGGTCGACAACTGCCAGTACCTTCTCACCGAGCATCAAGCTCGGAATTGTTGACGTCCAGTCTCGTAACATTACTTTACATTTCGAGGGTGAAAATCGCATACCGAGGGGAGCTACAGCTCTCGCGAGTCTATCTAGTGCACGTTGGGCATGTTCCGTGGATTCGGACAGACAACGTGGTCTGCGTAATCTAGGTTACATAGTTTTCCACTATTTCCTAGTTCGACGCCTACATCCTGAAGATTTTGCAGCGAACTCTCCACTATTTCGTCCATGACGAAGTTGAACAGGAATGGAGACATGGGACATCCCTGTCGAACACCACTGGTCGTTTCGAACCGACCGGATAGTTCACCGTAAACTCCAACGCGACCAGAAGTACGAGAATACAATGATCTCAGTAGGTTCACGAACTTCTGGGGCATACCTTTTCGCTGAAGAGCACTGAAAAGTGCTGTTTGATCAACTGAATCGAAGGCGCCTTTCAAGTCTAAGAAAACCATTATTGTTGGTCGGCGGTGTGTGTGACGCTTTTAAAGTAGTCGGCGAAGAGTAAAAATCTGGTTGATGCATCTTCGACTTGGGCGGAATCCAGTCTGCTGTTCACGGGTGTCCTTCTCGCGAGAGGGTATAAGACGGTGCAGCAGAATCGAGGCTAATACTTTGGTGACTATCGGAAAATACTAACCTATGAATGAATAATCCCCATTCGAGACTGACCGGCGGTAGATAAACGATCATAACCGTGGACTTTAAGCCTTGACGTTCCAGGTTCGGTTTTTCCCACTGTCAATCACATCCCCATTTGACAGACTGGTTGACCGCGACCCCGTTTTAAAAACAGTGTACCCTGTCGTATAATGAATAAAGCAAAAGGTTATTTATATGAGTTATGTTTAACCCTTGCACAGCAACGCACAAACTGGAATCTTACCTACGCATCTCAAACCTCGAAGATCGTTGCCTACGGCGAGTATCGCACTATGAAGTTAGTAACTAGTTTACAATAACAGCACTATTAATTTTATTAGTGTTTTGTGTTGATTTTCTAGCGTCACGCGGTTGAAGATTAGACAGCCTTGGTGTATTTCCCGAATCCGTCCAATGATAATCCAAAAAAAAACCTCAGGAATTCATATTTGGCCACAAAATCAATTAAAATAGCATGTAACAATTGTGATCGGCATAGATACACAACATATACATGTATGCATGTGAGTGGAAGCAAAGGGTCAACACAAGATACATGGTGCATGGTTTTGACCAAATGATGAACAAAAACAAACCAAAAAGACTGAGCCCTCAATTATCTGGTTGACTAGTAGAAAATGACTCAAACAATCGAACGTGGGCGGGTCACAGAAAATAAATAAGCAAATGTTTAACTCAGGCTGAATCCGGAATATTGACATCGTTAGCTTCATGGGCGACTAAATGTTGAATATCAAGTGTTCAACAAGGTGAACAAGCGAAAAGCACACCGGCCGAGTGGAATCCGAACGATCTCTGTTCCGAATACTTTTATCACACACGTATTCCAAGTGTCATTGCAATACTGAGTCAAGATAACTGACACACACACACACACGAACAGTTTGTACTTATAAGTGGCCTGCTGGTAGTAATCAGGGTAAGACGGGTTGGGTTTTGTGAGGTAACCTGTGTTGTATGACAGGTCGGTGAAAAAAAATATTTTGGATTCATTTGCCTCTTTATGTCCAAGAACAATTGAAGCTATATCAACATTTCAGAAAGGCTATCGTTAGTTGAAGTCCGTTACAGAGGAAATTAAATCCCAATAAGAGAACAAGAGTGAGGGAGGGGAGGACAGAAAGTACCATGGACGACTGCAACAGGAAAACATTCAACTTACCAATCAAAAAGCTTAGGGAACTCGTTTAGTTCTGCCTGTGTGTACTCATCCAGCCGTTTAGGCACAGGCATAACTTGACGTATTACACCGGATATATTGCTAATCAATTCTTTCGGGACTGTCTAGATTTATCACAAGGTTTACATTGAAATCCGGAATTCAGTTACCTCAACTCCATCGGCATAAAGATGTAATCGGGAAAGCCAGTAATTTCTCGCCTCACCGGTGCGGAGGTTGGCTCGAACTTCGCGCAACATCACCTGACGTGGAATGGTAAGTGACACCGCAAATGATAGAACGTATATGAGAAATAAACTTTTAGCCTATCATGTTCCAACTCTTAGGGATTTCAATGCACTTGAAAATTTGGTGCAAAATTGATAATGTTCAGCTTTGTGTGCTCTATTTTCCCAAAAATATCCAACAGCTAAGGTGTATTCTCAGATTTATGGAAACCTGGTAACAGCGCTTCAGCCCTTTCATTTTTAACCAAAAGTCTTTTGGGCTACACCGAATGTCGTGCGCAGCGGTCACACTTCTAATTGGGGTCTATAATGATGGGGCAGCCATTCAATCCTTGATGTCCATCTGGTACTGAAGTCTCCAATATGGCTGGGACAAACGAGGAGGACGGCAGCTGAGACAGTTGTATCTCAACGAGACAATGCTACTGGCTTGTGTGACCTTAGCGTCAAAGGACTGAGTTGAGATCAAATCAAGAGCCGGCGACGATAAGGATGATGCCATCATCAAGCGCCTAAGTACACGGAGTCACGCATGTTCTAGACGTCTCCGGACGTTTTGATCCTTGCTCTCTATTAATTTTGTTACAACAGGAGATCAATTTTAGAGATTTGATGATAATATCGAAATCCTTTCCTCATAAACCAGGAAAATTATAGGGGAGCAGCAAAGCCAAAGAGGGAGAGTGCAAGAGTCTACAAACTGAAGTACAAGATTATAAGGTACTCTAAGTTCTTTTAGTGTGAACGACAGAAAAGAAAGCTTTTTGACTTTAGTGAAGACTGCTTCAACATGACTAGCTCAACAAAGGATGTGAGTTACGGTAACTCCTAGGTGACGAACGAAAGAAACTTTAGGGATGATGGTTACCAATGGAAAGGTTTGGAATGTTATTCAAAAAAAAAAATAGTTCAGCAACATGATTCGCACTGAAAAGCGGACATTAAGGTGAAAAGTATGGGAAGTATATCAGTGGCAAAGTTCACTCAGACTGTTCCGAAAAAATTCAAACCTTTACTTCCGTCATGGGAATATAAAAGCACAACATCAACGGCGTATTTGCAGCTATTGAGATTTGATGAAATGTGGAGCTTAATAGTAAAAACGGAGAAAAGAAATGAGAATAAAATGGCACCCCGAAAAACACCAGTTCAGTTCAGTTGATTCAATCACTAAAACCGCTCTAGTTTCGGTTGCTACCTTCCGGCATCGCCCAGTAAAGGGCAAAAAGAATAAAAGCATAAAGGGGAAAAAACCAAAAAGTCAAAGTACCAAGCGAAAATCAAGAGGTCAAGGAAAGAGTCTGAATGCAACTACGTCACTGGCCGCGACACCTAGCCATATCACTTATTATCTACAACCATTTGGTAGGCGGTTCGCGTGGACCCAAACCTGGAAGTCAAACACGCCCCACTTTGCCAAGTCCACTGGTCAAGGTCTTCATACCTTTTTGCCATGTCATGGACTGACCACCTCGACTTACCTTCCAATCACTACCTGACTCAGAGAACAGCGTACACTGAGGAAGTCTGTCGGTGGGCATGTGTAACACATGTCCCAGCCACCTTAACCTATTTAGGTTCAGTACTTGATCCACAGGCTGACCTCTCGTTCCCAACACCTTACGCCAAACGTCAGCATTGCTGATACGGTGTTCCCACCATACTCGGGCAATGCCACGGAGACATCGGTGCTCGATCACCGACAGTCATTGCCTATTTTCTACCTTTAACGGCCACATTGCTGAGCGGTACAAAAGATTACGTGGGACAAGCTACGAAGGATATCTAACGTTGCTTGGATTTCTCCCTGAGTACTATCAGAGAATCTTTGGGGATTAAATCATTTTCAAAAAGACCGTTCATAGTGACATGCGACCGGAATTGCAAAAGGAATTTCCTCTTCGGATGGACGACAGGATGCGAGACCATTCCCTAACGCTGTAGAGTATTCAATCGATTAATATGCCTGTTATGTTCGGGTGTAAAGTCAGGTGATTAGACAGTGATTCTGGCACGCACGCGCACACGATCTAACTAACTTGCATTCGTGGACACCCTGCAGTCGTATACACACGTACACAGTTGTCGTTAGTCCTGCTTCGTCTCGGATAGCACTAACCAATCATATCGTACCACGTTCTAAGCGATCTTGCGCGGTCTAATCCGCTTGCACACTTAGACTACGTTTTCACGTACATGCAGTGTTGACTCGCGCAATTGTCTACGGGTTTGCGTCTTCACTTGCTTGCCTGTAACTGCACTTGCCGTACGTTGCTACTGAATACACGTTCATCTGTACAAGAGTCTTCCTTCTGCCTACCAAATTTGGGACACAACACTGCCATTGGTGTACCGTCCTTCACGAAGAGCGACTGCTCGTTGGAACGCCTTACCGGCGGCCGTGGTGGAACAGAAGGATGACGCTAGGTTCAAACGACGCCTCGATGAATACTAAGAAGCGATGTGGAGGAACGCTTCTTGATCGGGAGCCCACACATTTTATGAGACTCACGGAGTGGGTCCTTCTGCCTTCGTACTGGAAAACTGCTGCATAGTACGCTACTGTCGGCTTTCACCTGACGGTGTATGCCGTCTATATGCATCACAGAAAGAAAGAAAAGTCATCGAGTCAGCTGAGGAAGCCAGTAAAAAGGGAGGCAAGATGAAAGACCGCCAGAAGAAGAAATATATTTGATGGAGATAGAGGAAGCCCAAAGGTGTTTCTCGTGAACCGAAAGTCAAGAAGTAGTTGAGCTCATAAGCCAAATGGTGCATGGATCTAAATCCCTATCATCACACAACTCATCCATTTAAGTGAAAAAAACATCACTAATGGACACCTAAACTATCCCAGATTCGTTTCAAGCCGATTAAGAAGCAACAGACGGCAAAGTAAGTTATGGTCTAAGAACTTTAACCGCTTAACTATATATACATATTCTCTTGAAGCTACGGAAACGTCTCTTCTAAGTAAGCTTAACAAAATTAAGCCGAACTTAATGTCGCGTCGCTAGGATTCACTCCCAAACCACATCGGTGAAAACAAACGGCCGAACGTCAGACGCACGCCAACTCTCGACCTGGGAACTGGTTCGAGCAGACATAATAATCCATAGAAAGATCGTTCTAGTAACACACTATCGATAATAAACAAGATCTGGGTGAATATAAAAGTAACAAGCATAACAAACCTCCGTTGGATCTCGCATATGTATTTCCCCCATTGTCTCGTCAACGCGATACCTTCCAAATCTGAAAAGAAGGTCACCAAAAAGTACTTGGCTACCTAGTGTGTGTAGAGTACAAAAAGCGTTTCCAGTAGTAGCTGTTATCTTTCGCAGCAATGTGACGTGTGTTAAACACAATAACATGAGCACCAAAGTCCGCTACAGAGTAAGAACATACTGAATAACTTCTTTCGTTACTTTGAGGATCGTAATACCGAATGTGTTTACCCATCAAATATTTCGCTATTTTTTCACCCGAAAGCATCGGGCATTGCATGAATGCGTCATAGATATACCACTGCTTAGCAAATGCTCGCCATTGCTAAGAAATAAAATAAACTCACAGAACCAACCTGAACCCTCCACTGCGACATACCACAACGCCCACACAGAACGTAGCAGAACAACCGTTGAAGGTCACTGGTCAGATCATGTCAGTTCAGTTCAGTTTAGTTTGCACAGGACAGGTAATGGCCACGGCCAATCGAGCGTCCAGAATTCCTTCGATGGTATACACACCAGTTATGCACCCACCACTGCCGGATGTATTTCGTCGAATCCCCGCTAAAACTGAGAGGGAAACGGAAAACCTCATCGCACATAAACTGTGAGAGACATTATGCATCGTGAGCGTTCACTGAGACAGCATGCATTGAAGGAAAAAGTCTGTTAAAACATACTCCAGAAGGACCACAGTGCTACCCGTTATCCATCTAGTTGATACACTCAATGCTCACTACAAGGGAAGATCTCGTACCACTTGCGATCTAGGGCACCTTTGAAGGATTGGACGGTCTGCAGATCTACCATTCCACCAGGCAGACCCATCCAACTGTTCACAACCCTGTTACTGAAGAAGAGCGATCTAGCCATCAACCTAGATCGGGCTTTTATCAACTTCTTTTTATGTCCCCTTGTTCTGGAGTCTACGGCCACTTGGAATAGACTATCTGGTCTAAGGCCAGAAAAGCCCTTCATTACCTTGAACGTTTCTATGAGATCCCCTCGACGTCTCCTCCTTTCCAACGAGAAAAGATTTATGTCACAGGGTCTCTGCTCGTAAGTCTTACCCCTCTGCCCTTCAACCATTCGCGTGGCGAGACGTTGGACTTTCTCGAGGCAGGCGGCTTCCTTTTTGTAGAAGGGTGACCAAGTCTGCAAGGTACCTTCTAAGTGAGGTCGTACTATAGCTATGTAAATAGGTACAAATACCTCCGGCCTTCGGCAAGACAAAGCTGATCGCAGACTAAAGAGCTCCCCACGAGCCTTATGCGCAGCAGCGTTGCATTGCTCCGACCATTTGAGGTCACTGTTCATGATGACTCCAAGGTCTTTAACCCCACTGACTGCCTCTACGGTGAACAGCCCTTGATCATGAGCGACAGTTAGGCTCTCTGTTGCCCTTGACAACAAATGGCTTCTGTGAGCGTTCAGAGGTAAGTCCCACTTGTATGCCCAGTTCAGGACAGTACCTATTTCCCTGCCCAAGTCCGCCCCACACTTAGATCCAACAATCTTCACATCATCCTCAAAAATAAAGCTAGGCCATCGAACAGCGGATGCCAGGTCAGTGTTAAACCACAAGAATGGGACCGGGCCTGGGACGGATCCCTGAGGTACACCACTGGTGACACCCACCAAACTGGAGCACCTGTCCCCCACTTTGACATAAAGCGTCCTGTGGGAGAGGAAGTCCTCCAGCCACCTATATACTGGCCCACCTATACCGAAAGTCTCCATCTTGCATAGCAAAAGACGATGATTAACGGAGTCGAAGGACTTGCTAAAGTCGAGGTAGCATACCGCAACTTGCTTACCTTCGTCCAGTCGTCGAGTTACTTCATCTAGGAAGCACAGGAGATTGGCCAGGCAAGATCTATTTTTCAGGAATCCATGCTGTGCCGGACTTAGCATGGAGTGCTGCAGTAAGTGCTGGCAGATATGGGCACGGATGATCTTCTCCAGGACTTTACAGAGAATGCTAGTTAGGCCTACCGGCCTGTAGTTCTGCACATCCGACTTAGTCCCACTCTTATGTATTGCCACGACTGCCGCGACTTTTCCAGTCCTGAGGCAGCTTACCCTGGTCCAACGTGGGTCTGTACAGTCTGCATACCGATGGAGCTATTATATCCGCCAACGGCTTGGTGGTAGCTGGGTGGATGCCATCTGGGCCCCCTGACTTGTGGCTGTTTAATTCATGTATGTACCTATGCACGCTTTCTTCTGAGAGATTTGGCTCGTTAAACTGCGGAGCAGGGTGCACCGGGGCCAGATCTGCCCGCCTCCCACTCTCTCTCCTATGTTCACTACCAAAGTATTCCCCCATTGCGTCTGCCTTGCCCTGGTCTTCCGTGACAATGCCGTGGTCTATAGAGGATAGTTGACCCACGGCATTCTTTGTTGAGCCTCTCGACTGCACGTAGCCTAAGAATTTTTTCGGCAGTTATCTTAATCACCGGGTCAGTGTGAGCTCAAATTCACTCTTGGAAGTTTTCGGAAGTCTCGTAGTCTCGTTTCTCAGCTTTGTATAGTGGTTCCAGTTTGGCTGACTGCCGGAAGCCTCGTACTGGTTCTAGCTGCAGCTTCTACTTTTGTTGGCCTTGGCCACTGCAGACTTCCAACGCTTTGGTTTGCCCACCCCGCTCTTCCGTTTTAAGGGTGCGAACTCTTTCTGGAGGGCAGTCAGGGATCCCTTTATGACATTCCAGCGCTCCTCGACAGTAGCCCGCTCTCTCGTGTCCCAGGTCAAACTCATCGCCCTATTACGAAGCCTGTCTGTGTCCATACCACCGAAACCTCTGACCAGCCTTGAGGGTACCTTGGGTTGCCGCATGCATAGGGCGATTTTGATACACACGCGGTCACTCCTGCTCAGCGGTGCACAGCACTGCAGTCCAGACGCATCGCTGGGAAGATTCGTCACTGCTAGGTCCAGCAAGGACGAAACGCACTCAGTCCTACGTCTGGCATTTTCCCTAGTTTGCTGGTGCAACACACTGGCGTGCAGCCATTCTAAGTAGGTTTGCCCCTCCGGTCCCGGCACGCAGACCCCAGCCGCCCAGTCGATGTGCGGAAGATTGAAGTCACCCACTATGAGGGTCTTCTGTGCGTCCTTAACTAGTTCAGTCAAAGCCCGCAGTAAACAAACATCCTCTTCGCTGTTTGTACTAGGTGCCTGTAGACGCAGACAACGTTAATCCTTTGGCCTGGAAAGGTGATCGCGGCGGTGCTCAACTGGACATTACGAGTGCAAGTCTTGGTCTGAGGCTCAATGTGGTTTTTACCTGACCTAACGAGGATGGCTACTCCTCCATCAAAGGATTCTTGTTCTTGTTCCTGCCTATTGACTGCAAAGCCTTTACTTATTATGCCTGGCACATGGTCTTCTTTAGAAAGCCACTTTTTCATAACGACATCTATTGACGCTTTGTGCACTCCAGAGGTTTTAACGAGTTCCATCCCTTTGCTTCTAATAATACACGCCTTAGTATATAACACCACCGCGTCTGTTCCGTCGCTTAGGTGTCTCTTGTTATTTACTCCTGCCTGGTTTTCAGGCGCAACGCCTGAGCTGATGATAAGTTTTTGCATCGGTCGTCCCCGCCGGTGTGCATGACACCGGCTGACGATCCAGAACTTCCGACGAGGTCAGGTCAGAGGACTTGCGGCTTGCGCCAGTAAACGTCCAGTTTCTTGCACTGCAGCCCAAGGAGTTTCCGCCGTGCTGCGAATTCCAGGGATCCAATACAGTGTGGTATTTGCAGTAGCTGGGAGGAAGGAAAAGGAACGGGCTCGCCGTCGGGAGCCGCAGCCTCACACTAATATAGGTTCGGCGCCTCGACTCACTGCTGTATTCGTGTGAGACATACCCCGAGTCCTCGAATAATATAGAGGTGTTATTAAAGAATGATGGCTAGTAGGGTGATATGAGGGCTGTGATAGAGATAGGTGCAGTTAGGAAACACTATAGTGTTGAGATGAGGCAAAAGATAGTTAGTGAGGAGGGGAGAATGGAGGGATGATAAGAACGAAAAGAAAAGCTTCCTAGGGTGGTTGGTAAAAGTCTGGGAATACCTCTGCCCAGCATGCCTCCAGTTTGTGCTTAAAGGCAACGACCGAGTTTGCCGTCACTACTTGTGGAGGCATCTCATTCCGCTTGTTTAGGACACGGTGGGGAAAGAAACATGCACTTAGGCTTTTACTTTCCCCTGGTTTGTCCAATTCACGCTCGTTTCTCTTGAGTGCAACATCGTGACAACTAGTCAGTTATGTTCCGTCGGCCGTAGTGCTTCCCTTATATAACTTGTAGCACTCTGTCGGGTCCTTCCATTGCCTACGACGATCCAGGGAGAGTAGATTTAGGACTTTCGGTCCTTCCTGGTACGACTTCCCTTGCATCCCACTTGTCATCCAAATAAAACTCATTTGAACGTCCTACAACACCTTTTTGTCCTTCACTAGGCCCGGTGCCCATGCTTGAACCAGAGTCTCCAACTGGTGCCTGTCGGTCGTCTTGTATAAGGGTAGTATTACTCCGGCCTCTCTAGACACCAAAGTTCGTCCTAAGTTGAAAATCCCCTTGTTTGCCCTGGCCGCTGCTGGAGTGCACTTCTCGGCGGGTTTGAAGCTCTTGTGCACAAACACACCTAGGTCTCTTACCACAACAGTGGACTCAGTCCTGACCGGGACGGACTGAACTACGTACCTGTCTTCGCTGCTTCCCTGCCTGCCAGCAAGTGTTTTCACTTGCCGGCATTCAATGGCAGCCCCCTTTTTTCAGCCCACGCCCTAATCCTGTTTGAGTCGACTTGCAGTTGCCTTGAGGTTGGTTCACCCACTATTTTGATGTCGTCCGCGAACAGGAACCCCGGGCTGTCTAGGGTGGCCACCAGGTCATTCGAGTATACCAGGAACAACAGTGGTCCCAGCACGGAACCTTGCTGCACACCACTGCATGGGCCAGTGTGGACCTGGTGTCCTCGACCTGCACGGAGAAGGTCCTGTTACTTAAGTAACCCACGATCCACTTCGCAATCTGTGGGGCCACTCCAGGTGCATTCAGCTTACTGAATCGAAGGCCTTTTGGAAGCCTAAGGAGCATACCTCTATTAGTTCCCCCCGGTCTAATCTGCGAGTTACCTCGTCGAAGAACGATAGCAAGTTAGTGAGGAAGGACCTTCCTTTACCAAACCCGTGTTGCTGGATAACAACCAGCTGGTCAGTCTGCGGGTGTTCTGTGATTTGAGGGCTACTGGTAAAAAGCTTACAGGATGGTAGTTAGAGGCCAACTCCCGTTTGCCTCCTTTGTGAATGGGGACAACTAGCACCGGTAGCTCCCCGGTGTCTAGAGATACTTTGAACAGCTGTGATAGCGGTTCAGCCAGTACACTGGCCAGGGCTTTTCGAATGGCGGGATGAAAACCATCGGCCCATCAGCCTCAATTCTCTTCAGACTGCTCCGGGCCAGTTCAACCTCAATATTACTAATGACGACTTCATCCACAATGACCGTCTGTTGGGCTATGGTTGTCCCACGCTGTCTCACAGTGTCTCCCCATGCACACGTTCAAAGAAGTTCTTCAGAGCCTGCTCTTTCTCGTAAGCCCTGGTTGACTGCACTCCGTTTTCATTGACTACGCACCCCGCGGCGACTCTTGCTGCAGCCTTGGACTGGACATAGCTATAGCGAGGCTTGAGACATGTCTTTACTCTACGCCATAGGGTCGCTTCATATCTTGCTTGCCTATCCCACCGCACCTTAACGGCACGCTCACGGGATCGCCTATAATACACCAACCACTGATGTCCACCTTTGTCCGATAACTACTCCACTCTCTGCGCTTCGCCAGTTGCGCCTTGGCAGATAGGCTCGTCCATCACGATGGTTTGCCCAGTCTTTTGACCCGCCTCAGTGAGTCGAACTCGTCGATTAACCTGGGGAGGTGGCTTCAGATGACGGACCAGCCCTCTTCCACTGTCTGATGGTGAGCGTCCCCATCAACTCCACCCGCTGCTTCTTTGATCGCGGTGGCCTCCAGACTCCTAAATTTTCCTCGCATCTTATTTGGCACCCCAGTAGGAGCCCTTTGGATCAGGAATCTGACTACCCCACGGTCGCCCCTCCCAAGCGGGGCCGTGAACTCTAGTCCACTTACTTCTTCCAGGTGTATGGTGAACACCAGCTCAAGTACACTCGGAGTTTGCCCTTCCCTCAACCTGGTCGACTGACTGGCCTGCTGAAAAATGGTACGCAGTCCACCAGCTCAGTTAATTCCCCGCTACAACGAGTGTCACTTAAAGGAGACAGGCTCTCCCAATTTACCTCGTGGGAGTTGTTATCCCTGTTATCAAAATCCTGGACGCCTGTGAGGCATTCATGGAGAGATATTCGAACATTGAAAGGTGTTCTTCTGGATTAGCACTTGGACTGAAGTATACGCATACTACGTCCATAAGAGATCCCGGGGATAGTAGAGAGCTCATTGAAGCTTGTATATTTGGGTGTGCAGAGCTTCGTCAGGTTTCAATTCAAAGTTTTTGCTTACTAGCAATGGCTTTCCTCCCCCTACCCTGTCATCATCTCCATCCGTCCGGTAGGCCCGGTATCCCTCGGTGTGATCAGATCACATCTCAGGAAGTGGAGGCTTGAGCAAAATTTGCACCCCGTTTCTTGCTCCCGAGGCCCTAGAGATCCTCGCGTGCTGCGATTCAGTTGGGTTCCAGGACCACGGCAAGATTCATTTCAGTTTGACTTCGTTTGCAAAAGACCGGTAGTGGCCAAGTTCAACCAAAAGTCCACAATTCTTTCGGCGGTACCCTTTCAAGTTAAGTACCAAGCATTGCACCGTGTATTTCGTCAAATCTCGGCTGAGAGCAGGACGGAAGAGCAGAACCTCACCGCATATCAACTAAGGGAGTCAATATGCATCTTGGGCATTTCCTGAGACGGTGTGCAGCAGAAGAAAGCTTCAGTTGCAACACTCCTCAGATGGACCGTTATGATAATTTTCATCCATCTGGAAGAAGCACTCAGAACTCACTGTACCACACGTTTGAGCAATGCATAGCCAGATTCGCAACGGATCCCGAGATCAGAAGGCGATTATCCGTGATATTTTACGATACTAGATTATTGAATGAACAATGATACCAATCAGGTACAAACCTCAATAATGAGATAACAAGGACTCAACAACGAGAAACCGAATTGCAGCGTGTGAGCAAGGAGCACGTGCGTCAAGCAGGTCCAGAACAAGGATATGACAAAGTAGTTCTCTGGGCGCCAACAAACAACAACTAGTCCATAAAAACAAACAGTTCGTAAACACACGTCAATAGTGTAGGCAAGTGAGTGATGTTGAGAAAAATATGGAACTGCAACTGTTTTAGGGGGATTTTCCACGACCGGCCGTTACACCGCCAACCAAAATCCTCCCGAGTCCTTAGCAGAGTCAAAGGTTTGGTATGAGGGCACTGACTCTTCCTACCTACCTAGGCCCTACTGTTAATGCGCCTGCCTAATGTTTGTCATCAACGTTCTGCTCGTGGTCGCACCTAATCCTTTGGCTACATAGACGCGAGGTCACTCTACATCTTCCACGAGAACAACTGACCGATAGCGGGCGTGAAGGGGGCACTTAGATGCTGTCCTTGGAATGGCAGTCCTACCCTGGCTGTATGTGCTTGCGTGAGTATGTGTGTGTGTGTGTATGACGTAATCCCCGCTACCTCCACATATGCAACGTCAACAAAGGCAAATTGCGAACACCGTCACATGTTTGATGGGGGTTGCGTGACATAGCGTGCATCGGGTGTGTGTGCCTGTGTCTGGGTGTATAATGGAATCACAATTATGACCACACTTCAAAGGAGGACTTTCTGCAACGTCAACAAAAGACTGTGAGCACTGTAACGTGTTTGACGAGGACTGCGTGGCAAGAAGGAGTAAAATGTAGGCATGTGTGCGCGACCTAAGCTCCCCTACTTCTACGTGCAATGTCGTGTCGTGTGATAAACTAAGGTTTGGACAACTAACTCCATAGTAAACCGTGAACACCGTATGAAATTAAACACAAATATACTTCAAAGACGGTATGGAGGGTTGGGTCCTACAGGAGAATATAAGAGGGATAAATATATGAATTCGGCTTCATCTGGTATCAGCAGACTTGGGTATAGCTTGGTCGGTAGCGTCGGCCTCGCCCTCGCCACTGTCACCTTCAAGTGGACATATTTTACGTATATCTCGCGATACGTCTCCTTTGTTCGTCCTCATCACCACCGTGCGCACGAGGCCATCGATTTCTGTACGACAATCCTTGATCACTGTAACCGGTCAATCGTCTTTATGTAAGTGGCTCTCCACGAGGATGACCACGTCGCCAAGTCTGAACGACCTCTGTTTGGAGATCCACTTTTGCCAAAGCCGCAGTGTCGGTAGATACTCCCTCGCCCATCGTTTCCAGAAAGCTTGTGCCAGGTGGTTCACTTGTTTTCATCCAACAACGTACGTTCCACGCAGGGTTTTCGGTGTGGTTGCTCCTGTTTTTGACCGAAGTATTAACAGGTCACTGGGGGTGAGTGCCGGTTCGCCCTCCGGGTCTGGGACGATCGGCACCAGGGGTCCGTAATTCAGTTTGCGTTCTAATTCTGTTAGTGAAGTAGTCAGTGTCTCGTCATCGAGGGTTTGTTGAGAGGTCAGGGCCGTGAGTATTTTCCTAGTCGATCGTATCAGCCTTCCCCAGACGCCCTCACGATGACTGGCATAAAGTGGGTTGAAAGTGCCATTCTATCCCCTTTGCCACGGTCTTGTTCTGTATTTTGGCGTGGTCCAGGCGGTTCCACCATTTTTCTAACTCCTTATGAGCCCCAACGAAGTTCGAGCCATTGTCTGAGTATACATTCTTGAGGTCGCCCCGCCTCGCGATGAACCTTTGAGAGGCCATTAGAAATGAATCACTGGTCATATTACGCACTACTTCAAGATGGACTGCTCTGGGTTGTGAACATGTTATCAGGCAGCCACACCTCTTTCGGGTGCTCATTTGCTGTCGTACAAGTAACGGGCCAAAGCAGTCGACGCCAATTTCCACGAACGGGCACCACCCCGGTTGAACTCTTGCGGCTGGAAGGGGGGTCATCATTTGTTGGTCTGCTACCGCTCTCCGGCGAAGACAAGTGAAGCAGTTGCCTATGACTTGCTTGACCGTCGCTGGCCCCTTTGTCACCCAAAGTCGTCGACGTATATTGTTCAATAAGTGGTTCAGACCCGCTTGTCCCTTTTCTCAATGTATATGGTCTATCAGGCATCTCGTTATGTAGAGTTCACCAGGGCTTATTGCGGGGTACTTTGTTTCGTACTCTAGAGCTGAATTTGTCAGCCGTCCGTTGGTTGGCGTACGGTTTAGTCTTTGGATACTGCCATAAAACAGCCTGCCTCCTTTGGTGTTACCGTCTATCCTGGCTAGCTCTAGGGCCTCGAAAGGGAAGGCGCCTAGTTGTAGTAGGAGTAGAACGCCGAGTTCGGCTTGGTTCAGCTCGCCTGGTAGGATCGTCCCCATATTTGATGTGTTCTGTGGTCGTGCGCCCTTCAAAGTCAACAGGAGTACTTTGTGTCGTGTCCAGTAAACCGCGATTCCTAATATTTTTATCCAGTTTGGAAAGTGGCACAGTTTTTCTATTAGGCTTGCGCTTCCCCTGGAGTTTGCAGACAGTATCATTCTTCTGGTCTCGAAATCGCCATCACCAGGCTTAGGTATTAGTAGCGTTGGCCACATCTCTTTAGTTGCAGTCAGGAAGTCCGGTCCCATTGTCCACATCCACAGCCTCACTAGTGTTTTCAGGCCCCTTGAGAAGAAGTCGGCCGGGGTACTGGCGGATTGTACATAGTGCCAATGATCGGTCTTAGTCGACTTGTGGATTATAGTGAGTCTGTTGGTCACGAAAGTGTTAAAGCGAGCGGTAATGTTGTTTATGTAATGCAGTACCATGGCTGAGTTTGTCCAAAAGTTTGTTTCCCAGTCTATCCGGTCGAAGCATCTCCAAATCAGCCTAGCGGCTTTCACGGCCAGTACTGCTGCCGTCAATTCCAGCCTTGAAATGGACACCGTTTTCAGTGGAGCCACTATCGCCTTTGAGAATAGTATCTGGCTGTGCCGCCCACCATTCGCGTCAACCCATCAGCCGTAAACCACTATCCCGTAGCCTGTTTCTGATGCATCAGAAAATAAGTGGAGCTTGGCGTCGTTTGTGCACTTGATTACTGTTAAGCATCCTTGTATTTTGATCTCGCCAAGTTGCTCCAGGTTGTGCAGCCAGTCGCACCACCGCTTATCGTCGCCATCCTGAAGAGCTTCGTCCCAACCCGTCCCTCTTTGGCACAGCGATTGCAGCAAGCACCTTCCCGGTGACAACCATGGCGAAACAAAAACTAGGGGGTCATAGAGGCTTGAGACTGATGATAGGATTCCTCTCCGTGTGACTGGTCGTTTGGGTAGGTCTAGAGTAAAAACGAATTCGTCCCCTCTGGGTTTCTACTGAAGACCAAGGGTGCGCTCCGTTTGTGAAGAGGATCCCAAAAGCTCTCTCTTACACTCCACTTTCTCGGACTTCTGTATGACATTGAGCACCTCTTGGCTGGATGAAGTCCATTTAGTGAGGTTGGATCCTCCGGCATTTAGAGTGGCTATTAGTTCGGTCATTTGGAGAATAGCAGTATTTGGGTCGCCAAAGGAGCACAGAAAATCGTCCACGTAGAAGTGGTCCATTGCTCTTCCTAACAAGCTGCTGGTGCCACCGAAACGCTTGAGGGTTTCCCGGAGGGCAAAATAAGCAAAGAAGGGAGATGGTACCGTCCCAAAGGGGTGCATGGTCAGCCTGTACTCGTCTGGTGCGCGATTTGTGTCGTTTTCAGGCCACCAGAGAAGACGGAAAGCGCCCCTATCTTTAACGGGCATCTTCACTTGTAGAAACATTTCACGTATGTCCGCAGAGACGGCTACTTTTCCTAGCCGAAGACGACATAAAACCTCGACTAGTGGTGTTGTCCAGCCTGGGCCCTGTAGTATATGGTCGTTGAGTGACATACCCTGACATTTTGCGGCACAGCCGAAAACCACCCTGACACTCCCCGTTTTCTTTGGGCTGACGACCAGGCGATGAGGTAGGTGCCACCTTAAATTTGCACTGAGAACCTCTGTATCTACCCTTTCTATATAACCCAAGTCGATGTTATATTGCATGGCTCGCTTGTATTCTATCCCTAATTGTGGTTCCCGGAGCAGCCTGGTTTTGAGGAAGCCTAATCTTTTCAGAGCCATTTCTCGGCTGTTTGGCATGGGTTTCATGTTAGGTCTCCACGGGACAGGAATCTCGAAACAACCATTTGCGTACTTGACTTTCTCGGCTACCATTTTCAAAGGCAACCTATCTTCTCGTGATGAGGCATCTCTATCAATGGCCAGGTCGGCAAATTCGGCGTTATACAATTGTTGGGATGCCTGTTCAATGTTCGCCGTTTCCACCGAAGTGCAGTTGATTTGGATTAGTTTGCCGCATCTTCCATCTGTACTGCCATATAAAGTCCAGCCGAATATGGTGTGTACTGCGTAGGGTGCTTTGCGGCTTTCTATTCTTTGATCCAGTACCCGATGCGCTTCCGGTATATCACAGCCGATCAGCAGATCGATTTCGTCATTCTGCCACTCCTCGATCGTAACCCCGTCGAGATGCGGCCACCGAGTCAGAATCGATTGCACTGACTGAGGTGCTCTCATCGGCAGGTCCTTTATAGTGAGTGCTTCTGGGGTTTCTGCTCTATCGTTGTTGACCGGGGAAACGAGCTGTAGGTGCAGCTTGGTCGACTGGATGACTTCGGTGCAACTCACTGTGCTTACGGCTAGCGAGGATTGATTCCCTCCAATCCCACATCTCTCTGCGAACTCCTTTCTTACTAGGGTGGTATCCGAGCCACCATCTATGAGGGCCAACGCCTTGGCCACTCCTGTTGGCGTCGCTACTCCCACGGCCACTACGCCTAAACTTACCGGTTTACTGGCAGATCGTGACGTTGAACAAATAACGCTGGGTTTGGTACTCGTCTCGGGTAAGGTTACTGTCGCCTGGTGCAGAAATCGACGGTGTTTGCCGTGAAGCACTCGTAACCACATCGGCTCCTTGTCCTACAAGCTGCCGCCCGGTGCGCGGTGTTGAGATAAATAAAACACGCCCCTGCAATCCTCGCCAATCCCCACCGTTCACCTATTGTGGCTTTGCCGAACTTGGAGCATTCTGGTAGGCCATGGATAGCACCACAGGATCTGCGATTGGGTTGCGCCGTAGCATCGCGTGAAATGGCATGTGCATTGGTTCAAGGCTGGTATTTTGGATGTTCCAGAATGGGGGTTTGAGCTTGGCTAGTACTGGGCTTGTTTGCCCGGTTGCTGTCCCGGATGAGTCGGCCGAATCTGCTGCCAGCTATCTTGGTTTGCCTGTCCAAGTTTACGGTCAGGTCTTCGAAACCAGCTTCCCTGTCGCTTCGGTTTATCCGTTCTGCTTCTTCCGCCCACCGACCCCGTAGCTCGGGAGAGAGGTGACGGACTACGTTTTCCAAGGTGCGCATGGCATCTAGGTCAGCCTTGTAACCCAAATGGTCGAGGGCTATTGAGCAGTTTTGCATCTTAATCACCAGGTCGGCTATTGTGTAGACGTCGCCCTTGGTTCTCTTTGCCTCTACCATCACGCCCTCTATTAGGTTACGGGCTACTTTGAACGGTTGGCCAAACAGGTCCCGCAGAATCTTCCTTGCTCTTATGTAGCCTTGTGCCGGGTCGAGCATGGTGCACCCGTCGATGGCTTCTCTTACTCGGCCTCGACAGTAGTGAGTAAGGTAGAGAAGCCTTTGCCCAGGGCCCGTTACCTTATTTTCGACGAACGTCTCGAACTGCTTGACAAACTTGCAGTGGTGTTCAGCTAGCCCGTCGAAAACCGTTAGTTCCACTCTAGGCAAATCGATTTATGGTGGTTTGTAGTCGGCGACAGGCGTGGGGTTCCCTATCTTACTGCTCTCTGATCTATCGGAGGTGTCGTAATCGCTGGTCTCGTGCTCTCGCTCTTTCTGCATACACTTCTTTTCTGCCTCCTGGGCCTGTTGTCTAGCCGATAGCAACTGTTATTCTAGACCTAGTATTCTCAGCCTATATAAATCGACATCCTTACGATCCATATTTCCCTCAATAACACATGAACTAGCACCGACAGGACTAGGCGTTCTAACACTAAATAAAGAATCAAATGTACCCAAAACCTTCCCAGAGACTTGCCGTATTACTTCCTGTCCAGAGTCCAATGTTTTCGATCTTTTTCTTGGCATTTTGTGCGTTTTTCCTCGTTCCAAATTGACCTTTTGAGTATTATAACACACTTTTGAGCAATGCATGGCCAAATTCGCAGCGGATCCCGAGATCAGAAGGCGATTATCCGTGATATTTTACGATACTAGATTATTGAATGAACAATGATACCAATCAGGTACAAACCTCAATAATGAGATAACAAGGACTCAACAACGAGAAACCGAATTGCAGCGTGTGAGCAAGGAGCACGTGCGTCAAGCAGGTCCAGAACAAGGATATGACAAAGTAGTTCTCTGGGCGCCAACAAACAACAATTAGTCCATAAAAACAAACAGTTCGTAAACACACGTCAATAGTGTAGGCAAGTGAGTGATGTTGAGAAAAATATGGAACTGCAACTGTTTTAGGGGGATTTTCCACGACCGGTCGTTACACTCTCCACTAGGGATAATCCCATATCACTTGCAATCTGGCCCCCCCTCAAGGGCTCCGTGGTCCGTTAGTCTATTGTTCCACGCAGCAGACTGTTCCTTTTTTTCCTTACCCTGTTGCTAAAAGGTGCGATCTGGTTATTAACCTAGGTCGAACTTTTGTCATCTTCTGTCCCCTTGTTCGGAAACCTGAAGCCCTTTGGAGCAGACTATCTGGCCAAGACCATGAAAACTCTTCAGTTCATTGAATGTTTCTATGAGACGCCCCGAGGTCTTCTCCTTTCCAACTAGAAAGGTTCGAGAGCACAGTCTTTTGTCACAAGTCGTAAACCTCTGCCCGTTAACCGGTGGCCGTCGCGAGATGCTGAAATTTCTCCAGGCGGGCGAAGTTCATTTTGTAGATGGGCGACCAAGTTTGCGCTCTACCTTCTGATTGAGGTTGTACTACAACCTTTGAATGAGTGTGAGTATTTCTGGCTACCTGCCAGCCAATGACATTCGCGCCCTTAAGAGCTCACCATTAGCCCTTTGAGCGGCCACTTCGCGCCGGTCCGACCATTAAAAATCACTGACCACTAAGACTCAGATCTATTCAACTATGCCAACTGCTTCTGTGACAATCAGCCCTTGACCATGGGCGGCAGTTGGGCCTACTGTCGCCCTTGACAACAAGCTTCTTTCATCAGCTTTATGATTTAAGCCGCACTGGTATGTCTAGTCCAGGACGGTTTCAATGTCCCGGTCCAAATTGTCCCTACCGTCAGATCCTACAACTTTCAAGCCGTTCGCAAAAATAAAACCAGGATATTGAAGGGCAGATGCCAGGTCGAAACAAAAGCAAAAAATAGTATCGGTTCTGAGGCGGATCCTTTTTGAGGGCCATTGATGGCGTTCACCAAACAAAGGCACCTGGTTCCCACTTTGAAGTGAAACATCTCGCAGGAGGGGAGGTACGCCGGTCACCTACATACCGACCCACTATACAGAACATGCCTATCTTGTACGGTCATGGACTATGATCAACGGAGCCAAAAGTGGTGCTAAAGTCGGGGTAACAAAATTCGGCTTCTCTGCCTCATGCAGTCCTCAAGTCAATCCACATAGGATGCAAGAGAGACATTTAAGGGATCCATGCTCGGGTGGTCTTAGCTTGGAACGTTTCAGCAAGGCTCAATAGATACGAGTACAGGGGAGCCCAAGAGCTTTACATGAGATGTATTTTTATCTGTATTTGATCAGACCTGTGCTTGGATAGACATACACATTTCTGTCAAAAAAGATTAACACTTGGCTCTTCGCCGAATCAATGAAATTGTAATCGACAGAACAGAGAAACTCGAGGCCCCAACTCAGGATCGATCTGACCCCCCTAACCCCACTCCAGTTATATGTTTTCCATCAACGTTTTGCACCACAATTGCTCCTTTGCCGAACTACAAGTCGAACTTTGACCTAAAGTAAAAGGTAGCTGGTGCGTGCGTTGATTTGTTCTGTGACCCTTGACGCACATTTCCGTGGACTTTTCGTTGGTTTGACTGCTTAAATCCCAAGCGATCCCGAATTCGCTCGCATTTGGCTGCCTCTGACTCAAGGAGCGGTTGCAGTTGAGGTTAGTACAGTTTTTGTGTCATATTCGTGTTTGTTTTATAAAGAACCTTATTGGAAACTACAATTGGAAGCCTGGCTTTTTTGGATTGTGTTACGCGTATCTCATCGACAGCTAGGAGTCCTTTACAGGGATGAAGAAAAAGATTACATACCAAAACTGCTAAGAAAGTTCGCGGATTCTCGTGCCCAGTTTGTGAAAATTTGGACCAGATATGGAACAACAGTTTTTGTAGATGATGATGCCAGAGGGTACGGATCGGTGAGAGAAACGTGTAGAAGCGACCGGGTCACATTTTGATAGCTCTCTGTGTAAAAATTGAGTGCTGTTTGTGAGGGTTTTGTAAGCGAAGTTTTCACATGCCGCCATGGGTAATTCGCGAAGGATCAGCAACTCAAAAATCGCAGTTGTATCTAAGATACCCAGCATAATACCCATCGAAGAAGTAAAACAGTATTTTGAGTGCCATTATGACACATCGCCCCGGCCAGTTCTTTGGGCTAAGAAGGAACATTCAACGCAGACCTCGTCTACTCTTTTTCAAATACCTCGACGAGAAACCTGCCAACGAATCCATTAGGAACCTATCCACCACCGCTCTGAGAACCCCATTCGGGAACACTAAGATAGCTGAGGACAAAATCCCACTGCAAAGGGAGTTCGCCAGGTCCTCCCTCACTTATTCAGCTACTCAAAAATTGCATGCCCTCAGCTACCTTTTTCACAGTCTGACGAAGCGCACTGTAAGTGCAGTATTTGCTCGACTTAATGCTCACAACAGCATCGATCATGCCTGTTTGACGTCGACATAGATATATCCATTTCAACCTTGCCTCGCCGACCAACGCCCAAGAAGCCAAGAAGCATAGTAGAGGACTGCGTTACACCGGCAAGTCTTTTGGTGTGATTCTCGGAATAGTATTTCTTGTAGATGTATCATTCCGTGGACTGTTATTTGACCGCAGTGCCTCCAAAAAGAGTCAAAAATGTTGCAGCCAAGTGCTTAGTTTGTTCGAAGGTTTTTCGCTCACGCGATAGATCTCTTCAGTGTGATGGTTATGATAGTTGGGTCCATCCTGAATGTTTCGAAATAAGTGGTGAGTTTTATGAAGCCCTGGACAAATGCCGTGTGAAGTTGCTCAAGGTGCTTTGCGTCACATGCACCGAGCTATCGACACATGTGTGGCGGGTAAAGCAGTCAGCAAAGATGGCCGTTCCTGTGGCAGATACGGCAGCATCATTATTTTCGTCATCATCACCAGCAGCACCATCAGTCAGTTCATCACCATAAATAGCAGCAGAATCAATGACATCATCATCATCTTCTTCTTCTTCGCCAGTGTCATCACTCTCACCGTCATTATCGCCGTTGGAAGAGAAAAATCCCGCCGATTTATCTATTATTGACTGTGCTATGTATCCGGAGGTGGCATCAACATCTGTGACTGAGCCAACCGGAACGAAACGCCTCCAAAGCCAGAAGCTACCCAAGCCTTCCTGCCACAACGCGAGACCAGTTGGCACTGAATTGGCCCCTCAAGCACAAAAAGGTGTCGTAGGTACAACACCCAGCCACTGGAGCACGGTCGTGGATGAAAGTAGACCGGCCTGGATGACAACAGAGGATCGTCCACGGCGAGCGCCACCGTCGAGGAGGTAGTGTTTCCTAATAGCGAACTTGCTTAAGACAAAGGGGACCACTGCACGGGCACATCTGGACCACGATATCACTAGTCTCCGTAGTATGCTAACAAAACTCATTGTCCCCGGCGACTGGGAGACAGTGGAGAATTTATGAAATCAGCCATCCGAATTGGCAAAACCAGTAAAGCTGAGCACCCCCGTCCACTGAAAGTAATGCTGGAACCTGGAAAACCGCGGCTTCTTTGTCAAGAAGATCCTACTGGCCTAAGGGAGAGCAGATGCGGCTGCACTGAGATGTGGACCTCGCGGACCATGAGAAAAATAGAAATGCTTTAATTGAACGGCGTGAACGTATAATACAAGGATAAACGGACTGGACTATCCGGGACTTTCGGGTGCAGAAACGGTGCCCTCACTTCCGGTGGGGCCGATGACGCCAGTATCCCTGTCAGTCCCCCCAAGCTAGGACGCCGTGAGCAAACGGAGGTGGCAGCAGGCCGAGACAGCGCCGTCATCTTGTTGTCTAGCATCCGTCGTCTGCTAAACAAACGAGATGACCCGGAACACTTGCCGCAGTCCAGCTCACCTACCGTGACAGCATTGACGGAGAAGTGGCTGAGTAACAATGCCCTAGACTCCCAGGTGTCCCTCCCTGGCTACACTCTATTCCGAGTCGATAGGAACTCTATCAGAGCGGGTGGAGGCGTAGCTTGTTTTTCCGATCAGACATTTCAACAGCTCAGTTAGGGACGTTCGCTGATCCACAAGGATTTTGTGAAGCTATTTGGTGCAGCTTCAGACTTACCACCGGAGGCTTTAGGACAATTGGAGTCATCTTTTGGACGCCTGCGGTCACCCCTCGAGATATGATGAATTTATTGGGGAGATGGGCTTGCGACGGTTACTGCCTCGCGCTGGACGACTTCGATGCCCCGCATGTTGATTGGAAGTCAGGCAGGAAGCGGCCGGGGCAGATCCTTTCTCACGGGCATTACTGACAACTGTCCAAGAACTGGCATTACACCGACATGTTCAGGAATCAACAAGGAGGCAATCCGGTCACGGTGTAATGTCCATGTTGATTGAAAAATTCCTCTTCTTCTCACATTCCTATACTCTATGACCAGTTTTGGACTGCCTTCAACCTAAATCATGCTGACACTGTTTTGTGGTCGACAATTACTCTACGCTTGGTGCACTTACTTTTTCTTTTCATGGTTGTGACTTCTTACTGAGATTACTTTGAGGACAGTTGGTACGGTAGTGAGATGCACTGATTCAACACAATTTTGTTTTGTCACTCCTCGGTTTCACTTTCTCGCTCACGTAGACGGACCGTGGACGTTCACTTCGTTTACGCTGATTTTTGGCTGCCACGCTCAGGAAATTGTTCTTTGGGCCTGATTAGGCGTGGAGAACTTGTTCTTTTTGTTCGGACTTCAGGACAGGTATTTATTGTTTACTCTTTTTGGCCAACTGTTCCCCTTTTTACAGAATTTGTCCTATCCTTGACTACCTCTTTGGCTGGATAGTGACTGAGGCTCACTGTCAAAAGTATGATCGTGTTTGTACTTATATTTTTACTCTCTAATAGTACCGTAGAATTTGCAGAGCAATCGTGTTCTTGATTTGTGTTCTGCACCGATTTGGGCTACGCGTTGCTTTGAGGCTCCAAGGTGCTATCCAGAACGAGTGAAGCTTATTGGTCGGTGAGTAGATAATTGAATCGTTGGTCAGTCTTCACCCGGACCAGGACTTGAGCGTTTTGTTCGTTACACGCGGCTTCATCCTAGATCTGGTGATTTCTCCCGGGAGCTCGGACGTCGGTAAGGTTAAATATCGCCTTCCACTTGGAAGCAGTAACCACATGGTGCTGAAAATTCACTGGCGCAGTGGTTTTGTCCTTCCCCCGGACCGCACATTGGAGGTAACTTTTGGGGCACTCCATTCCAGGATGTCCGGAGGGCGGCTTTAGACGTCAAATGGTTTCCCACGGATTCAGATGTCCACCACGATGTGAACGAAGCTCGGGCGTTTATTCGTGACGGTATCTTGCACCTTATCAATACCTACTGCCCCTCAGCTGACGTAGACCCCGGGTGAAGGGCCCGCCGTGGTCTGATCCGGGGCTAAGAAGCCTGCTCAAAAGACGCAATCGGGCTTGGCAGCGGTCCCGATCTACAGGCTAGGGTTGTGATCCCTATTTCAGGATTCGTAACCAATGTACCGAACAAAAACGGATATTGCGGGTGGCGTTCGAGGAGGCTCTTGCGGTTGATGCAGTGCGAGCACCCAAGCTCCTGTTTGCATACTTAAAGCGCCGCACCAGAGCGAAGGTAGGTATTCCGGGGCCGGTGGACAACAACGAAATGGTTGCAAAAGATAATGGAAAGTCTGAGACATAAGCCAAGCATTATCCTTCAGTTTATTCTGTGGAAGGAAACGCACCGATCCCGATGGTGGATGGCTCGCCGCTGTCCATTGTGCATGATTCTGAAGGGCCGGAAGTGAATAACATGCTCAAATCCATCAAAACCCATAAGTCACCGGGACCACTGTACGTGCATCCGTTGATGTTGAAGGAGTTTTCCGACCAGCCAACTACGCCACTGACTCAGTTGTTCAACATATCGTTGGCTACTGGCAGTCTACTTCGGGAGTGGAAAAAAGCAGTGGTTGTTCCGCTGTACAAGGGCGGGACAAAATCCACCTCGACCAATTACCGCCCAGTTAGCCTCCCTTCCGTAGCTGGAAAGGTCATAGAAAGGCTGGTGGCTGCTCGCATACGTGAACATCTGGAGCACTACCAGCTGCTGTGCGCAGAGCAGCACTGTTTTCGGAGAAGCAGATCATGTCTGTCAAACACGTTGACTGCTCGTGAAAGTTGGTCGAACGCCAAGGCTGAGGGATATGTCACGGACGTCATTTTTGTGGACCTCAGTAAGAAGTTTTATAAAGTTCCTCGCAATGGGTTGTTGTTGGAACCCCGGGCCATCGGCATCTCCGGGCCCATGCTTCACTGAGTTGAGGACTTTCTGATCGAGAGAACCTTTTCCGTGAGGGTTGCACAGTCCCAGTCAGCGTGGTACCCAGTTAGCAGTGGCTTGCAGCAAAGCTGCTTGCTAAGACCCCTGTTGTTTCTAGTGTTTGCGAACGACTTACCATAGACCATTTGATTCCAGTGTCCTATCTACACCGGCGACCTAAAGATCTGGTGCACCATTCGATCGGCAGAGTATCGTGAGGTACTACGAGTGGATCTCTGGGTCCTAGGCAATTGGCCGACCACCTGAGGTCTACCGATAAAAGTGGACAAATAAGCGAGCGTGGGGACTGGTGGCCCCAGCGATACTTCCGGCTACTGCCTTGGGAGTATCGTACTCCGTCACATGCAGGAGGAAAAGGACCTCGGAGTTGTTGTCACCCACAATCTGATGACTCGAGCACACAATGAGAGCTTGCGCCTCAGCGAGGAGGACACTTAGTTCCACTCGCAGTTCATTGGGCCTCTACCCCTGGACACTTTCCGACTGCTGCTTTTCTCGCATGTACGCCCTCGCTCGGAATATGGCGACCGGCTGTGTGCCCCTCTACGGAAGCGGAAGAAGCCAAACTGGAACGAGTGCAAAGTGCTGCCACATGCCTCGTGGCCGGACTGCGCGGGTTCAGCCATGGGGAAAGCCTGGAAGTCACCCAGTCGTTTCCCATTGCCTATCGACGTTTTCGAGGTTACCTCATCTACGCCAGGCAAATAATCCGTGGTGGGCTGGGCCGGGAACTACAGCCGGAATTCCCGCTCAGGAATAATGATCGTACCATAGAACACACCCTGACTCTTTGTAAGGTGCACTCCACCGGCTTGCCGGCCATCCGTCGGTTGTCAAGGAGAGTGACTAATCTCTGGAACGCTCTAACGACCGAAGTGATGGAAGAGGAAGCCGAGACACTGGTTAAGAGAAAATTGGACCAGGCCTTGAAGGATTATTGGCGGAGCCCCGACATCTCGCCGAGTCAATGGAGTACGATGCTATGGAGCTCATACTGGATGACTTCTCACTGCCTTTTACCTGAAGACTGAAGACTGACTGAGCTTAGCCCTGGCAGCCGCCCCCGGGGCTTGCTAACTCGATTCCGCCGTTATCTATCACCGAAACATCGGTCACGACCGAAGATGGTGCGAAGTGTTCAACCAGTTAATAACCATGCACAGAAATCCTCAATCCATCAGGGAAGGCACCCCATATTCCTATAGTCCATCTCGTCACTCAGCCCTAATGGCACTCGACAGTTTACTGTGCCTAGGCCAACTCAAAAACCAGAGAAAAAGTCATTACTAGGTGGAATACACATTATTAGCACTGCAAGCAATTCTAAGGCACTCGCCAAGCCACATTTCTCATTGCTAAGCACCCCAAAGCGAAGCCATACGGAGTGCAACAAGGGGCTAAGGAAGATTGTTCGGGACCTATCTTCCCACTGAGAACCACCCTCTGCTAATTGCACGGTGCATAACTCCCAGTCGTGCTTTTTCCACAAACTCTGGTTATCCTCCTAATCAAGCTGCTACAACTAACCCCGGTTCCTTTCCAATAATGCCACCCTTCATACCAAACTATTACTCTAATGTTTTACATTACCTCTATCGTAACCTGAGTAATATTTTCCCCCATGAATCACCCACTTTTATCATTCGAATATCTTGCCTACCCCGAATCTCTTTCCCACGGCAGGCCACCCACAACCGTACCCGCGACCCCATAATCTCTGCGGTGAACAACATCCATATATTCCACTTCCATTTCATATTCCCCCTCCAGATCACAGCCCATAAACTTGTTGATGTAAAGAGGGTACCTGTGTTACCTTCCGTGTTAGGCAGATACCAAGGTACTTGATACTACTACACTTCCTTCTTCTCTCCCACTTAGTAGGTACTTGTTCCTCTCTCCTAATATTTCTACTTCCAAGCCATCAGTATCTACCACTAGCAGGGCTCTCGTTAGCGAACTCTCAAGGTGTTGATCCGAACTGAGTAGGCCTACAAACCTTTGACCTTCTTCTAGTCTAACGGCCCCAGTCAGCACAAACCATACCCTGCCTGGCCTAACAATCAAGCTGACTCCCTCGCCAGATAAGTCCACCCAGCTTATTTCACCATTCATGGCGTGTCATATTCACTCATCTACATTACCAACTACTATATCTCAAGGGACAGTGATTGCGTTATCCATTCCTCACCCGGCAAACTTCGTGCCGGAATCCCATAAAGATCCCATGGTAAATAATGGCTCCAGCAAACGGCTCTCACCCTTTATGCTGAATGCATGCTCAATAGTGAACAAGATGCGAATGCTGCGGATATTACTGTTCACGTCTAATTACGACCTCATTTTAATTACCGAAACCTGGTTGACGGACAGTACTCCAAACGAGGGCATCGCTATCGCCGGTTACTTAGCTTTCAGGAAAAACAGACTCACCCAGCCAGGGGAGGTGTTGCCTCATATAGGTAAGGCGAACCTTGCGAGCGAAAATACGTCAGCACCCCATACCGGATAACTTGCCGGATTCAGTTTGGTCACAAGTCATACTAGGATGTTCTGACTTTATTACCAGTTGCATCTACTGCTCCCAAATAACAATCAAGAGGACTTCTAGCCTTTATTAGAAGCGTTGAACGTCGTTGTTGACATGACCGGCTCCAAAACGGTGACCGAGGACTTCGAAACAGCAGGCATCCGTCGGTCCACTTTAGAAGCCCCACTTCACTTGCTACCTTTTGTGACCAGCTTCCGTTTAGGGGGATGGACTCAACAAATGATGTACCCAACTAGAGGCAGTAACATTCTTGACATGATTTTTACGGTAGGGATATCTCGGGTACACTCATCGGTCGTGAACAGCATCCTGGGATGTTACCACTTTTCGGTAAGGTGTGAGCTTTCAGTGCCAAAAGAACTATCCACAAACCAACCGCCAAAAGGCTGTTCCACCAAGCTAGCTGGAATCACCTGTCCTCACTTATTCGCGCCCAGAACTAGGAGACTTTCGTTTTATCTGACGACTTGCATACTGTGGTGGATCAGCTTTACTCTACCCCAAATGCGTGCCTTGACGTGATCAACTCAAAACAAGGACCACCTGAAAGCGATCGACCAGCGTTTGTCGATTAAAAACGTTTTCTTTACTACTGCGCGAATCCCTCAGGTTGAGAGATTTCTCGTTGTTCTTAAAAATGAACCATTCGTCCCATTGAATACACCTGACTGAAATAACTCTCAATAGAAACAGGGACTAAGAGCTATGGGTCATCTTAAAAGAACCGGGGCTTTATCCAAGCTGATGAAACCGAGAAACGGTCAGTGCAACTCTCCTATCTAATCCGTCACATATAACGACAACTGTATGACAAACTCCCAAGAGACCTCCGAGGCATTCAGAACCTTTTTGCTTCGCTTTTAAGGACCGATGACTCTCCATGCCTATATCTACGCGGCTCCCAGCAATTTCATTTCACCCAAACGAGTTAACAGTACAGCTTAATAAAACTAGGCTGTCGTACCACCCCGGGTCAGATTTCGTACCACCGGCTACTTACAGTCCAGGTGGAACTGATATCCCGTTCTTGTTGTCATAGGTTTTCAATTTATCCATGAGGAGTAGCAGTTTCTTCTCCCATAGGGAAACCTCAACTATTATCCCAATTCCTAACAAAGGTTCACGACAAGACCTAACCAAATATCGACGGGGGAACTACTCATCACTTTTTCGCAAATTATGCAGAGACTGAGTAAAAATAAGCTGACAACCTCCCCACTGAAAATAACCCCATCGACCCTAGACAGCAAGGTTTTCTTCAAGAAAGATCATGTGCCGCTTGTGTGAGTGATTTCCCTAACTTGGCAACTACAGCCACCAACAGTGATAAATCAGTGACCATAATCTCCTTTGACGTGCCTGAGGATTTTGATTGAGTAGCTCATAACAAACTACTCGCTAAGATGATAACCTACAGAATTGATAACCCTATTCTGGGTTGGTTTTCGTTGTATCTTACATTCCAAAAACAGGTAGTGGGCTTTGACGGCAGTTTATCATCGCATCGACGGGTAACTAGTGGAGTTATTCGGAGTAGTGTACTAGATCCCTTGCAGTGAGCTTGATCGTTCTGAGAAAATGACCTTTTTCCGGGAATCTTTTTGGGTCTGTTTTCTCTACGATCTTTTCTGCTTATGACATCGACTCCAATGTTTATTCGTTTGCGTATGTTTTACTGGACTGACTTTTCCGAGGTTTTCATCGACCTTCTTATGAATCACTTTCACTTTCGGTCCTTCGCCGATTGTAGACTCTCTCGGTTTGCTTTCTGCCCAGTTGTTGCGTTCACTTCGGTCCCATGTTCTTCTCGCATTGGTACTGTTTATGTATCACAATATATGGAATACTACTTTGCGTCTGTCAACCGACCTTCACCTTTTCTATTTGCCCGATAGTGGTGATTACGTTGGTTTTTCGCTGTTAGACGGAATAGGAGACAAGCTCACTAGCCGCGCTCGAGAGTCTTCTATACCCTTGCGTTTTTTCGTGCATGATAATGACATTTTTTACGTCATCATACATGGCGCTGCTTTCCCTTTTACAGACGACAATGAAGTTATGTGCTCCTTTGAACCTGGCACTCTAGCTTCTACCACTGCTGAAATGACTGGCGATATACCATGGCAAGATTCACGGAGCAACCAATGGTTGGTGAAATTCTCCGCTGCCAAAAGCCGTATCCTTATGGGTAGGTGTCAAGTCCCAGCAGGAAAGTTTGAAATTAATGATCATTTCTCCCCCATAGTCCGGAAGCAAGAGACTTGAAACCACAATACTCCTGTATGTTTAGTTTCTCCGAAAATTCGGCAGTGCAGGTTGGTAAAGCTAGACGGCTAATTGGTCTAATCATTGAAACTTTCAATCTTCAGGAGAGCAAGCTAAGCATTTTTAGAACTCGAGTCAGACGGTTTTTTGGAAAACTGCCCTGCCGTCTTTTCTAACTTGCGGCAGATTGATTGGTTGGCAAATGAGGATGTGCAGCGTAGATCTACCAGACGGTTACTAGGATATTTTTCGCTCTCTTATTATAAGGAAAGGTGTGTAGTACTGCACCTGGAGCCCCTACGGCCACGCCGTTCACGAATAAACCTGTCTTTCTCTTGCAGTATTGTAAAGCGTACCTCTTGTTACTCAGACCCCCAGGTCAAAACTCTCTCCAACCATTCTTTACGAGATAGGGACTCTACGGTCTTGGTTCCAGTATCTAGGACTGCGACGCGGTCTAACTTCTTTAGTATCGCACATTCTCCCCTTTGGAACAAGCCCCCACATCGAATCAGGTTGATATCATCGGCCTTTTTATCATTCAAAAGAGAAACAAATAAACATCTAACAGTACAGTAACTCTATAAAATGCATGATCCCTAAATTTCCAATAGTCGATCATACAAAAAGTGCCTGGGATACTAGTGAGAAGCTTACCATCTCTTGTAAAGTAGACAATTATTGCCGACGGATACTGAGGAACATGTGGATCCGTTCTGTATTACCGTAAGCGGGCTAAAGCAGTCAGGCACGTACTCTGTGATTGCCAACAACACTTTCCTCGTGTTTGTTTATCCACTTCCTATTTTCGACGCCCCTGACCGGGCCCCCCTTTGCCACCGTTACCCTGTCGGTTCATTGTTTCATGTTGTCTGTTTTAATCGTAGACGGTAAGGTTCTTTTTATCAGCCGCTGCCACGTGTAAGAGTATCGCTAATGCTAGCAAATACATGGTAGTATATAAAGTATTGTGCCCCCAAGGTACCAGCCTCATTTAAGCGTCAACTATTTACTCGTTATTGCCCCATTTCACAGCACGAGATTTCAGGTCTCGTTCTGATGAACAAACCACCGCAATTCATGTGGTTTCTCATCCATCATCCATCGAACTACACATAAGTATTTGCCTCAGGTGTCGCTCATTCTCGCATTCCTGTCTCACCGGCAATTCTGGCTAAGCCTCACAATAATTTGTCACTAGTACTGTTCTTTTTGCTTCTCGTGTGTTGTTTAATCCAAAAAGCCGGACCTTGCCGTCATGACTGCCCGTTTCTTTTATTGCTAATTTCCTGGCACGATATCGTTGTTCTGTGCCTCTCCCTTAACCCACGACTGGTAGAATTTCCCGACGGCAGTCTTTTCCTTTTTGCTTCCAGAACCTACCCCCTAAGAATTATCGTCGCCTGCTCCCTCCGATGAATAACTTGGAACTTCTCCCGCTGGAAGGGAAAAATAAGGTTTACACAGGATCTGATTTTCGCCCGCCACATGAAAGCTTCTCCAGAGTTCCCACCACCCGACTACTAGAACTTGGACTACTTGATCTCACTGCATTCATACAACTCATTCCTATCCCAGCGGTGCGGAGCGCGGGCAGATTTACCGCTTTCGCCGGAGCACATTAGGTGAACTAGACATCTGCATAGGTGTGCGGGCACAACTAGGTTGGCGGATCGCACCCCCTTCTCCAGAAACTGTTTTCAGGTTGGGTGTCTAGCGCACAGTCAGTCCTATTAACTGGCTTTGCTTGTAGGTTACGAAGTTATACCTTTATGCTTGAGCTGCTGTTGCAAATATTCACTCCGTTCCTCTCCAGTTGTCACCGGCTTCTCTTTTAGCTTGCTCTCCACGTTGACGCCATATTCTGCCCTTTTCATGTCCAGCACCATTTATCACTCTCCATGTACGCATATATGAATGGCTTTCACCTCTACCTGCTATCCATCTTTTCTTCTGCATACAGTGGTTGGTTATGAAAACGCTCACCGATCTTGGCAGGTACTCTTTTGCCTACTTTCCAGGGGTCGCACTTCTGTCTGTTGTTCTGCCCCATACGTAATTATGTCCGATCCCGATGTTCGAACTCGTTATACTATTCAATCAATGGCACATTTATTGTCACTGTTCATTCCCCCACCAGTCACCAAAAGACTTCCGGTGCTGACTTAGCTTTCCGTAGTCCTCCAGTGGCCAGTGGGATGATTAGCCATTGTCTGCCCTCTTTATCAGTCCATCCGATCGCCTCTACTGAGCCCTTCCACTGGGTTACTCGGATTTTGCAGATCAACAAGTTTCCTCCATGTTTGAACTTCCCCGATGTGCTTCTCATGCAGCTTTGTTGCTCCGTCACCATCATTTGTCACATATGTCAAATATTCTTTAAAAATGGTACTCTTACCGTCTACCTAATATACCATCATCTTTCTTACACCCTCGTTCTGGAACTTTCTCTCTCCTTCCAGATGTAGCATTTGTATGTTATATTACTGGGACTGACCCTGTCTCCAGCCTATAAATCCCACCACCTTCTGTGCCGGCTGATATATTCTATTCTGTAGCCGTTGATCCACTGCCTTTTTCCGCTATATACGTGAGCAGTTTTATTCATCCATCATTTTTGCATGGCACACTATATACAACATTCATCTATTAACGTACACTCACCCGTGAACTACTCTATCACCTCTCTTGCAAAACTAAATCCTGTGTACTCGCTGTAGCCACGAAGTCCATATTGATTTATCTTCCTATTTCGCTTTGACATTTCTTACCAGCCCTATATAAAGGTCACCATTTGCTGCGCCTTCTCCCATTTTCGTCCGGCCGTTTCCCCCCATCACTACTCTGGTAGTCTTTCTCCTTCGAGAAGCGTCAAATATTTGCTATATATTTGATTCATGCAGTATCCAGCCTCCTTCTTATGTCAGTGTCTTCGCGGATTGATATATTTCCATGCTGATATCTCTTGATGTACCTGTAATAAAGTGGACAATTCACCGAACGCGTCGATGAGATTTATATCCATATGCCCTTTATATTCTGCATCCTGCAAGTAACTCTTTATATTCCGCCCGGATGAATTCCTCTTTCAATAAATACCAGAAAAATATCCCTTGAATACGTTCGAATTTCCACCAGTGTTAAATACTTCCTATACCATTTATGCATGTACTTCGGACCTCCAGCCGACATCACCAAAAAGTAGCCGAACAGACTGTTTAACCATGAGTCATCCACTTGCCGGGGGTCATTATCATTAATTCCTTTTTAATGTTCCCCTATAGTCCTCTGTGAGCACTTACTGTATCCTACTGTTAACTCTGATTCTGTCATCAGTTGTACCGCTTGTACACGCATTGCAGCACATGTGGCGCCTATTCGAAATACTCTATTACTTTTATTGTTAAAGTAAAAAACCCATTTACTTGCATCCTGCTTACCTCACCTGTCAACTTTCATCACTCTGCTCCACAGATTTCTCATGACGGAGCGCCCTACTGTATTGTGCCCGCAATCTCTCGCTGGATATCAGTTACTCAAGTTAGTGGTCTCCCAAAGAGCCCAAGATTGATAGCGGGCTACTTTAGAGCACCAGAAGTTCGCTGGACATCATTCACAGCACAAGAAACTTACTACATTTTGAATGCATTTCACTTGGAAGTACGAAAGCTGCACTTCATTTCCCCAACCAGAAGCGACAACACTCTTGGCTTAATATCGTTGCTAGGATTAACCCAGGTTATACCAACAGTTCAGGAAAACCTACCCGGGAGTGATCAAACAACTGTTCAGTGGTGATTCACAGTGCCAATAAAATATAAACGGCCGACTCCCCGAGTCAACCACATCATATCGCCAACTGCAAAGTACCATCTTCTCTGATTCGCGGCCAAAATTAAGACACATTTTAAGAGCGGGTCCTCAGCTGGCGGCAGAGCAACTCTACTTCATACTTGAGCAGTACCTCAATCTAATAACTCCGTCACAAGAATCGACAATCCGCCCTAAAGGGAATAAACTGTCCCCTCTCAAACTGAAGTTAGGTAGACTCCTACTCGCTAATCCTGAAACAGGGGATTTTTCACTGTTTATTAAGACAAACCTTCTACCTGAAACGACGAAATTGCACTCCGAGGGCGAAGTAATACAACAGGAACACAGGGCCTTACATCATTCCAAGAAAGTCAAGATTCTTGCAAAGCTGATAAAACCGAGGAACACCAAACTAACATCATCTACCCCTTCTCGCTCTTTTGATAACACGTATCTCTACAAACCATTGGGCTAAGCAGGATCGCTTAACACGTTTTTTCCCCTTCTTCAGCCAGAGAAGCAGCACAGTTTTTCCACGACCCACCAGTACCCTCATCTGGGCCGCTTTCCCTTGTAACATTCCTACCCTCCGAAATCGAACCTTTATTTTCAAATATCAAAATGTATTACAACCCAGAATTGGACTCGTTACCATCGACCATCATTTGACTAGGAGGTCCAGATATCCCAATTCTTTTATCAAATTTATTCAATCTGTCTATAAGCTTCAGTTGGTACCCTGCACAGTGGAAAACTTCGGTTATTATTCCAATTATTAAGAAGGGAACATGGGAAGACCCGGCCAACTACCGGTCTGCTAATCATGCCCCCGTGGTATCGAGGCCTATAGAATGATTAATAATAGTTAAACCAACGGATCACCTCCTAAAAATCACCTTTTAAGTAAAGGTCAGCACAGTTCCATTAAACATCGACCTTGCGCAGATGGTACGACCGATTTTCTGAACCTCGTTACGATAGCTGCTAACGATGGTAAGGCGGTGACCTCATTCTATTTAGACAAATCGAAAGCCTATAAGCTTGAGTCTCATGTTCGTCTGTTACCAAAGGTCCAGGCGTATGGCTTCTTTGACCCACTGTATGCTAGACTGAAATCGTACTTGTCATTGAGCAGCCAAGCGGTAAACTTTGATGGCACTATTCCCACTCCTAGCCCTTTAGCCAGCAGTGTGATTCAAGGTAGCCTACCGGGCCTGTTGTTGTTCGTCATGTACATAAATGATATATTTACCGTGGTTTTCCATGGGACTCCGTTTTATTTGCTGACGATGTTAAGTTATTGTACTCCTTTACAAACGTGGAATAAGCCTCCACCAATAGCCCTTGGAATAGGCCACCTGCCGAGATTTAAAAGGGAAGAAAACAAACTGCCCGATGTACTGACACTCGTATCCAACAATGGCCCGTACACATCGGAGGAGCAAGCTTACGAAGTTGGCCTGGGTTACTGACTCGCGGGTCTGAGTCACAGGCCAGGAGATCTACGTACCACACGAGTTGCCGTACATCACTTAAATCCTAATAATCTTTCATGCACAACCTTTGTTTCGCCAAGTCAAATCATCCGTCAAGACAACATCCACCCAAAATGGCAACTATAGCCGTAGCTCTACAGCTTCTTCCTCGCCCGTCCCGCTTACTAGGTTCTCTATGGGAGAAGCTAAGTCTTATTTCTTGTGCTTGAAGTGACTCATCGACGTAATTCAATCTCTAGTTTTGACGTCACGGAAGCTGGTTCCACATACTACCCACAAACTATCCTCCAACTACCTTGATTCCTAGTCTTTACGCAGGATTTCGTCTTTTATTCTGCAGAGAGTTTACACCAAATGCAGTTCCAACCTCATCTCTGAATCTCGTGGCTCTTACCTCTCAAAAGTTGTACCGTTCAATTTATCCTTCTTACTTGCCACAGCCTCAGCATCATAATGCTTAGCTTACCTATTGACTACCATCTAGGTCCACTTATTTCATCATTTTATGTAGTAATCTTCCGCCTAGATAACATTTACCTAATATGTCAACTATACTCCTAAACCAAGATCCTTCTTCTTTTCCATCCCGTGTACTAGGTTGTTATTTGAAGGAAACTCAGTCCCAATTCTTGTTCCTTATCTACATCGTACCAACTTTCTTCTAATCGTCCAAAGTGGTCTCATTCTCTTTCTCTTAGTTCGTCCTGGCATTTAACCCAAAGTCCTATTCCGGCGACCACCTTTTATAACCAAATCATCTTTATCCTTCTTCATAGTTCTCGCCCGTTTTCGCATCCCCTTCCTATTCCATCCCCTCGTAGCTCGCATTCTTTCAAAAATGGTTCCAGGTTCTAGATACTAGAAGTGTCTTTTTGACTACTGACCGTTTATCCTCAGCTGATAGCGTCTCAAACTGCGTTTTTCCATACCTATTTTTCCAGACAACCGCTGTTGCGCATCTTCCATATGATGGCTCGGACTGATCCCCCGACAAAACCGGCAAACACATCCATCTAAAAATTCAATACCTGCCCGTCATTCCGCAGCTCTCCCACCGGCCCAGCTCCTCGGAATCCCTCGCTACCTGGTCGCAAGCTCCCGGACTATTCGACCTCTACAGCCGAGCGAAAACGCCGATATCACACGCGCAAATTTCGCCGGTGTAGGGCGCGATCAGATCCACCGCTTTGGCCTGCGCCCATCTGGCGTTCCGGACGTCTGTAACCATGTGCGGGAGCAGCCAGGATGGCAGGTCGCACCTTCTGTCACCAAAAACGGTTTTCAGGTTGGGCGTTCATCGCAAAGCGGCCGCACCCACCGGCTCCGATTGCGGAAATAAAACACTTTTTATACACCCAAAATGCTGCAAACATGCGGCTACCTCTCCCGCCTACCACCGACTTTTCATCGTACTCCTCTCCACCCTCGTCCTCTTGACTCAGCGCTTCCTATGCCCGGTAAAATTTACTTTCCTTAGCGCATAATTATCGTGTATTAAAAAACCCGTTACCTTACTGGGCTCACCCCTCATGATCGTTTGTCCCGGGGATTAGAGCCAAACCACTCACCTATCCCATCCGCTAACTCAATCAATCCCCAAGATGAAACTCCTCCCATTTTATCACATTTACCGATGTATTTGAAAAAAATCACATTTAATTTTGCCATACACTTCCGTTCGACAACTTCCAAACGGTATGTTTCACTGAGGAATATTCGTCTCCACGGCATCCCAACAGTCGACGATATTGCTCTCTCCATCTGCCTTGTGGTTCGCCTGCACAAGGCTATAGCATTATGATACCCTCACCTTGCAAAGAGTTTGTCCTCCCAATATATGTACATCTGAGCGACACCTGTATAGTGGTCTTCTGCTTTGTCGCCATCACGTGATCTACATTTTAAAAGAACATCGGTAGATAATATTTTACCTGTCAATTACTTCATCTTTCTGTATGTTATGAGTCTCTACCATTGTCTTGGTTACGCATCACACATTGATCTGTCTCCCAGTTCCCATTTCCATGTTGATCCATCATATTCCACTTATCGGGAAGTAAACGATCTGCTCGACGGTTACCTGTTTATATCCGGCCAATTCTTCCGCCATCACTCTAATGACCTCTCCAGATGTGCTGTCCATTTGGTTTATCACTGACTCCACGAACATCCAGCTACCCAACTTCGTAACTCTATCCATCGGTTGTTTGGTGTCTTTTCATATCCGGTGTTTTACCTTGGTAAATCCTCTCAGACGATTTTGATCCACGCAACTCTCTGGTCACCATGTTCAGCCAGTAGATAACGCTAATTATTACATAAATACCTGTCATTTGAGTGCACATCTTTGCAGACCCTAACTCCGCTACTATTGGGGATACGCATCACACACTGAGCTGTCGCCAAGTTCCCATTCCCATGTTGGTGTATCGTATTACACATTTCTGAAAGTAAAGAATCTGCCAAACGATTTCCAGTCTCCATCTGGCCAATTCTTTTAGCACTACCTAGGAAATCTTTCTCAGCAGACGAGTATTTCACTAGGTATTTAACTGACTCAGCCGATATTTCTTCGTTGCACCTTATGAAGGTAATCTTCGAAGGATTCTTGCTTTGCGTCTATAGTTTCACTCCTTTTCATCGTCTGATTTCCAACCCCAAGCCGTCTCATATACCGCGGAGGGCTACGGCTGGTTTACATCTCCCTAGGGAACTTCTTTTTCCTCAAGGTAAACAAAACTTCCGTCGGTCGTGTTTGGTTCCCCCTTTGTGCAGTCTTTCTTTTGTGAAATTTGAGCGCAAGTCCACTACTTTCAATCAGCTCCACTCGGACTCGGCAGGTCTGGTCACCTGACCTTGAATTCAAATTTGCTGGGCTCCACTGTTGAGAGTAACTTGAATACTTTCTCCCATGCCATATCGAGGAACATACTTGAATCGTTCTCTTGGAATTCGGATTCTGCTTCCAACTGTACCACTTGATCTTGCGCTGCAGCATGCTCAGGGGTTACCCGAAATAAACCATTATTATTATTATTATTATTATTATTATTATTATAATTATTGTCAAAAAGGTTGTGTCGAGCTGGACATACTGTTTCATCTGCCCACCTCCTCTCCCCGGAGAACACGCTGAGACCCCTTGGGATTAACTTTTCTGCCCTTCTGCGAGTCATTAGAACTACTGGTTTAGGTGCTTACCCGTCATCACCAACAATCTTTTTCAAATGCTGTCTCTGCTTTTTCAAAAGATTTTAGTCAACATACTTCCTCTTTTGACCTCGTCAATCGCGCCTCAATTCCTAGGCGATTTGCCCCCTTTCCTGCTGCGTCTGATTACGCATCTGAACCAAAAAGCCGGTTTTGCTCGTCACTGAGCCATGCAACAACCTGACCTTCAAATCCAATTTCGCGGGGCATTCCTTCATGCGACCACTAAAACCTCCACACTCGTCTGTATTACGTACACTCGATTGACTATACAGGAATCCCTGCCGTGAAATTACTTGTGCCAAGTGATCATGCAGCCATGCATGCTCCGGTTGTCTGAAATAAACCATCATCATCAACCCGACGGGACAGAGAAATCACGAAAATGAAGCAGGTTACTGGAAAAGCCTGTTAAGTCCTGGGTTACGGAACCGGCCTGATAAAGAGCCACGTCACTAGTATATTTAAACTATTGCGCAGGAAAACTGGACGAAGATTCATCATTGTAGGTGAAAAACAATTAGGAGGAAAGTACCGCTATCTGAAACACTCCTGAGCTTTTCTCCAGCTGTTTGGATGTTTAAAGACCCAGTCGTGTGCGCTGAGTCCTGTTGGTGAAACGATCAGAAGACCACGTTCATTAAGGTGTGAGACAGCCGAAAGCCTCCAGTTTGTGGAGAAGCAGAGACAGAGGAATAGAATCAAAAGTGGATGAATGGTCTAGAGGGGTGCGTCCAACAGGCTTCACTGAATCTTCCAAGGATTCGGTTGATTGGTGGACTGCGGGGCAATGGCTTCCGCAGTGGACCTGCTAAATTTGTAGACAAGCCGTAGGGAGTCGTCGGGTAAGTTTATAAAACCATTCGAAAGCTTACGAATGACACTGTCCCTGGGCTTAGGACCTGATGAAGTGAGAGCATCTGAACCTAGAGGTTTAAGAAAAGGACAAGCGACGACTGGTCTCTAGGAGCCTGGAATACAACAAGGTATAAAGATTTGTTTAGGAGAGAAGTAAATATATCAGTCGGAGCAGCTGCACGGTGTCTTAAAAGTGATAACGATACCCATCAGGACAGGCGCTTCAAGTTACTTTGGAAGTACGGGGAAGGTATAATGCCTCTTTTGTGAGAAACGGGGTTATTTGCACCCCTCCTCAGGAATGAGAGAAGTCGGAGGTTTATATACCGAGTGCATGAAAGCAATGTTGATACCGTCACTAACAGCAGCAAGCTTCACTTGTTTCGTTTTCCTCCCAGATGGCAGCAGAATGCCTTGCCGTGTTCAGTTACTGTTGTGGCTACCCAGGAGTTGACCGGCGTACATCTAGCCAGTGCCTTCAGATTTTTCTTTGTCAAAAAAGAAGAGTATTGTACCGTAGAACTGCCTTGGGCTTTGTAGAAATATTTGTTCCATTCCCCAATGATTTCAACGTGGGAGAAGAGGACGGCCGTTACAGGGAAGGGGGTTTCTAAGGGGCAGCTTACATGGAAAATAAAACAAACCATCTCTACTAAATATTTGACGCTACCACTGAGTGACAATTAGAAAGAAAATAGGAAAGACGCGCGAGAAAGGGATTTATGTAGGAGAATAATGCTGTCATGTGAGAAATTTCGGGGACCGATTTCGATTTGGCTGGTTTGCCTGAAGGAGTGGAAAGCGGAACAGGAGTGTATTTTGGGCCTCAACAGAAACAGATAATGGCCACTGATTGAGACAGGTGCACAAGGCCTCAGAGAAAATGATTCAGGATGGTTGGTGATAATCCGGCCTGAAACGGAATCGCCTTTGCTTGAGAAGCACAAAGTTAATTTGGGTCAAACGCGGTAAAGGGGTTGAGTAGAAACGGGACTAAAACCGCCTACTGTGGTACGCATCTTTTCATCTTACAGGGAAACAGGACGAGGCAAAAAAGGGTCAAGGAAAGATGAAGTGGCTTTTTGTGTGGTGAACGGAGCCATGTGTAAGTTTGGTGCCCATATGGCCAGAAAATTTAGGATAGCTATGGGTAACTAAACAATCAGTATCGTCCATCGAGTGTGGATAAACGACCTCACACTTGCCACACCAGGAAGGGTCGACGTATTTGCCCACACCACCTCCATTTTCATTGCCGGTTGAACTCCTGGCCTGCCGGAACAGCTTTAAGCCAATTATTGACACCAGTGAGTCTGCAGTCTATGGTTTTAGCCATGATTATTGTATGTGAACCAAACGGGTATGAACGTGGATGCAAAAATGAAGAATGAGGTGCAGATCCGACATTTCCGCGGGCAGAGAGCATATGCTGGTACTGAACAAAGACGGGACAAACATCTTTGCCGGAGGGGTGCATTTGAGAACAGCCTGCTGGCCAGCACGGACGCGTTTTTCGGGTCGAAATGGAATTTCTTGATATAAATGGCCGATTAAATCAGGCTGAGCGGGAGATTTAATATTCTGTTCTAGTAGAAGCAGTTCTGCTTGCGCACAGTGGCGTACATCAATCATAGCGAGTAAAATTTCCTAATTTGATGAGATGATCGCTAACACGGAAATGCAGCGAAGTCAATTAAAGGGTGCGCGGCAAAAAGTCTTGCTAAGTAGGTGTACCGGCCCGTTTTTCTCCAGAGCCATCTAAGGTCCACTCTTATGCATTGCCACAAAGGTACCGGTTTTCCAGCCCTGAGGCGGCTCACCCTGACACAAAGTAGACCTGTACAACTTACACACGGATAGATGCCATCTGGACCCACTGACTTATGAACAGAATAATTTCTACAGGTGCCAGCGCGTGACTTCCTCTGAAAGATTTTGTAGATTTAACTGCGGCGGAGGATGGATCAGTGCCAAACCAGCCAGTACCCCATCATCCACACTACATAGGCTACCGAAGCTTTATCCCGGAGTGTTCGCTTTGCCGTGGCCATCGGTGGAGGTAACGTGGTCCCTAGTGGTTAGCAGACCTGTGGCATCCTTTGTTGAGCCTTTTGACTGTGCGTAGTTATCTACTTTCTTCGGGTGCTTTCTTAAGCATTCGGCCAAAGTGAGCCCAGACTCTAGGTGGGAGGTCTGCAGAAAGTTAACCATCTTGTTTCTGAGCTTCTTATGGCTAACCCAAGATAGCCAGGTGCCGGATAGTTTTGTAGAGGTTCCAGCTACTTATTCTCTTGGTGAGTTTGGCTACTGCAGTCTTCCAAAGCGTTGGCTCGACCTCTCCACTCCTTCCTCTCAAGGGTGCGAAGAAGCTTTGGAAGGCATTTAAGGATCCATTTATGACCTTCCGGCTTCTCCCAGCAGTGGCTTGTCTAAGGTTTACCAAGTCAGCCTTATCGCCTTATTGCGAAGCAAACCTTTGTTTAAACTATCAGAATAACTAACCAATCCTGAGGTTGCCCTGAGTTGCCGCTTGTGTAAACTAATGTTGACGCGCACGTTATCACTTTTGCTTGAAAGTGTGCAGAATTGCAGCTTATCTACTCCATTTGGGGATTTGTTGTTGTTAGATCAAGAAAAGATGCACAAATGTCGAGATTCGTACTCTGGCGAGCTCCTCAGATCCTCAGTCCTCTTCGGTGCTTGGCCAGTCCCGGGGAACCTTCAGGTTAGGCCTCTTCCCCTTTCTATTCAACAGCTTTTTGGATCTCACCGCCCGGTCCCAGTCACGATGGTCATCCTTCTTTGCAATAAGGATAATACCATAAAGGTTAGTTGGTACCTGATAAAGGTGCCACTAGGAACTGAGCCAGAATGAGAGAGCCAGTTATCTAAAAGTCGGTAGTACAGCGCCTGGTCATACCTCACTGAGTACAGGTTTCCACAAGCTGTCTAGTCTCCTTTTGAACTCAGCCACTCTGCTGGCTGGCGTGACACTGGCGGAGGCTTGGTACAGTCGCTGGCGTCCCTTACTGCAAAAGGCTGACTTCTGACTCAGGCGGTATTTGGCTGCTGTTTTCCGGTGCGCGCCATCTAAGGCACCCACATCCTTGCAGCTAAACTCAGGCTCCTCCGTAGCCTCGTGCTTTCTTGGGCCTTTTTTATTATTTTGAAGGACACTATGAGGTTCCCTCGCCCTCTTCTTCTTTTTAAGAGAAGTAACCAAAGTCACTGCAGTCTCCATTCTTGCGCAAATATCTGTATTCTGCAAACCACCGCGTGACTCATAGTTGTGCCTGCTCGAGGGCCTTGAACTCGCTGACCAAGTGTGCCATACACTTTTGTGCCTAGTTTTATAGACGGGATCAAAGGAATCCTTCGTACAGTGGCAGCATGACCCGCAGAGCTGCCGCCTTCCTTGGGTGGTGCAGAGCTCAACGTTCTTTCTTCAGTAGCTTCTGACTCTAAAGACTTAGCTTTAGTTGGGAGCTGACCACCGCTCCCAGATCCCGGGCTTCCGTGGTCAATTCAGTTTGGTTTCAGGACTTGACGGCGGGATGCTCGAACGTCCCGACTCTTGCACTGGAGAGCTCCTTGGATCCCCCGGTGCTTTGACAATTGGAAGAGACGGCTCTTCTTAAATACTTGGCTGTGATCCTTCCCTCTCCAAAAACTCATCGGATTACAGCCGTTAGTCACGTACACCTCACCGTTGATCTCCCCTGTAAAAAGGATAACATAGATAAGGGTTCCTCGAGGGTTGAAGTGAAAAGAACTAGTCAGTTATCTACAAAAGCCGTGGTGGACTCCTGGTCATACCTCACCAAACAGTCATGCGCAACTTATCTAACCTTCCTTTGAACTCAGACACTGTGCTGGCGCTTGTAACATCCTCTGGCAGCCTATTCCAGTCATCAGCAACCCTAGCTGCGAAGGACTGACTTCCGATGCGAGTCCGAGTCCTCTTTTTCTTAACTGTCAGTACATGACTTCTTAGGCAGCCATTCCCTCGCGGCTAAAATGAGGCCTCTCTGTGACCTCGTGCTTCTACTGATCCTTCTAATATTTGGAAAGCCAATATGAGGTGACCGTATCCTCTTTCTGGAGAAAATAGCCCTAGTTGCTCCAACCTCTGTTTGTAGCACAAATGTCGGTATTTTGCAAACCATCGCGTTATTCGCCCTTGTGGCTGCTCGACGGGCCTAATGTCCCCCACCAAATATGGCCTCCAAGCTTGGATACTGTTTTCTAGATGAGATCTCAAAAAAGCCTCGTAGGACGGCATAAGACCCCCACTTTCCTAGAGCTGACCACCCTCCTTAAATGGAGTGGCGTTGTATGTGCTTTCCGCGTTACTTTCTGGCACTGGTGACCTGGCCCAAGGTCAGCACTCCCATAGGTCCAGGGCTTCTACGGCCTGAGCTGGCGCCTTCAGATTGTCTGGCGACCTCATATCGGGTGGTCCGCGGTCCTTCCTTCTTGATGAAATGTCTGCATTTTCTCAGATTAAGGGGGAAATCCCGTGCTACCGGCCATTGGTATACCTTGTTTAGATCACTTTGAACCGCCGCATCATCTGCAACTCCTATCACGTTGTAGCCATCCGCGAACGAGAAGCAAGAGTGCTCCAACCCGTCTGCAAAGTCGGTGATGTACATCAGGAACAACAGGGGTCCCAGGACTGACCAGTGTCAAACGCCACCGCGCAGTCTCCCATTATCGGACAAGAAGTCTTCCACTCTCGCTCAGAAAACTCTCTTCATTAGGTTTCGTAAAACCCTCTTCTCATGTTCGCCGTAAGTTGCAACGATTCCCACTTTGCTTCGAGCAGTCCGTGGCTAACCGTATCGAAGGCCTTTTGGAAACCCGGACAGCAGGCTTCTACCCGATCTCCTCTGTCCACCCGAATGGTTACCTCATTCAAGAAACTGATAAGGTTGGAGAGACAAGAGAGCCCGTGCCAGAACCCATGCTGTTTGGCAGTCACCAACTTGTTCCTCTCTAAATGCCTCACTACTCTGTCTCTCGGTATTCTGTCGAGAGTGTTAAGCACCACTGATGCCAGTAACTGGTACATGTCTTCTTCTCCGCCCTTATAAACGGGTGTGATGATCCATACAAGCTAGCCTTTGGAGAGCACACTTGTCCAGTGGTGCGTTGAACAGCCAGGATGGACTCTAATGGCATCAGTATTGTTGGGTGGATGCCATCCGGCCCCGCTGTCTTGGATATGTCTAGCGGCTTCAGGCTGTTCAGCACCTCTTCTGTGTTGAATTCTTCGTCCTCGATTTCCGAGACATCACTATCCCCGGTGGCAGGTAGCCCCTTAGCACCCCGGTCGTAACTGTATATCTGCCAAACGAATTCCAACAGGGTCCGTGCTTTTTCCTGCCCGCTTGTTGCCAGCACTCCCTTTGGGCACCTGACCCCGCCCATGGCCTTCCCAGTGCTGCCTTAGACTGACATAGTTGAAGTATGCTTTGGGATTGCTTTTGACGTTCCACTCAATACTTTCCTCGAAGTTGTTCCTACACTGTTTCTGTGTCTGAGATAGTCTAGTTCTCGCTGTTTAGAACTGTGGGAAGGCCCTGTGGCCGCTGGTATTTTTGTACATTTTGAACGCTCTTTGCCTCTGTTTTAGAGCCATTCTCATTCGGCTGGTCCGCCTTGGTGGCAATCCATTCCGTTTGACCCTTCTAAGTAGTGCTACGGCCTCGAGTATTTCTAACAGTGTGCTCCCGATACAACTCCATCGGTGTTTCACGTTGTAGTTAGCGTTCACCATATCTCATTCTATCGGGCGGCCCGATTCTACCAAGCTGTTCTCGTCTATCTTTAATAATAATAATAGTTTATTTCGGATAACCCCGAAGCATGCTGTCCGAATTTATCAGACGCGCTTATTTCCCGAACGTTTAGCCTAAACTGAAGTACGCCATGATCACTCTTTCCTGCGGGGTCACGAATTCTAGAGGTTCTTGGCTGTTTTGGGATCTAGTCATTAACAGGTCAATGGTTGACTGTGACTGACCAAACCGCCATCTTTTCACTTGAATAAAATGTTGGACAAGAGCTTTCCTGTGGATTAGGTGAAGTAATCTCTCCCTAAATGTTACTTCTGCAGCGACTTCCGGTGTCCAATCTTCTTCCGGTTCGTCGAAATCACCCATAATAAAAAAATTCCTTCCGGCATCGGCGAACGCGGTGGGGAGCTCAAGCAGATCACTGTTCTCAGCATTTTCCGCTCCCAAGCTTCGATACGTGCAAACAACCGACGTTTTCGGTCCACTCGTAGCTAAAACAACCTCTACCGCTTGTACTTGTAGACTGCTTTCAATGCCGTCATACTGCCCCGCCAGGAGAACGATTATGCCACCTCCAACTCGACCTTATAGCCCATCCACCCTAAAGCCTTAGTAGAAGTTTGGGACCCGCCCGTTGTCACTTTCGCCTGGTCTTATCCACTTTTCGGTGATAACGATCATATCTTCTCCGTGTCCTAGCTTTAGGCTCTGGCCACTTGTTACCCGTACTTGCAGCATTAAAGTAAGTCACGAGCACCAAGACACCTCCTACTTTCCTGCGTTTTCTAGGGGGGGAGGGGGCGGCAAACGCTTGGGTTTTGAACCTGGTCACCCGGACCGTTTTTTCGTATCACGGTTGGGTTCCTAGCGCTACTGTCGAGTAACACCTTTCCCACCTCCCGGGTTGGTTGGCACATCACCGTCTTTGGAGTCTCATCGGGGGTCATCTGTCTTAATTCTGCTCTCTCGGAGTTGGGACAATCCATTCTTTTAGTAATGGGGCTGGATAACGTTTTCCGCCCTGACCATAGGCTTCATAGTGCTAAGCTCCCTTATCTTGCTTTCCATCTCGAAGACTTTGGGAAGGCCGTGTTAGCATCTGGAGCTCCGGTTATTGCCCCTCCTTGACTGAATATAGCTGATTGATCACTAAGCACCACGTCTATTTCTCCCTATGAGGTTTGTCCAATATGCTCATCTGCAGCAAAGACTTCTCTGTGACAAGGGTTGATTAAATCGACAAGCATGGGTTTTGGTTCGCACTCTTTAGGATCAGCCTCCTCTTTCCACCGTCCCAATATCGTAACTATTTACATGGCTACATGACCGGGGATTTCCACCCCTCGGAGGACGTTGACCAGATGGCATCTCATCGCTCTGGCCCTCCGCTTTCCAACTTGGCCGAACGGCTTCGGAATTCCGTGAACTATCACATTCCGGTTCCCCCCCAGGGCAATATCACTATTTTTCCTCAAGGTGGTCAGAATTTTGGTGAAATTGACCATGTCTTTTCCCAACTTACTTGCTCGCTTATTCAGGACTCCTAATTACTCTGCTGTGTAGCGGGTCGGTAGCACGGCAGCTGTTTGCTATCCCGGCTTTGCTTCGGTGTTCTTTAGGTTTACGGGGTCGCCTCATATCCACTGTTGTCCCTGAACGGCGCAAGATTTTCTTCTTAAGGTTCATATGTTTCCTTTTTCCTCCTCGTAACCTCTGCCTCTCTGGCGGCTTTATTTTTTTTTAACTTAATTAGCTTTTTGCATCGCCGGCAAATCCAGCTAAGTTTATCATATTCATGGTATAGATAACAGTACTTCTCACTTTACCCCGAGCACTTCGTGTAGCGTCATGTTTGACAGGTGTCACGCTGAATTCCTGCGGTGCCTGCCGACATATTCCCCTCAGTACACCGACGCCTTACAAGCTGTTCATCTACCTCGACTATTCGGTTTAGTGTTCTACGATCCACTGGTTTTCACTGGCTGGCTTTCCCGGGCTGCCAATCTAAACGAAAAAGGGGGCAACATGAATAGTCTGGGTAAGCCGAAGGATAGCTAGTAAGACCGATCCCAAATTGGGCCAGTATGTTCCGAATGTCGGCTGGAACTACACATCGGATGGGCCTTGGTCCTTGCCCTTTTGAGGGGAAGCTTCCACACCTTGGGCTACTGATATATCCTGTCTAGATCACTCTGAACGGCCGCGACGTCTGGTCCTCTTATCATTACCACGTCACCTTGAAAGAGAATCACGGGTTTTCCAACCCGTATGCAACACCGGTAATGTACTCCATGAACAACAAGAGTCTCGAGACTAACCTCCGGAGAAGGTTACTATGGAACCCTCTATAATTCGAGGAAAAGCGTCTTGTTCTCCGTCGGAAAACCCTCTCCTTTAGGCTTTGCACGGTCCATTTTTGCATTTTTGCCGCGGGTTGGAACGAATCCATCTCTGCTTCAAGCAGTATGTGTTCAGCCAACTCCAAGGTCTTCTGGCAGTCTGGATAACAGACTTCCCCTCAGTCTACTCGACTGCTTGCCTCATCCAAGAAACTCGTTAGTTTAGAGAGACAAGATGCCTGTGCCAGAACTCACGCTGGATGATAGTTACTAGCTTTCCCTCCTTTACTTACCATTCTGTCTGGTAGGTCGGTACTTTCAATTCATTTTACATGGGACTTTGTGTGGCTAAAGCCAATTGTGCATCCAGATAGCCTTCATGTCTGCTCGCTATCGTAGCCCCCCAAACTGCCTATTCGAGAAGGGGGCAGGTGCTCGCCCATCTAGTCGAGGTTTTTGAGCCCCTGTTACTTCAAGATCTTGCCAAGCTTTTCTAGCTGAGGCGTATTTTCATGGGGAGTGTCGCAGAGTTTTAACTGCAAGCGCGGCCTCGAAGTGAGTTCAGGTCGGTTCAGCCCAAGTTAGTTCAGCCGGTTCAGTTCAGTTCAGTTCTGCACAAGACGGAAGCGGTCCAGAGAAAAACCAGCTCCTAAGTCGCTTCGGTGTCAGCAAGTTTCACGGGCTCCCAAAACTGTAAGTTTATTATTTACCCCGAAAATTGGAATATTCGAGGCAGTATCACCCTCATAAACACATTAGACGACAAAAAAACCAGGGGTTTATCACATCACCCTCATCGTTCACAGAGTTAGCTTTGGGAACTACGTGTTCAAACAAGAATCTAGGGCTTAGCTGAAAGCTGGTTTATTGCTGCAAGCAACAGCATCCTGTAACCGTCCACCTCACAGAGGTGCACTCCTATTTGTAAAAAACTCAACTGCTACTTCCGGACTTGAGTGTGCTCCTTGTTGCCTGGGACCATGTCCTTCGGTGATACACTTAAGAGAGGGAACGAACCAATCACATGTTTATACCTCAGAGCCGTTACAATCTTCTGTGCTCCTGCAAGTCACACAGGTCTGCGCTGCAGGCTACAGAGAGGAGAATAAGACCTCATAGAGGCTGGATTTAAGACATTCTCCTCGGACAGGCGACCGCCTTGGTAAAAGTAGCTGCACCCCGTTCGAGTATTCTGTATCCTTGCAATAATACAGCACAATATTCCAGAAGGGGCCGCATCGAAACCTTGCATGTGACGGTATTACGTCACCTAGTTAATACTACTCCAACCATATATGCGGTTGTCTGACATTGTCTTGAAAACCGTAAGTCCTGTATGGTCGTTGCACTTGGGTCTATCGCCCCGACTCTCTCCGGAATGAAATACTGCCCTTTCTGCCTACTCTGGCAGTCAGGACTTTGCATTTAGCGAGATTCACTAGTGACTCCCATTGATCCGATCGCCTCCGAACAGCGTCTAGATTCCGTAAATAATCAACTCCCCCCAGATTCACATCCTCTGCAAGGACAAGACACAGGCTATTCGAATACCTGTTCAGGGGACTTGCGTAGAAGTGAGAGGGCAAAGGTCCCAGTACAAAACACTGTGGCACACCCCTAGTAACCAGCTCCAAACCAGATTGAAAACCACACATTCAAAATCGGGAACCGTCATTTCCAAAAATGTGTGCAATCCTTTCCCTGCCTTTTCGATTATCCCAAGGGTCTACCGCCTACAATACGGTAGGAGATGGCTTACTGAGTCAAAGGCCTTACCGGAATCTTAATAACAAACATCAGCCGTGCCCTCATTCCTTCCTCTTGTGGCCTTGTTCAAGAACATCGGTAGATTTGTCAAACACTTTTTAACAGGCCAATGTTGCGCAGATGTCAGTAGTTCACTATTAGCCAGGTGAAAGCAACATTGCTTTTTGATCATACACTCCAAGCACTTCTGCAATACTGATTTCAGACTGACCGGTCCATAGTCACAAGCTGTCTGTCTAAACTTGTCTTACTTATTGGTCCATCAGAGGTCCTAGGCCGGTCCTGAGGCGTCTTACCTTTCTTAAGCGACTGTTCCTATGGCTGGGTAACAGACCCTGATAAGCTGTTGGAAAGACGCTGAACAATTGACGGAAGGATCTCGTCTGGTCTGGCTGATTTGTGCTTGTACGGTGGTCTAAGCTCCTGGGGCACCTCGGCCTCACTTACCGTAAGCTCCTAACGCATCGGTATGTTCCCTGTCTCGGTGTCCATTGCAGTGGGCACGCGGCCCTGATGACACACACTGATAATGGAGTCAAGTAAAGTCTCCGGTTTGTCTTAATCATCAGGGAAAAGGCTTCCGTCAGAAGCTTCTAAGGTACCCAAGCTTGGACGGTGCATATGTGCAGAACTTAGGATCTACCATCCCGTGTTCGGCTAGTTCCCTTTCATACTCTTACTTTTCTTCTCGCAGTAGGGTCTGGGCCATGTTTCTGGCTGTCCCATAGCAGGCCCACGTGCACTGCTTCCCTTCTGCAAACCGCTGGTGAGCTTGCTACCTTTGGTGCTCACCAGGGCTGTCATCTGCCATTTCTGTGTGGTGCCAGATGACCGAACTCGTCTGTCACGTTTATTATCCAGGTGTCCTTTGCTATCCACTTCTCCGCAATAGGTGGTTCCGGCATTCCCTGGCACCAACGTATATCTCGTACCTTCGGTCTCAGTTGGTCCTCTGCCACTGTGGCCTGTTTTCGAACCAACCCAGATGCTGACTTGATGTGCCCCACAGAACACAGCACGCACAACTCCGTGTTGCACTTCCTCAGGGGTTCTACTCTCACCCAAGAGGTGACGTCAGATCAATGTCTGGTTATTGGCAGACCCAACATAAATGAACATTGTCTATCGTTGAAGCTTTCTGCCTCTATTACGCTCTGTGTGATGACATGAACGTAAAGCCAGTCACAAGAGCATTCTTGGTTATCCCCCTTGGGACAAATTCATCGTCCCAGCTTGCCTCTAAAGGATTCGTGTGCCAATCTGACAAAGCTGCGTAACCCACGGAGCACCACCTGCAGACTCTGGGGCAGTTTTGAGTCCGTTCTATCCCTGCGGTGCCCCATAGGCGCAAACTATCCCCGTCTGCTGCTAGCCTACTCGAAGGCAACATGTAGTGCCTTGTGTTTTGGACGTTGCTTGTGTACATCTGACTTTCCACCTAACCTACTCAGCTTTTACACACAGAAGCTACCCCCACCCAGCCCAATGTACATTCTATCCTATCTTTACGCGGTGTAGCCAAAAAGTTGCTCATCCTTCTGCTCCTTCCTCAGGCACGTTTCCGCAGTTCCAATAATCACCGATCCATTCGTTTTAGTCAGTGATTCCCCCAAGTTGTCTTCTGAGCTCCGGGTTTTGCCTACAGTATTGAGCACCCTCTTCTAAATCACACACCTTGATTAGTCTTCAGAGCCATTGTACCCCCGGGATCATTTCCTAGAGGGACCACCAGGCTTTTGCACCAAAAACCTCCTGGCCTGCACTTTCTCGGACCTGCACGGCCACTCCAGGCATGGTAGTTGTAAGGCTGTCAGAAGATGCAACTGAGACTCCTCTCGTCCCGTTGCATGGCTCTCCGTTGTCCCTCGAGGGCTTCAGTAGCCTCTCTGGCATTCCATGACATTGCCTTCAAAACTGCATGATTTCCTTTCTTGTATCCGTGTTGGTAATTGGGTACAGCATGTTTTATCCCCCACTCGAGGGAGAAATACATTGGACCCTATCTTCACTATTGGTATCAAGGATTTAGATGCCCAAATCTTAAGTCGCTTCGCCAGTGGTGATCATAAGATAGCATACTGTGTTTTTACTGCACCCTGACCTCACACCGATAGGCCGGTAGAAACAAGCTTTCCGATCACCAATCAGCGATACCATAGAGCTTGCTGGAATAGTCTACCCTCTTTTATCCGTTCCCTTAACCGGGACGAATCCTTTTTATCTAATGACCTGGAGATAGCGGCTGCCCAACCGCATTTTAATCTTCATTGCTGCCTCTACAGAATCAGTCCAGCCTCAGAGCCCATCATGCGCAAACAGCTGAGCTCTCTAGATCGTCTTAACGGTAGCCTAGTCAAACTCCAACAAAGGTTCACTAAGATTATGGATTTCTCGTCGTATCTCCGAATAATATGTATATCTCATACGATTAAATTGCGTTTGGATTCTTCTAAGGAAAAGCAGGAACTAGATGCCTTAGGCCACCCAAACAAGGTGAAAGCACTGGTCAGGCTAATGAAGGTCAGAAACAAGCCACCTAATCAAGACATCCTGTATTTGAAATACAAAGAAATTACTTGGATGACCCTCTTTTGATTGCGGAGGCTTTCAGCAACTACTTTGCCTCTTCTTTAACGGCGGATTACGCCACTTCTATCTCCTTTCTAAATCCGGTGACATCAGTAACTTTCTCGACTGTAGCGTTCTACTCTGATGAGGTTTCGGCCCATGTGGCAAGAACAAGACCGTCCTACAGGTCAGGTCCGGAAGCATTGCAGCCGGACGTTTTCAGTCGAGGTGACAAAGAAGTTCCGATGTTGCTGGCGAACATATTTAATTTGTCACTAAGGTGCAGTGTTTTCCCTTCTCTGTGGAAAACTTCCACTATCATACCTATGCACAAAAGAGGATCTCGTCTAGATCCAGTTAACTATCGGCCGGTGAACCACACCCCGGCCGTGTCCAGCATCATGGAGAGAGTGTTCAAGGAAAGGCTGACAGGCCACCTTCTGAACCATAATCTAATCAACGCTGGTCAGCATGGTTTTCTGAAAACCAGATCATGTGCGACATGCATGACGGATTTCCCCAACCTGGTAACAGAGGCTGTCAATATTGGTAAATAGGCAATGGTGATCTTTTTGGACATAGCCAAAGCCTTCGACCGAGTATCCCACGTCCGGTTACTACAGAAGACCAAAACATATGGAATCGTGGACCCTATGCTAGCTTCGTCTGCATCCTATTTATCAGCCCGAGACCAGATTGTAAATATGGGCGGAAATTTGTCCACACCCCGTCCCGTAACTAGCGTTGTGATACAAGGCGGTGTACTCGGCCCACTACTGTTCCTAATGTACGTAAACGATATATTTACCATTTTCCAACAAGAAGTTCCCTTCCTGTTGGAAGACGACATCAAAATCGTGTGCACTTTTGATCCTGCGGCGTTAGCCTCTAAAGTACATGACACTACAAGGGAACTGCTCAATCTCAGTTCCCGGAGTGGTGATTGGAAAATGAGTTTCTCCGCCGAAAAAAGTAATATTACTACGTATAAATGTCACGTCCCCACTGGAACATTTAGTATAAACGGCAAATTCATATCCAATAACTCTCAGGTTCGTGACTTGGGTCTACTCTATCCATGTACCTTTGATTTTTCGGAACACGCAGCCATCCAGGTGGCTAAAGCACTCCGTACGATCGGGCTCATACATCAAACCTTTATTTTGCCAGAAAGTAAACTCAACATTTTTAAGTCCCATGTCAGACCTCTTCTGGAATGCGGCTTCTTCGTTTGTTCCAACATGCGACAGAGAGACCGAATGGCGTTTGAGAACGTACAACGGGCATTCACGAAACAGCTCCTAGGTTTTTCTTCGCCCATAAATTAAATAGAACTTAGTGGTCTGCTGAAAATCGGTCCCCTGTGGCTAGACCGAATAAGAAATAACCTTTTATTCTTTCACAATATATCACAGAATAGATCATGCAGTTCAGCACCGCAGGTGAGAACCCTTTCTAATTATCCTTTACGTAACAACGAGTTCGTGGTTTCTGTCACTTTGCCCAAGCTTGCACTTAGGTCAAACTTCTCCATCAACAAATACGCTTCATTGAGGAACAAGCTACCACAACTAATTCGGGCAATATCACCGACACCGGTGGCTTTCAAACAGGAAAAATGCATAGCCGTAAAGGCGAACAGGCTGACAAGGATGCACAATCCCTATATTTCAAGGGTTGAGGCCTTTGAGGTAGGAATAAGGTACTAATAAATCACGTTACCGCTTCTAGCAAAGTAGTCTCATTTAGACCCGCATCGGAATGGCCTCCTCGCGGCAGCAATTGGGGAACTCAGCGGTTCATTACCACCATCTAGGAAGGCAAAACAATCTCAATACTTTACCATCAAATACCTTTTTTGAGGCAAGCCAGCGTAGCGGCCTATGGCATACTCAGGTGTAGGGCATCACGTTGTTAGGGCTGCAAGTAGTGCTTCACCCCTTGAACCCCATCGAAGGATTACAGGCTGTGGTTGACTTTACCTTCCCCCTCATATTCTGTCCCATGTAAACCGCCTTGGGGATCTGACTTCACGGATATGGTGAGTGCCACCGCGGCACATCTGTGAGCATTCCTGGCTGTGATTGTCTCCCTGCACAGAGTTGACCACCGATGAGGCTACAGAAACCTCAAGAAGTAAGAGATTACCATGAAAACGAGAGAAAAAATACCCCACTGTTTTGTCTTCCGGGCGTACCAGCCTTGTCACATGTGAGCCAAGTCTCCAGGCTGCCGAGTTGCTACGGACTGACTGGTGTGGTTGACTTATTCCAAACGCGGCTTATTACATGCGGTCCATGTTTCGGCTGGGGAGTGGGAGCCGTGGTCACCCACCAAAAGCAGCTCCGCCTCCTCTGATAGCCAGATATCTGACTGTGATAGAATTAAAAATAATAAAAACGTCTAAAATGGTGTGCATTACTCTTGGAGCGGCGTGAGATGGATGCCAATGGATATGTATCGTGCTACCTCCCTAACTGTAGCAGGCTCTCGTGCCGCCTACCGTGGGCACTGAATGTAGACCTTTAGAGTTGGCTCCCCTGACGAAAATTTGGCCCCGTCCCGTTCCCACCTCCCAAAGCTCTACAAACCAGCCCTCACGTCGGTGTTTTCCTGCTTCACAATATGCTAACGACGAGGAGGATATCACGGCAACCATGCAAAAGCCACTGTATCAGATATCCTTGCTCCAAATAAAGTGTACTCTCGGCACATTAACACCATGGAGTATGAGCGTAGACAAGCTCAAGGCTACTTTTCCCGGCAGGAGGCCAATTTTCTTTAGTGCGCCACCACCGACGCCATTATGGATTCTTCCACCCTAAGGCGCCTCAGGAACCATTCACTATAGAGTAACCACTATACCGGAAGAGACCGTAACAAATATAGTGCTATGCTAGCAGGGTACCAGTCCCATTAACTCACATTATGTTCTTTCAAGCCTACCTTACAGCATCGGTGCTGAACTGCAGTCTGCGTAAGCAAGCTGTATTGAGAGTTACCATTTCTAGATCCTCTTAACCTTAAAGCTCTAGGTTTTTCTAAGTGTTTAACACTGCCACACCAACTTGCGAACCGTTATTCCTTTAGAATGCATACATAATTGCCCAACCAGTGGAAGCAACTCCGTTAGCCCGTAGCATTATAGCCCAGTCACCGGCTAGACTATTTTACCCGAAATGTGGAGTAGGTGCCACTGACCGCTTAAGTGGAACTTTATCTTTGACCCATTCACATAAATCTAACCAGCTCATTACTGTTGTCGTCATATATTACACTAACCCACAGCTGGAACCACGTCTAGACTGCAATCCCTATTTATTTCAGGTTCTTAGTCTCCCACTGTCTCAGTCGCCAAACTGGATAACCGAAGATGCCACTTTGACTCGTACCGACAGGAACCCAAGTGGAACCTTTCATAGCATCTGGGACTGCAATCAAGCCACGCGGCAGAAAACATCCCCAACTGCCCATCAGATTAATTGGTGTTTTCTAGCGCAGAACCTCTCCTGCGAATATCAACAAAACATCCAACACAAGTAACAGCTCCGTCGCAACCGGCCAATATGCCAGTCGTCATTTAAACCCGTCATATCTCGCCACACTCGAATGATTGGCCGAAACATATCCTTTACTCCGCCAGACAAACCATATCTACAGAGTGCAGTACATTGCCAGCAATGATGCTGAATAACACTGAGGCTCAATGCGTCAATGTACATATATATATATTTGTCAGTGAAACAGCATAATAATACTCAAGTCACTGTGCAGATTGTCCACTTTAGTATCTGCTACAACAGTCCATTTTCCTCTCGATTCGTGACCGGCTGGAAAGTGATCCTCCACTTTTCCAGGACCATCCAGTTGTGCTTTCGCATTTCTGAGTGGTATAGGTTACTGATCTTGAAATTAAACTGACCTTCATACGGACTTCTGTTCCTTCCACACTCACCAAAGTTCCCAAATGCACATTAATGAAATTGGTTTCAAGTATCCTTGTTTTCTAACTCATTACTTTTATGGAACCCCCGGTAAAACCATCATTCAGGGTTTGCATCAGCTTCATGGTTTGCTATTCTCCTCGCACGCATCGATTTTCCCGAGTGTACTTCCATACTATCTTTTTCTTCCTATTTAGAACTTCGCTGTTCGCAGTCTCCGGTAAAAGGCAGTTTTTCATGGCCTGCGTCATCCTCGTTGATAATGTACCTGTAGCATTATGAATGAACGACCTATTCGGTATCCCTGCAGTGCTCCACCGCCCAGCCCAAAATCGAAGCCGGTTCAAAGTTGGCGCGCAAACCATTATTAGAGTGATCTGCATAAACTATTGCTGGCTGCTTTTTTCTACCACTGGCACTTTTGACTTTTATACCTGAAGTTTGTGAACATTTCATCTTATTAAGTAACGCTGTGCACCATGATCATGCCCCTGCGTCTGCCTCTCGACCTAGCCGAGAAATATACCATTGTTAGTTAATAGTTATAAATGCGTTAGTGATGTTCTTGCGAAAATTCCTGCCCAGCCTTCATCTTTGCCACCGAATTTTGTTTTGAACAGGATTGAAGCCGCGGGTGCTTCCATATTCATTTCAGTCACACGCCTCAACTTGAGGCTGTGCAGCGGCTGAGCGTCCATCTGCATCATATCTTCTGCGGGTACTTTTTACATACCGCCCCGTCCGCTCCGCCTTCTGCGCTGAATTACTGGCAGAAGTGTCGGCTGATCTCATTATCATTAGAACAGGTAGCCTGAATCCCGATTTCAGTGGATGCTGCAAGCTTCGTTCATGTGGTCCATGCGCTCCCTGCTGTAGTAGGCTCTACTCTCGATGGCCGGTCTAAAAATAGGTCCCTGATATATGTGCTGTCAAAGACGGTAATTAGGGCCCGCAGCTTTAGTGCCTCAGCTTCCTTCCGAGACCCCACGGTATGGCACTTTTAGCAGTTTAGGTTAGTGAATCTCCCCATTATTCTCAGGACAATAATGACTTGTACTTGGTAGACTTCACTTCTGATCCTGGCCTTTTCTGTCACCCGTTCTACACTGCTGAGCATAGGTAGTGGCCTGGTTTTCTAACAACAGTTATGGTCCTCTTTCTTAGAGCCCTGCTGCTAGTGTTCTGTCTTGCACCTTAGAGTCTTTAGCTCTGAAGCCCCCCTGACTTCGATTGGTGTATTGCCGATATTCGGTTCTCCCCTCTTCTCTTGCAATTTTTTACCTCAGTAATTGTTCCTGTTATTAGTACGAGATTCTTTATTAGCTCCTTCAACAAACTTCTTGCGGTGCCTCTTTTTACCTGGTGATCATCGTATTCTTGAATTTTTGAGGTGCTGTACGGAGTCAAGGCTTTAAACCAAACTCTTCCGGTTCCCAATGAAATCGCTGATCTTCTGTCGGATTCACGGAACCTAAACAAGAGTAGGTGGGGGCTGGGAAGAACCGATACAAAATACGCATGACACCAAGCAGTACGCCATCATGGACAATGCCTCCAGACGAATAGAAATGCAACGTTTATGGATATAACGGAGTGGAAAAGCAAGGAGAGACATCTATCGAGCCTTCAGTTTTTAGACTAGAAATTACTAGGGAGCCTGAGGTAGAGGTTTAGATTTTTCGAGAAGATGGTTTTGTCCCGTAAAAGAACAACACCCCCTCAATGGATTTCCACACAGAAATACCCGTATGGTTAAAATTGATGAATAGTAAGGTAGGTGATCTCGGTTTAGGGTGTATGGGGTGTCTGAGAGGAGTAGCACTTCTGAGTTGGATGACTGTCGTGTCCCTTGGGGCATCCTCCATCTCTTTGGTCTCCATCATTCACCCAACTCTCACCTGTGGCTTAACGAAGCTGAAGCATGCATCAGCGGCCACACCCCGGTAAACAGCTCGACAGGCGAGCTAAACCAGGTTGAGGGTTACCGAGGTCTAGAATAACTTCGACGAGACTGTGTTCGGCATGTGAAGACAGATCCTTCTGAATGGGCAGACTAGATCTACTGATCCAACGGCCACAAAGGAGACCTGTTCAACTGCCTGATCCGGCATTCCAGAGGAGGCGTACGAACCGTACAGCAAGTCACCGGCTCCTCTGGGAACACCCTGCTGCCTTGCAGTCTGCACTTGGGTGTGCAAGGGCTAGAGGTGCAGCCTCGAACAAAAAGGCCGAACGGTGCTGAGGACACCGCTTCGTACCCTACTCCCGCGACTCTCTATGATTATTCACGAAACCTCAAGCTGTCATCATGCTACGGCGTCCTCGGTAAGCGACGCGCCTCGTGTCCCGGCGGTCGAGGTGATAAGACAACAAGCTGGGATTATTCGCCGCAGGAAAAGAACACACAGCCTGTTGGAATTTCAAGACGTTTCTAGACGTCAGCAGTCAGTGCATCACAGTGCGAACTCTACATGACTACGACGTAGATATTGCTTGCCTTTCGGAAGTCCGCCTGCCCAACTCAGGTAGCCGACGAATGAAGGTCCCGGTGTGGATGCATCCTATTGGCTCTATCACAGTGGCCCGAAAGACAACTCCGGTCTCTACGGTGTCGCATTTGCTCTGAACAAAGCAGCTAATGATGCAATGATCTCTTGGGAACCAGTCTCATCCAGACTCGCCTTAGCGCGTTTTAAAGGCTCCCCTCACGACTTGACGGCGATGGCGATCTATGCTCCAACCAATTCTGCTGATGACGAAACCAAAGACGAATTCTACACTAATTTGCAGGAGGTAATCAACCGGGTTTCGAGGCGCGATGTACTTTCCATCGCAGGAGATTGGAACGCTCACACAGGTACGGCCGACGAATCTACTAGCCATATTCTCGGGAGATTTGGCCTTGGTCAGCGCTGCGAGAACGGTGGCCGACTGATTGCTTTAGCCGACATCAACAGAATGGTTGTCTGCAGCACTCGATTTCAACACCCCAAGAAGCACCTACTCACATGGTACTCCAATGACGGTCACACTGCACACCAACTCGACCACATCCTGGTGAGAGCCGTTGGGCCTCGTCTGTGGAGGATTGCCGAGCGTACCGAGGTGCAATAACGGGCAACACAAACGGCACCGACCATATCCTCCTACGCGCATGTTTCAAAGTTAATCTGTCTACACGTGCTAAAGTGTCTGCACCCTCTCGGATAAACGTTGCTGCCCTAGAAAATCCAGAGAAGCGAGAAGCCTTGTCACGAGCAATCACAACCCGACTAACCAGCGCAACCAATGCACAGGCAGATGAAGTTTCTGTGGAAGGGCAGTGGACTCGAATGATGACGACAATCAAGGAAGCTTCTTGGACAGTACTCGGGAGAACGAAAAGGCGGACAAAGGATTGGATCTCGGAGAGCACGCTCCAGCTGTCAACCAGAGCACACGAAGCGCGACTGGCAGGTAGTAACGAACGCCGCAGACTGCAACGAGAGTCTACACGCTCTGCCAAGGCTGATCGCAAAAGATACTGGATAGAAATAGCCGAAAAAATGGAGACCGCGTCCGGAATAGGTGACTTCGGTAAACTGTTCTGCCTTATTCGCAGCGCCTCTAATAGGTTTTGTAAGCAAGATTCCCTTCTTCGTGACACGGCAGGAAACTTAATGCCTGAACAGAGTAAGAAAATGGACCAATGGGTGAAATACTTTAGTCAGCTGCTCAACCGGCCTACGGACCACCGGACGGACCAACCAATATCAACCCTCCAGTCCAGTACGAAAGCAACTGTGACCCGCCCAACACCACGGAAATCACGGAGATGATAAACAAACTAAAAAACAGAAAGGCTGCTGGGGAAGGTGGCATCCCTCCAGAAGTGTATAAAGCGTGTTCATCGTCATTGATTGACAGGTTGTGTACACGTTTTGGTTCCATTTGAAGAGCGGAAGCATTTCAACCCGACTGAAGAATGTCCATACTGCTGCCCATTCCGAAAAAAAGGTGATAAATCGGCATGCGAGAACTACCGAGGGATCAGCCTGATCGATGTGGCCGCAAAGATCTTTCGTGCGTTGTTACTAACCCGTTTCCCCGAGGCAAGAGACCAGCGCACTCGCCCGAATCAAGGGGGTTTCCGCCGTGGCAGAGGCTGTGTGGATCAAATCTTCAAACTGCGCCGAATACTGGAGCACCGCTATAAGTTTCAGCGGCCGAGAAGAGCTTGTTTCATCGACTTCCGGACAGCTTTCGATTCGGTAAACCGCGAGTCTCTTCGGACCATAATCCAATCCGATGGAATGCCCGATAAGCTTTTAAGGCTGTTAAGGGGATACTACTCGACAACCGGTGCTAGGGTTCGTATGTACGGTGAAGAGTCCCGCGAGTTCACACTCACTACCGGAGTAAGGCAGGGCTGTACCGTCTCACCGGTGCTGTTCAACAACCTACGAGCATTTGCAAAGAAGATTCACGTAAAGCCGTTGGATGCAATGATGCTTTATTCGGGTATACAGTGTGATGGGTGCAATGAATGGTGCCGTCGGTGTCGCTCAGCCCTGCCCGAAGAAACTTCTGGGCTGTACATGGAATACCAGTCTTTAAAATGGATGTGCTCGTCACCTTACTCTGCCAGGAGAGTGTCCTCATATACTACGCAAGAAAACCTACTTTACACCAGCTGTGCCGTCGTTTCCCTCAGGGAGACGCACCGTTTCTAAGCTGTTGTCTTTAGGGCACAAACTCCCAACCCTCTCCGTATTTTGAGTGAATTTTCATATACCCTGATTTGCTCTTGAGTAATGTCAACCCCAAACACCATGGATATATCCACTTCCTCGAAAAAGTCAGATGGAGCCGCTTTTCCTATTGGGCGAAGAAATTCTCCATCTGTGACCATTATCCCATTCCTAAATTCGGACGAGACCTTATTTCGTAGCGCACTCTCAAAAGATGCACTCAAAAGTGGAGCCCAAGGACAGGCTGCAGAGACAGACAAACTAAAGGCCGCCGTCTGCACTGTTATGGGTGAGATAATCAGCCTCAGGAGCTTGGCTATCGGATCTCCTCCAGCATCCGAACAGCATATTCTTGACGTCACCAGGACTTCACAAGATAGTGGGATATGTTCACAACCAGTCATCTTCTGGGGTCACTTTCTCACTTTGGATAGCCCTCATAAAAAGTATGTCCATGTGCTCAACTACCTTAATCTCCTTCCTCGTTCATAGGTCAGCCCATCTGGCGAGTAACCAGAAGGACCACGCTGGTACATTGCATCCTAATTGAAGTGGGTCCCACGAAGCCAGTTATACAAATTGCTCCCTCGGCCTCAGAGCTTAAGGAGAAAACCAAGGAGATGGTGGGCCTGTCGATCGACAGGCCACCTCACCTGAGGCTCTGCAGTACTTAGGTGATGGAAGACATTTGAGTGCGGCTTACGACTGTGTCTCCTACAAAGTCCCACAGCACTGAGCCAATGAAATCCCCTCTGGCGGACAAACAAAGAGGGCCCCAGCTAGTGGTCAGATGAGTAAGTGTATTCTATACATAGCCGTACCGGAGCAGTACTGAAACTAGAAACTTGAGAGGACAATCAAACACTACTGTGAGTAGAAAAGCAAGTCAAGCTCAGGTACAGTCAGCTTAAAGCTGAAAAGAAAAGCGATTCGAGGGTGAAATCCATGGAAACCCCGGGCAAGTCAGTTCATTCAGTGGTACTCAAAGATACAGGATAGTGGGATAGAAACGAAGCATTAGTTGAGACCGAGGAGAAAAGAAGCCGAAAAAGGCACCCGAAAGTGGTCATTTTTCCGCACGATCTTGGCCACTGCAGGGTTAGGCTGGCAATCTCACCAAAAGACTATCTCGCGCTCAGCGCGCTGCCTGTCGTCCAGGTAACTCCCCCTGAAGACCGGGCTTAATGCCCACTATCTAATATTTCATTGGTTATTTCATCGCCGGTGGCGAAAGCTACCCTAAATAACAGGCATAATGCCACAAAGTCCCTGTCGCCCATAAAAGATACCTCGGACGATACAACTGGTAACCGTCCCATATTGGCGGAAGTGGTTCACCTCTCCCCTAGTCCAAAAACGGGCCTTAAACCTCCTTCTGTCTGACGCCATAGTAGGGGGGTAGCACATCACAAAAGACCACTGGTGCGGTCTAGCAAGAAGAGCTCATGAACGGAAGGCTCATAGCAGGGAGCCCCGCAGAGCTCACAAAGTTGGACCAAGAAAAGCACCCAACTCCCTTCGGAAATTTGGAGATCTATACCTTCCGCCTGGTGCAGTCTTCTAGGTTGTCAAAACCTATCAAACTCAACAGTTTGACTTCACCTCAACCTCTCAACATCCTCAGCTTCTGATCTACCAGGGCCTCTCCTCCATCCAAACATTTCTCTCCTTCCCCCTTCCCAAACCCAAAGTCGGCTGTCTCTATCAATCCTGCAACAACTGAGAATACCCTCAGGTACGTCCCAACAGTGGCTTCAGTCTATTGAATAAGATCCCCGAATTTTGGCAGCTCGCGGTGGATGGGGAACCTCAGGCCGTACCCGTCAAAGAGCCTGGGCCAGCCCTCAAAATGTGGCCGTAATGTTCAGAGCGGGATACTAAATATTTAGACGGAGCGCCGGCAGAGGTCGCGCTGCTGGGGGTGCTATGTGGTACCACAGTTCCATTTCTCCCCTACCATGATAGAAACTGTTTTCTGGTGTACAGGATGTCCGTGAACGGTCTTTACGCTTTCCGGGGCAGACACTCTGCTGCTTGGTGCAGCCTATCACTTCTCCGCCTACAGTCCTATGGATGACCTGGGGGTCATAGACTTTCAGGCTCCCTGGAAAGCTCCCTAGACTTCACGTATCTGTTACCTGCCGGTGAATTAAACTCACCTAGTATCGACCGGCACGGAGCCGATGCCCTTGATGAGACCTTTGGTAAACCCCTTTGAGACGTTTTTCTCAAGAACCCATAGGTGCAGGAAGAAAAAGGTCCGACCAGATGTCGCACAGAACATCCTTGCTCCCAGCTGGATTTTCTCAGAGCTACTGAATGGTTCCAGGTAGATATACCACGCTAATTACCACATCCAGGTGAGAGTATTCACACTCATTAGGCTCGACTTTATTGTGAATTGGCTTCCTCTTTCCTACCAAGTCAAAATTTTGAAATCCTTCAAAAGCATCTATTGTGGTCAGGTCGGTGCATTTTATCCTTCCAAGCCGAGCTTACTTGACCCGGGCACCTCCGCTGATGAGAAGGCAGAAGACGTCAGAGTGTTAACCTCCCGAGCCGAGGGCTATTCCTCCCTAGAATTGATCTTCCATAGGCCAGTAAACGATTTCTCCCTCGGCCTGACAGATGCATTCTAGAAGAACCGTAATTCTCTTCGCTGAATATAAGGCAGCTGGTTTTGCACAAAGTACAGAAGACTACAGGGTTGATCGTAACAGGGGCAAAGGTGAAGCTAGGTCTTGTCAAAGGGCAGCCTGTAGAGGTAATAAATATTCCCTTTATGCCTAACCGTTTAGCTCGGGAAAACGACAAGAAATGGCGTCGTCTTAGTGACGTGCATTGCCTTGGCTAGTTAACAGTCGAGAATGTACTGCACACAGATGCTGCAAGCATGAGAGGAAAATGTTTGCAGGGTCACCAACATGCGAGCCACTCCGCACGTCAGCATCACTCGACCGAAACGCGGACAAACTTACGGTTAGAACGGGTCACGATAGGCCAACGTTTGATTGGTCGATGTCGTGTGGAATGGAGTAGGACTAGCGTCACTAGCTACCATTTTGCGACATCCATTTCGTCCATCTTATACCCCCATCATTGCGCGCCAGACACATCCGTAACTATGACCAATCACCATATAAGAACCCGCCGTTTCAACCGTTTTATTTTTTAAAACCAAATTCAATATCTTTTTACTACTTCTTTATTCTCCGTATCTGAATCAGTAATTCTTACGTGGATAGTCCTATTAGGCAGTGTACTGATTAACAACTTCCGGCTCAATGCTTGGCCCGCAGGCACGCAACTCCCCACTTCCACTCTCCCAACTCCGACGCACAACTATTTTTCGTTCCTTTTGTCCCATCACAGGCTTTCCCGTCCGGGTTCTTTTCTTCTCCCCGGCCTTTATCCCGAGTCGTCTGCAGTAAAACGATCTGATTGATGATCTCTTACCTGGTTTTCTGTGGTCAACACTCGTGTGCCTCCTACATAGCCCACCACGGGCATCATCATTGAGCCTTTCAGATTGCGCTGCTTCTCCACTTTCCACCTAGAGTAAAGTCATCGTACCGTCATCATTCTCACCTACATTTTCAAACAATTTGATCTTCCATTAGGTGATCTTCTTGCTCCTACGTTTCCGTATTTCTCTACCATGTTATTTGCTGTAACCACTGATGCATCTACGCACCACAGTTCTTCTAACCTGCAAGTTACCCTCCTCCACTGACCTTTTACACTTATCCAACCGCCCCGTACTTCCATTTACTCTGCTTTCTTCAGCCTTTTTCGAGGCCATCTTCTCGCTGCATTATGTACGTCATTTAATAATGCTTAGCCCATGTTCGACCGTCACCACATGTCGCACCTGCGATAATCAGACTGTTAGACTCACTCTTACCTGACTTCGTCGATCCTTTCCTTTATATTCCCTCCATTTTTGTGCTTCTAAAGTTGGTTCTCTTTTGCTGTTGATCCCCTATGTTCATCTGTCATAAACAAATTCATCAGGGTTTACCCAAGTTATTTCCGTACCATTTGACCCAACCCTGTCTGTCTCTTCCAGGCACTGCCACTCCTGTCTTCCGTCCTTTCACTTTTATTTGCTCCTGCATGTGTATCCACACATTTTATCTGCCTTCTCCAGTTCTTCACCGGCCAGTTCTTTCGCCACCATGCAGCCGCTCCTCATGACATGCGTCCATTTTGTCTATATCTGTGCCTCACATCTACCTTATTTCGATCCTTCCGCGGCATCGCTGCCACCTGACTCACTCTTTGCGTTTTGCATTGCCGGCTCCCTGTTTTCAAATTGGCACCGTCCGTTTATTGCAATAACCCATAGCTCACGGCCACCTAGTCCCCAGCCATAGAATTCAGTTCTTTGTTCTTCATTTCTTCTCTTCTTCCTTTTTTCTTCATCGTTTCTCGTGAGGATGGATTCTCGTGCCGATCTGCGCTCCTCTCCATGTAAAACTCCCAGGTTTTGCCCTCCTTCACCTGGCTCAGCTGGCTGCTCCATCTGATCCTGGCCTTTGAATTTGCCGGGCCCATATTTAAGTCTATCTCCGGGTTTACTTAAATTCCCTCCACTACTCCTTGGTGTACCCACATTCATATCCTTCTCATCTCCCCTCTTTGTCTTCGTACCCGACTTTGTCTTGCGTATTTTTAATTCTTTCGTGAATTTTATCTGTTAGTTCTGTTGCTCGTAAAACATTTTTGATCATGCGTAAGAATGATTCGGGCATCTCCGAAATATAACTTATGTGAGTGTGTTTGTATCTACACACGGACAGGACTGAGATCAATTTTCGGTAATGTGCTCGCACGTGAGACACATTTTGCGGAGCGTGTGGCTGTTTCGGCTGAATCATACACAAAAAATAGGGGTAACCATGTGCGAGCGATCAACTGGCGGTCTGCGTCGGGATCATCCAAAATGGCTGTGAATCTATCGATGGCAAACCTTGGACGGAAAAATAGACTGGATAAATGCCAAAAAATGCCAGCTGAGGACGTAGCAAAAAGCAATGTCCACAGTACGAGTCCAACGGCCAATGTTTATTTGAGCAAGGAACAATAACTACTTTTTTGGTACGTGCTTCGTCTAAGGGGCACGGCTCCGATGTAAATAACTCTCAAAGGCCATGCTGGCCCCCAATAATATCTTCCGCCAAAGTAGCTGGGGCTTTCAGTCCCCAAAATGCACTTTATACCTTTAGTAGCCTCCTCTGGTCACGACACTTCCATTTAGTGCAGTCACACAAAGCTTCCGTCGGCTCGATCAATATTGCCCTACGTTTCCTGACTAAGTTCACCCCGGAGTTCACACGTCAGCAGACCGCTATGCACCTCCTTTTCAGAGACGTGTTAAAGAGGAGTTTCCCCGGCAGCCAAAAAGAGCAGCCATTGTACCCATCTACAAGGGGGATGGTAGACATCTTGCCTCCGGTTACGGACTTGTAGATTTGACTGGCTTCCCCAACAAAACTTTCGAGGGTACTTGCAGGAGTGTTGTTCGTTCACGTTGTTACTGCAGCCTGTTTTCGACTGCCTAGAAGCGCCCCAAATAGATCACGGCTCCCTTAACCGCTTATCACGGAGCACATCGACCCAAGAATCACAGCACCAATGGGACGATATTCAAGGAATCGTTTGTTGACAGCGCGGTATTCGACCTTCTTCAGTCTCAGGCTGATAAAAGGGCAAAATCCAAAGATCAACCATAGTTCAGGATCAACGGAGCTGTACAGGTTCCAGAATGTTTGAACAGCAAGTGCTTCATCCAAGCGAACCGTAAGTAAGACTGGCCAATCTCGATCAGATAGTTACAAAGAGTTATTAAGCAAACTAAAAGAACGACAGAGAAAGGTAAAATCCTCCATCTTTGAGGTCTTTCTAGCGGATTTCAGTTTCAAACCGGGAATTTGTCACTACGGTGCTCCAGCGGCCGTAACAACCAACAACATACAGATGGGATCCTCAACCCTCCCAACTTGGGCTTCTTCACGGCAGATAATGCATCACCAGCATGCTAGCTGCCACTAATGGTCGCGTAGAACCCTACCATGATGGTCAGCCCCTTCACTCTGTATTCACCGACTTCGCTAAGATCTCTGGCAGATTCCCACTTTCACCTCTTCTTTATAGGCTGCAGGAGTACGGGACAGCAAGCCCCATTTCTGACGTGGAGGGGAGAGTCCAGAGAGATCTAGTAATTTCCCATTGGAGGGGGTTTTTATATTCGGCCATTTTTATCTTTTTATAGGAGGAATTCGAAGCTATATTGTTAAGCGTTTTATTGAACTCTTTGGTAGATAGATCATCAACAAGTAGCACACGGATTGGACAGTCGAAGTGCTAACCGCGTTTACACAGCCTTGATAGTTGACGAGGAAGGTGGGCCATACCACAAGCATTCCACAATGTGTGCTTGACATGTTCGACGGGTATACTATCTGGGACATTAAATATGACTGCATTACAGGAGTTGCTCACTCTTACCAGAGCCTCGGACGTAACACGGCCGATAAAGTGGCCAAATGCTGTCAGGCTTTAAAGGCTACCCTAGTAGCACACCGGATCTGAACTGGCACCGGACCGGCTCCGGTGAAGTGCCTGCAGAACTCCGGTAACTTTCCGGTAATATGCTGGTGACCTTCCGGAAACGCTGCCGGTACCGTGCCGGTACCGGTGTGGTAAACGGTGGGCGAGCGAAAAATCGACGTGCTCCAACACATACTCCATCTCCACGTACCTTCAGTTTCCAAATCCCAATCCTAAAATAATATTGCTTGTTAACCCCCATTCAAGGGTGCTTACAATCACTGGTCAGGAAGCTACATTAGCTAAACGCATTAATTTTTTTGTTTAACTAATGACGCTTTCATCGAGGTCCTTGTACATTACTAACCTCTCATGTATAGCTGGTGCATAAAACATCCCATCAAGATCGAAAAAAACTTATATGAAGGCACCATCGGGTACAAAATGGAGAAGTTACTGTGGGTGATAAGTGGTTATGAAAATTATTGTAAAAGCCAAGGTTGTGCATATTCGCTCAATGTTATGTTGTGCGCCGGCGAGATCTGGAATGCCAAATGCAAATGAAACAATGGTTTGACAGTGTGAACAGTGGTATACATATACATATATATGTATGTGTATAAACTTCGTATAGGTTGCAACGTAAAAAAATAACGTGAAATTAGTAAATTATGGTACACAAATGATCTATAAGGTTTTTTGTTGGTTTCCTTGACGGTGAATTCGAGCCCACCCAGCAATCAGACGACCAAAACCCCGATCCCGGCCATCCGTAAACCACCTTTACATAATGCGCTCAGTATCCAAAGGTAGCAACTCTTGGAACAAAGCAGCCGTTAAGACGGCTTCTGTGAAATTAATTGTGGTATTGATGAAGCAGCGATGCCCATCACAGAGTAGGAAATAAATAATTTTTGGTGGATAATTTTCCAGGCATTCCGGTCCAACTGCACCGGGGCGCCGGATCTTCTCCAACTAGCGAAGACAACATTCTCCGCACGGTTGATCCGAGATCGGCGTCAACATGGCGCTGTAGAATGTTCACCTTCATTCGTAAGCTCATCCAACGGTGCAACTTGCGGTGCAGTTAAAATTGCTGTTGGCTTCCACGTTTTTCCCAACTTATTCGGTTGGGCTTCATTGTTAGCCTGGGATGGCTCGTAGGTTCAGGCTGCCCCTCCCTCATCAAGGCTTATACAACTGTCTGTTTTCCCCGTTAACAAAAATAGATCTATCCGCAGACCATTCAATTGGGAGAGAATACGCCACATATAATCCGAAATTCGTAAGTGGGGTTGATAAACCAACAACTTTACCATCTTTGAAGGGAACTCTGCATTTGACCGGCCGACCGGCCGGTGGTTAATGGATGAGACGAGCTACACGAAATGTTCTTATTGCCTGAACCATAAAAGCATTAACCTCGGAGTGTTAAACTCGGCCTCTGTCTCCATACTTCTGCTGTTCCCTTCATCTGCCAATCTTCGTGGACTACGTGGAGGCGTGGGGAGGAAAGCTGAATTTGCTTTACCCTGGTGAGAGGTGGGCTAAGTCCAAAACTGGGCCCCGAAGACATTGGTGATTGTACGGGAGATTCCATACTAATCCGCTGAGCTAGAGGGAGTTCCTCAAAACTCTCATCCGATGTGAAAGTGATGGGTACCCTTGAAGATCATCTTTCAAGTGTGATAGCTCACCTGAGGCTAGAGGAATAGCGCTCAGCAAGGGGCGTCATCGGCAATGTATCATCCGACGATGCCGACTTGCCGGTTTCACCGATAAACTTCCTCCCGGGGTCCATTGCATCCTTCAGGTTATCAGACAGCATAAGAATATACTCCGAATTTACCTGAGTGATATACCTCATGGCATTCGTAAGCTGAAACACTATCTGCAGATTTTGAGCCTTCCAGCGGCATCCTCTGATAAACCATGGAAGGTAGACGACTTGGGCCAAAATACCCTTTTGTCATCCACCAACCAGTTGCTGTGGACAATGGCCATGGATTTATCACAAAAGAAAGCAACTACTAGGTATATCTTAAACATTTTGCAGTTGACCATATGCAGTGTTTTCACTCAATATAAATTCCAAGTACATACCAGTAAGTAAAATACCAATAGGTAAATGTATGTAATATGGGACCGATTACATGAAGACTGCCAACAGTTATGGGAAAGCTTTTACACACAAAGCTTCTTACAGAAAGTGTTACAACACAATCGTGCAAACCATCAACGGAAAATAAGTACAGGCGATTAGACTACATGGGTTTGCTGAAAAACTGACACCGGTTTTTAAAATATTGCACACGCTAACATATGTCAACAATTTCAACAGGTTTACCATGAGCGATGTCGATGTTGTTCGGTGAGTTGAGGGAAGAAATAATGCGATTCACTGGGACAGCGTTTGTGCATCCACGAAACCGATGAATTGGTTGTCCGACGTCATCTTGTATGTTGGCAGTGGAATCCGGGTTGTCCAAAATGACACGCCCGCACAAACGGAGATACAACTTCTGGGCAGGATCTCTGGGACCGTGAATACTAAATTGCAAATTGGGTAGATAAGATTCAAATGTGAAACAGGAAAATTCGTCGAGAGTCCGGTGATTGAAAATGTCTTTGGGTAGGTGAATTATTGAATGAACGTTGATTGTAGTTTTTGAGACGCCGTACAAATAGGAGAAATTTGCACAAATGTGCGCAAAACATATTCCGCAAAGGCATTGCATATGTACAAAACTGGATGACACAAGCTGTAAAAGTCAACCGGAAGCAGTGTGAAATGCTCATACGCAGCTTCGCCCGACAGGCCCTTCGAACAAACAGGTTCAAAATAGAATAAAAATGTACGAACTTCAGTGGCTTTCCACTGGTCACCATTGTGAACATGGCTACAAAGTCGCTGGAATTCACACGGAGTGGCGGCATACGAATGGAATATCTAATTGCCAAGGTCCTCACAGGCACTTTTATCCGAGCGACCAAATGAATTTCAAGGACTTTGCAACCAGAGATTCAGAAGTTTAGTCCTCACACAAAAAGTGCATTTAATCTAACGGGAAAGCCTGAACCATGTCAGAGGGGAGGAAAACAAATGGACCCAAGCCGATGTGATATTTCCGACGCCCCATGGTACGAAAAGCTTCGTCGTTACAAAACCTGCTCCTATCATGCGGAAAAGCGATCCTTTTTTACAGTGTAAGTCGCGTTGGATACGCTTAACACAGCCAAATTAACCCGTTGGACATTTCAATTTTTTAATGGAACTCCGGGCCGGAGTATCACAGATGACTGATGACAGTCGGCACTTAATGCGTTTGTCACCAAACTGTATTCTTTCACTTAGTGCTTTGCTCAACACTGTCATGCTTTCACCCATGTAACTTGATTCGTTGGACGGTTAGCCCACACCGCAATAAAAGCCGACGGCGACAGCCGGGAGACAGACATGTCTGATCACTCTCACTAGTACTGGCCACTGCTGCTTATTTGATGAACGATAAACCGAAGAACCATCACCGTTCGCCTGAATGTTGATCTCTTTGGGGGCTGTGGTAAAGTTCCTCAGCTGTCTCGTCAGAGCGTCATTCGGATCCACATGAATGTTAAGCCCGCTATCCAAATTCGTGGTGAGACACTCCCCTGGTGCACCCAGTAACGTTCTTGGATCCCGACAAAGATTCGGTGTATGTTCATTGATTGCTTCCAAGGTTTAAACAAAGACAGTCGAAAACGAATAGAAGCCCTTCTCGAGTTCAAAAGTGAACTTTTATCGTCAGCAGACTGTGATTCACGTCGTAAGCAGTCCAAAGGGATAACTATTAACGGAGGTTAGTGCTCCGGAACCGGTCAGGTGCCAGTCCGGATCCGGTGTGCTAATAAGGGGCAATTACCACTCAGGTTGCCATTTTCTGCATGGAACTACTGAATGCCTGACTGTAAAACACAAACCTAATAATCATCGCAACGAGTAATGAACACTATAACAACCACAGCTACTTGAGTGACCATAAACTCACGGGTGGAATCAAGTGACACGCGCGATAAGGTAGAGCATCTTTGAGGTTCAAATTTGGCCTTCAGTTGGCTAAACAAAACCCATGACTATACCGCAGTTCACAAACATGCATATACGAGTGTAAATAGCACAACGTTATTTATAGGGCTGTTTGAAGACTCATCATGTGACTGTTCTCATAAACTGTCCAATATTTCTCTGCTCAATTGTTACCGGCACTTTACCGGGATGTTGTGGTAGGTATTGTGCTACTTGGATAGAATGTTCAATTTGTTCATTGATGCACAGTAAGGGGGTGATCTTAGACACCGTATTTTATAATCTTGGAAGCTGAGAATTTATACGTGAAAAGCTTCGGTTTAAAACAGCTGTTCTTTCCACTGCCAAGCCTACAAATTCATGTAGGTCAACCGAGCATCGTCGTGAGGCCACGGGGGTTTGAATAAGCCTATCTTTTCCTAGTAACTGGGGCATGAGAAGATGGGTATTATTGAAAGTCTTCCTTACTACACGTGGCATTTCGAAGTATCGAGAAGAAGCTGTGAGTAGGGCGGAACGGTAACGGCAAACTGAAGCCAGGTTAGAATCTACAGCTGAGAACAAATTCCCTGAATTTCGCTGAGGTATTGGAACGCACTAAGCAGCTCTAAACTTTCATATTTCCTAAGATAGCTGAGCGAAAACTATATCGGTAGCAGTAAGCTATAAGACCTGGTGCTTCACAGGCCGAAGGGTTACCGCACGACGTTGGGCCGCACACCTTTAGGGGCTGCGGAGCAGACTCTAATTAAATAACCGTGCCTATCGTACTTATGCCGTTCCATATAATTCAATACACATGAATGTATAAGGAGGGAAGAATTAAGACCGAGTGGACTTCCAGGAACAACAGTACATACATTTGTCCGATGAATAGTGGCAATGTAGCCATGATCGGCCCGCTCAGCTAGGAGTTAAATGAACCTGTGGAGCAGCGCAGTCACCGTAGAGGCAGTAAATTGAGAAGCCTTCCAACTAACATGAAGTGATGGCTTCGGTCACAAAATAAGAGAATAATATGTACTGGAGTATACGAAGGAGTTATCAATGTCGAATTACGAGTAGAAACTGTCGGGAAAAAAGACAGAAGAGGCATGTTTCGAGGTGAACCAAAGAACCTGGCCATGAGTTAGTTCTTGCCACAGATATGCACCCTAGTCCCAAGATATAGTGGGGTTGCAGCGGGGCTTCCTTCGGGAGGGTAAACACGGCCTTTCAACTTCAGGAAAATATCAGATCTGCGTAGCAAGTGATTCGGTCTAGCATACACCGCTCTAGCCTAGGATATACGCGTGCTCACCTCAACTACTATGCCCCCATCCGTCGTCACGCCACTGCCGAGGTGCTTGAAGCGTTCTACAAATGCCAGCACCTCCCCATCGAACAGAGAGCTCGGAACCACTGACATTTAGTCTTGCGTCATCGCTTTACACAGTGAAGGTGCAAAGCGAGTGCTGGATGGAGCTAGGGCCCCTGCGGGTCTATTTTGTGCATCTTCAGCACTTCCCGTGCATTCAAACAAGCAGACAAGTCCGTCCGCTTAATTAGGGTCACGTAGCCTTTCAGTATTCCCAGTTCGAATCCCACATAATGAGGTTTTGCAACGCATTCTGCATCATCTCGCCGGTGATGAAATTGAACGGGAACGGAGACAAAACATCCCTGTTGAAAACCATTGGTCCTTCCGAATTCACCGGATAGTTCACCGCGGACCCTTGCGCTGCCAAAAGTGCGGAAACACATTGATCTCTGCAGAACATTTCTTTTACGAAGATCACTGAAAAGCCCCGTCCGATCAACCAAATCGAAGGAGCTCTTCAAGTCGGGGGAAACTATTGTCGTTGGTGGGCAGTGCGTGTAATAATTTTCAAGCAGTTGTCAAAGAGTAAAAATATGGCCGATTTATCCTCTACCTGGGTGGAATCCGGCTCGTTGTTCAAGAGCATTTCTCTCATAAGCCTGTGCCAGCAGAAGCAGCAAAATCAAGACCAATACCTCGATGAGTACCAAAATTGAGTTGATTCCAAAATGGTTATTACGGTGCTTGAGTATTTCCGGCTTGAAGGTGGGTACATTCAATGAGTCGCTCTGTGATAGCGGAATACCCTCCTCGTTCCAAATGCCACAGAGCAAAGTGGTGAGTGATTTTACCGACGCCCATTTTGAAATGCTCCGGAGGAAGTACGTCGGGACCCTCACCTTCCCTCGCCTTAGCTATCGGGGGCTTGACTGTGCCTCTATTTCCGACGAGGATCAAGAGGTACTCCCCAAGGATTCACAGTGGTTGAGGTCGGGCCAACTAATTTAACACTCTGTTAGCTGAGACTTTCTTTGAAGTATTCCGCCCAATTGTCCAGTCTTAGCCCTCTGCCGTGAATGAGCTCTCCAGTTCTGTCGAATATTATTTCACTGACCGGGGTTTGCCACCCACTAACGCCTCGAATATATTTGAGCAGTCTATGACTGACATTTGGGGCAGCTGCTATTTCCACTTCTTCGGCTGCCTAAACCCACCACTTTTTGCCATCATTCTTAGTACTTTTTGTGGCTTGCTTTTGCAGAATTCTCGGTATCTTATTCTTCTCCCTACACACCGGGAGCTGACGTTTTTCTTTATCGCTTTATTAGATTAAGCGACGCATGGGAAATCCAGTAACTTTGGTGAACTTCGGTTCCAGGACCACTGGCAGAACCTTCTGCCACGTGAGATTCCAAATGGATATGGGCCCATTTCTCTTCTATGATATTACTTGTCGTAGATCTTTTCTCGTGTGCTATTTTCTGTTCATAGCTGGTGTGAACTTTCTGATCAAACTATCTTTGCACAGCTGACCGGGGTTGTGGTTTGCAAAGATTACCATAAAGATGGAGTGATAATCGCAACTAAACTGATGCATGATCCGAATTTATATACGTAGGCGAGCGGGACATGAAGTTCTAAAAAGAACCGCCCCACTGGAGACTTACCGTGATATAATAAATCTGGTTTAATAATACTGGTATATTTATCGGCCATGGTCGAGATGTACCTGTACGGTAAGAGTGCCATGTAGCCGCTCGACACGAGTTGTGTCAGTGATTTGTACTAGACAGAGATAACCGGTTGTTTGCACAGAACTGGAGACACCCATCCCAGTCCTCTGTGGGCTGGGCGGGTTAGGCACAACAACCACCTAAACAAGCTTCTGATGCGATAAGCTTGCCATCTTGTGCAGTGAAGTCTCCTGCTAGCACCATCATGCCAGAGCCTTTGCTCCTGCGAACGAGAGTGGTGAGTTCGTCATAGAACTGATCCTAATGCCTGTCCGAGCTGCGATCTGTTCGAGGGTACGCCTAGATTACGGACAAATTGTCAAGGGGGCCGAGGTCCAGGGCTTGGCCAGGTTTGAAAGAATGTGGGTTAAAATGGAGACGATTTTCCACGATACGTTGTGACGGTGGACCATTGCGGATGTGGACCCTGGTATCATTAGGCGCACTAAGGGTGGGTAGAGGGGCAAAGACCGGAGACATAGGTTGAGTAAAAGAGGGAAAGCTCTGAGTAGTGGCCTACTTATCGCTACCCACCCTGCTCCATGCAATGGGCAGCGCTTTCCTGATTATCCTGCATGACGACCGAGGCGGTGTGGAAATTTTTGCCTTCGTGTGGTCTGTGGTAGATGTTTGACGGGCACTGCCAGGGTGTCCAGCCGCAAAGCAGGAGAAAGATTAAGGTTTTCAACCAAAGCCTTTAGTTCTAACAAGAACCTGTCCGCAGGGTAGCGGGGTTGCTGAGTGGGGGCCCATCTGCTTGGATTGGCTATTTTTTCACTGATCTCACTGGACGAGTTGACAGATCAATTCAACCCCCAACCTGAGGGACCACACTCAAAGGACCAGAGCCTTAGCCACCACTTGTTTGGCTTCAGCCTGCCCGAGCATAGCCTCAGTGGCTTCCACATCAAGTAGAACACCTTTCAGTTCTAGCTTCCTCTCTCCGTGAATGTTTGACAAACCACTACCAAAAATAGAAGAGGGAGACTTACCCGGGGGTGATGTAACGGTTATTTCAGTTACCGACTCAATCAAAGTTACTGTTCTACATAACAGGTTGTCAGATGCGGAGGACTAGAGAAGACAGTTAGCTGAACAACTCCAAGCAATAACATAGAGGGTGGAAGCTTCATAGTCGGTAGTGCGATGGCGGAAGGAATTCCAGAAGAGATGCATTTTGGGGCAGCTAAGAAAGTCCACTGAGAGGCGGAGGTGAATGGACTGGTAGAAGTGGCTGAAGAAAAGGTCATCAACACAGTAGCAAAATACCACACCACAGTCCAAATTAGCCGCCTTTACGTGCACTAAGGAGCAGCTTTCCACATTCTCCAAGTCGTATTCACCTAGCTTAATCAGGACAAGCAACTGATAAGGGGGCCGTCTGCGATGTTTGATGTGGCATCTAAATAATAAGCAATAGTAAGCCAAGATATAACTGACCCACGGTCCAGTAATTGAGTAACTCACAGGGCACGACTCTGAAACCCAAGGTCTAGTGAAGCTAGTTGTCAGTCTGCGTACGCTTTAAGAAACGGTCAGCACATTTACAAACAACGTACCTCAATTTTGTGGTGGAATTCAGTCACTGGTCCAATGATGAAAATCAGGCCACCAAAATGTTTGCAGAAAGAAACGCCAAGCAAAGGGGAACGGAGTACCCATCGTAAGGTGAAAACGATCCTTAATAGCGAGGCAAGTTAACCCCTCCTAGGAAGAGCGTGGTGGAGGTAAACGAAAGAAGGATGAAATATGACCACAAAGTTCAAGCAGCGACCGAGGGTGTTGATTGCAAACTTGAACCTATCGTGGAATGAAATCACAAAGGTTCTTTGCACAACGCGGGCGAGACAATCGGCAAGAAAAGTAGGGTGACGCTACTCAAAAGACAAGGTAAGTAGGAAGCGTATAAAACTCAAGGGTTGCAGGCGTCCAGGTTGGCCGGAGTGGACCAGCACTCGTAGAGGGACAGTAGATGAACGGAGGCAAGATCACCGGGTTCATAGTGAGAAAAGGACCGAGTGTTTAGGCCTTCGCGGTCTTACAAGACGAGCTCCAAGTTGATTATGGTTATTGGTGTGAGAACAGAGAGCTGCTTGGAACTTGATGAATATGCTAAATCGACATTTAACAAGACTGTACGAATCATCCTTGGGTGTGCTCCCTCTTGGGCCATCCGTGACAGAGAAGTTACCAACTTTACCGGGAGGCCAAGAAACAAAATTTTCGAACAGTACGTGTAAGGGTTATTCCGACTGTGAGTAACACGCAGCCAGTTCAAAACGAATCCCAAAATCAGAAGAAGATTGATTCGTAGTTTCTACGGTACTGGACTAACAAGTTATACGCATATATAAATGCGTACAAACCTCATCCGTGCGGCCACAACGTCCAGCAACGAGGACCAGAGTTTAACGAAGGTCAATGTCAGGTACCACCGCCACGGAAGTCCAAGATTAAAGGAAAATTATGCCACTCCACGTGGGCAAAATATAAACAAATGTTGGAGTGTAGTGACTGATGCGTGCTGTAATTGTTCGAGGATCAATGAGATAAAGAACGTAGTCTCAACAATACAATTATATGACAACGGCTTGGGAAGATTTCCACACGTGTACTTAACACCGCTCACCAAATCCTCCCATGAAAAGGTCAACATCCAAGGAGTAAATTGGGGTATTGATTCGCCCTAACCTGCCTAGACCCTAAAGTCAGTGCATACGTAGGTCACCTCGTGCTCCATCTCTCGTCTTCCAGTCACAGACACGCTTGCATGTTTTCTTGAGGTTACGCTCCATACCTCGATGTCCTAGCCTTTCTTCTGAGGGTGATAACACATTATCCGTACACAAAAAAGGACTTCGATGTGATCGGGGTGCTTAGATAGATTACAGAATGTGGAGGAAAGGGCTTCCCGAGCAACAGTTAAGTACAAGGCAAGATGAAGACCGAGAATTCTTGATGAAAAACCGAGATGGCTACAGGGTACTCGAACATTAGGGGCTCAATGTGTGGTGTTGTCACATTGGAAGTATATTTGACCCACAACTTAAATCCGCTTGGACACAAGTTGAATATTGATACAAATAGGTCACAAAAAAGAGGTGTTTCTGTAAAAGGTCAGTGAGTGATTGTTTGAGGGTTTCCGCTACTCCACCAACAATGTCGTGTCGTGTGATAAACTAGGGTTTCGACAAGCAACTCCATTGTAAATCGTGAACACAGTGATAAATTAGACACAAATACACTTCAAAGACTATGTGAAGGGTTGGGACCTACTGGAGAACGCGTGAAGGATAGATAATTAAGTTCAACTTCATTCGGTGTCAGCAGACTTGGTTTTAGCTTGGTCTGTAGCGTCGACTTCGCCATCACCATTGTCACCTTCAAGCAGACATATCTTACTTCTGCTTTGTTCTTTCTCACCACAACTGTGCGTACGAGGCTATCGATTTCTTTACGGCAGTACTTGATCACTGTTATCGGCCAATCCTCCTTATGTAAGCCTCCCTCAACGGGGATGACGATATCGCCACGTCTGAACGACCTCTCACCGAAGATCTACTTTTGCCGAAGCTGCAGTGTCGGTGAGTACTCCTTCGCCCAACGTTTCTAGAAAGCCTGTGCCAGCTGGTTCACTTGTTTCCATCCTATGACATAAGTTCCACGTGGGGTTTTCGGTGTTGTTGCTCCTACGTTTGACCGCAGTAATAACAAGTCAGTGTGAGTGAAATCTGGTTCGCCTGCCGGGTCTTGGACGATCGGCATCAGGGGTCCGTAGTTCAGTTTGCGTTCTAATTCTGTTAGTGAAGTAGTCAGTGTCTCGTCATCGAGGGTTTGTTGAGAGGTCAGGGCCGTGAGTATTTTCCTAGTCGATCGTATCAGCCTTCCCCAGACGCCCTCACGATGACTGGCATAAAGTGGGTTGGAAGTGCCATTCTATCCCCTTTGCCACGGTCTTGTTCTGTATTTTGGCGTGGTCCAGGCGGTTCCACCATTTTTCTAACTCCCTATGAGCCCCAACGAAGTTCGAGCCATTGTCTGAGTATACATTCTTGAGGTCGCCCCGCCTCGCGATGAACCTTTGAGAGGCCATTAGAAATGAATCACTGGTCATATTACGCACTACTTCAAGATGGACTGCTCTGGGTTGTGAACATGTTATCAGGCAGCCACACCTCTTTCGGGTGCTCATTTGCTGTCGTACAAGTAACGGGCCAAAGCAGTCGACGCCAATTTCCACGAACGGGCACCACCCCGGTTGAACTCTTGCGGCTGGAAGGGGGGTCATCATTTGTTGGTCTGCTACCGCTCTCCGGCGAAGACAAGTGAAGCAGTTGCCTATGACTTGCTTGACCGTCGCTGGCCCCTTTGTCACCCAAAGTCGTCGACGTATATTGTTCAATAAGTGGTTCAGACCCGCTTGTCCCTTTTCTCAATGTATATGGTCTATCAGGCATCTCGTTATGTAGAGTTCACCAGGGCTTATTGCGGGGTACTTTGTTTCGTACTCTAGAGCTGAATTTGTCAGCCGTCCGTTGGTTGGCGTACGGTTTAGTCTTTGGATACTGCCATAAAACAGCCTGCCTCCTTTGGTGTTACCGTCTATCCTGGCTAGCTCTAGGGCCTCGAAAGGGAAGGCGCCTAGTTGTAGTAGGAGTAGAACGCCGAGTTCGGCTTGGTTCAGCTCGCCTGGTAGGATCGTCCCCATATTTGATGTGTTCTGTGGTCGTGCGCCCTTCAAAGTCAACAGGAGTACTTTGTGTCGTGTCCAGTAAACCGCGATTCCTAATATTTTTATCCAGTTTGGAAAGTGGCACAGTTTTTCTATTAGGCTTGCGTTTCCCCTGGAGTTTGCAGACAGTATCATTCTTCTGGTCTCGAAATCGCCATCACCAGGCTTAGGTATTAGTAGCGTTGGCCACATCTCTTTAGTTGCAGTCAGGAAGTCCGGTCCCATTGTCCACATCCACAGCCTCACTAGTGTTTTCAGGCCCCTTGAGAAGAAGTCGGCCGGGGTACTGGCGGATTGTACATAGTGCCAATGATCGGTCTTAGTCGACTTGTGGATTATAGTGAGTCTGTTGGTCACGAAAGTGTTAAAGCGAGCGGTAATGTTGTTTATGTAATGCAGTACCATGGCTGAGTTTGTCCAAAAGTTTGTTTCCCAGTCTATCCGGTCGAAGCATCTCCAAATCAGCCTAGCGGCTTTCACGGCCAGTACTGCTGCCGTCAATTCCAGCCTTGAAATGGACACCGTTTTCAGTGGAGCCACTATCGCCTTTGAGAATAGTATCTGGCTGTGCCGCCCACCATTTGCGTCAACCCATCAGCCGTAAACCACTATCCCGTAGCCTGTTTCTGATGCATCAGAAAATAAGTGGAGTTTGGCGTCGTTTGTGCACTTGATTACTGTTAAGCATCCTTGTATTTTGATCTCTCCAAGTTGCTCCAGGTTGTGCAGCCAGTCGCACCACCGCTTATCGTCGCCATCCTGAAGAGCTTCGTCCCAACCCGTCCCTCTTTGGCACAGCGATTGCAGCAAGCACCTTCCCGGTGACAACCATGGCGAAACAAAAACTAGGGGGTCATAGAGGCTTGAGACTGATGATAGGATTCCTCTCCGCGTGACTGGTCGTTTGGGTAGGTCTAGAGTAAAAATGAATTCGTCCCCTCAGGGTTTCTACTGAAGACCAAGGGTGCGCTCCGTTTGTGAAGAGGATCCCAAAAGCTCTCTCTTACACTCCACTTTCTCGGACTTCTGTATGACATTGAGCAACTCTTGGCTGGATGAAGTCCATTTAGTGAGGTTGGATCCTCCGGCATTTAGAGTGGCTATTAGTTCGGTCATTTGGAGAATAGCAGTATTTGGGTCGCCAAAGGAGCACAGAAAATCGTCCACGTAGAAGTGGTCCATTGCTCTTCCTAACAAGCTGCTGGTGCCACCGAAACGCTTGAGGGTTTCCCGGAGGGCAAAATAAGCAAAGAAGGGAGATGGTACCGTCCCAAAGGGGTGCATGGTCAGCCTGTACTCGTCTGGTGCGCGATTTGTGTCGTTTTCAGGCCACCAGAGAAGACGGAAAGCGCCCCTATCTTTAACGGGCATCTTCACTTGTAGAAACATTTCACGTATGTTCGCAGAGACGGCTACTTTTCCTAGCCGAAAACGACATAAAACCTCGACTAGTGGTGTTGTCCAGCCTGGGCCCTGTAGTATATGGTCGTTGAGTGACATACCCTGACATTTTGCGGCACAGCCAAAAACCACCCTGACACTCCCCGTTTTCTTTGGGCTGACGACCAGGCGATGAGGTAGGTGCCACCTTAAATTTGCACTGAGAACCTCTGTATCTACCCTTTCTATATAACCCAAGTCGATGTTATATTGCATGGCTCGCTTGTATTCTATCCCTAATTGTGGTTCCCGGAGCAGCCTGGTTTTGAGGAAGCCTAATCTTTTCAGAGCCATTTCTCGGCTGTTTGGCATGGGTTTCATGTTAGGTCTCCACGGGACAGGAATCTCGAAACAACCATTTGCGTACTTGACTTTCTCGGCTACCATTTTCAAAGGCAACCTATCTTCTCGTGATGAGGCATCTCTATCAATGGCCAGGTCGGCAAATTCGGCGTTATACAATTGTTGGAATGCCTGTTCAATGTTCGCCGTTTCCACCGAAGTGCAGTTGATTTGGATTAGTTTGCCGCATCTTCCATCTGTACTGCCATATAAAGTCCAGCCGAATATGGTGTGTACTGCGTAGGGTGCTTTGCGGCTTTCTATTCTTTGATCCAGTACCCAATGCGCTTCCGGTATATCACAGCCGATCAGCAGATCGATTTCGTCATTCTGCCACTCCTCGATCGTAACCCCGTCGAGATGCGGCCACCGAGTCAGAATCGATTGCACTGACTGAGGTGCTCTCATCGGCAGGTCCTTTATAGTGAGTGCTTCTGGGGTTTCTGCTCTATCGTTGTTGACCGGGGAAACGAGCTGTAGGTGCAGCTTGGTCGACTGGACGACTTCGGTGCAACTCACTGTGCTTACTGCTAACGAGGATTGATTCCCTCCAATCCCATATCTCTCTGCGAACTCCTTTCTTACTAGGGTGGTATCCGAGCCACCATCTATGAGGGCCAACGCCTTGGCCACTCCTGTTGGCGTCGCTGCTCCCACGGCCACTACGCCTAAACTTACCGGTTTACTGGCAGATCGTGACGTTGAACAAATAACGCTGGGTTTGGTACTCGTCTCGGGTAAGGTTACTGTCGCCTGGTGCAGCAATCGACGGTGTTTGCCGTGAAGCACTCGTAACCACATCGGCTCCTTGTCCTACAAGCTGCCGCCCGGTGCGTGGTGTTGAGATAAATAAAACACGCCCCTGCAATCCTCGCCAATCCCCACCGTTCACCTATTGTGGCTTTGCCGAACTTGGAGCATTCTGGTAGGCCATGGATAGCACCACAGGATCTGCGATTGGGTTGCGCCGTAGCATCGCGTGAAATGGCATGTGCATTGGTTCAAGGCTGGTATTTTGGATGTTCCAGAATGGGGGTTTGAGCTTGGCTAGTACCGGGCTTGTTTGCCCGGTTGCTGTCCCGGATGAGTCGGCCGAATCTGCTGCCAGCTATCTTGGTTTGCCTGTCCAAGTTTACGGTCAGGTCTTCGAAACCAGCTTCCCTGTCGCTTCGGTTTATCCGTTCTGCTTCTTCCGCCCACCGACCCCGTAGCTCGGGAGAGAGGTGACGGACTACGTTTTCCAAGGTGCGCATGGCATCTAGGTCAGCCTTGTAACCCAAATGGTCGAGGGCTATTGAGCAGTTTTGCATCCTAATCACCAGGTCGGCTATTGTGTAGACGTCGCCCTTGGTTCTCTTTGCCTCTACCATCACGCCCTCTATTAGGTTACGGGCTACTTTGAACGGTTGGCCAAACAGGTCCCGCATAATCTTCCTTGCTCTTATGTAGCCTTGTGCCGGGTCGAGCATGGTTCACCCGTCGATGGCTTCTCTTACTCGGCCTCGACAGTAGTGAGTAAGGTAGAGAAGCCTTTGCCCAGGGCCCGTTACCTTATTTTCGACGAACGTCTCGAACTGCTTGACAAACTTGCAGTAGTGTTCAGCTAGCCCGTCGAAAACCGTTAGTTCCACTCTAGGCAAATCGATTTATGGTGTTTTGTAGTCGGCGACAGGCGTGGGGTTCCCTATCTTACTGCTCTCTGATCTATCGGAAGTGTCGTAGTCGCTGGTCTCGTTCTCTCGCCTTTTCTGTTTACACTTCTTTTCCGCTTACTGTGCCTGTAGTCTTGCCGGTATTGACTGTTGTTCTAGGTCTGGTATTCTCAGCCTATGTGAATCAACATCCTTACGATCCATATTGCCCTCATCACCACATGAACTAGCACTGACAGGACTAAGCGATCTAACATCAACTAAAGAATCAAATGTACCCGAAACCTCCCCAGAGACTTGCCGTGTTACTTCCTGTCCGGATTTCAATATTTTCTATCCTTTTCTTGGCATTTTGCGTGTGTTTTCTCGTTCCAAATTGACCTTTTGATTATTGTAACGGACGTTTGAGCAGTGCGTAGCCAAATTTGCAACGGATCCCGTAATCAAAAGACGATTATCCGTGATATTCTACGATACTAGATTATTACATGAACAATGACATAAAAAATATACAAACCTCAATAATACGATCACAAGGACTCAACAACGAGAAACCAAATAGCAGCGTGTGAGCAAACAGCACGTGCGTCACGCAGGTCCTGAACAAGGGTGTGCCAAAGTAGCGCTCTGGGCGCGAACAAACAACAATTGGTCCATAAAAACAACCAGTTCGTGAGGACAAGTCAATGGAATAGGCAAATGAGTGATGTTAGGAAAAACACTGAATCGCGAGGGTTAAAGGGGGATTTTACACGACCGGTTGTTACACTCACAACTTGCCTCTATCACTTCTGCTCCACAAGCCATTACCCATATTCCACGTCCAGCCCATTTCTTACCTTCGGTACCACGTACTATGATCATTGCAACCCCTGATCCGCGGTGAATTTATCCCCTGTTTTCGGTGAGACAACCCTACACCTAACCCCTATTTGTCTTCGTATCCATCCGTCCCCCTCTACCTTGCGCCATTAAGTTAACCCTATCACAGTTCCCCACTACCTATACCCATGCTGATACATCGGGTCGTGGCCATTTACTCTCCATACTATCGCTGAACTAGTCCCGGGGACCCAAAGCATCGATGGGCTCCTGCTTTGCCTTCTCTACTTTTTTCTCCGTTAGCCGTTGATCTTCAGTTCGGGCTGCTCAGGAGGAGTCTTATCTCATTTCCCCTTTCAGCAATACTCGATGACGGTCATCCTCTCTGGACACCGCACTGATCATTTCCCTGGCCGGTGCACCTGATGGTAATGCTATATGGCCATCTAGCAATCACTGTCCTAGTGGGCTACCCTGTCCTAGGTCTCAAACAACCTGGTCAATCGATCCTGGATCATATGCTCCTCTCGTGGTTACTCCGCCTTCTGTTCAGTTCTGGGTGATCACTCGTGCCATATGCAGAGCTGCCGGACGCGAAGAGATCTCCCGCTTTGGCCAGCTCCAATTGGGGCGCAGGCTATTTGCAACGATGTGCGGGGGCAATTAGGCTGGTAAAGCACTCCTGTTTTCGCTCCATGAAAAAGTTTTCTTGTTGAAAGCTAACAGCACGGTCAGCCCACTCACTATCACCGATTATGGATCAAACCCCAACTCTTACCGCCCTGCAGCATCCAGTGATATCGGCTGCAGATGGCATTCCTCCACCTTTCTTTTCCCGCCAAGGTTCTCTTGCCTATCTTTCTTGTCATCACTCCTATCGCCCCAGATTTTCATCCTTCTACAACTGCACTCATGCCTACTCACTTGTTCCCTGCCCATGTAGTTTCTCGCGAAGACAGCTCTAGCTGCTAGATGTCACTATCGCCCTATCCACTTTCCTGTGCCTAAGTTTGTTAATGTTTTCTTCCACGCCCACGTCTCCCGTGCCGATTCCTTATCTCCATTACCACGGTAAAAACCTATGCTCACAAGGATAAAAGATGCTATTCGTATACCTCACTGCCCACCGCTTTGTCTTATCCTCCTCTGTCCTCTTTTCTCATGCCTCAAGCCACCGAGCACCAGCCTACCCCGTACCAACGACCAGTCCCAAAATTGGCATTCTCCGTCTCCAACTTGGCATCTTTTAAAGCCACACTTATGATCTATTCACCATGCCCATTTATTCTTTGCTTCAATCCGCAAAAGTTCTGTGGATTTTTGCACTAAACAGTGCCTCGACTGGCATCTCCCGGTTCAATTAATTTGTTCAATTGCCTGCAGGCAAACAGCTCTTCATTTCAATCGTCCCAACACCAAAGCGCATATAATTCTGTGTCTTTTGTTCCATCACAGGTTTATCTGCCCAAGTGCTCCTTCTTCGTCTTCATCGTGCTTCATCCGCAGTAAAGCGATCTGATTGGCCATCTCTTACCGGTTTCTCCTTGGTCAGCACCCCCGTCTCCTGTTTTGTATATCGCTGGCCAATGGTATGTTTTGTGTGCTCCTCAGGTTGCTCTGCTTTTACGAGCTTCACCCAATTTGAAGACGACTTCAAGCAATGATTTGCAGACGCACGTCCAAATCATACGATCTATCCTTACTCGGTCTCTCTAGTCTTTCAATTACGTATTCCTCCCCACCTTGTTCGCTGCTATGACCGTTATCATGTCCCCGCTGCATATTGTACTTCCATCTACTAACTGTCTCATTTTCGACCGTCGTCACATGGCGCACCTACACCCATCTAATCGATAGATCCACTCCTGTCTTTTACGATTCCTTCCTTCATCTTCCCTCGCATATGAACAGCCCTTCACAGAAGTCATCAATTCTTCGTTCGCACAGTCTTTTCTCTCGTTCTGTTGAGCCACCGTGGTCACCTGTCATAAAGACAATTTATCATGATTTTTCTAAGGTAATTCCACACCGTCTGGTCCAGCGTTATTTGCCTCTTCCAGCCGCTGCTGCTTCCCTGTTCTGGCACACCTTTTCTCTCTGCTTCTGCTTCTCCAGAGTAGATTTATTATATATATATATATATATATATATATATATATATATATATATATGGATATGCATACTCGCCCTTCCTCCTCCAGCAGTCAGCCCACCATTTCCGTTGCTATCATTCTGATGTCCCTCCTGAAATGCATCCTTCAAGCCTATATCTGTGCCTCACTTCCAAATTGTATCAGTGCTTCAAAATCATTTTCGCCGTCTGACCCACCTTTAATGACTTGCTTTGCTAGCTGCCCTACTCAAAATGAGTTTTGTATCCTTTCGCGGACCATCTTTTGCAGTGTAGAAATGCTTCATTGCTAGCCAGTACTTTGCCATACAACTCAATTTATTCTTCGTCCTTTCCCTTTACGTCAGTTGCCTCAATCCAATCTGAGTTTTTTCTTATGAATCTCCCAGCTTTAGGCCATTCCGTTTGGGCCAGTCAGATCCTCCACTTGACCTTGGCTTCCAAGTTCACCGGGCTTTTGTTTGAATCCGTCCATGGTTCCATTTAAAAGCCATCCTTTGTTTTTTGTTATCCATACTGTTGGCTCCGGGTGGCAAAGCCAAGTTCCAGAAGCTCGTTGCCCAATCCCAGAGGTAATTTTCACCTTATTGGTCTAGCTAGCCAGCACAACTGAACGACAATAGAAATCAAGAATTCGTCCCGCCCAAGTATTTAGCCAAGATTCGAAAGAGAGTCTTAGAGTTGGAGATCACCAAACAGTTTACGGTGCAGCACTGCACAGTTTACAGTCTGTAGATGTACTAAAAACCGAGGTCTTTAGTGACATCTTTGGCCAAACAACCCAAGAACCAAAGCGGAAAATAAGGCAGCGTCAATAAGCAACAGTCAGTCCTCAGCCGCCGAAGTCAGAAAATGACAGTGTGACACGGTAAAGCAATCGGCGCTTTGGCCATCAAGACTGCCTAAGAAAAAGAACAAGGGGAAGCTTATGGACATGAGGCCGATTGATCGTCCAGCCAACAAACACAAATCAGTTCAACGCATACATTTCTCATACATTTATCTCTCTTCCGCCCACCTCTTGGATCCACCAGCCCGACTTTGTAGTGCACTTTTCTACATTTTCAAGGGATATTACTCCATTTTGTTGCTTGTGAGAATGTGATCACGCATCTGGCTTGTTCCTTTCTCCTCGAAGAAAACCATAAATAATGATAATAAGGCTTAGTGTCTCAAAGTTGGTATCACCGGAAATTTAGTCGTTTTTGTCTCAAGGCGTTCGATTTAGTTGGTGAACACCTGAATCTTAAATGGGCTTGCTGGAGCTGACCTGAAATTTACAAGTGTAAACGTCCAGCCGCCAAAATGCCAGGAAGACCAGCGACCACGAACTACTTCTTCCCCTTAGAGTGGGGCATGGTTATTGGAGGACCTCCAGAGCCCAGCCTTGTGACAAATAGTGCCGGCACTGAAGAGTTTCCTTGAAAACCTTGGGAGGGAAATGTCCCATATGCGTCAAACCTTTGGAAGGCATGAAGCAGAATTACAGGCTGCAAGGGACAAGTTGAACACAATCACACTTACCATCGGCAAGTTACTGGGGACCGCGGAAACTACCCTGGGTGGAATCCACAATTTGGTAGTGTAGGGCATCTTGCGGCCCGTCTGCCAATCAGCCAGACTGAGGGATGGAGATGCTGACACCAACTGTCAAATCTACTAATAATAGCAGGACTTTCGCGGCAATCTGTACTGAACAGAACCTTCAGGCTGGAAAAAGGAACTGCATCGGGGTTGATCAGTTGATCGGTCACCCCCTAGGCCGAAGCTCCCCGAGTTCGGAAACCCCAAGTAGGGGATTAAGTTCTTGGCTTTGGCGGAGCTGTTTGAGGCCATCGCCCACGGGGAGTTCATATTAGGGCCAGAAGATTCCACCTTTTGACGAGTGTCTACCAGTAGGAACAAGGTCGACCCTGGGTAAAGCCGCCAGCCCCGTATTAGCCCTGATGAATGTGGAACTCCTTTTCCAGATCTGTCCAGTACCCCAATCCTAATAGAGGCTTCAAAAGGCAAACAAAGCCCATGGTTACTGGTTGTGGGGGACAGGTGGAGGGTAAAACGAAATCTCGTCTCTCGTCTACGAGCAACCAGACCAGCTCTCGGAACTAACTTCCCAGGGTTACCACCACTAGATCACAGGCAGGAAACCCAGAAGCAGCTTGCATCAGAGCATGCAGCGTCGGAAGTAGTGGCACCAGCTGGCGGTACAGCTTGCCAAAGCTAGTTGCATAGAAGTAGCCGAAACCTGGCTAAAAGCTAGCATTGAAACAGCAGTCCCATTTCCTTCCGGCTACCCCTTTCATAAAGCTTATAGGGTGTATTTTGGGGACGGTGCGATGCCGTGATAATAGTTGCAGACCCAACGGAGCAGATAGCCGGGGAAAGTATTATATCACCAAATAGGCCAGCGGTCTTCTGTGGCTTGAAGCTGCTTGAAGCTAAAGTACTTGTCGCATGTGTTTACGGAAGCTACCCTGCCACCCCAAGTGAGGATCTAGCCTTGTTCAACTATATCCATCATTCCGCAGCCGAGGCAGAGTAACTCGTGACCCTCGGAGAGGTGGCCTGGGTGAAATGTCGGCAGCGGGTGATGATCCCTCTGTGAGTCTGCTAGGCTTCGTACTGGAGATCTTTGTCCAGCATGTTCTACAACGAACCAGGTGGAAGAAAAGACGAATTCCCGGGCTATTGGATCCGGTGTTCGCCAAACACACCGATGACACTGAGGGCCTACAGGTATCAACACCCCCAGGGGTAAGCGACGGTGGGGTAATCCACCGCAACTGCCTGGCCGTGAAGGACAGGGTACCCCACAAACTTGAGAGATGCTTTGAAAATCTCGATGTAAAGGCCTAGTAATTGCAGCCCAGTTAACGACATGGGACGCGCATCATGGAGAATCGGGGACCAATGGAGGGCTTTAGGAGAAATCTTCTGATGCTTACATAGAGCGCCGGCCCACGGAATCCACGGGAGGGAGGGCATCTTGACTGATCGGCCAAGCACCTACAGCCCAAAGCCGGGAAAAAGGCGTAGCGTCAATGCCGGTGGACGGAAGGCCGCAGAAGGCACATAAGGCACAAGATGATCCAAGAAGCAGCCATCGGGACCAAAGGGCAGTGCCGGCTATCTTATGAGACCACTCTAATTTGAAACGCTAAATGGTGCCCGAAAGCCCGTCACAGTTATGTTCAGCCAAAATCGTTCATGCAAGCGGCTGTGGGTTCTGTCAATGAACCGAATGGTAACCTAGCACTCGAGGATAGAGCCGTGGCTGCGATACTGCGAGGGCCCTTCTGGACTGTGCCCCGGCAAGGCGAAAGGAGAAACCAGGAGTATGAGCCCCGGCCAGACCACAGGAAATGTAGTCAATCCTTATTTCTGTAGGTGAATCAGAACAACCCCCGAAGGGGCTCTCACGAACATAAGTCAGCCAGCCTAAATGGCACCCATGCAGTGGTTTTGTGCCCCCTTGCCCATATAATATTGGCCCTTCTTGCTCGGTTGTACACTAGGTCTTTGGATAAAGCTCAATTACCTGAGGACTGGCTAAAGGTCGAAGCTGTCCCTATACACAAGGACGGGTTGAAGGAAGAGGTATGAAACCACTGACCCGTAAGCCTTCTACCTTTGCCACTAAAGGTAAGGAAGGGGACTGATCAGAAAACACGCAGCCAGTTACCTGGCCGAACAAAGGATAACATCCAACAGACACTACGGGTTTGTCGAAAATAGACCGTGCTTATCTAACTTGCCATCTTGTTGGACGAGGCGACGGCAGTGCCATACAGGGGTGAACTGGTCGAGGTTTGCCACTTGGAATTCAAAAGGGTTCTGGACCCCCTAAACCACCGGCTTCTATTGCGCAGAGTGCAAACGCTGGGTATAGCTCGACAGATGATGGGGTGGAACCGGACATATCTCACAAACCGAAAGTTTTACGTTAGGGGGAGGAAAGAAAATCCACGAGGGCCATGGCCAACAGTGGGGTCACTCACGGGCCACTCCAGGGTCCCCACCTGTTGTTGATCTAAGTCAGTGAACCATTAGGAAGTGTAAGAAACCCAGGCCGTGTTTGTGGGCTACCTAGAGCTAGCGCATGGACAAGGAAGCACACCACCTTAGGAGAAACTGAATGAAGTTTACCGCTGGACTGCTCAGTTGCACTTGCCCCTCAGCATAGAGAAAAGAAAGGCAACTCGCCCAGGACTTCGGCGGAGAATCAACATATTTAGACCTGCAAAACCCACAAGCGGTAAAGGGGGTCGTGGTAGCCACCTGCCTTGGTGTACTGATGGAAGATTGCTACTGGCAGTCTCCGCAGTGTCTGCCCGCCGCGGCCAAAGCTAAACGGGCGCTCCACCAACTACTGCCCATCGTAGCTTGCAGAAAAGCTTCCGCTTTGTTGCCTTTCTGCACAAAACTAGGTAGGCCACATCTGCAGTATGGTGTCCAAGCTTGGACCCCGGTTTTTTGCGGGAGACGGCTGTTCTCAGGAAAGTTCAGCGATACTTTACTGGAATATGACTGGGACCCGGGGACAAAATATATGCAGATAGATTGGTGGAGCTGAAGATCTTCTCTATGAATCTTAGAAGGCTCACGGGGGATCTAATAGAAGCTCTCAAAAAATTGAGGGATTACCATCCTCAAGGGAGCCGCTGTTGGTATTGACACAGGATTCCATATTCAAGGGTCCCGAGTTTAGGCTGGGGAGGCAAAGAGCGTTAAACAACTCAAGGAGAAGTTTCTGTGTGTATCTCGCTGGTAATTCATGGGACGCACTGCCGGCTGAGGTGGTGCCTGCCACTTCAGTGGCACGTTTTGGGGCAAGTTTGGACACTGGTTGGCCTGATGTATTCCTTAGGTGCACCTAAACCTACTTCTTTCAGTGGCAATACTGGATGCAGCGCCGTTCCCTTTCTTGTCACCTCTATCCCTCGGTATTACGTCAATCTCCCCAACTTTTGCCCCCACCCGTTCTCCACCGTCCCTATCCTATTCTTTCTATTCCCCAGCTTGCCACTAACGCTTCGCTTAAGCGCTTCCTGTGTTTGGGACACGTAGGAGGAGCTAGACTTGGAAAAGGGTTGGGTTCGGTATCGTGGGAAAGTTACTCCACCCAGACAGCAAACTGAGTCTGAAACCTGCCTTATTTATAGAATCAAAGAGAGAAGCACACAGAAAACACAGAAGTCACAGCCCTGTGAAATTCACCCTAGTGCTCACTGGCGCATGAACCTGGACTGCTTCACTGGCCCGAGCCTTAGGTCCCTCGACCTGACCTGACCTGATCTGACCTGACTGTGTAGCCCAAATCCTGTTGAACTAGAAGCAGTTAAATTCCCCATCAATTTTCCAGGTCACGATTGTTTAGTCCCAGGGGTACGACTTCAGCCAGACAAGGTAGAGGAAATCGGTGACCGTCCTGAAATTCACTCTCACCGCTGGTTTCAGAAGTTGTCTGGTTTGGTTAACTTCTCACGCAGCTTTATTCTCCTTCGCGTCTAGGCAAGGAAGCTCCTTGCAGAATGTTTGCGTATGAAAAAGTGAAATATGTACTCGCGACGTGGCGCAGGAAACCCTTGCCTCGATAAAAAAAGCTATCGCCAACAAAGCACTCGTCTCACTCCCCGACTCTTCGGTCCCTCCGGCATAAGGGACAGGCGCTCCAGGCACAGCTGCTGGAGCAATATCGCAACGGTTAGTCAATAACCTACGGCAACCAACAGTTTACTTCCGTAGTTGTCTTCGATGTGCGGAGTTCTGACATGGTGCGTTCAACAGAGCCCTACTGGCGGTTTTTCTGGGCTACAGACAAGGCCGGCCCACTCTTGAGGGCCAAACTTTACCAGTGTCCACAGATCATACACCGCTATTGGAGGCTGTCTTGTCAACTCCCGCTCGATGTTTGCCGGTCAGGCTGTGTTTCATTGTTTACTATGGATATTCGACACCCCTCTGGGGCACAAAATTCCATAGCAGACTCACCCTTAGGCAGCCACAATATCAACAACCCACTACAAATGGGCATAGATCCAGAAGCAATCACCGCAGACCAGGCTACAGATTTTGAGATCAAGCATCCAAGCACGACTGATCCTAGCTTCCAATGCCAGTGGCAATTCCAACTTCCGACGTTTTTTTACCTGAGATGTATCACAAGGTCAACCCCGACAACTGCTCCTGCAAGTTTTCGCAATGGGTTTTTAGCAAAATTCGCATCTTGAGGCTCCCTAGTGTGACCACCTCGGTACAAATAATAGCACAGCAAGCTGCTAGGCCTTGCATCCAAGGTGGAGTACGTCTTTGATTTCGCTCTTGCCTTCAGGGCCAACGCGTTTTATTACACTGTCAATTTAGGCATGCCTTGGGCCAGTTCTTCGAGCCAAACACACGGTTTCATCTGACACATGTGGATCCTACCAGGCTCCTTTCACCATCCAGCCGTTGCCTTCCTACCCATACGCATGTATATCGTTTCACTCGGCAGCTACAGGCAACCCCTCTTCCCCGCACAACCTCAAATGAAGCTTCAAAGGCTTATCTAGCCGGAAGGGTAATTTCGGTTGCAGCGCCGTAGTGGCCACCGACCGCAGTTATTATTTTGACGGCCCCTCCCACGGGCCACTGAACACTCTTTGGCTGCAGACACGACAAGAATACGGCCTATCCTCCTCAAGCTTATCGTTCGGCAAAGCGGCTCTATCGGCAGAAGAAAGCTGCTCTTCTAGTTCTTGGAAATCCCTTGTGAAGAGGTTTTGCAGATGGCTCTCTCAGGACTGAGCAACACAGTTAGGACGGAGATGCGCGTTACTCTGGCTGAAGAGCTCACGACTGCATATTTTGACCTTCAGGTGAGCTGGTTTCCCCACTACCACATATGGGTTTGAATAACTCGGAGTAGCGGAAAAGTTTCCCACACCATAGACTGGTGACAAAGGCTACCCCGCCACGGGAGAAAACCGTCAGTAGGTATAAACCTCCAACTCCGGCGACCACCGGTCATGTTTTTAACGGTGTAGAAGCGGTACGACCACCACCACAACCTAATTGCCCTGACCTGTTTAGCGTTGTTCAGCCAAAAGAAAATGAACACCTGGTTTGCATCAAAGTCAGGAGAGAGACCGTCAATACAGACTACCTTCGACTAGCCTTCGTCGAGGCAGGACCCTACACGGAGGCACAGTTCAATACTCAAAACTGCTCACAACCGTCGATTAGTCGTCCTGGGTCGGCACCTGATACCTCGGCTCACGTCTCCTCATTATTGGGTGCAACTCCAAACTCTACGGAAGAAATAGCTGCACCAATCAACAGGAGAAATAGGGGATGGGGAGCTAGCTGCGACAGCCAACAAGGTTTACCGAACTGGCAAAGGTTTCATAGGCCGAAGTTTACTTTCCATACTCCAATAGTACATAGTTTGGTATTAATGACTGAGGAAGCACTTAGTTCATCACGATAAAGGTCACGGCTGCATACCTTGCACAGAGATGTTCTTCAGTCTAATATCCGCCAGCGCCTCGAGATGCACCCCTCTAGCTTATATCCTTTAAAGGAATCAATTCTCATGCCCATCAGACCCAATCCATCATCACGAAAATATAAAGTCAAAATACCCCTGTATGCTCATGCTGCCGTAGATATGCCGCTATCCTCTTCTAGTATCACCGATTTTCTATCGTGTTTGCTCTCGACATCGCCACCATAACTTGCCTGATTTTATGCCTGGCCAAGTTTACTACTTCATTTATGTACTATCCAAACAACGCATAGTCGGCGATCCATTTTTACCCGGTGCATAATTACTGCTTTTACAAAAACAAATTGACATTCTTGAAGTATTCCTAATGGCCCACATTTCTGAGGTTCCACCCCAAACTACTCACCAGTACTATCCGCAGACAAGTAGATAGGCTTATCTATTCCCCATGATGAAACTCACCTATTTTTCTCTCATTTACGGACATATTCAAACATTGTTACATCTATTGTTGCCATTTACTTTTGTACCGCAACCTCTAAAAGATGTCCGTGTTGAGTATTTTTCTCCAGAGTATCCCAGCAATCAATGATTTGCTAATTGTCTGTTCCCTCTATCAGTTCAAATGTTTGCCCACGCTAATCTGTTGCATTGCAACATCCTGATTTTGCCCCCTCCATACTAACGCATCTCTAAGACACTTGTCACGCAAGGTTTTGCTTTGTCGTCATAATATGATCCACCTTTTAAAAAGAACACCAATAAATAGTGATTTGCCTGTCATTTATTTTACCCATTTTTGCAAGCTATTTACCTCTGTTATTGTCGCAGCTATGCACGCCACATCCAAGTGTTACCCAGTTCCTATTTTCATGTAGATGCATCATAATCCACCTACCAGAAAATAAACAGTCCGCTCAAAGCCGACCTGTTTCTACCCGGCCAGTTCTGTCATCATCCCTCTGGTAATTTCTCTCCAGATATTTTGTTCATTTAGTATATAGCTGACTCCGACAACGAAGTTTAAAACAACAACTGCCAACTGACTTGTCTAGTTCTATATATGCTATTCTATAGCTGATATTATATCCCTGTCCATCGTGCGATTTTCAATCAAAGGCCCTCTGAAATATTGTTAATGGTTATTGCTCATTTACATCTTCGAAAAATCCCTTTTTTCTAAAGACAAACAAAAGGTCCGTCAAGCCTTTATGATTCTCCACTCGTTGCAGTATTCTTTTTGTGAGATTTACATAAAATTTTACTTTTACTAGCCAGCCTTCTTCCGATCAGGCCAGCCCGGCAACCTGACCCTGAGTTTAAATTTGCCGGGCGCTACCGTAGTGTGTCAACCCGAAAACTTTCTCGTATTCCTTATCGCGTGCATATATTTGCATAACACTCATGGAAAATCGAATTCCACTTTCACTTGTTTCCCTTTGATCATGCCTTGCAGCATGCCTCGAGATTATCCAAAACAATCTTTTATCATTATTAATATCATCATTAATATTATTATTAGTATTGTGCTTATGATTAAAAGTCTGGCTTCCTAAATAGATAACTATATTAGAAAAAGTAAGTTGCACTTCGTGCCCCGAATTGTGACAACGATTTATCGTTCTTCGTCTTCGTACTGTGATTCATTTGAAAATTCCTGCTATGAAGTTATTTGATAAATGAAGGTGGTTAAAACAACGCGAAATATTCGCTGGCTTGACTTAAACAAAGCATTGTATTTGAGGACTGTTTATTAGAACCACTGAACCCATTTATTGGTGCTAATACAATATTTGCCACTTCAATTCGATTGGCCCGACCCATTAGCCACGGCTTACTTATATTGAACACACTGCTGGCCACGCTACTTTTGCCGGCCTTTGTTATACTATGTTCTAGCATGTCTTGAAACCAAGGAGCATGAAATATCTATAGACGGTTATAAATACTGTTGGCCTTGAATCAGTCTCTCTCTAAAGCAAATGCGGCTACGGCCGCTATTGAGCACAGGGCTAACTAGACGAACGGTGTATGGAAGCGGTGGATAACTACAGTCACGAATCAAATGATGCTTCGCAAGTAGTCAGAAAACCGAATTCGAGCCACAGAGGTGTTTATGCGAACTTGCGGAGCAAAGATTATGGAACGAGAGACGATCAGGGAGGGCTAACAGGAAAGTGTGTGTTTGGCGGCAGTACCAGGAACAGCTTGGTTCGGAGTTATGAAACAAATTTTCTACATGGGGTGTCGATAAAGATGATGATTGACAGAAATGAATTCAATGTCACTACACCGCCATGCGTAGATGACCGCACTGCGCTATTGTGCACAAGAAAAGGTATCAATTGTGCAGACATCGACCATTGGCCAAAGTTCACGGTCAGCTTTTGTCCTGAACACGAATCAACCAATCACCGATGGCCAAAAGACAAAGTGGTGAAACACAGCCAGATGGCCTTAAATTTTGACATATTTTGACCCCACTTGCCAGGGATACGCCAGAGGAGGAACAACGATAAGAAATTATTTCTCCAGCCACGATGGTCGTTGTGGTGTCTCAGTGGATTCAGCCCCTGGACAAAGGAATTTATCCATCGTCGTGCTACGCACCTCATACTCAGCCACCGCCAAAAACCTGGCCATTGAGAGACGAATATAACAGCAGGTTAAAAGAGCCTGATCACTGGTGCCTGAAGCGTATTTTTAAGGGTGTCTGAGCAACGGAGTATCCAATGATGAAGTTAGAAGATGCTTTCAGGTCAACAAGATCTCCATCTTCCTCTGATGATGTCTACTGCGGTGCCTGAATCATATCCTAAGGCTAGTTGGGACTGAAATAACCAACCAAACGCTCCTTCAACCTTGATATCCAACTCAAAACGTGGATAAAAACTGTATCGAGGGTTAAAATACTTAGGTTTACGGTTGCTGTATGGAGCCCGCAAATGGAAGTCAAACAGGATCAGTGGAAGGTTCTGCTAAACCAAACAGACAGGAGGAACTTATAAGGTTTGCAGTAGTAGGTGCTAACTTCAGTGCGCACCGCTGAAAGAAATCTGGACGCTAGATTTTCCTCGACCGTAACCGGTCCTAAGCAAGCTGAACTGAACGGAACTGAAGTGAGTGGTGATCTGGGTCAAACTCACTTCCGACCGCCGCGCATGGTTAGCTAGGATCCACGATATTCACTGAGCCGACCTACCCTACAGCAGAAGATATCTACACAAAACTAAAGGCGAGATAGCAGCTACTTGATTATCCGACCTCAATTCTGATGTCTCACTTCAGGCCAACACTGCAAGAAATGAGCCTTAGCAGTGTTCGATAGAACACTTGTAGTGACCTCGATCGTTCTGAGAAAATGACTGTTTTCTGGACCCCATTTTGGATCTATTTTCTCTACGATCTTTCCCGACGTTTGACATCGACCTCGTAGTGTTGTCCGGTTGCGTACGTTTTACTGGACTGACTTTTCCGAGGTTTCCGTCGACCTCGTTTTAAATTACTTTTACTTTCGGTCGTTCGCCGATTGTACACTCTCGCGGTTCGCTTTCTGCACAGCCGTGGCGTTTCGTTTTGTTTTCCGTTCGGTGTATCTCTCGAATCGGTACTGTTTCGGTGCCACGATATATAGAATACACCTTGCATCTGTAAACCGACTTGCGTCTTCTCTGTTCATCCGATAGAGGGGATATCGTTGGTATTCCACTGCTAGACCCAGTAGGAGACACGTTCACCAACCGCTCTCGAACGTCTTCTACACACCAAATTCAAAAATACGATTGTCGTGCTAGTTACAGTGAATCAGCCCTCACAGTGTCAATTACATGAATCACGTAAATCATCAACGATTTGTTTGTTCACTGGCTGACTATCCGTTGCATTTTTCTTTGAGCTCGAAATGAGGGAAAGGGAGATCGTATTTCCTCTCCTGCCATTCAACCTTGGATTCATGTGCTTTTATTTACCTGTAATATTTTCAGATGCACTGAATTCTGCAGTGAGTATCTGAGATAAAATGGAGCCTCCGAGTGTTTCTAGTCATAGGCCACAACACTCTCTGCATTTTACCAAGGGGTTTATGCTGTACTTGAAGGTGTAGTGTACTAATCAGTCTATATGGTGCACTAAGTCATTAGCAAATCTATCTAAGACAAAAATAGTAAACTAGGCCAGGTGGAGGGGGGGGGGTAAATAAAAAGGCAAAAAGGTAAGTACAATAGAAATAAAAATGATACAAAAAGGTATAACACAAACTCACCACTGTCCACCTTTCTTGAATCCGGGATTTCAGTGGCAAAGAACCGATGTCCACTATTATGTTCAGTTCAGTTCAGTCTGACAACCCTTCGTTGAATCAGTCAGGATGGTGATAAGACGAATGCCAAGCGATGCCATCCAAGCTTCATACACTAATATACAGGGCAGAGAACCGTTTGGGCTTGTTTCTCATAGTTAGATCTGGTTGAAGTAATTCCAATACACTTCAAATCAGAAAGCGAGACTTTGCCAGAATGAGGTTTTTGGCATTCTTTTTCATTTCTCGGTGGTGATGTTCGAAAAAGGTATGCGTTGTTGTTTGCATCAAAATTCGGCACAACAAAGGAGTGTTGTATCAAGGGACGATGAAGATCATAGGAAAAGTGGGAAATGTACGGATACCTACAACATTCATACTAGAGGTGAGAGTACTAAAACACGAACCGCTCCACCTACTGTAGTGACTTGATCTATATATATATATATATATATATATATATATATATATATATATATATATATATTATATATATATATATATATATAATTCCATTCGTAAGAATCAGTGTATCCGAAGAAGTACCCCGAAAACCGCACTGGTCCACTACCCATGTAGGCGAAAACGGGCAAACGATCAGTGAGAGCCGCATCAGGTCCCAACAGGTCAGACGTGGTGACTAAGATTCGGGGAGACATCCAAGCGCAGTGTCATTTGATCACTCCTTCGGTCAGTCAGTCAGTAAATCAACCAACCAGTTATCGTATCTACCCCTTTCTTCCTTTCTGAGACTTTTTCCATGTAAACCGGCCTACTGAGGAGAAACCGACTTGAGATCTTTTATTTGTTGATGCCAGTTGCATCGTGAAGTGGAGACAAATGAACGCGAGAATGACAATGAATGTAGGAACCACCCTCTGCACGAATACGAAAATAAATTTGAGCATGCGGTAAAAGAGTCTGACAGTTTTGACTCACTGGACTGTTTTAACTGATGCCCTTTTTCTATATGCCCGTTTTGTTCCAGTTAGTGTGTGTGCCTGTGTGTGAGTATCCGGAAATCTGATTGTTTATTTCCAGCTGTCAAAAGTAGGCACTGCAGGTCTCAACTAATCAACTCCTCCAAAGCGTTCTGTTTCATCTTTTGGATTGCTGCAAAAACTAGAAGTGGTCAACCCAGCCGAGATTCAAAAGCAAGTACGGATGCCGTCGCCCACAGCTTAGTACAAAAAGTACTCAAATAAACGAAATACAAGACAACCCCCAAGGGGTTTGATCACCTCGAATGGATCATACCATTACTTATCCGAATTAAATTAGCACATGGTATTTGCCAAGGTGAATGTGTAACTTCACTGCTTGCAGCCGGATTCCCCGGTTGAACCAACCTGTGTCCACCAGCTCAATGTCCAAACACAAGATTGATTATAAAATGCGGAATTTTCAAAAGCTTATGGCCTAGCCTCGTGGCTCAGTTGGCAGGTCAAATCCAGTATAAAGGCGTGGATGGTGCCCGTACATAAGTTGGAACTCTGCTGTCGTCAAAGACTTTCGGTCTACTCAGCATCAGCCAGTTCTGCAAAAGTGTACTTCATGAGCAGTTTTGTTTCATTTTTGACAACGCTGCAAAAGATTGAGGCGTTTTCGTGGAAAAAATTTTACTGTACAGTTGACTTCAATCCTCTAAAATTCTGTTGCTTACATTCTGTTCGAAATCATCAGTGACCCCACCTGGGACTCGAACTTGAGAACGAGGGGGTATTCAGAGTCACACACATTATCTCCAGGCTATCCATGCTGATTCCGGAAAATTGCTATAAGTAAAATCCACTCGTCATATGTTTCAAACAAGTTCCACTCTTCGCTACGTAGGTCGACCACAGTGGTGGCTGCTTTCTCAAATGGAATCCGGTGGAAATGCACTGCTCCCAATTCTCAGCGAAAATGAATAAAACACCTGTATAATAAGCTCCGTAGGATTTTTGTTAGTTAGTTAACTATCGATACGCCCCAGACAATAATCTCATTAGCGCCAGAAAAGCTTCAGTTGCGTAGTTTCTTTTATGCTCTGATTCAGACGACTGTACCACACACAAATACGCAGAGAGCACTTTCAGTCTCTTTGGCAACGGACAGCGTGAACCATATATTCAGATAGTTCGAGTGGTGTCCTGAATTTCAAACCTTACTCCAGCCGGGGAAAAGCATATCTCGACTTCGAATAGCAAGACACACAAACAGTGGCATGGATAAAATCCGAGTTTTTGAGCCACGATGTCCAACTTGTATTTACCCTGTGCTTCGGTTTTCTTGTCCTGAGAAAAATTGCAAAGTACATCGCTCATCTCCCCTCTGAATTTTCACTTGGGTTTGTTCCAATTGACTAGAGCTTAGGTTCAAAAGCATCAAAAAACCTCACAACTTTTCAATGATTGCTTACCTTCCTATCTTCGAGACTTTCTCACTTTCGACAGATCGTTTTGACTACGTGATTTCGGCAACACACTGCACTTGCGGGCACGAGCCTGGACACAGGATCAGAAATATGGTAATATATAAGTGCTACTATCAAAAGGGCAGTCGTTCAAACGGGACAGCACGTTCGACGGGAGATAATTAGAGCAGCTTAGCCGTTACAAAGGTGTTCGTACGCCATCCCTTGACCTACTGACCCATGCCTTTTGTTGCTATAGATGTACCTTTACCTGCTGCAGACTAACGGTTCTCATACACTGTCACTAGAAGTGACTTATAAAAACGAGCCAATTGAACGGAGTTTGGTGCAACTTGGCCTTGATACGAACTGACCATGAGAATCATCAACTCGGTGAATCATGTTCATCCAGTCAGGAAGCACGAATCTTTGGTGACGTCTCTGACACCTATGCGACATGCAGGAAACACATCATCCAACAGGTTACTCAACATTTCTGTGTCGATAACACCAAAAATGTCAACTGGTTGTTAATCAATACCGACGGACTAGGGATAATGAAGGCAAACAACAAAGTGATATTGTGAATTTAAAATTATGGTGCCCCGGTTTTCAACCTCTCTACAGTCTCTCATACCCCCTTCCAGATAAAAATTCCAGTTGGTCGAGTTCGCCTTAACGAAACAATGTGCAACACAATTGCATGACCAATGGGAAGGCGGGAAGAATATTAGTCCCCTTGTACAGGATTGCTGTCCAGTCAGTGAGTGACCAGCAGATAAACGAACCTCAAGTCCCAAGACAAAGAACACCGGCTCGCTTTACTACTTGTACTACAGGAGAGATGCTCAAATGATAACAACAACATACCTCAAATTATGGGCAAACCGACCACAGAATCAATATAGTCAAAAAAAATCTACAAGACACCCAAGCAACAATAGATAGGAAAAGTCCGAGACAGCAAAGCAGAGACGAGTCAAATGGTTTACGAAGCAAATCTTTGTTTATGGAGGGGGGGGGGCATTTAGGTCCGTCAACGAACAGCAAGGAATTAGTGATTCGAGGGAACACACTCACATCAGCATGGGCGAAAAACAAGCGGAATAACATGGTTATAAGGTGGTGTAAGATCATAGAGAGATGGTCAAGTCCAGCCACTCACACGGATAAGGCAGATTTGGAGGAAAATATAATTGCGTGCAAACGTTTGTGCCTCGTCATGTGACCCAGGCAATTGTGACGCGGATCATTCCAAAACTGGGGAGAAAGGTTACGTAAGCGATAGATTCGAACAGATAAGAATAACATTTAGACTCATGATAATTGGGGTCAATCGACAATTGCTTTAGAAATAAGGCTAAAAATTGAGTGACACTATATGCTTCAGTATGATCGGGGGCGAGTGTCTCAGGCTCCGAAATGGCTACTCGTCCTGAACTCTTCTCGAAATGCTCCCAAGTGACCATGCGTCTAACACAGCCTCTGTCGAGGAAGTCCTACTCACTGCCTTCTAGTGAAAGAGGTGTTCCCAATAAAGTGAGAGGGCGAAAGCGAAAACACGGAGCTCTCCACCGGGTTGGCTGACTAATAGTCAGTCTACGGAAGATGGCTGAATCCTGATTCCAAACCAACCACGAGTGGCGTATGAGGAGTGCAACGGTATGCTCACCAGCATCTGTGGCGGAGAGGTGCACTGGGCACCCAGGATGTTTGGCCTCATCTGAAGGGCGAATGAACTGGGGAATCAGTCACCGGCACCCAGTGGGCTACGGACCCCACGTTTCGTCCCACTGCCTTGCAGGTTGAGCTTTGGAAGGCTAAAGGCTCCGGTTGTGGATCCTTAAGAAAGCAACCTGCTTTGGTTTGGGCAACCTGGCTGTATCGCTGCCACAAAAAAATCATGGATTCGGACTGTCTACTCCCCCCCCCCCTGATTGTACCATGTTTTGTTTGGCACACAATGTGAAACCAGACAAGTGATATATATATATATATATATATATATATATATATATATATATATATATATATATATATATATATATATATATATATATATATATATATATATAGACTGAGCAACAAATTGTTACGTGGGTGAGGAAGACATTAGGCATGGTGGGCGTGGAATTTAGTGGTGACAGTGCACGAGAAAGCAAGCAAATGGTTTAGTGAATGCTGGAAGAAATTAGGATAAGCAACATGGGATCTGGACTAAACTAGTTTAAAGGAGTTCCTCCATATGGCGGAATAAAATTATCTGTCAAAATTCAGTAAAAATTCATACCCATCATCGTTTTTATTTCACCTTTTCGAATGACAAGATATACTTATCCGTTTCATTCTCCGGAAATAAATGAAACCCAGAGATGAACAAGAAATTTTAACATCAGCTGATATGTCTTCCGTCTGCTGTCACAGCTGATAAACAGTTCAGTATAGTTCACTAGAATTATCTGGGGGTCTGCAAATTCGGAGCGCTTTGTCCAGTCATTAACTACCCCTTCTCTTTGGTAGCCCTTTCTCTTGGCAATACACTCTTGCTCAAGCAGTGAACAGTGTTTCATTTGACAAATAGAACAGGATCAAGATAACAGCTCACTCCGTAAATAATGACTATTGTGGGGTGCGCTCACCAGGGTTGACAGATTTTAACCGTCACCAAAAACTAGTTTATCCATCAGCTATATCTGTATGGGCAAGAGAGAACTTCCCAATACTTTACTCGATGATAAAAATTTCAGTTCCGTTCCGTTCGGTTCACCCCCGTTCAGTTCATTTTCCAGGGCTTGACAACAGTTTCTTGCACTAGTGAGTTTTTTGATCTCCTGATGCCTCGTCTTTCAGAGGAAGGGCTTCTTCCTATCAGGTCTATGAACAGTGGAACGTGGAAATTCAGGTTAGACCTATTGCCTTAGTGCGTCTTTCCGGTTGGAAACTAGAATCGAGCTGTTAAACGGCAGCTTTACTAGACCCGTTGTCTAATAGGAGAGAAAGACTGGAAACTAAATAGATAGGAAGAGATGGAGGGTGATGGAGATTTATCCTTTTGCCTCTAAGTACAAACCATCCCGTCCGGGCTTTTATCCGGCCGATGATCGGAAGTATCAACTGAGGTTGCTTCAGTGATCTTCGCCGGTAGTTTATTCCGGTTGTTTGTGGCTTTTACAGTTGTGAGCTGGACCCTAATACCTGTTCTAACTTGAAATTTCATGAGTTGGAGCTGGTGTCTTCCCAACATTTTGTTCCTCAGGAGTATTAGCTCCATTCGCCATGTCATCGGGTTTGACTGTTTTCGTGTCTTTCAGTAAGTCCACTTGTTCTTTATTTATCTTCAGGAAGAATCAATTCAGCGTTCTTAATATTTGGTTGTAAGCCAACATCCGACAGGATACATGCCATCTGATGGATCCTCACGGTGTGTGCTCGAGGATATTGATATCTGTCCCCGGGGACGGCCTACAGCCTTAGAGGCAGTATTCAAAGTGGGGATATCATAAAAGAATTGTATAATGACACTGTGAGCTCCGGTTTACTCGAACCCAGCTCATGCTTCAGCTGGTTGAATGCAAGTAAAGATTTTCCTGCACAGTTTTGAAACTAGGTCCCTGGTTTGACGTCTGTCCCAATTACGATTCCCAAATTCCTTACCCCTACTGTTTGGGCACGCACCGTCTGGCTGCCTGATGGGTTAATGTAGCCACTGGGCTATGGTTATCCCTTACTAGCTAGGTGTTAGCATTTGCTTAAGTTGATAGGAATATCCCAAGCAGCAAATCAACTTTATACCCTAACCATGATCTCGGAAAAGGGTCATCTACCACGGTTCCCGGCAACTTGAAGTCCCCGACAATCTCGTAGCACTTACCCTCCAGCTCGTCTGCGGGGTCATTACCGAATAGAAAAAAATGGCAGTTGGTCCAAAAATAGAAACATTTTGTACGCCGCTGTGTTGCATACCCGTACTTGACGTGGCTTCCCTCACCTCCATCTGTAATCGTATTCTATTAAAACCTTCAAACACCCATTATTCTACGTAGGGACTACCCCAAAATTTTCCATCTTTCTCGCCAGAAGCCTAAAAGTTACATGGTTGAAGGCTTTTTGGAAGTCTGAAGGGTAGACCTAAACTACTTTGCCTGCATCTAACTCCATAATTAATACGTCAAGTCCCTGGGCTAGGTCAGGTAGGCGCGACTTCTGGTGAATGGATCCGAGCTGGTGGGGTGATGCTGGCCGGTGCTTTTCAGGTGCTTTATTTTGCGGTCCTGGATTACCTTTTCCCGTGAATTCCGGTGTTATTTACTTCAGGTTCATCAGCTGGTAGTTTGGGAATGATTCTCTATTACCTGGTTTTCGGATATTAGTGTTGGTCCACCTATTAACTCCATTGATTACGACCCTTCACTAGTCCCTCATTGAGTCTAGGTTAATTTAAATGAGTTGTCCACTCTACTGGTGTCCGGTTGATAATCATAGACCAGTCATCCACCTGTGTTTGCTGAGTGACAAGGTTTTCATTGGGTGTTTCACCTGCTGCTTGGGGAAGCTGGGGCTGCTGACCAATAAGACATCGATTCCTGTTCGGTCTGACGCAGAATACGGTTCGGTTGTTGACAACCAGCATAGATAACCGTGACAGATCGGGTTTAATAATGTTATCCTCCAAAAGTGGTTAGTATGGTCCAGAATATTCTCGTTGATGTAGGCTTCTTTGGCAAACTCATTCAGTTTTGAAACCAAGCTCGATCTGAGCAGGCTACGGGATATGGAATTGTGGAAAGCATAAATTTAAACAGACTTCATTGGAGTTTTCCGAGGCAGGTTGTGGCTGATGGATGACGGAGAGTGATCGGTTTGTGACTACTTGATAAGGCATGATAAACGGTCATGAAGTGTGGTTCTGTTGGAAGTTTGAATTCAGAAAGTCAAGCCCACACAACCCAATAAACCGCTTGACAGAGTTTCATCGCTCTCTCGCGTAGAACAAAAACAAAACATCGAATACGAAAGGCAGCGCAACCACGGATCTACAACGAGGTACCAATGCCAGCATTTCCAGGTATTGTCTCTATGTCAGCTTTCCGGATAGTAACTACGCAAAGCCATAAGTGATTCCCACATTGGAAATTTATAAAGGATTCAAAGTCATTCCCCCCATTCAGGATTAAAAGAACATCCATAAGAGAAAACTAAATGACTGCTGAACCCGAAGGAGGGCCATATTTTGAGGAATTCAGTTTTTTCAATGTCAGTAACTGTGGTACGATGACATGAACAGACACCTATTTTGTTTGATGGAGTGGATGTCATCACACTAGTTCTACACCCTTTAGGTTACTAAATCCATTTAAACCAGCTCAGTCATGCACGAGGAAAGACTCTTTTTATGGTATGAGGTTTGGCAGATTTGGCAAATGCTGAAACAGTTTAAATAATAAAAGTCGATGACGGCAGTGAAGGTGGATGTCAGGTGCGAGTGTGATTTTGGCAGGTAAGTGAAATGATCCACGTGCAAAACACAGAACGGTTTGGAATGACTTCCTGGTTCATCTGGTAGATCACTCGCATTACCAAAAGCGTGAGTAAAAATGGTACTCCAGTTTTGAAACAGCCGGAGGCAATGAATTCTAACATTTGGGTCGTTTCGAAGGTTTTCTTTTTCTGACGAAATCCATCCTACTTTGTTTTCCTCGGGTGTTCAGACCTGAGTCAGCTGAGCATGGTGGTCTTGCTGTCCGAACACCTGACTGCTTCTAACATTTTACGCATTCGCAAAGTACTGGGTTACTGAACAAGAAGAGTTGACGAAGAATAGCTTTACCATGAGTTAAGTCGTGTTTTCTCTCTTGTATATAATACATTTTCTTCACTGTAAATCGCGAGAAGTTTCGTGTAGTTCTACATCTCACATATCCCGGTTAGTTACCGTAATGTGTGGTCACCAAACCTTACCTCGCAGTTTCCTTAGTAAACACTTTCATTAATCTTTTGTACTACGTGAACCACCTACATATAACTATAATATTCAGCACTCTACGGACAAGTTGACCAGGAAGGTATTATCCACGGCCCGTGGGAACGAAAAGACGATCTGGAGAGATAGTGGTTAGTGTGTATTTGGGAGCGTGCGTGAAGAGCTCACAGGAGCAACGGTCAAGTGGCAACTGAGCATGGCAACCAGAGGTCTGTTAACAATTATGTGTGTTAAAAAAGGAACGAAAATAAATCATGCAACAATGTGATCATCACAGCCACGCAGTTACTGCTAATACGCACATGTTCTATAACATGCGATATCACGGTAGCGGCTCTTCGGAGACACAAAACTCATGTAAAATGCAGTTTCTAGCCTAGACCTAAGGTGCGCCTGGTTTACAAACAGTAGTCTGTAGTTAGTTATGCATTCGGAATGATAGCCGCCTCTCAAGATCTGATCCAATTCTGGCATCAGGTCTTCTACTAGCTATAGGTGTTTTACATCTTAAATCGAATGCCTTACAATCAGGTGCAATTGTACTTTGAATTACTTGCTCACATTTAAGACAGATAGGCCCGTTTCAGAATCTCCGTCTGAAATATGGATGACCCTCATCAGTCATCTAATAATGTACGTAATTGGTCAACTAAACACTGGCTAGTCTGTTCGATAGGTTAAAAATTCAGGTTAGCTTTATTTTCTTCACTTGTTTGGTTGTTTCAAGTCTGCCGGCTTAGGTCAGCCTACTCAAGCAGCACAGATGGGCACTTGGTCGTTGCCTGAAAGTTTGGTACGAAAGCGAACGTCCTTTTCATCACTAATTCAGTTTCCATCATGTGGCACCTAATACAGCAGTACCTTAAGTATGCCGATATGAAAGTATTGACTAGTCAACTGAATCTTCAGGGAGGTGACCAGAACTGTCGTTCACTATATTCATGGTTGCTTCTAAAACGGGGAATGAGAAATATGAATGAGAGACGTATGTGAAATATTGTTAACAGTTGTATATTAGGAAGATAAGCAGCCATAATAACAAGGTATCTGTGCCATAACCTACCCCCCCCCCCCCTTATTCGGAAACCGTCCCGGTGACTTGCGACAACTCCTTACTTGTACCTCTGTGCCCACTTTTGGAGCTTCATTACCATTTGTGGGCTCATTGACTCTGTTTCCAATACTGGTTTGAAACGAATAAAATGAGCAATGAAATTTCCTATTTGACCGGTTTTATCGCGAACAGAGCAGAGGTTTTCCGAGATAATTCCTCTTACAAAGAACGGTCCTATGAGTGGCTTATGTAGCTTTGCTGGAAAGTCCATCGGTAGTGCTTCGGAGTGCAGGAACACGGTATCACCTACTTTTAGCAGCCATTCATGAACCCCCTTTTCGTGGTAGTACTTTTGTTGTCGATCCCACTCCTGCAATTTCCGTTGAGCTAACTCGTGTTTCTTGATAAGTGTCCCTTTGGGTTCCATCACATAATCCGTTACTACTCGGGGCGGTCGACCGATGTATGGTGTTCGAAGACCACAATGGAACGCGCATATTTTCCCCATCCAGAGCGATGTGCCTCGCTTTGGTAAGCCGTCAGGAATAGTTTTAAAGCTAGATCCCTACGTTTTGTTTCCCCAGGTCGACCCAGGGTACTGCGTACTAAACTATTCCGATCCCCTCAGTGACTCCAGTATATCATCCGTTCTTCGTAGCGCAAAGGGATCTTCCTCAATCACCTGATTAAGTTTCCGATAATCGATACACTTCTTTGCCAACACTACCGGTACTACCCAGGGAGACCTGGAGGGTTGAACCACGTTGTTGTCCAGCTTTTCCTAGGTCATGCTCCTTAATAGCACTTTGTGGCAAGGTGAGGTCTTCCTGGCATGCCTTTCGATGGGATGAGCATGACGGGTGTCAGTAACTTGAAGTACTACGTCCACCTAATCTAATTTTGTGCCGTTACACGCAAAAACGTCGGTGTAGCTGCTGGAGAGAATTATCAGCGGGTTTATTGTCTGTGGTCGGGCATTCACTTTTTTACACCAAATTGTTATTATCTTTGCTATAGTTACCTTCCGTTGACACACGTGACAAAAGTTGTGGCCAGCGATTCTTTTTGTAAAAATCTAACTTTCCACTTGGGGGTGTGTACCGGTCGAAGGTTCACATTGATACTGCAGGGAGAAGTGACTAGTAAGTCTATCCCGATAGAGACATCTAACGTGACTAACTACTATGGAACTGGATTTGGAATGTCCCACCTAGCCGGACTTCAAGGTCACTTTGCCATCGATTTCCAAAGGTTCTCTACCAACTCCGCATAACCTCTCCGTCACCTCACAAACCCGAAAACCTTCTGTACCTCTGAGTTTTAGCTATCCTCGGTTCATGAGACTGCGGGCCACCACTGTGTCTACCAACCCTTCCACATACTTGTCAGCCTATCTAAATGGGGTCGTCAGAGAAGGTTTGGAGTGAGAGACATTAACTGATACCGGGACTGGCTCACCTTGTGCCTGTGCCCGTGGTCCTCGGCGTAAACTGTCCCCTCGTTGTCTTTCATCGCGAAGGTTGTAGTGCTCTTGTGTTGATTGTAGTCGGCAGCTTGTGTTTTATCTGTAGTCCACTATACTTTCTCGAATCGGAGGCCAGTATCGTCCAGGAGTGTACCCACCCCCAGGGTGGTCTGCTCATGCAGCATCCCAGGGGCCTTGGCTCAAAGCACAAGGCCTGCAGCTTCCCTGAGGTCTCTAGTGTCGCTTTGAGAGTCGGTGGTAGTCTCAGGACGAACTCTCCGTAAATTCGGGATGCCGTCGAGTGCTCCCATAGCTGTTGATATACGGCATTTTTGAAGTCGTCGATCTCAACAAAGGAGAAGATCTCTTTGCCAAGAAGTCGGAGAGCCGTTGCGAATTCCAGTACCGGTTCACCCGGCCTTTGCACCCGATCATGAAGTTTGCGTAACCGAGCCATAAGCAGCCCTGGAGGATACAATACACGCCTGGGGCCATCAAGTATACTGTAATAAACGGTGGTGGAGACCACATGGGAGTTTACGACCAGATAGTACTCTTCCTCTTACAACAAGCTGGACAGCAGATTCGCCTGCTGATCTGCCGTAAAATGTTTAAGGTAGCAGTGTACTTGCCCTATCCCCGACGGGAGTTATCGCCCAAACAGAAATTCACCGGAATCCGAATGGGTGGTGTACGCTGAGTGGTCTGTCAAGGAGTTAAGCTTAGCGATTTCACGGCTTTGCTGAACGACTCCAACATGGAAACCAGAACAGCGAAGGTCTCTGACTACTTTTCGGCTTCCCGTTCGGGGATTCAGTTGATGGAGCGGTATCTTCTTATTCGGAAGGCTACATTATTCCAGCTTTCCAGTATAGTTCCTTTTCTTTTTACACTCCTGTTTGGTTTGTTGTCCGGTTGCCCACGAGTGCTATGAAAACATAAGTCAGTTTCAGCAGCAATCCAATCTGTATTATATGGCACCTAATACAGTAATACAATAAGTACGGGAATATGAAAGTACTTACTAGTCAACGAAATCTTCAGGGCGTTGGGCAGAATTTTCGTCCCCTATATTCTTGAAATAGGGAAGGACAAATATGGATGAGAAATGTATGCATATTGAGAAAAAGAGCAGCCATATTTACGGGGTTTCCTCATAGCAGATGTCCCCCTGGGGGACGGTCGAACAGAAGTTCTCTCATATACCCGAATATCTAGTGATTTGACCTGAAAAATGTTGAGTGGGTAGTAAATTTAATAAATTTTCAAAAAAAACTGTTTCCATCAGCTAATTCAGAGATTTATTTTAAAAATAATCTCAGATAAAAACCATGAATTTCAGTTTCGTTTGAAATGCAAATACATATGTACTGTTTAAAGATGATAACAAGCCATGTTTTGTTATTGGTTATAGCATTAAATAATCTACAATTTGATGCATTGAAAACATCACTCCTCTATTTGTTTCAACGTGAAGTTGACAGTTACCTTAGGATCCCTTTCTTGTTTCAAAAGGGACACTCAAGTGACGGTCAACTGACAGTCAAAAGATGCCCGGTTACTGCCGTGCTGCCTGGGTGGTGCCATCCCGAATTGACTGACCACCATTTCTTTCCAAAAGGTCCCGGGAATTTGGCGCACTTTGGCTCGTCAACCGCGGTTGTTAGCTCTTTTGGCTTCTTATCTCCTACCAACTCCACAGGACAATTAATATGATTATCAAATCCATCAACGTTTGTCTTTTTACTCATTTCAATCGTTGAACGGGAATAGCGATCGCAGGGATGGCTTGCACATCTAAATCACCATTCTTTTCCTCAGGCAACTTGCAGCGGCAAGTAACGTAAATGGAGCACGCGTCTTACCCGGTAAATTCATCAGTCGGAACCAGTCAAGTCTACGGAAGAACATATTCTTTAGGTTCGTCACTGGTTTACGAAAGTTGCAAAACAAAAATTAAAGATGTGTTCTACCTAGCCGAGGGTCGAAATCACACCATATTTCGGCCTTTATCCCATTGTGAAGTAGTGAACGTGCACCACTGATTGTATCTAACACAAACGAAACAGTTGTGCAGTGCTTCGAACATCTCTCAATGAGAAACGGGACAATCCCTACAGGGGACATGATCCAAACTGCCAGCGGCCAACACAGTCACTAGGATGAATCTTGAATTACCTCGTTCTTAGTTCATTGCCTTCCGCCAGTTTTCATCAGTCGACAGCCTCCAATTGACCGAGTATCTGTTCCATGTGTAATGCTCTGTTGTGAACCGGTGGCATCGTGGTGGGCTTCCGACACTTCTGTCCCCAGGGGTTCGAATCCTCGAGCCACGGCTGGTTAATTCACCAGTTGGTAGCTCTTCATTGGCCATGACCTCCTTCCTGAAATATCGTACTGCTATTATTAATGAAAAGGGGAGTTAATAAAACCGTAAAGCCACACGATAAAACGATAAACGAAAGGGCTACATGGAATTGATGATACTATCATCGGAGCGACAAAAATATGACCAGCAACTAATTTGAGGGGGGAAACCTCCTCAAGCTTGCGAATTCTTTGCAATCCTAGTAAAAATTACGACTTCCAGGTTAGTCTTAATTGAACGTCAGCTTTTTATCAAGGATATGTTTGAGCCAATAATTCAGCCAGTGAATATCTCGATTGTTTTTTGGTGTTTTGGAACTGACTAAAAATAGGAAACTAGTATCATCCCATGCAGCCTTACCCGGTGACCCACTGAACTGATTATTCATATGCGAATAAGAAATAACTTCATGTGTCAGAACCGAGATCGGTTCGCAGAGTATCGAAAAATCGATGCGCCATGTGAAATGTTATGGTAGGATTTTATTGTTTAATAACCTACCAACGATTTCGAGTACGCTGTGTTATTAAACAATAAAATTCTACCATAAGAAATAGCTTCCCCTTTGTTCTCTGTTCCCTCTCAGTCTTCCAAATGTGCTGAGTCCGTTGGTACGGAGGGTAAATAGCAGAACAGTGGGTCAATCAGGATTTGATTTTATTCGCTTTGCTCCGGTTTTCAATTTGCTAACCACTTTCCCTGTATGGTGTGCGCCTTGTGTTTCCCGATGTAAGCGTCACCAATACTTAGATGATCATGTGCGGTCTGTCGGCATCGCCCAACGATCTTTCAAGGACTTTTATCCGCTTCAGCTGATCACTTGCCTATGACTGTTTGTTTGCATCACTACGATAATATGCGACGATCAGAAACATTGATAAATCGGGGTTCCGGGAGAGAACAAAAGAACACTTTGCATTATCATTTTTCAAGCTGAGCTTTGGACACAAATTGTGGATTTCCGTCTATTAAAAAAACCGGGATTCATAAAAGTTATAATTAATGAATGTACCCAATAGAAAAGTGACGGCGAGCAATGGTGTTATTGTACACAGAGAAACGTATATCAGACATGTCCTGAGCGGTCTGATCTTTCAAGTTATTGATGTTCATGAGTCCAGTCTAAGATTTGTTAATGCTTTGTTTACAAGAAGGAGTAGTACGGTAAACTGTACCACTCTGGTGCAAATGAACATCACATATTTGTTCAGGTATACTGTTTTCATGCTGGAAAAACATCTTGTGCTTAGTTTTACTTAATTTCCTAAACTATGAACACACTTCGGTTTTTTTGCCAACTAAATATTCCAACGTCTGTTGCACTCGTTTAGGCAAAGTTATAGAGACGGACAGACAGACAGATAGATAGATAAACAAAGTGTGTGAGAGAGAGGGAGTTAAACGAACGAACAAGTATACAAATTACAGGTGGGTAAAGTAATACACACACACACAAATAAAAAAGAAGCAAAGATAAATCGGACGGTTTGAACGAAGAGTATTATATGCACATGGCTGCTCATTTTTCTCACCTTGTATATGAAACCGTCATCCCTGAAACTGCTACGGACACCTTAGATTATCACAGTTTAAGAGGCCACATTCCCCGAGAAATTACGGTAGGCGACCGGAGGAACGGTTTGCCAACACTCGTTTCTCCCGGTGATCCACTTCCGACCACTGGGTGACATACAGCTCTCTCTCTCTCTCTGTTTCTCTCGTTCTTGGGCTCTTCGTCCTATCGGTTAGTGACACAAAATGAGTCAGTGCCCTCGCGTTTTGTGTGCTAGTATACGTGTGAACTACTGACAAAGAGTGGATTTAAGGGACAACGGAATGGACGACCCGGCGATAGTTTGATGGTGCAAATCCCGCAGACTTGAGTTTGCCACCTCGAGTAAAAAAACAGATTACCGGCTGCAGTTAGGTGATGACTAACAAAGAGAGAGGGAGAGAAACGCTTTGGCTTCTCGTGGTTACCGCTAACTGGAAATGTGTAGAGTAACAAAATCCTCCTCCTTATTTATATGACACATAAGTAACGGGTAGATCAGATCCGAACGAGGTTCGGAGTATATCGCAGAATCGATGCGCCATGTGTTGGAACATCCTTTGACATGTGACGACTACCTTAGAATAATTTGGTTGAAAAACTCATCTTGAAAACGTTTGCCTGCGGTAACCGAAATTTCAGCTGGTTAAAATTCCTACTGACGATGCCGTTTTTACGTTAAAACATTTTAAAACCGCAACACATGGCGCATCCATTCTTCGATACACTCCGAACCTCTTTCAGACCCGATCTACTCAATACTGTCAACAATCGGATTACATGGGAAAGAAACTTGCCAAGTGGATCAGTCACCGTATGTTCAACCAGCAATTCTTCCAGGTGAATGTTATCCCCAAATCCTTCCGTGGTAAACCATCGGATACTTCTGTTCTTTCAAGAAAAGCTGTTTTGACCGCTTCACTCGCTTTCCCACGACAACGGACTCATAACCGCGCACTTAAAATGCACTCAGTATGTTTCAAAATGCGGAATCTTGATAACTCATTGGATCACTTGTTGCCATCAAATATCCTCGAAGAACTAAAACGCACCACCAAACAACGAAGAGTACACAGTTTTTCAATATTACAAATAACTCCAACAACATAAGTTAGACAAACTGGCAAACCAGAAATACTTCCGAATCTGGGTTGGAAACAAAATCCAGTCAAGCACTTGTGGCGGATCGAGAAAGTCTCGTGAAAACCCTATCAGACAGGATGTTGATATCAATAGAATTAAAACTGCTATAAAAGAGATTAAGTCTCAATCTACACGGAAAATCGTTGATGATCCAAAAAGTTTTAAGGTTGGGGAAATCATACCGCTCCGTTTCCTGAGAACACGCGTTCGCTAGCCCTTCATGCTACGTGTGGACCACCTGTCTGTTGCTGTGATACTCCGCTCTAAGCCAAACTGTTCACCAGAATAATTTTTCTCGCAACCCATGAAAAAGAGAACACTATCGATGGTGACAGAGTGGTAGAGAGAATTGCGGAAGCGTAATTGTAGCTTGGGCAGACATCGGTCAAGTGGCCACCTAGCTTGACAGCAAGCGTTCAGTTAAACAAAAATGTGTTAAACAAACGAAGGAAGTTGGGTCTCGCTACAAAGTAGTGCCTATGTTGAAGCAGGCTTTGTAAAAGCTTTCAAATGAAAATGTCATCCAAGCCAGGTTGAGTATATGTAACATCTTCAAGAACCAAGGAAAAATTGCACCAAATACCACATTAGAAGAAAGAAAGTCATCTTTAGCCTTGAAACTGGATTCTTCTACTCATAACACAAAGGCTGACGAAGGGAATGTCACTGTTATCCTTGATAGAATGAAATACGAGTAGAAAGCTTTGGGACACTTGAAAAACGGGCCTTATGAACAAATTGAAGAAAGAAGAGTGAAGCCACGATAAGCAAGACAAAAACTCGCACAAGCAAATACGTGTCAGGCTTGAAATAAAATCTAGGAACGTGACCGAGGTTTACTTTGACACCAAAGACGACTAGACCCGGAAGATTCAAAAACCGGATTTACATGTTCGTCCAGTGGTGGATCTTACACCTTATGGGATATAAAGGTCAGCAAAATATCTCAGAGTTCTATTAAAACTGTATCGAAAATTGGTGGTAAGTCACATCAATGAAGCTTTTGATTTTATCAGCATTTAAAAAAACGTTGAACTAGAAAAGGATGAAATTGCCGTGAGTTATGACGTGGTCTCTCTTTACACAAAGTTTCCATTATTAACCGTCTAGATTTTTTTACACTTTTTATTGATATCTGATACCTCTTTAAAAGGAAGATATCCGCTGACTCCCTCCGAGATCATTACTAGAATCGAAATCTGTCTTACTTCCGCGTACTTCACGTTTAAACAAACTATATACTGTCAAACGGATGGCGTTGTCATGAAATGCTCCGTGTCTCCAATTATTGCCAACCTCTTTTTACAAGCCCTTGCATCCAAAGCACTAACCTCCTTCCTCAGTCACTCACGGACATATCTGAGATACGCTGATGACACATTAGTGGTAACGAAATCCTAGTACAAAGATAATTTCCCAGGTTGTCTCAGCAACCAGTGTGACTTAATTACACTCACTGTTGAAACAGAAAACAGTGACAGAGTCATCAAATTTCTGGACTGTCCACCGAGAATGAACAAATCTCAGAAATTCACTGCAAATATTCAACGGAAATCTGCACGTACAGATAGATATTTACTCTTTGATTCGACTAATCCTCAATGCGTAAAACGAGCACTTGTTTCGTCGTAAATTAAACAGAGTCCAAAGCCTTTGTAATGATCACACTTCTCAGGAGGAAAAAGTAAAACGCTTAAATAGTGTTCTCCAAGAAAACCAATACAGGAACACGAACCAGCGAGACAAAAAGAGAAGTAAAAGACTAATAGGCTTCCATCGGAATCGCGTATCGATCTGGGACTTCGGAGGAAATCAGAAAAGCTCTTGGAGATTATCATATCTATACTTTCTTCCTAACTGATAGCACCTTGAAATGCAGCCTCACGCAAGCCAAGGATCCAGTTCGATTAGGAAATCAGCGCAACAGCATGTACGAGATAACCTGTACAGAATATTCCGCAAAATATATTGGGCAAACTTGCGGACTATTGAAGGCCAGAATCACAGAACACTTGAGAAAAGAATAATCTAGACTAACCAACGAAACAACCTTAGAAGAACTTCAATGAAACTCAAAGGTAGCGCTTCATGCCATTGCTGAAGGACACACAACCGACTTTGGTGACACAAAAGTTCTTCAACCCGGATTTCGAACGTACACAGAATGCCTGCGCGCCAAAGCCTTGGAAATTAACACCTACCCAACGTGTATTGATCTGAACGAAGTTTCATTGATGTCAGCCGTCAGGAAAGTCCTAAGCTCATTGCAAAACAAAACACCCAGATGATGGCAACTTCGTTTTGACTCGCGATAAGTGGCACTGGTAATGGGGGGGGGGGGTGGCCAAAACTGTCGCCCAGTTCTTCCCATCACGACACATAAACAATGTATAAGCTCGCTTAAACACACTACACACACGTTCATACAGCCGAAAGCACACACACACACACACAAGTCAGAACATCCGTTAGCCCGTTACGACTACCTTCGAGTCATTTGATTGAAAAAATTGCTTTGAAAAAGGTTACCAGCGGTAACCGGGACGTGGGCTAATTAAAATGTCTCATGTTCACAAAGTTTATTCCACTTCGTCCCTGGTAGGACTAGGACTAAAATACATTTGGGAATGGATGGGTTTCCAAGTTCCTGAGTTGTGTTCCCGACTGGGCCGTTGGAAAAAGGTAGATTAGAAAGTCACCCTTGTAGTATTACATTTACAAACGGACCCAGAGGGTGTACTTGTGGTTCAACTTGTGTGCGTGTGCATGAGATATTGAGTGATTGCACTGAAAACCGTGTCACGCAGTTGTGAATGTATAATTTATTTTATCTGGCTAATTGTCCTTTGGGCTCCACACTTCACGCACAAACCTCATCTCAACCGATCTACCCCACACTCAAAGACACCAGTGGGCTCGAGTTTTGCTTTTATCAGGGCTCTATGACAGCTAGCCACGCCCGAGAACTTCGAAAGGCATTGTTGACTTTCCTAGAGTCCTGGAGTTCAGAGGACGGTCGGTCAAACAAAGCGGCACAGTCCCATGCACTACTCACAAGTAACGGTGATATATATATATATATATATATATATATATATATATATATATATATATATATATATATATATATATATATATATATTCATTCTATAGTGCTGATTTCGTAATACCCATCTTGAGAACAAAAAAACATTCAAATTTCAGTAACAGTAACTGGTAAGCCGAAAGCCGTATACATGTGAATTCCATTGTATATGTATCAAGCTATTAATTGCCAGGAGTGTGTGCCATTGATGAATCATTGTTTAGCTGACTGTCCTTGGGACTCCATCTTTCACGCACAAACCTCGGGTCATCCGACCAGCCTGCACTCGGAAGCATCAGACGCGAGTTTCGCTCTTGTTAGAGCTCATCAGTGGTGCATAGCCTCTGCAACACCCAGGGTTTGAATCCGGGTCCTTTCACCTCGTAAGCAGGTGTGTTGCCACGGGCTGATCCGAATCGCAAGTTTAAAATGGAGGGGTGTGCACCCCATCCTGTGGAGAAGACCTGACTTGGTGGGAGGCATTCGCTTGGAGTTAATGGGGCAAGTGCAGTGTCTTCATTCGAAGCTGACGAGCATCTCTGGCTGTCATAGAGATTGATATATGAACAAGCTTACCTTGGCGATTCGGATCAGCCCTAACCGGAGTGGGGCGGCGCAGCGATAACACAAACGCCTTCAAGATGAAAGGGCCCGGGTTCAAACCCTGGGTGTTGCAGAGGATATGCACCACTGATGAGCTCTAACAAGAGCGAAACTCGAGTCTAGAGCTTCAGAGTGCAGGTTGGTCGGATAACCTGAGGTTTGCGCGTGAAAGGTGAAGTCCAAAGGACAGTCAGCTAAACAAATAGTCTGTTGTGCTGATTTCGTAATAAGCGTCCTGAAAACAAAAAAATGTTCCCATTGCAGTAGCAGAAACTGATAAGCAGAATGCCGTAGTGGAGACATCTGCTTTTTTGCAAAATGGCAACTGATAATCGCATTAAAAAATAAGGGGATGTGAATACGAACCGGATAAAGCTAACAGTCAAAATATCTCTGGTTAGCACAGGTCGGATGTGTAGATTACGTGGTTTCCTGAATTATGAATACTGAACAGTAGAAACTGTTGTGGATATGTGAAGGAATTTGCGCTTATCGAAAGACCCTAAGAACAATAAAACCGTTACTTTACAAAAGGGAGTAACGTTCTCACTCAGTTACGATGAGACTTGAACATACTTCATATCGGTTCTTTTTCACACTCTGTCTCCCAATGAGATATTTGTGAAACTGCCTTTTGATCAGATAGACGGAACTGCTTTTTGCGTGGTAAGATTACTGATACAGTGCAAAATTATAAGGCCTAATTCACCAAAGACAAATACTGAAATTTCGCACAACTATTCTATCCTGGTTGAGAATCATCTAGAATGCACATTCACCAAGTTCCCAATGGGACTCGAACCCGTGGTGAACGACTGTGACTCGAACACCTTAGTGCACCAAGCTATTTTACTGGTGAGGGATCATCGGTGGGTATGAACTTCTGCTGATTCCTAACAAGGATGGACCAGTTGTACAAAGCTCCAACGGTTTTTTATGGTAAGTTTATCTTTGTTACCGTGTGATGAGTCAGTTAGTAAAAATACGCTTTGTTAGCTATTTTATGAAAGCATTAGCAGTTAAATTTGGAAGAGGCTTGAATTGTTTGTGAAATGATTCCACAAGCTTTATCAACGCTTGATGAGATCGTATACGTTTAACAGAATTGTCAGTTGCATTGTATGCGTGCGTGTGTGTGTGTGTGTGTGTGTGTGTGTGTGTGTGTGTGTGTGCGAATGCGTGTGCAGAGTTGGTAATATTCATATCATAGACAGATAGACTCCGTATGGTATAGTGTCAAAGTTTATTGACAAGGTGGGTGTGTCTTCATGTCGATCGCTCCTAACGAACCAGGTGGAGAAGTTGAGCACGCGGTTCCATGAATTTCCAACGCTAATTTGATCTCTGAAGCAGCATGATTCTACATGGAATTCCTGTATCAAGAATCAAAATTCTATCGCATGAAAACGTAATGTAATTGAGATTGGGCTAAAAAATTTTCAACTAGATTGCAAGTAATTTTAAAGGTGACCAGCTTTGTGATGAGAATGATTCACAGAAGGAGAGCGCAATATGCCTCACGGTTCTGAATTTTAAGGGTACGAGTTAGTTCATGAGACTCAATACTAAGTCGCGATTCGTAATATACTCAAAAGCTCTTGTAAATTTAAAAAAGTTGGCCACAATTCCTCCATTTCCGAATTTGAAGAAACAGTTTTCGGATGTATATGTCGAATAAAAATCCGAATTGTTCCAGAGGGAAAATAGACAATTCTACGGCGTGTATGAGATAAATGAATAGAAGTGTTACGTAACTAATTCTTCTCCCCCGCGTTTTCTCACATACTAAACCGTCACATCTTCATAATGGTCTCTAAGTGATATCATGCATCATTAAGTCAAGTTCACGGGCTTGTACGCCAATGAACAAATCAATGAGAAACCTTGTTATTTTTAAGAAGTAAAATTGTCTAGCTTTGAGTTGCATTTGGTCACTAGGCGAGTAAATACTTGACAGTTAAGGTAGCAAGTATAGAACAGCTCACTGTTCAGGATTGGGTAACTGTTGGTTTCGAGGGTAGTGTGAAAGAAGCTCACGTGACAGAGTGGGTTAAGAACGATAATTTGTGCTTTCAATGTGCCTGAGAGTCTACTTAGGCAAGAGGTAAACCTTTTTCATGATGTTTTCGAAATGATTATTCAGAATTACTCACGAAAGACATAATGGCAACAGTAAATTCTCCCGCACTCTAATTCATTTCCCTAGACGCCATAAGAAAGCAAGTTCATGGAAGATTGATCCCATTCGCTGCCGTGAAACTCCACTAGACAATGGATTGGCTCTTCAAAAGAAAGTTTGTTCGATAGTACGTCTTCTTCTCTGCTTTGGAGAACCACCTGGGCCCAGTTCAAATTCCTGTGGTGGGAAATAATTCACGTTACCGAAAAGCCTTTGAAGTATCGTTCTGTTCTTCCTTCTTAACAGGACTCAGCTAAATCGACTGTTAGTAACGGAATCTGAGGGTCAGTCCATCAATAAACTGACTTCTGTACGCAACGACACAAACAGTTAGGATTGAGTTAAAAATGGGGCTATGGAATTTGATGCCAACCTAACTTTGACCGCAGTAGACTAACAATATGCTGCAGTTAAATATTAGCCAATGGAGGCTAGCTAACTATATTTCAGATGTGGTATTTTCATAATTACAAAGAACCGCAACGCGTATGAGAGGTATTCATGGAATATATTGTTGACACGAGGAGCCTGAATCTTATGAAATGGAAAATCTACTTGCATTTTTCACATCGAAAAGCCGAAAGCTGCGAGCCGGAGTCGAACCGGCGACAATCTGCTTGTCGGGCAGATGCTCTACCAACTGAACTATCGCGGTAAGGACAGTCAGGTGTAGATTTCTCATTACATGATATTCAGACTCCCAGTGCCGAGAATACATTCTATGAATACATTTCACTGTCCACTGGACCACTTTCAGCCGTGTGCTGTTCCTCCCATTGGAAAGTGACTGACGAGGCTAGCCCAATGATGAAAACCAGAACAGTTGCTGCGTATCATTGAAATAGTGGTTCGCGGGCCATCCATTATTCACTTGCGTTATTCCCACCTGGCTGTCCGAACCGCGACAGCTCAGTTGGTACAGCATCTGACCGGTAAGTGGATTGTCGCCGGTTCGACTCCGACTCGCGGCTTTCGGCTTTTCGATGTGAAAAATGCAAGTGGATTTTTCCACTGCATATGAAATGATGGTAAATAGCTTTCAACTCTGACTGATATCGACCGAAAAAATGTCACGGTTACAATAAAATCAGAAAGCAGACAGGTATTTTGCAACAATTCCTAACCACTCTCTCTCTCTCCGACAGACCGTACGGGTGAGAGGTAAAATCGAGTGGTTGTGTTCAATAAATACGTTTTAAACCGAGGAAGTGAGTTTCACAGTTGACTGCTTCGGCAATCAATAAACGCTTACTGCAGTCGCGGTAATTGTTTCCTAAACTCAGAATAAGACGGACAATGAAGGAGGCAGATTAACGGTCAGATAACTAAGTGATGTGTATCATCAAATTTTACAAATTGTGCACAGATCGAGTTTGAGAAACCCACATTTGTGAATTGAAATGCTTGAAAAATTAACTGGGCCATCAACTTGTGGAATCACAATTCTGCACAAGCTCAAAGATGTGCGTATGGAACAAACCATCACATCAGCTGAGCCGATCACAATTTGACAGATTATCTTGTGGACTGAATTAACGTATCCCACCGAAAACGCATGACTGCATTGAATCATAGGCCAGGTTTTAAAGCCTTCTTTGAACAATTATGAAAACTCTAATCGACAAACTAAGACATTCCGAAATGGTTCAAGACAAAGACTGTGCATCTAAAGCAGCAGTACTGAACGATTAGTACAAAACAAAGTAGCCCATTCTTCAAGGATCATATCTTAGCACTTAAGCAATTGAAAGGTAAGAAAACATTGTTATTACTCGTCCAGATAAAGGTTCTCAAATCGTCCTAATAGACCAATTACAGTACAAAGAAAATATGATGACGATCCTGAACGACACAGCCACATTCAAGCCGGACGGAATGGCAGATGATCGGGAACAACGGGAGATGTGTTCCAAAAGGAAGACTCTAGTACAATCAACTGTGACTAAAGAAACAGTTACCAAAGCGGAACTCAGACACCACAAATGTACTGTCCACGAAAATTATATAAAAACAAGTATCCCGCTGCTATCAGTACCCTCATTGATCGACTCGCCACAGTATAACTTGGCCAAATGGTTGACAGAGTCACTAAAACCAGTCAGAGAGACCATCATTCAACTAAACATCAAGACAGCTTCGAGGTGTATGAATGGCCAAAAACAAAAATATGAGGGACACAGACTGTGTACTCTAGACATCATCTTCTTGTTCACTAGTGTCCCGTTGAATGAGACTATCGATATACTCTGTCGAACAATTGAGCAAAAAGACCTACAAACTGGATTATCATGTGACGAACTGGCAAGACTGTTAGTAAGTATCTGTAATCTCATTTGAATCGAATGGAGCGTGCATGGACGGGGAATTCCTTTTTTAGAATCCCACTTTGGAAGAACCACCGTGTGATTCTGTAAATGGACTCTCCGTTCACGCACGCTCCATTCGATTCAAATGAGATTACAACTGTAAACCAACTGTGGAGTGCTTAAGTATAAGGATGATTGGACGGAAGTGTACCGGGTACGCATACGTGATGAGCGACAATAACCGCGAAACCGGTTGTGTGCTTTTGGAGTGATTTTGTCCTGTCATCCAGATACAGTGCCACACTAATCATATCGAAGACTGTTAGTACTTTATACTTTCAATATCAGGTTCAACTTTCTTGGTCCAGGTTACCGGCAAATGTTTGGAGTCGCTATGGGTAGCGCATAGGGACCGATATGGCGCCTGGTTGACCCGTCTGGTAATATTGATTCAAATATTTCCTTAACATCGAGCAAGAAATAGGACAATTAGATCAATTTTCGAACATCAAGACCTCGGACCGACCGGAAGGATTGATCAAAAGATCTGTCTCTCGAAAAGACACGTGGTCAATGCAGTATGTAAATTTCACGAGTTTCCCTCTAGTTGCTTACACAATCAGCCCTTTCAAAACGTTATTCCACAGTGCACATACAATTGACACCTAGGATACACCAGACAAGGAAAAAGAATTTGTCAAGAAAACACTACACGCAAGCGACTATCCAGTAGCGTTCGTTTGCAAATACCCCAGACCTAAGTAGATTGGGCACAAATCACCAGACGTGTCGAAAATGCTGGCTACCTTGGGGATTGCATTTTAAAGGTGATGACACTAGTCAGTTAATCAAAAAACTTCTGAAATCTGCAGTCAAACCTACCTACTACGCGGCCGAACTAACAGTTGTCTTCAAAACCACCCGGGTACCTACACCCCCGGTGAAAAAATCACGGCCCCTCTGTGCCAAATCCAAACATATTTTTAGAACACGGTATGTGGCAAACACAGATCTGTCTATTCGGTAATTCATCTCAGGCTAGTACAGTAAACGTAGGGATTTTTTTATATTTTAAAATCTTACAAAATCCCCTTACGTTTACTATATTGGCCTGAAATGAAGTGTGTTTGCCATGTACCTTTTTCTGAAAATTCGATTTTAGGAATTTATCACGATATAAAAACAAAATGTGTTTACCGATTTCGGTGGGGATGTTCAGCCGTATACGTAGACAGGACGGAGAACCAGTAGCGTCATCCAACAACCAAACACATGCCGAAGCAGCCACATGAAATGATGGAAGACAATTTTTTCACATGGATGTCATCAACAAAACCAACAAAATTTAGGCCATTGATTATGCAACATCTGTGAGAACCAAAGCTTTGTGTCGGCCCCAGAAAGGCCTTTCAAATCAGCTACTCAAACACAAACACCGGAGTATTAAGTTACGCTGAACCTCTGGTAATTCATGATCAAGCCTTGTCCTGTGCGAGAAATGTAAATGGATCATCAATCCAACCAGCAGTCAAGACTGGACATTGTTTTCTGGGGTGAATTTTATTTCTACCCGAATACTTATGGTAACTAACAAAACTATTCACAACAAGAATTATTAACTCACAAATTATTTACTAATATTATTATCACTACTATTATATCTACTATTTACTGTTCGAATCTTATCTTTTTAGTCAAGTCAACGTAAATTTTGGAGACCATGAAGCAAATCGCTGTGATTGGGAGGCCGATCAGAGACCAAGAAACCAGTGAAGTGCTTGAACGGATAAATTCAGCGTCTTGGTTGCATCACATATACATACATACATACGTACACGCAAAGGTGAGTACTTCGCACCTGTCCATATCTTACACTGTAATTTCTCAACCAAAGACGATGAATTCTGGTTCCCGTGCTACGCCATACCCTAGACAACGAAGGGTGTCGGTGGGAAATCCCGGAACAAAAATGAATGATCTGGTGAATCTTTGTGCTCATTGATATGCTCATGCAAACACCCGGTATAAACATGGTTCAAACAAAAGTGCTTGTGGACATGAGAAGACAGAGAGAAGTGGATTTTTATCTCATTACAGGATAGATGTAACACTTCCTACTGGGAAAAGACATCGTACCCACACACAGTACAATTAATGGCTTAACAAAGACTCACTTCTGTCGAACATCGAAGTCCATGTCAGGTGTATCAAATCGACTTTAACACCATGACGCGAGCCGCTTGTACAGGATAGGAAAACCAGTTATTTGTATCTTCCATATCCCGGTAAAAGGTCAAGCTGGACCCTGATACTTGTTCCTGTTTAATCTGTCCTGCATAATAAGCGGAAAGTTATTCGATATCCCTCTGAAGGTTGAACCTATATACACATTGATGCGCGAAAAAAGAAGTGCAAGAAAGTTCCATAAGTGTCCTTGATCTCAGATTTTCCGTAAGTTGCTCTGCAGGGTAACTCACAAGTGCTTAACATCGATAATTCTTATACGGAAATTTGAGTTAAGAGTTCCGATTTCGAAAATAACTTGGGAGCCACGTTGATGTGGTAACTTCACGGGTTCGTTTTAAGGCATGACGTCCGAGATTCTCATGGGTCGCACACTGAGTAGTTCGATGACCAGAGCATAGGTGATCAGTGGAGCAGCCCACAGAAGATAAATTCAAGGGTGAACGGCATAAGTGAATTTCACCGGTCACTTCTCCTGGTATCGAGTAGGACAATGATGACTCTGGTAGCTAGCAGCGACCAAAACAGAATCCAGTCAGTAAGCTGTGCTTTTCTTAGGATGTTGGGAGTCCTTTTGACTGGCAACGGACTCTCTTGCCAAAAATATTCAGCATTGTAACTTGCTCGAATTCCACCTCACAAAAAATGAAGCCACTGCCTTTTCTGTCTCCAAACGAGATAGAAAAATTCCCTCCAGAAATTGGAATAAAAAAGAAACGGGTGTCCAGGGCTTCCAATGACACATTGGATACTGTAGACCAGCAACTCACGACACTGGACGCTTAAGAACCTATGCACTTCGTACCAAATTAGTACTGTCCTTCATGGCTTTTATCTTCAAAATAATCTTTGATCATGCTAAAGAGTTTAAGGGAAACGACGTGTTTAGTGCCCCCTAAAAAGCTGGGGTCAACAAGGTTCTGGCTGTTAACCCAACTACCAGACATCGTGTGCAAGTGGGATGCTGGGACAGAAGAACTTCGCTGGACGCTGATAGTCATTAGGGTGATATGCGCACACCGTGCAACCAAAACATAGACGTAGCTTGATTGTCTAATATGCGCCTGCCTGATTCCGGTACTCGGCGCGTCTGAACTGGCTGACCGGATGTGATACTCATCAAATGGATCATGCGAAACTGTCGAGTAACTATAGGCAGGGTGAGTTCATGATGGAAATAACCAGCGGAGATCATAACGCCATAATCTGCTGACGGTCAGTCTTGCCAACAATGAATGGCTCAACTATTCACGGCAGACTGGTTTGACAAAAAATCTCATAAATTCTGCCGGCTGAGTTCCCAGATGCGATATCGTCGTTGTAGCCGAAAAATAAAACGCCGGCTCAAGACCATCTAACAACTAGGCACAGCATCTAGATAAGTTTATCCTAGATCATAGATGCTCTGCCTACACCGAAAGAAGCACTGGTTAATGTGGTAGGACACTACGTCCCGTAGACTACACTCCTTTTCCACTTCCTTCAGTTGTCACAGTACTTTCCACTACGAATGGTAAGGCCGCGTCTCAAACTGCTTTGTTAAAAGACGCTGCGGTGGCTTAAAAACTTGTCTGTCAGCTCCACGAGACAAAGTCCGACTGTTTGACCAGTTTATTCTACGATCGGAAACAAAACCTAAACAAAGAAGCCTAGCCTCATTGACTTGCTTCGGTGGGTAAAATAGGGGTTGGCAGAGTCGAGGCAAAGGCTTTTTATTACATGCACGTGCATGAGTCCAGTGAAAGGGGTAAATGCCCCATAGTCACAAGGGTCCATTGCACTATCAGGGATAGCCGACAACCAGACCCTGAGACCTGTAGTGGAGACCCACACAAGGTCCCCACGGGTCAGATGTAGTAACTATCCGAACGACAGTGGATGACTGTCTACCTTCAGGCGTCAAGAACTTCTGTTCGGTTAAGGTATCCATCATTAGCACAAGCACAGTTTCAACTAGGATCTATCTCTCCGATAATGGTAGCGCACAGAAATCTGCCACAAGATACAAAAGGGGAATTTATTCTCCCATATGAAATGATGGCTCAAAAAAGTAGGCAAATAAATGCCCAATCAAGAACTACCACGGTGAATGAAGTCAATCTTTCCCGCAGAATCTGAGTTCTCGACCTGGCCATCTTAATCGGAGAAATGGATACTTTAGAAAGATTTGAAGAAATAGCCACAGTATGCTCCTAATAAGTAGTAAAAAACATGGAACACCTAAACATTTCTTTTATCAATCACAGTTAATGATTTAGCTCTGTATGCGCAATATGCCTTCGAGCATTCAGTAACGGGTGTTTCCGGAAAATGTTTAGTTTATAACTTTTTTATTGTGTCTCGTGGACAGATTTGCTGCATGTCATCAGTTTGTCATGGAAACATTTGACAAAATGATGTCTGGGCACATGCTGCATCTTTGTCGACATTGAAGAAGACTGCTTGCTGAAACACTGCAAATTAACAGGTCAACCGAGTCACGCTTCAGTCATGTACTGTGAACATGTGCAGGCGTGTGCACATATATACATATGAAAAGCCGCGCTCACACGAGGTTTTATTATATGGATTGTGAAGAGTGGAGACATTGCTGGCTTTATCTTTACAATCAACCTGATCTCAGCCTGGTCTGCACAGGCGTAAGAACTGTACACGTGAGTTGGTTGAATGCTTGTCAGCACAGGTTCCGTTGTCATTTCAACAGATCTATAGTACTTGGTGACGAAAGCCGACCAGATTCGATTTGGCAGTTTCGTCACGGAAACCTTGACTAAGTCTACCTGGTGAATGACCTATGAAAGCGTCAAGAGCTACTGACATGAATCCGAAATCTGGTTAACACACGTGAATCACGAATGACATCCCGGTGGTCGCATAGAATACTAGGCATCATTTGAGAACAAACTGTTGCTACAATAGGTGGTGGTTCTCCAAAATAAAAAACCTTTATTATACTGAATATTTTAATATATTAGGCTTGAGAGGGGCGTGCAGTTTATGAAGAAAAGCTTGCACGTGGGAATCAAAGGGTTGGAACCGAATGATATTCTGTGAAGCAGTTTCAAAGAGTGGCTAGAATTACGTCAGCGTCGTGTTCCAGTAGTCACTTCAGGAATTATGGTGTGAGAACAGGAGTGATGAGTAGTCATGAAGGTGTGGTAGTTTGCCCTCAGCTAAATCCTAAGGCTGACAATTGTACGGGATTCAGTGGTACAAGTTTACCGATGGGATGGTGCTTGTTGTATGCTACTCGGAAGTAGTGTACGTGACGGCTAATAATTAGGGAGACTTAAGCTACGTAGAACAGACAAGGAAAAAGAGTTTGAACAAGAAACACAAGCATAAAAAAGGATGATAGAATTCCCCTACCGAACAAATACTGGATCATCATTGTGAATATACTTGACACCGATGAGATGCACTGTTTTACCCCAATCACCTGATTGCAGTCCAAAAATGTTTGCCGAAAAACAACCTGCAGCCTGACACGTTTTTTTGATTATTACTGCGGGAGCCGACTTGCATGTGAAACAGGTTATGGTCATTGTCAGATCTCTCAAACCTTTTTCTAGACGTAATGGACTCCTCTACAGTCATTTCTCACAATGTCACGTGATTCCTACCATCATACATTTTATCGAACTTTCAACTGGTACATGTCTGTGGACCTATCACACCCGCTCTATTCAAATGCTCCTAAATGCTTTTCAGCATTCACTGAAATATCTCACAATGAAAATCACTTCACCTGCTGTGATTCCTAGAAACCTGTGATCGTCACATCTCTTACAGGGTTACTCACAAATCCCAAAACTGCCACTTCCATCTTGAAGGGCTTGTCGTATTGAATATTTCCTTCTTGTGTTCTTCTGTCCTTTCGCACTTGTATCAAAGTAATTAGGTAAGAGATACATAAGCACGTTTTTGTTCGTGAAATGCTCATTTGCAAAATCATTGTTCTCAATCGAAAATAATTGACTTGGAAGGCTGGTAAAACACCACGTTTAGAATACCTAAGTATCGTAAAAACACATAGAGCATGACGCAGGTCGACGGATTCATAGACAAACAGCAGACCAGGTGACCAAAGTCCCTCTCTTTCTGCAATTTCATCGATCAGCATAAACTATAATAAAGCCTAGGTGGTCGGGGTGAGGAGTGGGGGGTTGCGGGTAAAAATATACTTTTTAGTGTAGTATTATTTGCTGAACAAACGTGCTAAGAAAACTGTGCTTTTTGAAAGGAAAAATACAACAGTTAAATTTCCCAGATGCAAGTAATGGCCGACCAATTATACTTCGAGTTGCGCTTGATCCCCCGAATAACAGTTATCAGTACAGAATCACAATTGTGAATTATCTTTGCATTTGTCTGAACTGGCTGAAAATGCAAGACAGACTTAGAAATTCTGTCTGCTCTCTTTGACGTGAACTTTTCAAATGACCGCTATGTAAGCACCATGAAGAGTGCTTTAGTAATGGACTTTCTGCACGTTACTTATCGACCTTATTTAAACGGAATTTTAGGAGCTAAATATGTATGAGACCGGTTAAAAGGCATAAGACGCATCAGTTGCCTACAAACTTGGTTCAGTCAGAGCTCCCTTCAGTTGGGTGCATATAATCTGCTTTGAGGACCAAGTGCAAACGAAGGGCTTTCCGTAAGAAGAACAGTTATTCCGGAAAGTTCATCGAACTACACCGAAAGCCGAGAAGAGGATGCGAAAAATCAATTACGGTTGGTAAGGACCAAATTTTTATCGTCTAACTATTCAAAGGTGACTACTTAGTTATCCAAATAAATAGAAATCCTAAATGAGCCGTACGGTACTCATACGCAGCGGTGCAATTGCTTCTGTTATAGGTAACCAAAGGGTTAATTTTCAAAAATCGCTCAAACAATCTCGCTGATCCTAATGTCTCTCAGGTTGTCTATCAATCCACTTACAGCTGCTGTGACGAATACATCGGCAGAATGGATCGCCGCTTTGTTGAACGAGGGCCTGCGGTGGTCAAACGGTAATCACAGTAGACTCTGAATCCTTCATTTCCGAGTTCAAATCTCCCCGTCGCCGCCGACACTGTCGGTCATTCCCCGATTGGCAGCCTTATGTTGGTCGCGAACTCCTTCCTGAAAGATTGTACTATTTCTGTGTAATAAAAAGGAAACAAATGAAAGAATAAAAAGAAGGGTATCTAAGTGTAACTCGATTGGTTCTATACACTCCCTGTTTCGATCCATACCCTCGCGCGCAAACATTTATGGAAACTTTACTGTTCCTTACTCGGTCCGAATCCACATAAACCGGGTGCATATTTCAGCAATCTTGAGATTCAATCCCTTGTTCTATCTACTCATTTGGACGAGGTTCTAAGTGTAAATCTTTTTGATTAGAATGTGGACGTACGTCTAGGCAAATACCGAACCAAATGTAAATGCGAAACTCATGGCAAGTGGTTTCTTTCATTGGAAAATAAACACTGATCCTTATAATAATCCCATTGGTACTTCAGGACTGTGATTGGATGCTCTGTCTCGAAGAGTTCAATGAGGAATCACAATGGTGATTAGATGTTAATCCTATGGGAGTTAGTCGCAGCATACTTCGAGAGCTACTCTGAACGGTAAAAACCACGAAACCGGTCGTACTCTACCGAGAAATTCTGTCCGTCCACTTGTAGACACGGCTTACATAAAAAATTGCTGATCCTACCAGGATCGGTTCTTTCTGCCGAAGTGCGAATCATGTTTCTGTGTAGCAGAAAGACTCAAATACGATTTGCGCACATTTGGAGAATACGTTATGACTTTAACGACTAATAAGACACTTTCGTGGTTTATGATAATTTGACCAGGGGGGAAAATCGGTCTTTTCCGTATGCAATACTTTCACATCAAAGTCATACGAGCGATGTTTATTGAATATATTTTTAATTCTCCTACATTAGAGAAAGATGCACTTAAATTCCAGACAGATTCACCGGATAAAAGAAAAAAATGAATAGGGATGACATTCTGTGAGCCATCAGGCGCGTGTTCTTGCAACAGAAAGCACGGGAAATCATTCCATGGATGAGAACACGTTTTTTTGTCATTTTTTCGTGTAAAAAATGTGACAGCAAGACAAAGTGGGCAAAAATACGAATAAGTCTCAAATGAATAATGATGTTAGATGCGCTCTAATAAGAAAAGAATGTCGAAAAAGCATCGCTCGTGTCGAAAGGGGATATTTTCCGGGAAATTCTTACACGCCATTGCAAAGGTGATTAAAAAAAGTAATCTGTATCAGTTTTGGTCGATACGAGACTGGCAATACGCGCCTAGAGAGGGTGGTTCCGTGTTGCAATCGAGGATTGTCTTGGCTATTGATTGATTTCGTATCCTCATTTCTGAGAATTAAAAAGATTCACAAAAGCTTGAAGTGATACGAAACCATCCAAGACACTCATTCCTGTGATTTCAGATCACAATGCCTAACACGCCGGTTTGCATGCTGTGAAAAAAAATCATGGTTAATCTTGTCGCCAGAGTCTTATCAGTGATACAGTGGACAATCCAGAATTCATCGAGCTCATTAAATAAACCATTCCAGTCTGACGGAACAGAAGTCCTTACGGGAAAACTATTTTGCAGCAAGGTATTCTATTGTGGAACTCTTCGCAACAATTCGGACACCTCATAGTCGAGCACTTATCCATTCATTTTTTTGTAAGCTTTTACAGTAATGAAACCACAATTGTCTATAAAAGCCCAGATTTGAATACGATGCAAGGAAACGATTTGGTGTCGGAGAAAGAACTCGAGGCATTTCTTCTTCACTGAACTACGGAGCCTAGGGTTTATTGTTGTGCAGAAGCGATAGAAGAAACCCTGAAAACTGTGACGGGACTCTGATTCGAGCAAAATCGGTGGCATCCACCACAGTGAACATGTGATTCGACTTCCTTTGGCTGAATTTTACTCCGCATCAACCAAACTTCGCCAAGCGAAAGCATGACCAAAGAATGTTTGTGAAATTCAATACTAATTTTGTCCTTTTTGGGAGAGTTTCGTGAATCAACCAATTTCTGTGTATGTTTCTTAGTTCTTTATGCGGAATACCTGATGTGTTTCAACCACAGAACAGCCTGAGTGGAACTTACTACTTCTTAGGTAATACCTGGCTAACACTGCCGATAGACAGCCCAATTCCATTAGGAGGCACGCTGTCATTGTCTGTCCACAACCAATGGCAAAGCTGGAGTCAAGGAGGCGGATCGATGGCCCGGTTGGTTTACCGGTTGGTTTGGAGGTCATCCAATCAGCTGTAAACAGTAGTCCTATCCGAATGGGGTGAAATAAGCCAGTCGGTTTTGTAACCAAATAGTCAGTCCAAAGACCGAAATGCTTCGTACAATGAACTTGACTACTGCTATCTAGAGTCCTATATAAATGGTCTATTTTTTTTTATTAAGAAGAAGCGAGATTATTTTGGAGCAGAGAAGTCTTCTCCGTAAAACATGTGGGGCGGGGCTACGGAACAATAACCGCTTCCGGATCGTCACTGTACGGTTGGATAAAGATACCTAGTTCACTTCTATCATTAGTCAGCAGTTTTCCCTCTTTTTTTCTCTTGTGCCGTGTACAGGATCATGACTAGTTGGTATTCATCAACATCTACTCAAAAGGGCTAACAGTTTTATTGTTCGGTATCTGGACCGAAAATCGGTTCTTAACTGAAATCAGCGAGATTGAACGGACGGTGGAAGATGGATTAGTAAAAACTACGTACACAATTGTCGGAAGTAGGTTTTGCAGAATATCACTGAGAAACACAGGGAGTTTCCATTGAAAAACTACCCCCACTGTGGTGATAATGTCAGAAGTACTCAGGCTTCGGTTACATTATTCCTTTCCAGACAGTTTACTTTCTGGGTCGTTTGTGTGGAAACAGAAAGCTTCAGGAAGTCCTTTTCTTCAAAGAATTTTCCATGATGGAGTAATATACCAGAAAGTACTATCCGATTTGATAACACAGTACTTGAAGGGCAAACAGAATATTTATGAAATGCTTTCACGTATCTACAAACTTATGAGCTAAGGAGGTGCCAGCTAAAGTCAACGGCTAAACTTCGTAGATCAGATACGTGTAACTCGCGATATGTTGGGCAATAGGTCATAACATATATGCTCAGTAACAAAGCCGTGTCTCCTTGACAATTTGATTCGGCACATCAGTGTATCAGACAGGTCAAACAGTTGCTTCTCCTATTATTTAAAGCACAGGACGCCGGAAGTGCTTGTGAAAGAATCTGATCTCCTATTGGACAAAGTTTTGGTTGTCACCACTTCCCGTTTCTACTAATTAGTTTTAAAAACTTCGAACTACTCCACTTTGTCAAATCCTTATTTTGGATATGTCTATTCACTATGTAAATATGTCTGCAGAAAAAATTCGAGTGGATATCCGACTAACAAGATGGGCTTTAGACTTGATGTTTACTGATTATGTTTACCTTAATAATAGGAGCAGATATATATCTTTGATTCCATCAAATTTCAACTTGTAGGAATCAGCTAGTTGTTGAAGCAAGCTGGAAAGGTTCAACCAATTTCCCCGGTTCAACTTTCATGATTGATCCAATAATCTTCAACCCTGATTGGATGACAATAAAGTCCTCTGTTTCAACGCACTCCCTGATTTGTTTGAGGTCCTTTGACTGCGCTGTTTCAGTTCGACGGCCCTGGATTCTTCCCACGTGCCTTTATCACCGACTAGTTGCAGATTAGTCAGTCGTTCATGGGGGTGAAGCATATCTTGATCCAGTCTGGAGATAAGTGTTACTGATCGAGACGGCCTGATGAAAGGTAGTGCCCCCGGCACAGCCACATATTTCCATTTTTTGATACAACTGGCCGTTCCCGGTTTTTACGGATAGAACCATTTTTCGTGTTCTGATCCATGAACCGATGAGATGAATTACATGTCCGATCAACGGCAGAACCCAAATTGACACAACTTTCTGAATTCTGTTTAGTTTAGCTAATTGTTCACCTCATCACGGACCAGAATAGATCAACACGTTCGAGTTTGTTTTTTATACAACTGCAAACTGGCAGTATTTTATAAGCACTGGTATTGTGATACTGCCGGCTACTCGATGACAAATGAGTACTTGCACCTAATTTCAAATCGAGTATCATTCAGAACTCTGGTTCTGTACACATATCCTTGTAAATTCGGGTTATATCATTGGTGTAGAGGAAACATGGAAAAACCAACGATTCCTTATCGATCACAGTTGGTTTTGATTTGCGACAGAACGGTTGTAGGTTGCGCAAAGAGATCAATACGGTCTGAAAGCAATAAGTTTTACAAGTGGTTTCTTCTTTTTCAAAGTCATCGCTGTGCCATCGTTAACACCGGCATAGTATGATGTTTGCTCTCTTACACCAGCAAGGGCTGTCCGAAATATCCTGAATCCATTCTTATTTGTCTCATCTCATGCAGTAGCTAGAAATGTTCGGTCAGAACTGTATCTACCCGACCAGTTGTACGTAATGGAATAGCTCGCACCCAGAATTATAGCACTGGGGAACGACAAGACCGGATGAGAAAAGCGAGAATGTATTGTATCACATTTGGTTAGTAAAAAGTCATTTATATTGCAAAAGAAAATGAGCAACTATTTGCAAACAATGTATTGACCATCCAGAAAGTACCCTTGTTGTTTGTTCACTATCTGACATTCTGAGTTCCGCTTCATCTGGTTGTCTGGATATTGGAAATGAAGCTGTAGCGTACAGGATGGCATGTGAAGGCATTCAGATCACTACAACCTTTCTCCCTCAGAAGTTCCTAGTCAATTTTGCTTGTATGACGTACAGAAGTTCGAACTGGGGTGGTAGGCTGTAGTTGCGTTTTCTTGACCGTTTCGTCTTCTTTTGGAGTGGCAAAATCGTCATTCTCCCTCACTGTTTCTGCTGTGCTTCTCGGAAGTGAAGTTGACTAAGGTGGAGTCGGTTCAGGGTTGCCTTTTTTAGGGTCCATGATCTGGACCATGGATCGACCATGTTGTTTTGCTGTGACCTCTTTAGCTGGTTGGAGAGCATTGCCTCGAAAGTATGTTACATCGTTGGAATACACGCATCTTAGTAGCTGAGGTTGCTTTCGTCGTTGAATGCACTGCTTTCCGATACTGTAACAGAAAACTTCCCAAAAATGTCTCCTATTTCGGCAATGTTTTTGGATGGGCTGAGCTATGAGCGGTCTTTACAGTACGTACCAAATTTTCCGCAGCACCCCGGATACATGGATGTGCCGTCTGAAAATGTGGACAGCCATTACTATCCAACCAACGTTTTAACAAAGATGCAAAGAAACGGGAATCACTGTCGATGCCGAGCAATTGTAGGATACCTTCCTAACTGAAGCAACTCCTCAGAGCCTGGATTACAAATGACGGGGTGCGTAATAATGTTAAATATACCTTAGACTATTTCGAATATATATCGATCCATACTGAAGTATGGTATCTGATCAGGACCAGCCACTGAAATCGGCATGCATACAGCGCCATGAAATGTAGCTGTCGCGTAACGAAATCCGTTTGTTCGGCTTCGACTTCGCCTTGTGTAGACTCGTATCACAGTTCTTGGCTGTTGTACATGTGCCCACATTCACTTCAAGGCACCAACACATTTGCCCAGCCAAAAACTTCATGTCCTTCAACCCAAGGTAATCTTTATGCCGATCTTCTAGAACCATTTTAAGCATGGGAGGAAGCATGACTAACGGGTCAGCACGACATAACAACACGCCAGGCTGCAAGCACAATCCCATTTCAATCACGAAAAATTTTGGGTACTTCCGCTTCACTTCCGGTTGTCAGCCTTTCTTGATAGCAGGAACTACCGACGAATAGTAACGTTTAGGGCCCTTTCGTACCTTTTTCTCAGAAACTGGAAAGGCCAGTGCCAAGAAATTACACTGATCAGCTGCGGCAAATCGCGACTATCTTGACTGAAAATCTGCATGAGGGATTGCTTTACCAGGTCGGTACAGAATATCTTAACTGTATGCAGATAGGGCAATACTCCATCCTGGTGGCTGTGGACTTGACATTGGACTTCTTCGGATCGAATGGAGGCCGTAGCCTTTGGTGTTCCGTGACAATTGTGAACTTTAACCCAAACAGGTACTTATGAAGACTTCGTACCTCCCAGAATACTACCAGTGCTTGTTTCAGTGTCTGCCAGTATCCTCTCTCTGCAGCATTCACAAGTCGGGAAATACAGATGATCGGGCATCCATCTCGTTCAAGCACTAAACCGATTCCAACCTCAAATACATCCGTGATTAGCACGGCGTGTTTGGATGGTGCGTTTGGGAATAACCTTGGAAGTTCAACTATGTTGTTAGTGAGATCTCGCAGAACTCTCTCGCAATGGTCCGTCCACTGCCAAACATTGGATGGCTGGGCGAGAAACAAAGGCTGGGCCTTCGTTGCGAAATTCGGCGTGAACCTGGAATAGTACTCCAGACAACCGAGGGCTGACTTCAAGTGTGCTTGATTCTTTGATGACTCCATTTCAGCAGTAGGTTTGAAACGAGCAGGATCCTGCGGATACCCACTGGCGTTCACTGTGAACCCAAGGAATTTCAGCTCCCGGACACCGAACTTGCATTTTTCAGGCTTAATCAGAACATTCTTGGCTACAAATATTTCCAAGGAATGCTTCAAGCGATGTTTATGTCCTTCCTTTGCCCCTTCGAAGTCTATCACATCATCCTGATATGTCATCACTCCGAAGAGACCTTCAATCAACTTGCCAACAGCAACCTGAAAAAAGCCAGATGACACCGGAAATTCAAAGGGGAGAAATCTTATTGAGATTCTGGGAGCTGCGGAATTTGCAAATATGCGTCAGCTAGATCAGTCTTCTAAAATCCCGCACTGCCGAGAGCGGATTCCACGAAGTGTTCCCGTTCCACGGTGGTCGTCACGTAACTTTGTAATCGTTGATTCAAAGTAAGTCGATAGTTCCCACATATACAATGAGTTTTCCCATTGCTTTTTGTTGCCAAAACTATCGGAGTCACTCAGGAAGTCAAAATGACTGGGGTTATCATCTCATTTCGCTCAGTACTTCTCAGAGCTTTAGGGAAGCCTTCTCTTTGACCATACCGCAGCAGTGTTGGTTAGACGAAAGTCAGATAACCATCGATTTCCAACTTTACCGGCTTCACCACAATTTCGTCACAATTGCTGGAGCGTTGTATTTTCACTGCAGACCGATAAAGACATGAGACAAAACTGAAGCTAGTTGATAAATGGTGGTACACATAAATATGTTGCAATGGGAATAACACAAAAGGACTCATCAGCAAAGTCCAGCAAGTAGTAGTCTAACTAACCATACGCAATAGATTCTCAGAGTTAGTTCGATGCAGCGTTCGGTCAGTCAATCATACGTCTTTCGGACAGGATCGCAAATCTTTAGTGAGGACTTCCATCTCGAAGTAGATACACTAAAAATGGCATTCGGGACTGTGTGACTACGAACTTTACTGCCACAAATCTCAGAGCACTCACAGGCGGCGCAGCGAAGACAGTCCGTTGGAAGGGCTTGTTGATGTGGTGAAAAAGTGTCTTCATTATCTGAAGAAAACAATATGTTTTTATATATGATACGATAAGAATATGGAAGAATGTGTGCAACGTACAAAGAGCTTGAAACTGACCGATTTTCATACTCTAAGAGTGTGCTTCATTCTCATAAGTTACTGGTGAATAAGTAGAAATTTATATGATTTATTTATTCAAAAATGTATAATTTTACCCAGGTGCCTGGAAAAACTTTGCGCGTACGATTTCTTTAGGAGAAGCACGCACACTCTAATCCTTGATTTCTAATCAGTCCTACTGCATTTTCAACCGATCCACTAATTCCCACTGTTAACCCAACCTGTCACGTTTTGCCTTATGCTGGACAAGCTAGCTCCATTTACCGATTCCACATATTTCTGAATAGAATGAGGAATTTTGACGGAGTTATTTATAAAGTTCCTTATTTGATTTGCTCGTTTCCATTCATTTTGTGGTATGCAATGTGATGGTCAGTGTATGCTGAGCACGTGGTATTCACAACATAATATTATAATAAACGAATGTGCAGTCCTCCCACTGGGTAGATTTACGTAACTCTATTTATATCTCTTCATTATAAGAAACTGCCTACGAGTAAATACAAGAATAAGGTCAAATCAGGCGAGGAATTATATTTTAACCGTAACTCAGTGTGATGAGCATGCAGTAGTACGTGAACAATAAACAGAAGTTCATCAATACCAGTCTCAGATGGACAGAGAACGACCAGTGGGAAACAAGATTCTCACACGCAGGCAGTTTTGTCATAGTGACAGTTCATTTTGGGGACACGGACGAAGTATTGATCAAGTGTGTTTGTATATCATCAACAAAGGCGTTCAGAACAATGATTGAATAATCTGTGAAGATGTTGATTTTTGAACTAATCTGCACAGGTCGACTTGAGCAATGCTCCTCTCCATATATAGATGTACATCCATAAGATTAACCTCCTTCGAACACGATTTGAAACGGAAGTTAAAATGAGGACAAAAGGAAGCCCTCAAGCCAAAAAACCCCACGATACCAACTGTCCCGATCTACAGGTATAAGAACGAATTCTACGCCCGAAAAAAAGGTCACAAAAATGTTCCCGGAATACTCATCCAGTATCGAGACTGCCTTTGGATATGTGTAAGTGTGGGTAGAAAACACCCTATTTGAATGACTGTGAATGGGTTGCGGTTTAGATTTTTTGGCTCAGTCGAAAAAACTGTTTCATTCGATCTTTGTGTTTCCGTTAGAGATGTTCTCTTCGTTCCCCGCTAGCTGAGAGGTTTTGCCCCCAGATTCCCGAAGCCAACAGTCCTTGGGTAGCTGTACATAACTCTTTCCCAAACGACGTCGTCTTCATCACCATCGACCCACATCCAAATACGGGCTCTTTAAGTGGGACAAATTTATTGTGCTCTCCTGAGTCTCGAGTTACAGGGCCGATGACATCAGACTTGTCTTCCAGTTGATCCCCTTTTATGGATTTAGGCGTACTCATTTCTATTACTGAGCTTCCAGTGAGTCCAGTATCTATATTTTCCGGCAAAAACACCCGGTGCAGGGATTGGGTAATTTCTGTGCCCTAAGCCTTTGTTGAAACTAGTGGCCTTTTTTGGCCTCACTCTCCGGAATCTTACCCTAATTCCCCGTTACCCTTCAGCATTATGGCAGTCGCTTCATTTTCATTGAAAAATGATAAGGCAGACATATGAAAGACTCATCGCTGACACAAAGCCGATGGCCATCAGTGAGGCTATCCAGAGTCATCCCAGAATGCAACAGTTTCCTTTTCCAAAGTGCACTTGCAGTATTTTACAACATTCAGTGTGTGTGTTTCATTCATACTTGTTATGCTGCCTTCAGTAGAGGTGTTAGTAGTAGTAGTAGTAGTAGTAGTAGTAGTAGTAGTAGTAGTAGTAGTAGTAGTAGTAGTAGTAGTAGTAGTAGTAGTAGTAGTAGTAGTAGTAGTAGTAGTAGTAGTAGTAGTAGTAGTAGTAGTAGTAGTAGTAGTAGTAGTAGTAGTAGTAGTAGTAGTAGTAGTAGTGGTAAATGCAGCATTTGTATTAGGGGAAGTTACATCCGTTTCCTTTGAGTATGGTCAGCCGTTCATGTGTTATTCCGAGCCTTGCGGCATCCCACTGCATACTGTCTGGAAGTAAACTCTGCCGAGGAGAGGTTGAAAAAGCATGCGGATAACGCCTTTTTGAACCGAGTAGACCCGAGAAATGTTCGAAATTAGGGATAATTTTAATATGACAAGTGGTTTTCTTCACCTGTACTTTCCACCTTTTGGTACATTATATGATTGTAGTACAAAACTTTCGTAAAATTATTTCTGCTGTAAAATGGGTTAGTGTCCCATGCGTGGATGATGAGGACGAGTCAAATTTTCGACCAAGTCCAAGTGCCGTCCACCTTTCTGTATGTCCCTGTGATGTACGTGATATAATTGTCTTCGTTTTTGACAGTCCAGCCAACGAGTGGATCACTCAAGTAAACCGTCAGTTCAAGCGAGACCGTGTGATCAAAACCTTGTGCTCATTCGTTTGAACTGGAGCATCATTGTCAGCCGTATATGGTTTTGGATCCCGTTCAAGCTTCGGTGTGTTTCGTCCTACCATGAAGGGTCGAATGGCCGTGGTTTTTCCCTTAACTGGGCAAGAGTTATCACCTACACACACACATCCACTCTCTCACACACACACGCAGACCACGGCTGAAAGTTTAGCTGTCAATCCCGAAATTCCAAAATAGAAAACAATACGACAAAATAAAATACGCTAGAAGACTTTCCATGGTAGAAATATTTTTGCAAACTTCACTTCTTTACATTCTGCACTTCGGTCCTCGGTGATACGTTTAACTTCAAAACCACTTCTTTGGGTGCATTATCCGTTAAGTAAAGTCCAGCACAGTACAGTTAGGATTCATTTCAGTGTCTTACACTCCCAAGGATGAGTAGTCAGCCCATACCCAGTAAAAATGAAAATACGAGCGTGAATGGAGTGACCCTTCAAAAAAAGCTTTTTGTTGTTGTTGATTTGTCCAAGGAAGTTTTGAAGATTTATAAGAAGCCTGGCGTGACTCGGAATTCCGAAAGATTTTTAAACAACCGTTGATAAAATGGTGTTCAAAGGGGAATCTGTTAGATTTTGTGGGAATGAATCTAAGGAAAACTGGGTAGAATGAATGGAACCGATAAGCTAGCAGTTTTAAGATGCAATGCACAGCATGGGCTGACTACATGGTATCATGGTGTCTCTAAAAAGCTGATAAACAAGACTATAAGTCCAAGCGAGTTGACATACGAACTGTGAAAGTCATTAGGAGACATGACAAGATACTGCAAAATACAAAGTGTCTACTCAAATGAAGTAGGGTAGAATTGGTGCTTGTACTCGAGTGAGAAAAGTGCTCAAGAAAATAGATAACAGAACCCCATGAACACAATTATTATGGATCGTCAGCTTCGCCTGCCTCCAGTCAACTACCAAGGCATAAAACAGTTTTAATACTAATTAATAAACAATTCAAATTTACCCGGCCTCCAACAGACTTGAAAGCTTTAGAAGGTCTACAGGCGGGAGACGGATGTTGGGTCAAGGATGGTCGTTAGGAGGCATTTTGTAACGCGGAATGCTGTGGTAACTATACGAGTGTGAAACTGATCTGGCCAACCAGTCAAGAGTCACAGACGAAAGAATAGACGGTAAATACGTCGGAAGCATCCTGAAACAGACAAAGAGAAGCACACAAACTAGCAGGTAAAGCGCAGCGGGACCTCAGGTAACCAGCAAGATAGTTCTTGTGAGGGGCTACCGATAAAGCTGTCAGACGGAACAACCGGATCTACTGAACGGAACTGGCGGTCAAAAGAATCAACTTGACGGCCACAGGCAACTGGTTAGAACGTAGCCAAAATACTCAGAAAGCCAGAGGATCAATATTGTTACAGGGCTGTTTGGAAAACGCACTATATAAACGGTCGTAGATGTCTCGCCAACTGGACTTGTTAGGCTGCTCTATTACAATTGTTTCTCATCCTTCTGGCCTTCTTTGTTACAATATTACCTGTTATGAAACTAACTACGAGTTCCCTGCACTGGTATTCACATATAGTCGCATCCGGATTCAACTGCATGAGAGAAAAAAACAGCTCCAGTAGGAAAACGAATTGCACTATGTGAGTTTTCTCATCTCAGTAAGGAACAGCAACAAGCAATAAGGAAAACCTCTGACCGAGCCACTTCGGTTAACTTTCAGTTTAAGCACCTAAATAAATCGATTCGAAGGCTATATCCCCGAAGTGCGGGTAACTCATATTTTATTACCGAGTGATTCATCATGTCCTAGAAATGCTTAAATCACCATTGAGAACCATAGAATCACACTGTACAGGTGTTTCTTTCTTGTTAAGAGTCATAAGCAGTGAACATCCACCGAGCCCCCTTCTTGCTGGGATTCACTCACGAGGTGAACGATGTTGAGCCGAACACCTAATAATCAGTCCACCCGGGCAGGACCTCAGTTGTTTGTTTAGAATCAGAACTACATGGTATAGCATCCCACCGTTACTGAATTTTCCACGGGAGCAATCAGTTAACCGCACGGCGATCAACTCCTATGAAGAATGATTTATATCTGATAATCATTTTTATTTGTTCCCATCCGCACGGGTTGCATGGAAACGACATAATGTGTATCCATTCCGACCAACTGAACCAACTACCATTCATATCCCGGGGGCTTGGTATAAGAAACCGCATAGGGCTAAATTCGGCGAAAGAAAAGTGCCAACAAGTCTCGGAAGCGAAGGGAGTACCACTCAAAACAAAAATCAACCCATAGCAGTGGATCTCCAGTCTAGTATTTCCGAACTTGGTAGACAAAAATATGCATCACTCGGCTAGCATCGATGGAATGATATCTACACTAGGCCAGAGGTTAGCCTGCCAAGTCAAACTGTTTATCGCTGATTAGCTGTCGAAACGAGTGAAACTTGTGTTCTGTGTTGTACGCCTTCTAATCTTCCTATAGTTTTTTTCATAAACTAGTTGGTGGTTAATTTGTCCCCTTTAAACTTGCTTCGTTTGTAGTAACAGTCTGGTGAGCTGATGCTCAACAAAGATCTTCCCTTTGCTTATAGAAAACAATATTTATAGTAATAAAATTATCTCGTGTGGAAATTGCTCTATGTTCCCCTTCGTTTTTGCGGCTGATATGAAATGAAATTTTCCGTCATCGTCGAGTAACGGAAGATAAATGTGTACAAGAAGCGGGATCAGTTTGCTGACGTGATTGTATACATGAACGACCGCTCCTCAGGTGTTTGTTTGTTTAATATTTATTGCTTCCTTGTTATATATTAGGATTACAATATTTCAGGACAGGAATCGGGGACAATTAAGTACCGCTTACGGGGGAAGTGGCAGGCTGTGGAGTGAGGATTCGAAATCGAGACAGAAGGATTGGAAGCCCCACCACGATGACGGATTTGACCACTGCCGGAACTTACAGCGTAGTTGTTACGTTTATGATAGTTTAGTGGGTAACTAGTGTACTGTTGTGAACGTCTGGCAGAATATACTTTTCTTATTCTATTAAAAGTGTTCCAGTAAGACAGACCGATTCAGAAAGTGGTGGCTTTAGTAACCCCAGCCGAACATTGACCTTCATCCCTTAGATATAAATCCTGTCACCTATTAATTTTTTCTAATTGTACTTTCCAGCGTTCGGTTTCACTCCCGTGTTTACGCTCTTTATCGTCTATAAACTTTCATTTTGCAACCAGATATTCTCGCTTGTGTGTTGTCCTCGGCCTATCAGTACTGAGGACGAAATCCATCCTACGGAGTATTTCCATCCTCCAAAGTCGTTGTTTTATTTCGGTCTGTTTACCATACCTTCTGATTGGACTGTTTTGAATCTATTGATTGCCTCATATGATTATCGATCGCATACTGTCTATGCTTGGTCAACTCCGAGGTTTTTTTTCTGGACGAGTCTACACTGCATTCCACTTGTTGGTTGCCGATACGGGTTTTTGGACTCACCAGCCTCACAACTGAAGCTTCTGGTTTTCGCCGTAATCCGCGCATTTCGGTACGGAAAAAACGATTTCAGATGGGAGACAGAATTTTGGGAATCCAAACTTTTGACAAACAATTTCTGACATTTATGGAAGATGAAGTGAATCTCAAATCACATTTCTTCTTGGAATCATACTGGTTTTTTCCCAATCAGATTAGTCAAAAATATTAGTTAACTATTGATAAAAACTTCTATTTGACCACTTAGTATTTTTAGAAACGATTATTTTTGTGAAAAGGTTTTTCAGTCTGATGTAGATGTCTACCGTTTCTAGATCTCCAGTTCCGCCCCTTGATTTTGCGATTAACTGGTAAGAAGCTGTTTACGGGCGGCCTTTAGAAAGTACTTTTTTCCAAAAAAAGAATTAAAGACCCTTGAATATGCCACTGCTTTGTCAGGCCAATCATACAATCTACAAAATGGCAAACAGTAAGAGTGAAAACATTTAGAGAACAGAAATTATTCGACCAAAATTAGATGGTTCTTTTTCCTAAAACGCCTCCATATAGCCGATTGATTCACATAACAGATCGATATAAAAGTTGGATGTCACAATATTTCTACGATCTACCGACTGATTTACCCTAGACTCTCACGTGATAATAGAACCCGTGACTTAACCAAAAAGGAGCTAACAGTCGTCTGGGCTCGACATTTATGTCCATGTAGCAAGTGGGTCTGAGAAAGCGAAATCTGAACTAGGGGGCACTTTTCCCAGAAAATATTTTTTTAAGGCCGCATCCACTTTTACCAAAGTTGCAATTTCAGTTCCGTTCACTCTGTTTCTGTCAGCCAGTAACATCCCACTTATGGCTTCCGACCTCTGTCTGATATCTCACCGTATCATCGAGTCGGAGGTGAACAAAAAAAAGCAAGAAGTATAACGAAAGCACACTGAAGAGAACTGTTTTGGGTATTAAACATGAATACTGAAACGACTGCGGCATCCATACTAGTCGCAAAGTGTGTCCGACCACCGAGTAAGCGAACATCTTGCAAAGCAATCATACTGTGCTCCTAACTGTGTTTCATATTTAACGATGAAAAAATCGGGTTCGGCCTGAAACCTACCTGGGAAGGTGAGAGGCCGAAGAGTCCCCAAATACCAAGAAGAGCTTGATTGTCGCTCGAGCACCAAATTTACCATCCACTGTGCATGCTCTGAGGGTTGAGAGTTCAAGAAGCTAACAAGAATCCCATTGCAATCATATTATCCAGGACTGAAGCCTTTTTGTTCTGGAGGTGAGTATAGGAATATCTAGGACTTTGGTGCTACATTGAGCTAATCCATTTCAAGTAGCCATCGGTTTATCGAGCCGCTGGTGTATTAACAGTGGAATGCATGAATGGAGTTCACACCAACTGATGACTCGGAGAACAGAACGACGATTCCGTTAAATTCTGACATTCCGAATAATAAAAACCCGAAGGCAACATACCCACAAGGCCTCATTATGAATAACGCCCTGGTCATGGGACTCGAATGCGTTGACCATCTCAGGCCTTAAAATGTCAACCAAGACACCAGTACGAACCAGCGTAGTGTAGTCTTCAATCCAACTGAGATATCACTGGCGGAAATGATACCAGGGAACTATCAGTGTCTCCAACATCCCGTCCCGTAAAAAGCGATCAGTAAAATGTATATCTGGACAGCGTAGAAATAGTGGCAGATTTGAAGTCCTCTTGAGAATCGGTCACGTAATTTCTACTCTCTAGTAGTAATAAATTTTGTGAAACATCAATGTAAGTAGTGATTCGGTTTTTGTACTAACCAATTTTTACCCTTCCCGCTTGATTTGTGAAGGTAAAAGTTGCACCCTACAGTTAATTTTCAAATGGCTTATCTCTCATTGTACTATCGATTGATACTTTTTGCAACGCTTTCCTGTGGAATGCCTTACAATGATTTTTCATTCCCCTTTAGTTTATTAGAAAAAGCAAGTCTGTCTGATTACAACCTCGATACAGCCTCCATATACGGTTCAGTGAGTGTCCCAAAACTGGTTCATCGGAAGCCCCTCTACAACAGGTTTCCGACACTTAGAGGAGATTTTCACGTTGCCTCGGCGAGCGCACCTCGAGTATTCCCGCAGAACAGGTTTCACGGGGTAAAATTTCAGTCAGTTTGTTTGATGGATCTATGATACCGGATGGGTGTGTAGTAATCCGTCAGAGGCCTATTTTTGTCTCAAGGTCAGTGTTTAGCGGAGTGTTTCCTAAATTAACCTCCGATCTACCCCTTGTTTCATTTAGCTCTCCAAAGCAGTTGATTTAACAATGTTTTATAGTCTGAAAACACCATTGGACGTATGTGCACGACACTTATTACATATTCTATGGAGCATTTGTGAATCCTGTGGTCCATCGCCATCACTGAAGAACATCAGAGATTGAAACAAACAGGATGGATATGACATGCCTTAATCATTGACAATCAGCTGAACTTATAAATTCGAGTTTTGTTTCATTAGTGTGGGTGTACTAGAAGTTTGAACTAATCAATAAACAGTGCTTAAGGAGCATCCATACATCAATTTTACCACCAATAGCAATAACGAAAATAGCGACAACAACAACAACAACAACAACAACAACAACAACTACTACTACTACTACTACTACTACTACTGCTACAAACGATTATCTTCATGGTGCTATTACAATAACGGCCTAGGTTCAATTTCCGACACCATCGGTAACTTCCTCATTCGGTAGCGTTTCGTTGGCCGGGGCCTCTTTCCGGGAATATTGTACTTTGTCGTATAATAAATAAAAGAAATGAAGATAATGCTTGATATTTTACTGCTAATACACCCACTCCTGCTACCTTTACTACTACTACTACTACTACTACTACTACTACTACTACTACTACTACTTCTACTACTACCACTGATGCTATCTAAATACTTTTCCGTTTTATGGGAAGTGCTGTTCGAGCCGACAGTTTCTACGTGGCTTTGACTTCCGAACACGGTGTTAAGATTACACATTTTTCATCACCAGCCATAAAACACATAGACGATGCTGCATCAGCTGGGTGTGATCGAGGATGTGGAAATCAGCCGCTATTTTCTCACAATTTTTCCGCGGTCGATCTATCACTAAAGACTGGATAATTGATACTGTTCTACCTATAAAACCTCAAATAACCACCCAGCAGAAAGGATCATTCCCACTCTTATTCAAGCACAGTGATATTCTACTAGTTTGAATATTGAATAATATATGAATGTAAGTTGAAATAAAACCCTTATTAACTGCCTTTACAAATCGGCGAAGGCAATGCCCGAGATAAATATGCTTTTGTTCGTTTCCCTATGTAGACTATATCAACATATCTGTCCGGATATAATCAGGCAAGGAAAGCTGAAAACGGTGGACGATCTTATTGCTTTTGTGCACCCTGAGTTGGCCACCACATGCAAACATGAAGCCATTTCAACAGAGATCAAGGAAAGAGATAGAAACAAGGGATTGAAAAATGCCATCATCAATTACCTCTGAAATGAGTTCACTTTATTCGTGAGCACGGGACTTCCAGTCTTTCTGACCTGAATAAATAAAGACTCCTCCACAAGATTTCCAGTGTTATAAATTCCTCCTTAGTATTTCCCTGGCTACTCAATTCTTTCATTGTGATCAGGCGTGGATTCGAATAATGATATTTGTTCATAGATCAGATTGATAAACTTCCCAAGCTGCGGAAAAATAAGAGGCCATCACCAATGATAATCATAAGAAAAATTACAGGAATAACGATGACGAAGAAAAGGATTGATGATGATGATGATGATGATGATGATGATGATGATGATGATGATGATGATGATGATGATGATGATGATGATGATGATGATGATGATGATGATGATGATGATGATGATGATGAAGGTGATGATGATGATGATGATGATGATGACGATGATGATGATTCGGATGATGATGATGACGATGATGATGATTCGGATGATGATGATGATGATGATGTTGATGATGATGATGATGATGATGATTTGGATGATGATGATGATGATGATGATGATGATGATGATGATGATGGGGATGATGATGATAACGATGATGCTTATTCCGATGACGGTAATAATGAGAATAGTTATACTAATAATATTGATGAAAATAGTAATAACGATGATGATGTACTGTTGGCCTAAATGTCTGGTTGATGGATCAAGTGTCTATCCGAATAGTATTTTCCTATATGTTGAAGGTTCCCGTTTGTTTAAAGGGGCGCCAAACAGCTTCAGTTCTATTAATTATGAACCTCTGAGTGTTTCCTTCCCGTAATAAACTGGATATTTTTAGCGAAGATCAAATTGTATGTTAAACACGGAGATTTTCTGCAGCATGTAAAGTGAAACCCCTTTGGGAAAAAGTTCCTTCAAAACAAAATTACCAATGTGCTTAAATTCTTTTGTTTTGGGATGAGTGAGGACGCACTCACGAGTCTCGTTTATTCACAGAAATACTAAGAGATAGGAAAAACAGTTGGTGAAGCAGATAGTTAGATTGTCAGTGGATTGGTTAATCAGGCAGTCAGTTGCATTTAATGGAGTAGGCATGAAACTGAGATGAGTGTAACTGCTTGCAATGTTATGCTGCACTTTTAGAAAGCATTCTTGAGTGAAATCACTGTTCTTCGGTCAGGACTGTTTGAGAGAGCGTAAACGTCTGTCTTGAGTGAATACTTACGCATGAATTGTGTCATCCATATGTCTGTATCCAATTAATTCGCTCGATAAGACACATGGAATGCGACCTCCGCATTGGGTTGATAAAAGGATAGTGGACGACAGGTGATCATAGATTTTATTGGTAAAACTCTCTTCAAGCGAACGGATCGGCGTGGGTATTCACATATCCAAGCTGTGACGACAAAAGAAGCTAGAGTTTTCTCTCGAAACATAAACACGACCGTCTTATTCGATGCCTCGAGTTTGCATTCGTTTCATTATTAGTTGTAGTAAAATGAAAACGAAGTTCTTATATTGCAATAATTGTTTTTTAATTGTAAAAATCATTTCTAATCAGAACTTGTCAGTTGCACAAACCTGAATGTAATTCCACGGCAAATAGGAGTGATATACAGGCGTAATTATTCCTGGAAGAAATTGCGTAAAAGAAGTTGCGTTCATCGATGGTTCAAAAGAAAGGAAATAGACCTGCCGTTAACGCAAAGCTCCTGGTTCACAGACATATTCACAGTTCCAAGGCTGAATTGATACACAGATATTTTCAACATTATTCGAGAGAAGGCAGTCACCAACTGAGGCATGGCCCTCATCCGAATCCCCTTGTTCTTCTGAATGAACACTACAGTCCAAATGAATGTCAGCTTCATCATCCGGATCATCATCCGAATCATCATCATCATCATCATCAACCGAATCATCATCATCACCATCATCATTATTATTATCATCATCATCATCATTATCATCATCATCATCATCATAATCATCATCAACATCATCGTCTTCATCATCCGTTTCATCAATATTATCACAGTATTACTGCTGTGTAACAAATAACCAGTGTAAAAAGAATTCATACCACCATTTTTGCCATCGTTTACATACATATACAAATAAATGTTATTCAACTGAGAAGAAAATACTCAGTGCCCTAAGTGGAATCTCCCGTAAACCCCGAACTTCAGACGGAACCATATTGATAAATTGTCTCATTACACATATTTATATTTTGGTGTGATTCTCCAATCATTACTACATGAGGTTCCTCACACCGAAAATCTAGTTATGTGAACACGCACTGATTTTTGTTAACTTAGCTGGTGCTGAAATCTTTAGGACAAGAATGCTTAACTCTGAAGCTGAAAATGGCTATAAGTAGTTAAACTGTGAACTTAAAACTTTTGTGTCACCAGGTTTGAAACTCGGTCCTTCGATCCATTACGACAGATTTCTTCTAACCATCTCTGTTTTTCAATAATGAAGTACACTTTTTTCATAAAAAAGATAAATGACGATATGGCTACTGTGGTTGTAAAGGCACCCTTGAATCTTCCGTCAGTTGTGATGAAGTTGTACAACTCGTACGATAGCACTTGATCAGCACCGGTTGTGAATTTAGTTTCCAATCACAATTCAAGCTCCGGATAGTGAAGATAACAAATTTTGATGGGTGCGACACTTCGACCATTGCATAAGCGAAAGACAAGGAAGCGAAATCGCGTTCACAGTCTACTAACATTTTAACTTGCATAGAAAACTTGGCTTCCACAATATTTCCTCCCCACTCGAAGGGTAAAAAGAGCTTCGCTTATTTGAAACGTTGGGTCTCTTATATCTGGCTATTGGGAACGGAGAGAGGGAACTTACTACTAGATGCAAGAAGTTCGTCTTCTCCTGACAGTCACGAAGGTGAAACATGTCAGATTTTAAATAATAAAATGCATGTGGTAAACAACGGAGGACCGATAAATTGTTCATCACGGAAATGAGCTGATTTTACACAGTTACCCTAGTAAAAAGACTCTTCTGCCTTCTATCCACTACCATTTAATGGGGCAAAATACTTCTTTTACATAGAACGTATTGTGGCCATTACCAGTTCAGCAGTTATTCACGCACAATTCTTCTGGCTGACTGGTCTGGTTGCAACTCACCGGAAGGATTCGTTCCACACAAAAGTTGGCAGTTGATTGGTCCCTTGGTCCGCTTTGTTTGTTCCAATCTCCCCCCCCCCCCGATTTTGGACAGTCGAAAATGTGCTGGCTGATAGCTTCACCTTCGTGCTGTATGGTAAACGAACTAGAACATTTATTGGCAATGTGCTATCCCATATTTTCACAATCGATAAGTGAGCAATTTCTTTTGGGACAGTGTGACCAATGCCATAGAAGGTTGATCGTTTGCACTAGTCGTTTGTGTGCACAGAGGAGAGGATTTTATTACCTGATCAATATAACTTCAGTAAATGCTGACTGTTAAAAGGAGTTTCGTGATAGCTTATGTCAGGTTTCTTTGCTGAAATTTGTCTTGTACAGTCCAATTGAGCCACTCTGGGATGCCTTCGGTTCCTCTTTGAACCAAGTATCATTCTGTTGCTTCTGTCTAAAGGTCATCGCAACTGCAAAGGGAATAGGTAGACCAAATGTGAGGCACTGAGGTCAATAGGGCTGCCACAATGATCGTGAATCCCTCAACCCCTAGTGGTTTGCCCTGAGCGTAATTGAGCTGCCATATATGGTCAGATCTGGTTATACATATTTCTCAGTCGACCTCACAAACCATGTAGATCAATAACTTAACTCTGGCAGGAATTCTTGAGAAAGTTAAAAATAAGTGTCGCATTTTCATCCCATTCTGTAGATCTAAACTATATTGCAACATAATAAAGTTGAGAACTGAAGAGCTGATATCAATACTTTTGAAAAGAGTTTCGCTTGGCTCAGTTTGGTCAGTTTAGAAGCTGCTGATGGCTAAGTTTGTCATATACATCGTGAACTTTCAATAACAACCGAGTCGACCGTAGGCGAGCACAAAACGTGTTTAAGCCATCGGGCGTGGCGCACGTTGATTGACTCAGACAACGGGCAAAAATCCGTGCCTAACTTTCGATGTTCCCACAAGACGCGAGTAATTCTTTGGATAATCACCGGTCAAGTACGGAGGGTTGCTGAGCATCCTCAAATGGCCAGGTCCTCCAACAGTAAATTTGAACACTGAGAAGCGCTGCTTTGCATACCCATCCCTCAATTAAATTCGGATATCACAGCGGCTTTGCGGGTACTGCACATCGGCTAGTGGTGAGTGGTTCCGATTCTGGGAGCAACTGAATTTGTGGATATGCGTCAGCTAGATTATTCTTCGAAAAGTATATACTGCCGAGTACGGATATCATGAAATCTCGTTCCATAGTAGTGAACAAGCGTCTTGCTTATCGTGGATTCAAAGTAAGTCGGTGGTTCCCACATATACGTGGAGTTTTCCCATCACTTTTCGTTGCCAAAACTTTCGGAGTAGCCTGAAAAGACGAATTGACTGAGGTGATCACGTTATTTTTGTTCAATTTGTCTCAGTGCTCTAAGAACACCTTCTCTCTGACCATACTGCAGCACTGTTCGTTTGACGAATGTTGGATAACCATCGACTTCCAAGTTTACCAAATTCACCACCATTTTACAACGATTGTTGGGGTGAAGAGTCACCAGATGCTGAGGAATCACAGGATCGATGGAAAAAACTAACGCTTCGTGAAATTATGGTGGGTATTTCATAGCTCGTAAGGTATTCGTTCTCAGAATAGGCGGACTATCAAATGAAATCAGGAAGCGGACTGGGACGTATGTTTGCTGCTCGGATTGTACCATTAGGTTCAGTTCGCCCAGCAGCTTGAGGTGGTGACCAGTTACACTTTCAATGCGTATGTCAGTTGGTTTTATGGTTGTCCGGGGAGTAATCATCTTCAACACCGTCTCCGGAATGATGGACTCACAACTTTCAGTATCCACAACGAACTCACGTTGAAATCCGCATTCAAGTGACATCGGTTTGTACAGGAATTGATCGTTCTGATCGGTGGTCTTCAATGTACAGATGGGTTTGGTATCTTCAGTTTTATTCTTTCCGGTCACTTCTATCATGTGGCATTTGGATCCCCGGCATATCTTTCGTTTGTGACCAGTTTTGCATGGCATATGGCTTGACGAAAGCGACACGTTGAACGCAAGTGGAAATATCCGCGTGACAGGCGTGACTGGTTGACGTGTGCTTGTTGGTTACGGCGCGGATGCTTTGGCTTGGAAGTCTTTTGTTGAAACAAAATTGTGGTCTCCGTTGTGGTGAAGGATTGCAGGTCATCAAATTGATCACAAATTCTGCAAGCCTCTAAAAAGTTCAAACTCTTCTGTTCCAGTAAGCTACTGTGTAGGGTAATGTTGATTCCGGCAAGTAAGTGAACACAAAATGTTCCTCCAAACGATCCCTTAAAATGCAGAGGGTGGCTTGTTGATTCATACGTAGAATGAATGCGGGACAAGATACGTTCTGTCCTCGCACCAGTGAATTGAATTTTGTGCTTTCGGTGGCCTGGAAATTGGCTGGCGTAACATGGTTCAGCATAAATTCTTTCAGTTCCTCAAAAGGTAGTTTTTCGGGCTCATCCGGGATATGCCAAATTCTCCAACAACGAATACCAATCGCATCCACTCGCAGTGACGAATAAAGCCAACAAGTCTTGCTTAGCTCCTTTACGAATACTGCACCGGAGCTCGAATCGTTCGACCCATTCTTCGATTTGGATTAGATTACTGTGCAAGTTTGAAAGTTCAATGTTCACTGACTCCATCCCGAGACTTCAAACGTAAGAATTGTATCTACCCGGTTAATCATACATGATGAAATAACTCGAACACGGACTACAGGTACTTTGTAAACGACAGGACCAAACAAGAACAGCAGGACTGTATTGTGTCCCATTTTGTTGATACTAACTTGTTTATACACTAAAGTAAGCATGCACTTATCGACGGATAACGTACTAGCCAATCGTAAAGCGATTTCGCTGTATCTATACGATCTACCAGTTACTGTGCAGCTTCACCTGGTTAGTTGGATACTGGAAATGAAGCTGTGGCGCACTGGACTGCGTGTGGATGTACTTGAACCACTACAGGTATCTGGGTACGTCAATCTTCAAGCAGTTTGGAGAATGCTGAACTGCTCATGCATTATCACTTAGCATGGTGATGTTACCGGCATATTCGAAGTCAAATACTGTTTCCTGGATAGACTTTGGCCCAGCCTTATGAAAGATCAGATAATACATTCCGCCGTACAACCTCAGTGGAAAAGTTCAAGAGAAATATGGATACAGGGAAACCCCGTCGAGCTTCAACGGAGACAATAAAAGGGGGACGACAACTGACCAAAAGGCCACAACTCGATCTGAGGTATGACAATATAACTTTTTGAAGACCCACCCGTACTCCAACGTGATCTGCATTTAGATGATCTCATCCCAGCTGGTGACGAAATGTTTACAATCGAAACACCGAGATCGCTATCGGGCAGCTCATGAGAATGTCCTTATGTAACAGTTACCGAACAGAATTCACAGGATAAGCTACACCAGAAACCGAAAGTGTTGTTCAGGGACACACTTCAAAATATAGGGACTGACCGTAAAATCTTTTTAGGAGAAGTACTTACAGTAGCATACAATTACAATTATTACAACCGTGAACTGGCTGATATCAGAAATATGAAAATAATATTAGCTGGCCGTAGGGATTCTGCATATGAGTTCAGTATCTAGGTGAATTAAAGTATACTGAATAGTTTTTAATGAAGTCAGCCTCCAGTAGACAGCAGTACAATCGCTCATGGGCTTGCGTCCATTTGTGGGAAACCTGAACCAATTCTGGATGGTGATGAACTATAAGCTTTTGTCCCTCATACAAGGACTAAATAGCTCAAAATTATAGTGGGATTCAATGGCATCGGGTTTTTTAACTAGAAGATAACTGGGGTTCGGATAAAAGCGTCGATTCATCATAACAAACGTACAAGTATCAAATTAATAATGCTCACGAACCGGATCGTTAGTTCGCAGTTGCAAATCGATCAAAAGTCTACAAACGGTCGGACAGATGAACCATTTCTGGTCCTTTATGAGAATCACTTTTCACAAGATGAATATAACTCAAAACATTGGATCGCGTTACGCCCTTTTATCGATCAAATGCACACTGATTGGAATTAAAATGTGTCATGTTTTCCAATTCTCCATTTATTATGCAATAAACTAAAATATTCACTTAAGACAGCCATCTCCAACGAAAAGCCAGGTAAGCGGAGGTGATGAGATTTGAATCTGAGATATCGAGGTTTAGAGTTCACCTTCTTTTAACGCTGATGGTCAGATGTCAATTTGGTCTCACGGAGAGAAAGGTGATCCCTGAGAGACAAACACAAATGGACGCAAGAAAATCACGGTGAGATTTCCATAACTTCTTACACCAAAGATGAAAGAATTACAATTAAGATATGAGCACGGTATAATTGCTTTTATCGAATTATTAGGAATGTGCATGGAGAAAAATTCCACTTTTAAAATCGAGTTCTTTGAAAGGTACTTTGTCGGTTAGTTAAAGATAAACTTCTGAACTGGGATGCACGGGTCCAAGTTTGCGGTTTTGTTGTAAGTAGCATTGCATACGGATGACAGAGTAAGCGTACCTGTTGTGCCACAACAACCATGAAGCCGGTCGTGCGCCTTTGGGGAAGAATTAATCCTGTCATCCATATGCAATACTTCTTGTAGTACGAATGCTTTTTCGTGCAGCCAAAGAGCTGTTACAATGGTACGTAATTTTTAACAAAATTCATGAATAAAAGCAACAGGTCGGTCTTTCTAGAAACGCGAGAATATCAAGTAACGGGCGTAAGTAACGAATCTGCGTTTTTTATCTGCTGACCGTATATTTAGGTTATTCATGGGAATAGATTTACTGGGCTCGGTTACATAGCTGGTCACAAATCAAGTTCATTAGACTAGAATCAGCGCCAAGCAAGATTAAAAGTCGAAATGCTGAAGTTAGAAGCTGTCATCAGAAGTAGAAAGGTCGCGCTTTATCAAATAATATTCAAGCATACTCAAGGTCACGTGTAGTCTAGATCTTTCGGTATTGGTCAAGCTGTTGGAAGCCGCATTGGTGTTCCATTATGGCAAGTAAGGTAGCTTTACGGGACTTTTACTGAGTTTTTGGTTCATGTAGATTTCTGCTTCTTTATGTTTTCAGATTAAACAAGCGCAATTCACCGCGAAAGATCACTTGCCTTGGTGTGCTAAAATACGAATGTTAAGTTCATATAAATAAGCACATAAATCGTCATGTAAACACTTCTGTAGTAACACCAACTGGCAACAAGATACTTTAAATGAAATTACATAAATTAGCAATCCGAGAATTACGAGAACCATAGGCCAAGGGTAAAAGGTTCTCGAATAATCAAAACTAATGCAATTTTCCAATATTATTTACAGTAAAGTAAACTCTCGTAATTAGCGTGTTGATAAAAAAACTAGTTGTGGTACATTTGGAACTACCGAGCATCAAAAGTGAAAATTCAAGACTGCAGATATTTTATCCAGACCCTACAAAGCTCAAGTTCCGAGTGGCAGTTTTCCCTCCCAAGTCGGAAAGTCACATAATTGCATAACCTATACATTTAGTGTTGAAAATAACTTCACTCCTGACCAGATAAAGGAGTTGGCAAAAACATCGCGTATGTGAGAGTTCGGCTTTATATATATATATATATATATATATATATATATATATATATATATATATATATATATATATATATATATATATATATATATATATATATATATCAGGCTGGATGTCAGCACGGTATTCCAGTTGACTCTTTCAGGATGCCTATCTGATCGTTGAGAACTTAAAGGCTGACGCAAACAAGATTCTTTGACGAATTTATCCTTTGTCTAATAAAACTACACGTATACAGTGCAAATGAGTACCGTCGGTTGACGTTCGCAACTCTGATTCTTAACCTGGGGTTGAGTGAACAGATTCTACTCATCAACTTTTGTTCTTAAGACCAAAACACACATACTGACTATTTTTCAACAACATATTTACTGTAGCCTTTTGTGAATCAGTTGTCTTACTGGTTTCATAAACTTTACTCGTAAATATTCTTTGGGAACCATGGAGACGTAAATGTGTTGGCCAGCCTACAGGGTTTCGGAAAAGAAGCTTATTCGTCGCTCAAAACTTCGTAATCCATGAATGAAACATTGATTTTCAAACTTTCAGTTAGTGTTCACAGGCTTTGGCTATTTTTCACCGAGCCTATAGCCTTCGTCTCCTCCGTCTCCAGCAATAAAATCGGGCACGTCGTCAATTCAAACGAATAAGTGAGCGGAAAATGCACTATCGTAGTGATCGACAGTTGTCCCAAAGCAGCGTAAAGGCTGTGCGACTTAGTGATAGTTGAATTGCTTTTTCAAAAAGACGTTGAAGTTCATCTTTATGTTCTCAGAAAAGATTCTTCTAGTTATTTATTGAACGGCCTCGCCTGGAGTCAAAGTTCATCAAAGCAAAACCTCTGAACTGTATAATAAATTGGTGACGTAAATGGTAACACTCGGATAGGAGCCCGAGTTGGTTACCCTTCAATCCACTGTGGTTTATTAGCAAAAGCACACCGGGGATTTTTATCATTTAATAAACATCCGATAGGTCACTTCTGGCCAAACTATCCAGTTCAAAAGCAGCCATGTCGGTAGTATTTCTATGCACTACCACGGGTGGGTTATCAGTATTTGCACCATATCTGTGTAAACAGAAATGTGGTAATTCGGACCGCGTACTCGGACTTTGTACTGGTTTTCATCCAGGCAAACACTTGCCCAATTCCGTGATGGCTTTCACCGGATCAACAAACGGACAAGTCAGACATGATACAACAGAACTGCGACAAGCAGAAGAGCGAGAAAATAAGAAGTCAATCTTTTAGCGTATAGATTATGCAGATAAAACTTTTAAATGTTCGTTTCGCTGAGGATGATAAAGGGTTAAAATTATTTCGGAAGTTGATTGGTCACGCGCCTCCAAGTTTTTTCAACTGATAACTGATACAATGAAATCAGCATAAAAGGTGAATCCGGATAAGTGCTGCACCACGTATAGGATATTACAAGGTTTTCAACATGAGCATTTATTGTAAAAATGCAGTATGTGATCGTCCAGTGATCGGATGCATTGTTTTCCAAATCCGATATGTGTTCGCTTACGAACTCAGATGGTTGACTCGGTTAGTTACAACACAAAGACATATGCAACTTGATTCAGCAGGTGAATAATTAGTTTTCCTGCCCTCTGTAAACATACCTCCACACACCCCTCCAACTCGATGCTCTGCCAGTACCACTCTGTTTTGGAATTTTCCGAAAGTGACTCCACCCTCGGAGGTGCAACCTCCTTCTCTTGCGGAATGATGCCAGTTCATGAGATATGTGGCTTAGCACCATTAAGATGCACTATTACACGCCTATCATTTTCTTGAGCGGGATTTCCGTTCTCGTACGTGGCCCCAGAAAGTATCCGTCCAATGATGTATGATCACTGCCATTCTTCAAGTTGCTTCTCAGCTGGGCTCCAGGCCCTGGTGCAGCCATATTCAACCAAGCCGTCTGTGCTATCTGGATTGGCCTCACTAATAATTCTTTATCATCCATGATAGATAACTAAGTGTACCCGGACTTGTCTGTCAGCATTTCCTAGTAACTCTAGACGTTTGTGCACGTAATCCCTGAGCAGAATTGGAAATGGTTGTGCTGCACTGGCAAGCGGGCGCCGGAGGGCCGACTACACTCATTGCATGCCCACGAAAATCCTGGAAGTAGCCAGCCTAATAATATACTGCGCTATGATAGGTAAACATGCACTTAGTTTGCACCAAAACATTTTTCAGCGAATGCTTTTAGTACTGCCTGCAGCGACTGATTCGTTTCTGCTATTAAAATATTTCCCTGAGGGTGGTTTGCGCTTGTTCACATTTAATCAATACCGAGTGGTTTGCTGAGTTCTTGGGGCAGAGCAGTTTCCAGGTTAGTGCCAGTGATTCGATGAAGTTGGCAAGAGGCTCCCAATGATGCGTCGAAGGGTCCAATACCGCACCGGCAGCCGAGGCTGCGTTAATCTGTACTAGGAGTATTGCTTCGCAACATTTAGCAAAGTAGTCAGAAGACACCAGTATATGGTTATTGCTCCCGGGCGATCATTGGAAAATGTCCCTGATTGTCAACTGTCAACTTTTCACTAGGAATCCCCGGAGACATTTGTTTTAACTATATTCTGAAAGCCAATTTTGGGTTTTTAAGGCAACCGTAGCACTCATAGGAATCGCAGAATATTCTGGTATACTTTGGAAGCAGTACAACCAGTAAGAGAGAATTCTGGTAGACATAGATTTAGAAAGTAATTGGTGAGGGAACAAAATTAATGCTAATCAGAGTGATAAAAAAATCAAAACTTCCCCACCTTACAAAATGTCACTTGGATGTGCTTGGACCCTGATACACTGTGGGATATTATAACAACAATGAGATAAATAGCCGTTGGGGGTCAGTCAGTTCTAAAACGCCATTCTGACTGTTCCCCCTTTTCTGAACATTTCTGTAGTACTATCCGTTCGTGCACATTCATCAGGAATATTGTTGTTATGTGGTAGTGTAGCGGGGAATGCTGTAGCAACAGAATGATACGAGTATAAAACGGATCGGGCCCACAAATCGAGAGCCACAGACAAAAGAACAGACAGTGAATATGTCGGGAGTATTCCGCAGAAGACAAAAAAGAGTCGTGCGGACTAGCAGATGAAACCCAGCCAGATCTCAGGTAACCAGCAAGATAGTCCATGTGAGGGGTTAGGGATCAAGCCGTCAACGGGAACAATCACATCAACCGAACAGAATTGGCAGTCAAAAAGACCAACCTGATGGCTACAGACAACTGGCCAGAAAGTAGGCAAAATACACGGGCTGCCAGAGGACCAATGTTATTTTAGTGCGGTTTGGAAAACTGACTATATAAACGGTAGTACACGTTTCTCCAACTGGACTTGTTTGGCTGCTCAATTACAGGTGTTCCCCAACAGGCTTATTTTCCTCTTCATAATAGTATTAGCCGGAGTATGAGGCTTTCAAAACAGATCATCTTTGATTCGTTCTCAACCATGGTTGAACTATGCCGTTTTAAAAATGTCGTTCCTCTCTCATTTATTCGTTTCAACGCAATACCTAAAGTGTATGACCAAGCTAACTGCTTCAACATCAAACTGCCTCTGATGATTACAATCTATAAAGGCTAAAGATGGGCATTTTGTCTGACTTGGATCTGTCGACTGACGTAATCTGTCTCATCACTTGAAGTTTGCAACAAGCAAACGTATAGTAACACAAACATTTGGGCAACTCAAGTCATACCTTCGTTTTACTTTGAATGCATCCGCAGTCACATAAACTAATTTTTTCCGTGGGTTTTATCTTAGCACTTCAAAACAGCATCCTATCTGGTTCGTGTCAGAAGTACGAGAGCGAGAGAATTTCACCTCGGTCTACCCAGTTGTCAGCTTTTAATTAGACACCGCAACCGGCACATACGCATCTTGAGAATTCGTTATTCGTGTGAAAATGTCGCGCAAACAAATTAATACATCCCAAAAAATGTGACATTTTGCTCCTCTACGTGCAAAATGGAAAAGACTGTCGCAGTGTGCTTTTTCTAATGATCTTGAGAACAAAATAATCAATATCAGGATTAGGGTAAATGGGTTTGTGAATACATTTATTTATGATAACTGAGAATGCAGCGGAAAAAGGTGATATTTCTATTACCCGGTCTCTGAAGAGAAAGTGATGTTTAGGCGGGTTGGCCAATTCTTGCACATTATTATTGTTTCAACTTCTGCGTAGACAAGAAGTTCGTGCTGATAGCTAGAATATCGGCTTACATGAAAAGTTATTACGTCACCCTGCCCGATGTGCGTGACTATTCTGTTTAAGTTCGGAAATGGGAATATAGATGGGCTTTTGTCCAGACAAAGAGCAGATATTTTTTAACACTCGTTATTAATCTTTCCCCGTTCGATGTAGACAGGTAGTTTCAGCCGGACTGATAACTTCGACGAATTACGTCAAATGGTTGATAACACAGTTATATTCGCGTTTGATTATTCATTGGTTCAGACATTCTGGTTTCAGTTCCAAAAGCTGACTTGTGAGTTGATCTACGGACGTGTGTCAAATATTTATTGCATACAGTATGGGATGGAATCTACGGGCCTCCTGGAATGTGCTCAAAAAACGATATCTGATAGGTAAGTGTGACTCCGATGACAATGTGAAGCTGTTTGGTCTTCATAGCCTCTTTTTCGAACTGAACAGAAAGGTATACTTATTTCCGACTGATTAAAGGACTGTCACATTTGTACTCATGTCATTACCTCAAAGTATATTGTGACAGACCAAGGGAATGGACATTTGACACTGAGATTATTCATGGCCTCAGCGACTGGATACTCATCGTACCGGTCATAAAATCACATTGACTTTGTCTTTATCGATTCATCTCCAGCTTTTTTAAATTGAGGAAAGTAATGGAAACAGGTAACTTAGCTATGAGACCTAAAGTGGAGAAACACAAAAGATCCCCATAGCTCACGCCATCTGGGTAGCCGTGGATTGCTGTCTATCACCAAAGTAAAGTTCACTGTGGCGGATGCCTTGCTCTTCCAGGATTCGGGCGGGTATACCGTGAGGTCCACGTGCGAAAAGTCGAAAACCTTCGTAGCTCACTTGGTAAAGCATACTCTGTACGAAAGAGTGAGTCACAATCATGCGTGGGTGCGAATCCCTTCGGGGTCAACTAGATTTGAAATGTTGATTCTCTCAAAAGTACCAAAGTGACTGACAATGACCATTTTCTGTAATCTGTTACATCTCACCTAAGGACTTCTTTTGTTTGGCATTAATTGAGATCGTTTTTCAGTTCAGTAAAATGAAGCTTTAATCCACCTTTGTGCTTTTTTTAGCATCAGGAAGACGTGAAAGTAGTACTTAGCGATCCGTCTGCGGATCCCATTTTCACTGTCTATCTCACATCCACTTGGGTTCCAACGAGGTTCATCGTATCTTAGCAACCACCAAGGTGATCTCAGTCTACCTAAACAAACCCCTATATCGACTCAGAAACAATATACAAGGCAATTTTGCTAAATGTAACACAGTTTATGGATTATTTGTTAAAGTTCACTTCGGTCAACCATATATGTTATATTTTATAAGACCGCTAGTGCCCGGAAGTAATCACCCGTACGTAGGTTAATCTGACCTCCGTAAATTGTGATTGACTGTAACAACCGTAGTCTATAGACTGTGATGTTCGTTTTTGTTGATGTAGGTGTGGTGAAATAGCCGTTGATTTGCTTACCAAGTTTTGCCTGTGTGCTTTTGTACACGGGGCGTGTGCAGCCTCCCCCCATTCCCTTGTCCACACACTCTCACTGACGGGCACTGTTGCTTTATGCTACACTATAAAACAATCAGGCTGTTCATTGCTAAGGTCAAAGCTCAACCGCGATCGACCGGACACACGCGTCCCCTTATTCTTTATTCTGTTCTATTTATTTCTCTTTTATTGTGCGACAGAGTATGACATTTCGGGTGTAGGGTCACAGTTATTGAAAAGCTGCCAAACGGGAAAATGACCGGCAGTGGCGGGAGTCCAACCCTGGTCTTTATTGTCCAAAGTCCACGACGACAGCCTCCTGACCACCGCCGATTAGTCAGCTAAGCTAATTTGATTACCCCTCCCCCCGCCTATTCCAAAAAGACTTAGTGGAAAAGTGATCGAGTGTCTGAGTAATGGAAAACAATATGGGGGTTGGGACATTCGAATATGTGGGCACTCGTATTGTGTTTAATTGAGCATTTTACCTATAGCACATGATACTGTTTCCCAGTGAAATTCCGAGAAGTTTAAACCCTTATTAGTTGCCCGTTTGAGACTGATATGATTCACAACTGTGTGAAATTTACCGGAGTGCAGATCGCCAAGATGTGATTCAGATCTGATGCAATCAGCAGTTCGTCTTGGATGAAAGAAGCCATGTAGTAAACTCATTGACCGGTGGTAAAGTTGTACGTGATATGAATTAGGCAAATTTTAGCACATTTTCACTATTGGATTTATCTATTACACAATGAACATTTCCCTTAAAGGGAACAAGTACAGAGCCGTCCTAATTTGGGTGGAGCTTTGTCAGGCGGAGCCCGTTTGAACTAGTTTATCCTTCACTTACGGCCTCGAGATGAAGGCGTCACTGCGCAGTACGATCTGAAAAGACTGTGCACCTGAATACGACGGACGAGTTACGAGTTTTGACGGGGTTTGATGGTCCGGACTTCCTTTCTATACCCCGGACTCAACAAAGATCATACCACCAAGCGTTGGCCAGTATGGTCAGCACTGTAATGGTGGTGGTGGTGGTGGTGATGGTGGTCAAAAGGTCATCACGGGAGGCTTTCAACCCTTGTATCCCGGGTCCGAATCCTGCTTCTGCTGCCAATCACTTTCCCCAACTGGCTATCTGTGATTGGCCGTGACCTCTTTCCTGAAATATTATGCAGTTGTTGGTACCCGTTATTGCATCTACTGAGACTCGGCTCAGCTGATTTTAATTCTTTCTATGCCTTTGAAGATCGTAAAATTGCAACCCTTACGGAAGAGCTCTGCATCCAGCACACATGTAAAGAAACTGCCAGTCTCTCTGTTCACATCGTTATTTGCCAGTGGCGTGGAAGTGTACTGTTGTCGTTTCGCTGCTATCATTGTCGTTTTCGTCAACTCGTGTTCGTCGTTCGTTTTCGATATAGCGCCACATTCATATTTTAATTCGTGGATCAAACCAGAGATAGCGCAAATAGGCAAAAGTTTCTTAAGTAAAGATAAAGATATTCCCCTCGTTCGACGGATACTTTTGACATCAGCCGCATCGTAGTTTCGAATGACCACTAATCCGAGGTGTAGTTTGAGTAAACTATAGGACCGAGTTGACCAAAACAATGTGCTTTGTTTCTTCTACGTGATACGAAACCAGATTGTGCAGCTTTCTGGAGAAACTGGTTAATGTATTGCACGTACGTGTACATTGTGAACTGACATTATATCACCCACAGTACGGATATCAAGCAAACCTTTGAGAACCAACACGGATAATTTAGTGGGGATTTGTCTGACTTGCGATCGTGCATACCTGATTTGAGTTCCATCTGGGGCTCGGTAGATATGTTACACTGACTGTGACAATTCGTAACAGGCCAGATGCGGAACAGCTGTGCAGTAATTCCATGAATTTCAATTTTGATTCGAGCGTTGGTGCTGCTCAATGAATTATTTCATACAATTTATGTAAAACTACACAGACCTGAAGACATTGCAGGTGAGGAAGAGCCTATTTACTGTTGTTTTCTTCTCATTGAGGGCAAAATGTCTACGAAGAAGGGCGCAATTCTCAAGTGGAGTTGTTGTGTTTCGGTGAGAAGCAAGTGCAACGGTTCCGCTTTCGTGTTTCATCCGCAGTGTTGTCAAGATCTTGGCAAAGATTCTTCTTTGAAGGTCAATACTTCTCCACGGAGTAAATGTTGTCACTCGTTTTACTGATCGGAAGCCTAACCAATCGAGACAGAGTATTTATCAACGCCAGAGTATTTTCATTGAATAATAATTAGAAATCGGGTTGCTAGTTTTCAATAAATTTCATCTTTTCCTTTCGTATTTCCCCTAATGGTTTACATTTCTGATACTTGTGAGGCGCGTGAGCTTCATCCCGACTGTCAAACGGATTCATAACCAGTCTTATTGATACATCAGTCATATCAGATATATCCTCATCCCCAATACTATCTCCTTTTCAGTCCTAACATTTCAGTTCTTCAAAGTTATTAGAGCACTTCTTTATTGTTATAGTTGTTTCCTCACGATGATTTGAGTTCACACAGATCCAATGAACTGGTTAAACTAAGAAGTAAGGAGCTATCTCTCTAGGGTACACAGTAACTGCTTTATAGCGTACAAAATCTATTTTTATTCAGCTACACTTGGCACAGCCTCTCTCACCCGCTGTATGTTCAGATATCTGATTCAACACGAAAATCCATGAGATCATTGCACGGCTTATTAGTCAGACTCTGCTTGAGGACATCAGCTGGTGTGAAAAAACATAGAGTCCTAGATGAAACTTGAACTGGTATCGTGTGAGTCAGACTCGTCGGTTTTCGAGCGAACCAGAATGGGTCCTGATCCGTTCCATCTCTGTAACTCTAGTGAGAACGACTCTTTACTTCCGAACTGGCTCACCTTATTACGGTTATTATTATTATCAAAAACGACGGTTTATATAAGGTTCTTGGCGATCATATCCAAATCTGGGCGCACAAACTTATTGGTTAGCCTGTTATTCACAAACAGCTCACGTGAGTAATTAGTCTGGCTACTAACCAAAATGGTTTATTCGGTTCGGACAACCGTTGGAACTTGATTGGTTCTTCCATCCGCCTCCTTGTTTTTAACTTTGTTGTCGATTCAGAATAGGCGACGAGGTACTGGTTGATCGCCAAACCGTGGTACTGTCTGTTAAATGAACCAGGACGTCTATTGGCGATATGCCGGCCCTTACCACCACAGATTCTAAGGGAGAACTTCTTATGGACATAACAAGATGCTTTGATCTTATCTGCTATAGGCTTTGTACATTGATGACTTGTTACCTCCAGTGCATCTGACTCCCATAAAGGTCACTTTCTTACTATGGGTCTAACTGTACCGAATAAGCTGAAAATAATCTCCAAAACTTGATAATTTAGTCCTTCTATTCAAATATCTGAAAAAGTTGTTTTTTTGGTAATACTCAATGTCTGATTATCAATTTTTGCTATTGTTTAATGATCTCATTCCCCATACTGATAAAATGTTCTAGGGCAAGAAAAATCTCTCAAGCCTTTTACTTCTCGGAAAGGTCACTAAAGTGGCTTCCCCGGTAATTATTTGAACTTTACGGCTGGTTAGTTTTACCTCAGAGTTGGACAGACGAAATATATTTTAGCCGTGTCCAACAGCGAGAAAACTTGGAACGATGAGCTGCATATTTGCACTCGGATGCCATCCTTACACTGATATCACGTTCGCCCTATCATTTGAGCTATGAAGCCACTCCACGCGTCCCGTGAGTCAGTTAGGCCCCACCTCTTCTTACCGATAAGTATCCGGGAATTCCAGGTCATTGACAGAGATCCTAATCGATTTTGCTACCTTGCCGCGGTGATTGGGTTTGCGTGCTACGAAGGCCCCAAGGGCTGTGCCGACTAGAGTGCAAAGCGGTCCTTCAGGGTCACACATTGATCAAGCCAAGACAAAAGCAACTAGATGTAGTTAGAAGAACTATCTTCCTGCAGAATAATGCATCACGTAGTATATAAAATGTAGCTGTTTATCTTATAACCGTGAGCATATCTGTCCATGTGTCATAGACATTATAGTAGCAAAACCAGTGGAAAACTGAAGGACTCAATGTTCAAAATCTCATGCTAACAGCCACAACTTGAATAAAACCGGGAATTGATTCCTTGTGTATAAGGAAGAAGTTTCACAATTTCTCCACACAACTTCGAAAATTTCACCCCGTTGCAACGTTGTCTGTTAGAGATGGAATAATCAAAATAAACCGATGTCCATGGAATTTTGGAAACACGTGTAAGAGCTTTGCACCTTAGTTTAACAGCCTTGAATAGTAGTGTAAGAATCATCCACCATCAATGAGAACTTTCAAAGTAAAATTAGAAATTCTACTATTTATTCTAACAAAGTAACAGAGCTACCAGTCTGTAATGTCTGGGATAGCTCTGTGAATGTGAAATAAGGCTTATCGTCAAGCTCGCAAACAGCCGTTGAAACCTATGGATCATCGCATACGCTTTGCCTAGTAGTCTCTCTCGAGCTTTTCTCTGTTTTCTTCCAATCAAACGTGAACCGGACTTGCAAAGCGGTTAGATGCCTCCTCGACGTGGTTGAAGTCACAAACTACAAAGGGAAAGAAAGAGAAAGGAATATCCACCGGCTAAACACACTTGTGATGCTCGTCGATGAATAGGATCATTGCCGAAGACGAACACAGTTTCACTACAGGGCTTTTAGGCGCTAGTCTTTGAAGAACGGGGTTCCAGCCATCTTTTGGAAAGGGTTATGTCTTATTTTTGAGCTGTATTCGTAATGTGCTATCCCAGGGGCCGAAAAGCGGACAGTGATATTCAGGTTTGCATCATTTTTAACTGTGATATCATTATGGAGAATTACGGATCGTCTGTCACATCAGTTGCAAGAAAAGTGTATTTTAATATGTCAGAACCGAGATCGGTTCGGAGTGTATCGAAAAACGGATGCGCCATGTGAAATGTTCTGGTAGAATTTTATTGCTCAATAACACAGCGTAGTCGAAATTATTGGTAGGTTGTCGACGTTTCGGTCACCACGGGTAACCTTTTTCAAGACTGGTTTTACAACCGAATGAAACTGGAATAATAGCTTAGCTATTATTCCAGTTTCATAAAATTCTACCAAAAGTATATTTTAATTAATTTCGTCAAAGCAGGACAAGAACTCAATTCTTCCTAACTTCTGTTCTGTTGTACTGAATCGGCTGGATTTGAGGTACTTGTTTGTTGGCAATGAAGTCGTCGATGTATATTGGTCACGCTTATCATCAACCCAAGCCGGAGTTATTGAAGAATTCTCAAACACAATGATGCACAGCTTAGTAATAATATCATTCACAGAATTTCTTTTCTTTAGGCCTCGTTTTAGCCTATTTTCTCCTTCCTATCTTACCATGTTTCTGGATGTTTTAATGTTTATTCCGAGATGCTGAAATGTCACCATCGGTTTTGGCACAATGTACAATGAGCTTGTGATATTCATCGCAGACAAGTTTCCCTCTGTATGCGGGAATTCTGCTTTCTGTGTTCAGACCGATTATTTCCATATATTCTGTTACTTCCTCAACGGATAAATTCGTTCTATCCCATTTGTTCTACATATGACACAGTCGCCTTTCCTCGAACCATTATGTTTGACTGGAGCTGATCGGACGATCTGGAGCCGCCCAGAACCGATGGTCATTCGTCACGATCTCATGCCCTAATCGATGTGATGTATACATCACATCGCCTGAGTTACATCTCTTTGTGTACGCTGTGACTAGATGATTGCTCCGTCCCTCAGTGGGTGAGAACGTTTCTAGACGTTTCCGACCTTAAAAAGCGACAATCGAGTGTCGTTGAATATTTTTTATAGGTTTACATACCAGCTTAGGGTTAGCAGCCTTGTTAAGACTCTCAAAGTGGCCTAACCAGTTCGTGTTGCCCCGAAAGCAAGTTCGCGTCACTCAACAGCATCCACATTCGCGCTCTAACATTCGGTTTTAAAGAAAAATTGAAATATTTGATGATCCGCTGCTCGCACTAAGTGCGCGAAATTTGGACAAACGGATGAGGATGGGCGGTTCTCGAACTGAGACAAGACTCTAGTTTATACGCAAGTATCAGAGTCAGTTTTCTATCGTTAGCTGACTATTCGGCGTTTGATGAAGTTGCACTGACTAGTTTATTTTTCTCCAGACTTCATTAGAATTTTTCCTTGGTCCGAATGTGCCCCCCCCTCCCTTGTTTGACTACCGAAGTGGGAGGATAACGCGTTTTTGCTGCACAAATACGAGTCATTAAATTGGGAAAACCTTCAGATTCTAAAATGTTCTCTTCAATATATGTTTGTACAAAAATACGATGGAAAAAATCGACTGACAGAATCCGCTATGATCCCACTTTCCATGCTTTTCTTAGGTGTCATAGACTGGCCACTCTTACTCATCTTCCAAGCCTACAATGCGCTCTATGGAATCTTATCCAGGGACGTGTGTTACGCACTTCCCGGCCTCGTTAGCCTAATGAACTTCTATATTTTCACTGAATGGTTGATTTTTGTGTGTACTACTCAGATTTATCGATGTATTTTCCCCACCAGATTCGTACAATGCTAAGGAAATTTCGGCTTTCGAGTACAGATAATCTTCTTATACCCTCCACCGGTAGTGGTCGTGTTCCTGAACAGTAAAGAGAAAAGAGGGTGTGACAGAAGCAGCCTTCCCTCTATGCTTGATGGGTAAACTGATGTCACGTCGACGATACAGATAACTATGATAGGCTAGAGCCACTTGCGTCTACTTCAAGGACGGGGGAAGCTCGCCTGATATTTGACCCCTGAATGAGATACAGCTTCCAGATAACAGAAGTTATTTGCCTGGTGCATGGTCTCCCCCGAAACCGTAAGATTTTGATGTGGGACCCATTGTTATGGTTAAAAAGATATTATGTGGCTTCCCGGAAAAGCACGACAAAAGAGTCAGTTTTCTAACATTATCAATTCTTTCGCAATACACGTGAGACCCTGTGGTGAAGTGACCAACTTTTCGAACCTCAGTCCTGGAGGCCGCGGGTCCGAATCTAGCCACCGTCACGGTCACTTTGACATTCAACGGCCTCATAGTGAAGGTGACTCATTTCCGAAAATGATGTACCATTTGTGTGATATTGATGGAAGCTCAATACTAATGTTATTTTCGTTACCATTACCAGTATGAGACGTAAATGCAAAGGACATTTGGTTAATCGGATTCGACTAGCCACCTGTACAACAGACGATCACAGGTAAGTATGCCAAATCAGGTCACATCCATGCAACATCCGACGAATTACTGGTCACCTGGCTCAACAGATTAGTCGTTTATTGCCCCAACCTCAAGGTCACCCACGCGTGACTTATCACTGTTTGGTGGTGAGTAAACAAGTTCTGTGTTGGTATATTGGCTTTGGAGCTCGATGCGTTTATTAGCGCTGTGCTCATGGTGAGAAAAACAGATTGATGATTCGAAACTAATATGACACTGTAACTGACAACTCATTTATTCTACGAAAGAATGTGAATTCAAACAACTATATCCCGTAAGCATTTAGCAACACCTGGTAGGGATGACTCTTAGCCTCAAACGAAATTCGGGGTACATAGCAATAAAGAAATGGACCAGTCAGAATAAAGCCCTTTGAGTCTTACTGTTCCATGGTTGCAAGTAGGCGTATTTTGGGTCAAATGTCCCGCGGTCTCAAATTTCATTCGCATGGCAACGGATAAATATGACCCATTGACTTGGAGAGGAGTGCTATTCCAGGTCCTGATGGATCAGATATGATAACGTGCTGGGTGAGATTGAATTGCGCTCTACTCCACCAGTAACCAACGATGATGGGGTTCGAACCTCGCAACTCAGATTTGACACGGACTTACACGACTTAGCCTTTCTTGGTCGACGGAAAAAATTGAAATTAAAGCAACTGATAGGAGAAAAATAATACCTTAGGTGACTGATCGGTGATTAGGTGGTGTTTCCTTTACCATGATGGGCGCGCCCCTTAACTGGCTGCGCTACATTCGCCAAGCTCACCGTCACGATGGATTTTGACGAAGGCTGAACAACAGAAAAATTGTTTTCTTGTCTTTCTTATTCACGGGGATCTAAAATTTGTCCGTATACTTTTCCGGTCACTATCAGATTACGCATCTACTGATTCCTTCACTGTAGTTTGAAAGAACAAGTCAAAAGAGAGCTTAACAGCTAGTAAGAATTACGAAAATATGCTAAATGTTTACTAGCACTGATAGTTTCACTTTTTGTAAAATGACTATTCCAAAGGTTTGGAAACTCTTTTGCATTATCATCGACTAGCTTGTCACATTGTCCCTGCATTCTTCACACCAGTAGAGGTGCCAAGTCTCATTCGAGACTTATCCACGGTCTTAGTTTCTCACCGGAGAACAGACTTATTCGCAAAACAGCATATCATTCTGTTTCCGATACACGTTTTGCAAGATTTTTTGAACCCCCGTGAAGCCCTTTTGACAGCTGCTTCATTTGGAGATATGAGGACGAAAACTCCTCTGCCAATAGTGTTACGCGTTCACATCATAAACAAACATTTCACCTTCATTTCGTGCTTGTTCAACTAGCTGAAAAATTCTTTTATTTTATTTATATTATGGAAAGACGTATCAAAGTTCATCGTTTGAGGTCTCTGATGCGTACCTCCGAGTTGCCATGGCTCGTGTATCCGCCCTTCTTCTGTGCATAACTGGAGAGTAGGACGCGTGTTTCTACATTCTTCGACATTGTGAAGTGGATAAGTGCCCAAAATAGTCTGAATCACCAGACACCATTCATTTCATTTCTCCCAAAAATAAGATCTTTAGGGACTATGTCGACTGGTGACATACAGTTAATTGTAAGGATGTTCAAATTGCACGTCTTGGTACGTGTTCTATGAATAATGACCCACCCGGTCGTTTCGGTACCCAGTCGTAATAAAACCATTTATTAAAAGAACCATATTTAAGCTTCGCAGAATTGTAACTCTCTACCACACACTACAAACGTTACTTTTGGCGTTGATGTATTACATATTATCAAACAAATATAACTAATCAGTGGATTCTCGGGAGAAGAAAGCCGTACACAGTGTTGTCTTCGATTACCTAGTATTGTAACACTAGCTCTTGTGAGAAGGCTTTTCTGTCTTCGAACCATCCCCGTTAATCGGTATAAAATATATCGTTTGTGTGAGATGTATGCTGGCCTTGAAACTTATGGGTCTACTGATGGATCCAAACGCCCTTCTGGTTGGTTTTGTTTGGTGACCCCCGCATGGTTTGATTTGGCTTTGGTCGGCTCAGATGAATGGTAACCGCTGATTGGTACATTGGTCGCTTAACTGGCTACCCTCTTGTCAGTGATTCCAGTCCGCTGATCACGTGCCGTCCGCTTCACTGAACCAGGCCGCCTGTTTTCAATGTGCTGGACCCATTCCCTCACATCGATTTCTAGAGGCGAGTCAGAAATGCTTCGTCTTTGATATTTGCTCATCCGACATTCACATTGATCTGGACAGCCTATAGATTTGACACACTAGCACATACTAAGCATTGTCATCAGCATTCCTTCCTGAGAAAAAGGAATTGCACCCATGGTTCATTGAGTTTACCGAATCTCTTTGGTGGCTGCCGTTTGATTGAAAAGGCTGTCGCAATTACGAATGTGGTCTATAGTTTCAGTCGATTGTGTTACTGGTAAACCTGTTTGTCAGCAAGAAAATCGTTTTCAACCGGGAAATCCAAACGTAATCGAATGACGGACACACGTAGTTGTGCTCATGTTCCGAATATGTCAACGACCTTCGTTCCCGATAACCCTCTGACAGGGACGATATTTCTGAATGTCACAAAGATTTATGCTGCTCTCATTCTCCGTTTGAATACGTCTGCCAACCTCGTTGCATCGGCATCTCACGGGGTTCACATGTTTGCACTTGTGCACAGATCATTTAAGACTTATTTAGAGAAACGGACTCAGAAAAATGAATTATCTTGTTTCGATCAAGTCTCGACGTGGAACTACGTGACCACCAGAAAAAAAGTGTTTCCAGACAGGAAACAACTATGTCAATTTTGTGGGTGTGTATGACGCAGCCGGGTGGGATTTCGCGAACTTTTGTTCGGTTAACAAAGTGAGTAAAAACAATGAGTAGAATAACATAAGGCACGAGACGGGGCTTGCGTCTGTAGCTTCATCGATCGGGTAATTACAATGCATGGCAACTGGTGACGAGAAAACATGAGCGCCCCTTTCACGCTAGATTTTTCTGTAGATAAGTTTGGGTGTACAGCCTATGGAAAGGTGAGGTCTGAAAACGTTTATTTAGTATTTGCGATCGGCGCTAGTTAGTATTCTTGCGCGATTTGGAAGCCGTTCACGCCCATTTGTCTTGGACAGTTTTGCAAATGTTGTGGCTGGCTATTACGCCCACACAATGGAGGATAGTCGAAATTTAAGTTGTCAGCCTCGTCCGTTATGAACAACACAGCCAGCTTGAACTTTTTCGACTGAAAGCTTGTGCTACTATAGGTTAGCCAAACGCACTTTAAGAGGATGGTTTTTCTTGGATAAGGAAGCTCAGTCGCATTTGAATCCATCCCTAACTGTCCCTGAACGAAGAAGGTCAGTTGGCAAGCATCGACGCTGTTGCTGAAACTTGGGCTCTCGGTGAAAATCCAGCACCAGTTCCACGGGAAGGAATAGCAATCTCACCCCGTTATCATACCCAGCTTAGCCGGTCTGAGACTTTAGTCAAAATGCAATCGTTTTCGATTATTAACGCCGGGAAAAACAAAATGAAACTCACTGGAAGGAGAACAAAAAAGGTGCTGGTGTTTCTACAGATGGCCGCATATGAAATTATCGGATAAGTGGGAGAACAGTGCCTTCAGAAGAATGAAAATGTGGGCACAATAGCCATCATCTGTGAAAGGCTTAAGGACAATGAGTAATATAAAGTACTGCACAAAGTTATTTAGCTTGGTTGGAACATTCCTTCTTAAACGTATCCTGTAACAGAAGCACTCATCTAGCAAAATTTCACCGACCACGTTAGCCTATGGAAGACGACAGTTGCGTGAACCGTTTTGCACCTTATGCAAACCCATTTGTCACAAAACTCTGCGGCCATCGTTGTGAAACCACTGACCTTCCTATTCGTTATCCATTTTCGTGTGTACTCCATAAGTGATTCTCTGGTCGGTTCTGTGTGGCGAGCACTCATTCGATGGTGGTCAAAGGAATGTCACCATACAGCCATACCTGATTTAAGTTGCCTAAAGCCCGTCGCGCTTTTCGAAGACTTGATAGTGTGGCCCGTAAAAGCTGATCAGCAGCAGAAACTACTACATTCTACTTCCAGATATCAACAAACACCAAAACTTAGCCCAGAGTATCATATTTAGGCTCGAAAGACCACTACAGCAATTACTGTGAACCATACTACAGCGAATTTTATTACTGCTGCTGGTACTACTGCTATTACTAACACTTCTACTGCTACTACTACTGTTATAAATCAAAGATGCTCCCGGATAATAGTTGGCTTATTAGGAATTACCCCCGTTCCGAAGTCATGATAACTAACCTAATGAAACAACAATGCTCATTTGCATTCCAGTGGTCCAATCCGTTTGAAGGCAGTTGTTTTCCAGTCGCAGGATGCAACCAGGTGGGTCATATGCCTTTTTTGCTTTATTGCATTTGTTCCTCTGACAGCTGCCTTCGTTGTTAATCCACTCTGACCACAGTTCCGTTTTCAGCAATCAACTAATTACTAAGTAGTATATACACACCACCACACTGCTACTACTATTACTGCGGTGGCTGAGTGTACATACTACTTACCGAATAACTAAGTAGTTGACCACTCAAAACGCAATTATGGACTGTGGTAGATTATTAACGAACGTGGTTATGTCAGAGGGACCAAACGCTGTGAGGTAAACGAAGGCATATGAACCATAAGACTGTATTCTTCGTCTGAATAATACCTATCTCCAACCCGGACTACACCGCTGATTTGCATATCAGAATTGTTGTTGCCCTTGATTAATTTTGGTGACCTTCGACGCAGTGGTTCTCGATAAAAGGCATATTCACCAAGCACTCCTTGTAGATTATATCAATACTACTACTATTGCCACCACTACTGTGACGAAGTGAATATACCACTTGGTAAGTAGTTGATTACTGAAAACGGAACTATGGACTACTGTGAATTAACGAACGCTGCTATGTCCAAGAGACCAAAGGCAATAGGGTAAATGACGACATGCGAACCACACGACTGCTTTTCCATCGGATGATGACTGTCTTCAAGTGAACAGGACAGCTTTTGTGCAAAGAAGCATGTTTGTAACACTTGGTTAATTTTATCGATGTCCGAACGAGCTCGTTCCAGTAAACAACCTATTATAGCACTACTACCACTACTACTTTTACTACTAGTACTAATGTGGCGAGGTTGGCGTACTACTCGCTTAACAACCAAGTAGTTGACTGCACAAAATAATAGTAGTATGCACAGTTATGGAGTGATAATGGACGTGATTACGTCACACAGACTGGACAGTACAAGATAAAGGAAAGTATAAAAACCACATGATTGCATCCTCCGATCAGATTATTTTTGTTTTCAATTGGATTAGACCGCAGTTGTGCAAATGAGCATTGTTGTTACATTTGGTTGTGGGATATACGCAGGTTTGGTTTATATGAACACAAGGAGATTGGACTTTTTCGTTGTACTGTTAAATCTCAAAAGCCCATTGAAAACCACGACAGTGAAACTGTTTTATCCAGATTATGTGGAAACACATCCAAAGAGGTCCAAAAATTGGGACTCCAACCTGGAGTGCATGGTGGCCAGTCAAGCAGGTCACCATTAAGGCTCTCTAGGCTGATTCTGAACGGTTTTTTTGTTTAGCTACCTCCTAATACGTGACACCGCGTCATCCTCTTAAACCAGCATTCCGGCCGTAACTCGCCAGTCACAATGTGATCTACTCAATCGATTCGTTCTTTTGGTTTCCGGTGTTTCTTACTGACGGCTTGAGCTGGAGGTGGACATTTCCAGGTAGACTATAAGTGTGTACCTCCAAAAAAGATCAGATCTTAAGCAGTCAAGCTTATCCGCGAGAAGGTAACCGCACTGCAATGTGATTAGTTATTAAACCACCAGCTAACGGTATTACCAACTGCTTACCATTATGAGAAAATGTTTTGTGACTGTGCACATTAGTTATGTGAAAGTATTCTAGGCTGTGCTATCAGTGCTTCTGACAGCGGGCAGCTCCGAGTTTGAATAGTTTCATTGCGTCAGTTTGATGGAAATCTGTACCGAATAGCGCAGTCTGCACCTCTCTCACTCACGGTCATTCCCGCGCTTTCAGACAGTCAGAGGTTTACAGTAGGAGTCACGTGGTATGAGCGTATGACGTGATCTATCTAATAATGTTTGTAATTTGTTTGTAACGTTACCAGGTTCGATAAATGGAAGATTAAAAACAAGTCTCGTGTTGGTTTATTATTTACAGATGCAAGTGTCTTGGCCAATAGGCGGACTATCATCTACGGTATTTTCCACTGGACGGGATGGATTGGTTGGGAACTTGAAAACCAAACAGAAAGCAAACTGTTTTCTACGGTACAACCTCGTAATAGTCCCCAACTATCCAGCCGCGGGCTAAATTTGGCCATTATTACCAAATCGTTACGCAGTCAGAAATTCGCAGTTGCGTACTCAGGAAACAGGTGAGATTATTCCCGGGACTAAGAGTATACAATCACGTATCTGATTGTCGGAAAAAATGCGTGATTCCAATCAAATATAGATGGCATTATTTTTTTTTTATCATCTCTCAGATTAGGCACAACCCCGTGATTGGAATACACGCTTGTTCGATTATCAATTTTCGCATATCAACATACAAATATAAACTGTTACCGCATTGTAGCAAATGGGAAGTGGGTGGAAAACGCGAGTAAATGAATCAACCTAGACAACTGAAAATCATAAAACACGTAAACTTTGTCAACCAGTCTGTTTTTTTTTCAACAAAGCTGCTTTTAACTCTGGGTGGGCAGTTCGTTTGCCTGGTAGCTATACACTGTAGGACAAAAGTATGGGATACCCTGCATTTTCCGCAACTTTCCTATTTTTTATTTTTTGACGAAACCATACCAGGTCAAAAAGACCAAATACCCAATTCAAAGCAAAATATGAAATATTTTACAATATAATTTACCACGAGGTGATTGAATCACAAAAAGCAAAAAACAGGGTGACGAAGTATAGGACCTCCTTCAGCTGGGCTACGATATTTACCCTTTGGAATCGTGTGCATCCGCCACTTTCCTCGAGGACCTCGGCGCATCTTCTAGGCATACTTTTTACACTACCTGTGATGGTTTCTTGGAAATATTCACCTATTCTCGCTTAAGGGCTGTTACGAATTCATTCTTTGGTCGGTAAAGTATGTAAGTATTTTACACCTGGAGAGGAAGTATGTCCTATTGGTTCACAATCAGGTTTGGGTCTGAGTTGCAGGCTGGCCACTACATGAATTTGATTCCACGGAACATCGGCTAACATTTCGTAGTGTATGAGCAGTGGACAGAAGCGTTATCATTTTGGAATGTGGAGTCATACCCTGACCTGTTGGTCCATACTTTTGTAACAAGGTGTTGTGTTTCCTATGCGCAAAGTTGTCCTTGTGTTGGTTCGTCTGTTCTGGTTGATATATTGACCTCATGATCTCAGTTTCAACCGTCTATCAGCTTGACAGCTTCCTGCTACGATCCCCTTTGTGCTCCTATGGGATCGTTTCTATCCATTCCGGGGATCAGACCATATCTCCCAGTTCTGCTGTGATTCTTGGTTGGCTGACACGATCACCGTCGTTTCTGTCAACACTGCTAGAGATGTGCAACAATATGGTTCGCGCACGAAAATAATAACAGTGGTGCTCTCGATTATAGTAGTACGGGTAGCAGTAGTAATAGTAGTATTGCTATAATCCAGAAGACGCACCTGATAAACAGGTTCACCCCATCACTGTGCATACTACTGTTTTGCGCAACCAACTACTTACACATTCAGTGAGCCGTGTGCAAACTACACTGCAAGACGTACGAGGGTTGTAAGTCGCTTATTCGAACGAGCTCGTTTGGATATCGATGAAACTAACCAAACATTACAAACATGTTTCTTTGCCAAATGCTTGTCCCGTGTGGTTTACATGCCGTCGTTTACTTCCGTACTTTTCGTATTTTGGACAAAACGGCGCTTGTTTATCCACAGTTGTCCATGGTTCCGCTTCAGCAATCAACTACTTACTAAGTGGTATATAGATTCCACCACAGTAATAGTAAAAGTATTGTTAATAATAATAATAATAGAAGTAGTAGTAGTAGTAGTAGTAGTCGTCGTATTAATAGTAGTGGTACCAGCAGCTATAATACAATTCGCAGTAGTATGGTTCACAGTAATTGCTGTAGTGGTCTTTCGAGCCTAAATATGATACTCTAAGCTAATTTTTGGTGTTTGTTGATAACGGGAAGTAGAATGTAGTAGTTTCTGCTGCTGGCCAGCTTTTACGGGCCACGTAAGCCGTGTGCGTAAGCGAAAAAAAGCAACAGGCTATAGTGAACTCAGTCATCAGGATTTTATGATTGCTTCTAATAAACTGCCCCGTTTTCTGTGTGGGCGTGTGCTTGTCTAAATGCAGTAAACATTCACGTGGACCGTTTCGCAGTTTGACAAACAATCTGTGGTAGAGCACATCTTAGCAAGAATGACAGTCAGAAGGAGGAAATTACAAGTGCTCATTTCTAGTGTGAGAGCATTTAGAAACAAATTTATGTGACACTCACGAATAGAATGTTGGTATAAATGGGGAGAAGGATTATGGAGTGAAGCTATGATGGTTTTTAGAAACGGATTTTTTCTGGTTTTCGTTCATACGGGTTTTGTGCATTTGCTTTCGTTTGGGGCAACACACTGCAGTTCATCCGTGGGTCTAGGTACGCAGTCTAGCGTTGAAATTTTCCTACCAACAAACCGTAAAATCATGGGCTTTGTTGCACAATCGCCCAGAGTTTTCAAGCTCCATTTCAGAGTATTGCAAACGGAATCTGTAGAAAAACGCACGGGCAATAAAATAGATGAAAATCTCCGACTTTTTTTCCCTTGAACAACCAGTGATTCAGTCACCCCATGGCCACCCTTTACTCATAGAATCACGGACCAGGGTGTCTCACTCTTCAATCTGGGATAGAGTATTTCATCTATTTTTCTAGCACTCAGTTATTATTCTGCTGAACACAGCACGAGAGTGTCGTATGAATGAAGCACACTCTGCTAGGTACAGAGAGTAGATGTGCCGTTTTACTAGGCTCCATTGGTTTCCAAAAAGAACTGAAACCTTTTTCGTCTGTGGCATGAATGTATCCAACGTCAACAGTCGACTTCTCTCCTCGTCAACATTCTACTGATCCCCTTCAGTCGCCTTCCAGAATGGTTTTATCATTGTTTTACAATAAATTTAGTTATTGAAAATGTCGTTTTACCCGATATTACTCTATACAATGCTGTAGCAGTGTTTTGTCGTTAATCACAAGAAAAGTTGAATAGGATGCACCATCAAAAACGCAATAACTGAGTAGACTTAATGAATTATCCATTTACTCGGGTTATACCCATCCGCAGTTCCTTTAACCACAGAAGCCACATGTCTGAAATGATCATGTATTCAAACAGTAATTAGTTATTTGTTGATCAAATGGCTGCTCATGCAGAAGCAAATTTTAGATTTCCACTGAAAACATGGGATTATTGGGTATTTGTTTCTTGTTTGTTCGGAATCATTAGATTCAGCGCTCATTCAGTGAGCCCCCACCCCCACCCCACGCCAGCCCCTCGGGCGCGAACCCGAGTTGCACGATTGGGAGTCAAATGCTTAATGGTCAATCGATCTGAGCTGGTTCTCAATGGGTTGTTGAAAATCAACATTACAGCGCTCTTCTTCCGCTTAACTTCTCAAGCGTAACAACCGGTTGACCAAACATTGTAATCGTCAAACTGTGGACCGTCACATTGGTCTTTGGTCAACATGAATGTGGGGAACCATTTTGAGGCACGGCTGAGCTTTGGGCTCATGGATTTTCTGTGTTGTTTTCCGTGGAGATCAGACACGTGTAAACGCTCGCTGAAGATCATTGCATCCGAATACGACAACAGTAACTGATTCTTTTGATAGGCGAATTTTCCATTTGAAACCAGCTGAGTAGATGTCCGACTCACAGTCGTCCAACCCGGGTTCGAGTCCCTCTGTAGGGACTAGATGGATGTACACAGTATCTGAGAATTCCGAACCAGGTTGAAACTGTTTGCACAGTGCCTTCCTGGTTTTAAATGCTGAGTTAAGCTTTTCCACCTTCCGATGCATCATTTGATAACCAAACAAAGTATCCCGCTACTCACACAAACGGACCGACTTAGTCAGAGTATTGTTATATTTTTTATTATTAGTTCTGCTAATAAAATCGATCAAAAATTTGCATTATCTTTGCTGTTTGCTAGAACAGGATTTTATCAGACAGAATAAGCAAAATGTCGGAAATAGTTTCACTGAAGCTAAAAATAGATAGATGCTTTCTTCGTGAACAGAAATAGCTCCACAGACAACAACAAAATCGAAATAACCACTAAAGCTCGCGAAACTGGACCCTATTGATCCGTTTGATTGTCATCCCAGACCACCTGACCGGGAGAATATGACCAGTATTGATTCTGTGGCGCGACGGACTAGCAGAATGGACCGTACCGACTAGCATCGTTTTCGGACATTTTGTTGCTTGGTTTTAATACAAACTGTGCTGTTTTATCGTGGGATAGCTGTCCGTGCGTGAAAGTCAGCTACAGATCTGATAAAATCTGGCGATTGAAATAATCGTTCGGAAATCTGGGTTGTTCAAACCGTGATTGGACTGAGAAACTCTTGACTCCCCGCGAGACAGTTTCATTACTTATTACACTCCTTTGATGGGTATCTGGCCTCTAATTACTAGTGATTACTGGCAGACAATCATTTGATGGTATAGGCAACATCCTTGATCAAAGCCGTTGGTAATCGGTCGTCCGGTCGGCCGGTCAGTATACTAAACATACTATTTTCTTTATCATACGTTAAGTAGATGACAATACTCAAGTCATTTATGTAGGCGAACACGTTTCTAACCAAACGAAGTCACCATCTTGACTTTCATCAGTCGAAGTCGTGATTGGATTTCAGGCAGTTTTCACCAAATCCTTGTAGTGAATGCAAGGGCGTAGTCGTTTAATGCTTGTCTATGAATGCAATGTTCTAGTATGCGAATGTACATGTATTCGTGCCGCGGTAAAAAAAATAATTCGATTCAACACACGTGTCAGACGAATATGTATTGGACTACATGACTTTCCTAAATTTAAAATACGTTACATCTAATTTTAGAGGGAAACGAGACGACAGGAAAAATGCACATTTCTGGTAACTCCAGATTGATATAATTATTCGTGTTATTAGATGATAGGAATCCAGGGTTGAAGATAATATTCATAGCTTCAGAATAAAACCAGAGCTAATGAGATTGTGTTGCATGGAAATTAAATGGCGTTTCTGTTCATGGTTGAGTAATATTCAATGTGTAAAGTCCATGTGCAAGTGATGTTCTGTTTTCTTGTCAAGACTGAAAGATAGCGAATGAGGTCACATTGGGTGCTGTATTGAATCACGTCCCTTAACTGAGTAAAATCATACTGAATCCGAGAAAATTTTGGTAATTCTTGCTTGGCTGTGTAAGATTACTGACTACTGTTATGGAACTGATATATTTCCGGTGAATGGAAAAACTTTAGAAAACTTCCATAATCTTGTTAGGTGAGAAAATTTCATAATCGTCTGGAGGTTGAAGGTACAGGATAAGCTGGACAACACTGCCGTTTCTGAGCTTTCCAGTGTAATTTCTGCATAAAATGTTTCACTCGTTATATGCTTACAGGAGAGTTGATCCATCAAGTGAGATATCGGAGTATACGGGATATCGTCACGACGTATGGCCCAAGGCCTTGACCCTCACTTGTCACGCAGTACTCACATGGGGCTCGTGGGAGCCACTGCCTGAATCATTGGTCACTAATGTACTGCTTAATCGCTTGACAAGCGAACTAAGCCACGCACAGGGTAGAGGAGGGTTCCAGATTGCGGCAAGATAGCGGGTTCCTCGAGCAAGTACACGATTCCAGGTTTGGTGGAACGGGATCGACCGAGTGAAATATATGCGGTCGCCAAGCCCGGCTGAGGGCACAAAATGCACTATAGTACAAGAATCTTTGTCTGCCTTGAAGTCTCCACCTGGTTGTTGTTTCGAGGCTTGGCAAGCAGAACATGCTAATTCCCGATAGTCATCTTCCTGCTCTGAACTAAACGACTTGACTACTAGAACAACACGTAGCACCCACATTGCTGAGTTTTTCAAAATTTCTCCGGTACTTCAGCGTCCTATGACTTTGGCAATATGCTTGCCTTTAAACATGCAGACGCAATTCCGTGGTAAACCATTGCACTGATTTTGTGTATTAGTGTACATCTCTGGATGCGAAAAATAATCGTGGATTCCGACTGAATGTGAGATTTCCGGATTAAACAATTTGCGTAAGTATGAGTAATCTTCAGTCCCACTGAGCTCCACATTCGCAAGGAAAAGGTGAGTTATCCTAGTTTTCCGTCTGTGATGACTATCCGTGGATGAGGTAAAGCAGGAAAGACACAATGAAAGGTTCCCCGAACAAGATGGGATGAGAACTTCAGGTTTGACATTTGAAATGTAAACCCACATAACTCTTCGCTGACTTAATCATAACTATAGAGGGTTTATCTAGCGTCGGAGAGGCAATTATATCGATAAATATCGAAGTGTTTACTTTTGAGAATAAACTCACAGTGTTATCTCTGCCGGATTGTGTGATGGGATTGTATCACGATACTCGTTTTCTCATCAGTTCTTATTGATTGATGCCTGTGTACGAACAAGATCGCGCGTAGAAAATTGAACCGGTTATTCATTCTATTACGATAATAAGTCCTTGGTCATAGCATCTAAATGAATGTATGATTGTCCAACTTTGCCTCCGTACCACTGCAGTTCGAATTCGGTCACATTCACACCTGTGTAGTATTTTGGGTACAGTACTTTTTCTGGGGGGGGGGGTTGCACGTTCATGATCTGCAAATATGCAGAAAGAAAACTCCGTGAGCCAGGGCTCAGGAAGTGCTTAAGCAAGCGTTAACACTTACATTGATAAAGGTGGGCTTGGCCATTTCTACCTGAACACGTTATCTACTCGGTCAGCTTGAAACTGATCCTGAACCCAAGAGATCGTGAAGTACAGTTTTAAACATAAATAAATCCAACCGCTGGCAAGTTCTAAATTCAGTAATCCAACTGACACGGTTATTGCTATTCTTGTCACAATTTCTACTAACACTACCAACCGTTGAGGGTGTTCAACCTAATGGCAGATGTTGGTTGATCACTCAGCCTTCCGTGACATAGAAAATTATTTTAAAGACACTCGTCAATTTGAATCAAACCAACCGAGCTATATGGGGTGTCATGGTATCGGCTGGAGCACCAGCAGACGGTCTAGTTCGCTTAGCAGACAGTGCGTCATTTTCTGCCAGAAATCGATGGCAAAGCTCATGCCATCAAGGCGGGTCGATGGCCCAACCAGTTCTCTACGAAACGGAACGAAATCATCTAACCAACCCCCAACCGTCTCTCCTATAGAGCCGAGCGAAATCAACCGATCCACCACCGAGAAATGTTCAACCAATCGGGACGAACTCACCCACTCGGGGCCGTGATCAAAAGAGCCGGTCAGAAGACTCGGGGATGAGAAGCATTCTGGACCAATGCGCCTCGTACCATGGTTTTGACCGCGGTCGCCTACTATCCTATGTAAACTGCTAGCTTTCGCATAATAAAACGAGATAGTCTGACGGTGGGAAAGCCTTCTCACTGTACCTAGTGGAACGGCATAAAACAGTGAGGAATTCCGTCTATTGCTAGGTACGGATATATTACCTTAGACGAAAGAGCGAAACCTAGATGATCTGGTTTCAGTATAGGCAATATGTTTCGGCCCTCTCTGAACTTCCACTTTCCATGATTGGGTAACAGAAAGGCAGAAAAAGCAGTGCAAATAACCATAAGCATCCCTTGCTTCTGATAGTTGAGCACAAAGCTTAGGTTAAAAATATTTCATCAATAGCAGAGATGATTATCGTAACGCGCACACGACTTTAGCTGTAATGGTTGATGTTCATAAGACTAGTGCCCGTAAATTTGACCGTCAGTTCTCGGATAACTTTGAAACTATAACTTTGCTTCTTACATTGTAATGTACTGGACCTGTTATTTTCGCGGTGCTTCGCTCCTATTTGTTTTGAAAATACAATGCTCAGTAAGTGTCTCATTGGGCTCCTACGTTGACAGCACTCAAACTTCCATATGGTGCCCGGCGACCTGAATATTAAAACAGAAATTTATATTGTTGGTTCTGTGCAAGTTTTTAAATTTAGAAACCTGACATTTTGGCTCTTACAAATGAAACTACCATTCAGGATACCACCATGTTGGTGTGTAATTGATGTGTGGAAACACGTGGAGACTCTTACTGATTTCTTGGTTCATACAGTTTCAGATAAAACGCATACAAACCTCAGAGAATATCACTGGCCTTGCACACTACGCGAAGGCGGAATTCGGATTTCCAGAATGAACAACCATTGACTTTTATCTCAGTCTCAAATGTTAAGACCGCATCGACGTGTAGGACTCCTATAATTGTAGACCCACATTAACTAGTCACGTGACTAGTGCTAAATACTAAGCTCAGCCATCAGGTTCCGGTACGAACAATCCACATGAGCTAAGGATACCACCAGTAGTCACTCAAAACCATTCCACTACCTATCAGTCTAGTATTAAAAATCATGCGCCAAAACCTGCTCAACCAATTGCAGCAACAATAAATCAGGTGTGATGAGGAATCGGATGGAAGCAATTTTTTCCGTCTTCATAGCTGACATTTTGCATCCAGATACGAACCCCGCATTCGATCAACAATAACTATATGAATAATTTGAGTCTAAGAACCGATATTGCTGCATAGTCCTTGCTATCAATTCCAAACAATGCTTGTATGCGTGTTTGGGAACGGAAGTGAGTCAGAGGCTTTTGAATAATCCGGGGTATGATCGATCAGCCAAGTGTTACGAAAACAAGACTCACTGACAGTGATACTCGACCGTGGTTAACGAACTCTGTCACTCCGTTGTGGTTTGAACTCTGTAGAAAATCGATTTTCCTGATTTTCTAAGTACTCAATGCACACGCGTGCCATTTCCCTGACGCATTTTGGTTCTCTGACTCGTGGGTGCCAAGCCGAGAAAGTTTATCGCGTTGCTGTTGGTTTCTTCCGTATTACAGTCGGCTTCGAGAGCAGCGTATCGGATTTGGCTCACCGTTTACTACAATACCAGTAATGGCACAAGGAATACCAAAGTTCAACCGCGATAACTTGCTGCAACGGCCAGATTGGAGGCCGCCATCTTGTTGTTCGTTTAATGTAAGTGTTGGTGCCGTCGATACACTTACTGAGCCTCGGCTCATGGAGTTTTTCCTTCTGTGCTTTTGCAGATCACTTACGTGCTACCCTCGTCGGAAGAGCATTGCCCCTGCCTGTTACATTGCAGCCAATACCTAAACAACTTTCTTTATTCCCCCTGGCTGATGACTGTGAGAGCTGTGGATTTTGAGCATGGACTGAATATGGACTCAGAGCAAAGCGGTTCTTTAATGTCGTGTCTTTTTAAGCTAGGAAGCTGTCCGCTTTGTCCAGAGCACTGGAGTGTGTGTTGTAATACCAGCCTAGGAAATTTATATCGTATTGTGATGGTTACTTCTTCGCACAGGACCTCTCACTGTTCGAAAAGAGCGGTTTCTAACGCGAAGGCAACATCCAAGTGAATGCTTCAGCAAACTTTCACAAGCTTTATTAAAGTTAGTAAAGAGAGCCTATCCGGGGCTCTCGAAGGCTGTGTGGGAAAGAACATGCTGAGAAGGATTCGTCATCCAATTTTTAGACCACCAATTACACATCAGATTCGTGCACAAACCAGCGAATAACTTGCAGGAAGCTTTGGATTAAGCCAGGAAGAACGAGAAGATGGTGGTACATGACTCATCATCAGAACGATTGGTGACATTTTGCTTGGCGATACAGAAGAAAGCAACTAGCCCTGGAACCTCACGAGTGGCAGATCAACCATTACCACGTCCATGGTACCAGTATTGCGCGCGCTTTGGACGACGAGCTCAGCTTTGTGGTCACTAACCCCCGCCCCACCCCCCACCCCTACTACGGCCAGAGAATCCATCAGGAGGGGCCTATTTTTTGCCCATAATTGTTTCTTCATTGTGTACGGACGATATAAGTGCGTTACCACTCCCAGCAAAAGATCTTTTAGACGGATGTCAAGTAAATTTTCTGAGTGATACTAGGGCTACTCGCACTCTGATTAACGAAGATTTAGTTAAGAAGGACGGTAATGTGAACTATGAGCTAATGGTAGTCATCGTAGTGAACGGCTCGGAAGTACCCCCCCCCCCCTCCCTAGGAAAGACCAGCTCTAGAATAGACCTGGAAGAATTGAGTACTGTACACCAGTTTGTCATCTGTCGCAGACTTCATTGGAAGGTTATCCAACCAGATGTTTGTTGATGTCATTGCGTGTGCAAGTAGATCCTTGAAACTTGAGAATTCAGGCATATTATGGAACTGGCATCTACCCGGCCAGACGTACAGAATGAAATAACTCACACCCAGACCATAGGCACTGGGGAATGACAAGAGCCGACAAGTACAGTAGGAATGTATTCTGCCACCTTTGGTTGATACTAACTCGTTTATATACAAAAAGGGGTATGCACTTATTGGTAGATAACGTGCTAACCAATCGCAAAGCGATCTTACTGTATATATGCGATCTAACAGTCATGGTGCGGCTTCATCTGATTGGCTGTACACTGGAAATGAAGCTGTAGTGCACTGGACCTCGTGTGAAGGCTTTCGAATCTCTACGCACGTGGACACTGAAGCTGTGTAACTCGAATTCGATGTCGTTCCGGTTTTGTGCCGCTCAGAAGTACGGTAATAGAGAAAAGGCGAACTCGTATATAAAAGTATCTGACCCTCATAAGGGAGGTGCCGATGTTTTCACTAAACAATCAAATGCACTGGGACACATCAGCTTGGTCAATCATAAAAATGACATAGAGGACGATAAAACTTGTCAGACAGCGCTCGCATCGACTGTCTATCTAATATGCACCTCGGTTAGACGAAACAATCCAACAGTAAATCATCCGACCATCTTCATTAGTGTATGTGAGGAAAGTCGATGGTAACCAGTGACTTTGCGTAGACAACCGGAAACTAAACGCAATAGCTGGAGAGAATTCGTTCCACCTACCACGCGTGGATGCAGTTTTCGATGTAGACCACGGGTCTAAGCGGTTTCCCACTTTGAACTTAGCAAGTGGACACCGGTAAGTAGCGAGTAAATCATCTGATCGTGAACAAACCGCGTTTATGTTCCCTCTGGATTATGCAAACTCGAGACATTACCACTGGGGTTGGCTAAACTTCCTGCTAACTTCCAAAGTCTGATGGACAATTTTGTAGAAGAAATGGTACCGATGGAGGCCTGTTTTATTTAGGCGACACCACAGTGCACGGATTGCCTGTGGAAGAACACGAATGACTGGAACGGGTATTCTCAAGGCTCCGGTTGGTGGGCTTTATGTCAAAAGTCATAAATAGCACTTCATCTGCCGTAAAGTAAAGTTCCTAGTCCATGTTGTTATACCGCGTGGAGTAAAACAGATACAGCAAAGTACAACAGACTCAAAAATTGACCACAGCTGACATCAGTAGAACAAATGTGGACACTTCTGGGGCTGGCCTCTTGTTATCGAAGGTTTGGAATGGATTTCAAATCGATTACTGCATCTCTGCACCGGCTTACAGCACAAAATCGTGCTTTTGTTTTGTAGTAAGAGTGTGACCATGCTTTCGCGCAGCTAAAGACTCCATAAACCACCCCACCTGTCCTCCCACTCTCGGATATTTGTTCCAATGAACACAGGTTCATTTTAGATATAAGTTCATACGACGTAGCCAAAGGTGTTATTTTACTGAAAGAATGGAAGCCTCTGTTCCCGTTCGACCAACTTAGTATTTGTCACAGACCTTGCGTTTCCTTTTGTGTATAATGTTTCCACATTCTTCGGTTTCCAGTTGCTTTTTCGGTTTGTGTGTGATTCTTCTGTCTGCATAATCATTTAAAATGTGTTTTAGCAGCTGACATTATATATATATATATATATAATATCCGTGCCTGACACACGAAGGCGCACCTCATCTATACGCACTGGATGTTCCGCCAGAAGCGAGTAATGCCTCGGAGACATCGGCTGTTCAACACAGAAAGACGCCGAGTATCTTCGGTGTGAAGTAGCCAGGTCTCGCAATCGTAGACTGAAACTCCATGGACAGCCGCGAGAGAGAAAGCATGCGAAAATGATGACAAACATCACCTCTGAACACAGTTATTCTTCTTCTGTTGCCCGCAATGTTTTCCAAATTTAAATCATTGAAATCTAAAGCTGAAACTCATCATTGTTGCATACTATGTGGATATTGATTGGACATGTGTAGAGCTGCACTACTGGCCATGGCTAGCAAGCGAGTCTAACCTTGGTGAATCCTGTGATACACGAACGTCACTCAAACCAAAAAACTGTTGCAATTCACTTCGTATACACCACCAGCAATGCGATAATCAGCAACTGGTCGATAGCATAAAAACTAGAAAATAAAAGCCACTGAAATGAAAACAGGGTCCATGAAGTCAGACGAGACAACAAATAAGGCAAACGGAGATTGACAATCCAAATCTGTCTCTGCACGTGTGTGTATGCATGCATGTGAAATTGATCACAGTGTGGAATGTTCAAGTGGTTGCACATGTGTTCGGGACCATGACGTGGGCCACGGAAGCTTCAGTGCTTGCACAAATTGTTTCTGAGCGCATAGGGGAGGATTGTAGAGACGAATACTGACGGCATCGGCTATGGCTAAGATGCGACATTGCACAGTTACAAATCCTGTTCGTTTCCAAACCGATAGTGTGTTTTCGATTGAAGGACATAGTGCCGAATTCTGCAACCTCGTTTTGTGTGTATTCTTTCACCTGTTCCTGTGGAACTAGGTACATTAGTCGCACGACTCGGCGCTTATCCGAACGCGTTCGTGAACACCACCCGGCTTGGATGAACACCGGGGCAATTAGGACAATTATGAATGCGGTGTGCTCACACCTTGTTGAATCAAACCACTCAGTCGAGGTGATAAACGCTTTTCGCACCATTTTCAAAGTCCGAGGAAAGCAATCAAGACTTGTCAAGTGTCGCATCTTAGCCACAGCCGAAGCCGTGAGTATTCGTCTCTACAATCCTCCCTATGCGCTCAGAAATAATTTGTGCAAGCACTTAAGCTTCCGTGGCCCACGTCATGGTCCCGAACACGTGCAACCACTTGAACATTCCACACTGTGATCAATTTCACATGCGCACACGCACGTGCAGAGACAGATTTGGATTGTCATTCTCCGTTCTTATTTCGTGAGTCATATATGTTTTTATGTATTGGTATGAGTACGAATAACTGAAAACGAGCTTGTTCGCCACGTTGTTTATTCTCAATGTGTTCTGTGGGATTTTTCAGACAAAATATAGCAAAATAAGTGGAATCCTCAGATTGTACAGGATTTTGGTCCAGTAGTTGAGTGACCCGCAAATAAACGAACCCCAGGTCCCAAGACAGAGAACACCGGCTCGCTTTACTTCGTGTACCAGAGGACAGATTATCAAACAATAACAATAACAGTCAAGAAAGGTTTCAAGACACTCAAGAAAAAATAGAAAGGAAACTTTCGAGACAGCAATGCAGGAACGAGTCAGTTAGATTACAAAATAGGTCCTTATTTATGGGGGTCTTTTGGTCGATCAACGAACAGAAGACAGGTAATGATTCGAGGGAACAGGCAAACACAAGCGCGGGTGGAGAAAAAGAGGATTTACGCGGTTATCGGAAAGACCGAGATCAGCGGGAGACGACTAAGTTCAGTCCTTCACACAGATAAGAGAGGCCGGAGGAAGGGCGGGAGAAGGTTACGTAAATGATATAGAAAAAAAATCTAATCTCCTACAACTCAATTGTAAATGATAAACTCAAACAGGTAAGAGGAACAGTTAGACGATGGGGATGGTGGTCCATTGACACTTGTCATAGAGACAAGACTGAAAAGAACAGAGCGACACAGCATGACTGAACAACAGTGGTCACGCCGTTGAGGAGGCCAAGGGTATGATCGGCATGGAATTTAGCACTGGCTGTGCATGAAGGGGAAGCTAATAGTTGGGCCAATACAAGAAAACTTTAGGATTGGGAGCAGGGACCTGGACTGAACCAAGTTAACGCAGATCCTCCATATGGTGAGCTGAATTTCCCTGTCCAAGCTTAATAAATCTTTACATAAACTTTCTATCAAAGCCAAGGTCTACGGGGCCTAACAGGTATTTCGATAAGTACTTCGATTTCTACTAACAGGTAGAGATGGTCCGTAAAATCACAATGCTGTTCTTACGCATGCCATTCGAGTAGAATTGAAATCATGCGCCGTGAGGTAAGTTAGGAGCGCTTACATCTCATTTCAGACACTGGCAAACAGAAGGAAGGCAACAACAGCTAACAGATTAAAATTTGTCCGATTTTACTGATTGTATAAGGTGGTCTTATGAAAGAGTTGGACAATTGAACAAATGAACCAATAGTACGCAGACCGAATGATGTTTTTTCATGTCCCTTCATCATTTTTTGATCCATTTCTATAGAAAAATATAGTGAGCCCATTTGGGTGCTCGTTGGCTTTTGGCGAGAAAGAAAATGTGGACAATTGTGTGCACATCCACTATTTGTGCATCATTCTGCTAAGTATGACGTCCACCTAGTCTAGCCATTAATTGAATCAATTCATCACTGAGGATGAATTTTGAAAGCTTCCAACAGATTTTGATCCTTTTTGGTCTGTGTCAGTTTTCTTCTCATCTGGGAAGGTTGTGAATGATGCCCAAAATTCCAAAGGGTTTTACTTCCGCACTGGAAGCACACAGCTGTGTAACCCTAATCCAAGCAATTTCCTGAGAGGGAGAAATGGATTATTGGTAGTTAAAAAAAAATACTTTGATCTGCCTACGATGGCGCTTTTCAGTACAGTGTCTAGATTTTAGATGAAACCCTCATATATTTTTTGTTTTGTGGATCTACCACAAAATGGATGCAAAGTATTGCGAAGTGCAATTAACTTGATCACTGCCGGTCATCATCGAAGCTCAGGTTGCGAAATGGAATTATGAATCATTCCGTCTAGTTGAAATATATGGCCTGTATGACCCATTCCGTGTGCCTTCGTGTTGACTGCATCATTCGTATTCAGTGCATTGTAATTTACCTATGGAATCCTTCATCAAAAGCAATTGGTTTAGCAAGTGAAACTAAGTAAGTTGTACAGAATGTTGCCATCTGTAATGTTGTGTTGTGTTCAGAAGTCAGTAGGCTGAAGGTAGAATATCATTGTATTGCGCCCAACCAACAGCAGTTGTACAGGCTCAAGTGCACGTAGGATTTGAATGGGATATCGATCAATAGTCCAAATGACTGCTCCGATCAGACACTACATCAACTCTCCCCTCCGGAAGAAAGAAAGTCACGGTACTCAATAGGTGACGTAATAATGGTAGTAATAGTCGTAATAACAGCAAATGAAATTATAGCAGTAGCATCATCATAAGCAGCAGAAGTAGTATCAGTAGTGGTGGCAACTGCAACAACAACAACAACAACAACAACGGTAGTAGTTGTGATAAAGGTTGTGTGAGTTCATTAGCAGTATTTGTTGCAGTAGTTGTAGTTGTAGTTGAACGGTAATTGCAGCAATTGTCGTGATATGAGTAGGAGCAGCAGAAAGTGACTGTTCTTTTCCTGAGCCGAGGATGAAGTAACTTGACTGTGCATTAGTTATTGTTTTTAAGGGCTCATAAGTCGACAGCTAAGAGTTTGACAGAAGAGTTCATGAAAGTTTAAGCGGTTCTTCTAATTGTGAATTTCCGTCCGCTTTCTAATCATCCATCAGATGTGCGCACTGAGCACGGACAATGTTACCTAGACTGCTAGTGAAGCGTTTGGGACCTAAACTCAGCGGTCAGAAGCTGTTAAAAATGTCGGAGTTTCTTAGTAGAAAGCTTGATGAATTTTTTTTCCTTCTACACGGTTTGGTCAAAACGATACAAACAGTGCATATCAAGCTGACCACTCGAGAAGAAGAGTTCCATGCTGCTTCTGCGCTATTCCCGGGCTTGACGATCGGTGACCAGCTGGTAAAGTGGGTATCGAGAATATCCGCCGAAAGACAGGCTATCGCACTGGATACAAACAACCCCAGTCTCTTATCGATGGTAAGTATCTCATCACGTTTAAAGAGACTGTGAATCACTGATGAAATATTTTCGGTTAATATTAGCTTTATCACTATTAATACTACTATTCATCAATTCTGTTTGAGCCTTAAACTGAATAGTTTTGATTTTGTTCCCAAATTATTCTCGCCTTTTCATGGCGCGTGTGAACCAAGCGTTCCGGTGTGTTGTTGATCCTTTTCACCCTTGTCTATTCGATCTTTCCGGTACACTTATTTCGGTTTGAACCGGATCGCCGTCGTCACCTGGCTGACTTGCCCAACCCCCGTTGACAAACAGAGACATGCACAATTAAGCTGATTATCCACGGACCATCTGTTCTTTGCTTGGGTTCGTTTGTGTGCAACCGACTTCCCTCTTTCGATTGGTTCCCCATTTTCAGCTACCTCACTATTATCTCTGCCCTATTCACACGTATCACGCGTTAACCTTGAACACATTTCGTTTGATTGCCGGTAGCTGGGTTCACTGGCATTTTTGGACACAGACGAGTGTTGTCTTGCACGCTTCTTGACACAGCCGAGATTGTCGTTGTTTGACGCACAGTAATTGATGGTGCTTTTTAGCCGTTGTTGGTCAAACCCACTGGACACAGCTGCACGCTGTCTGATTCTTCCCTGGTACTTTTTACAATTTCATTAATTATTCTTCCCTCGAAAGACACTTCTTCGTTTGGAGAAAACCTCAGGCGACTTTTTTAACCGAGATACCTCACGATTTGAATTTTGTATCACTCAGTACCTCATTAATTGATTATCGTTTTATAAAACAGTATATCCATAGAGTTCCCGTGTTCATTGTGTTTCGTCAGGGGTGTTATGCGTACCTCTGTCGTTCAGTTATCAACAGAAAGGCAAACTCAGCTAATTCCGTGCACAGAATCAACAGTATTATTATTATTACTATTATTGTTATTATTATTATTATTAATATTATTATTATTATTATTATTATTATTAGCAGTAGTAGTAGTAGAAGTAATGGCAGCAATGGCAGCAGCACCTTCTCATGATTCTTTCTTTCTTATTGCTCATTATTCATGATTGGTAGATATGCGTCCATTATACACAGAACAGTCCCCACCGAGTTAAACTAGTCCTACTTGAAGATCACGCTGATAGAAAACAAATGATCAACCTGCTGTCTTTCAATCCAGCAGCAAGTGGTCCCGTATATTCGAAGAAGACAAGGGTCAACACACAGAAGAGAGGAAGGAGGAGTAGAGAGAGATACTTCCGACTTGAAGAGAATAGTGTCTACAGAATGGCGGTCAAGGCTTCTCAGACGCGCACGACCGGTTTCGCGATTACTGCCGCCCATCAGATGCCCGTTCTCAAGATATTTGTAACTAATCCACATGAAATTATCAGCAAATCACTGTCTTGATTCCTCAGTGAGCTTTTATCACAGCAGCGTCCACTCACACTCCTGAAGAGATTTTTGTGAACACTCTCCACGGAATTTTGCACCCTGCAAAGTGACTGAAATAGATCTCTCTTCCAAACATGTGCGAAACCCATAAGTGGTCCTCGTTGTTTGGGCAAACGAAATCACAACCATCTGCTTCTTTTCTCCAATCTTGTTCTCAAGTTTGGGTTCAGTGATCAAAAATGAGTAATTCCAGCTCTTAACATGTATTGCGTGTACGCGAAAACGCGATAACCATTTTCCTACCCAGAGTGATCATTTCAGCTCACCACTCTCAGAGAGAACAATTCACCCAGAAAGTATTGGTTTGAATGCAGTGAAAATGTTGACTCTGATGTGAGCATAGATGACTTGATGCGACGCGAAACGTCTAATGGGTACTCTTGTATGGCAATAAAACCAGTGCACGTAGCAGCAGACAATCATACGTAGCTAGTTCAAACTGCACAAAAAATGGAAAGAAAGTACCTGTATCGACACCAAAATACGAGCCATATCAATTGCTTGCTTTAATAAGAGTAAGGATATTTTCAAACGGAAGAAAAATGAATCTGGCAGAACGAAATATTTTTATTGATGAGAATCGGTACGTGACATGTGTAACATCAACACTGTTCATTCTCCTAGTCGTACTGGTTCAATTTCTTTCGTTAGCTCATCGTTCTTGTTATGCTCCACAAGTCAACTTTTTCGATGATGACCTGGTCAAACGATCATCAGAGTTGTTCTGTTTTTGGCTATGATGTGTTTTGTCTCATCAGGTCGGGACCTTGTGTGTGTGTGTGTGTGTGTGTGTGTGTGTGTGTGTGTGTGTGTGCCTGTGAGTTGTGTGTGAGTTGAGTATCATAATATTAAAAGTGACTGTGAAAAGAATCACCTGGCTGTATCAAAACCACTCATTTCACCTTTGCAAACTATGGGAGCTCCGCACTGTATTGTTGTCTCGTCCCCTTTAAGAACCATTGCTTGTGCCATAAAGCAAATGAATCCTTACTGGGACTAGAATCAACCATGCATGAATGACTTTGAGTCACATACACACGTGCACACACACACACACACACACACACACACACACATACACACACACATGTTACCACTAGGTTATCGGGGCTGGCTGGCAAAGGTACGCATCAACACTACATGACCTCTATATCTTCAGTCGATAACTTTGTGAAAGGTAACAACACGGCATCCGCCCTCCAAAAGACTCCTCTAATGAACCCCTCGAGTATCGAGCCTTAAGTGTACTGAGAATCATTCCGGATGGCCTAACAGGAACACGTGTGACTCGCAGTCATGTGCCCTTAGTGCCAAATCCCAGCTTGGACTCGCACAGCGCTGTTAGCATTTTTAGCCGTGAGTGGAGCTTTGATACTACACTCCGAAATGTTTCTTAGACATCTACATTCAGAGACATTGTCGACAAATGTATTCGACGTGACTTGGAAGTAATCTACTGGCTTGAGTAACAGGTATCAATTTGTACCCATGCGTAATGTCTTCTCCATTGATTTACGGGCACACGGCAAATTGCAGCACCGCAGTGGGGAAGTAAACAATAACTATTATATACTACACAAAAATGGGTAAAGCAATATCAACACTTAATCCACCACCGGAAATCGACAGAAACGTCGTGCATCTGTTTGCAACCTTGTGTACTTTGTTCTGACCCTGATGCCATGCAGTTCAATGAGCCCCCTCTTCGTATCAGTGTCTCAATGGAACAGTGGTTGAAATAACTTGAAATTACATTGTTCAAAGTTCATCAAACTAACACCCTTAATCAAAGAAAACGAATCGGAATATTTAATATTCAAAATTCATTTCAGTGAGACTTTTTGTAAACCTTTTGTCATCAATACGGATGGAGTTGGGTGGGAACGGGGACGAACGGATATGAGGGAGGGATATACTTAAAATGAAAACGCGAAGATGGTTCAAAACAAGAATGCAATTTACCTAATCATGCAACCAGGAACTCAGAGAACTTCAACGGAAGTCAGTGTCGATTCAAGCTAACCCCGTCACACCCCTTTTTTCGCAAAATCAATAACTGACCTCCAAGCCCCTCAACAAAAGCGTGCATTCGGGAAAAAGAAGGGGTGGACTGTGGGTGCTTTATTCTGTCCCACTAACTCCACTGAGAAGTCTTTTCTGCTTGCGAATGGTCTCGATTTGTTAGTACAAAAACAGCAATTTATATGCAGTGAATGGTGGTCATAACCAATTCTTGGCCCGCACATTTATTGGTTCACTCGTCACTCTCACCTAGCTCTTAACAGTGGTTAGTCTGAGAACAAACTCAACTGGTTTATTCGGCTCAGACGATTGATGGTATCTGATTGGTTCTTTGGTGCGCTTCGTTCGCTCCAATTCTGTCCTCGATTCAGGACAGACGATGACATGCTGACTGTTCGTCAAACCATCGTGTTATCTACTAAATGAACAAAGCCGTCTGTTTACAGTGTGTCCAGCCCATTCCATCACAGTGGGAATGTATTTGAAAATCATGCATAAACCACTGAAGGCAGCGCAGTAACGACTTTAGTTCTAAGTTGGCTGCTATTCATATTCCACACGATGAAGTTTCATTGAGCACATTTTTACTCTTCCACAAAGTTGAGGACATAGGGGCACCTTAAGTAAACCAGCGATCTTTAATTTTCCTGTTCAGAAAGTGGTCTCCGACTCAGTAGACCGAAAGGCCCTCTGGCGCTAATTCTTGTTGAGGGGTGTTCCAACCATAAAGTCTCCGTACATGAATTGTCGAAGTCGAGTTCCGGCTTACTGTGATCTTTCACTTCAGTTCACCACGAGCATTGATGTTTGTCAAGGCTGAGCCATCTATACTTTTCTAAATAACTTTTTAACCGAACATTTCCCAGTTGGAAAAGTGTCACACTTTGAGTATGCGGATAACATAACTTTCCCGAGTGATTACCTAAGAAAGTTGCAAACTTTTCTGCGTAGCAAAGTCCGACATGCATTTTATGCCCTCGAAGTGGAAGATGCTGTAGCGGGACTGGATTGGTCCTACACGAAATCATACAATTTATAGTTGACTGTAAGTCAGGTAGATGAATTCTGCCACCAAATAGCTGAACTTCATCCCGAGTTCGAATATCGGATGAAGTACCTTCAAGTATGCGAAAGGAGTGCATGGCTTTTGCCTACTTAAGTCATCTGGGGCTTCGACTCGACATTTGTTTTCTATCAGTGATTGGGGGCACGCCCCCAGTCAATCAATCCAGTTCTTAATTACTGTTCAAAAACATGGACCCTGTGGACTGAGGATACACGGGCACTATCAGTGTTCGAATACCGACTTCATCTTACCGATGGTCGAATCTGGTTGGGCTCAGAGTAATGGACAAACAAAACAAATCTTTAGATGAAACACCAAGTCTCGACAGGTTGTGCTTGGGACATTTGTTGTACCATTTTCGCAGAGACAATTAGTGGTTGAAAGATGAGTAAGGTTTGCCAGCCGATGACGTGCAAGAAGAGCACAAGGAGAGTGACCGGTGAACTCGGTCATGTAGGGGGTGTTAGACATCCTGAATGAGGTCACAATCATTGATGCTGTTCTATTCACGCGGATTCTATGTCGATTTGACATCCCTATTTGTAGTTCTCTTCCTAATCTTTTTATTCTCTCGATTTCCCCTTAAGTTTCCCGGTGAAAGATAACAGCCATACTCACGGTATTCACTGAAAGGTGATGGTTACCCGCATTCAACTAAACTTACGGTGGATCACATCATAACACGCGTCCTTTATGTCCAGCATGCAAGAAACTTAGTTCTTATTCTGGAAATACCACTCTGTGACAACCGTCAGGAAGTGTAACCGAACAATGTGTTTACACAATTCAAGTAAATTAGCGATTAACTAGCTTAAGTTTTGTGAAAAGCCCGGGGAATCATGAACAACTATTTGTAAACAGCTTCAAGCAGAATATTAAATGGAAAATCTGCTCTGTGGTTTCTAAAATCATTTTCCAGTTAAAAACAACTGGTAGGAAAAAACGACTTATGATGTAGTCGCTCAACTTTCTGTGCCTCGGATTTGAGTAGCTAATTTTGCGAGAGTGGTGGGTTCGGTGTGCTTTGTATGGACGTGGGTATGTATGTATGTATATATGTACGTATGTATATATATACGTACGCACACGTGTACGTATGTAAGTATGCATGCATGCGAGTGTGTGTATGTGTATGTGTGAAAGTATATGTTCATACAACGTTCACTTTACTGACTTACATCTCCACTTTTTCGTTCTTTTGTATTCATTGGGCATGGAGGCTGTGGACAACAGCGGATGACGGGTGAATTGCGAGCACCTACAGCGTCTTTTATTGTTCAGTTTATAACTCGTAGGAAGAAAAGAACAAGTCATTTAGCCCGGGTCTACAAGAAACTCATTACTGCAATTCATAAATGACATTTAAATGGTAAGAGGAAATTATGGCAGAAGTCTTTTGATAGGAAACAATTGTACAGTGGGTGGACCAGTCAGTTTGCTAGTAAGCCACGTGTGTTTTCATTGCGGTAACTAAACGTGGCGCTTTCCGTTTGGTGTAAATGATCACGACTGTCGGCTGCTTTGCTTGATTAATGCCGTGACGTTAAGATAAATAACTTGTACGACAATGGGGAAAACGGATAAGTTGAATAGGTTTTAGTTTCCTCAAGAGGTCATATTTAGTCCAGAGTACTTTGTAAGCCGAAAGAAAGCCTGGTGCTGAAAATCTACAATTTTATCACTTGGTTTTTTCTGAAAAGTGCAAACACTCACGTAACCGCTAAGGATCCAGGAGTAATTAAAATGATTCGCCGTGAATGTGACTGAGCTGTTTTTTAAACAAAAAAATTATTCTATTGGGTGAATGCAACCAGGTGGTGCATTACCAACGACGAAAAGAACCTACGGCCCCCAAACTGGCCAAATCCATCAACCACGCATCGTGCATTCCTAAAGCAAACCCACGTAAGATCGGAGTAAGTCGGCAAAATGACATCCCAGAGGAGATCGGGGAACTCATCATCTCCGTCACAAGTTCAGAAAAGAGAAGCCAAAACCCTTAGTTTGCGCAATGTATGCAATAAGTGGTTTTTTACGCCAACTCTATGTAGATGATACCCTGTGTGCAATCAGTCACTCAGACCAGATAGGTCAACTCAGTTCGCTCACAATGGAAACACAGCCAAACAACGGAATGCGCTTCTTGGACTTTCGGATGAAGGATCGTGAAGGTTCATTCGGTCTGACAGCATATAGCAAGGTGACGTGGACAGGGTGACACATTTGTTTTCACAGTTTCATGCCTCTTAAGGTGAAAAAGAACGAAATTAGATGCCTCATAAATAAAGCAAGTGTAGTGATTCAAGTACCTTCACAAGTGGTCCGGTGTGCTATAGCTTCACTTCCAGTGTCCAACCAATCAGGTGAAGCCGCACCGTGACTGTTAGATAGCATGGATGCAGCGAGATCGTTTTGTGATTGATTAGCACGTTATCTGCCAGTAAGTGCAAACCCCTTTTGTATATGAACGAGATAATACCAACCAAAGATGGCAGAATACATTCCCGCCGTTCTTGTCTGCTATTGTCGTTCCTCAGGGCGCGTGGTCCGGTTGAGAGTTATTTCTTTACGTACGACCAGCAGGGTGGATACGATTTTTACAACAAAAAGAATATATGTTCGGAGGACACCAAAGCGGAAGAACTCCAAGTGGTACGAGGCATTTTTATTCAAAATATCTACCTGGTCCACCCATTTGGTAAGATGAACCTGATGCGGGTGAAAACTACAAGAGTCTGTGGTGGAAAGAAAACCAGTATTCATAACTTTGCCATTTGAAGGTTTTACATTGACAGGGATTGAGCAGAGGTTATCTGGAGTTATCTGGAAAATATTTCACGTAGCTAATCTTCGTATATTGTTCCACTCCAGACCAGTGGTACTTTTGCAGTGATTCTGTAGCCGCATTCTGTGTTTATTCATTCACTTGTTCCTGTGGTACAATGTATATAGGCCGCACGACCAGGCTTTTGTCTGAACGTGTCCGGGACCACCCTCCTGTATGGTTGAACACCGGAGCAACTAAGTCACTCGTTAGCTCGGTCGTTTCACACATGCTTCAACCTAATTGCACAGTAAACGTGTCCAAGGCTTTTCATGCCCTAGATCAGGTCCGGGGCCGACAATCAAGACCAACACAGAATGTCGCACCCTGGCCGCTCCCCCTATTGTGTGCTCAAAAACAATTTCTCTCTGTGTGTGTGTGTGTGTGTGTGTGTGCTCGTAAGCTGCTCTGGCCCATCCTCCAGCCCACAACAGGCCGTAGACCAGATGGAAACTGACATGACGTGAAAAACAATCCACATCCGGTTTTGATTTAAGCCTGGATTACAATTGTTTTCTTACTTTTTTGTCACCATTTGTTTAATTGATCGAGTCTCTTAGCTTGTCGTAATATATTGTGATGTAACGACATGAGTATGAATAACTGAAAATGAGTTTTTTTTACCTATCCGTGTTCTCTAAATGTGTTCAGTGAGAGTCATCGGACAATATTTAGAGTAAGGTTTTGCTCAATCTATACTAGTATACATCTCGAGAGCAGTATTTATTTTCTGTTCAGAATAATAACCTGATTTCCACGAAGAAAACGATTGCAAACACACATATATCTCATTCCTTGAGAACAGAAGCTGTGGGGTGCGTAGATTTTACGAAGACAGTGAGAAACTGATGGTCCGTTTACATCACTTGCACAGCTGAGAATTGAGATTGACCGGCTAATGCGCATTTCATCGCTTTCGCGTGAATGATTTGGAATACGTTGCTGCGATTGATGCAGTGCCTCTCTTCCCACAGATGCAACGTTATGGATGTAATCGGTGGGATTGGATGAACCAATGATTTTGGCTTATTTTATTTACATTAGAGCATAGTGGATTGTACGTAGTCAGCACTGCGCGTCTGGTTGTACGGGTGAACCAAACACTTCGGTGTAAAGTGCGGGAAATTTTGAGCACTAAGACAATAGTTCTAACGTTTGTTATCCCCTGTCACCCCGCTTGGATTGTGGAAGAGGTAAGTTTCAGAAAAAGGAAAGACCATCGATACAACCTCGAAAGCTGAACGCGAAACCTTGAAACGAATATGTCACTCATACGGTAAATATGATATTGATCCGGATGATAGAAATGCTGTTTACCAGCTTAGCAACCGGCTGCTGGCTTGGTGATTAGAAACCTGGTGCTCGGGATTCATTAGAGGCTTGTGCTACCTAAATTCTAAAGTTCCAGAAAAGTTCCGGGATAATTGGTTGGCAATCTTTGTACATCATTCTGGTTTTGTCTATATCACATCAGCAATGAGCGCTCGGATAACACTAGATGATTTAATGGTTCCCCATTGGCTACCTTATCAGCACACTGCCAGTGAGCGATGAAGACCTCCATGAAAAGATGCTCCAATTCAGCGTGAACTCGTCACGATGATAAGCCCCAGCTATTCGCTTACTCGTCGCAGATCGACTCAGGCCCAATACCCTACTGACCGTCCTTGGGTAGTCCACAAAACTGGACTAGGTCCAAGCAAGGGGGCAGTCGGATTCAGAATTCGGGAGAACTCCGTTAGTAAATTAAATATCATCCCAGCTACCCAAGCGTCCAATTTTCCGGCAGTAAGACCCAAAGTATTCTGATTTCTCAATGAAAGGCAAGTAGTGTAGTAGCAGTTTCGAGGAAAAGGTGGTCGTGTACCAAACCTTTTCGTGGGCAACAACGGAGACGCTATGTCGATCTTACCACGCACATAGCTACGGTTCTGTTAACGGAAAGTGGGCTGATGTGAGTATTCAACCACTAGTATAAAGATGTTCCCATGTGAAATAACCATTCACTTAAGTTTAACTCTTCTAACCGTCAATCTCACAATTCACTGTGTGCTCATTTTGGTTCCTACTTCATAGTATCTTCCAATAAAGAGCAAAGTGAATAGAGGTGTAAAGAGAAAGCGAATAGAAAAGAAAGTTTTCGGTGGAAATCCTTTAGATAAAACAGTCTTCCACATGGAACAGTGGTCAGCGGTAGATTTCACTCAAGAATCGCTTGCGTCTGAGCGTTTCGTGAGTGAAAAATCTTTCATCCGATAGCAACTATTCAGTTCCGTCCAACTAACTCTAACCGGAAGACTCATCTGGCTTCGAACCATCTCACTGTGTTAACGGAAAACAAAAAGCTCACATAGGATACAAGAGTCATTGTAACCAATCATCGCACCGCATAATAAATTATTCAAACTGGCATCGCGTAATGTCTCTTCTGGTTGATTGGTTCGTGATGTAGCCAGTCACTACTTGACGGGAATTCTTTCTCGTTTCATCGATCCGTCGTCTTGTCATTCGTCTGTCCGTTCGCTCAAACTCTGACCTGGATTTTGGACAGATGCTGACGAACTAACCTCTAACGTGACTTGGCTGTCTATCAACGATGGCAAGCCCATGCCCACCAGTTTCGTTCAAAACTTGGGTCATTACATTTCGGTACAACCATTTGCCAATGTACGTATTTAGACATTCAGACGGGCCAAAATTAAGGCTTCAAACGTACGGGTACATTAAATTTTGATGAATATGGCCAACCACTGCCTGAAAAGGTTCCCGAAAGGTCATTCACAGTGGCTGCGGTCTACCATCAGCAGGTACTTCGTTTCTAGAATGATCAAGTGAGTTGTTTGTGAAACGCTTACATCTAGACCAAATCATTTCATGGGGCTTTTAAAGAATATCTGGAAAATGCCAGTCGTTTCATTTAGAAAGTCCATTTTGGAGAAACAACTGATTTTCAATAGTTCACATCAAAACTGTTTTTAAACTACACGGAAACACTAGACAAAAGATAATGCGGATAGACATGGAAGAAACACCAATCATGAGCAGCAGTTTTGTCACAGTTAAATTACTCTTGTTATGTGATTGGTTAGTTTAGCTTACGCCCTCTAGGTGACAAGACGGTTTTCCCTACGTAGAGTACCTATTTCTACATCGTCCACAGCCAAGTACCTCGGTGTTTTACTTCCCCCTAATCTGCCCTGGTCTATGGACGTCATTGAGGTGCTTTATAAAGTTAGAAAGTTGTTCGTTTTCTCTCTCAGTACCCCGTAAATGGGGTTCCGAATTGGTAACCACTTACATTGTTCCCCACTGGCTTTAGTGCTCTCCAGTAATCTTTCCTGATTTACTGAGAAAGGACTTTCATTTGACCATGAGATCCATAAACACACATCTCTAGGTGTAGTGACATATCTAGTTATACTCGTTGACACCGTCGTAAACAAGCAACCTTGTGCTTGTGTCAGTATCTCTTCTAACATTCTCTCTGATTTCTATCATCCCCGACACAGTGGACTTACAAAGGCTGTGTCTACATCCTCCACACAAGCTCACAGTCCAAAATCCTGTTTAACCGCACCTCTATATGTCGAAATTCAGTTTTGTCCTATCTCTCTCGTTTGCTTCCTGATCGCACGAAAGTTTTCTCAGAACTGTGAAACAGGTTGTATGTTGAACGTTAATCCGATTTTTTACTCTGTTCTTTTTCTTTCGTTGAAACTGTGCATAGGTTGCATTATTTTATTCACACAAACTGTGTAAAATGCTGAAAATCCACCCTTTTGGGCGTATGCACCAACTACCGACTTGACTTGATTTGAGTCAAGCAGTGATCCGTTCTGTCAATTTTCTACGTCACCGCAGCTGCAAGTGAACTGATAGACAGCATGCATAACATTGGGATCAGCAAGACTGTTTGAGTGATTTTGATTACGTGATCATTAGATCATCCGTGGTGAGCTCGACTGCGTCACTGTGTACGTGTGTCCTATAGCTGATTTAAGATTTCGATTTATCTGATTAAATGAATGGTCTCCTTGAAACTTTCTTCCTTTCAGCCTTTATTGTTTTGTCGTGTGCCAGTCTTGGTTTCTGATTCAGTATGCCAAAGTTTTCGGGGTAACAACCAGTTGATAGTATTATTTTTATGAACTGTTCTTCATTTGCAACTTATCTCCTGCACATATTTTATGTGCTTCTTTGAACAGAGTTCTGACCAATGCATGTTTGTGAGCTACTGGTGCTCAGCTCGATGATTATAAATGGCGTTCGCCCAAAGTTGCTTTTCGGCAAAGTTTCATGCAGACACCTGGTCAGTACAATATTTAAGAAAGCTAGAACTGTTATCATGTTCTGAAACCGAGAGGTTAAGATGAATAGGGTTAAAGTTGTTACGAGCATGAGTAAAATGTCACTCAGTTGAAAAATTAGAATACCATCCATATACTGTTCGTAAAGAGGAAATTAGGAAATATTATCACAAAGTTTTCCTTTACTTGAACAGTAAATACCACCTGCATTCCACTATTGTTGCACAATGATCATCTTTGAAGTGAAGACCAGTTGGCTACCTAAAAGGAATTGTAATCATCCGGAGTCCCAAAGCAGTATCACACTCGTCTCCGATAACAGTTGAATTATAGAGGATATCCACAATGATTATTGCTCCATATCTCAAACCATCGATGGATTTATTTTAACTGCCTAAGCTCCTGCCAGTCACATAATCTTGACTCAAAAAGAGATTAAAACCCATTCAGTTTGATTTTCTCATGTTCATATGAACTTATCTTCATCCCATTGTCAAATCTTTAGGAGAAGTAAACAAAAAACTGCTTCTGAAATGATTCATCCGTGTAATATCAATGCTGAACTTGTCATAGAAGGAAGATCTCTAACATGGGAATCGATTATTGCGCAGGTAGTAATCCGTGTGACTCACTTTCGTGCACCTCGATGCCAGTTGGTGTTTACGTGTGACATTGTCTCCCTCCAGATTGCAAACTCCCAGATTCGCAGCAAAATTTCTCAGGAAATAATTCTGATTTGAACGAAAATGTTATCCTTAAAGAACCTCCCAAAGTGCAACAGACCCTCTACAATCGAGCAAGAAGCATTCCCACGGGTATGTTACCAAGCAGCAAAAAACATCACCTCAGTGGTTATTAGTTCAAGAGGGCCTGTAGTGTCACTTATGTTGGTCGAACAACGAAGCTTTGGTCGAAGCACATCTAGAAGCATCAGCCACGGTGAATTTAACTCAGGGAGAAAGGTATGGTTTCCAGCTCAAATACTACTCTTTTACTAAGATCCGGTCATTCGACTGGAATAGAAAACTAGTTCCGTGCTGTGTACATAGAGTTGCGTAATGAATCTTAGGCGATTAGATGCCGAACACTAGAGATGGCTGAAGCGATCTGTATGCGAATCAACAGGCCCGATCTATGCTTGTAAAGGAAACCGGTACACACCCTCGAACTTCCATGGCCAAAGACCGATGACTTCACCCGGGATCGTTTTGTCAACTGTGCCACTAATTGTCCATACGATGATATTCACCACATCCTCCTTATTTCCCTTTGTAAATCAGCCGAATGACCGACTAAGTAATTGGTAGTCCTACTGGCTGTCCTCGTATCCTCCCTCTTTTCTGGTGACAAATAAACGTGATTGCAGAGCCCTGAAATTGAATCATCGAAAACATATGTTCGCTCACACTAGGTGTTTTGATGTAAATATATAGGACAACTTTTTTTTGTTGTTGAATAAAATTGGTCATGCACTTTGCATTGGGATATGATATCCGTTAGAATAACCAGACCACTGAGTTTGGTGAAGTCTGATCACGTTAACCGAGTCATATCTGGGTCGGTTAGTGTAATAGTGATACAGACTTTGAGTTGATTTGAAGGTTTCTGTCCCACGTTAAGACCTTGATATTGTTCTTCTGTCAAGGTGACCCCGACACTGGTGAGATCAACGGTAAACGGTTTTCGGTATCAAACTGTGGTGAACTTTGAGATCGCGCTGCGCAGTATAACGACTATCAAAATGCATTCAATTTCGCTTCGAAGCACGCCAGACAGAATCATCATGCAAGTAGGTCAGAAATGTCCCGGCGAGAAAAAGCGGAAGACCGGTTGATAATAATATTATGCAGCGGTGTATACGGGGGAAAAAAATCAAAATCCTTAATCACTGGCGAGAGTCCCAATGCAAGATGTTTTAGAAGTCCACCTCGAATCGGAGCTGATTAGGAACACAACGGTAGCCCTTCGACGGTGAGGATTTTATTCAAAGAGCACCTGGGCTTCTCTAGCAACGCTGGCCGCCAAGGCCCGAGGCGATCTTCTATTGCTAGGCAATTACAAAGATATATTATTATCATTCTACTTGGAACAACCAATCTCTATGTGAACACCTTGTGGAGCCGACTTAACAGACGACGCAATTTCGCGACAAAAACCTCCCAAGATGATACTCCACCCTTTTTCGAATCAGGTACGATGTGGATGGTGCTATATTGATTCCATGAAACTGTTTTGGTCTTAAACAATGAGAAAGCAGGATATTCAAAACGCCTGTTGACTGAGTTTACCATGTTTAATAGTTGAAAAACAAAAATTTGCAAAATCCTTTGTAAATAGCACCTTAAAATGGTAATACTTTTTAAACTACTTCCTTTGGAACATCTCCCTCCTTGCTTGGAATGCGTCTCTCAGCGAGAAATAATTTGAGCGATCCCCACTAATGCTTTTTGATGAGAAGATAGACCTTGTGTTAACAAAACAAGACAAAAGAACTGCACAGTGCTTGCATGGCTTTTCAGTGGTAAATATGAGCTTTGATACTGCCAGATGAACGATTTTATATCCAGTCCAAATCGTCTACTAGTAGTACTGATTCAGTAACAAGGTATGCTTCGATCAAAACAAAGTTTGTTCCCAGTTGATCGATGACCCATTGATCGACCGTTCAATGAACTCGGATTACCACACATGTTAGCTACGGATGATCTGATTCTCGGAAGCAATAAAATAAATCTCTCCATTTGAATTCCCGCGTCCAGAGTATGCCCGTCCTGCCTGAAAAACTGTGTATTAGCGAATTCATCTGTTTCATCGTCCATACGAAACTTGATACCCGGTTTGAAGCTGATCTTACACTAGATTATGAAGTAAAAGATTTGTCTCTATTTTTAGCCAAGGTTGAAGGCCTTCAATGTAGATTTCATCCTCACTTGTTCTCTCTCTCTCTCTCTCACACACACACACACACACACACCTACTTTGCATTATTGAATGGTGAGGACCTACCGTGAAACTCGAAATGCCACTGTGGTTTCAGTTGGTCTAACGGTTATTTATTCGAATATCATTCGGAGATTAAGCATTCCAATCTAATTAAAGTGAATTTATATTTATCACCTAGTGGATAAACCACCGAGTAGATCCTGGCAATCCACGGTGTTGTGTTTACTTGTTGAAAATGCTCAGTAAGCAATGAGGTTGGCAGCACTGTGTGAGCATTTTTGTATTTACCCGTGGTCCGATAAAGGACCCCCCCCCCAAGGGTTTCACGTTTCACAGGTTTCATTTTGCTGATTCTTTGTTGGCACGAGAGTAGGTTGGGGGGAGGGGGGGGGGGGTGAGGGAGAGTAAGCCTCGTAATTGAAGGGCATTGGGTGAGGTTCATTTATCTAAATGTTTTAGGCTGAAAAGTACTTTCAAACTTTTACTGGAAAAAAAATCTAAGACCAGAATACAGAAAAAGGAGGCTTGTGAATCTTTCGTTCAAAAACGATTTATCATCATTCACGCACTAGAGACTTTCTAGCTGAGCTGTTTTACTCAATTTATCCGTCACAAACGGCCACTGTCTATGTGATTCCGCTTTTGTTACCATTGACAACACGAACAACCTGGTGATATCAGTTTACTTGAAGCTCATACACTCACCCATCAAGGAGACCATGGTTGTCATAAACATACAGGTACGCTTCAAACTGTAGTGACGTGTTCAATGCTGTGCAGATTGGCATTCACGTGGACAGAAAACTGTTCAACTTCAGCCTAGATAACATTACTGGTAGTAGGTACAAAGAAAGATTGTACTGAAAAAGGCTTTTCGAAGTACAGTGCATACTCGGCTGAGACGCAGTGTAGTCCTAAATTCACCGATAGTGAGTTGAACATTGGCACACGATGGAAAGTCATTTACCATTATCCAAAGTATGTGGCATCCACAACTGCAAACTACACTTTGAACGTACCAGTATCCACCCATTATCCATCCAAACCGAGCCCTACGACTGAATGGCCTGTCAATCGAAATTGTCCTGGATCTTAAGTCTCATGGCTCCTCTATCCTGCTAAACGGACAAGACGCAGATGATGTCACGGCGCGCAGTGACGCTGCCCAATTAGCTTTTCTGTAGTTCCAAAACACCTTCTGCCGGCGGAACGAGTTTAGTCTTAAGACTAAGCTCAGGGTGTTCAACGCCGCAGTTAGACTAGTCTTACGCATATGGCCGCGAAACGTGGACTTTAAGAGCCGAGGATATCAGGCGACTAGAAGTTTTCGATCATTGATACCTGAGATCTATCTTAAAATTGAAGCGGAGTGACAGAATCTCAAATGAAAGTATTCGAAATCGCTGCCGCATAGCCCGTCCTTCAAAGTGTAAACAACTCCACCGACTGCAGTGGTTTGGTCAAGTACTCCGTAAACCTGACCATGCCCTCAATCAGCGTTGTCCTGGCACCATCTCCATGCCCACACTGGCGTCGCCGACGAGGAAAACAATCAAAAACCTGGCTGGGTACCGTTTTCGAAGACGTAAATCAGTTTGACCTTCGTATGGTGTACGACACTCACCAAAGAAAATTGAGCTTGATAGACGTCTGCAAGGAATTTACTGCCAACCGTCCGGCATGGACAGCCACGATCAGAGACATTCATGAAACCGGCTTATCCTCTCCAATGAACCAGCTGCTGCAAAGCAAGGTAAAGTAAGTTGAGTACAAGGGCATATTTTCATTTTGAAATATGGTTTGGTGAATGTGACAAATTCTGAGTTGATCCAAAAGTGATTCTTGAGTGATCGAGACGAGATTCAAACCCACGCGTTCGTTACCCGCGTGTGCTCTACCAGCTCTAACCATGATATAAAATACTTGCTACTTATATGGTAAAACATTTCATTATTTAACCACCTTTGATGTCAGCAAAAGGCGGTTTTGCAGTGCTCTGACAAACACGTGAATGCGACCGATCAGGGGCTTCCGAAAGAGAAAAATTGGCCGTAGGTTGGCAGATCCGAATCTGAGACGAATTGGTAGAATTTTATTGCTCAATAACACAGCATAGTCGAAATCGTTGGTAGGTTGTCTACGTTTCGGTCACTACGGGTAACCTTTTTCAAGACTGATTTTACAACCGAATGAAACGACCTGGTATATAATCCACCGGGCTGATTGTTGGATCTACTCCGGTCAGATTCTTTCGTAATACATTCAATGTTAGCTGTATTTCGGCACCCACGTTAAGGCCGAAAAGTCAAACACATTCGACATAACTATATTCATCCGTATCAAGTAGATTCCACTTCCTAACTTACAGTTCTCTTTAGAGGGCGAAATTTCCTAAGTTCCACAATGTGATCTTAGACCGATTTTTGAAACTAATCACCTGATTCCTGACCAGTACGTGGATAAGTACACAGAAGTTCTGTCTTCAGATCGATCATGGAGCGAAACTTCGTCACAGCTCCGAAGAATTACCCATTACCGTGAATTCAGCGATCAATCTGTCGTGATCGAACGCACATCACATGTTTGCATACAATTCAGTCTAATAAAGTGTAGGGGAACAAACAAACGTGTTTGCTCAAACTCGCTACTACAGGATACAGAATTCTTCCATCACTGGCTTTTAGGGGTGGCAATTTGCTGACCGCACAGCTACAGACTCCTCTGATGGACAGGTCCTCCGCAAGAAAAACTGGTACTTGGATGTTGGACTCACAATGGTTCGTCCCGAGGTTCGAATCTAACTGGGAGCTTGGGAGATGAGCACTTGGTTTGATAATTCCCAACAGGAATGAGACAGTAGTATAGTAATTCCTTGGTTTCCAGTGGGTAGTTGGGCTTGGTTACTGTAAGACGAATTGTTTTGAATCAAATCCAATCCTCTACTACTTACATCAAACATGCCTGGATTTGACGGCCTCCATCTCCCAAAAGGGTTTTTACCATGTAAGTAGTAGTTGTCACAGAGAAGATCGAAAACAAATACTTCGTCACAGTGGTCGCACAATACAAAAATGATTTGATTAGGTCATGTTTAAAGATTTATATATTCTGTACCGTCAAATTATTCTCTTCGAGAAACTAGGAAAAGTAGATCAATGTCAGTTGTAAAGTCATCATTCATTATGAACCCTAATTTCTTTGGTCAGAATTCTGTCTCCGCTGCTCCTTTTGCTTTCGTCTCACTGTTTGTAACTTGCCGTGTTCTTTCTGTCCTGAAATGAAACACGGCAAACAAAGGTGGAAATTTTCCAGTTTCCGGAACAATACACCGAGTTACGAGCAACGTGAGAAGACGAAGTCGAACCACATGAAGGTCTTAATTGTGACCGACATCACGCGTGAACCTTAGTGACAAGAAGAAAATCTGTGGCATACCCCTGTCAGTTCGTTTGACACTCAGTGCACTGAACGTGTAACAATGGTGCTAAACAAGCGAAATAACGGAATGGGAGGAAACAATCCTAATGAAGAACGTGAAACAAGGGCCAACACAGTTAGATGCCTACGTCTTGGGTTTTGATACCAAATTTAAAATACTAAACCCGGCATCATATCAGATTGAAAGTCCACCAGACAGTCAGGGGATGTGCGCACAGTAAGTAATATATAAAAGTAACGTTTTTCATCGAGGGCGGGGGAGGGGGGGGGGAGCGCGTGCAAGTGATCAGAGCTTAGGACGAGCTGAACCGGTGTGCTTGGGAAGCAGGCGAGGCACATCTAACACCACTGGCAATCATCCCGGAAGAGGACGCACTGAAATTACAGTACAGGTTTCCTCTGGCCATCAGCCCAGGCCTCAGAAACACCATCCACAAAAAGACTGTTAAAAATGAGATTTTTCTCAATAGGTAGGAGCTTTGCCAGCTGTGATTTAATCGAGACTTTCAAATTTCTGAAAGCAGTGTCTAGAACGACTTAAGCTCTGTTCGTCCTCAACGAAAACCTGATCATGAGAATTGAAGAAGCTCAGAACTTTCAGAGGCATCGAGACAAACTTTTCTCACACGTGGGTAGTTATTACATGGAATAAACTCCCGACTAAGGTGATTTACTTCCGCACAGTTCGTGACTAGCTTGGACAGGGTTCTCCATCCTCCTCGAATACCTAGCATTTTTCATCATTCCCCATTTTTGTTCTCATTTAACTAGTTATCTTACAACCTCCACTTCCACCTCATCAAAATTTACTGTCTCCTCTACTTCGTTCATTTCATTTCACGTAGTTGAATGTGTCAGACGCTGGTGCAATTGTCTTTACCTAGTGTTTCCTCAAGCCATGGTTCCTGCTTATTCCAAATTTGATCCCTAACTTACGGTCCGAAATCGTGATCGTCAGATTCCAGATGCCGGGGAATCTCACTGCAGTCTAAGCAGCGTGAGTTGCTTAGGCTCGCCCGAGCAAGAATCTCTGGACTCTAGTTGACCAAGCCACAATTCCTGTGATCCAATGTGACCTGGTCCGAGCCGAAAAAATACACGTTCCTAAATCCACCGAGTTTCCAACTGTATAGGATGAAACGCGTCGAAAACGTTGGAATTGTCTTCACCAGTGCATTTCACATGTTGTGAACTTCACGGATTAGATTGTTCTTGTCCAATGCCCACAGCACTGAGGACCTACATGTGTTAGAACTCGAACCAGCATATATGAAAGAATTACTATTGGGTTTTGTTTGACCCCAGTAGGTAAAATTTGGAATGTAGAATCCTGTGTACCTTTTTTATGATAGCTACGCAAAACCACGTACGGAACGCCCATAACAGTAGCAATCATATTTATTTAAAATAGTCGTCGTATTCGAATAAATATTTCCCATAGTTGAATTTGACCAGCAACATGTTCTAGAGAAAACGGAACAAACTTCAGTGAAAAGAAAAGCTTACAAATGAGTAGATCTGTTTACGTTCGAGCGATTTGGAAAAGCAATACCCAGTCTGTGCATGTTCCACACAGAATCTGACAAGAAATTCATCGCGGTTCACACACTCTTGGTGGGTACCTCAGCTTGTATTGGATCAATATCCTGGTCTGTGTGCTCTCTAACTCTACTGAAACGCATGTACCGCAGTTTATGCAGACTACTTTCGACAAAAGTAGCACAACCATTTTGATTAAAGAGGTATTGGAAGTCGCACTGGTCCAGTTGTCCTGACCGATTCCGAAATTCTAGACGTCATAATCATTTACTCATCAAATTATTGGTTCATTTCCACCCGGATCAAGTTAATCCACAATCGTCGTATTATCCCCACAAGTTGTTATTAATTGCATAAATAAGTTCATAAATCTGCTATAGAAACTGTGGTACTGATTACCTGTAACTATGTATCCATTGGTGATGGCTGAGCTTGGCGTTTAGGTCGCAAACTTTCATGACCAGTCGAGCTAACATCATCGGTGCGCAGATCACCTCGACTGGTGATGCAAAGTTTGCGACCTAAACGTCAAGCTCAGAGATCATCAACGGATGCAAACTACCAACCTGAGCTATAGACAACACCAATATTCAAAGTAATTGAAAACCTGTACCTATTCTTTTTTCGTTGTCAAAATATTATGGACTGAGTGTATGAAATTGAACATTCATTTGAACTTGTATGTCCGTTTTGAATTCACCTGATTTGATATCGGATGCAAATTTCCAATACGAGACCGTAGGCACTAACACGGCTCAAATTCATCTTCTGATACAAGGCCACTACCCGAATCATATTGGTGAAGATTATTATTATTTTTCTTGGTTGGCTGTCTGTTGGCTCCACCATTCACGCACGAACCTCAGACCATCTGGACGGGAGTGAGGTAGCGCATTGGCAACACACACACACACACACGCCTTCATGGTAAAGAGGTTCGGGTTCAGAACCTGGATGGAGGATATGCACCACTGATGAGCTGTAACAAGAGCAAATCTCCATCATGGTGCTTCCGATTGCAGCGTTGATCCGATGATCAGAGGTTTATGCGGGAAGAGTGAGGTCCAAAGGCCAATCAGCCAGGCGAAGTATTACCAATCTCACACACTACTCTCAAGTAGTTGTGGGATAAACTGTTATTATTGTTCGGATGATGATTCATCAAACCGCTGTCTCCAGGCACATCATCATTCCTAATTTAATGATGATCACAATTAATGCTCCACTCTACATCAGGATCATGGTTGCCATTTGCGTGAAGCAGGCTTGTGAAACCATGATTTAGTCCTCACATCCACTAACTTGATTTAGAAGCATGGATTGGAAATATCTCCTCCTTCGTTGTCTTCCTCCCTACCCCTCTCCGGCACTGGTTTTACAGTACTTGCCGTAGTTCAAAGGCGTTGAGCAACAGTTTGAGATAATCATCATCATCATCGTACAGCGTTAAACAGTAGGGTAAGCCCCACTGACCACTGCCTTTCTCACCATCTTGTACGTTGAATAAGAAAGTATGAATATTCAAGATGGACAGGGAGTGGACCTACACGGGTAGCAAAAGGAAAGAATGCCCTAGTAGCCAACACACGGAATACACAATCTAACTGTACAAACGCACATCGATCAGTCATTCTGATTCGATAGAAAGTGACAACACGATCGCCACTGTTCGCGGTTCGCAGCCATATCCTTCAGTGTCTCTAGCCAACTGGTTGACGGATCTTTTGGACCCCAACCACGAAGACGTGAATCACCTACTTATCCTAAGTTTCCTGTACATTTCCTCATTCCTCGTTTCCACGTCATCTGTTGACCTTCACGTGGTCTCTTCCACTCCCTAGGAGGAACGGAGAATAGGACACGGTATGGTAGACGTGTGTTTGCAATACGTAACACGTGTCCCAACCAACGAAGTCTACTAAGTTGGATACGCTGTGACAGAACGTTCTCTGAATTAGTACCCAATACTCGCTTTCTGAACTCATCATTGCTCACTCGGCTATTCCACCCAATCTTAGCGATACTACGTAACCATCGGTGGTCGAAAACCTGAAGACGACGAATATCTTCAGCACGCAGACTCCAAGTTTCGCAACCATACAACAAAACTGAACGCATTGCGGCACAGTACACAAGACCTCTCAACCTCAGTGAAATATCAGGTGGGCACCCATTGACCTCTCAGGTATATTTGCATCTTCGGCTTAAAGAAGCCATCCTGAATAGCCTCTTGGGTCATAGAGGAGAGCAAGCCATCACACCACGTCAGGGTGCAGTCTCGTCGTGATGACTAGTGAAACAGTTTGAAAGCATTGCAAGATTCGTAAGGATTCGCAAGGTTCTACAACTGCGGAAAAATATTTCAGTGCGCCCACCACAAACAGCCCTCCTGAGGGGAAGGCCCACAACAGGACTTTCTTTTATGAGCGATTCAAATAGCGAATGTGTGGTATATTTTTCGTATTTTCTGTTCATTTTGGCAATTGCCCTTTCCTCAGTCACGTGCCTGCGTCCCTAAAAACAAGAATTATTTGTGGTTTTTGAAAAAATCAGCGAACGGGGTTTAGTCCAACTGGATTACACAAATGATGGCAACGGTCCACAGTTAGTTTCAAGTCCCTTCTGCTAAGATCCTTTTGTCAGATTGTTTGCAAGCTTCTGAAATGACTGATCTGTTGTGTAAACTCTGTTTTATCCTCAATTTTTTTGGTTATTGTTTCACAAAGAATAGGTTTCGTGCACGTACTGTTAGTGATCGGGTTTGCCCGAAGCGTCATCTCGAACACCATTTGTTTTATGTGGACTTTGGTTTGTATACACATATACAAAAAGGATTCGTGAAATCACCGCATTCGGTGCAGTCAATCGTGCACGTATTGTGTGTGTGTGTGTGTGTGTGTGTGTGTGTGTGTGTGTGTGTGTGTGTGTATTCATATGTATGCAGAGAAAGCCTGCATCTGAATTCGGTCCAGTAGAACCAGTGCGACTCCAGGTAATATAAATACCAGATATGGAATAGTTCGCCTCAGATTACGACGCGTTGACAGCCACAAGAACACTCGAACGCAGAACTGAGAGAACACGACTTGCGTGAACACCGCCCGATGTATAGATGTTTTCTCTGTAAAAACGATCAGTTCGTTTATGTCATATTTCACAATCGTTCTATCGTATTCTTATCATCGTTCTCTGGAATAGGTTCCTCTGGTCGTCTTCTATTGTATCCAGGACATGTAAACATCTACGACTTATTGACAGAAGATTAAAAAAAAACAGTTCGCATCGTCTCCAGAGCTTTCGGCCTCAGTGCACCGCACTGGTATCATGCGGTGAATCAACACATTAGAGCAAACACGCATGGGCCCCAGTGCGGCGACAGAAAGACTAATGTGTTCGTCATCCTGAGTCAGAATTCACAGAATGCTTCACCATCAAGTTGGAAGTGCTTTGCAGATGGTTCGTTTACAAACTGAATGAAGCAGCTCTTGGGAGCCGATGAACAGCACCACAGTGATCAATTAGTCATCGCAGTAAACTTTAAACCTTTGCTGCCACAAGTTCAACTTTGGCCATCGGCAATCACTTTCCTACTAAACAGCCTTTCAATGCCCGCGATGCCCTTGAATAATTTTATATTATGAAGACAGTGAAAGATTAACAATACCATCATTACATACAATGCAGTATTATCGATCGTTCAAATAGACAGTCTGAGTATTGTGGTTTGTATATTTCTTATCTACACAGTATAACCCACAACCGAGTAAAGTATTTTTATACTGTTCAAGAACAACTCTGAATGTCAGATTTGAACCGACGATTTTGTTCCCAAACGAAATCCGATATTTGAAGAAATAACTTCACATATACTCCTAATGTAACAAAGAAAGCAGGACGGATGAGGCACGAATGTATTTGACCAGCCAAACAGGTCCAGTTTCTTTTCCAGACCGCGACCCAGCAACATCGATCTTCCGGCTGCCTGTGGCCATCAGCTTGATTTTTTGATCGCCAGTTGTGTTTAATCTATTCAAGAAAATATGACCAGCAGTGAGAACGGTTGTCTCAAACGAGTTTTCAACCCTGCCGCTCTCAGTCGATGATCACTGCGCTACGTCCGCGTGACTTGATGGTTTGATCAAAGACGAGGACAGCAGTCCACTTCATATTACTTTTCAGTAACTTCCTAAAAATAAATTTCATAGTAGTCGTTTTCCGTCCATAACACAGCACAAAACAACGGACCGCGACCTCGGACAGGGTAGAGGCTCGACCAGTTAGAGACCGTCGTAGAGGGAAATTTGCCTAATAGCGGTGAGATTGGAACCGGGGCTGTCCTAGCACGGGTTCGGATTCCGCCAGTCTGAGAAGCATTTACATTATATCGACGTGTACGCATATGTTACCAACGGATCTTATTTCAAAGTTTGACTTGCTGGTCGTATTGGCAGTGACTGACACAATTTAACCTGCTATAGAAACCAACATGTCAATCTTATTCACAATATTTCAATTGAATTCACCAGCCTCACTGATCGTTTTATTTATATTTTCTCACAACATTCGGTATAGCTGTTTTTGGTGTTAATATGTTGCAAATCATGAGCAACCCCATAACAAGCGTTTTCAAAACAACAAACCTAAAATCAGATTGGTGAACAAGCACATTCTTAATTGCGCCAACGCAACACAATATATGTAACCAGATATATGCGACATACGGTAAAGGAACAAAAGTGTCACGGACTGGTGTTCGCGTCTGATCTGACCCGATTCCAGTATGCGGTAATCCATTGACATCCGATCCCGGATGAGTCTTTGTCATATAGGCTAGGAACGCTAATCCACAGCACTCACTGCTTTTGTTGCATTGCATTCTACCTCATTTTATTACTGTTTTGCTGATTTTAGAATAAGTTGCTGTTCATTTGTTCTTTACCATGAGAATAAAGAAATAAAACAAAATGACAAGAAAACAACAAAAAATGTACGATGAAAGGCAAAAAAAACCAGTATCCTTTTATCTCTTGGTAACTGTTTGCTTTACTATATTGCACGCCCCTTCATCTATTTTTTAATTTTTGTGGTTACTTTCGCACCTTGCTTGATCTTGAGTCGGTATATATATATATATATATATATATATATATATATATATATATATATATATATATATATATATATATATATATATATATATATATATATATATATATATATATATATATATAAAACTGCACTAAAGTTGCTCGTGCTACTCATTCCAGCATATCAAAAAGTAGTGAACAGTTCTGAATACAACAAGGGAGATGTTCCTGAATGAGTTTTGTTGAGTATGGATATCGTTGACCTCATCAAATTGTTCTATTAGTCAACCGACTAACCAACTTGTGAAGAAAAAACTGATTGCGTTCATTCCCGAAGTAACAGATGTGATCCCACCCTAAACGAGTTACAAACACTGGTCAATGGCTGTGATGCAGTTGACGTTCTAGTGAGTAAGATATCAGTGATTTAGAGAGCATACCCGAATGCTCGTTGTAAGATTTTCATTTAAGCCCGCTCTAGATCATTTATGATTACGTCACCGAATCGCGTAATGGGTGTCATTTGGTTGGGGGCCGACACCAGTTCTAGATGATGGAAGTTGGTTTTTCAACAGGTCACTTGTGGGAACTAAACGATGGATGTTAAAATTAAATCACTACAACTACTCCGGGTGTCACCAAATGTCGGTAGACATTCGCCATCCCGTGAACACAAAGCATCTCTCGACCTATTTCCAATTTCGGTGGTCACTCCACTAGCTTATCCCAATTTTTTAACAGAACACATTGCTCAGGATGTTTTCTGCAACTGACCGAAAAATATTGGCGAACCATCTTGACACATTTCTTAAACTACACCTCCCAGTTTCATACCCTCGTATTGCAGTAATCTACAAGATCAACGAGTATAAACTTCTCAAGCTAGTACTGTTTGCTTTTATCATGGTAGTCATGACCGCGTGAATGCCAGTTACGCGCTACATTTCCCTCTGTCACGGTTCTGCCATATATTGTGTCGAGACTTTGTAACGGTCATTTTCAGGAAACGATTTCGTACACCATGAGAGTGGTTACCTGATCCTCGACGATGCGTGGAACTGCGGTGATTATGTGCACTACTCGCATGCAATCCGACAAATCGCATGTATTTGTTTTGCTGACTGTCCTTCGAACTTCACCTTTCACGCACAAACCTCAGGTCATCCGACCAACCTGCACTCGGAGAGTCAGCAAAACAAATATTCATCAATCCTACACACTACTCGCAAGTAATTAAGTGATTATAAATCCCGTGTAGGCTAATCACCGCACATTTGGTCAGAGTGCACCCCAATCATCGTCCATGCAACCGCAAACACGACGAAATACATCGTGCACGTATGGCTCACCTTAGTGCAACTTCGACATTGATTATCACAGTGCGCACACCTCGCTCGTATCACCCACTTGAATATCATGTGACAATGTTTGGCAATTTCGTGTCTACCAATCACTGTGCTCATGGATCAATGACTGTGTACAGATGTTTTTCGTTGCTTCTCCTTCAAATTGTACAAAACCACTACACAGTTTAGCTCACCAATCCTCATAACTCAGTGTTCTAGTTTTGGCTGATAATTCACTTAGTCGTACAACGGAACAAGTCAATGCATAAAGAGTGAAAATATGGCTAAGTAGGATACGAGAAAGAATCCTGCAGACGAATGCAGATTTTGAATGTAAATTAGCCGATGGCCACCGTATTTCATCGTGCCGCCTACTGTTTCTAACATACCTGTGGGCGTGTTGCGGACCCGAACTCAGATGCATATCACCTCGTTCAAGGCCAGGTTTAATGGTTAAGGTTTCTGTACCTTTTGTTCAACTTATTCGGACAACGCTGTGAAGACATTGATGCTCAAAAATCGAGAGCCTGTGTGTCTGTCTTTCGTCCGCAATGACTCCATTTTCGAGCGGTACGAGAGCACAGATCTGAACGGTACGGCGTACAAACTGGAAGGTTAACGGGCACAGTCCTTTCAAGACCCAGCAGAGATCGTTGAGACGACGCTCGCTCAATATTTATCAGAAGTGAAAGAACGGCCCAGGGTTCGAAAATCTCATATTCTGACGACAAAGTAAATAGTGGCAAACTAAATAAAATTGGCAATCCGAGAATCATCTTCGCCATGCGTACTGAATACGACTCTAAGCCAGACCGACAAACAGACGCTCAATCGACATCATCATAAACACACGCGGTACAAATGATGGGACCTGCCACATTTCTCTCAGTATTTTACGACCTGGGTCCGACTTACATGTTTCATCTATGCTCGTTTTGTTTAACTCGCCGAATTGTTGGCGACGGAAGAAGTAGTGGACCATGTGACTCTCCTGGTCCGTCGGTTTCATTCTATATAACGACTCGTGAACCATAGGCGGGTATATGATCTGACAACTGATTGACTCAATTTGAAAGAAGATAAGTGTGCCCCCGACAGAGAGGTAGTCACGTGCTCTCTACTCTTGGTTAGTACACACATTTGGACACACTCTTCTGAATGACAAATCAATCTACGATGAGTGTTGGCACAAAGAATTCTCCGTGTCTGAAGTCTTTCTTTTGACAGCTGAGTTACGGCGTGAAGATGCACTTCTTTACTGAGCTGAATTTCCACACTGCAGCATTTGCACCACCAACAGGTTCACACCCGATCAAACAAAGTGTGCGTGTCTGTTGCACGCTGTCGTATCAAAACAACAAGTATTAAATGCGTATTCAGAAGCCCGTAGCCTTCATTCACTTTCGATAATGGTTCATTCTAATAAAAATTTGTCACTCGATCAACTGGTCCGGACTCGGGGAAATCAAACAAACAAAAATGTGCACACAAACCTGCGTGGTCACTGGGATAAACAGTACGTAGAAGGGGACCCGTGGTTCTTCTCGGTTGACTCCATGATGAACCAACACTCTAACCTCGAAATGAAATGGAGAGGGATGCGTAATATGCCTTGGCAACAAATATTTCAACCCATCTCCTCATATTTTAGGAGTTTAGTTTCTTGGGGATTTTGACCGCAGTATGCGCTCCGTGAATATGCAGCGAAATGATCCGCGACAAATCGTTCAAATCAATATTTTTGTCTCCCCCAGCCAAACACTTTGTTTGTACAATGTATTCCATCGGACCGCTAGTGTCCAGAATCTCAATCACTGAGACCTAGTACTCAGTAAGAACAACAGGATCGTGAAGTCATGCGTATGGGTTGTTGAAAGTATTCGAACGAAGCGTCTGAGGTATAGGATCGGTCACCGCTTTATTAGTCGAAAGTGACTGTGACCAGGTTGATCGCGACATCTTTCTCCGTGATCGGATGTGGCACTGAACGGCTGTAAGATCACGCTGGTGCTCGTGCGGATTCCAACGCAACAGACTCAACTTTTGACAAAGGAATGACAGTAGCATATGTCCGCACAATGATCAAGTATCTAACATCGATACCACGTAGCAATCGCATTACGTTTAACTGTTCCATTTATTTGCCTAAAGATGAACAAACAAGTATTCGTCTAAGTCATATTGCTGCTTATCGAAGCGAATCGTTCACATACACAGTCAACATGGACGCCATCGAATATAATGAGTGACCAGATAGATAGAGAGGGACAGAGAGAAGGCAATCGATGACACAGGTAAAAATGCGGTTACACTATTACAGTAGTTTCCAGTGTTTTCGACCGTTGCCGCAGACGCACAGTCGATGTTGTTGTTGTTGCCGTGATTTGAATGATGGCACTGACTTCACGCGATTCACACGCACGCACAAGCAACGATAGGTAGAGTCAGATAAGAGGTCAAACGCAGTTAGACGATGGTGGGGCTTGGGTTTGATGATGGATGGATGAGTGAGTGAGTGAGTGAGACGGTCGAATGGAGGAGAAAATGAAAGAAAAAACGAGGTCGAATGAACGCGCGTGCTGAGTTTGGTCGGATGGAGAAAGTATTTCACTGTGCTCAGGGTAATGGGTAAATGAGTACGATCGAAAAGGAAAGACAAGGGAGAATTGTTAATAGTTGGAGCACAGCCCGCTACTAATCCACACAGGTGCGCCGAGCAACGTTGGACTCGTGTTGGTGCACAACTGCAATCGCTCGAACAGTGTACCATGACTCGGACACCTCAAACAGCCAGTGGAACAATGTGAAGAAAGACAAGCAGATGGCTACAACCACACACACAGTATCAAATGAATGGACAAACACGTGACTCAGCTGGTAAACAACACGGTTAAGGGGACGAAGGGAACAATCAGAAACAGGAAAAGTGAAGAAAACAAACAACTGGAAAAGTCAGTGAATGGGTATGGGAGTGAACGAAGAAATACTAACAATGAGTGAATAGAAAATCAGTTTGGTTGAGTACGTAAGTGAATTGTACGGATTAGGTTTTGGATGCATGAATGAGCAGCCAATATGCCGAGGTGCGGTCGTATCACGTGGGAAATCACAAATATACACATACACACACTCACCACATAGGTGAACGACGTTCTGGTCGGGATCGTGGATTATGAATGAATGGAAATGATCACGGCAAGGATTAGGCAGAGGATACTGTGAACCAGCAAGAATACAGAGACCAGACAACTGGATAAACACGAATGTGTGATCGTATCAACGTGCAAACACACACACGCGCTTAGGCAACGGGTTTCCGGTCAGTACGCCAGGCCATATTCTCAGGCGCGTCGGCGAATCCCAGAGTGGGTCGGAGATGAATGAAAGCATGCATGCAGACATCGATCCGTGGTGTTTCAGAGTCAACAAATCGATCGATGCGAATTTGCACGTGGAGTGAGCAACATGAGCATGGGTAGACAGAGCAGACCACAAAATTGCTCCGGAGCGCATGAGAGGATGAGATCAGTGATGCGCAACGCGATGAGTTGTGCGCATAAAATGTTCACAGATGATGAGAGACACGATATAATGGAGTTGGGGCACAGCCAAATGTACGGGACGAGCCATGGGAGCACGTGCGTTCTGAATGGGGAAGCCCACGCTGATTGGAATAAGGGATTGGTCGATTATACAGGTCATACAGCGTAGTCCGGGGGATGAAATAAAATAGGTCGATACTCTTCTCTTCATTTTCTCAGAGTGGGAGGGCATCATAAAAACGGTCCACATAACAAGACAGGACAGGAGGTACCCAGTCACAGCAGGCAGTAGTTACGCAATCACTCAGAAACAGAGAAATCGACGGAAAAAAACAAATGTTCGTGACCTGGGTATATAGGAAATGGGCGGCTAATCGTTTGGCTGCTTGCATAAGGGATTTACATTCAGCAGACCGAAGACATCACAGCGAATTGGAGAGACCTCAGTGAGATGTTTTTACGAATAGACTGACCATGTTCCGAACAGACGATCCCAGGATCTTCTCGGATCATCCTGAGAACAAAAAGTCAGATTCAGCACCAATAATTGACGTGGGAAAGGACTATACAGAATGAGTCTAAAATCTCCGCACAATAATCACATTAGCTGCATAAACGGCGAAATGACCGTGGGCGAGTTTTACCAAGTTAGGAAACGGAGGAAACTCATTCAGATGTGACTGACCGGTTACGTAACGGAGACAAAGAACAACGGGGCCAAAAAGTGTCTCCCAGGCGTGAATGTAAATGCAATACACATCGTGCTAGTAAGCAGAGGTACAAGTACACGAACCATCCAGTTTGTTCATTATCGCCATCCACTCACCGGAAGCGAAGTGTCTGTGTCGGATTTACAGATCCGCATCGGTAGGAACGCGGTCATGTGCAAAGTGGAACATAAATATCGATGAAGATGAGTAATAAACGGAGCAGAAAGAACACTTGATGAAGTGTAAAAATACTATGAGAATAAAAATGGACGAGGAACCAATTGTCGTGACAGAAGCAACGGCCGCAGCAACAACAACAACAACAACGGGAGCAGCATGACATGGCGGTTGACTTAAATGGTTCCCATATTAAGAGACAGGGAGGAGGACGAAGATTTATAGCAGACAAGAAGCGGAAGGGAAGAGAGAAGTCACAACAAGTCTAGACAGGTGTGGCGAATGAATGGGGCCCTGTGTGAAGCTGACGACCAGATTGCTCCATGCCGGGGCTCCACACGACAATGACAAGCTCACACGCGGGGGAGACAAGTGACCATGTTTGTGTTTCTATAAAGTAGGTTAAAACGGACGGGCATTTTTGGGCACCGAAGAGACTCGTGATTGTCAGTGGAAATTAACCACCATCAAAATAGAGGGGAAATCAAATCCCACGGAACGTAAACCGGACGCTATATAGGGACGTTGCACAGGAAATTCGGGGGATAGCGAAAGGGTTTCGAAGAAAAATATGCATCTCTTTCATCTAAGTGCATGTATCGGTAGTGTGTGTCTAATATAATGGCGCCTGAATTACAGATTTGATGGCAATATGATAGTGACAACGGTCATGTGTATGCTGCAGAAGGGAAACTGATGAATGGATCGTGGGAACCGAGGGTGTTCGTGACAAACAGTCAAATACAATCTGGACACGGAAATGATCAGACTTATGATTTACAAGAGTATGAAATGTTCAGCAAGAATGAGGGTAGAATCACATGTCCAGGGATGAGTGAGAGACTAGGTAAACAAATCAGTAAGTCTTCACGAACAGACGGTCGGGAAGGGTTGTCAGTGGACTTAGGGTCTTTAAAGGAAAGGTCGAATTCTGGATAACAGACGGTACACAATTGGGAACAGAATTTGTGGGTAATAGGATGAGCTCGATTTGACGTACGAAGGAAATGACAAGATAGGACGAGTTATTTAAATCCAAATTGGAGGCTGGTGGTAGTGTTTGAAAAACGGTCAAATTGATAAAAAATAGACATATAACATGGAAACAAAAATCTTTGCACACAAATAAAAGTTAATTCAGTTATCTTGATCTGTATAGTTGCTCTAGTTCACAATGGCGCGTGTATTTGTCCTCGATGAGTGGTACGAACCACACAGTGTGATGTTTGCAATGGACGAATGGGTGCGAAGTGAAACCGAGGGAAGTGGGTGAACGGATAAGACAGCACAGTAAAATAGTAGATTAAAATAATCAATAACCGAGCAAAGGCGCAGAGGAGACGATGAAGGACGAATGGAGATATCTGTATGAATAAATTACCACCCTCCGGCTCATAAAGGGGTATGAGAACGCAGGGCGCAAATAATTATAAGAACCGTCACATAAGAACACTAAACTTCCGTTACAGAACGGATTCCCGTAGGATGACCAAGCGCCCATTTGCGGTCATCATGGTACACGGTGGTGCAGGTCTAATGTTCGATGAACTCATGCACAAAGAGATCCGAATACAATGGATTAGTGGGACGTATGAACGGACATGTTGGGCGGTGAATAAACCAGCACAAAACAGTATACATCGGGGATGGTAACCATATCACTCGTATCGACTGTGTGTGTGTGTGTGTGTGTGTGTACACATGCACATTACGTACACTACGAGTTCACAAGAAAAACAGACAAATTTTCGGATCCAAAAGACTTTTGCGATAATTCGTAGATAACTAGCGGATAAGATGATGATGACAAACCGGGGTCAACAGATCAAAACGAGAAGAAGAGACACAGAGCAATCAATTGCAGGAGCATGCAGGATCCAATCGAGACCGGGGTCATGATAGGCGACTGGGAACGAGAACGGTCGAATCGGATGACGAACAATCATGTGTGTCGCAGACGTTTCAGCGGTGTGCTCGAAGTATCCAAGACACCAAATCGATTTGGATCGGTAAGTCGGTGTGCTGGATTATTCTCGAGCATCCCAGGCAAACAACGATCAGAAACCTGATTCAGTGTGAACCGATCCAGATGGTGATCTGTGACAGTAGACAGATGAGGACAGGAAATAATTATCAGTATGAGAAAAATACGATTTCTGGAACGCACTATTGAGATGAACAATTTGCTTAGTGTTAAAAAAAACTCAGCGCAAGCCGATGTGGATAGATAGAAAATCGATGGGATCCACTGAAATTCAGATCCGGTGAGTCCCGCTGGGGACGTTCAACTGTCAAGCTTCGTTACAGAATAACCATAACAGGCGAAACTATATATGTTCTGAACTGTCTCGCTAATTCTAGTGAGAAGTCTTTTCTGCTCGCGAATGGTCTCGATTTGTTAGTACAAAAACAGCAATTTATATGCAGTGAATGGTGGTCATAACCAATTCTTGGCCCACACACTTATTGGTTCACTCGTCACTCCTACCTAGCTCTTCACAGTGGTTAGTCTGAGAACAAACTCAACTGGTTTATTCGGCACAGACGATTGGTGGTATCTGATTGGTTCTTTGGTGCGCTTCGTTCGCTCCAATTCTGTCCTCGATTCAGGACAGACGATGACATGCTGGCTGTTCGTCAAACCATCATGTTGTTTACTAAATGAACAAAGCCATCTGTTGACAGTGTGCCCAGCCCATCCCCCCTTGGTATACCTCTAAGGTAAAGCAACATATATATCTAGAACACAATAATGCATCGACTGATCCTTGCTACGGGTATTAAAAACATCACAACGAATCCAAACCAAAAGTGAATGCATGCTGACATTACAAGCAAACGTATGAGGCTGGATTTCACACCGGTCGACCAAATCTTCATCCACTGACAAGTGTTTAAGCACTTCCAGACTTTCCAGAGGCCAACGATAGTTGTGCCTCTAGACATTCTCGCGGCCTTCAACTGTATCGATATTAGTTTACGCCATTGGACTGCTTATTGAAGAATCAAGTATCTGAGAGGTATGTGTAGGCTGTCAACGAGTTGTACCGTCACAATTCGGGTCGTGTTAGAACCTACGGTCAGAAATCTTCCCCTTTTGCCGTTTCCAGTGGAGTAGATTGTCCCGTATCCGTGTTTCTCATCAACTTTGACAGAGATAATGTTCTAAATGGAATGCTTTGCCTGATCTTCTAGACGGCGGAGTTGAACTCCTCCCAGGAAACAAAATTCCTGACTAGGAATACGACTATGATATAGTCTTCCTGGGAAACAATGCACGGGCAATGGAACGCATTTTTGGTCGTTGGCGACTGAAGTGTCCCGATATGGTATGTGCCCTGACCCACCTAAGTGCAACTTACTTTTACAAGACTGGTGAGAGCCTGTGCCTGCACCCATCCCTAGTGGTGAGCAGATGGATTTAGTCAGCAGTTTTAGGTACCTCCGGAGCTACATTGCAGCTGGTGGTACTTGGGGAGATCACGAACAGCACAGGTCAGACTGACCTTCACGAACCTCTGTCACTTGTCTTGTAGTGTCGCCACGACACCCATCTCTCATGGGAGGGATGGGTCTGTGTCACACTACGTAGTGTTTTGCTCTACGGCTCAGAATTTCGTTCGCACTGGGCTGACGATGCTCGGGGACTTTACGTATTAGGCCAATGATGCCCCAAAATTATTGTTGGCCTTTGATGGGAACAACGAGGTTCGTCGTCCTGTCCTGGGTGCAGATAGTCACCACTATGAGAATTAATCATTCGACGTAGCCTCTGGTGGTTTGGACAAGTTTTACGCATGTCCACTCGTCGTCTGCTATTCTGTGGGCTATTTGCGCCGCCTGGGTGTGGCTGGAAGAAGCGACGTGGCGTAGGGTATGAAGAAAATGACGTCAGCGCTGGTATCCGCTGGTGTGTCCCGGCTCCCAAGTTGAGGCCCGAGGGATGCGTATTGTCGTTAATTAGAAACGTTGAGGGATGTGGCTTAGAACCACAGCCAGGGGCGTGAATGCTATACGGTGTGCTAAGGGAAAGCAAGTGCCCCATAAAAATCGGAACAAACCCCACAAAAATACGTGCGGTGAAACGGTCAAAAAACTGTTACTCTTCCCCGTATTTTTCGTGTTAGTACTATGCCTGAATCCACGTTCTGCGGATAATAATAATAATAATTACTGGTGATCATCACGGATACGCATGTGATTTACATCACTAATATTCATGATCCCATCTTCTGACACAACTCTATGGCTCTGAAGCTCTATAAAAATGTCCACGTACTTAGCTTATATTTAGAACCTTAAATGATATCAGTGCCCGATGCGATGACTGAGCGGATAACAAGGCCAGCGTAACAACAGACTGCAAGCTTTTACTCACTACCACATTTGCTATATCAACAATTTGACATCCTTGTCTTCTAATCCAAATCACGGCACGTTTGGTGGCGTTGTCCCTCGCAATGGCATCGTGTACAGAGGGGAATCGCACACAACTGGCTAGTATTCACCAGTCACGCACCAGACCAGAACGCTGCGTTTTTTTTCTTATCCCCAACATAACCATTGAGGTCCAGATGAATAAGCAGCGGTTTGACTAAATCACTGTTCACCTGTATTTCACTTGCTTCAATCACGCTATCCCTATCCCTAGTCTTTCATGGAACTAACCCCTCGAGTTCTGTTATTAATGTCACGCGATTCTCCCCCTCCCTTCCACTCTGTGTGTGTACAACAACCAGTTGTCGAAATAAACCGCACCAGAAAGACGTGAAATTAGGACACCAGTATAGTGGAACAGGCAGGCTCGATTACCTCAAACGCCCCCGCAGTACTTATATGGATAACTGGAAACCATCACACTTAGACTTGGAGAGCGTGGTGAATCATATAAAGCACCATGGGGACGAGTCATGCGACAGCTGATTGATCCTCACCACTAAAGTGACCGGTGTAGTGAGATTCAAACCTCTCATCGCCAAGGTGATACAGCACTGAACCACACACACACACACACATACACTGAACAGATGGGGAGCGTTGAAATAAAACGAATAAACAAAGACATGCCCGACCGAGTGCTTTATCTGAGAGTCATAGACTGATAAGCCACTCAGTGCGTAGAATCAGATTATTCTCAATGTCCCCAGATGCGTATAGCACCCTGGTACTTTCTCCAGTCAACTACCCGACGACTTTCGGAAACATGTATCTTAATTCAGTTAGTTTCTATGAGATGAACGATGTTGTCACTGCAGTATGGTACAGCAAACAAAAGCAATCGCAAAAAAAGATTGTCACTGTCTACTTCAAATCGGAACTGACTTTCAGAAACAGTATATTTGCGGCTACTAAGCATGAAAACCGAGATCGGATCAACTACACTCAATGAGCAACCGTGTGCCCAGCAAACAAACACACAAGTTAGCACGTGATGTCAAAAGCTTCTTGTTGCCCTTGGTAAACCAATCTGTCATGGAAAGAACGAAATCAGTGCGTTATGTGCGAAAAATCACACACGTGTACGAGCATATGCGAGGGCGAGCGCTCGAGCTTATTGAATCTCGCCAATTCCAGATACTCTAGTCACGGAGGTGGGTGTAAAGAAGGATTCCGTACTCACAATTGTCTGTCACATACTTGCCAGAGACAGAGGGGATCGATGGGTAAAATCGGAATCGGAATGCTGGTAAGTGTTCTGTTTGTTGTTGCTGCTGTTGCTCAGGATGATGGTTAGTTTATTCTCTGGTTGAATAAAAAACGTGAGAATAGTGTGATTACACTGCCAGCATGCAGTTCCAAACTGGTACGTGTACCGTACATACCCCGTCCCCCGACATCATCGCCCAGTTCATACGAAGTGCGATCACCATCGTCAGCTGGTGTACGTGTACACGGACGAACCGGAAGGGACGGGGGATAGAGCACTCGGCGTTGTGCGTACGAGTACGAGGTGATAATCACCTTAGTGCGGGGAAAACAAATTATTCCGTTTGGATGGGAATGTGTTAACGAGGGACAGTGTGAGAAGATCGGAATGAGGGTATATACGCGGGGGCGTGCGCGCACGGATGAGATACGAAGTACTCGTAATCACGCATGTATGAACTCTAGATAAAATAGTGAGAATCAAATGAGGTAAGGAGGCAGACAAGAAAAAGGCTCGAAATGGAACCGCCGAACAGGCGCGTGAGCATAACAACTGAACCGCCCGGAAGAATCGGACGCTGATTTCTGACTGGTACTTATCGTGCCAGGCAATGTGACGCACTGCGAACGGAGTGATTTAGAAGCAGTTATCTAATGATTCAATTTATCCTATTATTCTCCATAGCTGACAAAGAAAAAGCAATTATCGCAGGCCAGAATAAACAAGTGTACTCGAAGAAAAAGCTCAAACAGTAGCGATGGAACATTAAAACTATAAAAAATCGATGTATTAGTTTTGTAGGCCGACAGATGCAGGAGCAGTGTCTCTGGTGGGCAGTCTATTGGTCCGTCGTATATTAACGTTTTCATCTTCGTTTCTCACATGTGACGCCAAAAATTGGCTTATCAGAGCGGAGGCCATACATCGATAGACCAACCTTCTGACCGGTGTGCCAAGTCACAAAGGGGACAGCAAAGATTTCCAAATTTCGGTGGGACTGTGCTCTCCTAGGGTAGATGACTTCTGTAAAACCAACTGTTGCGATGTGCTTTTAGCATACACACGTATTTCGTTTAACCCGAAGGACGTACATGCACACACAAACGCGCATATAGCCGGTGGTGACGGGGATTCGAACCTCCGACCTCCGAGGCGGTAATCAAACGCTTCAAGCCACTACACATCCCCCGTATCGCGTTTGACTACGTTTGACTTGTCACATTACTACCGCTTACACCTCCCGGCTTGTTTATGTTTATCTGAATATGTATAAGCGGAGTTGTCTCTGCCTTCTGCAATTACTCTCAACGTGAAACCAACGATCATGCAGGCGATCCAATAACGGAGTACATGTGGGCTACCGCGCCAAACAGTTAAACGCGTCACAAGGCGGACAACTCTAAAGTTAAGGATATTAGGAATTGAACAACAAAATATTCACTCATGCGGGATAAGAAAGAATCCACCAAATGTACCGAACAACGAATTTAGGAAGGACCATTAGAAAGGTCCCTGGTCTTACCCGAAAACGGTGCCCGAGGATTCGTGTTTGTTCGCAAACCGATATTATTGTGTGATAACGGCCTCGTGTACGCCACATCTGACCCACCGTCCAATTCAGTCGGACTGGCAGGTTGTGGAGAGAGAGATTTCCCCGAGGTGGGTGGTGGTGGTTTCCCCGCCACTCCGCCACTAGGAATTATTCCGACCGGACTCAGTTCGCGCAGTGCAACCGAAGGCTCAGTGTGCTCGTCCGGGAATTGACCGAAAGCAGGATCCGCCCCAGTAGCAGTAGCACCACCACCGACAGGTTTCTTGGTCAACGGAACTGGGTGGTGGTGGTGATAATTGCTGGTCAGTGACTGGGATTCACGAAGCATACCGAATGAACCATCATCCACTATATCTGTTTTTGAAGTAGCTGCGCCTGCACATGTGCTGTCGCTCGGGAACATCCCCGCATGTGTACTGGGATGTAGTAGCGCACCGGGAGCACTACCGCCGACAGCAGATGCACCAACAGATTGATGCGAAGTATGGGTCGGGGACATTCCGGAAGTCATGGGCATACGCGGAACTAAGTTCGGGACTGTTAGGTATTTTTGACCGGCCCCCAGTTGATCCGAATCACGACAGTTCGGGCTTGGAGAAGCCGTTCGACCTGTGGTTACTGGATTGTCCACCATAGTTGTTCGAGGAACAAAGCCGGATGTGGGTCGTCTACCGAGGAGTGGAGAGGCACGATCTTGGTTACTGGTGTTGTTATTAATGTTGTTTAGATAACGAGCAGTCGGTGATTCGGAATAGGATGGACTCGGACTGTGCTGGCTTAGGAGCACTTGCGGTGCCGAACCAAAAGTATCTGAATGCAAACTAATGGTTGGCAGGGCACTTTGACTAGGATCGTTCAGTAACAAGGAATTCACGCTGTCCAGTAGCAGAGCATTGTTTGTGCTGCTCGCGTTTGCATCGTACGCAGACGAAGCGACAGTCAGTGAGTGTTGCTGCGACGGTGACGGACCCAATGTTTGCGGTCGTGTAACTAGTGACTGCCCCGGGGTGGAACTGACGCCAGAAAGAGCCAAAAATTCTGACACATTTGGTGGTCCCTGACCGGAACCGGCAGTAATGTTAGCATTCAAATCGACGGGATTTGATACTCCACTGAATCCGCGTTTCAAAGTTTGAACACCAAATACACGATCTCCGACAGGACCGAGCATGCCCATCGATCCACCGATCCCGTTTGTCGTTGCAGTTGACATCGTCTGCGACATGGTGTGCGGATTGCACATCGGGTTTAGATCTGGGGAGCAGTAGGCCAAGGAGTGCATTGGTTTCATCTCTTTCACAGGCGGAGACAAACCTTGAATCAAACCGTGAGCCGAACGACATCGTATATCACCACCACCGGTCGATGTTCCAAGGAGGCTCGAAGGTGGAGTGTTTGCGTGTGCGATGGACGGCTGTTGTTGCTGCTGCTGTTGTAGTTGTTGTTGCTTTGATTGGAGAAAAAATGACGGTGAGTTCCGATCCATTGAGTGGATTGGTGATGTACGACAGGAATTGTTTTGTCCCGGGACCTGTAGCGTGAGCTGTTTTAGGTGTTCATCTTCATCTGCATCGTCATCACAACGACTCATGTTTAGACGATTAGAAAGAGGCTGATAAACAAAAAACAAAAGAAGCAGTAAGAGAGGGGATCAGACATTGAATCCCGTTCCAAATCATCAACCACAGATACAACGAACAGAAAAAAATAAAAGTGTCTTGCTAGAAGCGGTAGTGTGATTCGTTTGTTGCGTACCGAGAGCGTCGACAATCGTGCAACGCAATATTGGAACGAGTCGACAGACAGATTCAATGAAGCGCTTACTCATCAACAGCCGCGTTTATACACAAACGACTGGCAAATCTACCGCTGGATTTTTGTGCTACAAAACCGAGCATAATTTCCACCACACGACTCGCTTTTTTACGTTTCGAAAGAAAATGATGCTTCTTTACCATTAACTCCCGGGGGCTATAAAAAAGACCACTGTTGATAATTCAACGGTCAGATTTGGAACCCGGTTTCGAATTCCACTGCCTCCGGTCAACCGTCTTTCACATTTGACTTTCTCATCAGAGATGCCACGTTGGTAGCCATGGCACATTACCATTATCGCATGGTGATCAAGTGAGTTTGAGTGTTTACCTATCATCGCAGAGGTCAGAGTCGCACAGACGACGGTCACTTTTGTGGTAGGCAGTCACCCACCATTGTCCGGTTCATTAGCACGCCTAATATGTTGGGACCTCCTGTGGTTCCCCACTCCAAGTTCCAAAGTCAGGTTGTCGGTTTCTCCCGATAGTGCAGTGGGCCTTCAAGGCTATATGATATACCGCTTCACCCATGGCTGAGAATGTATTAAATAATGAAAAAACCGTTATTGACCAGAAGTAGTCCAAAAGGTTAGATTTCTCACTATTGAATCAAGATTGGAAGTTCGAACCTCGCCGGTGTCGGGGTCAGCTTTGACGGCACACTCCGGTGTGGTCCGAACCATTACCACACCTAATATATATTGGTGCTTCATGTGTATCTCCATTAATATAAGCCTCAGGCTGAATGATCAGTGTTGTCCGCTGTCCTCGGTGGTGTGTTGTGGATCCTAGTGGCTATGGGGCATGCTCGTTTCATTGCACTCATGCGTGAGCATGGAATAAAGACCAAGCAGATGAAGCCCTACTCCTAAACTTTGCTTCTGTAGTTATCTATGATAGTAAAACCGGTCATCTCCCTGCCCCTCTCTTCCGTCACCGATGCAGACGACGACAATGCGACCACGCAGACCTCCGGATCGAAATAAGGATAAACCACAAAAAGTGTTGTGATGGGGAAAGGGAGAAACTCAGACAATCACCCCGTCCAATAAAAGGTATACTAGATCCATTAGCTGTGTGAGAAAAGGAACATGTGAAAGAACAAGCATCCGAACTGAGTAACGTGTGTTTCATATACCACCACTGTAAAGATCCGATTATTACGCCCAGCCTATCTCATAACACAACTGTTTCGTGAATTCTTGTAATAATCCACATATTCCAATTCCTGGTCATATGGACTGTGGAGTAGCTTATTCGATAAAAGTCACACAAGCCCATAGACAGCTACGTGGCGTGTGCCAATTTGCCTCGGCACTAGGGCCATGGCCTCTTGCCTCTTAGCTATCCTGAGTGCGGTAAGACTATCTGGGACACGTTGGGCTTCCTCGGCTGGCAGATCGCCATCCAAATGGCGTACGAACCGCTCGTTTGGTCACCAGCTTCCAACACACAAAATTCCTGCTTCCCGACAGGTAGCACTCGGTTGATCATAGGCTACAGTTGTCACCTCGAACAAAAAGCCGAGCGGCGCTGGGGACGCTACTCCATACTTAATTTCTAGGACTCTTCATGAACAGTTCCTCTACACATACCGCTCGTGGGCAGATGCAATTCGGGTCATCCATGAAGCCGGTCCATCCTCGAGCGGAAGGTAGCTGCATCAAACAAACGAACAATTCGATGTTACCACTTAATTCACCGGATAATCAACAAACAACGGGGATTAATACTTGTCGCTTAAATGCGTAAAGAAGTATGCTGCGTACGATTACAGTACAAACTCTACTATTCAAAGTAACAAAGGTGTCTCGTCGACTCCACAAGTGACGAATTCTCTATTTGCAGCATTAGTTCTTCACTATTTACAATTATTCCAAACATATCGAAACCGAAAATTATCGTCTTTAGCGAAAATCAATTTTTTTGCAAATATCTTGTTCCAGCATACTTGTATTTGACTAGCAGAAGGTTAGATCTCACACTATGAGATTCATCATGCAGTGTGAACGTTCAAACCACTGAAAACCATGGGAGCACTGTGCAACTGTTTCATCCTTGTTAGGAGTCGCTAGCTGTGCAGAAATGCTCGGCTAACATTCAGAGCCAGCGTCGGCAGGGCGCTATATCATGTCGTGCATAGGTCCAATGAAAGACCGTTGAGGACCAGTCCGGATAGCCTTGTGGTTAGGATGTTCGATCCACATGCGTTCACCCCAGGGTTCGAGTCCCAAGTGGGGCTCGTTGAATGTGCACTGCTGATGACTCTTAACAAGGATGAAACAGCTGTACAGTGCTTCCATGGTTTGAACGTCCACAGTACATGATGAATCTCATATTGTTTATATGTATTTTGATGCATACAAACAAGAGTTTGAAATAAAGCTATCAAAGGAATATCAACAATCGAATAATCTGTCACAACATGGACATAAACAGCGCACACAAAAAATAACCAACCAGATGAATGAACGAATAAACCCAGTAACGTACTGGCAAATCCAATTCCGAACCGGAAAAGTTCAGCGTCATTGAGCTGTGCATACCACCGGGCTGAGTTCGAGTATCATTCATCATGGAATTGGGTAGACCGGAAACGGGATCGTTCGAGCACGTGAATAGTCGATCATTACTGTCACTCATTGCACCGGCATCGGACAGGGAGGACAATTTGTGTTCTTTACGATTCAAAAGCTAGTGTTTGAGAGCACATGAAGATGAGAAAGAGTAGAGGAAGATGATGTCTCTAAGGTATTCAATTGCAAATTGAGCGCTGGTGCTGCATGATGGATCATTTCACATATAATTGGAATCTCCCACAATTCATACTGATTCTGTACGATAATAAATAAACTTAGGGGACAAGAATAAAGGTCACATACACAAAAACATTTCCAGGAGGAAACTCTCAGTGTGATACTTCCGCGAACTTTGTCAGGAAACTAACAGCAATGCTGTCATTATTATCACGATACACCGGAAACAGTCTGCTGCCAGTGAGGCATCAAGAGAGCATTGCCTGATGTCTATTCAATGGGAATTAGGCGCATTTGTGGGATTTGAACTGGAAATTCAAATCCAAAAACGCAAACGATTCTCAGCCTTTTTCATTTTTTAATGGGAATCAATATAAGCTAACTGGTGTTTCAGATAAGAAACAGCACCACATCTCCTCATTCTCCTTCGATTTTGTCAAGCTTCTATGTGTATTTGATTGTATTCTGTTTTCCCGTTCACTCAGGATGGATGGTTCACACCACATGAGTCGGTCTAGCGTTCAGTAAATTTTAGATCCTATAATATAAGGAGTCATATGCTTGTCCGTTCTCAAACAAAATCAGAGGATAAACCAAAAATGGAGCGTTCGATTGGCAGTATATGTGGCTAAACCGTGCCTGGATACACAATAATAGAAGACGGTCGCCCGGAAAAAAAAGAACCGGCCGGAGATTAGATTGTTGTGGAGATAATTTTTTGGCGTTCAAATGAGTCCTCTCTCTTATTTTCAAAAAATAACTGTAAACAAGTACCTGCTGCTCGAGGACGACGCAGACGATTTCGAATTATAGCGCGCCATGCACTGTGACTGACAGCTAGATCCGCGCACGCTGAAATGCAACTGTATCTTGTCCTATGATAAATCAAAAGTAAAAGGAATTATCAAAAGGATAGGGACACACGGCCTCATTCTAGGCTAACGTGCTCCACGTCTGTTTTGGCAGCATCGTTTGAAAACTCAAGATTACCAATTCAAGGCATTGAACTAAGGCTCGGTTCCAGGATAACTAATACCGTTATCTTTCATTGGACGGGCCACCAGCTTCAGTATCATTTGGAGAAAGTCTTCAATAACTGAACCAATGTTTCCGCAGAGCGAGTAACCAAGCATTAGGTCCAACAATTTTCGAAGTTACCGAGCAGCAGGAACTTTATACGGAATTCAAGGATATAGAACACCTATAAATAATAATGGTACCAAATCATCATCACCATCATCGTACTGCGTTAAACGGTAGGGCAAGCCCCACCGACCACTGCCCTTCTCACCAACTTGTACGTTGAGTTAGAAAGTATGAATATTCAAGATGGACAGGGAGTGGACCTACACAGGTGCGAAAAGGAAAGAATGCCCTAGTAGCCAACACACGGAATACACAGTCTAACTGTACAAACGCACATTGATCAATCATTCTGATTCGATAGAAAGTGACAACACGATCGCCACTGTTCGCGGTTCGCTGCCATATCCTTCAGTGTCTCTAGCCAACTGGTTGACGGATCTTTTGGACCCCAACCACGAAGACGTGAAGCATCTACTTATCCTAAGTTTCCTGTACATTTTCTCATTCCTCGTTGCCACGTCATCTGTTGACCTCCACGTGGTCTCTTCCACTCCTGAGGAGGAACGGAGAATAGGACACGGTATGGTAGACGTGTGTTTGCAATACGTAACACGTCCCAACCAACGAAGTCTACTAAGTTGGATACGCTGTGACAGAACGTTCTCTGAATTAGTACCCAATACTCGCTTTCTGACTTCATCGTTGCCTACTCAGCTACTCCACCCAATTCTAGCGATACTACGTAAACATCGGTGGTCGAAAACCTCAAGACGACGAATATCTTCGCACGCACACCCCCAAGTCTCGCAACCGTACAACAAAACTGAACGCACTGCAGCACAGTATACACGGCCTTTCAACTTCAGTGAAATATCAGGTCGGCGCCACAAGTGCTTCAGTCCAGCGTACGACGCTCGAGCCTTGGATATCCGCGTAATCACCCCTACTACTGTGCTCCCATCCGTCGTCACGCAGCTACCGAGGTAGTTGAAGTGGTCGACAACTGACAGCACGTCCCCATCAAGCATCAAGCTCGGAATTGTTGACGTCCAGTCTTGTAACATCACCTCGCACTTTGAAGGTGCAAAGCGCATGCCGAATGGAGCTACAGCTCTTGCGAGATTATCTAGTGCACGCTGAGCATGTTCCGTGGATTCGAACAAACAGACAACGTCGTCCGCGTAATCTAGATCGCATAGCTTTTCACTATTTCCTAGTTCGACGCCTACATCCTGAAGATTTTGCAGCGCACTCTCCACTATTTCGTCCATGACGAAGTTGAACAGGAATGGAGACAAAGGACATCCCTGTTGAACACCAATGGTCGTTTCGAATCGACCGGATAGTTCACCGTAAACCCCAACGCGGCCAGAAGTATGAGAATACAATGATCTCATTAGGTTCACAAACTTCTGGGGCATACCTTTTCGATGAAGAATACTGAAAAGCGATGTTCGATTAACTGAATCGAAGGCGCCTTTCAGGTCTAAGAAAAGCATTATTGTCGGTCGGCGGTGCGTGTGACGCGTTTCAAGTAGTCGGCGAAGAGTAAAAATCTGGTCGATGCATCCTCGACCTGGGCGGAATCCAGCCTGGAGTTCGCGGGCATTCCTCTCGCGAGCCTGTGTAAGACGGTGCAGCAGAATGGAGGCTAATACTTTGGTGACTATCGGGATTAAGCTAATCCCACTATGATTACTGCAGTCATTGCGTATTCCCTTCTTGAAGATGGGAACAATCAATGACTCACTCCATATTAACGGAATACGCTCCTCGTTCCAAATGTCACAGAGCAAAGCGGTAAGTGATTTTATCAACGCCTCACCACCCAATTTGAAAAGAACTGGAGGAAGTTCGTCGGGTCTTGCCGCTTTCCTCCGCCTTAGTAATCGAATACATGACTCTACTTCTACTTCCGATGGGGGCTCAAGAGATACCACCCAAGGAGTCACAGTTGTTGACACAGAAGTAACTGTACTAGCGTGCGGCCAGCTAAACTGTTCCTTGAAGTACTCGGCCCAACGGTCAAGCCTTTGCTGTTTGCTATGGATGGGTTCTCCATTTATATCGCAAATCGTTTCACTGACCTGGATGCGCCGTCCACCGGTGTCACGAATAAGTTCGAACAGTCTTTGACTGTTACCTGAAGCAGCTGCTATTTCCATTTCTTCGGCTACCTTGACCCACCAATTTTCGCGATCATTCTTAAGGCTTTTCGTAACTTGCCTTTGCAGCTTTCTCCGCATCTTATTCATCTCCTTACGGTTCGAAAGCTGACGTTTTTGCTCCATTATACTCAGCGACTCTTGCGAGATCCAGTGTCTTGGATGGACAACGGATCGAGGACCACAGGCGAAACCTGCTGCAACGTGCATCGCCTGTTTGATATGAGCCCAATGCTCATCTACATTACTGTTCTCCGTGGATCCTAGCTCATGTGCTAACTTCTGTTCATACCGGGTGCGTACTTCTGGATCACACAAACGTTGCACGGCTAATCGGGTTTGCGGTTTGCGACGATGACCATGGAGCTGGAGAGTTAATCGCATTAAAACTAATGCATGGTCCGACTCTACGTACGTGGACCAGTAAGATCTACAGTTCTGAACAGAACTGCGCCACCAGTAGCTTACTACGATATGATCAATGTGACTCAAAGTACCTGTAGAGTTAGAGCGCCATATCGCTGTGCGACGCGAGCTGTGTCGGAAATTAGTGCTAGACAAGAACAATCGATTGTCTGCACAAAACTGGAGAAGTCTATCCCCGTTATCTGTACGCTCAGCAGGCAAAGCACAACGCCCACCTAAACAGGTTTCTGACACACTAAGTTTGCCAACTTGTGCATTGAAGTCACCAGTTAGAACTACAATGTCAGAACCTTTACTGCTGCGAACGAGGGTGGCGAGGGCATCATAGAACTCATCTTTCTGCAAGTCTGAGCTGCAGTCTGTTGGGGCGTACGCCGAGATCACAAACAAATTGCGTTTAACACAACTATCCTTTCGAACGCCGACTGACCCTTGGAGTCTCACAGCACATAAACGACTGTTAACAGGGATCCAGTCTAAAAGGGCAGCCTCAGCCTTCTCAGTCAAGACTATTCCTACACCACGTTGACCCATAGCTCTAGCCGCTTCGTCTCCTGAGGTGCGCAGAATATACCTCGATGAGATACCAGGTGCAGTTAGTTGAATTACACTGCTCGAATCCTGGACAAGCGTTTCATTTAAGCAGCAGACATCAATCTTCAGAGGGCTCATTGTGAGGGCTAGGCACGCCTGCTGACCGGCCTGCATGAGTGTACGCATGTTGAAGGAGCCGAGATTAAGAGGCTGACGAGGCTTGAGAAAATGTGAGTTACCGGACAGAGGATTATTCCCGATACTATTTGACAGTGAATCGTTGCGAGTATCGACCGTGTTATCAGTGGGAGCATTATGGGTGGATAGATGGGGCAAAGAGGGATGGTTAGGGACAGAAGACAAAGGTTGAATAACAGAGAGGGAACTCTGAGCAGTAGCACACTTATCACTACCCACCCCGCTCGATGCAATGGGCAGCGCGGTCCTGATTAGCCTGCGCGACGACCGATGCAGTATGGAATTCTTTGTATTCGTGCAGTTCATGGGAGATGTTGGACGGGTACTGCTAGGGTGTCCAGCCACAAAGCAGGAGAACGATTAGGGTCCTCATCCAAAGCCTTTAGTTCTAACAAGAACCTATCCGCAAGGCAGCGGGATGGCTTAGTGGAAACCCATTTGCTTGGATCAATTATTCTTCCACTGATTTTGCCGATTGAGTTGCCAGCTCAAATCAACCCCCAACCTGGAGACTAGACTTTGTCTGACCTCTACCCATTGACCTGTCAGGCATGATTGCATCTCCGGCTTAAAGAAGCCATCCTGTATAGCTCTTTGGGTCACAGAGGCGCGCAAACCATCACACCACGTCAAGGTGCAGTCCCGTCGTGATGGAATAGTACCAAAGCGGAGATTGTTCTTGATGCGTTATGTTTTCATCATACAAATATCGATGTTTTTTGTTTGTGTTCATGTACGGCATTCACGTCACTGACTTCTAAACTGAGCCGTATTCTTCCACACCTGTTACATATATATTAGTTCGATTGCAATGAAGCTTATTTCAGCCGTATCCAGAGTATTCGGACAGTGCACGGTAGGGAGGACTATTAGTGCAAAACAAAACAAAAAGAATTCATGGGAGCAAAAATATTACAAAACCTGATTGATAGCAGATGGCCTGAGAAATAGAATAGAACGCCGCAGTAAGACGCGGTGTTGTGGGTTAGAAATGGATCTCCAAATCAAGCCTTTTATCCGAACAGGTCACGGTGGCTGAGACATGTTACGCGGGTTTTACCAAACGGCATTTTTCGTGGTATACTGTCACCCGGGAACGATCGCGATCCGAGGATGGGCGGAGGTCGCCAACACGCGAAAAAGGAGGTACGAAGTTTGGCCATGTTGGGTTTTTTCAGGAAAGGGTCCACACGATTCGTGCACCGAATTAGTGAAGAGACTAGACACCAGGGTCGAGTGTGACGGCTAGTGGTGGACTTAAATTTGAACCCTATCATCGAGTGTGGAGTTGTTCACTTCAGTCTTTTGTTACTCGCCCACTTTGCTCCGATTTATACCGATTATGAATGGGTGATACTTCAAACTAGCTACTAGAACCAATGCACTGAAACGGGAAAGGCTTGTTTTCGGGGAATAGGAGACCAAACAATTAAATGCGACCTATAGTTATGCCAGGGAATCCAGTGAGTGAATTTCGTGAACCTCACGGGAGAAAACTTCCAAAGAGACCCCCACTGGTCGAGAACATCATATTTGTTGTCATTTCACCCAATTAGCTTATCTATTACTTATGTAGACAAAAGTAAAGATACCAAAGCATCTTATAAAGACGCATGCTAAATAAATCAAAAAATATATCAAACGCAACGGGATAATTGAACTGATGAAAGACTAATCTGTAAAAACACTGCTGTATCAGACAAACTTTGTTTTCGGTAAAATATTGGCACTTAGCACGGATTGCAATACGTTTTTTGGCGACTGAAGCGAAGCACTTTTGCACAAGTATGTGCGTGTACAGCTCGTACCTGACTAGACTTGAATAACATGAACGTGCAGAAAAACAACAAGTACTCCACCAACATAGTACGTGATTCAGGTGTGGTGTGACTGCAAGCGATTTCGTTTGAAGTTGTCTGCATGGCCTCTGGTGACAGCAATCCGCAGACGTACACAATATGATGATGTTTCCGAGCAGAATTAGTAATATCCTAATTAGATGATGCGAATGCCTCGGTCGATCGGTAAGAAAAGAACGTCAGTGAAAACTGACGACAAAGAGGAGTTGACATCTGGAAGGAGGTAAAAAAGAAGTTCATTCATAGAACCCGGAATATTATCTATGCTTTCATCACACATTTCTGAACTTCCAATGTTTGTGTACTTTGGGAGTCGCGGGGTTTGTAGCGAGTACACTACATAGTAACCACGGCACTAGCTCCAGTTTTCAGCCATATTTCTTTTCGTCACTTTGACCCGGGTCTCAAAGTAGGAAATACACAGAAAATGACCGTGAAAAGCAATAATTTCTTTTTCTTCCATGCCTACGAATGACTGCAGTCGACAGTGTACACCAACATAAACGCAGGGGAACCCATTACGCAAAACCACGTAAAAACAACGACTAAGAGAAGGACTGGGAATGACGAGCGGCGCAAGGCCCACCGTGGGTCAGGTGCGCTGACGATCTGATTGACAACGAAACACTGCTGTCAGTTGATCGGCGGTGATGAGATTCGAACTCCGTGGTTTTTGTGTGTGCGATTACAGAGACCACATCACCAGCTGAATTTGGAAATCCATCACAGTGGATGACAAGAGCGGTTCTTTTCAGATCAGCTTCTATTTATGTCACCCACTAACCTCGAAATTAAATGCTCCTGCTGGCTTCCATCGCAATTTTTCGTCACAACCCAATCGAAAGCGAGATGAATCAAAGCATCCGTACAGAGCATATAGGACAAAGTAACAAAACAGGTATTTCAAACAGAAAAAGAAAGAGTTTGAATTCATATACGTAAACCAACAGAGACAGTTGATTGTGTTGCTTATCTCTGATCAACAGAAAGTTAAACAAACCCCGTCAGGTTAATTCCAATGGTCAACTTGTTCACACTTCGCCTTCAAGTTATCTATCTACTACTTCTACAATGCGGCGTATGGGCCTCTTCTGGTCGGCCAAGTGAGACCTCGTTGTTAGGCCTTCCGTTTTGACCTCGTTCGCGCAGTAATTATCTGACCGCTTCTCGACTCAGCCCGTTGACCCACGCACAAAATGGAGCAAACGGAACACGTGTTGTCTAGCTTAGGTGAGTGAACATCTGTCCAATGAGGTGCGATGACCTGTCCCATCCTCGAGAGAAACTCCACGTACTCCATTCCGAATCTCATCTAGTGGAGGTTTTTGACCGGTAAACTGCTTTTCTTCAAGTGTTTATTTTCTGGAATGTCCTCTTAAGGTGCAAAGTAGTTAGTTGTAAACAACCAGGTGTAATCCAACAACGAGACTCCGTTTGGCCTCCACACATTGACCTGTTAGGCCGGAAAGTATTTCTGGTTTAAGAAAGTCATCCTCGGTATATGGTTGGGTTTTAGAGGCACTCAGACCATTACACCACACCAGGACGTAGTCTCATCGTGACTGACAGACTCCCTCGGTGTGCACTGCTCTCGGAGAGAGGTAGCGGGTGTAAGATTAGTCGAGCTGGCCAGACCATGACGTGAGGAAAAGGTACGAAAACTTCAACCGATGCACTTGGTCCAGTAGAATGCATCAGGTTTCCGCTCTGGAGTCCAGAGTGTCTCACCTCCGAACGTTGGCTTATATTCAGCGACATGGGTAGATGCCACGGTCAGCGGCGAATTTGCATCCGCCCTCTATTTCCGTCTATATGATTTTCCTCTAAAACCTTCTTTTCTGTTTATTTGCACATTATGCTTTGATTCGTTTAACTACCCACTGAATGACATTGTGAGGTAGCAATTGAGACCACAGCACAAAACAGCGAGGTGTGTGGTGCAAAGAACTGGACTGACAGTAGGACTCAGTCTGGTAAGCACAGCAAATCGATGGCTAACATAGAGATTCAAGTAAAAAAGGCGATGGTTATGTAAATCCAACGGACACGAATACGAACTCAAAAATCCACTGCTGCCAGACCTCGATGCTTCACGTATTGTCGACTGAAACGAAGATACACAGTTTTTATCGAAAAAGCCACATGTACCGGGCCATTGACGTCGATCATACCAGACTTTGGACAAAGTACTGGGTAGGTGAGTGTCACGGACTGATGAGCTGCCATTCGTGAAATAGCTACACCGTCAGTGATTACCCGCTCCCAATGAGAGAATACTCATGCTCTCGACTAAGTCGGAGGTGCACTTGCAAAAAAGAGGAAATATATTACCGGGTTTCAGTCATCCACAAGGCCGATTTACTAACCCGTTGGAGATAGAAGTGAAAGGAAAATGTGATTAGTTCACAAACTGAAAAGCCATCTGATGTCTGTGATAAACAACACCATTGACGTATGAGGGCAGGAGGTATCGTTATCCGACAAAGCCGGCTGATTCAAAGCCAAGTTGGTTGATATTTCAGTACAATACATCCACACCAAAAATGAATAATTTTTTTGTTTCTACGACCGGACAAAGGATCAGGCATCGTGATTACGGAAAAGAAACAATACATGGAGAGGATGGAACAGATACTTCCTGATGCGCAACTTTTCAAACTGGACACCACTCCAGAGAACAACCTACTGACAGAGAAACAGATATCGAGACAACTCAAAATTCTGCTTCTACACGGCTTCATTACTGAAAATGCATACAAGCTAAAACTACCTGGAACACAGACGTTCTACTTAAGAGGATCACCCAAAGTTCACAAACCTGGAGTCCCTTTGAGGCCGACATTATGCATGCAAAACTCGGTTCATCACAAACTTGCCCAGTGGCTCGTCGAGATTCTTACCCCCGTTCGGAAACATATGGCACCATTTTGTCCACAGGACTGATCTGAACTCGCCAATTTGCTAAACAATGTTTCAGTGAGTTCTGATAAAATGTACTCCGTCGGATGTTGAGTCACTTTTTACAAAGGTACCTCTTCGTGAGACAGTGAATTACCTATGCGATTTCATTTCTTCGCATAACTTGCATCTACCTATACTTGTTGACTAATTTAAAGGCCTCATTCTTTTGTCCACAGAAAATATTCATTACGATTTTGAAGGGGAAGCTTACAAACAAATTGATGATGTGGCCATGGAAGCCTTCAGAGCCTAACCCTGGCAGATTTTTGCGGATGATCGAAAAAACAGCTCAGTGATAATACTTTCCGATTTTCATTTTACAGACGATACATGGATGATATTTTAATTTTTACGACTGGAGAACGTTTTGTCCCTTTCGTTAAAATTCCTTACTCCACTCATCCAAACCTCACTGTTCCTCACGAAGGATGTGATAACAGCTTGCCCTTTCTAGATATTTTACTAACCAGGCGTCGATATGGGACTCTACAGCGCAGAATCCACCGAAAAGCAACATGGAGCGGACGTTATTCACAATTCTCCAGCTTCGCTCTGATGGCTTACAAACGTGGATTGGTCAGAACTCTCTTCAACAGAGCCCAGAAAATCTGTACAGAACATCGAGTACAAAACGAAGAGGAGTTCATAAAGAGAACAGTTATCCGGAAAACTTTATCGAACAACATCAGAAGCCAAGACTGGTGCGCGAAAAAATAATGAATGTCGAAAAGAAGCAAGTTTTTATTACTTCACCTTTTAAAAGACACCATTTATTCAATTAAATAAATCGAAATTTTGAATCAGCTGTAAGGCACACATACACAGCGGCGCCGTTGCGTTTCTTGCGGACGGCCGAAAGGTTGTTTCAGAATCACTCAAACAGTCTTGCTGATCCTGATATCTCGGGCATTGTCTGCCTGTTTATTTCCACATGCGGTGATGTATGGACCAGCAGGGCGGAGCGCTGCTTGACTCAACGAGCGTCAGAGCACATACCCCAATGGCTATAAAACCTGTTGACGTAGCCCGCCGAGGCAATACTCAATGACGTGAAACCGTCAGCTTCTTCGATTGCAGGACACTGGATTGCATCAGGTCACAAAGCTGACCAGGCCCAATGTTTTAAAGCACTGTCGCGCAATCCAACACCGAGACTATTAGCGTTCAGTGAAAGGAATTCTAATCACGATGCATCAGCCAGCACTCTGTGCACAAAAAACGATTGACCGAAAATGGTTGCTTACCTTGACGTTAACACGACAGATCTCACTCTCCCCAACGTACGTACTGTGAGGACTTTCGATCGTGCCTACTTTACTGTTGCATTTATCCCACTACTGTACCATGTACATATACTGACATGATTTACGTTTGCGGTTGACAATAGTAAACGAAATGTTTGCATCTAGTGACCTGTTTTCTTTCTGCTCTAATGAATCCGATAAAGTGGTTTTTTTTAATGGTATCAATGCGCGTCTGGTAGAACTTAAACCTCTTGTGTACAGTCAGACATAGACGTATCACTACTTATTTCATTAAATCGGTATGTTTTTTAGTATTCACACTTTGGCTGGGATATTTTAGAAACAGGAAAAATGAAAAGTTGAGTCAAAAAAATCCATGATCCAATAGAACAACATGCCGTTCAGTTTGGATTACCAACTCATTGCCTCGTACTGGAATGCTCCATATCCTGATGGCTCTCTGCAGTTCAGCTCAAAGAATGGGAAAAGAAGTCTTGATGAAAGTTTACTAGCAACGACCGAGACACATATGGTCACTGTCTGCTCATCAATTGCTGATGCTGCGTAGATCTTAAGAAAGCCTAACACATCCAACCTGGTGTGAATTGTTTGATATCCTGCAGCTTGAATTTTATTGACTGACCGTCAACTACGAAAATATCTGGAGTCGAAATTGTGAGAAATCGACATTTCTGCCACAAGTTTTTTGAATATGCTAAGCAACTTGTTTTCTTTGTGATCTACAGTTAAAAAACAGCAAAAGTAGATCAGACGACAAGTGACACGGGAAGGTCATTGTGGCCGTATAGTGATCAAATTACCGATCTATCTGAAGATAGAAACAAAATATGCAAACAGAAGATTGTAAGTATAGATTCACTATTTTTTATTTGTTAGGATAGATTGTGAGTAACTTTGGCCGGTGGTGCTTGAGTGGTTTGGAATATTTTTCCTACCGCCCCGGTGGTCAGAGGTTCGAGTCCCGTCATCGCCACCGTTTACTTTGGTGGTAGATGGTAATCCGCAGTCAGTCGGCTCATTACCACGTCTGACCTATTGGGATCGTCTGTGGTTCCCCACTCCAAGTATCAGAGTCAGGCTGTCGGTTATTATCGATAGCGCAGTGGGCTTCAAGGATATGAGATATACCCTTTCACTGCACTCATGCGCGAGAATGTAATAAAAACTAACTATAATATAAACCCAGCAATGGAAAGCAGTGTAAGTTAAACCATATGCTCAGTCTCTCACTCGTTCCGATGGGACCGATGAAATGAGGATGACGTACAGAGTGGACGTATGGCTTTTGAACGGGATAAGGTACAGACTTCGATACGCAAGAAAACCAGTCAATCACGGGGGGGGGCGACTTCTAGGAATACATCAAGTGAACAGCTGTGAAACCCCGGCGAGACACAGGTGTGCAAAGATAGCGGATAGGGGCGCCGGAGCAGCGAACATGCGGTCGGGAGAATTGCGATTGGTATATACGGATAGCTAGTAGGATTCATTTCGGGTAATTATCACGCCTGGTTTTTAAGGGCCTAATGCGATTGCTCATCACAAATCACAAGGCTACCGTTGACACTTTTCAGCCACAGTTACGGGCGTACTCCTTTCACGGCACTTAGGCATAAGCATGGAATGAAAGAATTTTAGCTTCAGTTCTCTGCCATCTGAGCATGCACACTAAAGCCACAGAGGTAATTATAATAGCAGTAATAATAATAACAATAATAGTAGTAATACTAATACTACTACTACTACTAATAATAATAATAATAAAGACGACAACATTCCAGCAGCCCCGAACGAATGCAGAAGTCAATGAATACAGTGGGCGCGGATGACTAAAAAAACATGCCACTCAAGAATATGTGTAAAGAATCAACTACACCGATTGCGAAATAGACGAACACCATCCTGATGGTACTCTCAGCAAACAGTGAGTTCAGATGAAAAGATATACCATGCATCCGGTGGGCGGTTCCGGGGCAAGTGCATGTGACTCTGTGTATAAAATGGTGTACTGTTTCAACGAGAAACTAAGTACAGGTACACAGGAAGGAAAGTTAGAGAACAAAAAAAACAGAATAGCCCTGTCGTTTGTAATCTTCTTCGGTTGGTTTTAGTGCACATGGAAAATTCAGGGTTCTGGTGCTCTATTTCTTCAGTCCCAGCACGAATGGCATCACTTAAGCACAAAAACGAGGCAGAACAAAAACAGGGCAAGACTTCGAAATTTTGAGAAACAAAATCGTGAAGGTGAACAGAGACGATTATTGGTATTCGTTGGTTCTCTGACATCAAGTGTGCTGTTTCGTGTTCAAATACGAAAAAATCATGATGCACGAGGCTTTGTCTGAACTGAAGTGAAGTGGCTCTAGCTCTTTCATCAGGATTGACCGAACGATCCATCTTAATTTAAAATCAATCACCTCAGTGGTATGATTATCGCAATGAGGCCGTTGACACCACTCACTCGGACAGTTGAGTCCGGGACAAATAGTTATACGCGCACCAGATCCGCAGTATGGGGGCCCGTGAGTGACTATATGCAGCATCGATTCCAACCACGGGTTGCCGCTAGCGCCCATTATCCTCCCAAATGTAAACTACAAATATCAGCTGGGGTGGAACTCATTTTGCGGCACCATTATGGGGCGAGGAACAGTAGAGTTGTTCCAGTGCCTAACGCATCAAGTGTGAGAGCTGAGGGAAGTGAAGAATGATGGTCAGAACGGAACTGCCGCAGATCAATAAGCGTAGTCAGCCAACAACAAACTGTGAGCGGAGAATTATGACCAAACGAGTGGTGCTCACAGTACTAGGACACACTGTAAGCGGAGGTTAGGGAATATCCAAGACGACAGCGGCTCACTACAGTATTTTCTGCTGTTTAAGAGCACTGCGCCACAGTTGAAGAGCCATCCACTACAAATGAATGAAGTCTTCGTGAAAATATAAATCATGCCATTTATTTTTCGAAAGAAACATAACTATATATCTCAATGATTTTTGGTTGGTTGCATGAATGTGAAATTGTGCCTACAGTAGGAAGCTAAAGCAAGTGTCGTGATACCGTGAATGGATTTATGGCAAATTTCTTGTAATAAAAGAAACCTACACATCCTGGCAGACTGTCTTTCTTGTACTCTCGTGAGATTTCTTCAGTTCCGTTTCAATAAAACTCTTACCGAACTTTTGAAACAGTTAAATGCCTCCTAGATGGGGTTGAAAAATGGACTAAAGGGAGGAAGAAAACGGGGAGCATGTCCAATGGTCAAACGAGCATAGTTGCCCGTCAATGTACAGCAGTACCGTCAAAAACAAACACTGCCTCAGTATCGAGCTGTTCAGTGTTCACCTTAGAGGAGCATGCTTCCAAGAAACTGGTGAAAGTCTGGCTGTTTATTTCTGCGTGGCATTCATAATGTAGCATCCCAAGGGTCAGAATGCGTGCAATGATATTCAGGTCCGCACCCTTATTTGACGGCAAGGTTTTTATGCATGGTTTTCCCTTGACAGATCTTCCGATCGATCGAGAGCACCAAACGTTATGGTTAGTTTTGTCAACGTGGAGTCGTGACATAGGGCTTCCAGGCGCCTTTAACCACTCTGCATATTGGGCGCACTTTGTCTTAACATCGATGCTGTTGCGCTCAATGGGTTGGATCACAGGTTTTTCGTGCTATGGTCATGGCCATCAAGGATGACGAATAACACAGTTACCGAATGCCACACCATTATATTAGGTTGAAACCGACCGGGCGACCTAGAACCACCCAAAACCAATGGTTAGCTGTCACACCATTATGCACCATTCAGTGTGGCGCTCATATCGCATCATCTAGTTAATCTACTTGTGCACATCAAGCCCGCTTGATCACGTCGCACCCCGAGCAGGTAAAAACGCGTCTAGGCTTTACCGACATCGAAAAGCGACAATCACATGCCATAACAGCTGAATGTTTCTGTACGCGCGTGCTGTACCTTTGACTTTACAGTCTTGTCAGGCCTTAAAGTGTCATCATGTTGGCATTGCCCGAAAATTCTGTTTGTATCACTTTCTGGAATTTAGATCCCCGCTTAAACCTCTGATTAGATGTGTGATTCAAAATATCTGATATTCCACTGTTTACACAAGGTGTGGGGCAGTCAGTTCGAGAGATGCTGATGAATGGCTCTTAAACTGTGATGGAAGGCCCTTAGGGTGCGGCGTTTGGCTCTTAAACCATGGAAAATACTGTAGTTGTTCTTTTGAAGAGAGAAACGTTGGAAGTGAGCAGAAAGACCGAGGGAGGAATGGTATTTCATCATTTAACAGTCCGAGGAAAGAAGCAAGATTGAAAGATTGATGATGGTTATACGCACGATTGGTTTTTCTGTGCATAGGACCAACACAGTAAGACAACAGAAATGGGAACATTTGGAGCGATCCCGGATAAACAAAAACCAAACTCATGGTGTTAGAATATGGTGATGGGCAAGTGGTCGTGGACTGGACCGTAGAGCTGAGTTGTCGATCCCGTGGATGTACACATATTGGATCGAGCAAAAAGAGAAAAAGGAAGGGGAAGTTCCACCCCATATGCGACTAAAGTCTTCAAGTGGGATGAAATTGAGCTTTGTGGAGTAAAAATTGGGGCAGGAGCGAAGAAGTGTCTGGGGCAGAACAAAAAATCAATCTTGCGTGCAATACGAAAAGCAAGAGTAGATTCGTACGGAGAAAGATTCAGTAGAGGGAACGAGTTTCCGGAACGAAGGGGGACAGAATCATAAGGTACATAGGGAAAAACATGGGCGTTTGAGAGAGATAAAGAAAAGGGTGTCCGAAGCATTTCAGAGAACACGGTCTGCGAGACCCTAAGTGGAGATGTGTCCAACGTCAGGATCGAACAATATAATTACAGCACATCCACATAAGTACATGAAATTACCGAATTGTGTAATATGGATTGTGGTTCATTTTCGAGAAGACGGGTACCAACAGGAGACCCATCAGATCACGTAACGAACTCACACCTAGTGAGTCTGAACCAATGTTTTATAAAATGGTACTGTGCAATACTAGACGAGATCCGCATCCATTTCTATTCTTCCAAACGCAGAAGTACCGAAGTTGGACGATTTTTCAAGTAGCGAATGCGGTGCTTTACATGATGAAGGGACAAAAAAGAAATGCCTCATTGATCACTCCAAGCAACCATGTGTGCATACATGTATTCTCAGTTCGACTTGACAGAAAATGACAACAAGATCATCACTATTCTTTGTTCTCTAACAAATCTTCGAATGTCTCCAACTGACCGATGGCGGAATCTTCTGAAATTAAACCAGGACCGTGGGAGGCACCTGTTACCACAGAACCCCAGATTAGCGATGACAGAAGGAATCCATTATCGCTCGACCAGTGTTACAAAGGCTGCTGCACTATGTCGAGGTTTGTTGACTACTATAATCCCAAATCCGTCAATGATACGGATGCATGAATTCAAAATAGTTATAAGAACACACGAACCACTTTTTATACTATCTGCGCATGAGACAAATACAAGTGCAGACAGCTCATAAGACTGAAAACAAAACTGACTTGATAAAGGTAAAGACTGGCATAAAAACAATCGCATCTGTTCACAACAATCCAGTTTGTGTCAGGAACGTAGGTGGATACTCCTCTAAGAGCCCACTAAGATTCGCTGATAGTTCCACGCGGATTAGTCACTGCTAACTTCGAAAACGACGGCACTGCGGTCGTCAGTTGGAATTCATGATCTGAGTGGTACCTACAGATGGATGGACAGAGTTTCTCGAAAGCACACGACCGGTTTCGCGGTTATTACCGCTCATAAGGTATGCGTATCCGGCACTCCTCTGTCCGCTCATTCCTTCTGATACCCGTACACTACATAAGTGTTTGTTCATGACAATCTAATTTTCGCCTCATGGGGTATGAGCAGATACTCCTCTTAGATTGCTGTGAACAAGTACTCGCGGAATATACACGTATCAGAAGGAATGGGCGGACAGAGGAGCGCCGGATACGTCTAACTCATGAGTGGTAATAACCGCGAAACCGGTCACGTGTTTCCGAGAAACGTTGTGCATCTTTCGTAGATACTACTCAATTCAAAAAACCAAACGCGTTCGTTGCTGCAGGTGTGACGTTGGCAAAACTGGGCGAACTGTAGGCTATACACAAATGCATCAACACAAAACTAATCAAAAGGAGATATCACCCAGTCCCCCTAATATTTGTGTATGAGAATCCAGGAGGGCACCGTTTACACATGGATGCAGTCCAAAATCTGGAACAATCACGAACGCTGTACTCAAAAGAATTTGCAGGAACTCAAAACAATTCCACAAATTTCATCAGCAGACACTGAATTGGACTGTGGGATCTTGAGACGAGATAACGTCAATTAGTTCACGAAAATAATACAGAAACCGATTCGAAACTCCCTGACCCCCGATTAGAAATACAAATTCTACATAGGAGTACATTTTGGGACTGGATTATTAAGATTCAAAAGGTCAAGATAGTAAATTAGGAAGCAGTCATGAGAAATCAGAAGACAAATTTGTCAGATTTAGAAACAGATACAAAAGGCTAAAAGTTAAGTTTCTTCTGTCGATAGACATAAGCCTGCAAGATCACACATGTAGATCAAGGTCATAACGAGAGTAAAGAAAGCTCCCATAAATACGAGCCGTTAAGAACATACAATGGTGACCTAAACGCTAATCGTAAGCTTATCTGAACCATCAGCATGAGTCACGAACAACATCACTATTCCAAGCTAGTGCGTGTTTATTTACTATACTGTACACACGCTACTTATTTGATGTACAGAATATCTGTTGGTGAAGATAAATTTTGATTGGGTGCTTCTTTGCAAAACTTCCCCGATGGGAATCAGTTTGTTTATTCTACCCTTCATCTGCCAGTAAACCCGGTTTGTATAACAAGGAATTTTAGTTGCCCGTTGTTATTGTAGCATTTTTTCCACCTGTTGACCAACGATCGTATACCTAGTCTCTTTGGATTTACGCCTATAACTAAATATTTTCCGCACCTTAAGGTTTGATGGAAGTACCGATCACAATGTTTATGTTAAGAACAGAACGATCTTCGTCCTCTCTCTATCACACACAAACAAACAAACAAACAAACAAAGAAACGAACAACCAAGTCAGTGGGTAGAACAAACGGTAGATCGACTGACCAGCCACGGTTGTTAAGTCCGACACCTGTTTTACATATGTTTTCCTAATAGACATGTGACTTTACGGAATTTGTCTACTTTTACCCGCAATCAGTCGCACTGAAAAGGATCCTGTTTGACGGGCTTGTTCAAACACCGTCCGTAGGATCGACGGGTGGTCCGATACACACATGCATACACCCACACGATAGGGAAGCGTACAGTTCGATAAAGAAAGAGTATGGTATAGTTTGACGATAGTGTGAGTCAGAAAGACATTCCGGGTCCCAAACAGGAACATCATATCCGCTAATTTACCCCACGTACGATAACCAAGCTTTCCAGGTTCCTCATAATGAGGTACATTAGACAAACTAGCAAGCGAAAAAAATGAGTCGGAGCAAATTAGGTGGTGATACTAAGCAACAGGGTTTAGTTTAATCACGCAGAGCGCAAAACACCGGTCGAGAAACGTAAGCTGCCCGCGAGCGCGGACTGGAGTTCGATCGCCTGGGCGATTGAGTCGCTCCCACGGTACGAAGCAAAGGAAATGCAGCTGCCCATCGAGGGCTGATGTCATTCTATCGTTCGTCTAATTCCGACATCTTGGGGGAGATAACAAAGAGTGAAAGAATGCTCATAGAATGCATTATTGGCACGAGGAGCCTGAATCTTATATAATTGGAAGTCTACTTGCATTTATCACACCCAAAAGTCCAACGTTGCGAGCCGCAACCGCACCGGCGACATCCCGTTTACTGGGCAAAGCCTTTCGAATGCACATTGTAGACAGCAGAAAATACATGACTAGACGGCCTCGTGTGAAACGTAGGGATTCGAGACATCTCAAGCTTACCGGTCAGGGAGCAAATCTGTATGGAGTGAAAAAACTTCATTCAACCCCAGGAACACATATTTCGGACAATTAATTATCCGCTTTTCTATTCTGTGACAACCTTTTCCCCCTTCACGCGCAGAATAATAAACAGTCCCCTTACCCGTCTCTAATTGGGCTGGCCTTTTTTCATTCATGTGATTTATGCATCACTGGATATTCGGTTGCGTCAGTGACATCCAACTGGCCGTACTGCGATAGCTCAGATGGCACAGCATCTTTCTGGGAAGCGGAGGGTTACTAGTTCGGTTTTGGTCCGCGGCGTTGGGCTTTTGGATGCGAAAAACGCAACCGGATTATACATAATTCATTTCAAAGGAACTGTCATGAAGTAGGCTATTTCTGAACACTATTCTAACAGGAAGGAAGATGTGATCGACTACAGACTGTCGAGCAAGAAAAATGGCTCATGTTGGCGAGAATAGCAGCCAATCCCACAAAATCACTGATTCAATATGTCCACCATTAAACTAACTCCGGCTTTTGTCTGCCGCTCGTTCTTCCTTACCGTCTTGAATGAAGGGGAATAGGGAGGTTTCGGAATGACGGCGCGCTTCTACGTTTCCATTTTAGTTTACGTGTTCTAATTTGTAATCTACAAAAGTCTGCATATGCACAAGACATGACTGGAACAGTGGTCACAAAGTCGAATAACAAAAGATGTCCGAAATCGAGAGCTGACTTTAAACTAATGATAGTTTTTATGACCGCACAGTACTTAACAAGGTCTCGCCAAACGGCCTTCCTCCGGCGGAAATCCTGACAGACCGCAAAATGAGGATAATCCACAGCCAAATGGTCCCAATGGAAACACCTTATTCAGTACATCTAGCTCCTCCGACAGGGGTTCCATGTGGGAACGCCAATTTATACCAAAGATTTCCGTTCAAGTAAATCCAACTGGATTGAAGCCGTAATTTGGACTTGGAATGGGGAAAAAACCGTCCCGAATAGCAGTCTCTGAGGGAACATGACGTCAGAACACCCTGCCTATCGGACATAACCCACCGTACCAGGGACGATCTTTACTACTAGACGTGCTGGTGGACACGTTGAGAGTACGCAGCCTGTCAACGTGAACAGATGAAACCGACAAGATGCTGTCAACCCTACGATGGTCTAATCATTCAAGGGGGGTAACCCAACAGCCACAGTTAACTCTGCGATTCCAGAGGTACACGTAACGACTTAAAAGAGGTGGTTGAAGAACTCTATTTTTTGAAAAAAATAGTAACTTTCCATAACTTGGACTTGCAAATGCCGATAAGAATAGTATCTTTCTACAAAACTGCTTGACTTCCCAGCAAATCCATATTCCTATTTTCGGAAAATTTTATTTTTTCGCATCGTTGTACATTGTCTTATTTTGTTGCATTAAATTTCTACCCTTTCATTCTACTGTTCTTCATTAGGTCGTTTTTCTATTTCCGTAAGATTGTCCAAGTAACCAATATAACCGATAGGGCACATGGCCCATTTGACGTGTACTGGTTGTTCGCTAACGTGCGCGCGGTTGTCCTAGTACGTGGGCTAGCCTTGTCGTAATTCACGGCCTGTTTCCGAGTTGTTGCACAACCGAGGGTTATCTGATTGTGCGACTACGAACCAATGAGATTCGACCTAAACGTTATTATGTGTCGTTGCCCAGCAACGCCGCAGGCGTTGTGCCCGTCGTGTTGTGTTGACTATGACGTGGGGACACCATGTGCGATCCGCCTTTCGCGCCCTCCGAGAACTGAGAAATTCACTGTGAGTAGTGTGTATTGTGTGCATGTGTGTGTGTGTGTATGTGTGTGTGTGTGGGTGGGTGGGTGTGATTTGAGGATGCAATAGGGGAAGGGAAGTAAAAAAATTATGAAAACACTGACCAGTGAACTTTACCATACAGGACGACATTTGAACAAACTTAACTTGATGATTCGGACCAATCCGCACGAGAGTGGGGTGGCGCAGTGGTGACACACATGCCTTCGAGGTGAAAAGACTCGGGTTCAAACCCTGGGTGTGGCGGAGGATATACATCACTGATGATCTCTAACATGAGCGAATCTCGAGACTGGTGATTCTGAGTGTAGGGTTGATCGGATGACCCGAGGTCTGTGCGTGAAAGGTGGGGTCCAAAGGGCAATCAGCCAAGCAAATTATGAAGGATCAGTTATGCTGCCCAATTCGGATTCATCAGATCCACTTTATTTCATACTTGTGCATTAGCGCAGTGCCGTGGGTATATACACCATAGCCTCAAAAACCCACTGGATAATCAAAGAGAACCGATCACCATAACACCGAGTCTCGAATTGCAGAATCCCATAAAGACCCTCGCAATTAGGTGAACAGTGAAAACGAGCCGATTTCATGGATCCCAACCAGAAAGCCTACCACGCTCCGTATAACTAAGCTCATTAGCTAGGACTTTCATGATTTTCAGCTATGCCATGGATTTGTCAAAGCACTGGGCAAGCCAAACTGGAGACACATGCATACCACACGGACTAGTGGTGTTCGGGTCGTACAAGTCATTAGCTGCTGACTTTGGGGCAGTCGGTTTGAACCCGGCCACTGTCTGTCCACTCTGGTGTTAGATGGAAACGCGTTGTAGCCGAGCTCGTTCCCACATGTGACCTATTGAACTTTGTGACTGACCAATGAAACTCGCCTTGTAATGGACTCTGACTGTTCAGGATTATGCCCATTCCACTGCACTCCTGTTGGTTGCCCTGTCTGGTGACTAAACTCCTTTAGTCAATATCCCACGTCTGACGTGAACATCTTGTATTCAGTTCAATAGCCGAATTAGACCAATGCTGCAAACAGGAAGAAGAACAAACAGCGGGAGTCATCGTCCCCTTTTTTTTCTTACCCACCACAGTAGTATAGTAAACCTCACTTAACTGATGGAGCCTGCCCCCAGCCCAGACAGCACATCGACCATGCGAGTTCGTGAAACCAAAAGCGATGTCTTCTAATTCGATATTCGACCACAAGCCGAGATGTGATTCAAACGGATAACACGACATGGACGTATAGTTCAACAACAGAGAAGGAAAAAAACAGAAAATGTGTGGCAACAATTCGTGCACGAGAGCAAAAACGTACCTCTACGATATCCCGATTGGTCTTTGACTCGTGAGGCTCATTGAATTCCGTATACCGGAGCAGAATTTTGTCCATATCTGAACTGGCATACTGAAACAATTTTTGCGAACTCGTGAACACGATCAAGGCGATTTCGCAATCGCAAAGAATACTCAACTCGTACGCTTTTTTCATCAGGCCCAATTTTCGTTTGGTAAATGTCACCTGTGAATTCACACGTGTGTGTGTGTGTCGGAGAGATTGAGAACGGAATGGAGTGGAGTAGAATAGAGTTGAGAGAAAGGAGAAGTAGTCACAGAAGTTTTGGTATGTCTGGATGAATGGTCAGGCAAAAAGGGCGATTTCTGTGTGACGTACATAACATCGTTTGGTGCTTTGAAAAAGCATACAACCATACACGCGATGGGGGTGAACAATGCACGAGATCAAATGTTTATGACTGCAATGAGGCAAACCAAGGCCTGCTTAAGCTGGTTTATTCGAGTGCAATTTGGCAAGAAATCCCGCGCACACTCCGTTGGTGTCCAAAATCCCCCTAGGGAGAACAAATTCCTATCGGGTCAGGAAATTAAAGCATCTCAGAGTATCAATCCACAACAGAGTCTAATTCAGACAGGACAGAAACCAGCCTAGAATTTTCCATATTCGTACAGATGTGAATAAAAAAGAATTGACCTTGGTCAAATACACCTCACATGAAGTGAAAACAATCAAACCAAAACACCAGACAGACCAAACTCAGCAAACACCAAAATCACTGAACAATAGAATATTAGTTAAATGCATTCCGTGACCCATTGGTTCCTGCGTAATCAGACCTATTGTTTGCGTATTAAGCCAAAAATATTGCATCAGGTGGCTGCGTCGCAAGGCAGACGGCTGTTCCAGTAAACTTTCTGTCCTTTATCGATTACGGCATGCACGAACGCGATCTGGGCTATCGAGAAACAACACCACAGACAATCCAAGTCGCTTACCCTGTGGATGGAAAACTTCACCCACTCATCATCCGTCGTGTAGCAGCTAACACTGATTTAGTGAGTACGGTGAATTAGTTTCAATTTTGCAACTTCGAAGGAATATTGAGAACACAGAGTAAAGCTTAATTGGAGGGTAATGGTCTCTTACAACATCCGTTTCACCATCAAGGATAACCGACAACCAGACTCCGAGATCTGGAGTGGAGAACCGCATAGGGTCCTAATACGTTAGCGTCGTACCGCGCTGAGCAGAAGCGAGTTACTGCCTATTCCCTACGCGGCCGACACTAGAAAGGCTGGAACTTAGTATTTCAAAGGTGACAGACGCTCATACCGCTCGACCACCACCGAGATGGTTTGTTGCCTGTATCGGATACGATGCAGATCGACTAGGCGATCATAAGATTATCAGTTACAATCTACTTACTCTTGAATAACCGCTCTTTTTCCGCGTGGTTAGCCACCCAATTACTAAAGATGATATCTGAGTAACGGCAAATGAACCGGTAGGCGAATAAAACGGTCATTTGGGCACTGATAGTGCTATACTGATTACTGATGAAACGTCGCCAAACTAAAAGCCAAGCTCGGCGATCCCCTTATGAAAACACCGAACTCTTGTGAATGTATGGCCTGTTTTTACTACAAACGAGGAAAGTTAAAGTGGCTTTTGGTGTTTGATAACCGTCGTCTCCGAAGCACTGTTTGTGTGTGGTACCAAATAGTTCAGTTCAGTTCGGCTCATTCAACCATCAACCTTGCAATTCTGTGCTCTCGTTTCGGTTGTTACCACACAGCATCCTCCAGTCAAGGGCAAAAAGAATAGAAGCATTAAGTTAAAAATAGCCAAGAGCAAAGTGATAAGCGGAAATCACGAAGATGAAGAAGAAGCCCGAATGCAACTACACCACTGGCAGCAACACCTGGTCGTATCATCAACTGCCTCACACGTCCTACTTGAGCAAGGTTTTCATACCCTTTTGCCATTCGGTTATTCAGTAGAGCAGAACTGTATACTCACGGGGGCGTCCCCAGATCGTGGACAGACGAACGGCGCGCACCCGCGGTTAACCGTGAGTAAGGTGGGGCCATCAAATAAGCGACCGTGGAGGAGCAGTGGAAGAGCTGGAGGATGAGGTGGGATTTCCGCTTGGCTGGCGTTCTCCGCTCTAAAACGCTACATAACTATGTTGATAGCGCTGTGACGTGGTGCGTGTGGTCCGCCACTAAATAAGGCCGTAGCTCCTACTCGTGTTCCACTTACACGACAAGGTTTTTCAGAAGAGGCGAGTGAACCACTCTATTGGCCAAGCTGGCTCTCAACGGTTTGATGAACGTAGCACCCTTGCGTCAGTGACTTTTATGAGGTAACAATCACTCGTTAGTAGAACCACTGGTTCCCATGGTGGTAGACGACATCTCTGAAGAGGCCTAAGTTCTGCAAAGCTATTTCGTTACTGAGCACAACCTACAGAGCTTGACTATTATTGTTATTATTATTCGATTACAGGATGAAAAACGTAGATCATATATTTTAGGATTAAAAACACCTCGGGTTCTGTATTGAATCGGGTAGGGATTGTCACAAAAGTAAAAGTACAAATGGCTACCATCCATCTCCGACGCTTGTGAAACCGCCACGGGAGAGGATCAGTGCAGTGTAACGGCAACGGTATTTTGCTCTATATCTGCGAGACCTGATAACTGCGAGTTAAGGATACCCGACAGTTTTTATATTCCACTGGCGATGCCCTGTTTGATAGCAGCAGCGAATAACTAAGGATGTGGTTTTTTGTCGAGGGCTAAGTGTGAATAGCCTACCCCTAACCGTCTCCGATGGTTCTAACATATTTTCGATATGGCTGTTCGTCACTTCCTCCATGATCGATCTGTTGGCCGTGCCTTGATGTGGACTGACGAACCCAGCACAGTCGAACGATGTGTGAAATGGTACTGTGACAACACAACCAGTCTCCTCAGGTCAGATGAAATGATTAGTTAAATGGTTCAGTATAAATTTCATAATGATGATAATCTTCAGTCGCTGTACTGCTCAATCGCCCAGTCCAGTTAGAGGATGACTATCGCAGATCCACCTGAATGTATTATCTAAAAATGCATCTCTAACCTTCATATCATCAAGTGCAATCTGCAAGAGAGTAGGGTTTCACTCAATAATGAGGGAATCCAAGCTCAGCGACCAGAAGTCGTTGAAAACCGCCAACCTGAACTATAGCCAACACCAATTTCCAAAAGTATTGAGAATGACGCGGGACGCTTGAGATCATCGGTTTGGAATCCAATTACGCCAGGATTTCATGGCAGTACTGTCTTCCTGGCTGCTGGGTTATGATACGGATCTCCGTTGGTCATTCCGTGAAATTTGGATTGACGACGAACCTCGTCCACCGAGATTCAAAGGTCTCATCTATCCTCTTCCTAGTTTGGCTTCACTGTCGACTGCTTAGCACGGTACGGTCACAGCTCTACTAAGCGGTCTGTTGATGCAACAGGCGAGAGCTCAGTGCCCGACGAAGACTCAGTGCTAATGCGACAGCCGATGAGACGCTACGACGTACTTTAACCATTCGTTGCATTCAACCGACTACACTTGAATGCATGATGAACACAGATCTTCACTGCCTAAACTACCAGCTTGATTGTGTGCTACTCAAGAGCTATATCAAACCACTAGTTATCAACCTGGGTACCACCCAAAACTACCGCGGTTTCATTATTTCATCATTGTGATTCACATTGTAAAATACCTTTCAACCACCCTATTTATTGATTCTCAAAGTAAACACGGACTATCGTCAAATCGGAAACGCCTAAAAGCGTTCAACAATTTTTCGTTTCCTAATATTGACATTCATCCATCTGCTGCAATACCAAAGCATCTGGACGTGTCAAAAAGCGTCCAAAACCAGATGGTTATGTAAGGGGAGAAAATCAAAACAAAGCAAAAAGGGGAAAACACCGCATACGAAAACCTGTTGTCTGAAAGTTCATCGTTATGGGACATATGCATACGTGCACACGCACAAGCCTGTGTTTTAACTTGCTCCATGACGTCCCACCACGTGACGGAACCAAATAACATAATCAAAGAGATCGTACCAGGATCGGCGACATTCCCGACGAAGGTAACATTCGCCGGGATGCTGTCTATCGCAAAAGTCTTAATGCGAACAGCCAAATCATTCACGGTTTTGTCTATTTTAGGATTTTCGGGTGATTTGGTTGAACATTCGATTCAACAAAAGAAAAATTTTGCCAAGTGCAGGTGGTGTATTTTACGATGATAAGATCCGTTCCAATCAATGAGGAATTTTGTGGATTCTTTCAGAAAAAATTCACGAAACAGCCGCATCCAGCGTTGGTAGGTGAGTGATAGGGGCCTCTATCACTTCCTGAGGTATGATGTTTTAACCCCGCCACAGTCGGTCACATTTATGGTGGACAGATATTTGCTGTCGTACAGCTCACGCTTGCCCCATTGGGACCTCATCCGGTTCTCCACTCGGAATTCCAGGGTTAGATTGCCAGTTATTCTGAATAATGCAGTACAATTCCAACAACCATTAACCATCCACCTCACAGCAGGAACCCCAATCGGAAATCACACCAACCAACTGCATGAAAAAGTAGGAAAATAACTACGAGTAGTAGTGTCACGTCGACAAAAAAAGTTTATGAATAAAGGAGCGCCGTTAGTCACAGCATCTAGCCACATCCACCTATGTATTGCCGATGAATGGGCAGGTCTCTTGGACCCCACCCAGGAAGCCTGACACATCTTGTATGGTCAAGTTCACCTCCTAACATGCCATGGACTGGCTAACCTTGAGCATCCTCCAGCGAACACTGCTCACCAAAGACTTCTATCCAAAGCGTGCACAACACATGTCCCAACCACATTGACTTGGTGGATCTTTGAAGCTACGGGCTATGTCACTTCTACAACGCTCGCGCATAAGAATCGTTAAGGATTCGAAGATTGCCGTTTGGTATCACTTAAGATCTCGTAATGTGCTCACCACATCCTTAATATCATCCTAACAGATTTTTACTGACAGAAAGCAACCAACATATCTGAAGTGTCGTCGCGTATACAGAAGGTGGATATGACTTTTGCTAACCTCAGCCATGCGTGACGGTGACGTGATAGCCGATTTTTTGTCAAGGGTCAAGTGCATACTGCGGTGCTTAGATCCGTTTTTTATACGACTCAGAAACACGGGCATTAAGGGTAGAAGATAGGTGAAGACTGTCGGCGTTTGCCCATCAATTTCTCCGTAGCATTACTCGAATTAAGTGGGAAAACCATATCAGCAATGCTGAGGTTAGGGACAGGATGTTAGAAAGCAGTGGTATCGAATCTAAACACGTTAAGGTGGCTGGGACATGTGTAACGCATGCCCAACGATAGACTTCCTCGGCGTACGTTGATCTCCGACACAGGTGGTCGTTGGAAGGTTGATGGAAGTCGTCAGTCCATGACATAATGTAAAGGTGTAAAAACCCTGACCGGTGGACTTGATCAAGTAGGACATGTCAGAATTCTGGGTTGGGGTCCACGAGACCCGCCTACGAAATGGTTGGAGACATTAAGTAATATGACGCGGTGTCGCTGCCAGTTGCGTAGTTACATTCGATCTCTTTCTTTTTCTTCATGATTTTCGTTGATTACTTTATTTTCGGCTCTTTCTCACTTTATGTTCTTATTCTGTTTACCCTTGACTCAACGACGCTGTGAGGTAGCAGCCGAAACGAGAGCACAGAATTGTGAGGTTGATAGTTGAATGAACAGAACTGAACTAATATGCTAAGAATTCCTCAAACTGAACAGAACTGATTTGATACGCTTAGTAACTCGAAAATTAACCCACACGTACTGTGGCATACCGCAAAAATTAACACGCAATCATACTGTACCGCTCTGCTCTCATACAGAACTAATGAACGCTATATAGACTTATGCCGAATAAATTAGCAGCTGATTTTGCTTCAACAGAAACATGAAGATTAAAATTATCCCGAGAAGAAACATGTTTGTTTGTTTTGTCTTGCTCATAGGAATATGAAAAAAAGAAAATGAGTCGATAATTGAAATGAAACCTGCAGTAATCCAACAACTGGTAAGTGGCTCTGCTGTCGCCCGGATCACTACCACGCCTGCTCTATTGAGGCCCTATGTGGTTCGCCACTTTAAGTCTCAAGATCATGGTTCCCGATTTCCTTCACATTATGAATCATGGATTTACACAATGACACACGTACTCGCTCTCTTGATCGCTCTGCTTACTCGCAAAACAAGTATGAACTCATCACCCTCACTAAGATGCGCGAAATAAACCATAATGTCCATTCTTACCCTATTTTTGACCAGAACTCAAATACCCCCCCCCCCCTTCATCAGATACCACCCGTCTCCAACTTCCCAATTATACTTTTCACTCCTTTTTTTATCCAGAACGGGCGTCTGTGCCTTTGTCCACCAGTCCGTTGCCACATCCAGAATCCAAAATCTTGACTTTTTCAGTCGTGAGTTTCAGTTGATGTGGCTGAGGCTCCAACATCCATACTTAAATCACTACTCTTGTGTTGTTTACTGTTCATTCAACAACCGTGACTCATGTATCTAATTTTCGAACCTTAAGCACTTGTTTATGACAGATGCCAACTGCCATGTTGTCGTCTTAGGAGACTTTTTCATTCACATTCAGGACTGGTTTATTCACTCATCGGACAATGCGGTTCTGGGGTGCGAAGCCGAACTTTTCGCTGTAATCAAAAACCCGTGCAAACTAGTTGACCTCACCACATGTACTTCCGATCGAGCTGGCGATAATGCTCATTTTCTTGATCTTATTCTCACTTCCGTTCCATCACTCTTCTCACTTATCCCGTTCTTCCTCCATTTGGCTTATCTGACCTGTTTCATCAATTTTACCCACCCCGATCCTCCACCCACCTCGAGACACACATATTAGCGCTACAGTTCAGCCAACTGGAACAGCTTTCGAGATTTTCTGGCTTCCTATCCTTGGAATGATTGCTACTTTACTTCAGACGTTTCCGCTTCCGTTTCTAACTTCAATGACACTGTTATTCAAGGTATGCAACTTTTTATTCCACACTTCCAAACCCGGCAAACTCGAGTGGTTCAACCACGCATGTGATCGTGCTGTACGTTAGAAGCGTGCAACATTTTGCCGTTGGTGCCGTTCGCCCACTCCCGACTCGCACCACCGACTGGTGCAGGCTAAGAACAGATGCTCGTCAACCATACAGGCAGCAAAATAACGCTTCGCCCGCCGGAAAACCAAACATTTAATCTTATCTGCCACCGGTAGCCCAACATTTTGGTCCTTTGCCAAAGCACTCTGCTGCAACTTTTGACTTTCCAGTTCCCCTCCCATCTGCAATTCCTCCGGTGATCCTCTTTGTGAATCATTTGAGAAAGCTGGGATTTTGCTTCCCGGTTTGCCTCCAACTCTACCTTGCCCACTTATCCTACTCCCCCGGTTCCTTCTGTTCCATCTGCCCAGCCCCCCCCCCCCTTCAATTTTCAGCCTCATATTAGCATCAGGAAGATCCACCAAACGTTGCGTTCTCTGGACATACGCAAACCACCCGGTCCGGACGGGATACCACCCATCGTCTTGAAAATATGTGCCCCTTAACTGGCCCCTCTCTTACGTCGTCTTTTCTGTTTCTCTCTGTCCAACTCTCTCTGGTTTTCCGATGTCCTAGAGACACATCGTGATTTTTTCTATTCCAAACCGCGGTAATCTTTCTGACCCGAATAACTATCGCCCAATTTCCGTCAGACCCATGATTTCAAAAGTATTCGAAACTGTCATCTCCGACAAATTGCGTACGTTTCTCGAACGCGAAGGACTACTGAGTAGTGGCCAATACGGATTCCGACCTCGCCGTTCCGCCGGTGATATCCTGGCCCTCGTCTCACACTCCTGGTTGGCTGCACTCGACAACCACAGAGGAACACACGTCGTCTTGCTCGACATCTCTAACGCGTTTGGCCGAGCCTCGCACGAAGATCTCCTGGCGAAAATACCCACCTTCGGGTTCTCCCCCGCTCTCGTCTCGTGGACATCAATTTTCCTCGGTAAGCGAACCATCTTTGTCCGAGCTGATGGCGTTCTGTCCCAGCCATTTCCTGTGAATGCTAGTGTTCCCCAAGGTTCAGTAATTGCGCCTACCCTATTTCTTTTATTTATTATTGATCTTCCATCCACTACTTCCAATCCAATCCATTCTTTTGCCGACGACGCCACCCTTCTTTATTCCCTTTCTTACCGTAGTTCTCGCCATGCCAACACCAACGTCGGTCGTGGCCGAAGTGTAATCGGCGTATCTTTAGAGTTCGACCTCGAACACATCACCTCCTGAGGATCCCACAATCGTGTTATATCTAGTGCTTCCAAAATCTCTCTTCTCTTAGTTTCTTAGAAATAACATTCATTCTCGTCACATGTATCCTTTGATTTAAGTGTGCTACATTTCACAGATTCTGTTCCTCATCTCGGTTTATCTATAACTTCTTCTCTGTGTTAGTCCGCTTTTATTTCAGCTCACCTCTCGTGCTACACGCAAAGTTAGTTTTCTGGTTCACGCCAAACGCTTCACCACACCAGCTCATCTTGTTCTGTCATAGCAAGCTTAAATCCACCCCGCACTTCAATACTGCATTCACGTGTGGGGTGGAGCTTCGTCCACTTCTTTTTCTCTTCTTGACCGGGTTCAACGAAAAGCCATGCGGCTGACTAGCGGCCCTTCTTTGATCTCCGATCTGCAATCACTAGTTCATCGTCAGGCTGTTGTTTCGTTGGACTTTTTCTATCAGTACTATTTTCGATTTCGTTCTTCTGAACCTGCTTCGGTAGTTCCTCTTCCTAAAACGTTTTTTCGAGCATCACATAAGCAGGCAATTAGTCACCTTTATCAAGTTTCTGTCACTAGATGTCGCATTTCTATGTTATTTTTCTCCTGAATTGATAAACCGTGGAACACTTCTACTCTTTTTGTCTTCCCATCCACTTAAAACCTATCTCTTTTTAAAGCAGGATAAATAAACTGGTTCTTATGTGAATTTTCCTCCAAAACCCACTTTAACAGTGTTTTCTGATTATGGGGTTTACCCCTTATACTGTAACTTCCTTTACGTCTAATTAAAAAATGGCAGTATTTTCAGCGGTCGAATTACGTGTTCAGTGCTTACCATATGGCCTTATCGAATTATGAAAATCAAAGATGTTCCCCAGATTACCGACAGTAGGAACCACGGAGACAGAAACGGAGCCCATACTGGGTTCCTATGCAAAAAACCTCAATGGCCTGCGTGCTTTAAATTAGGACGATAATCCGACGGGATTCTGTTGCAGCAGGATCTCAGTCAACCCGCGGGATAATTACCACCGACGAGGAAATCCGTCGGTGGGCATGCGCAACACGTGTGCCAGCCACCGTATCCTGTTCAGATTCAGTACTCGATCCGGTGATTGACCACTGGTTCCAAACACACTACGTCAAACCTCAGGGTTGTTGATACGGTGTTCCCATCATATTCAGGTAATGCTATCGATGCTCGAACGCCGGTAGTCTTCGCCTATCTTCTACTTTTAACGCCCGTGTTTCCAAGTCGTGTAAAAGAACGGATCTAGCACCACAGTGTACACTCGACTCTGGACAGAAAATCACATATCGCGTTGGCGCCACGGATGACGGAGGTTAGCAAAAGCCAAACGCGCCTTCTATATCCGCAATGACACTTCATCCGATAATCGTCCACCTGGTGAGATTTAAATGCTTAGGTAACAAAACTAATCTAGTTCAGCTAGAGCTTCCCTCCCCAATACAAGGTCTGTTGTAGAACCAACTCAATCCTGTAGCAGCATTTTACACCTCGAGGATGTCATCTCAAGAATCAATTCAATTACAAAATTGAAGAGTAGGAGTGAGAGAGGGCAATCCTGATGAACACCTTTCTGTAGTGAAAGAGCCCCATAAGCACGAACTAGACTTCGGCTGTTGGCATACAAATATATGAAAAGAGAAGTAAATTTCTCTGGCATACTGTTCAATGAGGCAGCGCCAGAGAACTAAATTGAACACCGTTTCCAGATCAAGAAAGAGAGAGATTGTGGGCCTACGGAAGATGTTTCTGTGCTCTAAGGTTTGCCGAAGAGTAAAGATGTGGTCGACACAACCACGACCGGGCCTGAAACCGGGTTGATTCTCAAGCGTACACATTTTGCGGGGGCTGGATAACTGGTGAGAAATAATTCCGGTGATCAGTTTGGATGCGATACTCACCAAGTTTTCGCAAGAGGATCTGTCGCCATTCTTGAAAATCGGTACAACCACCGATTAACACAATTTCCTGGGAATCTGTTTACTATCCCAGATTATATAGAGGAGTTTCGCTAAGTCTTAAACAAAAGCTTCGCCTTTAGCCTTGAAAAAATATGGAGACAACCCATCCAGTTCAGTGGCCCTGTGTCTTTTCAACCTGTCTCTCAGAGGTCCTTCATTTTTGATGGAAGAGCGACATTCACCTGCATCAGTTTTCATGTAGTTATATTGGGAAAGTTCACTGTTGAAGTGGGCCAACTGAACTGTTGCCTAAAGTGCTCCGCCCAACGGTCTAGACGACGGCCCTGGGAGTGATTCTGTGGGCCGTCGGATTCCTTGATTAACTCACTCACACCTGGCATCCCTGGACCGGTACCTCTAATTGAACTGTGATATATATATATATATATATATATATATATATATATATATATTCACACTGGCTTGAGAACAAGCATGGTGTCAACGCAACAACAACAACAACAACAGAGAAAAATCAAAAAGTCGAGGGGCGGGGAATTAGGAGTCAACGTTAAGATTCCAACAAGTGAAGGCAGATTTTTTCAAATATTTTCACCGTACACGTTTTGCAAATTTTGTCTGTTTTTTTAATTGTTTATGGGTAACGGGAAGTCAACAGACAGACCATACAGCATTCGCACCATTGGATTCGGTTTCGAGCTATATTTCTTAATCTCTCTAACCAACGGCAATCCTCATCTCTTGGACCTCGACCAGGAAGGTGGGAAGCACCAGCCGAAGTTAACTTCTTCATGCCCCTGTGCCAAGTCATAGCCTGACCACTGTGTCGCTTCTTCCAACCTTGCCCAGTACGTGCTAATAGAGCGCGAAAGGGTATGGGATGGGCAAGCATCCACAAAACATACCCCGTAAAGGTTGTGAGTATTGCCAACAGACCAGAAAAAAGCAACCCGGAGTGGAGAACGACCAAAATCCTCAACAGGACAGGTGTGGTTAGGACCCGTGAGACAGCGGATTGCTGTCCGCTACCAACGACCGGTCCAATACATTATTCCTATCCGGACCGAGGTCTACACAAAAGATGCGCGTACAGAGTATGTAATTTCGAAATCGGATAAAGGAAAAAACGTTTCAGTCAAAGTATGTAGGAGAGAACCAAACGTTCTTGGCCCAATGCTCTCTGCCTCAGCTTCCATCTCGTTTTTGGAGCCCAAATTCAGCCTTCTCAACAGAATTCCGTCTTTCCTATTCGAAGTGGAACGATGTGTTTTTAAGTCCTAGGAAAACCTCAATCAGTAAGCAAACAATAAAAACCTAGTTACGTACCCGCAAACGGAGTTCCCAACTCCAGAAGTAAAACAGCGCAATCAACGACACTCATCGATGTGTGACCTGATGAACAACAATCATTGATAAAATTGACTAACGATTGAGAGGATGTGTGTTTATCTAGTCAGACTTTGACGACAGGCAGCAATCCGATGTTGCATGGGTTACGATCACACCTGATCTGCGAGGAAGAATCTTATGATTATGATAACGATTCCCCCCTCTAAGGCGCAGGATCATGATGGTCGGTTGTCCATGATAGTATTATAGTGGATCTCTGAGGCCATGGGATGTACCCCTTTCACTGCACTCATGCGCAAGTCTGACATAAAAAAGGCTGGGATAGAAATTCCTAGGCGTACACGAAAACAACAGCGGAAAAATTTCACTCAGCCAAACTAACTGGCATGCAAGGCAAGGTTGGTGAACCTTTTTTCTTACTACCGCAGTAAGGACAACAAAACGACGATAATGGTGGAGTGGGAATAGAAACAGAGATAGATTAAGACTTACCTGTCGATTTCGTTCATCATCGATACGTTTGATGAGGATTTTTTTCCGGCCCATATTTGTTGTGCCTGGGTGCCTAGACGTGTTTAAATTGATATGCTCATTCACAATAAGAAAGACATGTACGTGGTCGTGAAGACCAAAACGGGGACAGGTTGAACGAACGAACAGAGGGACACCACGGGATCGGTGGAATGTTTCAATGGAAACACCCACGACAGTTGCGGCTAACTTCAGCAAATCCGGTCCTTGGCTTAGTGTGAATTTATTACGCAAAACTGAGTAGAATCGTGTTGAGCAAACGCCTGACTGACTAGACGATTAAATTATTCGAGCAGGATGTGCAACTTTCAAGCTGAAGTCGAGACGGATATCTGAAAAACAAAACGAGCCCGGTTATTATGCCACAATAAATGCATCGCCATTATTTACCTCAGCCCCTCACGGTGACAATCACTCAAAAAGAAAAAAACAGATTACGCATGGCAAGACAAAGATGTATAAGACATACATTACGATGTTTTTTTTCTGTCAACCAGTAGGTTGTGTGAATCAAGAGGGCCACATACACACATACAGAGAGGGAGAAAATTGCCGCAATTGGCTTCGATTCTGAGCCCAGACCAGCGGTGATGATGATCAAGCAATATAAATTTTTGGGACATGAGGTTCGAACCACCGATCACTGCCGAGCGATATTTTGTATGAAGACTGTACCTTTTTGCTCACTATACAGAAATAACACAGCACTTCAGGAAGGGGGTCACGGCAAACTAGAAACTGTCGAAAGAGAACATAACAGTCAGTGACCGACTTCGGACCATGGAGCATCAGGGTCTATAGTTCGCAACGATGACCCCTTGACCATCGCTGACTATCAGTGATGGACAGCATACTTCACTGTCGAGCGCTTCATCGCCATGACACCACTGTACAGCTGTTTCATTGAACTTGAAATTATCAACAGTGCATATCTACTGAATCTCCGCTGGCACTCGAACCCAGAGTGCATGGCTGAGTTCGCTTCACGCAAGCATGCCGAACCGAATAAATGACTATTTAGATAGAATTTTGCTTGTTTGAATGTGTTTTGGAAATGCAGTACTTAAAAGTCAAAACTATGACGTTGGACGATTTATGCATCCCAACTAGGTGCATACTGCAGAACGAAACATTTAGAGTTCAAGAATGGCCACTGAGTGAGTGAGCAAAAAATCACAAAACAAGTTACAACAGTATAGACATCATTTTTTCACACCCGTCTGATTTCAGACTGTGCGCCAAAGAAAACATGGCACAACGGAGGAAGAAGGGGAACATGGAGTCAGATTACATGATTTGTTTTCGGGCACAACACTGCCAGGTTGTCTAGGCGAAAACAGGTTGGTTTCTTAGAGATCCACAACCGGAACCTTTAGCTACCCAAAGCTTAACCCGCAGGGCCGCGGGGTGAAGCGTGGGGTTCGTAACCCACTGTGGGCAAGTGACTGACTGCTCAGTTCATACGCCCTTCGGATGAGGCCAGACCTTTGGGTGCCCAGAAAATCCTTCCACCACAGACGCCGGTGAGCATAGTGCCGTATGATTCGTACACTGTCTGTGGTTGGTTTAGAATCAGGGTTTAGCCACCTCCCCTAGAGTGAATATCAGTCAACCCGGGTGTTCACTTTCATCTTCACACTTTGGTGAAAACACATCGGTCAAAAGAAGGTAGTGTGTAGGACTTCCTCAGCAGAGGCTGTTTGAGACGCACGGTCAATTGAGGGCATTTTGAGAGGCGTTCAGGCGAGTAGTCATCCCAGAGTCTAAGACACCAAACTCCGACCAAACTGAGGCATTTGAAGGTACGGTATAAACAAGCTGACGACCAGTTTCTTCTTGTTGGCACAAGTGGAGTTTCCGCTGATGAGTAACAACTAGAAGAACTGCTCCCGTCGGCGAATGATGGCGAGCTAAGAACGATGACGAAGTTTTACGTTTTTTGAAACTGTCACCATGCTTTTGATCCAACACTAATTGCTTCACCACCGTTGAACCCCGTTCAGAATATGTTCAGTCACCCGGTTTCGTAACTGTCGCTTTTTTTGACCTACGTAGGTGACTCCGCACTCGCATTCGAATTCGTAGGTATAAGCTATTTCTCGTAGATATTCCTCATCAACCCTTCTCATCATCATCAGCAGCAGCACTCACCATTGTGCAAAGACAGGAAGGAAAAGAAGCGCGTTTAAACGAATGACATCGTATCCACCATTGATGAGGGGGGTGATCTAGTGGTATACGATATACACTATAGAAATTGAGATATGAGGTTGAAAACCAATTGCCGAATATCACTTTTGATGTGACTGTTGTCAAAAATAGGCTTCAGTTGTTGGGGCTTTGTAAGGTTCTCTAGATCGCACGGTAATAGCTGCTAGTCCTACCTGACAGTAAATGAGATACTTTGGAACCCAAGCAGACGTGGTAAATATTTACTGCCCTAGTATCGCAGTACGCTCATCAGGTCAAACTCCAAACTCTATCTGATTCTCCCCAATCCGAATCAAGAGCAGCCGATGAGACACTTGTGAAGATAGTTGTTTGCTGTGTCCCAAATATGTTACTCTGTTTCACACAACACATCTGACGCAACAAAGTCTCCGCTAAAATACTGTCCAACAAGTTACATCTACAATCATGGCTGTTGATTCAACTCCATGATCCTACCTTTGCTATGTTTCATACACAACAACAAAAAGAATTCGAAAGTGAGAGGACAAAAAAGAACTCGTGGGAACGAACTGTTTTCAAAGTTGTATCTAAAACTTTCTCCATGAATGAGGCTGACAGACGCAAGCTCAGTTCCGTTAACTTCGCACCGAATTAGGGAGAATGACTCCGTGCGTTTCCATATTGCACAATCAGGGTTCAACTAACAACCGTACCAGTCTTCTGGAACGATCAACTTAGAATGTCGTAAGAGGAATAGCTAAATGTATACACTATCTAGAGGGCGACCAAAAAGAACACATCAGGAAAAGACGGATACGAGACTGCATTTGAATACGATTTAATCATGATGAATAAAGAAACTGCATCCCAGCATGTTTGCATCGAATTTCGTGGTGCCGGTTACATTTACTGATGACCACACAGAAGAAATTCATAGCCATCTTATACTCGTCGACAGGTGTATGAAGTTGTTGATTGGAGCAGCGCCTCTGAGCTGGTGGATTGTCGTGCCCCCTGAGATATCATCCATCTCCTTGGTCTTCATTGGGTACCCAGCTCTCATATGCGGCTCCGCGAAGCCGAAGCATGCATCAGCGGCCACATCAAGGCAAACCACTCCACATGCAGGCCAAACCAGGTTGAGGGCAACCGAAGTCCAAAAACTTCGGTGAGACGGTGTTAGCCCCTGAATAGGCGGACGAGATTGCGGCATAATCCAACGAATGTGAAGGAAATTTGTCGAACTAACAGGGCTACATGGACCTCTGCGTCCGATTTAATTCAATCGAATGGCGAACGAGCTCCCAGGGAGCACTGACAACCAGGTATCAACACGCTGCTGTCTTGCAGCCCGTACTTGGTTGTGCAAAGGCTAGAGGTTCGCTTTGTGGCGTTTTTCCATGCGCTATGATCGGAGACCAGGTCGGAACACAATGAAATTCGGTTCTTGTGCCACACACGAAGTTCGAAGATCGACTGAAGGCCTAGATGAGCTACGCTCACGTTGATTGTGTTGACACACGTCTTTAGCCGACCAATAAGGCGGCACTTCTAGTCTGAACCAGGTGATCGTAGAAGGCATCTGTTTGTGAGTGCCAATTCGGATCGACGGCGGACATGGTAGAATGACTGGAGACGGCGCTGTCGTACAGCAGAGTTTGTGACGCGAATATGCCAATCGTTTTTGGCTATATCTCGAGGGCACCAGTGGTTGAAGTTTTCTAACTTTTTCGTATTCTCTACCCTCAGTGGCCAAGTTTTACAATCATACGCGAGAACGGGCGGATGACTGCTCGGTAAACGACCCATTTCGTGCGGAAGCTGACTTCACTGTGGGACCCCAATGATTTATGAAGTTGCAGGAATACTCTCCTTGAGCAATCGGCGCGAAGTCTGACTGTCTTTGGCCTGGCCATTTGGACCCAAGTCGCGCATTAGTTCCAAAAACTGGCCTCCAATTTGGATGGAGCCTGTTGGATCCGGGTAAGTCACGAAGATCTTGGTTTTTGTGTTTATCTCCAGACCGATCGTTCTGGTCTCATACTCAATACGGTTGAAAACCGATTATAGACTTTTCGGTTTGTCCCCCAGAAAGGCCACGACATCGGTGAGTTCGAGATCTGCGACTCAAGTCTCCTCGGTAACCGATGAGAGCCCAACGCATCACCCAGTCTGTGGCGCAGTTGAACAGGACTAGTGAAAAACGACAATCTTTACGGACGCTGGAGTCGAGCGAAAACTCTGAAGACTCTCTGCCACAGGCCTGGACACGCGCTCACGTAATCGAATGATACCTCAGCAGTATTGTGTACTTTTCAGGCATCCCGTCACCGCCTAGTAAGCTCCAGAGTGGCTCTCTCGAAGGCCGCTCGAAATTTAATCAAGCAGGCTGTGGTTGGTTGTTGGAATTTGTGGCGGTGCTCAAGGATTCGCCGAAGAGTAGAGATCTGATCAACGAAACTTATTTTTCTGCGAAGTCCGCAATGGTTTGGGCGCGTTCGAGCGTCCCTTGTGCAACAAAACGGTTTCGGAAAGTGGTGGATAAAAGCTCAGCCTCCATTTCAATGAGGTTGAATCCCCTGCAGTTTGCACGGATGGTTTTGTCACTCTTCTTTGATATTAAAGAAGTAAGATGGAGGTTTCCCAATCTTGAGGCGAAACTTCGCTTTCCTAAATTTAGCAGAACTGCAAAATTGGAGGACCTAGCAGCGTTAGTAGACTGATTATGAATATCTCTCTTCACCAAGGGATTTCCGTTTTTCATTTTCTCGATAGTATAAGCTATTTCCGGTAGACTAGGTGAGGCTTCGTCAATTTTGTATTGCTCGGCGTTGCCTGGAGATGCTACACAAGTTGGAGGAGGGTGGTTTAGTAGCTCACTGGAATGCATGATCAATCTTTGGTGTTTTTCCTCGTTCACGGATATGAGATGGCTATTTTCGTCCCGTAGCAATGAAGGTGAGGATATCGTTTCCCTGAAGCAGAGCGTGAATCGGAATAGGTCCGTAAAATCGGCAACGGTAGCTGTGGTTTCTATCTTATCTGCTGTTTGGGACCAGAACTGCTTACGATCGTCTTTTGAAGGCTGAGGAAATCGGGTGAATAACGAAGTTTCACCCCTCTAGCCTTTGAGCAGTGGCTAAGATCAAATCTTTTATACCGGGATATCTTGCTTAACTGTTCAAGGGCAGTCCGTGTTACGGATATTTTCAGCGTAGTCTATCGTGCGTCTATACTACCGTCAACAAGGCTTCGATTTAGTCTGGAGGCGATGCCGTTTGACAAGGTTTGAGATTTGCAGGGAATCGCCAACGAAGAGACATTATTCATACCTTTCAGGCGAGGTTCCCTTTCAGCTGAGAAATGGATCTTGAGTGGGGCATCCATGAGTGTGCGGTCAGTACCATGGCCATTTCCAGTTTCACCGCCGCGATACACTCGGCATTTCTCGACCGAAGAGGCCCAGTGGGGTATCACCAAGACATGGGCGACCTGGTGCGCTGTCCCGCCGTCGTTAGGGAACCAAATCAGCAGGTGCTTGTTGGTTGTTGAAAGCGAGCATTGGTGATGACCAGTCCACTGGGATCTACAAAAGTACCTAGACGGTAGCCATTTTCGCACCGCTCGCCGAGGCCAAATTTTCCTATTTTGCATGTTCATCAGCGGGGTCTGTGCTGGCGTCCTAGTTCCCTGAAGTTATTAGGACGTCACGCATGGAGATTCGATGGATTGAGTGCTGGAAGTCATTGCAGAACTCGCCTTTGGTGTCCGGCTAAGCATGTAGGGTCGGGGCACCGACTGCAATGGAGTACCCCTGAACGAAGTTACGACTATCCCCGGTGAAACTGGCTCTTGAGAGATCAAGGGCTTGGCTGTTCATTGTGATTGCAACCCCGTGAAGCCTGAAACTGTTCACAGGCCCACTATGATACATCTAGTAGGATGCATTCACATGAGGCGCTTGCATTCGTTGAGTGCCGGGATTGGGTAGGCGTACCTCTGACAGACAAGCTATGTTGATTTTTTCAATGTCTGGAAAATACCCATTGTATCTCATAGAAGTCCAATTTGGCGAAACAATTGTTTTTCAGTAATTCATTCTCAAGCCGTTTACAAATTACAATGGGAAACACTAAGCAAGAATCATGCGGATAGACATGGATTAAACACTAATCATGCTTGTAACCCAGATTCCGTGCAAACAGAATTTACCAACGCACACAAAGCATTACGCTTTACAATTGAACGCGAAGTTAATAATCGACTACCATTCCTCGATGTGACCCTTACCAGAGCGGAAGATGGTCGGATCCAGCGAAAGGTATACCGAAAACAAACGTGGAACGGTCAGTATATCAATTTTAACAGTTTCGTTAGTATCCAACAGAAGCGAAACTTGGTGAAATGTTTGGCCTTCAGAGCGAGAAAAATTTGTTCTGAGGAAAACCTAGAGAACGAGCTGACGCACGTAAGAAACATTCTACGTGAGAATAGTTATCCGGATCGGTTTGCTGAAAGAAATATCATTCAAAGAGTGCCTAAAATCAACGAAGAAACCGTGGAGAAGAAAGACCTATTTATTAGTTTACCATTTAAAGGTGATACGGTGAGTGAAATCTTAAACCGACGACTGAGGAGAGAAATTCAAAACACGTTCAATGCGGCAACCGTACGTTGTGTGTTTCGAGGTGCTCCTCTGATCCACGTTCAGAACAAGGATAAACTGCCGATGCTGATCTAATCAGTGGTTGTGTACTCTTTCAGATTTGTTTGTGACGCATCCTATGTAGGTCGAACGGCACGACAGCTATCCACTCGGATCAAAGAGCATCACCCACGCTGGCTAAGCCAAGGACAGACTGGATCGATAAACAGCGCAACCTTAGCACACCTAGTTGACACCGGACATCAGGTGAATCCAAACACGGTTTTCAAAGTTGCGTATCGAGTCCCCTCAGGCAAATGTAAGGGTGTGCAGTTGCGCATTCTAGCGATAGCCAAGGCAACTGGAATCAGGAAGCTGACCCCCGACCTTTGCGCCCAAAAGCGTTTGGTCCAGGCACTTCAACTTCCATGGCCTAGGATCGATCGAGGCCGAATAAATCTGTCGTCCTGTCACTCACAGGGCGCAAGTTAGATAAACCAATCAAATGACAAGGACAAATTGACTGTTGACTAACCCCTACCCATGATTGGTGTTTACTCCATGTCTATCCGCATGATTCTTGCTTAGTGTCTCCCACGTAATTTGTAAACGCCTTGAGAATGAATTACTGAAAAATAACTGTTTCGCCAAATTGGACTTCTATGTTGATTTTGTTGTCGTGCAGAGTGTGCGCGATGATGCACTGACTACCTGTATCTAAAAGGGTTCTAACGTCTCAGTGAGCTATGTGCATACATGGCCTGGTGTTAAGGTTCACAGCTAGTGTCTGGCTCACCATGGCCACTGAGGGAGCACACGGCGCGTCGCTCACCGGGGACGCCGTAGCATAACCAATGTGCATTGTAGAGACAACTCAAGATACACAGAAACAGTGTACGTGATAGTATCTCCAGTACTATTCGGCTTCACCTACTGTCTGAGTTTTTCAGAGTTTGATTTCCACGTTTGCAACTACCATTGGTAAGGCACTGAAGGGTTAGGGTCTTTGTGACCTAAATTTCGCGAACCTTATTAGGTAAGAAGTCCATGAGACAAAACTTACGAGCTTATATCTAGAAGAGCTTTGACTGAATACTGGCTTTTCCAACAAGACATTTTAAGTTGTAGAAAACTCGGGTTATGGGTTCAGTTCAGTTTATTCAACCATTAACTTGGCACTTTCGTGTTCTGGTTCTGGTTGCTACTTCAGTTGCACGAAAAATGTCCGCGGCTAGGATACCCGTTCAACGAATGAATTCAGCAGGATAGGAATTGGTGGATTTTGATGGTTATGGTGGTTGTCCTCCAGAGTTAACAGGAGATGGGAGGTTAGACAAGCTGATGACCAGAGATGGAGAACCGGGAAGCGCCTTGTTTCCAGAGCCGATTGTCTCAATATGGCGATGGTGTTGTGTAGGCCAGGACCAGGTGGATTTAAACAAGCAGACTGCAAGTAACCAGTCTACTGAAGGAACTAAGGCTAACCTAAATTCCTGATCTATCAAAGACTGGTCAACATTTGCCTGACCAGTTGTGTACCTCAGTGGGTGACTGATGAGAGTCACCCAAATGTCCACCATGCCTTCTGAAATGAGCCCATGTGTCCAGGATGTGGAAAAGTACTTTGAAATACGATCGTGTCTAACTATAAGATACTTTATGTAACTATAAAGAATGATTCGAGAAGATTTCCAATGATAGTGGAAGACCTGGTACCAGAATTGGATGCTCCTGAGGAGCGGCGATCATTCCCCTAGTAGATCTAAGAACAGATGTCTGTTTATAAACAAGTCACACCTAAGCCCTAGCTCGAAATTGCACTTTAATGAGTCTCATGTCCGCGAAGAGCCGCTACACTACCTTGCAGCATTTTCGAGTTGAGGATTGAATGGATAGAATCACAAAATGAAATTTAGTCGAAAGTTACGAAGACGAAGGAGCCCGAATGCAACTACGCTACTGACTGCGAAAACCGGCTATGTACCTCAATATCTCTAACCATCTGGTAAGTAGGTCTCCTTGACCCCGGCACAAGCCTCACACGTCTCACTTGATCAAATCAACTGCTCACAGTTCTCGTATCTTTCTGCCATGACATAAACCGATCACCTCGACTTACCTTCCAATCACTTCCTGCCTCGGAGAACAGTATAAGCTAAGGAAGTCAATCGGCGGCATATATATATATATATATATATATATATATATATATATATATATATATATATATCAGAAAACAAGGCGTAGGCGAACATATGTTTTCGGTGATTTCATTCTCAAGCCAATTACAATCACATTTATATGAGGGCATCCACAAGACATTACCTAACCACCGTAGCCGACGAAGAGAGAGAAAACTACCCTGAGTGATGAACAGTCCACCCCGAACACTCTCCTCCGCACTTCGTCATTACTGACGCGATGCTGCCACCACACTCGTGTGGTTGTCCGGAGGCACCGGTGGTCAAATACGGTCAGCCAGCGCAGCTCTCCTTCTCGAACTGGCCAGGTTTCGCATTCATAAAGTATCACCGAGCGAGCTGCGGCGTTACAGACTCTACCTTTTAGGGAAACCCTGATGTCATGACGACGCCACAGGGGCCTTAGACTGGCAAAAGCCGAACGGGTCGTAGAGATGCGCAGCAAGATCTCGTCTCCGATACCTCCACCAATGGAAATACAACTGCTCAGCTGCTGACAGTTTCCAAACGTTCCCCATAAAGAATGCAGGAGAGTCTCCTTGCCACTCTTGAAGAAGCATTTTGTATTTGGATGGAGCAAAGTGCATGCCATACTCGGTGACTTCGACGGCCAAATGGTTTAGGGCATCTTGGACGACTTCGGGGTCATCTCCCAACAGGGCGACGTCGTCAGCATAATCTAAGTCAACAACTCTGGCACCCAGTAGAAGTTTCACACCACTGTTTGCAACACCACTGAGGGCTCTTTGAAGCAGACCATCCATTACGAAGTTGAAGAGGAACGGGGAAATAAGGCATCCTTGCCGAACGCCAATTGAGACGACAAAGGACTCGGATAGTTGCCTACAGACCCTTACTCTTTCCAAGATCTGTCGATATAGAACTTCCAGAATGGAAACGTACTTCTCAACAGGCAAGCCCATAGGGCAATCCTATCGACAGAGTTAAAGGCGGCCCTAATGTCCAGAAACACAACGACTGTTCGCCTTTGATACACGTGACGGTATTCAAGCAGGAGACGAAGAGCTGCGATTTGGTCCGTGCAACCAGGGACGGGACGGAACCCAGCTTGTTCTTCACGATAATGGGGCTCGCGCAAGGGGAAATTTCGGCGGAGGATTATGGACAAGAGGATTTTTGAAGCGACAGAGATCAGGCTAATTCCCCGATGAATAGATCACAATGTACGGCTACCGTTTTTAAAGATGGACAAAATCGTCGATTCACCCCAGGATGACTATGCCTGCAATCGGTTTTTTCATGTGGCGAAGTCTTGTGAGAGGATCAGTGGGCATCTTAGATATATCTCTTATTATATGCTTACGCATGAATGCACTGGAAGAGGTATATACCCCATAACCAAAAAGACCTACGGCACCATCGGAGAGAATCGGCAACCACTTCCTGCAACTAGGAGTAAATAACCACATAAGGCCCTAATAGATTAGGTGTAGTGACGAACCTGACGACAGTGGATTACTGTATACCATCAAAGTAACCGGTGAAGTCGTCGATTCGAATCGCTGACCCCCGGGGTGGTAATCAAACGCTGTAAACCGCTCGACTACCTACCACCGATCGAGGGGTCCTTCAGATACACTGGTGATTTGCTGCCATACATCTCGCATATCCGGTCCTCTGAGGTGAACAATCATGGAGAATCACATTCGGTGTCGCTAGATATCTCCGAACCCTTTAGTCAAGCGTGGCACGGTCGGCTGTCAAAACCATCTGGATTTGGGTTCTCATCTGAACTCATTCTAAACTTGAAGTTTTCCCAGCGGTTGCCTCAGTACTATCCAAGTCTACGGGGCTCTGTCAAACATACAGCAAGTGAATGCTGGCGTTCCGCAACGTTTCATACGTCATCATCGTCATCGTACAGCGTTAAACAGTAGGGCAAGCCCCACTGACCACTGCCTTTCTCACCATGTTGCACGTTGAATTAGAAAGTATGAATATACAAGATGAACAGGGAGTGGACCTACACGGGTAGCAAAAGGAAAGAATGCCCTAGTAGCCAACACACGGAATACACAGTCTAACTGTACAAACGCACATCGATCAATCATTCTGATTCGATAGAAAGTGACAACACGATCGCCACTGCTCGCGGTTCGCTGCCATATCCTTCAGTATCTCCAGCCAACTGGTTGACGGATCTTTTGGACCCCAACCACGAAGACGTGAAGCGCCTACTTTTCTTAAGTTTGCTGTACGTTTTCTCATTCCTCGCTGCCACGTCATCTGTTGACCTCCACGTGGTCTTTTCCACTTCCTAGGAGGGGCCGAGAATAGGACACGGTATGGTAGACGTGTGTTTGCCATACGTAACACGTGTCCCAACCAACGAAGTCTACTAAGCTGGATACGCTGTGACAGAACGTTCTCTGAATTAGTACCCAAGACTCGCTTTCTCACCTCATCGTTGCTTACTCGGCTATTCCACCCAATCCTAGCGATACTACGTAAACATCGATGGTCGAAAACCTCAAGACGACGAATATCTTCGCACGCACACCCCCAAGTCTCGCAACCGTACAACAAAACTGAACGCACTGCAGCACAGTATACACGGCCTTTCAACTTCAGTGAAATATCAGGTCGGCGCCACAAGTGCTTCAGTCCAGCGTACGACGCTCGAGCCTTGGATATACGCGTAATCATCCCTACTACTGTGCTCCCATCCGTTGTCACGCAGCTACCGAGGTAGGTGAAGTGGTCGACAACTGACAGCACGTCCCCATCAAGCATCAAGCTCGGAATTGTTGACGTCCAGTCTTGTAACATCACCTTGCACTTCGAAGGTGCAAAGCGCATGCCGAATGGAGCTACAGCTCTTGCGAGATTATCTAGTGCACGCTGAGCATGTTCCGTAAATTCGAACAAGCAGACAACGTCGTCCGCGTAATCCAGGTCACATAGCTTTTCACTATTTCCTAGTTCGACGCCTACATCCTGAAGATTTTGCAGCGCACTCTCCACCATTTCGTCCATGACGAAGTTGAACAGGAATGGAGACAAAGGACATCCCTGTCGAACACCACTGATCGTTTCGAATCGACCGGATAGTTCACCGTAAACCCTAACGCGGCCAGAAGTATGAGAATACAATGATCTCATTAGGTTCACAAACTTCTGGGGCATACTTTTTCGATTAAGAACACTGAAAAGCGATGTTCGATCAACTGAATCGAAGGTGCCTTTCAAGTCTGAGAAAATCATTATTGTCGGTCGGCGGTGCGTGTGACGCGTTTCAAGTAGTCGGCGAAGAGTAAAAATCTGGTCGATGCATCCTCGACCTGGGCGGAATCCAGCCTGGAGTTCGCGGACATTCCTCTCGCGAGCCGGTGTAAGACGATGCAGCAAAATCGAAGCTAATACTTTGGTGACTATCGGAACTAAGCTAATCCCACGATGATTACTGCAGTCATTGCGTATTCCCTTCTTGAAGATGGGAACAATCAATGACTCACTCCATATTAACGGAATACGCTCCTCGTTCCAAGTGTCACGGATCAAGACGGTAAGTGATTTTATCAACGCCCCACCACCCAGTTTGAAAAGAACTGGAGGAAGTTCGTCGGGACCTGCCGCTTTCCCCCGCCTTAGTAATCGAATACATGACTTTACTTCTACTTCCGATGGGGGCTCAAGTGATACCACCCAAGGAGTCACAGTTGTTGACACAGGAGTAACTGTACTAGCGTGCGGCCAGCTAAACTGTTCCTTGAAGTACTCGGCCCATCGGTCAAGCCTTTGCTGTTTGCTATGGATGGGTTCTCCATTTCTATCCCAAATCGTTTCACGGACCTGAGTTCGCCGTTTCATACTATCCTCCACGTTATCCTAGCTCTTCATTAATGAACCTCTTTCCGCCGCTTTCAAACCTTTTCATGTGTTTGCCGGTGACATAATCCTCCACTGCTCTGATTTTTTACCTCGTGCCTTTTTAGTGAAAATCTCTCACTCGTTTCAATACTTGTGTTGCTGAATTCTGATCTTGGTCAGATTACTGCTTGGGGCTCAGAAAAACCTGCTAGTTTGCCCATTTCCTGAAAATAAGATTTGTACTACCCAACCCTCACTTTCGACCACAATACTCACATTTCCACATTTTTCTCGGTTTTATTAATTCGCTAGTTCGTCTTCCTGGTCATTATATGTAACTGTTCTTGTCTCGAGAACATCATAAAAGACAGTTTTCCCTTCCGTGACAGGCCCTTTACACCCACCCAACTTTTTGCTTTACATATGGCCAACATTTGCTTTATTATTGAATACTGCGATCATGTATAAGGAGGGACCTCGTTTACCTCACTATCTCTCCTTGACCGTGTCCAACTCAAAACTACCCGCTTTATCGACAACTCCACGATAACCTCAACTTTACAGTTAATATCCCATCACCAGGCAATTCCATAGCTATTTTTTCTACCGGTATTTCCATGGGTTATGTTCTTAGGAACTTGCTTCCGTGGTCTGATTTTGTTTTCAATTGACCCTCTCGTGCTCAGGCGAATATCCACCTATATAAAGCGACTAACCCGATCCACCACACTGCTAATTTCAACTCCTTGTCGTTTCCAAGAATCGCAAAGTTGTGGAACATCCTATCCTTCGTTGTATTTCTTTTTATATGAACTCCACATTATCAACCACAGAATCAACAAAACTGATTTCTACGTGATTGTTCCCAAACTCATTTCTCATTGTACAGTAGGTTTTTAGAATATGGGGTTCATCCCTTTCACTGCAACTCGTGTTTATCATATTATATAAAGGATCACTTCAGTCTCAACGTGGAAAGACGTACCACTGCGTTAACGGAACCACATCAGATTCATTTCAAAGTTTTCCACCTGTAACAGCGTCGGTGTTTGACAAGATTAAAAACCAGTCCAAATGGAGATGACTAACCAGTGGCACAGCAGTACATGAAGAAATTCTCGATGTTTTTTCGTAAAAATGGCTATGGTGCTATGATGTCAAAGCCATGTTTATGACTGTTACTGGACGACTGGAAATGATTTTCAACTAGCGACCATAAGCATTGATGTGTCAGAACCGAGATCGGTTCGGAATGTACCGAAAAATCGAAGCGCCAGGTGAAATGCCATATTATGGTTTCCAGTTTAATCCGACTGTAAAACTAGTCTTTAAAAAGGTTACCCGTGGTGACCGAAACGTCGACAACTGACCAACGATTTCAACTACGCTGTGTTATTGAACAATAAAATTTTACCACAGCAACTATAAGTTTTGAACTCCATCGTCAACTGTCGCCGAGCTCACTACCACAAGTTATTAGCTGAGGCCATATTTAGTGCACCACTTCAAGTTCTGCACTGAACAACGTTTACCACGAAGCTTAAGACGGTTATATGAAAGTAAAACAAGAAGAGTCAGTGAATTATAAAGTCGCTGGTAGGCTTTCATCGTCACATGAAGGGAATTCAACCGGTGGTGGTCGAGTGGCCTAGAGCGTTTGATCGCCACCTTGGAGGTCAGCGGTTCGAATCGACGACTTCACCGGTTACTTTGATGGTGTACAGTAATCCACTGTCGTCAGGTTCGTCACTACACCTAACCTATTAGGGTCTTATGTGGTTATTTACTCCTAGCTGCAGGAAGTGGTTGCCGATTCTCTCTGATGGTGCCGTGGGTCTTTTTGGTTATGGGGTATATACCTCTTCCAATGCATTCATGCACGGGCATATAATAACAAAGTTCAAAAATAACGGAACTAAGTACTTAACGAGAAACAAGAGACGAAACTGTCCGCTGCTTCAGTTTGCCTATAATGCGCTGGGACGTGACGACACCCGAAACCAGAAAGCTCAAGAGCGTTGTCCCGGATCGTTTCTAATAGCGCATCCAACAATAGTGGATTCAGAGCATTTATAATTATTCAAAGGATATAGATAAAGCAAACTGGCAGTGGTTAAACAGTCGCCATACTCAACTTCAGACTTTGACGTCCCGGGTTCAACTCCTGCATCGCCGATCACTTTTTATTCGGCGACTATGAATTGGTTGAGGTCCCCTTCCAGAAGTATTGCATACTGTTGCACGGGAAATGAAAAAGAAGTAAGAGTTTATTTTAAAAGGTCGATGGTATATAGCAATCCAGTCTCCCAGCTCGTACTACCGGAGAATCCGTGGAGACTTTATCAGTTTGAGGAAGATTCCTCGCAGTGACACGGAACCGGAATGGCAAACGGGGTTTCCTCTTTAGATGAACGGCCGGATGCGAGGCCATTCCTAACGCCGCGGGGGCTTCAATCGACGTGCCTACCATTAGTGTGTCGTCCTTCACGAAAGGTGATTAATCTTTGGAACGATTGACCGGCGGTCGCGGTGGAAGGGGATGACGCTCGGTTCAAACGACGTCTGGGTGAACAGCTGGAGGAAATGCGAAAGAAAACTTCTTGATTGGGAGCCTACATTTTATGTGATGAGGCTCACACGGGATGATTCCTTAAGCCTTCGTATTTGACTATTGAAGACCGTAACCACGCTCGACCTATTAGGATCTCATGTGGTTCTCTACTCTAAGCCGCAGGGTCAGGCTGTCTGTTAATCCTAATAAAGCAGTGGACCGACGTTACGGGGTAAAAACCCCTTCAAATGTACTCATACGCAAGCACGCAATCAAAGAGATGAAGTGGGGATAGAGAAACCTTGAACTGGACGCACGGCAAATTTTGACACTTCATCGTGTCTAGCGCTACAGAAAACCAAGCGGCTATAGCAGCTATGAAGATGAAGTCAACGGGAAGTGATCTTTAAATAACCTATAGTTCCTGTCGGTATACCGCAATCGCATTGTCTGAACAGCGTAAATTGAGCTAATGACAAAGAGCAGTCGCAGTAACTGAGGAAGAAAATTACAAGTTACACAAAATGAGTGACATCCAAAGACTTGTATACTCAAATAAAAAAATTCTGTTATCCATACGAAACTTTACAACATCTGAAAACCAGATTGAACTAGAAATGAGGAAGATCAACCAATGCACTACCACGGAACTAAGCACTAAGAAGACTTGTGAACCAAAGTCAGCATTCCTTAACAGTACGATCGAGTGAAATCTAATGAAACACAGAAGAGTACACTTAGGAAGCGGCCAGTTGTGAACCTGGAAAACGCATATCGACAGTATCTTGGTCGCACAACCGCTTAATAAAAGTAATTTTTCAACGTGAAAGACGCACGTTAACACTCGTCAGAACGACATTCTTCCGGAACAATAAATATTATTCTAATCTATTGGGCACATCAGCAGTGTTGGGTCGCCGTTTCTTGAAAAGAGTGATTAGCAGTCGTTAAATGGCAGTAGAAACTAGACTTGTTATGCGATTGTGCAACCAAGATGAGGTCCAAGCTCGATTTCCGAGTTCATCGTTGACTGTCCCCTGAGTATACCCTTGGGGAGTCACTCTGTGCCACCATTAAGCGATACTCAGGTGACGCTCATGCTTCCTGGATCGTCCATGAAATATGAGGCATTACTCAGTTACTTACATGCAAGTTTATGGTTTAGCATTATATATATATATATATATATATATATATATATATATATATATATATATATATATATATATATATATATAATGTTCATTCTCCACTAATGGAGGCAGATGGAGCCCACTCGTATAAGCATCGTCACAATCCACTTGTCTGCGTCGACTCAAGTTTGAGCAGAACGACACTGCTCCACCAATAAATTGTCGAGTTTCCTCTTAAAAGTGTTTTCATTTACCTATTCCACTACATCGGCAGAAAGCGAATTTCGCAGGTGTGTAGCCCTCCGGGATAGAAGGTAGATAAGCGATACACCAGTTGGATGCATCTTTAACAACGAAATTGGATACCCGTAAACAAGACTGGGTCTTCGGAGCGGGAGGAGCGCCTTCAGCTCAGGCCCTAGAGCAACACCGATGATTCGGTGAATGTGGATAAGATCTCCCCGTATCATCCGATGGTACTACGGAAAAAGACCGGTCGCTTCCAGGAAACCTGCGTAACTGATCCCAGAGTCATGCAAATTGACGAGTAGCGGCCCTCTGGACTCCTAGCTTGGCCGATTCCGCAGCGGATATGCAGCCACACCGCCATACTCCGATTGAGGACGCCCATGGGTAGTATAAACACACAAAATTTATCATACTGTAGTTTTCCGAATGAACGTCGAATCGGGCCGGAGATGCCCCAGACAAAGGAACATGCCCCGCCCGTGTGACCTTTGGTTTTGAGCGAGGCAGATACTACTACACCAAGATCGCTTTCAGAGGCCGTAGATCTAAGCAATGTCCCCGAGAGCATGCAGTCCGGATTCGACTGAACTCGACCTAAGTACGTATGGGTGTACTTAATTAGATTAATCGGCGGGGCCCAGGTGTTGGACGAACGTGTTAGCGCATCTAGGTCATCCTGCAGTGACTGCCTATCCGGATCAGAGCGAAGTGCGCACCACAACTATAGGTTCTCTGCATAGAGAAGGCAAGGTGAATTGAAAACGACTGAATCATATTTGATATAAACCAGGAATAATAATGATCCGAATACCGATCCTTGCGGAACACAATTGGAAATGGAGTGCCAGCTGCACAGGATACTGAGGATTTTGACCGTCAATTTCCATTCACTAAGGAATTCCTCGACCTATCATAATAATGAACCTACTGTTCCCAATAATCGTAACTTCTAAAAAAAGTCGATTGTCTGGTACCTTGTCAAACGCTTTACTGAGATCTACAAGACGATATCCGTGGGATATCCCTTGGCTTTTACTTCTACGCATAGCTCACGAACGAAGATGAGATTGGAAATTTGGTGGTAGACAGTAATCCACTGTCGTCCGGATCGTTACCATAACTGATCTATTGGAACCATACGCGGTTCTTCGCCACTCCAAGTCTCAGGGTTCGGGTACCGGCTATCCCTGATAGTGCAGTGGGCCCTCGTGGCTATGGGCCACAATACCCTTCCCACTGCACTCATGCGCAAGCATGTAACGAGGAAAAGTGGGCCTTGAGAAAGCCGTGCTGAACAGGAAAAAGCATGTCGTGCTGACCCAGGTGATCTTGAAGTCATTTGACTATAAGTCAGATCAGATCATATCAGGTCACATGCGGCTTTCGCCAGTGTACGACCAGATTCCTGCACTCAAGGGCTGCAAAGTTCCCACTGTGCTTCGACTGTCAGGTGATCCAAGTGTTATGGTTGTTGAAGGATGGACTGCAAGGGAGAACCAAAAACAGGTTCTCTCCCGAAGAATCAGCAGTTGCGTTGAATAGACAAGTTTACTGTCTTACCTAGCTGCTATGCTTGCCTCAGAAAATCGCTCGTGGGCATAATTGGATAAATAAAAGGACGTAGTATGCTATATTTTGTTGTTTGTGTGGTGTGAAAGCAGATGTGTTCTGTCCTCAAAAATAAGGAATGGGAGCAAAAAGTGATACCTAATAGACAAGATGAAGAGATTTTCACTTGGCTAGTCGTAATCCAGAAAAATCTCATCCCAGCAGTCGTTTAGCTGTCATTTAAACATGAAGATGCTACCTGCTGCTACCGTGTTGGGTGGTGGTTTATTCCGGTGGTTCGTTAGGAGGAGAGGAGAAACGTGTCCCAGGGCTTCTGATGACCCTAGGCTTCATCGGTTTACGTTCGTATCCCCTGAGGGTTGGATTGCTACTTAGGACTAGTACCAACATGTTGGCTTCGGCTCAACTGGCAAGCTATTTGAACGTCTCTATTAGGTCTCCTCTTAGGCGAAGCTTGTTTAGCGAGAATAGGGCAGCCCAGCAATTATTTTAGCAAACCGTCTTTGAACGGTTTCCAACAGCTGTTTGCACCTAATCGGATTCGGTGCCCAGGCCTGAACGCAGTATTCCAGGTTAGGATGTACATGCGTCTTATAAAGTGGCAGAATTATTTTGGCATCCCGAGACCTGACAGTCTCACACGGCTGAAACATCGACCCATCATTTTTGGCTGCAGCCGCAAAGCACCGTTGGGTAGATTTGGGAGTTACGCACACTCGCTGTATTACTTTGCTGACAATACACCTAAGGCTTGGCGGATGGTAACTGACAACCACTGTCTTATCCCCATCCCTAAACATCGGCATTACTGAAGCTTTTTTAAATCATCCGGAAGTTCTCCAAATGTGTCAGAGGAGCTGAACAACTTGGTGAGTGGGGATGAGTTCACATAGGTAGGATCTCGTAAAACTAGGTTTATTTCGAGGTTGGTGTCTTGAGTCCGGGAAGCAGCGACCGGACTGAAAACTTCATCTGTCAGTTGATTAAAACTATTATGAAATAAAATACTAACAAAATATTATCAATGCAACACGAAAAGTCCAGTTTATTTTCCCCAGGACAGGTAGTGGTCGGGGAAAATGAGCATCTCTTGAAACAATTCGCTGTAAAGCGAGTAAATATCGATAGCCAAAGGTGACAAAAAACAAGGGTTACAACTTCAAAAATGGCCGAGAGCGACAATTTCCGGCGCAGGCGTGAATTACTTTAAAACCACAGAAAACGCTTTAGTCACACAATCCGACGCCGTTCGAAAGGTCCGCCGCGTGATGCGCGATCCATTCTTCATTCATTCTTCATATTTGAGACTGCGGAAATCATCCGAATAAGCCTTGTCACAACTAACTAGTTGGCACAAACTCAAGACTGAGTAGAACGCCATAACCCAAAAAAAGACTGGTCACGTTTCCTTTTGAATGCTTTGTCGTTTATCTCGTCTACCACATCAGCAAGTAAAGAATTCCGAAGGTTCGTGGCCCTCCGAGACAAGCAGTTGACCTACGGCAAACCAGTAGAATGTATCTTCACCAGAGTCATTTAGTGCCTACGCATACGACACGGCCCACGGAGCGGGAAATCAACTTGCTAATCTGGTCCCAGATCGCCCCGAATGATACGACGGATGCAGATGAGATCACCACCAACCGGTTTCTTCAGGAATTCCGTTGTAGTTGGCCCCGCGTAGTCTGGAGGTTGGATAGGTAGCGGACCTCTACACCCCTTCTTACTTGGTTGATTCTGCAGCTGTACATGGATAAGCAGCTGCACCACCATATTCGAGTCTAGGAAGTACACGTGAAGTATACAGCATACGGAAAACATCGCGCTGTAGGTTCCCAAACGACCAGCGAATGGAGCCAAGCATACTCCAGGGGGAACCTCTCACTGTGCCCGTGTGACCTTTGGTTTTCAGCGAGGAGGACACCAAAACTCCGAGATCACTTCCCCAATCTGTTGTTCGCAGCAGGCTCCTTGACTGGTGGTAACTCAGTGGCAGCTGAGAGTGACCCACATGCATATGAACACACCTGGAAAGATTTAAGAGCAGCTCCCACTCACAGGACCAGCACAAAAGAGCATTCAGATCTTGTAGAATACGGCTATCTCAGTCCGAAAGAAGTGCGAGCCAAAGTTTCAGATCTTCTGCATACAGGAGACAAGAGAATGAGAAATCTGCATGGAAGGTCGTTCATTTAAATGGGAAACAATAAGGGCCCGAGAACCGACCCCCGGACAACAGGTCGATGAGCACCGCCTGGAGATGGTTGTCGAGACTCTGACTGCAAACCGCCGCCCTCTTGGGAAATCTGCAATCCATCCTAGTAAGGGAGAATCTATTTCCAATAATCTGAACTTCTGAAGGAGAGGGTCATGTGGAAGCTTATCAGAGACTTTTCTGAAGCCACGAAGATGACTTCCGTGGAATATGCCTCGACCTTCGCCTCAGCCCAGCACTCACGAGCAAGCGGGAGATTCGTCAAGCAGGCTCAGGATTTACGGAAGCCATGTTGCTGGGACCTAAACAGGTGATGATTTTCCATCTGCTCCTGCTCCTGTTTGGCTATGAGATGTTCCATGATCTTGCAGACGACAGAAGTTAGACTCATAAGACGGTACTTAACAACCGCGGTTTCGTCACATTCTTAGAACGTGGGAACTATAATAGCGGCCCTCTAGTAATCCGGCGGTTGCCTTGCTGCCAAAGAGGTGTTGAACAACCTGGTGATTGGTGGGGCAATGGTATCGGCGAGTTCACTTAACACCAGAGAGGGAGTTTCATCAGGGCAGGCTGTTTCGCGAGACTTGAGAGGTCATAGCTGCTCCGTAATTTAGTCCACATGAAAATAACAAGACATATTGACTGGTTCCGAAAATGGTGAACCAGGCGAAAGGGTTGTTGCAGGATCTGTTGCATACACTGAAGTATATTGCCTTGCCAGGACGTCAGCCTTAGCCTCGTCACAGTCAGCGACGCTCTCAGCCCGGACCAAGATTGGTATGCCCCGTGTAGCTCTAGTGCGGCTGTTGAGACTCTCCGATCACAGGCCTTGAAGTCTTGAAGTAATACACGGGTACGAGGCTGAAGCCCAAATGTTCCTGGATCTTGCGATTATATTGCTATCTGAATGTCACAAGTGGGCTGGAAAATAGCTCACTGGAAATTGAGGCAATGGAAAGAGGGTAAAGGGTTCGAAATAAAAATGTTGACAGGTTCTTGCATCTGGCATTGCCGGCGAACAGGATGCCTAGCCACTGGACAGTGTAGAAGGATTGACGACGCTAGCCTTAACTGCATCTTAGGCATTGAATTGCCGGTGATCTGGAATACAGACTGCGGGACTGTGTGGGAAATTCAGATTTGCTGCAGTCCGCTCAGCTTGAGTGGCACGGAAGATTCCTTCACCGGAAATGTGTCAAAAATCGAACAGGGACACTTTTGAATTGCGCGCAGAGCGCTGCCTTACCATGGAGCTTGAGCCAAAGTGGTATCCAGTCTAGTTCACCTGAGGTTCCAAAGATCCTCCCGTTCTACAAGAGGAAACACAACAGTTCAGCAGTCTCTAAGTCTTTAAGTCATGAAGTAGTTCATGGGTGTGAAGATTGAGCCCAAAAGTTCCCGGATGTTGCCTGTGCTTCCGTTTTACTGGTGACACCGGGCTCGAACGTCAAAACTCGACAACAAGGAGGAAACCCATTTCGGCACTAAGTGAGTCCTGAGAATGGTCTGGGGAACGGGCATCAAGCCATAATTTTCGACGCGTGCCAAAAGAAAGTAAAAATAGGTTGAATAGATGAAAGACGAAATGCATTGAAACAATGTTGTACACGTTTACTTTGGGGAGCGGCACCGGATGCGATACTAGTTAATTGAGTCAAGGTTCAACCGTCCTCAAGTAGAGCAGTCAAAAATTTTTTCACTTGGCGGAAACCAATTGTCTCTACAGCAAGCAGACGAACAACGCATGGCCCTGTAGCATCGAACAACATGCAAACTGCTTAGTGCTAAGTGTAACAGACGGTCGTGGAAAATCCCCCTTTTTCCCTCGCGATTCAGTGTTTTTCCCAACATCACTCATTTGCATACACTATTGACTTGTCTTTACGCACTGGTTGTTTTTATGGACCAATTGTTGTTTGTTCGCGCCCAGAGCGCTACTTTGGCACATCCTTGTTCAGGACCTGCGTGACGCACGTGCTGTTTGCTCACACGCTGCTATTCGGTTTCTCGTTGTTGAGTCTTTGTGATCGTATTATTGAGGTTTGTATTTTTTTATGTCATTGTTCATGTAATAATCTAGTATCGTAGAATATCACGGATAATCGTCTTTTGATTTCGGGATCCGTGGCGAATTTGCCTACGCATTGCTCAAACGTTCGTTATAATACTATATACATCAATTTAAAACAAGGGAAAACACGAAAATGCCAAGAAAAGGATCAAAAGCAGTCGAATCCGGACAGGAAGTAATACGGCAAGTCTCTGGGGAGGTTTTGGGTACATATGATTCTTTAGTTAATGCTAGATCGCCTAGTCCTGTCAGTGCTAGTTCAGGTGGTAATGAGAGCAATAATGATCGTAGGGATGTTGATTTATATAGGCTGAGAATACTAGAACTAGAGCAACAGTTACTATTGGCTAGACTGCAGGCGCAGGAATCAGAGAAGTGTACACAGAAACAGCAAGAGCATGAGACCAGTGACTTCGACACTTCCGATAGATTAGGGTGCAATAAGGTAGGGAACCACACGCCGGTCGCCGACTACAAACCACCATCGATCGATCTGCCTAGAGTGGAGCTAACGGTTTTCGACTGGCAAGCTGAACAATACTGCAAGTTTGTCAAGCAGTTCGAGACGTTCGTTGAAAATAAGGTAACCGACCCTGGGCAAAGGCTTCTCTACATTACTCACTACTACCGAGGCCGAGCAAGAGAAGCTATCGACGAGTGAACCATGCTCGACCCAGAACAAGGCCACACAAGGGCAAGGAAGATTCTAAGGGACTTGTTTGGCCAACCGTTCAAAGTAGCCCGTAACCTAATAGAGGGCGTGATGGTAGAGGCAAAGAGAACCAAGGGCGACGTCTACACAATGGCCGACCTGGTGATTAAGATGCAGAACTGCTCAATAGCCCTCGACCATTTGGGTTACAGGGCTGACCTAGATGCCATGCACACTTTGGAAAACATAGTCCGTCACCTTTCTCCCAAACTGCAGGGTCGGTGGGCGGGAGAAGCAGAACGGATAAGCCGAAGCGACAGAGAAGCCAACTTCGAAGACCTGACCGAATACTTGGACAGGCAAACCAAGATAGCTGACAGCAGGTTCGGCCGGCTCATCCGGGACAGCAAACCGAGCAAACAAGCCCAGTACTAGCCAAGTCCAAACCAATGTACGGGAACATCCAAAGTACCAGCCTTGGACCAATACACATGCCATTTCACGAGATGCTACGGCGCAACCAAATTGCAGATCCTGTGGTACTAGCCATGGCCTACCAGAATGCCCCAAGTTCAACAATGCCCGAACAAACGAACGGTGGGGATTGGCGAGGATGGCAGGAGCATGTTTTATCTGTCTCAACACCACGCACCGGGCAGCAGCCTGTAGGACAAGGAATCGATGTGGTTACGAGGGCTGCACGGGCAGACACCATCGGCTGCTGCATCAGGCGAGAGTAACCGTATCCGAGGCGAGTACCAAGCCCAGCGTGATTTGTTCAACTTCACAATCTGCCAGTAAACCGGTACGTTTAGGCGTAGTGGCCGTGGGAGTAGTGACTCCGACTGGGATAGTCAAGGCGTTGGCTTCCGTTGATAGTGGATCCGACACCACTTTAGTGAAAGAGCGGTTTGCCGACAAACACCAACTGGCTAAAGGTGCGACGTCGTTGGCAGTGAGCACGGTGGGCGGAACACAGGTAATGACTTCTGGCAGATTGAGGCTGCAAATCATCTCTCTAGACACTAACGAGGAAATTGAACCAACGGAGGCATTCACGTTAGCCGATCTCCCCATGCGAGCACCAAGGTCGGTGAACGCAATCTTGATTAGGTGGCCCCACCTGCAGGATGTAACCGTTGTAGACTGGGAAGATGATGAGCTGGATCTCCTCATAGGTTGCGACGTGCCAGAGGCGCATTGGGTGCTTGACCAGAGAGTGGGCGACCGCCAGGCACCTAATGCCGTAAGCACGGCTCAGGGAAGGACGTTGTACGGTCCAGTAGGGGTACGTGGTTCCGTGAATTACTTATCCGCCGAAACGGACCGCATAGAGTATCATCTGCAACGGCTGTATGAAAAGGAGTTTCATGACATTGGAGACGAAAGACCGACGTTGCCTCAAGAGGATCACTTCGCTCTACAAACGGTATGGCAAGGCACTAGGGGCCTCAAAATCAGTTCGAGGTTACCCTCCCATGGCGCACACTGGTCGACCCGTGGACTGATAGCCGAAACTATGTTCTCCAGCGATTGCTACGACTGAAAGAAAGCTTCATTCGAGACCAGAATCTGTGGGAACGACACGCGGATTTAACGAAGCGAAAGGAAGCCCGCGGTTACTTTGAAAAGGTGCCTGCCAACGCCGACGGCAAAAGAGGTATCTGGTATTTGCCTCACCATCCGGTTATCAACCCCAAGAAAACTAATAAACTGCGGGTGGTTTTCGACTGTGCGGCCAAGTTCCAGGGCAAGTCGTTAAACGATCGCCTACTACAGGGGCCTGACTGGACCACACCACTGATCGATGTTTTGTGCCGTTTCAGAGTGGGTAAAATGGCTTTGTCTGCCGACATTATGGAAATGTTCCATCAGGTGAAGATTCCGGTAGGAGAACGAGATGCTTTGCGTTTCCTGTGGTGGGAAGGGAGCGACCGGGACAACGCAGTGGTGAATTATAGGATGACCGTCCACCCCTTCGGAGCCATATCGTCACCATTTTGCGCGAACTACGCCCTCCGAGAATCAGCGAACAAACATGGCGATCTAGTCCATCGGACGGCGGTAGATAGCGTCAGCAGTAACTTCTACGTCGACGACTACCTTGGGTCATTCGATGATGTGGAATCAGCTCTAGAGCAGTTCAGGGGTCTGACGAGATTTCTGGAAGAGGGCGGCTTCCATCTAACTAAATGGATGTCGAACGCTTCAGAAGTGCTGAAAGTCATCCCGTATCACGAAAAGGCCGAAAGTGTAAGAGATTTGGATGGCTCTCCACTTCCTGTCGAGCGCACTTTAGGAATACAATGGGACGCGGAAACGGACGATTTTGTTTTCGAGCTAAACGTTCCCGAGCTGCCAATAACCCGTCGTGGCATACTAACTGCCGTCTCAAGTTTGTTCGACCCGCTCGGTTTCGTCTCACCATGGCTGCTACCCGGAAAGATCTTGCTGCAGCGGCTGTGCCGTAAGAAAGTTGATTGGGACCAGTCACTGGACCGAGGGGACCGGCTGGACTGGGAAGAATTTTTGAACACCTTGAAGAAATTAGGGGACATAAGAATCTCACGATGTTTGACTTCTGGCCATACAACACGGACTGGAGAACTACATGCCTTTTCCGATGCATCCGAAGTCGGTTATGGAGCTTTAGTGTACGGACGATGGTGCGCAGGAGACGGACAATATACTACGAGGATCCTGTTCGCCAAAGCCCGCGTTGCTCCACTGAAGTCGGTCTCAATCCCACGCCTTGAACTCAGCGCAGCCGTGTTGGCGGTCAGGGTGGTGCAAGCTGTGAAGCGATGTTTCGATCTCTACATTTGGTCGGTTAGCTTCTGGACGGATCCAACGATAGTACTTTACTATATTAACAACGTCCGGAGCCGGTTTAGTACTTTCGTTGATAACCGACTCACGATTATCGACGATGAATTAGCCATGTACCGGTGGAAGTATGTCAGGTCTGGCGATAATCCAGCCGATCTGAGCTCCCGAGGTGCGACCAACTTCAGGCAACTAGACACGTGGATGAGAGGGCCAAACTTCCTGCACTTGCCCAAACAGGACTGGCCCGTGTTCAAACTAAAAACCACTACGGAAGTAGAACTGGAGATCAAAGGCGTAGTGATAGCGGCCAACGTCGTCGAAGCGACGTTTATTCTATCGCGACTGGTCAGGTTTTCTTCCTGGATGAAGACACTTCGTTCGCTAGTTTGGTTAACCAGGTTCGAGAAAAATTTACTAGTCATGAAAGGGCTACGGCCCTCAAGTCGGATACAGGTCGGCCCGATAAGTCCCGATGAGCTACTAGCGGCAGAATACGATATTTTCCGAATGATACAACGCGAGGCTTTCGCCCGAGAACTCAAGAGGGCGGAAGAAGTGGGGCCGACCAATAAAGACATTTCATCTCCAAGAGGCGAGCTGAAGCGTTTAAACCCCAAACTCATCGACGGACTTCTGCGGGTGTATGTTAGGCTGAACAGTGCCCACCTGAGCTTCGACACAAAGTATCCCATAATGCCGCCTGCGAGACAACCTGTAGTAGAGCTAATGATTCAACCCGTTCACGCCTTGGAGGGACATGCCGGGGAAGATCACGTGACGAGCATCATCCGAAAGCGTCTTTGGTTGTTGAGAGGACGAGGGACTGTAAAACGCGTAATCAGACGGTGTGTGCAATGTAGAAGTCACAATGCCGCGGCGGGTAAACAACTCATGGACCCACTACCAGGATGCAGGGTGACCGCGGGCTGGTGGCCGTTCAGTGACACCGGGTTGGACTATTTCGGGCCCTTGTGGATTAAGTGCGGGAAGAGATTAGAAAAGCGATATGGATGTATCATGACGTGCATGAAGTCACGCGCGGTACATCTATAAGTCGCACATTCGATGACGACCGATTCGTTTCTACGGGCCTTGCAGAGATTCATCAACCGAAGAGGCGTGCCGGCCGATATATACTCAGATAATGGATAGAATTTTGTGGGCGCTCACCGGGAATTGCAGCGTTGGCACAAGAACATAAACAGGGACGAACTGCAGGATCGAACGGTGGCCTACGACATACGGTGGCATTTCAACCCCCCACAGGCCAGCCACCGAGGCGGCGTATGGGAACGCATGATCCGGTCCGCCAGACGGATATTGCTGTCAATCATGGAGCAGCAGCCGCCCGACGACGAGACGCTGAACACCGTCATGACTGAGGTGGAGAGGATCCTGAACAACCGCCCCCTGGCTCCAGTATTGAACGGCGACCCTACCCACCCGGCGCTCACCCCGATCGACTTATTGACGTTAAGGTCAAACGAGGGTTTCCAAGGGCCGGTAAACCTTCGTGGAAGCTACCTCCACGGGTGGAAGCAAGCGAACTATCTGGCCAAGGTCTTCTGGAGGCGATGGCTGCGGGAGTACCTACCGGCTTTGCAGACTCGACAGAAGTGACTGGCCAAAACAAGGCCATTCAAAGTTGGGGACGTGGTTATGATCGCCGACGAACGCGCACATTTCAGCGCTTGGTCTTTGGGAGTAGTTACGGAAATCATCAAAAGCACTGACGGAATGATAGGAACGGTGAAGGTGAAGACAGCTAACGGAGTGCTCATTCGTGACATACGCAGTATTAACCTACTTGAGAGCGAAGACGGAGGAGCTGATAACCCGGAGGCCTAGTAAACCTTTTTTCACACCGGTAATCGAGGTGGATAAAGAAACACCATATATACCACACGGTCTCCGTCAAACACGTTACAGTGCTCGCGGTCTTTCGTTGACATTGCAGAAGGTTCTTTCCGATTTGTGGTGATGAATGCGATCCCATTGTACATCCCGACACATACACACATGCACGATGCACTCTACACCCCGTAACCCCATCAAGCATGTGACAGTGTTCGTTGTTTTGCTTTTTGTTGACGTTACCGAATGCCCCTTGCATATGTGGAAGTAGCGGAGCCTAGGTCACACACACATGCTACATTTTACTCGTTTTCTTGCCACGCGGTCTTTTGTTGACATTGCAGAAAGTCCTCCTTTGATGTGTAGTCATACCTGTGATTTCATTGTACCCCCGGCACACACACACACGCACTCACACACACACTCAAGCACGTACATCCAGGACCGGACGGCCTCTTACGAGGACAACGTCTATGTGACCCTTCACGCCCGCCATCGGTAATTTGGTCTCACGGAAGATGTAGACTAGCCTCACGTCTATGTATCCAATGGATTAGGTGCAACCAGTAGTAGAACGTTGACGACGAGCATTAGACGCGCGCACTGACAGCAGGGCCCAGGCAGGTAGGAAGAATCAGTACCTTTATACCGAACCTTTGACTCTGCTAAGGATTCAGGAGGATTTAAGATCCCAGGACAGTAAATGTGAAGGGCCTTGAATTTGCCCAACCCCCCAGGGAAATTACTAGGCCGAGAGGCCAAAGCGACGACCCCCCAGGGGCCTCCGATCGTGGCGCCTTATTAAATTGAAAGACAGGACTACCGGTAGATGTTTATTACTCGACTCGGGAGCGCAGGTTGGTATAACGTCGCTTTCAAAACGGTCCATTGCCTCCCCTACAGCTTCCACACTTCAAGCCGCCAAAGGCATTCTAATCCTAAGATACGGCAGTCAGTTTCTCACCTTAGGCCTTGGCCTACGTCGTCACTTTCGTCACTGCCCAAGTACATCAGGCTATTATGGGTTTGGATGCTTTAGGAAGTCATGGCCTAGTAGGCGCTACCGGCAAGCGACAGCTAGTAGGTCAAGTCATCAAGTTTCGTTGTCGGTCCCTTAACTGAAGCTCAGCCAACAGCGATCTTCAAGCTAATTCGAACTTCCGAGCCAGAATTCGGTAGTTTATTCAGCGAGTACCCCAATCTTGTTTATCCAAAACAGCGACCTGCCTCCAATCACCACTGACGTGGCCCATCACACCGTCAAACAAGGGCCCCCGATCTACGCTCAACCCAGCAGGCTGGCTCTAGACAAGCTCCTTGTAGCCCGCTTCAAGTTCCAGCAAGCTCGACTTTGGAAATATCCGGCCTGCCAAAAGTTCTTGGGCATCACATCTACACGTGGTCCCATAGAAGTCGCCTGACCACTGGAGACCGTGCAGGGACTATAGCTCACTCAGCCGAGGGCTACGCCCGGCCGATATAATAGTCCGTACTTTACGGGCCGCACAGTTGGTTTAGTGGGTAAGGTAATTTTCAGTCGAACGGATTGGGCGCCGGCATATAACCAAATACCAGTGGCTGAGGCAGATATATCCAAAACAGCCGTGACGACTCCTTTCGGTCTTTTCGAGTTTCTACGAATGCCGTTTGGACTTAGCAACGCCATGAAAACTTTCCAGTATTCCATCAATATGGTATGCAATGGTGTGAATTTCCGTTTTGCTTTTCTGAACGATATCCTGATTGCCAGCTCGCCTAGGTCAGAACATCTAGAGCATACGCGCACCCTTTGCGACCGCCTCTCTCAACACATGGTTACGGTCAACGCGAAAGCATGTATAATAGGCATCGACGCCATCGAATTCCTAGGCCACAAGGTCACTTCCACAGGAATCATACCGTTGCAAGATAAGGTGCATGCTATCCTGGACTACCCAGAACCCACGTCATTCAAGAAACTACGGCGGTTCGATGGGTTCGTCAAGTTTTATCGGCTTTCCATTCCACAATGCGCTCGGCCAATGTAGCCACCCACAGATCTGTTAGAAGATAAAGTGATGCCGCTGGTTTCCACAGAAAACGTACGAGAAGCATTCGCCATGCTGAGGCAGACTATGGGCAACATGGCCCCGCCGTCATACCTGAAAACGAATTCCCCCATTGCGTTAGTCACCCGAGCACCAGAGAAAGCCGTGGGCGCGGCTTTGCAACAATACTTAGCCGACACTTGGCAACCCGTTGCATTCTTCTCCAAAACACTACAACCGGTTGAATCTAAGCACAGCACCTTTGGCCACGAAATTCTCGCTATCCACTTAGGCACCCGTCCCTTTAGACATTTCAGAGGGACCGGAATTCACGGTCTACCCTGACCATAAACCGACCGTCCACGCATTACGTGTCACTGCTGACAGATACTCTCACAAAGGGCCCAGACATCTGGATTATATCACTCAGTACACGAGTGATGAACGTCATATCCAGGTGTCGATAACCCTCGCGCTAATGCGCCATCTCGCTTTCACAACCTGGGCCTCAGCACTTCAGGCTCGACTGACCTCGCAGCTATTGCACTCACTGAAGCAGACGATACCTACGTAAAGCAGCGTAGCACTTCATCTCTGTGGATCTAGTCGGTTCCCATTCCCTCAGCCGAATTTTACACAGTGTTGACAAGTCCAAAGGCCACCCAAGGCCAGTAGTGCCTCCCGATTTTAGGCGACATGTTTTCTAAACCTTGCATGGATTATCCCATTGAGGTATAAAAGCATTCACCAAACCTTCCGGCAACCGTTATGTTTCGCACAACAAGGAAGTGGTGTCACTGCATGGGCCCCTTACCTGCATTCAATATGAACAGCCAAAAGTGCACAGGCACACAAACAGCCCACTGTCCAAATTTCAAAGAGTCGACTTAAGCTTCCATCGCGTGCACGATGGCCTAGCAGGGCTGCTCTCTCCATTAAAGAGTAGCGCATTTCTTCTCATTTCTTCAGACGGTTTCACTGTATTTTTGCACAGTACAGCTAGAGAACAGGTCGCCCAAACCTTCTTGCAACACCGGGTAGCGACTTTTGTTTGTCCAGTCGGGGTTACCACAGATCGCGGCTTGCACTTCGAGGGAGCCTTCAGTTGTCTCCTGCAGGGTCCAGGCACCCGCTGAATCGGAAGTATTTCAGAAATGCAAATTGAGACATTCTGCCCACCAACCTGCGTAATTAGACCTGGGATGAATTCCTCCTAAAATCTGATTCCCGGTTAGCGTCCGATATGATGTACTTCAACTTATTTTGCTCTCTAAATATAACCTGTCCCAAGATAATCGAATTCAGTGTGAGAAAGACCTATCGACAACAAATGATGCATCGTAAATTCGAGAAGTTGCCGCTTGCCTACTAAAGGACCAAAGACCTATCTGTCTTCCTCCGCTTCAGCCATATCTCACGCTAGCTACTAAGCAAAAAGGAGAAAAAGCTGAAAAAACAAGATTTTTGTGCCCCCAACCAGCCGAACAACAAAATAGCCCACCTCTACAGCCTTATGAAAACACAAAACCCATGCTGTACAACCAAAATACTATATTTGCTTCTATCAAAAAACATTTATATTGGCTCACAGTAGTTAATTGCTGAGGCATTCAATAATTTCTTCTCTTCTACCTTCGTAACAGACCACAATAGTCCGACCCAGGATCTCACCTCCTTCGCTGCCGATACCTTGTCAACCGTAGTATTTTCAGCTAACGAGATCAGGAAGCTGCTGAATACCGCCCGGCCTCTGACTCGCCCTGGACCCGATGATATCCCTCCGGCTCTGTTTTGTCCTGGCGGCCCGGACGTTGTGATGCTTTTTCTGTAATTATTTAACCTTTCCATGTCACAAGGCATTTTTCCGCACCAGTGGAAAACTTCCGCTATCACTCATCTCCGTAAGAAGGGTGCCTTACATGACCCTGCTAAGTACCGTCCCACAAAACCACACTCCCATTATTTCTAGGATAATCGAAGTTGTAGTTATAGATGAGATTGTCAATTTTGTCCTCACCCGTGGGTTAATAAATAAAAACCAACACGGCTCCCTAACGTTTAGGTCGTGTTTGACCTGCCAACTTGATTTCCTTAATCTAACCACAACGTCGGCTGACTCTAAAAAGGCATTTATCTTTAACTTTCTTGATATTACAAAAGCATTCGATTGCGTGCCTCCTGCTCAGCTGCCAACGAAGGTTAAACCTTACGGCATAACAAACCCACCCTTTGCTTGGTTGTCATCATATCTTAGCATGAGATCGCAAGCAGTAAACATTGAGGGTTACCTTTCGTCACCCCCGCCAGTCACAAGTGGTGTTATACAGGACAGTGTGTTAGGCCCATTTTAATTTCTTCTCGACATTAATGACGTAATCAGAATAATATGCCTTAGAACCGCGTTTCTATTCGCCGATCGTATCAAAATTGTATATTCATTTGAACCCCGTACCTTGACTTATGCCCTCAACGAAATAGCTGACGACGTGAACGGTCTTGACACGTAATGATAATAATATAATATTGGTTTATTTCGGAGACGCCCAAAGCATGCCGTGTGCATGATCTTGTTGATACAGGTGATGGAATGGACAGATGCAATTCATGAAAATGTGGAAATTTGAGTGAAAACGTAGGCTAAAATGGCTCAAAAGGGGGAATAAAGAAGACTGAAAATAGGATAAATGTATGCACATCATAGAGATTGTAGGGGTTCAAGTGAACTCATGGGTGGATTTAAATGGACGCCCGGTGAGTTTGCTAGTCAAGGTCAAATTGGGAATATGACTACTCCGGGTGAATACATCTGAAGGCCGACTGATATACATGAGAAAGGCTAGAAATTGGTATAAGAAACTGCAGTAGCGAGGGACGATGGAGAAAAAAAGTGAGGTGCGCTGCAGTTGATTGGATATCAATGAAGCATTGGCACTTTGCAGTGGATTGCAGGCAGACAAGGCACACAACTTATCGTAAGACAGGGAGTGAGCAACGCAGGACGTAGATGATGGAGCAGATGACAAAACGACTTAGAAGGATTGGATACGGTGGATGTGGGGCACAGATGTAGGATTGATGGATGCATATCGTGGCGGTCGGTGGGATGATAGCAAGAGAAATGGCCCATTAGGAACTGCAAGATGCAGAGCGCGTGCGCATATACATATATGCGCATGTTTACATATATATATATATAATATAGATGAATAGATATAAGAGGAGCAGGAGCAATAACAATGGGGTCCTAGAAAGAAATTATCGGTCATTGGGAGGTGTAGGTTAGGCTAGATCACGTGGTTGTAGAATTAACTTTGGAATATCGTGGTGAATTGTCTCCATGACAGGTGCACATGGCGGACCAACAGGGAGAAAAGAGAATGCGGAAGCACCGAAGAGATGGCGACTGTGAGAGGCATTTCATGGAAGGGTGAAGATGAAGGATGGGGTCGAAGACAACAAGAAAGGATGGGTCTAATTATTTGATCAATGCAGGTGCTACATGTGGTGACGGACCAGAGGAATTGGATAGTGACAGATCAAACGATTTGAAACTGTAAAAGAACACCGTGACGTAAAGTTGTCTTTACAATCGGTGGAACATGGAGAAGCAGACCACACTGAAAGGATCACAGAAAAATGCCCGTAGCGAGCAATAAACTGATTAAGGGATGAAGGCAATGACCAAGGAGACACAAGTAAGACATGACCAATCAGATCATTTTACTGCAGATGAAACACGAAGGAGGCGGAGAAGAAAGCAGGAGGCCCGAAGATGAGTGAACCAGTAGTGGAAAAAAAGCACAAGAAATGAATGCGCGACCGAGTTAAGGAGATGCAACTGGAGAGCTGCGTGACAGCAGACAATTGAAAAGGTGAATTAGGCAGGTGGATGCTGGTCGGGACTCTGCCAAATGGAAAAAACCCACAGGGGAGTCGCAGATCCAGGGAAGAAAAATATGGTGTTGGTGATTAGATAATAAATACGACTGTAAAAGAGGCAAAGTTTAGATCGGCAAGTTCCAATATGTGGATTGGCCATGGGTACGGGTGATTGGTGCACAATGGCATTGGGTATGAGGGAGAACAAGGAGGGATTTAACAAAACAACTGGCCGTGGGGTATAAGAATGCTATCAATGGGCATTTTGAGCAGAGGGTAATATCAAATGCATGTAGAATAGAAGCCGGCAACGATGGCAGGTGGAAAAAGAGATATTGGCGAGCGTCAGCAGAGGAGAGTGGTCAGGATGTTAGTGACTCAAAACAATGAAAGTTGGTGTAGAGAGAGGCGATAGGAGGAAGGACAGAACAGGTAGGTGTGCACACCGTGGTAAAGCGACACAAATGGAAAGTAGTAACAGATGATAAGAACTATAAGTGAACAAACTGTGGTGGAATAAGGATGGGGAGCATGCAATTTTCAACCGACGGAGTTGGATTCGGCGTTCCGAGAAAAGTTAGAGCTTGCGATCCACAACCGATGCTAGTGGGTGGGACTGGCCGTGCGCCGAAAACCCAACCTGAAAAACACTTCGTGAAGTGAACACAGGAGGCGTGATCCAGCAGTCTGATTTGCGCTCGCGCATCGTTGCAGACGGCCTGCACGCTCGATGTGCGCCGACCAAAGCGGTGGATCTGACCGCGCCCCGCACTGTTGGGAGTGGCACGAGTGTTCATGGATAATTGTATAGGGAACAAAACGACCGCGATGAGGGTGCGTGAACCAGGAACAATTGACCAAGACATGAGACCATGGACAGGAGAGCCAGCGGAAAGAGCGAGTGGTAGACGACCGTGTAGCAGTATTATCCAGGTGCGCCTGCCAGGGAGATTGTAAGTACGGTGCCCGAAGTGGTTGGCCGTCATCGAGGATCACTGGAAAGGGAAAAGGGACAAAGAAGCGCAGTATCGGTGTGCCTCAGCTGAAAAACGACGGACACTGAGGAGGAAAAATGAAAATGACAGATAACAAGTGGAAGTGAATGAGCAACAGGGTTATCTTATGAAGGTAGGAGGTAAGTCCGCTATGGATCAGTGAAGGCAATGGCCATGTTTCGCGGCAGTAGAGAGAGGGAGCGTACCTAGTGGCCTGTGGCGCAGAGGTAGTAGAGCGCAACACTTGGAAAATGAGTTTCTCCTCTGCTGGGAGTGCCGTTCTCACATATAAAAGTCAATTTCCTCCTGAATCCCTCGCCTTAAACGGCTCGTACTTTCCTATTACTCCGCTAGTGCGAGATCTCGGCCTACAGTGTTTCTGCACGCCTACCTTTCAAGAACAAGCCACCTACCAGGTGGCTAAGACAAAGAGAACGACAGCTCTCATCTGCAGAACTTTGATGATGCGCGACAGCCAGCTACTGATCCTTAAATCCCACGCCAGACCGCAGCTCTAGTACTGCCCTCTGGTATACGCCCACGTGCGCAAGTCTGACAGACTCGCGATCGAAAGAGTTCACCGATTCTTTAACAGGTACTTACTTCGCTCATCATCTCCCATGAATTACAAAGAGAGATGTGTGCTACTAAGACTTGAACCCATGTGGATACGGCGTATGAAACTCAGTCTCTATCTTCTATTCAGCCTCCTTCATTCCAGAGTGCGTACGTCAGTCACCGATCTATGTTTCGCTCAGGATGCACTCTACCCTCTTCATAACCAAAATCGTACTACTGAAGTTCCATACTCCAGGACAAAACTAAGAGCAAGATGCTTCATCACAGTCTATTCCCGCATTCAGGACAGACTGCCTGAAGATATTCGGGCCTGCCGGACACTAGACCGTTTCAGAATTGTCCGTACAAAATATTTAGATGTCTTCAAGTTACTACAATTAACCCATGCGTGCACCACGTTGGAACAAGCTTATGAGTGTAACCTAGGTTTTTGAATAGCTAAGGGAAGCATGACCCTAGCAGCATCCTTTGCAACGCCAACTTCGCCTGCTCCATATGTCTTCTCCATCGCCAGTATAATGGCACCCCTTAGAATGACTTACATCACTGACACTGCTCTCGCTAGATTCCCCCCAATTCACGCGCTCTAACGTTTCTTATCTATCTCCATCATACTTGAATCGCTTTACTCGGTCCAAACTGACCACTTTCCCCCTCTTTATTTTGCCCTAGAGTTCTAACACTAAATCTAATTCCGGGGACCACCATTTACCTCCAAATCATCACCCATATTCCTAGTTCTTATCGTTATTTCTGTATTCCTACTCACTCCCAATGGCTCATAGTGCTCATTCTTTCCAAAGCAGTCTGTTTCTAAATTACTAGGTTTCTCTTTCCACCATTGACCGTTGATCCTCAGCTGAGAGCATCCCAGACTGCGTCTCTCTACTCTTGTTTCCAGACACCAACCGGCGCGCATCTCCTTTTTGATGTACTGGATTGATCCGGAGATGATGCCGGCGAACTATCTGGCCTACATTTCTAGCTGTAAATCCGATACCCGCCCATCATTCCGTGGCTCACTCTTTGAACCTGTACTCTGGGATCCCTCGCAATCTCATAGACTACCTCATCTCTACGTCTGTGTGACCTCGGCCAACATCTCCGGTGCAAATCCCGCCCGTGCGGGGCGCGGTCAGATCCACCGCTTTGGCCGGTGCACATCGGGCATGCAGGACGTCTGCAACGATGTGCGGGGGCAAATATGTTGGTGGATCACACCTCCTTCCCCCAGAGTTGGTTTTCTGGTTGGGTGTCCAGAGCACGGTCAGCCTCACCCTATAGCACCGGTGGCGGATTGAAAAAACCGGACAAAGAGAGTACTATTCTTATACTCGAAATGCTGCAAATGTGCTGCTGTCCCCTCCAGCTTACATGGACACTCCATCGTGCTCACTTTCAAATTCGCCATCATAACTTACAGCATTTAACGCCCGGCAAAAGTTTCTTCCTTTGGTGTATAATTATCGCATAATTAAAAACCCATCAACATCCTTGGCTCTTTGTTCCCGGTTCACTTTCCCACTGTTTCACGCTAAACTATTCCCCAGTCTTAGTTGTAAACTTAACCATTCTCTAAGATAAAGCCCACCCCTTTTGCTACTTTTACCGATATACTCGAACATTAGCGCATTTATTGTTGCTATTCACTTCCTTACCGCAATCTTCAAACAGTATATGGCACTGTGAAATATATCTCTACAGATTCCCAGCAATAGGTGATTCTGTGTTTGTTTGCTTTCTCTATCAGCTCCACTGTTCGCCCACTTAGGTCCGTTGCATTGCGGTGTCCCAATCTTGCAAGGTATCATGTCCCACGTAAGCATATCTGATAAGCTCTTGTACCGCAGAGTTCCTTTCAGTCTCCATCAAGTGATCCACGTCCAGTAATGAACATGAACTGGCAGTCTCCTACCCGTCACTTCATCATTTTCGCCAGCTGTGTCTTTCCTACTGGTGTAGCTGAGCACCATTCATCGACTTTTCGCCGGCTCCTAGTTTCTTGTTGACGTATTACCTTCCTTTCTGTTGAAAGCAAAACAATCCGCTCAAAGTCCATATGTTTTATCCGGCCGATTCTTTTGCCATCACTTTGGCAGCCACGGTCCTGGTGTGTAGCCCTTTTGGTTTATCATACACTCCGCCCATATTCAGCCACCAAACTCAGCAAATCTATTCACTGGTTGTTCTATGTATTTCCCTTCACATGCTATATTCCGGTAGATCGTCACAGACACTTCCAATCCTTGATGCACTCTTTTTACCACGTAAAGTATTCGCTAAGAAATATCAGCATGTAAATACTTACCTGTCATCTAACTGACCATCTCTCTTACGAGCCATGTTCCTGCCAAAGCACCACACATCAATTTTCGCCAGTTACCAGTTTCACGTTGATGCATTATATTCCTTTCGGTTGAAAGCAAAACAATCCGCTCAAACTCCCTGTTTTTATCAGGCCACTTCTCGCGCTATCACTTTGGCAACCACAGTCCAGTTTATTTTCCGTTTGTCATGCAACTGCATGGCCCATCCAATATACGGTCACTGAACTTTACAGCTGTAGTCCTCGACTGGTTTTCTTGGTCTTTATAGGTAATGCCATCATTTTTCATCGTTTATTTTTATACAATAACCCCTCTTATACATTGCGAAGCTCTTTGCTTGATTACCTCTCCTTCGGGAAAGTTTCTTTTTCACGATATCCATGTATCCGTCAATCCAGTTTGGTTCTCCGGCCGGGCGTTCTTCCTCCCGTAAGATTTGTGGGATTCTTTACTGTTCCCCATCCACTCCACACTTTGGCAGAATAACTTCACCCCACACTTTGGGCCGGCTCGACCACCTGACCTTGAATTTAAATTCACCGGGCGGTACCGCAAAGTTGACTTGAATGCTTTCCCCTACATTCAGTAGCGTTCACATAATCGTACAATCCTCCCATAACTCTGATTCAGCTTTCAACTGTACTGTTTGATCTTGCACTGCAGTTTTCATCGGGGTTATCCGAAATAAACCATTATAATATATTAAATCCATACCGCGGCCTGTCATCCGTCAGCCACTGGAATGATAGAACGTATTCATCGGCAAATCAAGGCGCCTTAGAATCTCACGAAAATCCTGACCGGCGAGATTCACTCCCGTTAGTACTCCTAGGCTGTCGCAACTCCCTCCATGCGGACCTAAAAACCACACCAGTGGAACTCACGTCGGATTTTGCGCTTTGAATCCCTGATGATATGGTATCCCCCAAGTCCATCGCCACTTCTGACTATGCTGATTTCGCTTCCAGCCTAACGCACCAGACGTGTAAGTTGCGCCTTCCCACGGCTTGCGAACAAAACGCGACGGTTTACGTGCACCCGAACTACTCTTTCCTCGAGACGGAGACACAAGCTCCACTACAACCTGCCTCCTCCGGCTCTCACAGGGTCCCAAGCCACCTGGAACAAACATACGGCATTGACGACAACAGTACAAAAGATAGGGTTGCAAAGGGCCGACTTAAACCAGATTTTCTGGCCATATCCATTCCGTCCGATTCCACTTATCGAATTCTTCAGGACCAACATCCAAGTACCCGACCTCCCCTGAGCCGAGCACACCAAAGCCGACAACCCAACTGGCTGGCCGTCTTGATGTAACCTTAAGCACAGGGCCGCCTCCATTGATTTTCAACCGCGGACAGGCGATCAAGAAACCCATTCGTTTTGCGAATACGGTTATTGTACTCCGTATGTTGGCATGAAAATCTTGCACATAAAAGAAAAATAAATTACTCCAGGTTTATGGCTCCTCATTCGAAGTTCTCCTTCCAAGCTGAGGCCAACTACCATTTACTTTTGTCGCCAAACAACATCGTTACTGTTGTGCTTACTCATCATCCCCGGACACTACCACCAAAAGCCTGCAGCTTCTAGGGAAATTTGCTCCACTTTGAAAATACCCGTTCGCCAGCGGCACAGATCTGAAAGCACTCCGTTAGTTTTTTCTCATTTATCACTCGGTGTGCTTGCACTAGAGACCAATAAGCCGGATACTTCAACTACCGGAAACATCGCCCACAAAACCCCCTTACCAGGCCAAACCTGTACTAGGCCTTTCACTGGGGTGAGCGGGGAGAGCACTTCACAGACACCATTGCAACGAAAAATCCCACCCTCGAGTTGGACCTACGGGATTTTTCTGGTTGGGTAGCCACCTACGGCGACTCACACCGGAGTCTCGCTTCGGGTGCCATCAGCCACATTCTACCGCATGTAACCATCTCTTCTCTCGCTTTTTACTTTATCCTTTGGGGGACCCATGTTGTCAATTATTTTTTGGCGCAAATAAAATGGTTTATTCAGTTGTCTGTCTTCCTTTTCGAAATAATCCATTTATTTTGGAGTAACCTTACACTTTTCTTCCGCTGTTATGTTTGTTCTACCCGTCATTTGACCGGATGTCATCCACGGACAATACCACCGGATCCGAGGAAGCTGCCACAGCTGCCGGAGCCCACGGACGGTTTCAAAGTCACAAGGAAGTGCAAAACGTATTAATTTCACTGGCTTTATCATGTGCGACATACGCATTCCCTTGCCAAGTTCATAAATCAACTCCTTTCTTGTGGGCGATTTTCTGTGAGGGGGCCTCTCCAGTGATCAACTGATCACCCCCTATCTATCACTTGTTTGGCTGTACTTTTCGCGCACGCTGCTGACACACGCTCTACTTCCGACACACCTCCTCGGCACAAACCAGCATGCTATCTCACTATTTAGTTCCTGCGGGAATACACACTTTTGGCGCTCCACGGTCTTTTCTCGTTGACCTCCTCGACAAATGCGACGGTAGATGCTGAGGGAGCGCACTTCCAATGGAAGTCCTCCCGTGTGAGCCCCGTCACATTTTACTCCATTAGTTACGCAAGATTTTTGTTCTCTGCCAATAATCCATCGGGGTGTTTTCTAACTTCCTCTTAAACATAGTCCCGTTTTTCGCTTCCCCCGCGTTTGTCATTAGAGCTCTCCGGAGATCGGTCACTCCCCTCGATAATCCAATGACCGCCAAAAAGCGAGTGTTAAGCCCATTACGGAGAGTCAGCACTTGTGCTCGGGCATGGCCCTTATTCCCGGGTAGAAATTTCGACCATTGGATCGGCCAAAATCCCTAAGGCTTACCCGCCCGGCAAGCACCAGGTCACCCCGGATGCTCCTATCGGCAATAAAGGACAACCCATTGGCTTCTAAGTGTCCGTCGTGGGTGATCCCAGGTAGCGCTGCTACTAAGCATGGGGCTTTGTCGTGCTTGTAGCTGTCGGAAGGCATCCATGGGCAGAGAACCGAATGAACGACAGATGTGACCAAGCATTCTTCACGGTGAGGAGCTTGCCCTCTCACTGTGCTTCCAAGTCCTTTGATTGTGGGCCACGGCAACTCTGGGTTTTTTTCTTGATTTGTGTGACTGGATGACGATGCTCCCAAGGCAGTAGTCCGGAGTACCACTAGGTCTGTCTATCCCCGTGCATGATCATTTATCCAAGTTTACAGGTAGACTCCAGACAGTCGACTAGATGGCCAGTGCATGAAGATCCTCCGTCAGCCTCCCACTCTCATCTGCCGATGGAATGTTAGTCCAAAACCCTATGTCTTCGGCTAAGATGACGCTTTGGGATCGCGGAGTCTGTATTAGGTTGTTCGAAAATACTGGAAACAACTGGGGTCCCAGAAAGGAGCCTTGCAGCACATAGCTGACTGGATTCCATGCTGACTGGGAATCTGCAGTTCCCGTGGGAAGGGTATTCTGGACCAAGAGGCCCTCATTCCGACGAAGCATGGACTCTGAACTGACGATAGCCCGGAGTTTCAGCAGAAGTGTATCACGAAGAACCTTACCAAAAGCTTCGCTGAGGTCCGAAGGGATAACGCTGGTGAAGTGTCCCACGGCCTTTGCTCCTGACCAACTTCTCTGAAAACCTTGCTGCTGTGTGCACAGCAGCAAACAGTTCTCCAGGCGCTCACGGATGCAAAAAGCCACAAAACCTTCCCATCCATGGAAGCTAGGGAACCAGGATGGCTTTTGGCATGAGTGGATTCTATCCCACCCTTGTACAGCTGAATGACCATAGCTCTCTTCCATTCCAAGGCAGTCCAACAGCTTACAAAGACTTGTTGAACAATCGAGTCACCGGTGGGGTTAGTCGGTCAGCCAACTCATTCACAATAGATGAATGCACACGGTCCAGTTGTGATAGCTTTCGGGGCTTTAGTTAATTCTGGCTCCAAGGGATCATGCATAACACACAGGTGTGAGTCATTCATCGCCGGGGTCTTGCTCGATCGCCTCCGAAGAGTACATCGACAGACAATGTCTGGTTAGCTTTTCAGCCGTTGCGTTATCGGTTGGAGCCTGTTCTTCGTTGTACTTCAGCGCTGGGATACTAACCTGCGTCATGTAGCCAAGCTTAGTGTGTGGACGGGCGCTTACCTGTTCACACTGCTCCCGTGGCAGAGGCTTACTTGAGAGAAGCCAGGTTGGCCTGCTTTCGTTCCCTAAATTGGGCACTACTCCTGCCTCAGGGTCATAAACTTCGCCTATAAAATGGATTAACTGCCAGGCCCGATTTCTTCGTTCAGGTGGGCGTCAAGTTACTGTGGGCCCCTCACAAGTGGTTTTCGCCAGCTGATAGGATAGCGGGCATGGAAATGATGTAAGTTATTGTCACAAATGACCTCCCAGGACTCGTTGGCGTACTTGTGGGCATCTGTATCTGTGAGAAACCCGATGACGTCCAAAGTAGCCTCGGATGTTCTTAAATGGTGTGCACTAAACGTCAAACCGATGCGTGGTCCTGGGGGCTGGACAGGGAGCGCTAAGCAGATAAACTTCGAGCGCCGTATGATGGCAGCTCATAAGCGAAGGAAGATGCTCACCTCTATCACCAATGGAGCTCCTAGGAGATATCAGCAGGCCCAGGAAGGAAGCCCGATCAGGATGCATCGAGGTTGACTCCCAAAGTTGTCTGCTCGAGCCCGGCTTCCGTTTCCCGGATCCTAAGAAAAAGGGTCCGCCCAGGCCAAGTTCATACCTGATGTCGAACCAACTTTCTGGGCACTGAATGCACCCCGGACGAGACGGCTGCCATTGAAAGCCCGTCCATTCGGTGACATCTACACAACTGAGGGGGCGGCTGCAGGTATCCGATAAGAGATCTTAACAGACCTAGGGCCTCCTGCTGGCAGCCTGTTGAAGCAGATGACTTCACTATGGCTTTTTCGATCAGCATAGGCTTTCAATGTTCGATTGGACGATCAATATCAGTCATCAACCCAACCGGACAGAGTTCCTGTCAACCTGGAAAAGGGATTAGCCAGGGCGAGACGCCTCGGGTTCTAAGATGTTGCTACTGAGCTCCCTCCACGCCAGCACCGCTATGATGACCGAGTTGGTCCGAAGCAAGTTTTCTGAGCAATCCGTCTAATTAAGCGGACCACAGAAAATAGGCAACAAGATGATAGGATTGTTTCGGTTTTGTACCATCTTCGGCTGCACACAGCGTCTCATACCGCGTGGACTTAAGTGGAAACTAGCTTGATCGTTCTACACAAGAAGCGATGGCGCCCTTTTGCTTGCGGAAATATCGAATCGTTGGATCCGTTTCTCACTGTTCCCTACTTTCACGCCGTTTAACCAGTGCATTTTTATGTTTCTCGCCACCCACAGAATCCAGGTCACGGTGCAACCGAACTCGCCGTCACCTCTGTGCTATCGTCTTAGCACAAAGGTTGGGCCCTCATCAAAGCCCTACTCCATGTTCAGCTAAAGGGGGCTTCCAGCTTCACCGGCTTCGTCATTATGGAAGACCAATTCTGCCTATATCTTTTCCGTAGCCTCCTCCTCCCAGGGGCCAGACAACACTAGTTATACACTCGGAGATTCTCGAGACCACTGTCCGGACTTGTCTCTGCCGCAGGCAAAGCAAAATAAGGAAACTTGGCCTCCCTGACTTTGGACCTCTTCGTGGGTAATCGGCCGTTGATGCACACGCCCATCTGCTTCATTCCATGGTGGAGCTCCGTTGACTAAATATGTACCCGGGCCACTGTCCTGTGTTGGTTTTGTCACATTAGTGTTAGTATCAGTGTCAACTGGGTCCGATTTATGGTGACTAGGCTTCCATAGTTGTCCCTCACCTTGGCAGATTTTGTTCCGCTCGGCTCAGAGGCAGATATCGACTCCATCTCCGCATAAATATAGCAGGCCAGAATAAGCTCCGCGGATCCAGCAGTTGGCTGTGGCAACTCACTGGGACCGCATTGTAGCCTCTGACGAGGTAGTGGAGCTTCAACTCACTGTCCATCTCAAAGGCCATGCTGGATTAATAGTTCAGTGAATTTTACGCACAAAACGTTTAGCAGTGAAGTGCAAAACGCTTGCAGGACCCCATCAACACCGAAGCCAAAATTGCAACCGTCTGGGTGGACCTGAAAGTCACACTGATCACACGAGAATGCTTTGGTCAGTGAGCCCACAGCTCAAGGAAACCCGGAGCTCATGGATGTAGCCTTCCTTACCTAATGCGGCACTTACAGAATAGTTTTATTCCACTGACTGACAAAAAAATGCTGGACATAAACCCACCCCAAATGACAGCCTGGTGTGGACTTCCCTATGGTCGGATATCCCTGTAGGTCGCACATTAACATCAGACCACAGCTAGCAAAGCGAAATGGCTGTATTGACCAAAATGCACGAACAACAACCAGAATGGGGTCCGTCTGAAGACTGACGGTTCAGTCCATTGAACAATTAATTTTACGCCCTTTGGATGACGCCTCGAAACCACAAAGCAAAGCATAGCCCATGTTGACGCGGAGCCCAAATCAAAACAAGACTACTCTGCCAATTCTGTGGCACTATTCGTGAGTTAAAATATAGGTGAACAACAATCGCGTCTTTGACAACTGGACTAAGTCGCTATCCAGCCTAAAGTTAGTAGAAATCAGGGCGAAAACCAGCATAAAGAGAAGAGCTGATCAAAAACAATAAGTTGAAGGTACCTGTTCTGTAGTCGAAACAGATAGAACAAGTTCTAATCAAACTCTACTGTCCTCCTCACCACCGGCCATTTTGAATCACACCTCCGTAATGCTGCCCAAGTACATCTTACTTAGGGCAGCCAAGAATGTTAGCCTTTAAGCGCACTGAAGAAGACACCTTCGCAACCTTAAATTGGGGACTAACGAAATTCAACAGGTCAAGTCCACAGAAAGGCGGAACCTTTAGGTCGATTGATGTGATATCCAAACATTGCAAAATAATTATTCGTGACCCAAAAATCAGAGCTGACTGTGCCAGTTCCCAGGTTGACGGTAAGGGTGGGACATAACCAATGATAATAAACGACTGGGAGCCAAAAGGTCCGAACGGATCGCAAAGACTGAGGAATTTGGAGCATTTGATTGGAGAGTGGGGATAAGAGAGAAGTAGAGACTCCCGGTGGAACCTACTGAGTTCAGTGGGGGTTTTGCCTAAGCGGCCTGCTACGAATAGTCGGCAGCCGCGACACCCCTCCTCCTCTCCGGAAATCACCCTGGATGTCACAAAAAGCCCACTGGGTTTAAATAATCGTTTGCTGCCAAATGTAACAAATTTCGGGATACTTTGGCGAACGGATTAACATACCGGTAATGCGGTAGACCACGCACTTTAGCACTTGAAATTATATTCGTCGGAAAACTCGGGCCATATAACAAACTGCACCCGAATTGAGTTCTCGTCCAGTAATAGGTTTAAGCGCAAAACGGTTGCGAAGTCATCAACTACTCAGACCCTGCAACATTGATATTCGTGCGCCCCTTTGGTCTACTTTTATTCTTTGGCCGTGTAACAGACGCGGTTTATCTGGTCAGCACGCTGTAGCGTAAAAGTGCCTACGAGTCGTTTGAAACTGGACCACCGATCATGTTCAGCGGCTGAACTAATCAATGATTGACCAGTGCGCTAACGGTGAAATTTTATATATGCTCCTTTCCCAAGAAAAATCACCGAGGAGATACAAACAGAGCAGGGTCTAGTAGACGTTTTCTTTTTGTTCACCCATCATGTAATCGAGGTGCCGAGTGATCTCTGTCACAACTAGATAAGTGAAGCCAAAAGCTTCATTCTACACTTAGCTGACACTCGCTTTGCAAAAGCTTAAAAAATGAATTCGCATTGGTTCAGGAGCTAACAAGGACCAGTCTCGGGCAAGATTTAACAAAGGGATACATGCCTGTGGTCTAACCTATTGGCTAGTATACCACAACATAAAGCGTCACCAAGGCAGAGCCAAAGGCCCGGCTTTAATGGGCTCAGTAGCTCAAAAGCTGCAAGCATCCGACGTTACGAGGGTGGTCATGACCGGTTCTAGAAATGACTGTCAAAGCAACACAGCTTTTGAGCATAATAATCCGGCCTCTACCCTGGAGGTGCTGCCTTTATTGCACATGGCCATGCGTATCTGACCTTAGATGAGAGATGCCAAGGAAGACACACCAACAAAAACGAGATATTTCATGGACTGATCTAAAGCTGAAAACAGTGACACCGAGGAAGCATGTAGCAGGCCATAGATAAAGCACATTGCTCCTCAGTGTCAAGGGTCCCAAGCAAACCTTCCTTCTGGGGAACAAAGTCGAGGCACATTCCGTTTTAAGACCTCGATAAACTTCAGACATTTTGCCTCCCCTTAGCCCATCATTTCAAAAAGCACTTCTTTAATTATCCTTAAAGTCGGCCGATTTCCTTGCGAACTTGCAATAAGCACAAGAATAAGACGCCTGGTCTGTGGTTTCATTCACTCACAACCTTTCCTACCTTTCTTGTAGCGAAGCTCAGTACTTAGGTTTCTAAAGCTTTTAGGGCGTATCAGCTTAAGACTTCAGTCGTTCACGATGCCCAACACGTAATCTGAAAATAGTTTTAGTGGAATGTGCTCGTACCACTACCTGGCAGCAGTAGTTTCCTAAGTGTCAACGCTTGGTGGCCACCCGCTGTAAGGCGCTTTTGAGCAATACGCAGCCAAATTCGAAAAAGGATCCCAAAATCAGAACGCGACTATCCGTAAATTGTACGATACTAAACTGTTCAAAGCACAATGACATGAAACAAATACGAACCCCAATTACGCGGTCACAGGGACTCAGAAAACGAGAACCAAGTTGCGGTGTGCGAGGAATGGGCACTTGAGTCACTCGGGTCCAGAAAAGGATATGATAGAGTGAAGCGTTGGAAGTGAACAAACAGACGTTTGTCCACGAACAAATACGGAGCACAAAAACGCGCAAACAGTGTATGTGGGCTAGCGATGTCAAGTGAACATGAAATTGTAGTGTTTCTGGGGGGACTCTGCAAAACCGACCCTTACACCCACATCCTCTGTCACAGGCACAGGATGTCGCTCACAGAGCTTCCGTTCCGCCATTGTCGGAAATACCAATAGGCTTCCATCCAATAACTTTTGACCATAAGCCTCTGTATGGAAAATGCTTCGTATGGAAAGTACCAGAATGATCTATACTACACCCAACTGAACAGCTTCCGGTGGTCCGGAACTCCATCCGATTTTAAGTTCTCATGAAAAGTTACCGGGAATTTGGGTGCCCGTTCAGCGTTCACCGAAATTACATCAGCCATGGCTGGAGGTCACCCAAGGATGCCACCTTACGACTAATTGTATTAAAGATGGCGGGGATTTATCGATGAAAAGCAGGTGCTCAACCTCGGAGGGCAAGGCTTGCACATTCAAACAAGTAAACGGGCACTCGCGAAGTTCTTCCCCATACCTGCCATGTTTTAAGTAGAGAGTTCCAAAATAATGAACGCCTACGTAAGCAACGGCTTGTCCCGCACTCAATCCAGGCTCCATAGTAATGCAGCCACTTGCACAGAGCATGAGTGCTTTGCCGGTTCACGTCAGTTTAACTTTTTTTGAAGCACTATTCGCGCTGCTGCCCTTCTATTTCCCATTCGACGTCTCCTTCAAATGATAAAAATGACTTTTGAACAAACAACATGGCCTCCCATTTCCAGATAGCATTCCATAATCAGTTTGACCACTCGGTTGGTATCTGGCAAAATAATTGGACGCTTTACCCCTCGCGCTTAAGAGCCCAGCAATAAGGATAAGGCTCATCTTTCTGAAGGAGCCGCACACAAGTAAAACTCGAGAAAGTATGCACTACACTTCCGATTTGATCTTGCTTGGTAAGCGACACTAGATGAGACCTCACACTGGCTCCATAGCTACTGCTGAACCCCTGAACCATTAACTGACCCACCTGCAATGTCACTTCGCCCCCTGGAGGTAATGAGAAGATATTGCTTGTGTCGCAGTAAGCAAGCAGTACTCTTTAATAAAATAGTCCAGGAAGAACAGCTTTCGTAGTACCATCTAAATGGGCCGCAGTTTGCTGCACCAACCACCGTGCGCATCTTCTCCAACACTTCACACCACCTTCCGTTAAGTGTCTCACCGCTGGATTCAGTAGCTGTGGGCCATAGCACAGGAGCATACTGACCTCCTCTGGTCGCATCTATCAAGAAGCCCGGTCTGCAGGATTCTCTTTTCCTGGCACGTGTCTTCAATGAGTGGGAAGTAAGCCGGCAAGCACCTTGGACTCTGGGTTTGCCACTGACTTAGCGAAGCTTCCTCTATTGCTCTCTGCACAATAAAGCACTACGATGGAATCAGTTCATTTAACATTAGATCCGTTTCATCAGTAATCATTTCTACCATCGGAAAAGCAGCGACAACAGCTGCCAGCTCCAGAACTGGTGTGGAAACCGTCTTCTTCAGCACCAAAGAAGACTTAGAAAACAGAACACCTTATCATTATTGCGAAGCGCCTGATACGAATCTAGTGCAGGACACCGCATCGTAGTCCACTTTGAAAGCATCTCAAATTAGGCCTAATTGTAGGTCCGCATCTGCGTTCAAAACGTCACGAGTATACCATCCCTATGTTCTTGCAAGTTTGGTCTCTTGCACAACTCGGTTGATTTCTTCCTAATTCACCTCGATATCTGGGTTCAGTCTCCACTCCAACCGATTTCCTCACTGCAAAAATATTGGAACAGTTATTTCCTAGATAAAACGAAAGGAACGGTCTAACTTAAAGGATCGTATTCTGTGAGCATTTGCGGCAACAATTCTGTCCGTTCTGCTAGTGGATCCTTAATGTGAGTATGGTTCTCAAACGAGTCCAGGTCAAGATTTCAAACAAAACCTATAGCTTTGACTGTTTGTAATCGGTCTTTACTAATGGGTTTTATGGCGCCGTTTCTTTTATGGACTGGAATGGGGTTTTAAACCATTTACTCGCTACTGTTTCACCTGGTCATTCCTAACCGACCGGGGCTTATGGGAAATTCAAGCCCTCATCAAGTACAGCGCTCTCGCCCCGTTAATACCAGGAGTTAATCAGCCATTCACGCAAACTCCCTTCAAAACACTTGTGATGATGCCGACAAGGGCTGACTCCCAGATAAGGCGTAAGCTTCCCCGCTTAAAATTCGAAAAGGACGGTGATAGAATGGATCAAAGGGATTCAGCGTCATTCTAATTCCTTCAGTTTACCAGTACCACAATCAGACCACCTAAGAAACCGAAAGGAATCTCGGTCCTCCCCCGGGTCCCTTCACTTGCAGGGGCAACTATTTAATATCGGAGCACGAGGTCACAGGCAGCTGAAAAGACCGCAGAAGTTTACCCACAGAACTGAGAATAAATTTGGAACCTTACAGTAAATGTGCATTTAGTGATTCCGCCCGGAATGCTGCAGCACAGTCAAAGGCACCACGAACCTGTTCAAGATTTTGGGGTTCATCTCTGAGTGGCAAAGCAGATACTGACTCACCTGTTTATCTACCATGGTCCCCTTTAACAGCTGGGTGGCATATTCTCGTTAGAAATAACACTCATCAAGAGCCGTATATTTAACTTTATCTTTCGAGTACTACGATAACCATTTTTGAGTTATGATGACCTCTGAAGCACTTCGATGACTCTTACACTATTCGGGGGCTCTGAGGTTCCCAAAGGATCCCTGTCATCAACGTCTTTCATGGGTTATTTCTAATACCTGAATATTATGAGAGGCATATGCTTCAAGTTTATTGAAACTACCACCATCCAGAGGACCTCGTTTGACCCGGAGCCTAGGAGTGTGGTCATCACGGAGGTCTCCCAGAGGAGCCCTTTGCTGTTCTAAAACTCAGTGCATCAAAGGAATATCTCCACTGATTACTGCTGATGAGTTCAAGAAACCCTATTTCATTTAAAAGCATTCATATAACAAAAATTATTATCTCATTTGTACGTGTTGTCTTTATCGCAATTGTGATTGTCTGTTTCATTGCTCCAAATATTTGTCACAAACCGGATCCTCACCTTTGCCTCGAGAGTAGGCGGCTCAGCTTGAACTTTATCGTGACCGTAGTTGGTAATCGTCCGTTCTGTTTCTGACCTTTTGCGGTTATTCAGCTGCAGTTTTTGACTTATTGTTCCATTTGAAGAGTGGGGGCCCAGAAGGAACATCACTGAGGTTCAGTTATTGTAAACTCGCTCAGTTTATGGTATATAGCACCGTGGCTATTTGAGATTGACATTGTTTTGAAATGTGTCAAAAATGGCCGGTAGGCGTCGTTCAAACGTTAGATCGACTTGACTTTACAGTGCACAATATCATTGGCTACCGCTGAGAAATGAGATTACTCCGCATGCCTTGAGCTTTCTCCGAAATAAACCAACCATCTTTAGCAACCACTCCTTACCAGAAGGAGATACCCTGCGGGTGAACCCAACTCTTTGCGCGTAGATGATGGTCATATGTCTTGCTCAAGCTCGAGTTTGTCAGGTTGTTCTAGGGTTAGTTCAGCCTTCCACTGGTCTAGGTCTGTTCTGTTGCTAGCCAAAATTAAGGACACGTAAGTTGCTGAACAGTTAGAGTTGGATAGACATCGTAAGCTAATTAAGGTGGGGAATGTTACAGCAATGTCGACATTACCTTTGACATTCTCCAGTGAAGAAGAAAGCCTAGTCTGCAGAGATGAGGCCAAAGGCGAAGTAGTGGGCATCAAACATCTACATCACCACGTGGTTGATTACTGTGCGCAGAACGATGTGCCACGAACAAAACCCGTGGTTCTAATGGCAGAATCTGCGCTGGATTATTGTTTTAATTTACCTAAAGTGGAATTGGAATAATTTTAAGGCTGTAGACCTACCTACCAGAGGTTTGTGAAACAGCTGGAACATTACTTCGAAGGTAGGGTTCGAGACGATGGCAAGCCCTTACTACACTCGACGCTTCACCGGAAGAAACAAGCAAGGGATGCGATTACTGAATTCATTATACTGCCTCCAAGACTGGCATACAATAGGGCCAGAGCAATCCTAACTGACCTGTATGGACAAGATCCCGTAGTGGCTCGTTCACTGACTGACGGCTTACTGCAAGATGTGCAGCCCCTGGTTGAACGTTCAAATGCCCTGAACAACTTGCCGTTGTAAGTGCTGGGCAGTGAAGTTGCTCTCAGACCGATGAATCGCTTGCCAGACCTTAACTCACTGCAGCGTATGGAGCAGATTACTGGAGTGCTACCTACGTGTCTCCGTTTCCTGTGGGGTAGGAAGTTGATGGTGCCTTGGGGAGAGGAGATAAACCTAATTTCCAAGATCCGCTGCGCTCAATGTTCCGTGAGGCACGGATTGCTCGAGGTAAGTTTGATAAACTGGCTGTCGGTAGCAAGGCTGAAGGGCATTCGCGATCTCCCAATTGGAGCAATTATGTGAAAAACCACGCCCAGGGGAGACATTGTTAACGTCAAAACAGGGTAGATCGTTGTTAGTAGCAGCTGGTAGATGGTTGATAAATAACTGAATACTTGCACCTCAGGAATATCGGTCTTTCCCGTCTCGCAACACACCCGGTCATTGGACATTTCATAGAAAATTAAGGCTTGTTTTAGAGCCTCGAAATCGGATATCCATCTAGAACCAGTCCCGTTTCCAAGCCATGTCTACCATCGGGTCTTCAGAAGCTGCACCACCCTGTGATACATGATGCACAAAGGCAATCTACTGACCAGGTTTTGCAGCGTTCCAACACGGAGGCTGCAATTGGATAAGATGAGTATGGGTGGTGCAAAAATACCCGGCCAGTGGATCAACAATTTTGCGGCTACTGCTAGGCCGGAGTGTCTCGCTGGGTCAGGTGTCCTGCCAGTGTGACTCGACCTACTGGGGGCTTTGTGGAGACCCATGCTGTGCTGGATAGCAGATCCGATGTTACTCTATCATAAGAAAACTCACTAGAGCTTGTGGGCCTGAAGGCAGTCCCTATCTCACCTTCTCTTCCGACCGTAAATGGGACTATCACTTGGACTCCAGGAATAACGGAGCTGCGACTGAACTCATTGTTAGGGATTGGATTTGTGAATATGAAAACGAGCCGTCTGTGTTGATAGGCTACAAATTCGAGCACTTCAGTTCTGCTCAGATGAGAATGCTTTTTTTGGCCCCACCTGCAATGTGGCTGCCATGACACCTAATGCAAATGGCTTTGTCTGTATATACTGCAAACGTTTTATGATTAGGATCATCCTTCTTACAATCATCCAACGCATTCTTTCTTTCACGGAGTGGATAACCCTATCTACTATCGAGCAAGCGCGCCTTACCACTTACGAACTGACACGAATCGCGAAACCCCGGTTCTTTGCTGGAGCGGTAGATCTTGTCGGCCCTGTGACCCAATCAATTTCCAAGTACCGGGGCAGCTTAAATCGGCCTCAGTGGTGTGAACCGAATTGGAATCAATAAAAAATCCTGCTGCTCCGGTGTGTTAGCCCAAGTGGTCAATTTGTTGGCCCAAGTGGACAGGGTGCTCGGATCTCGAGCGGTCAATCCTGATGTTGTAACTTCTTCTAGCTTTCAGAATGGGATATGATGCCCCTGACTAAAATATCATTTTACTATGTCTGTCGCCCGTCGTCATCCTTCACTAGTAGGACTAAGAAAAGGACCTCCAATAGCTCCTTCTTCCTTCTTTCCAAATAATTGAAACAGACGTATCAAACTCCGACCATCACCCTTACTCTGCTCCCGATCTGACTTTGAAGTTGCCGAAATAACGGGACACATTATAGAGGTGAGCTATCAAGCTTGGGAATTTTACTTCTTGGCAATTCTAATCTCACTGGCGGTCGGCGTAGCGATCGGTTTTGTAAATTCTTCAAAGACACCATGATTTCGTGATTTCGTGAAGTTAACCATTTGCTTATATCGCTCGCGTGTCTAAAACTAACCCTTGTTTATTCGCGCCCAAAGAGCTACTTTGCCACATCCTGTCTTGAACCTACGTGACTCACTTGCTCGTCTGTCGGAAGCCGTGAAAATGGCTCTGGTTTGTGAGTCTGTGTGTTCGCAAATTTGAGAATCAGAACACTCTTTCAGCAACAGGTAGTTAAATTCGTAAGGATCCTGAAACCAAAACAAGATGGATCCGTAAATTTTACAATACTCAAAAAGTTTCAATTTGGGACGGGAAAACAAACAGCTTGCCCAGAACAAAAACAAAGCAATCAGAACCCGGATAGAAGGTGAGTCGGCAGGTAACCGTGGAAGTTTTGGGTACGTTGGATTCTAGAAATAGTTTTATTGAAAATAATAATAACGGTGTATTTCTTCACCGTGGCCAAGACACAAGTATAAAGCATGATCAGATAATACGGTATTACCCAGCAATATGAGGTATTCAAATTCATGAAGTTTAAGGTTCAGGCGGCAGCAGAAATGAAAAAACAAGGCTGGGCAGTTTTTGAGTGTACTAAAACGGAGGTAGTTAACTCGGCAATCATAAATCAGTTTCACAGTCTGGAGAAGGACGTTGTGGACAGTAAGCCAAACGTCGAAATGCAGAAGAAAGCAGTACTGAAGAATGCTAAAAGTGTGGTGTTTGCAAGAACTAGGCAGCTAGTTGAGACAGGAATATTACTCAGTGTGCCTCTTGGATGCCAAAGGTTGGCTGTGACTGGTCCGGCAGTCGGGAAAGTGTCCCACCGACCTGCGGGACTTGGCGCACAGTCGAGTAATATGAATAGCGGGGAGGAGGAGAGGGAGAAGGAGGGATTAAAGAGATATTCAGAGAGGGCTGAGACTTTGAGAAACAGAGGCTAGGGTGCACCGACTGGATATTGGAAGGATCAATATCGAAAAGCCGGGTGAGAATGGTACCGGAAGACACAATTAAAATCAAAGTCTATATGAGATCTTCAAAGAGCAGTCAGAGATGCCATCGGGATAGAAAGAAGGTGGATCCAGCGTTGATTGTGGAGGTAGCCTGTGGTGGGAAGGCAAGTGAGTCGGATGCGACAATCGGATTGGCCTTTGTGTATGAGCGATTTCAGTGCCATACGGGGACTCACTTAAAGGAGTAAACTCCACCAGCAGTGCAGTGTATTTTAGAAGAGCATGAATGGTGAATGGACGCGGTGCAGAGAACGTCAAAGCAGAGCCGTCCAGGAAACTGTCCGTTGGAGATAAACGCTGGTGATACGACCACGCAATTATGCGGGGGTGATAAGGGGGGAGGAAAACAGAGGTGACTGGAGGAAAGCCAGGCACGAACAAACGGCGAAAGTTGGAAGGGTGTAAGGATAAGATCTTCTGCATATGTGATAAAAGAATGAATAATCAGGTTGTGATTGACTACTAGCGGTTGACATTTTACTACGTAAAGACCTCCTTTGCCGTTGATGGCAGGCAGTGAACGATGAGGGTAGCAGGCAAAAGGGGCTTGGATGACGCGGTAGGGAGAATAGGTTGGGAACGGAGAGGCGAGAGCTAGGTTCAGGTCACGGGTCTCGGAGCCGCAAAGCAGAATGAATTGAACTGTTTGTATGGAGCGCGGGTCCGAGTAGTACTGCGCTACACCAGGGCGATATAGTTTTACCCAGCCATCCTAGGTAATAGTAAAAATTACAGATTATTGAGATATTCCTGCGATACGGGAAAATTCAGGAAGTTTTCCTCGGCCGTAAATTATGGCTTTCCTTTAGTAGGAGTTTACTGTTCTGCTTCTTGATACTTCAACATTCCAAGTGTGGTAAAGTAGTCTTCTAATAACACCCCATCCTCTCACACTCCGGTCACCAGAAAAAATAGGCCGCTTCAAACTCCCATGACCTTAAAACAATGCTCCGTTGAATTATGTAAATTTGTAGGTTTGGCGACGGAAAGAACAGCTGTTTCAGCCCAGAGCATTTCAGATGTAAGGTCCCAGCTTCTAAAGTTGGAAGAGGCAGTACCTAAACTCGCCCTCCACTGTGCGTCACTGAAAGCACCGAACATTCTACCCTTCGCAACCTGATGGCGGCCGGCCGTTTTAGTGAGTCTGTTGCGCTCTAAATTCTCCCAAGAGTGAGAAACTCCAGTAAAACAGTCGTGTTCAAAGTCCCAGAGAGAATGCCCTTCGAGCATGTTAAGCATACGTTGTCAAATGCTTGTGGTACGGCCAACATTCCTTGTCAAATAACAAGACCGCGTAAGTGCTTTCCGAGCTTTAACTGTTCAGTCCTTAGGCAGTCTGTAGATGATCTATCTTCCAAAGAGTTCAATAAAATGCATAATTTTGTAGCTTCTAATTCCCCTATAAAAACACGAAAATATTGGAAGACAAAACCTTTCTTTTAAGAGGAATTACCAGACGGCAAATTTTGTCTCAACCTCTCACCTCATCTTCTACTGTGCACACCCCGAACTACGTTCCTCCCGTTGTAAACCTACCCACCATCCACAGGAAAAGGTCCAATAGTCTACCCACCTTTCTCACAAACTCACCTCTTACCGGAATCCATCATATCTGGATTCGACCTTGGAAAATATCTCCTTTTCCCGCGCACAGGTGGTTCCCACTAATCAACCTCTTTCACTGCCTTTGAAAACTAAAGTAATGTCTTCACACGCCGTTCTCTCTGCCTTACGTTGCGCTACATGACTGGCATTTATCTCTACGGCCGCTGATCCTAAAGGCCCCAAGCTTCGTGTGCCGTCCAGCTCGCCTTACCCCTCCCATAACGTTCAGCCTAATTTACCCCTCTATACTCCTGTTCCTCAAACATTTCCAAAACTGCCCTCTGCACCCCGTTCAATCATTTCGTCAGTCCGGCTGCCCAGTATTTTTCAACTGCTTGCAATCACCCCTGCCTGCTGTCGACCAGCCAAATTTCACACGTTTTCCGCTTTCTCCGACATTTACCCCCCCCCCCGTTGATGCGCAGTTACTCCATCGCTCAACAGTCCCTCTCATTGCGCCATTTGCCCCAGCTCGGCTGGAGGCCACTCCTTCTGAACCTTTACTAGCCTCAGCATTCATATTTATTCCTCTTTTATTCTGACCTCTAATGCTCCCAATAGCAATAGCTGGTCTTTTTCGGACCTAAACCGCTCTCCTGATGTGCCTGTAGCACCTCCCACGAATGAAATGTGTTTAGCTCTATTTACTCCTATTTCTATTCTCGGCAAACTCGTGCACCTAAGAAAGCTGCCCTCACATATAATTACGACATAATGGTCATGATAATGGTTCACTTCCGATAACTTCACGGAATGCTGTAACGCAAGATCAAACGGTGAAATTGGACGTAGAGTCCGAATTCCAGGAGGATGATTCAGGCATGCGCACTCGATATCGTACGGAAGGAATTATTTAAGTTACTCTTGAGGGCAACGCCCGGCAAATTTAAACTCAAGATCGGATGGCCAAGCCGGCCAAGTCAGGGTGGAGCTGGTAGGAGGTAGTAGACTCTTACGCAAATATTACAGAAAGAGGGACTGTGCAACGAGAGAACCAAACAGAAGTGGCGAAGGTTTTGTTCACGTTGAGGAAAAAAAGTTTCCAAGGGAGATACGGACCAGCCATAGCACTCCGCGGAGTATGGCACGGCCTTGGATTGGAAATCAGACCATGATAGGAAAGAGTATGCAGAAAAAGAACAAGAAAAAAATCTTTCGAAGGTTACCCTAGTAGCATTCAGCAACCAAATGTCGGCTGAGTCAGTTAAATTCCCAGTAAAGAACTCATTTGTAGGGAGAGATTGCCCAGGTGATGGTGAGAGAAGTGGCCGGATGTAAACATGTAATCTTTGCGCACCTTGTTTACTTTCAGAGGGGTGGAATGTGGTGCATCGAAATGGAAATGATAACTGGGCGACAATTCAATTTGTGATGCGTAGCCATGATATTCGCGGATACACGGTTTGCAAAGATGAGTATTTAAATGACAGGTAAGTATTTACGTATGATTATCGTTATCTAAGGGCTAAACATGATGACCAGAGAGTTGCAAGGATCGAAATTGTCTGAGAGGATTTACCAAGATAGAATACCAAATATGAAAAAGCATCAAAAAACAGATAAATGCATTTGTAAAGATGGGCGATGAAGTAGTTGACAGGTGAAATTCTATCTGCTGATATTCTTTTTGAAAGATGGATCATGTGATGGCAAAAAATCAAAACGCTGCGACACAGATGTCTCTCAGATGTGAATATATGGGGAGGGCATGAATCTTTGCAAGGTGAGGATATTGCAATGCTACAGCCGTGTGGGCGAACAGAAGGACTGGTAGAGAGAGCGAACTGTCTCAATATCGTCGACTGTTGGGGTGCTCTGATGACAAATATTTCTCAGTAAAATATACTGTTTCGACATTGTGAGACGGAAGTGTATGGCAACAATAAATGTGACCTTCCTCAAATATATCGGAAACTGTGATAAAAAAAAGCGAGCTTTATCTTGCGGATTGATTAGGTCTGCAAATGGGACAAGCGGTTGGTTTGGCACGAATCCTCGGGAAAAAGGCTCATGAACGGTAAGCCGAGTATTGAAACGGTCTTTTAACCCAGCGATAATTGTGTGCTAGGGAAGGTTGATCTTGCCGGGGGTAAGAATCGGTAAGTTAAAATGGCAACGGCGGAGACGAGTACGATGAAAAATAGGTGATATTTGCAGCATTTCGGGTGTATAAATGTTTTTTTTGCCGCAACCGGTGCTGGTGGGTGGGGCTGACCGTGTGCTGGACACCCAACCTGAAAACCATTTTTGGTGACAAGGGGCGCGATCTGCCATCCTTGCTGCACCAGCATATCGTCGCAGACCTCATGTACGCTCGAAATGCGTCGGCCAAAGCGGTGGATCTGACCGCGACCCGCACCGGTGGACTTCGCTTGAGTGATATTGGAGTTGTCACACAGCTGCACCGATAAAATAGTCCAGGAGCGTGCAACCAAGTTGCTAGGGGTCCTGGAGAGCAGGGTCAATGTGGTAGTAGCGAAATGACGGGCAGGTATCGAGTTTTAGGGGAAATACGGGCCAGGTATTATGCCGAGCCATCGAAGGGAAGGCACACATCAGTGGTTGTCTGGAAAGATAAAAAAGGGAAAAACGCAGTCTGGGGTGCTCTCAGCTGGGGGTCAACGGTCAGTGGTAAAGAGAAACCTCTAGTATCTAGAAATTGGAACTACTTGGTGGGTGGTTCGACTTTGCAAAGCACAAGGTTGTACACGAAAGATTAATATAACTTGAGTGATATATGCGGCGGCTTGTGTGGTATTTAGGTCTCGTGGCCCCGACTCAGACCCGCGTGTCAGTAACCCAAACCAACTTCGTACGCTCGCTCCTCCGAAGTGTACGGATCATTGTTTGATACGAGTGTCAAGACATCAAGCCGTTTGTTTAATTGCTGTTTAAATCTCGGCAAATGGCCCATTGCACGGACATTTGGTGGAAGTTTATTTCACATTTGTGAATATCTAACAATTAAAAAAATGGACCGTGGGCTGCTCCTCGAGGACGACACAGTGACCGAATGACTGCTGTGTCGTAACGAACACCTTAAGCTTAATGGGTCTCATACCACAGGGGAGGCTCTGCAGGATCTGTATTTTAATAGTGAGCATAAAAAGACAAGTTGATTTTTATTCTTTGGAGACAGAGTGGTTCGAGTTGTAGCAGATCACAGCTCTGTTTATAGTTGAGACTAGACGAATAGCCAACTATTTGTTTGGTGAAGATGCGCTGAACATTCTCAACGGCAATTCTGTCAATCTGGCGCATGCTGCAGCCAAATATCGAACTATGCTCTAGCAATGGTCTAACGTGTTTTGTATAGATACTGAGTTTACTTTCACGCAAACAGAATGTTTTTTGAACAAGTCCTATTAACCTGCGGGATCTGGCAATTTCGGTGTCTGTTTGCTCCGAGAAGTTGAACGAACAGGAGTAGTATATGCCCAGGTCACGTACTAATAAGTTGTTGGGGATCAGAAGACCACTTATACTGAACCTTTCGGGGGGGGGACATGACTCTTGCATGTGAGAAAATTGCTTTTGTCTGCCGAGAACTTCATTACCCAACCGGTACACTACGAATTGAGAATCCGTAAGTCCTCCGCTATTTTTGCTAAAGTATTACCCAATGAATTATGGTCGAAGGTGTACAACAATTTTACATCATCAGCAAATACAAACGGAGTTCCATGGCGAACCACGGTAAATATATCAATAATGTACATGAGGAACAATAACAGGCCCAGTACACTACCTTGGATCAAACAGCAGGTTACAGGGCTGGGTGTGGAAATTGTGCCATCAACGTTTACCACTTGACTGCTCGAGGACAAGTACTGTTCTAGCCAGGCATATGGTGGATCAACAATGCCGCTTGTCTTAGCCTTTGACAACAAACCAATGTGAGACACCCGGTAAAGGCTCTAGACATGTCTAAAAATGCTGAGATCACTGCCTTACCGTCATTGGCAGCTATCGTGATAAGGTTCAGAAAGTCAGTCATACAAGTTGCGCAGGATCAATGTTTTAGGAAATCGTGCTGACTTTCACTTATAGGGTGATATTTAAGGAGGTGATCTGTTAGTTTAACTTTTAATAATCTTTCCATAATCCCCGATACTGCTGGAGTATGATTCACAGGCCTGTATTTTGCCGGGTCCTCCCGTGTTTCCTTCTTATGAATTGGAATAATAACCAAAGTTTTCCGCTGTATAGGGTACTAAACGAACCACATAGACTAATTGAATAAACTCAATAAAAGAAATGGGATACCTGGGCGGCCCAATTCAAAGATGGCCGATGGTAACGGGTCCGATCCGGGGTAGAAAGACGTTTTGATACTTGAAATTAAAAGCTCGATTTTGGAGGGCAGGAATGTTACTGAAGAGTGCCTTATATGATGGTAATGATGGATTGTAGAGAAATGGCGCTGCGTCACTATTTAAGGAAGAAGCAAAAACGTGTTAAGCGCCTCTGCTACATCCGGCGGTTTGCCGAGGCACGTTTATTGCAAGAGATAGAAGAGATAGATGAAGTCGTTATGGGGTTCCTCGACTTCATCAGCTTTGCAAGAATCTCGACTTTCTTGGAATCACGTAAGGCCCTATGTTTCTGTTGTATTATTTCAATCTCGGAGTACAGTTTTATCGTTCCAGCCAAACGATTTAATTGTAAAAACACTAAAAAGTCCTTTTTTTAAGATAAACGCTTTGGAGTCTACTTAATTTTAAGTTGAGACGAGGCAATTTATTTTCTTTAGGGCGGAGTTATTCGTGAGGCATCTTTCAAAGATAGAATAGAGTTGATCTGCCACCAGCTGGGGATCTGCACTTAGAGAGAAGGTGTCCTAATTTTGGCTGCGAATCAGAGAAGGCAGTATATTCCAGTTAGCCTTATGGTGTGGTTTATGCGGGAGTGTCGGCTGATTATACTTTACGGGCACTGTGAATCAGCAGTGGACAGTTACGGAATCCTTCCCGGGTAGGTTATCCTGAACTTTTTTATAACCTGGGTTAATCCTAGTGACAAGATTAAGTCAAGAGTGTGGTCGCGTCTGGTTGGGGAGGTGACGTGCTGCTTTCATCCTCCAAGGTGAATTGCATTCAAAAACTGTAGTAAATGGCGTGGTGCTGTGACTGATGTCCGGCATATTTCTGGTGCATTAAAGTCAATAACTACCAATTTCAGGCCTATTGTGAGATCACTAACTAGGCTGAGTGCCTCGATAATTTATAGGAAGCCGTCAGAACTAGATCCAGGCGGAGGGTATACGCAACCTTATATCAGTTCTTGAAGTTCAACTTCAACTTTCAGCCATACAGAGTCGACAAGGCCGTCTACGATAGGATGCTGAAACCTTGTCGCCCTGAGAGTTTTCTTTACACACACTAGAGAGCCTCCACCACTTTGAGGTGTTCTGCCTTTGCTGAAGGATTTGTAGACGGGAACCTCAATGTCCTCTACTTGATAGGAGTCCAGTAACTAAGATTCCGTCACTAAAATAAAGTTATAGTTGTTTGGTAATGCAGCCGATCGTATGTGTTGGATTTTGTTCCCAATAGAGTGTGCACTGACCAATAGCAATATGAAAATTCCAATGCCTCCGACGTCGTCATTGATACTGGCACTTACCGTTCGTTGACCGCTGCATTTAACCTGAAAAGAATCATCAGCGCAGGATGCAAGTCCGCTTAAGTTGTCTTTCGCAAAGGGAGGACTTGGTTCTGCGTATGGAATATTAAATGACAGGGTATTAGGTATTACACTACTATACGGCTGATTAGAACGGTTCACATGAGGCATATGTAGGTCACGAGGCCATGTTGTGCCCACGGTACGCAAGGGGAAAAATAGGCACTTTGGCTAGATAAGGGGTCCCTTCTGGTAGATGGGAGGATATGCGATGCGCTCGGATAGTTCACCGGAGGGGGAGGCAGGAAAGATGGAAATAATTGGAGATTAGGCTGACGGGAACGTTCCATAGGTCCGAAGCTAGATATGAACGCGGTTCGCTCATGGTACCCCCTTTTTATTACTGTTATGGTCTCATTGTTGTTGTACCATCATCGCGGAAGTGCTATTTTGTTTCATATGTTGGGAGATGCGGAGGTTTCCCAAATGAGGGAAGTTGATAGGTGACGAATTTGGTCTAGAGAAAGAACGATCATTGTCATTGTTCATGCATCCCCGTATCGTTTGCCCGCACGAACACTTAGCCTTGGCAACTAACCTCTCGTTGACCCTCACTTCTGGACGGTTATTTATTGTCAGCGACATACGTGGAGTACGAGTGGCACTCCTGGTTTTTTCATTAGTTTCCAAGTGGGGGCCTGTGGGGACAGATATTAGTGCTGCAGGTTTTATTTCATTGATAACTTGAAGTCCCGTGGAACTATCATCCGGGGCTGGACGCGTAATGTAAGGACTCTTGTGGGATGAGCCTGCAGGTTTTGTTGACACATGTGGTCGTTTTGGCTGAGGTAGCCGTGGGGAGGTAGAGGAAAATTCGTCTAGGTCAACTGACCCTGTGGATCTTCTAGGGGTAGAATTGTGAGGGGTTTTGTTGATCTTTGGTTAAGTGCTTGTGGAAGAGGGTGACTTCTGGATCTTAGTGCCAATGTGCGGCACATCCTATCACTTCTCTTTGCAGTGGCGTTCTGTCAGCTTGTATCTTGATTGATTTAAACTGTGAAGCGTTTGCGACTATGCTCTGTTTAGCGATGAATTCCTTAGCGAGTTTTCATCAGGAAATTGGAATAGAAGGGGACAAGGGTGCTTTTGTGATCATTTTCTTAGTCTTCTGCAGTGACATGGAAAGTGGGCCATGCCCGCAGTTTGAAGGATAGCAGATTTAACCAATGTGATGTCTGGCCTATAGGGGATGTTGAAGACAGCCTCATGTTTTGCATTCTGCGGCGGTTGCAGGATTTCCGATACCACTGAATCAAGAAACGGACTGGCTGCTGTTAGGTTCTGGGGGCCAGGGAGTGCCGAGGGCTCAAGAATGTAGGTTAGCGGTGTTAGTTTTGATAATATCCCAAGCAGCACCGCCCAAAATTTGCCCAACTGGGCCGGGGTTGGGCAAACGTTGGGCTAGCCCATCTCAACTTTGGGCAACCCTGTTGAAGTGCCTTGGGCAAAGCCACCAGCGCCCAGTCAGGCTAGGGTTGGGCATGCCCAAAGCATCGAAAGGGTCGCTAAAAACGGCTATTCATTTTTCGCCAATAAATCCAGTTTCGCTCAATGGCCTAATATATCGTTACAGTATTTTCCTTCCTTTCGAGCTTAATCAGTAAATTATCCCCATATATGTTTGAGCAAAACGGCTATTTTAATAAAAAAATAGATAAACCTATTGAAGGCAGTGTCAGATTTATTTCACAAAAAGCCGCTTTTCCATCAATCCATCCTACCCAAGGAGATTCCTGGCTCTTCTTCCTGCTGTTAACGGGATCTGGGAAATTAAGGCTTGGAAATGCTGATATTAGATATATCATTGACAAATGGAGTAAAAGCTGTATCGTGAGTTTTAAACCTTGAGTATTTAAAGAACAACAGTTCCCGCACTAGATTTCATATATATTCAAGTATGTTACCAGACACTGAACAGAATTTCCACTCAGGAAACGGCTTAGTTACAACGGCGAAACCGGTGATGAATACCATGTCTAAGTGAGCATTTATGCTGATGTAAACTGTAGCAGCTAAAGTTTTTAACGAAACAATTTGCAGGGAATAAAATTGTTATGCGACACCACATATAGGAGAAAAGCGTACCGTCTTAGCCGTCTTCCTTCGCCTCGATCCCGAGCGTAAATGAATCAACGCTTTATATGTCTGTCAATGACAGACGTTGGCTCGTTGGTGGACCGTTTCATTCCCTTTATAACACCTGATGTTTTGTATGACAATAAATATGAAAAACCTACTCTTAACGGCGGCGATCAACTTATGGTCGTTTACGGCCTTTCTTTGAGGGCTTTCTAGCCAGCAACAGCTAAGAGCAACGTTGTCCCCGATGGATGCGAAAAGCATGCTACGCACTGTTTCAGGCAAATCGTAATCCGCAAACCGCCTGAGAGTTACCACCTGAAAAGGTTCAGTTAGAATGTATATACTTATCATGCTGGCATACACGTTGGGCGAGCTCAGAGCTTCGTAGGGTTTCTGAAATCCCCCCTCCACGTCTCACCTCTTCGTGTCTTGGACGGCACAGCTGATGCGTGCGTAGCACCCAACCTGACAGTTAGCCCATCAAGGGCACTTTGAACCTTTCCCAAACCGTCGTGCATTTCGTACATCGTACCTATATTCATACATGAATATATGTGATAGTCACTGACGCATAACTTCAAGCAAATCCTTGCCAAATCTCTCCGTTGGCGATTCGCTTGTCGCAGAAGCAGAAACCTTACTATGTGATAAGTTGTTCATGACATTTGATAATTACGGCTACCCATAGTCTTTTAATGGACTCCGGTGAATTCGAGTGACTTGAGATTCCCGTGCCGCAGTTGGGGTTGACGTGATATGCGGCATCGTGTCAGATAAAATAGATGCACAAGTTTTAAAGGAATAAAATAGTTGTCTTACGATGGAACGCAAAGTGCTGTCTCCAAAACCGGCGGCGGAGACTGCGGCATTTCGAAAGACCCACAGGGTTCACGAGATACCAACGTGCGCGTCTCTTCAAAACTGTCATCCGACGTTAACTGTGTCGGTACCCTTTGGACATTGTTAACTCATAATCCTTCGTACCTTCTGCAAACTGAATAGCGCTGGCCAGACAGTGTTTGTGGCACAGTGTCATCAGTGCTGCAGATTGACGATTCATGTAGCAACCTACTTTCGAAAACGAAAGCATCCCCGAAGTTGTCTAGGAGAAATACGTTTAAAAATATTCACCCGTGGTGAACATCTCCACGAATTCGTGTGCCGGAACAAAATCAGGCAGTGACGTACCCGAAAGCAGCAACTTCCGGTAGGCACCCTTACTTTTGGTCTGCGGCCACCGGACGAGGTGGCAGTCGACCATCCAATTGCTGTGAACCACAGCATACGAACTATCCTCTACAAACTTGACTACGACGTACATCTAAAGAAGAATAATTATATGTAGAAAACAGATGCTACTTTTGTCGGTACTTTCCACGGATAACGAACTGCCATATATATACATATATATATGTATATAAAGTGAACAGGAAGAACATCAGTTGGAACCACCAATTTTATAAGAAGGTATGTAGAATGGGGATGCACACATGGTAAGAGTTGATCGATAAAAGTAAGCATTCACAAGAGACAGTATGAATGGGAGTGGCATGGATGTCGGACTACAATCCGTCTACTGAAGAGATAAATAAACACGTTGAGCGCAATGCGTGCGTAAAAAGTTTCCGACGATATTAAAATACATGAAATGAACTTCATCGTTCAAAACATTGACTCCGGTCGCCGGTTGATCGTCTATTACAATGGTGTTATTGGGACATACATTAGAGAAAAACATCTCGTCAACGACACACGAAGGAGTTTTGGAGAAACGAGGTATAGGCAAGAGCGTGTCATCGAGGACCAATTTTTTTCGAGATGACAGTGAACAGTGCTTACCTCGTGCAGACGATTGTACAACTGCTCATCCGATCTAGCCTATCCTTTTATCAAACAATCTAGCTTGCCCAAATGAGACTCATAAGGGAAGCATGAGAAGCTGTTCAAAGTTCCATGTCTTCTCACATCCTTTGCTAGATGGGTCAGACAATGAACATTGTACACAATTGAATTAGGGCCATACAATGTTGCAATCTCCTGCACAAAAACACACAAAACGCCGTGCGCGAAGTCTAATAAATGGACGCGTAAAACGGGATGCGAAAAAGTATATACAGAAACAAACAAAAGCAAACATTTGTCTTATAAACCATGGGGTAATAAATCAAGTAAGCACACAGGACCAAGGTAAAGGAGGAACTGGCGAAATTTCGTCGCCCTCCAGAGTTTGATATCATGCGTGTGACAGCATTTGCGCTGAAAGTCACAGGTTAGGGCAATGTAGGTTCGCAGAATTCGGTCGACAAGTTCCTCCGCACCTAATCTACTCAGACGGCAACGAGATAAACGACCGCCTTTCAGCCAGGTGGTAAGCAGTTTGTGTGTTACCCCCTGGCTTATTAATGCACATAATCTAACGGGAATGTGGTCACAATATCAATGGGTAGGGATAGGAACGAAGAGTTGCCTATGTAGTGACGATAACACTTCCCGGTGCGAAACTTCTCATCCGTTCTTGCGGTAGCCTCGACGACGGGAAAGGTCATCCTCCCATCAATATGCAAGCCGCGTTGGTTGCATTCATCACAGCCGAAATAACCACCAGGGCTTTTGACTTAACGAACAAAGGCCCTAGCTGGTGCATCACATAACGGCCTTTAAGCAACATTGTGTGGAAGAATTACGATAGCCTGGGCCATTTCGTAGCTGCTGGTCCAGTTCTCTCACTGTGTGGCACAAGTATTCATGTACTGCATATGGTTTTTTTACACCACAATAAAATCCAACAGTCATGAGTTGCGCACAAATTGGCTGCATTATCCTTGCCAAAATCGGCCATATCTAAACGGACGATGCCCGAAACAACAACAAACCATCTATATTCAGGTGCAGATCGATAGAATTTGGAATAAAATCCATGCTGCTTAGGCACATATCTATTTCGTCTGTCAATTCAACTGTCTGTCTAACTGAATTTTCTCACACGAACGTGGTGTACGAGAAATAGTCCGTGGATCACGTGGGAGGCCCGGCACAAACTTGCCCACACAGGAAAGTACGTCTCACCGCTGTTTCATGCTTAGGTTTGAGGTGACGAACAGATCGGATAGCGATTGTTGCACCGCTACCATGTTGACGTTAATGGATATATTTCTTCCCAGTTTTACACCTTCTGTCGCTTGAAAATAACGCAATTTATGAACGATACCATCTTACCCGATGGAACAATCCCCAAGGATGTGCGCGTAATGGGAAGTGCGTCTCCTTTTATCAGGTCCCCGGACACTCCTGTTTGCACCTCCGGCATTCGTGGCTCCGCTTCAAGAAAGGCACCGGAAGTGCTAGCTGTAACTGCTGTCCAACAACTCAAATAAATAAATCCACTACAAGAGCATACTCCGGATTGCTTCTTTGGAACACGAAGTTCTATGCTCCCACAAACTGGCTTCGTGACATTTGGGACACAGCACGGAGCCCAGTTCTCTCTTTCTCCTCCTATACATTTGCCATTTGCTGTCCTTCGGCATAAAAAAATGTTTCCTAGAGGATTGAAAAACGACGGACGAATGGGTTTCAACAGGTGACCATTTTAATAATGAGACTTGTTTTCCAGGAAATACTGGTTACCTCCATAATGAAAACGTCGGAAAAAAGTCTACTTTCATATGAAGTATGGAATGTTTCAAACAAATAATAACTACGATACAATAATTAGACGACGGAACAGTAACAATACAGTCTGAACGATACTTAATCATGACACTTAGAAAACTTTACTACCAACCGCAACTACCTACCGCTGAAAGCTCTCACCTGCCGACAAACAATGTGCGAAACCAATGAGGGCCACCTGGCCACGAGGGCAAGCAGTGAAACAAAAAGTGTTCAAATGTCACACAAATTTTTGCTACCTTTTTGTACGAAATCTATATATACAAACGGTGTTCTGCAGTTCAGGAAGATCTATGCCATTTACGTCGAAAAGTATCGTGACCGTGCACCACCCTAACTCTCCGTTTGGCAGTGTCCAACCCTGTTGGGCAATGTGCTACTTGGGATATTATCAACCGACTTGATCTGGGTAGATATACTTTCCAAGTTACTTTCAGTGGCACCGGCCTTTCTACTGGCCTCCCCAAATATTTCTATCATATTAGGGTATTTTCGTGTTCAGGTCGTTTGGGTTTCTGATTTGCTGCAGAGCGAGAAGCCATTGGTTAAGACCGTTTGCTCGTTGACCTTGCCACCTCTTTTTACAAAATATTGGTGGTAGGCGATATGGTCTATGATGATGACTCAAGGATAGACAACCCAAAGGCGGGTAAGTATAGCTACTGCTGTTTTTTGTAGCTAACTCTGGGCCGCTCACACTGATTATGAGGGACTAGTAGTTTGGATAAGGGAAGGATTTACCAAATATGAGGATGGTAAAAAGTTTTATACGGGTTACCGGAGAAATATTCCTAGAATAACTAACATGGAAAATTGGCGAAATCTAAACAACCTCGCCCTGGTGTAGCACAGCCTAGCACGAACCCAGTGTACGGAACCCTGGATGTTTGAGAGCACTCCCCATGATCAAATATATTCGGTGGGGTTAATCTTCTAGGGACCAACAGGCTGAACCTGCTTGGTGGTGTGCGCCCAGCCTGAGTCAAGGAACTCTACTCTACGGCCACCCTTTTACACACTGCGCTTGTTCCTGTGCCCAATTATCTATGGCCAACTACTAGCCTTCATAGCACTATCCTTTACTTTGGCTGCGTGCATCGCTCTCCAAATTCCTCTAGCTTTTCCGGATACTCCTCTTTCCTTCTTTCGGGAAATGAGCTTACTTAGGTTGACTTTATTCTCCCTCAAATCTGTTGGCCCGCCCACTCGACCCCTCTCAATCTTATGAACCCAATTGCCAGTAGTCATCTTGGTGGCTGGATACATCATGTTCCCGAACCTAACAGAAATGGAAACATAATAGATGTGATATTTACCCAAAATATGCATCTCATCGACATGTCAGTAGCACAGAATTTCCCCGGCAGTGACGATAAAAGGGTCGTCCGCCATCTGCTCCTTAGTGGCCTTCCCAATTGCGCACAAACCTCGAGTGATTCAATCCTAGGCAGGAACTGGACTTTGCTAGTCACATTTATTCGCCAAAACGACCGGGGTGGTTATTTTCTCACCCATGACCCTCAGGTTGCTGCGGGTATTTGCTATCCCCTCTTCTCCGAATATCTGGACAAATGATTCTTGTAGTTCTCAGGCTGTATCTAAAAAAGGATCCACCTTCCTACAACTCCACAGAAAGTATCATAAACTTCTCAAGCGGCTACATAATTCCGACGACTTTTCAATCTTATTCTTTTTAACCGCTTTGCCGCACCCATTTTAAGACAAGATAATACGCGAATTCGTGACCGAGGAGCTAAGGCCTCGGGTCACCCAAATAAATCATAACATTTTTCTCCGATGCATGAATCTAGGAGAACTGATGTCAGGGCTGACTTCCAGCTGCTTATGCTGGACAGTAGTCCATCCATCACCTCCCTGCCCTGAGTAACCGAAGCCTTCAGTGCATTCTTTACCTCAGCCATGAACTCAGCTACTCTCATTTCCCCTCCCCGATCTTCACCCATTACTGACTCCGTCCTTTCTGCTATATTATTCTATTTCAGGAGTGTTACTAAGCCATTTTCCAATATCAAACCCTCGCCTTGATTGGACCCTGTTGGTCTACTGCCAGTTTCTCTCTTAGGTGGCGGACCGGATCTCTCCCTTTTTCTGCTTGACCTCTTCTCCCTTTCACTTGATGGCAATACCGTGCGTGCTAACTAGAAGCGCTCGGTAATCGTTTTCGTTCATAGAAAAGAGACCATTTCATGAAGTATCCAATTATCGTGCAAAAACTGTACCTTATTCAATGCAAAATAATGGAAAAATAGCGGAAGGTCACGTTATTAACTACTTATTGGGCCCAAACCTTTTTAATGACAATCAACAGGGATCCCTCCGTTCACGATCCTACATGACCTGTCAGTATGGCTTCCTGATTCCCATCACTGACTCAGCTGAAAGTGGGAAGTCTTTCGTTTGATTGTGCACCTCACCCGGCCCTTTTAAAGAAACCACAATCAATTTGCATTATCAACCCACTGCTTTCTTAGTTTTTATCTTACTTATCCCATTGTTCACCGGTTGTTTCCAATAACGGGCACACCTCTAGTCATGGGACTGTTGCTGGTGGCTTTATTCGGGGTAGTGTTTCAGGCCCTCTTCTTTCCTCCTATACATGAATGATATATTTCGATCAATACCTAACGACAAGCGGTTCTTGTTTGCGGACGACATTAGGATAGTCCACGCATTTTCGCCTAGCAACCCCAGTAATAATATTTCTAAAGTCTCCGCTGATTTAGCCGCTCTTGATGAATGGTGCTCAACCTGGGCGGCGAAATCCACCGCCAATAAGTGTATTTTCCTTACACACTAATTCCAGGTTCCTCCAGGTTTCTCATGCGTTTGCGGTTCACTCAACGGCAGTGGGCTCTTAGAGAGAGATGTCGGCTTAAATTATTCTTGCTCTCTTAACTTCTCCAAGCACATTGGCTTCCAAACGGCGAGGGCTAGAAAGTGCCTTTGTCTTCTGTTTAGGTTGTTTCAGCCTATGAAGAGCAGTCTTTACATTAAAAAAGTACATGCCGGACCCTCTTTCGAATACTGTCCCTTAGTATTATCAAGCATGCGAGAATCAGAGCGGGTTATTATTAAACGTATTCAGAGAAGATTCATACAGCAGCTTATTGAGTGGTCACCAGGATTAAATCATAGGGAGCGATATTTGTGTTATAAAATCGAACCATCATAGCTTGGTCGCATCAGGCCCAACCAAATTTTTCCGTACGAGCTATTAACTAAGCAGTCTTGTTCCTCCAACCTGTTCAGATACAGTATACTTCCTTCTACTAGATGGTATAAAGTTACCATGTAATAATAATAATTGTATATTTCGGATGCGCCCGAAGCATGCTAGAATGCATGATCAGATGATTATAGTGATGCCGGAATGACAATTCACAAAAGGGTATCAGAGAGTGTTACAGTGAACTAAAACTGTAGTAATGCCCGGCAAATTTGAAGGTCAAGGTCGAATGGTGTCAGTTGGTCTGGAGTACATGCATAAGTGGTATATGAAATAATTACCACTAGTGGAAATTCAAACATATTGAAAGGAAATGTTTTTGGTGCGCTGCAGAATATGAGAGGCATATGAATAGAAATCTCGTCGAAGCGTTCGGTGAATTATTCACTTTACGACAGGTATGTCAAGAAGTATTAACATGGAAATATTTCAGTCTGCAAAGATGGTAGTATATAAAGTGGTGGCTGTATACTGGAGGAATCATATATGTTGCAAACAATTGCGTATTTCTTGGGAGGGATACTACCAGAGTGATGGTGGCAGGGAACGGCCGGAGTAAAACAGGTGAGCGTGCGGCAAGTTGTTAACTTTATGTAGGGTTGGTATGAAATGTCAAAGCGGAAGTGGAAGACTAATCAATATTGACCGTGTGGTTACATCCATTATACAGGTGTTCAGTTCTGCGAGAGGGAAGGTAAAGTAATCCACAGATAAGTGTACGTCAATAGATGAATGCTGTGTGGTATGTACCATGCAAAAATGACAGATCAATAAAACTGCACAGGTATATCGCGGGAAGCGGCCGTGGATCAACGAATATAGAAATAACATGTATCGGCCGGTGCAGATAGTGGTGTGATTTAGAGGCTGCATACGGGGTCAGTTTCGGTAATATAACACGAATGCAACATCTGGAAAATCAAAGGTCTCGATAACGGTGATGGTATAGTAAGTAGACGGTGAGTGTCACATTTCTAATGACCAATTTGACAGGTGTAACAAATGATGGGAACGGAGCGGCGATGCAGCATGGGAAGTGTATCGAAGACGTTCAATCGTGGAGGGAACGCAGTGATCTACAGAGCCCGAACACTCGATGAAACAGCATTGCGGATGCGATCGGATGGACCGATGAAGAGTGCAGGTAGTTACTAATTACTTCGCTGCCCACTGGAGGACTACTGAAAGATATGTCAGCGCCGGACGTTTTTTTTTGGTGACCGATGAAGCAATGAACAGTGACAATAAAGGTGCCAGTGTTTGAACAGTATTAGCGGGTTCTAACACGGAACGGGCATAATGACATATGGGATTAAAATGAGTTGTATGAATGCAGTGAGATCGAGTAGTCCAGGTTCAAGAAGTCCGATGGCGGGAATCTTGGGGAAAGCGATCGTGGGACGGGCGAAAATGAAGTTGTGTGTAAATCTCGTTTGTCCTATCCAGCAAGAGAGGGTCCAAGTTATTCCTGGGAAGTGGAAGGCGACAATCGTCCTTAGGGTGCAGGTTCTGAAAACAAAACGGAGAGGGCTGCAGTCTGGCAATTCTACCAGCTGTGGGTTAGGGGAGAAAGACAGAACACCAATATCATGCCAGTAACAGAAATGGGTGGTCGCGACGTTGAGGTCTTGTTTTTTGGATTAAACAACATACGGAAAGCGGAGAAGACCGGTACTAGCGACTAATTCTTGTAAGGCTTAGTGAGAGTTACCAAAAAAGCAAGGAAGTGAGAATAGGCGACACTGGGAGCAAATACTTATGTGTAGTTCGACGAATGGTTTATGGAAGACCACATCGATTGTGGCGATTCGTTCATCAGAACGAGGCCTGGAATCTTGTGTGTTGAAATAGGGTCTCAATGAGTAAGTAGTTGAAGCGTGGATGAGACTGGTACCTTGAGGACCATATTATATATGCTGCTATGTATTTTCTAGCATTATAAATGCTCTTATACCTGGCGGCAGCTGATAAAAAAAGAACCTAACCGACTATGGTAAAATCTGACAGCATGAAAAAAGAATCGCCGGAGTAACGGTGGCCAGTAGGGGGTCGTGGTCAGAAGCGTTGAAAATAGGAAGTGGCTAGACAAACACGTGGAGTGTGCTGTTGACAGTCATGGAGTATAGGTTGGACTGCTTTTATTTGCTAACTATAATGCAGAATGCTCCTTACCATCCGTTGGTAATAACTGTCTACTGAACAAAGTTGTTAAGCTTTTGGTTAGTATCCCAGGCCCAGTTCGTAGGCTCGGGTAATAGACATGTAGGGATCATGCATTCGGATCAGTTTTTGGACAGTTAGATGTTTATTTATTTCTTTTTTGAATAATAAAGAGGCCGAAGACATTGATCTAAGTTGAGGTGGGAGTTTGTTCCAGAGGGAAGAATATTTAACAATAAAGAAGTTTGACCGCATCGCAGTCCTGGATACTGGAATCAAGACCATAGAGTCCCTATGTCGTAAAGAATAGTTGGAGGGAGTTTTGACCTGGGGGGCTGAATTGCAAGATGTACGTTTTACAATATTGCAAAAGAAAGACAGGTTCATTCGTAGACGGCGCAGCCATAGGGGCTCTAGGTGCAATATTTCACACCTTTCCATATAATTTAAAGGCGAGGAATATCCTAGTAGTTGTTTGGTAAATCTACGTTGTACATTCTCAATTGCAAATCTGTCAATCTGCCGCATGTTAGAAAAGACGACAGTGCAATATTCCAGAAGTGGTCTGACATGAGTTTTAAAAATGCTTAGCTTGCTCTCTGTAAGACTGAAGGTTCTATTAATCAGACCAATTAGCCGTCTAGCTTTAGCAACCTGCACGGCCGAATGTTCGGAGAAGTTAAATGTACAAGAATATTGTAATCCCAAGTCCCTTACTTCCGGACTGTTGGGGATAAACTGATCATTAATTTTAAACATTCCCGCGGGAACCTGACACTTATACATAAGGATACAACTTTTGACAGCGGAGAATTTCATCAACCATTGGTTGCTCCATGAGTCTAGCGATAGTAAATCGCTCGTTATGCTAGCAATGGTAGAAGCTAAGGCGTCAGGTTCAAAGGAGTACATAATTTTTATGTCATCTGCAAAAAGGAACGCAGCCCCGTGTGTGATGACGTTGAAAATGTCATTACCATATATAAGAAAAAGTAAGGGACCTAGTACACTACCCTGAATAACTCCACTAGTAACTGGTTGAGGTGATGATAAACTTCCATCAACGTCCACCACCTGCTTTCGGGATGTTAGATATGATGAAAACCAACTCAGGATCGGGTCAACAATTCCGTAGGTTTTCATCTTCGCCATGAGCCTATTGTGGGATACTCGACCGAAAGCTTTAGTCATGTCAAGGAGGATTACAATCACTGATTTACCACTGTTAGTGGCCGTAGTTATTAGGTTAAGGAAGTCACACATACAGGTGGCACAGGATCTTTTTTGAAGAAAACCGTGCTGTCCAGTGTTAATGAGGTTATTGTTTAGTAAATGAGTTGTCAGCTTATTTTTTATCAGTCTTTCCATAATTCGGGAAACTATAGGGGTGTGGTCCACTGGTCGATAGTTAGTTAGGTCCTGGCGTGAACCTTTCTTAGGAATTGGGATGATAACTGATGTTTTCCAATGGGAGGGGAAAACGCTACTGCTCATAGATAAATTAAAAACATTTGATAGCAAGAATGGGATATCAGTGCCACCTAGACTAAAAGTAGCCGGTGGTACGGCATCTGGCCCGGGGTGGTATGACCTCCTAATTTTAGTTAGCTGAATTGTTAAGTCGTTCGGGTGAAATGTAACCGCTGAGAACTGTGCAGATGTCAGCGGCTCAACGTGATATAGGCATGGGGAGTCATCGGTCGTTAGAGACGAAGCAAAATAGGCACTGAATGCCTCGGAGATCTCTTGGGAGTTCGTTATATAATTGTTGTTATATATAATGGATGAGATAGGAGAACTGCACTGGCTGTTTCTCAGCTTCATCAGCTTAGATAAAGCTTCGGACCTCTTGGGGTGACTCAGCGCCCTTAATTCCTGTTTTTTACTGCGGGACATTTCAATCAATTTCATAGAATTAGATAAACGGTTCATTTGCAAGAACAACGAAAAGTCTCTCGACCTAAGGAATTTGCGTTGTAGCATAGAAAGCTTCTGCTTTAATCGACAAAAACTGTTTGGTTTATCTCGTCCAGGTACCCTGAGAAGTCCGTTCTAGACTCAAACCTTTTTTCTGTCACCTACTTCAGTATGTGGAATAAACTCCCTTTGTACACTAGATATTCTCAGTCAAAGTTTGATTTCGTGCATGCTATAGATGAATTTCTTTCTGCCCCAAAGCTTTCTTGCTTATTCGTTGTTAACATAACCGGAAGTGATGCTTGCTAGAACGGCCGATTTATCCGATCCTGCCAGTTTCACCTTGCGACGAAACCCAAGTGAGTTCACATTTTTATGAAAGCCTCCATAATACGTCTCGATAAAAGTCAATATGACCAATCTGCTCCACGATCTACAACCGTTGTTCAATTATATCATGCCTGCCGTCCTGAAACCACCCTCAACGAAGCCAAAAGAACTGCCTCAGTACCTACACGTTGGTCTGCTATAGAAATATGCATTTATATGTACGTTAATGTCTCGTAATTATTACCGATGTCATGGTAAGCAGCCCAAAGCTTCTTGACATATTCTAATTTACGCTGTCCCCTTTGCACACCAGATCCCACCACATGTAATTCCATCACCCTCGCTGCGATTTTAGAATGAAAAATTTAGTCTCATTTCTCTCACTCGACGAGGCCCATTACCTGAACTCGACACCCAGTTATGACGTCACCCATTCAGTCTCTTCAAATCCTCTGGCTTAGTTTCTTCCATAATTTCATGCAGAATTCATTTTTCTCTTCTAATGATCAGTTGCTCTCAGTCCAGCCGTAACCACGTTGATGAATTTTATTGCTCTTACTTACCCGTTTCGTTTATTAGCATTACGTTCCATAGTGTCATTTTTTCTTAGTGACCCTCTGCATCGATGGGCCCATGCTCCACCTCTGTTGATCTTACAGCTAGCATTTGATCCTCAGCTAGGCCATACCAAGACTGCGTTTTTCTATCTCATTTTCCTTTCCTGTGATCAAAAATGCCGGTCAACTACCTCGGGCACTGCACTGAATAACTCTGGCTGTTGCCCTGGATAATATTGCCGTATGGCCGTCTGTCGCTCGCCATTTCTGTCGGCTCAGTTGTGCAAGTTCTGAAAGCCTGATCAATTGATCCTGGATCACACACCCCTATCGTAATTGCTCAGTCCTCTGTACGGTCATCAACGATCACTCATGCATTCCCAACAATGCGAAGCGCGGTAAGATCCCCGCTTTAGCCGGCGCATACCGGGCTCGCGGGCCGTCTACAACGGCTCGCGAGAGCAATTAGGCTGCTGGATCACACTTCCTGTGTTCACTTCACGAGGTATTTTTCAAGTTGGGCTTCAAGCTCACGGTCAGCCCCACGCGCCAACATCGATTGCGGATTGCACATTCTAAATCGCCTCGCCCTACCGTATTCATTGCTGTCGGTTGCAGATCGCGCGCTTTTACCATTCTACCCCCCTCCACGGTTCGCCTCTCTGTCGTTACTATCATCCCTTTTATCACTTTCCCTTTTGTCTTCCTACCACGGTGTACTCACTTACTTGATCTGTCCGTGCTCCTATTGTTTCTCACCATCGTAGCCCTCACTGCGTGATGTCACTCTGGCCCTATCCATTCTACTCTGCCCAAGCCCGAAATATTTCCTTTCCCACCCACGTCGCCCTTTCCGGCTCCTACTCTCTGTTCGTTTGGTACCTCCCTATACACATAAAGCTCATCGGTAGCCTTCTTGTACCTCACTAGCTACCATTTTATCATTTTCTTTTTTGTCCTTCCGTCTTATACCTTCCTTCATTACACACCAGGCCCAGCCGTACCAGTGACCAATCCCCACATAAGAACTCGCCATTCCAACCTTGGCTTCTTTTTCAGTAAATTTATCTTTTCATCACTACCATGTTTCCCCTACTTGACTCCATCGTTATTCTTTGGTCCTTCCTCTCCAGAAACTTCTGCCTCAATCCTTTGCTCAATGGTCTGCAGCGATGTGGCTCTCCAGTTCCATTTTCCCAACCTCGAACCGCATATATTTTCGAGCTTTTTATTCCATCACCGACGCATTTTCCTGGGTATTTCTTTTCTCCCCTGTCTTCATCCTGTTTTATGTGCAGTAAAATGACCCGATTGGTCGTCAGTTACCTAGTCCTCATCGGTCAGTAATCTCATCTGTACAGTATATTGCTCGGCAAAAACATCTCCAGCGTGCCTTCCAGGCAGCACTGCTTTTTCGAGTTCCACCTAATGTAAAGTCGTTGAGACTTCATTATTTTCACGTACAGCCTCAAACCCTATGATCTGTTGCTACCTGATCTTTCTGATCCTCTACTTCCTTGGTTCTCTATAACGTTAATTGCTGTTATTACTGCCGCTTCTTTGCACCAAAATCCGTCTTACAGCCGAGTCGCTCTTTCCACTGATATTTTATACTACCCCGGCCACTCTGTATTCTCCTTCGCTCTGCTTTCTCCAGCCTTCTTGCTGCATAATGTACGGCTATCTATTGATGTTTCACTCATTTTTGACCGCTGCCACAGGCAACGCCGGCATTAACCAGATTTTTTGATTCACTCTTACCCGTTTTCTTTGATCCTTTCCTTCATATTCCCTTGTTCATCAAATTCTGCTCACGGCCAATAATTTTGTGCCTCCAAGTTCTTTTTTCCCTCCGTTGATACCCCAAGTTCACCCGTCACAAATACATCATCTGAATCCGTCCAAGTGCATCCCGCACCAATTGAACTAATCCCACCTGTCCCTTCCAAGCACTGCTAATTCCGTGTTCTGTCGCTTCTTTGTTATTTGTTCCCGCTCATATAATAAAAATATTGGTTTATTTCGGAGACGCCATGTGCATGATCTTGTTGATACGGGTGATGGAATGGACAGATGCAATTCATGAAAGTGTGGGAACTTACGTGAAAATGTAGAATGAAAATGCTCAGAAGGGGGAATGAAAAAGAATGAAAATGGGATGAATGTATGCACATCATAGAGATTGTAGGGGTTTAAGTGAACTTATGGGTGGATTTAAATGGACGCCCGGTGAGTTTGCTAGTCAAGGTCAGATGGGGAATATGGCTAGTCCGGGTGAATACATCTGAAGGCCGACTGATATACATGAGAAAGGCTAGAAATTGGTATAAGAAACTGCAGTAGCGAGGGACGATGGAGAAAAAAAGTGAGGTGCGCTGCAGTTGATTAGATATCAATGAAGCATTGGCACTTTGCAGTGGATTGCAGGCAGACAAGGCACAAAACTTATCGTAAGACAGGGAGTGAGCAACACAGGACGTAGATGATGGAGCAGATGACAAAACGACTTAGAAGGATTGGATACGGTGGATGTGGGGCACAGATGTAGGATTGATGGATGCATATCGTGGCAGTCGGTGGGGTGGTAGCAAGAGAAATGGCCCATTAGGAACTGCAAGATGCAGAGCGCGTGCACAAGGTCAAGGTCACCCCCGCGTGAAATTCAGGTTGTCTCGTTTTCTTTTTTCGCTTATACCATTGTTTAGACTTGTAGCTTTGTCCACCCTGGTGTATACCACCTAATAACCTGAAACCGTGACCTAGTTGTGTAAACAACTGCCACACACCACCGTGCAGATGCCAGTGCTTATCGCGAGTTAGATTTATAGACTATATTGATTATTCACCGCTCCAATTCCATTTAATTACATTCTACATGGCTTATCCAGCAAATCTCCCCTGATTCTCGCCACAGTAAGATCTACCTAGCTTTTTTACATCCCATCGCTATAACCCAACTCCTACCTTATTTTCGCTACGCATCCACCGATGCACCTTCTGAAGTTTCCGTCCCACTGTGCCTGCATTCATTTTTTTTTTCTGCCAATAGAGCGCACTTTCGTTCCACACGGTTCACCGACCCCATACTTAAAATATACTCTCCCGTAAAACCTGCTGTCGTGATCCAAGCAACAGCTAAGTGCCTGCCGTATCCTGTGGGGTTCAACCTGTGCACACCACACAGAAAAATTTCTTCCATCTCACTGTTCCTCATCGTCCCAAGTCTCCTAATCCCAATTGTATATAAAGCGGGTCAAATAGCTCACTGCCCGTACCACATTGCCGCATAGGTCTCATCTAGACCTTTGCGCAAATAGCACCCAGGCACACTCCTGGTCTGCTCAGAACTTTGGCTTGTCTCTGTCTAGTTCACCGATTTCCTGCTACCTTTTTACCTTCGTCATATATTCCTACTTATCATGCCATCCCGGTCCCCGACCAGTACTCGGAGAATCCGTATCGCTAAAGCTGGCAAATCCAAACACACCCAACCCCTCCCAAAATCCAGGCCGTGCTCTGTCACCCTCGTTAGCGTCGACGGCGAAGCTTCTAATAGTCTTATTGGCCTTAAGCAGAGTTTCGTCGAACTTGGCAGCAAGGTCGAGCTGGTTGGTGAAATCCTTTCAAAGGTTTCACCCTTGGCCACTCTCCCTGACCCTGTAGCCGCTACATCGCCGAAGAACTTGGTTTCGGTGGGACACCTCCTCGACTCCGTGTCTACTGAAATATACCACCGCATTGCCAACTCCAAGAACGCAGTGGTTTTTAATGTTTCAGACCGCTTACCACTTTCCTTGGCGAAACACAACATACTAAGTTCGTGCAATATGGCTCACTATAGATGCCATTGCAGGAGGCTACGTAAAAAGTCCCAGCGACATAGTTGCCCCCTGCTATTCCAATTCATGGACGACCTAACAGCTACAGTGTTCATTAGCAACAAGTCGACAATTGCTGCCCTTTCGCCGTATAAGGACATCAAGATATTCTCTGATAAAACCCCCCTCCAACGGGAAATACTTCGCTGGCTGAGAAGCAACTCCGCCTTGCCCATGCAGGCTGACCCCACTGTAACCGACATGAAGATTACCCAATGCCCCTCTGTCAAGAAGTCAAAGGCGAGCCCAGCGCCTCACCCTGCCTGCCTGCAAACTGTTGACTCAGATATGTCTAACTCCCCACCCCCGGTTCCGCTTCCACACAAACGCCCTTTTTTACCATCTCCCCAAGTAGCCTCTACTAGCAGTGGCTCTCAGTCCCCGACCACAGGCCCCAAGCGGCACTCCACTTCAGTATAAAAGCCGCGCTCACCCATCATAGTCTTAGAGCCAAAACAAGACCCTGGTACAGCCATCAGCCGCCGCCGTACTACTTCCAATCCGTCCTCCGGGGCGTTGACAAGTGTTGTCACCTGCCGCTCTCAGTCTAACGACTCTACCAACTACCCACCAGCTGCTAGCTCAGCCGCGACACTTCGTTTCTATCCTCATAAGTGCCACTCCAATCCCCCATAAGCCTACCTGGTACTCCTACCAGGTCCGCACTTGCTCAACTAATCACCCCACCCATTACCCCCCACTCTCAATCGGCTTCTGTTTATAGCGTACTCTTGGATCCTCCAGGTGATAACCAACTGGGCAACCATCCGGATTCGTCTAACGCCATCGTCCCTCTGAGTAGGAGTGACCTTCAGGGCCTTGCCAGTGCCAATCACCCTTCCATTGCCTCGCACCCCCTTCCCCTATCTTTCTCTCTCTCTGATCGAATGGGTCACACCAATCCTCCATCTCCGTTGCTACCCTATATCCCTCCCTGCCCCCCAGACACCAGCCCTCCATACTATAACCCCAGCATGCCTCCGCTGTTCCCCCTGCTCACCTCCACCAACCCTCATCTAACCCTGAAGTACCACGTACATACCCCAGCAGATACTCTAGGTTCGTACCTGTATCCCGCCTCCTTGCCCCACATCCCCACTTACCGGCTCCCCTGCCCCTCATTAGCCTCCAAACCTTTCCAAATTTCGCCGCTCCCTTCCCGCCCCCGAACCCAACATTACCTCCCAGTTACTCTCCCACATGCCTTCACCCCCATACCGACCTACCGGCCTTATACTGACTCCGCCCAACAGGTAGGTTACCTGCAGTCAAGATCTCGTTTTATTCCTGACCGGGGCCCTCCGCACCCGTGGCCATATTGCTAGTCGCCCTATGGACCATATCGATAAACTTCCACAGACTCATATCACTGATAGCTCCCCACTCGATGTCATGTCACTTAGAACCTTACACCACGCACTCCCCCCTGTCCACCCCGCTTCGACAGATATTCTTAACCTCTCACTCTGCCATATGGTACCCCTCCCCCTGCACCGTGTGACATCTCTCCGGCCCACATAAGCGGTGTGCTGCACACCCACCGTATTGATCACCCCCAGCGGTCGGCTGCGCCTAATGCTAACGCTTCTCCTACCTTCCGTCCCCCACCCAACACTGCCTGCCCTCCCCCCTCCACTGACGCTCTATCCCCACTGAGACCCAACTCCTTTCGCCACAGCGATCCCAATAGTCTTGCACCTGGCATCCATGCCTTGCGCACACCGACACTGAACTCATTCCTACTAGTTCTCATTAAAGCTCGCTCAATAATTGGAAAAATATCGCACCTGCGGTCTCTGGCATTTACCTCAAACGCTGACATTATACTAGTAACTGAATTCTGGCTGTCAGATGATGCTTCGCTTGACCTTGTTCGCATAGCTGGGTATCAGTGCTTCTCGAACACCCGCCAGTCCAGACGTGGAGGGGGCTGTTTAGCCTTTGTCAAATGCACTATCCATGCTAGTGTTATCGACTACCCCTCTCTCCTACTTGTTGGGGATTCGTTATGGCTAGCCATTCACGCCTCCGGCCAGAACCTCCTCCTTGGCTGCGCCTACGTCCCCCCGGGTCTGGAGCCTGCAAAAACGACTCTGCCGTGGATGTATTTAATGCCGAGCTTGACTACTCTGCCAGTGCAAAAATTATTGCGGGTGACTTTAACTCTCCTTCAATTTGCTGGTCCTCCCATACTAGCCCTCCCGCCCTCTCCACCTTCCTTCCTTGTGTCCGTCTTGGTGGATGGACCCAACATGTCTCCTACCCTACTAGGGGAAACAATATCTTGGACCTAGTATTCTCCATTGATGTTCCTGATACGATCACCCAGACTACTGATCACTTCCCGGGTAGTGACCACTGTATCGTCAGGTGCAAGTTCAGCTGCTCCAGCTTTTCTCATCCGAAGCAATCCTCTCCCTCTGTTCTGACTTTCTACCGTTCCTGTAACTGGCCCCTAGTGCCAATGATAATCCGCTCCCTTAACTGGGACACATTTTTTCTTTCATCCGATCCCCTCACTGTTATGAACTCTCTCTACTCCAACCTCCTACACCGCCTAAGTACCGCCAACCCATGTGCCGATCCAAGCCCGAAATCGAGTAACTCATGCCTGTCACTTTCAGAGCGTAAGCTATCTAAGCTGCAACTTACCTTCGCCAGATCACACGACTTTACAATTTTCCTCCGCATAAACCAGCTACAACTGAGGCCGCGTTGCATGGTCGATTCGCATCTGAGAAGGCAAGAGGCCATCGCCCTAGCACACTCAAACAAAACTGGCTACCTGTCCAACCTGCTTAGTAAAAGGTCCAGTCAATCCAATCATACCTCGCCCAAGTTCCTTATCTGCGGCTCATCTACCGCAAATACTCTAGCATCTATTTCTGAGGCCTTCAATGAGCATTTTTCTTCCTCCCTTATAAGCTGTCCTGGTATTCCCCATCCTACAACCCACCCCTGCACTTCTGCCTCTCTTTCATCGATTCCCTTCGCCCATCTAGAAATTGAAAAATCAGTTTCCTCTATTAAACCTTCCTCTCAACCGGGACCAGATGATATCCCACCGGCCCTCCTCCGTTTCGGTGGTCCTGACCTCCCTTCATTGTTACTTAATATGTATACCACCTCCATGCTTCACAGTTTCGTCCCACCTCAATGGAAATCCTTTGTTATAGTTGCGCGCTTCAAAAAGGGCGCATTACACGACCCAGATAACTATCGGTCCATTAATCACCCCTCAGTAGTTTGCAAAATTATGGGGAGAATTATCAAAAAACACATTGTCCAGTACCTCTTGTCTAACAACCTGCTGAACCCTGGTCAGCATGGTTTCTTGAACTCCCGTTCCTGCTCTTCCTGCCAGCTTGACTTTCTCAATGTCCTCTACTACTGATGTCACTGTTGGAGGCTTCAGAAATAACAGTTTGCAAGCAAACTTCTATTGATTGATTGACACGTCCCTTACCCCGCCTGATGAACCATACCCACGGGATGCTGCACATCACCTTGGTCTCATGTGAAACAATCCAATAACAAAGCCAGAATATGCAACACAGGAATTTTCTCTCATTAAAATTCGATACGTTATCCGAACGCGAGTCCACTTGTCCCTCACATCCTTGGTTCCCAACAATGATGCCGAAGATCACTGAGAATCAATAAGTCAATATGTTTGTCAGCATAACAGAACAATAAGGCGCGAGCCTACAAGGAGATTTTTCGCTCCGTTTTCTCTTCCAAGATTTCATTTTTCTTTCGATCGGTATCCAGCTTGAAATTGACTCTTCACCAGTTAAAGGCCTTCAAGTTGCGCTGCCTTTTTTTTCTGAATGATAAGGGTTATTGATCCCGAACCTAAACTCACCTTATATATGGATTGCTGTTTCCTCCACATTCATCAACGTTGCCTGTCCATTTCCACAAAGTTTCCTCATGTCCCCTCGTTTCATGATGAACTCCCTCTATTAGAATCGGGAATATCCATCATTCCGGGCCAACTTCATCTCCATAGAGAGCCGCTCTCTTCATATTCACCAACGTTCACGGTTGTACTCCCATTCATTTCTTTAACCTCTCCATGTCCATAACTTACTCCGTGCATAGAACCAGAAATAGGCCTCAGTTACCCACATCTTGCATTATTATGACTTATAACGCATCCCTAGCGCTATATTTTCACGATATATTTCGTATTTTCACGGACTACCACCAACCAGTCGAATCCGAAACCAAACCGTATTTGCCGCGCAAACCTTTATAATTTCAGTCGACTCAAACTATCTCTAGCTATATTGTTTTGCTTCTGACGACTCCACTCGCTTTCTTGAAATTCGTGTATAGTTCATTGTTTTGAGTAACGTTGTACACCATGATCATGCGCTTGCGCATGCGTCTCGACCATGGTCGAGAAATATACCATTATTATTATTATTATTATTATTATTACTATCGTCTGCTGCCGACACCGGCAACTCCGTAATTGTCCTGTACCTCGACATGTCTAAGGCTTTTGAACGCGTTCCCCATATTCATCTGTTGGCCAAAATCCGATCTCTCGGTATTACTGACCCTCTCCTCTCCCGGCTATCCTCCCATCTCTCTCACAGATCACAAGCCGTGCTCGTCGACGGCCACCTATCTTCCGCCAAACCAATTACTAGCGGCGTCATCCGAGGCAGTGTCCTAGGCCCGTTACTATTCCTTTTTTATATCAGGTACATTTTCTCTTCTATCCGACACGCCGACTCCTTTCCTCTTTGCCGACGATATGAAAATAGTGTACTCTTCCCCCCTAGTGACCTGTCCGTGACTCTGTGCAACATATCGCATGACTTACTCGTTCTCCAAACTTGGTGCGTCTCGTGGTTCATGAAATTCTCTGCGAAGAAAAGCTTCCTCCTACCATACAAGTGTGCGGTACCACCCGGCCAAATTTGTCTGGACGGCCTGCCCATCCCCATACGCCCCATGGTTACCGATCATGGCGTAAGCTACTCTTGTTCCTTTAACTTTTCAGAACAGGCATCGTTCCAAATCGCCAAGGCTAAGCGAACCCTAGGCCTGATTAATCGGTGTTTCTTAATACCGGCCAGTGGCCTCTCTACGTATCTCTCACACGTGAGACTGCTCCTAGAATATTGTCCCATTACCTCCAGCATCTGGCCACCTTCCTCTATTGTATCTCTTGAGAACGTTCAGCGTGCTTTCATCAAAAGGCTGTTAGGCGTATCCCCAGCCCTAACATACCGCCAGCGCTCTGAGCTCCTAGAAATTGAGCCTCTATGGATTCGTCACATGAGGCTCAACCTGATTTTCCTCTTTAAGCTAATCCATAACCTGGCCTACACCTCTTATCCCATCTCATTCGCTGCGCCCTGCTCCTACCCGATCCGACACCGTGCCTCCTCTCTCACTGTCCCTCATACTAATCTCTGTCTGAAGTCCCGATTCTCTCTGTCAGCCTATTCCAGAATCTGGAATAAGCTGCCCCTTAGCGTACGCGGTGCCTCCTCAATGATCGCTTTAAGGCGCGCACTTTTGTCATACTTAACAGTCCCCAATGCTATATTGCTCACCAATCGGCTCGTCTCCGCCGACCTGGCCTTTGAAAGAGGCCTCACACTGTAAATCTACCACCTCTGCGCCACGCGCCACTAGGTACACCCCATGCCCGACACCTCCCCACTCTCTAATGCCCCGAACTAAGGCCGATGCCTTCACTGATCCATGGCGAACTTCCTTCTGCCATCATAAGATAACCCTATTGCTCACCTACGTCCATCTCTTATCCATCATATTCACTTTTTCTCCTCAATATCCACTGATTCTCAGCTGGGGCGCACCCAGACTGCGCTACTCTATCCTTTTTCCCTTTCCAGTGATCCTCGGTGACGGCCAACCACTTCGGGCACCGTACTTACCATCTCCCTGGCAGGCGCACCTGGATAATACTGCTACGCGGTCGTCTACCACTCGCTCTTTCCGTTGGCTCTCCTGTCCATGGTCTCATGTCTTGGTCAATTGTTCCTGGTTCACGCACCCCCATTGCGGTCGTTTTGTTCCCTATACAATTATCCATGAACACTCGTGCCACTCCCAACAGTGCGGGGCGCGGTCAGATCCACCGCTTTGGTCGGCGCACATCGAGCGTGCAGGCCGTCTGCAACGATGCGCGAGCGCAAATCAGACTGCTGGATCACGCCTCCTGTGTTCACTTCACGAAGTGTTTTTCAGGTTGAGTTTTCGGCGCACGGCCAGTCCCACCCACTAGCATCGGTTGTGGATCGCAAGCTCTAACTTTTCTCGGAACGCCGAATCCAACTCCGTCGGTTGAAAATTGCATGCTCCCCATCCTTATCCCGCCACAGCTTGTTCACCTATAGCTCTTATCATCTGTTTCCACTTCCCATTTTTGTCGCCCTACCACGGTACGCACATCTACCCGTTTTGTCCCTCCTCCTATCGCCTCTCTCTACATCAACTTTCACTGCACTGAGTCACTATCGTCCCAACCACTCATCTCTGTCGACGCTCGCCAATACCTCTTTTCCCACCTGCCGTCACTGGTGGCTTCTATCCTCTATGCTCTTGGTGTTACCCTCTGCTCAGAACGCCCATCGATAACTTCCTTAAACCCGTCGCTCTGTTAAATCCCTCCTCATGCCCAATGCTATGATGCAACAATCGTACCCGCACCCATGACCAATCCGCATATTAGAACTTGCCGTTCCAAACTTCGCATCTTTTACAGTCGTATTTATTATCTAATCACCACCACCATATCTTCCTCACTTGGCTCCGCGATTCCTCTGTGGTTCTTTCCAGTGTCCTGATTAGTATCCACCTGTTCAATTGTCTGTCGGACACAACTCTCCAGCTCCATTGCCCCAACTCCGCTAAGCAATCATTTTTTGTTGCCTTTTTGTCCTATTACTGGTTCACTTATCTCGGGGCGTCCCGCTTCCTTGTCCGCCTCCTTCGTGTTTCATCTGCAGTAAAATGATCTGATTGGTGATTTGTTACCTGTGTCTCTTCGGTCATTGCTTTCATCCCTTGATCCGTTTATTGCTCGCCACAGGCATTTTTCTATACCTTCCAGTGTGGTCCGCTTTTTCATATTCCACCATTATAATGACAACGTTACGTCACCATGTTCTTTGACAGTTCCGAATCGTTTGACCTGTCACTACCCGATTCCTCTGGTCCGTCACTACATCTCGCATCTGCATTGATCAAATAATTAGACCCGTTCTCACCTGTTTTCCATGATCGTCTCTTATATCTTCACTCTTCCATGAACTGCTCCTCACAGTCTTCATCACTTCTGTGCTTCCGCATTCTATTTTTCTCTCCGTTGGGCTGCCATGTGCACTTGTTATGAAGTTAATCCACCACGATATTCCAAAGTTAATTCTACAACCATTTGATCTAACCTTACCTACTCCTCCTAATGACTGACAATTTCTTTCTAGGACCCCGTTGTTATTGCTCCTGCTTCTCTTATACCTATACATATATATATATATATATATATAATATATCTATATATATATTTAAACTTACGCATATATATCTACGTGCACGCGCTCCGCATCTTGCAGTTCCTCACCGGCCATTTCTCTTGCTATCATCCCAACGACCGCCACGATATGCATCCATCAATCCTACATCTGTGCCCCACCGTATACAATCCTTCTAAATCGCTTTTGTCATCTGATCATCCCTATACGTCTTGCACTGCTCGCTGCCTGTTTTACGGTGAGTTTTGCGTCCTGTCCGCCGACTACCCACTGCGAAGTAACAATGCTTCATTGATATCTAATCCACTGCAGTGCACCTCACTTTTTTCCCCATCGTCTCTCGCTAATGCAGTTCCTTATACCGATTTCTACCCTTTCGCATGTTTATCAGTCGGCCTTCAGGTGTAATTACCCGGACCAGCCATTCAGTCCATCTGACCTTGACTTTCAAACTCACCGGGCGTTCATTCAAATCCGCTCTTGAGCTCATTTAAACTCCAGGCAATTTCTATGGTGTGCATACAATTACCCTATTTTCATCCTACTTTATTCCCCCTTCTGAGCCATGTTATCCAATATTTTCATGAGAGTTTCCATATTTCCATGAATTATACCTGTCCGTTTCGTCACCTGTATCAACAAGATCATGCACATGGCATACTTCGGGGGTTTCCGAAATAAACCAATATTAATAATATTATACTTATATGCGCATGTTTGTATATATATATATATATGTATATTATATATATGTATAAATATAAGATGAACAGGAGCAATAACAATGGGGTCCTAGAAAGAAATTATCGGTCATTGAGAGGGGTAGGTAAGGTTGGATCAAATGGTTGTAGAATTAACTTTGGAATATCGTGGTGAATTGTCTCCATGACAGGTGCACATGGCGGCCCAACAGGGAGAAAAGGGAATGCGGAAGCACTGAAGAGATGGAGACTGTGAGAGGCATTTCATGGAAGAGTGAAGATGAAGGATGGGGTCGAAGAGAACAAGAAAGGATGGGTCTAATTATTTGATCAATGCAGGCGCTACGTGTGGTGACGGACCAGAGGAATTGGATAGTGACAGATCAAACGATTTGGAACTGTAAAAGAACACCGTGACGTAAAGTTGTCTTTACAATCGGTGGAACATGGAGCAGCAGACCACACTGAAAGGCTCAAAAGAAATGCCTGTGGCTCGATTGGGGATATCTGAAAACTGTCAGGCATGCATGGAGGGGGCTAGAAATTGATATGGGAAAGGGTGGTAGTGGGAGAAGCTGGAGGAAAAGAGGGATCTATTGCTTGAAATTATATAGCAATGAGGCTGTGCTACACTGCAGTAGATTGTCAGCAGACAGGGCACAAAACTCGTCGTAGAAAAGGTAGCGGACATTGGAATGAGTAAACGGTGGTACAGGTGGCGAGAATGATCTGGAGGGATTTGATATAGCAAATATCAGGTGCAGATGTAAAAAGAGTGAACCATATCATGAGGGTCAGCCGGATGGCAGCATGAGAAGTAGCCGGAAAAATGCAAATATATATATATACATCCAAATTTTTTCTCTGCATCTTCCAGTTCTTTGCCAGCAACTTCTTTCGCTACCAGTCGGCTTCTCCTCATGATATGCCTCCATATCGTCTATATCTGCGCCCCAGATTTGCGGTACCTCGATTCTTCCAAGCCGTTGTTGCTATCCGACCCTTTCTTTGCGTCTTGCATTCCTCGTTCCGTTTCAAACTTGATGCCATCCTTTTACTGCGATGCAGCATACTTCACGTCCATCTAGTCCCTTGCTGTTCAACTCAACTTTTTTCTCTCCCCTTTTTTTCTTTCTCTTTTTCTCTTTTTTCGTCCTTTCTGATTACCGTAGTTTCGCATGCCGATTTCCCGTCATCCTCATGTAAAACTCCCGGGTCCCAATCCTTTTCACTTGGCTCAGCCAGTTCCTCTATTTAACCTTGTCCCATAGATCCGCCGGGCTTATTTTCGAAATCCTTCTCGGATTCACTTAAGCTCACTCCGTCATTCCTCGGTGTGCATACCTTTATCTCCCTCTCATTCCCCTTCTGAGTCTACCTACTCAAAGTATGTCACGCATATTTCTAAATTTTTACCGAATTTTTTGGTCAGTTTTGTAGCTTGTTGAAAAAATTTATCACGCATCTGGCATGCTTTAGGCGGCTTCGATATAACTTACTACCACTTTTGTAAGTAGATGTTGATGAGGTGCCTGGTGATGATTGATGTCAGAATTCCACCCTGCTGTCCGCATAGACTATCATGGTAGACTGTAACCCCGGTTATGGTAATGTGATCACTGGTCAGCCACGCAAGGTGCGCCATAAGGCATCAGCAAGCTTGGTTATAGACCTAAACCATGGTCAGTCCTGTCGATCAAATCTTGTGGTCCGTACGGTAATCCGAAGTAACATTGAGTTGGATGATGGCTACTCGAATAACCGGCATTTTCCGAAGGAGATCAAGAGTGCGGCAGCCTGGAAAATGTTCCATCTGGGAGTAAGGCTGGGCATTTTAAGAAATCGGACAATGATAGTCATTTAAAATGCCAGCCAGTGGGTCGATCTGTAAGGGGCTGACGGCAGAGACTGCGGCAGTTTTTAGAGTAACCGGATGATAATGGAAGCATAGAAATTTTAAGCGTAGGCTTGATCAGAGTGTAAAATAATCTAATTCATTGGTGGCAGAGGAGAAGAGAGGCTTATTTGCGAACCAAGAGTAAAACAATAGAAGAGGGGGGATAAAAGACGAATGGAGAAAAAGGAAGGCGGCAGTTTAGTCATTGTAACAACAGTAAAAGAGGGCAGCAAAAGTAGGGAAAAGAAAAAAAAATGCCAGAAGTTAGGGTGAGGCCTTTTATGTGGATGTGAACGGGCGGGTTTTTTCGTGAGGTCATAAGAAATTGGAAGCATAAGAAAGCTGGGTGGGACTGGGTCTTAACATACTGTGAGCATGTGAGCAGATCAGTGTGTATTAGTTATTGGAGAATAGTAATCTGCCTGGTACGACTCAAGTTTACGAAAAAGTACATGAAAGAGCACGACGGGGCCGCCGAGTTAAAGCCTGGGATAGGAGAATTAATTGAAGATGGGCACCTATCATTATAGAAAAACAGTTTATTGAGCAAGCTGGCGTCATTAAGCATTTTGGTTGTGTACTGATGTCAACAAAGTAGCAGACGAACCAAAGCAGACTTTGGACAACATTATTAGTTAGCGGGCCCGAGGGTAACATAGAGAAAGTGAAGTCATGGAGGCTAAAGTATAGAAATGCGATGGTCACTTCCCTACCTCAGAAAGCCAATACCGGCGGGGTTCAGCATATAGCTGTGAACCGTGGGCACTTCAATGCCCGGGTGTCGTCAGAGTGGGGGCCCCATGACGTAACTATTCAAACCATGTACTGACTAGTGTATTAGACATTGTCACTCTATCCAGAGGCTCAGCAGCGAACCCAAATATTTTGAAGATGAGGAGGGCCGGCTCTGCAAGCTTACGCGGAGAGCTGGAGCGGAGTGCTGCCATTCCTTACTAGTTCAGACAAAAATAACTGAAAGTTGCCTCAAAAGCCTGGGGCTTCGCATACGCGGGGTCGGGTCTAGGCTGTCGTCAGAAATCCATCTGGTAACGAAGGGGGCAGGAAGAACCATCTCAAGGCCTCCCCAGCCAGGAGCGTGTTTTCTATTTTACGGAGAAGCGGGACAACAAATTTACTCCGTAGGGTACACTTCGTGCTTCTCCTTACCCGCTTTTTTTACAAGCTGCCCACTGGGTTCGATGCTGATTGGGATGGCCGTTTCCCCCATTTATGGGACTGCCACAAACTAGTCGCCATAATCTTCGCGAGGTGTTGTTGCCGCAAGCCGTGGAAGAAGAGGACGGAGAATGGAACGGACACCCAGATAACGGCAACATTCGTGGGGCTTCCACTTGACCGCTTGCTCCGCCAATAACAGTGTCGGACGGGCCCCAGTATATATGCCAGCAATCTGGTGGCTGCAGTTCCGGTCACGATATGCGAGGTAACTTGTCGGGAATGACGACGCCGGTGGAAAAGTATAGCCACCGGCCTTGCAGAGGTTGGCCTCCAGCCAATGCTGTAGCCACGGGTGATTGGCGCAGACAAACCAATGAATTTCGGCCCAAAGTTGCAAGCTGAAGTTGAGAACTGAAAATCACAAGGATTTTGGGATTCAGTGTACCGAAAAGTGATAAACAAGTGAAAGGATCGCTCTGGTAGAAATTGGGTCAAAGGTTACCATGAAACAACTTTTTGATCAGTTGCGGGTAAGCTCTTTGTAGCAAACCAAAGCTCAATATGAGAAACACATAGATGGCGAAGAGTTATTCCAAAACCACGAGCCTTAGGCGTAACAGTGAGTCGAATTCAGGTGACGCCCGACGAACAGGTATTGTTTCAGCCGGGCCTTGAACTGGATTTTTAGTTGCGAGTTGTACGGCAGGATCTGATGGGGGGAAGGAGAAAAGGGAGTAGGTGAATGTAATGAATCGAGGAATTACTGACCGTGCTGGGACTTTAGAGAAAGTTACCGAGGGTTTGGAGGAACCGGAAAAGTAATGATTGCCAGATACATCAAAACAGATGAAAGCGGAACAGAATTATCGGACTGAAGATAAAAGCTGTCCTGTAAGAAGTCTTGGGGCAAAAGAAGTTGAAAGTTAGGGCATGAAAAAGAAAATGCCGTCATAAATGTGGGTTGAGTTCAGCAAACGAAGCACCCCATGGGGTGTTCCAAGACGGTGCTCGTCGGACTTTGCTGAGAGTTAAAAGCTTGTATGGCCAGATCAGATGGGATGATGAAGCGGGGTGAATGGGTGAGCAACGAGGGAGTAGGGGAAACCAGAGAGCTGTGGCTGTAGCCCAAAGGACAACGAGGTGCTGAAATAAGGGATTTCGAAAGCTGTTAGATACCTCATCCAACTTTAAAAACCTTCTCTTCACTTACACAGGGATCCACAAGTTGGATCATACTTTGTACTGTAAGATACTTGCTTACCTGGGTCCTAAACTGCTTAGATGGTCTTATAGAAAGCATATTGTGGGGTGGTTCGCTCCCTCAATCCGCACTCTCGGCTAGAAAATAGTTGGATTTAAGAGCAACTCCAGAAATGAGGGCTATAACTTTGTTGTCTCAATATCCTAGGGAATACTGTGAATCCGTTGATTTTCTGGACCGCGGTGCAGATACGATGGTTCGATGCACGACAACCTTTGTGAAGAATATGTGGTTCGGCTTTATTCTTTTGAATCATAGTGGGTCTGGTTTTAAATGTTCACCAAGCTGGATACAATTGGGCTGCTTCCAAAAGCCATTTAGCTCTCTTAACCGTCGTACCTTGTCAATAGCTATTCTATCCCAACGGAGCTTGTTAGAGGTAATTTTCGAACAGTATTCAGAGAAGGATCCAGTGTGGGTCTTATTGGAGTTGAATTTGCTTTTCGGAGGGCTGAACGTTTTGCGAGTCAAGACTGTAAGCCCTCTAGCCTTCGCATTTTGAACTGTAGCCTGGTCTGAGAAAGAAAAATTGGCTGAACAATGAAAAGCTGAATGTTGTATCAACGGCCTGCTCGAAATTGGGTGACCGAAAGTACTAAATATAACGGGGGGGGGGACATCGCACTTGAGGGTAAGAAAGTTGTTTTTCTCCGCAGAAAGGTTTCTATTGAACTAGTGGATCAAGAAGTAAAAGCCGTTAGATCCACCAATATATCACTGGAAACTAAATTAAACATTCTGGAATAAAATTATACAAGATTTCACTGTCGTTTACGAGGAAGTTAAGACTGTCATGACGAACGACTTTAAAAACATCATTTATGCATCCGAGGGGAGTGAGCCCAAAACACTGCCTTGTATGACACCAATGGTGACAGGTCTGGATCTGGAGGCGGGCCCATTTGTCTGAACCAACTGGTGACGGTCAGAGAAATAAGAATCTAACCAACCGAGTGATGCTTCCATGATGCCATGAGATTTGGCCTGTGATGGGGGCCGAGAGTGTGAAACACAGTCGAAAGCACTCTTCATATCTAGCGGGACAAAAGTCATAGACTTGCCTTTGTCAGCAGCTTCCTTCATTGGGTTCAAGGATTTGGCTTGATGTACAGGGTACGATCGGTTTTTCGGGAAACCTTGCTGACCCAAACTAGACGGGTTATTTGGTAAAAGGTGAGCCATTATCTTACTTTTATGAGCTTCTCTGTGGTTAGGGAGGTTATCGGTGTACGATTGATAAGACGATAGTTTTTGGGAACATAAACGGAGCCGTTTTTGTCTAAAGGAGTGATTATAGAGGTTTTTCTTGAGTAGGGAATGAGTTAAATTCCATAGACAAATTGAATGAATTCAACAAACCGATAGGGATGTCCGGATCTCTCGGAGCAAAAGCAGCCGGCGGAATACCGTCAGGGCCTGAGCGGAAAGACGGTGTCAGAGACTAGAAGTGAAGAAATATGATCGACGTGAAATGAAAATGTGGATGGAGTCTCACCGGGTAAGCATGCAGAGTGTATCCCAGGAGCGTGTACACCAGCAGTTAGGGCTGAAGCAAAAAAATGTGTTGAAAGATCCAGCCGTTTCTCCCGATTTGTCCAGATAGGAGTTGTTAGCAGTGACGAAGAGTGTAAAACTTCGGGGTTGGGGGTCCTTGGCTTTCTTCACCTTACTGGGGATTTCTGTCTTCTGAGGGTGGCATAGAGCCTTCTACTCTTCGTGCATCCAGCCGATGGAACATTCGAGCAACAGGTAGCAACCAACTTCGGCACAATTCAAAACAAAGTCGATTCAAAATATCTGCGATGCTACCTACAGCAAATAAAGCAATTTTACAGTGATGGAACCTCAATAGTGCTACTTTTTGGCTTGAAAGCTCCAAACTGAACAAAAATCAACAAACGCAGCTGTATTGCAGCAAAAGGTTAGGTTCAGAAGATGAGGTTACCAAACACCGTCATACTGAAGTTCAAGCTGAGTGGCTCATACTCAAGGCTACTGTGAGAGTCAGGTTTGTGACCAAGATTTAGAGCAGTAAAACAAACAACCGGAATTCCGGCAAAGATAGTTCACACAGATGAAAAATGTTGTTTGTAACGTGAGTGCTGATGAATGGAACAGGGCTTCCTGAACTCCTTCACACCTTCAGCTTCTTCTCCCAGTTTATCCAGGTGGGAGTTGTCGACCGTGATGAGGGGTGTAGCCCTGCAGGGTTAGGACGCCCTGTCTTTCATCACCTTACAGAGGATTTCTATCTTCCAAGGGTGACATAGAGCCTTTGGCTTTTCCTGAGTGAGCATGGGTTCAGCTTTTGATTTGACTGTCATTGACAGGCTTTCTTTTAGATATGTACCGATGGCTCTTAGGTTTTGAGTGCATGCTGTCGAAGTTTGAAGAGTTTCCACTTCATCCGTGTGAGCCTGCTTTTCTGGAGTCAGATAGAGCTGGCATAGCTGGGATGATAGTATTAGAAAGCTAACTCAGAATGGATTATGGCTTATCTGCTAGCACTTGAGGACCGGGAAAAAGGAACAACGTATCCCAAGCTTTAGATCCAATTATGTTTGAAAGGCAGCTCCAGTGAGCTGGGTGATACGGCTAGGCGGGAGGTTTGGAAGAAATGACGATTTTTGGTGCAGAGAACGTGCAAGAGACAGCTCCGTGGTCACATCTTGGGAAGCCGTTTTCTACACATGTGGTCACCTTAATAATCACTCGGGAGAAAAGATGGCCTAAAGTGTTATTTATCCTGGTGGGTGATGGAGCCCAACCACCAGAGTGTGTACAGGTACCAAAATCCCGATAATGTCATGGGCCAAAGTGTGATTGCCAACACCCTTCTGGAGCATTGAAATCATTTGCGATCAACCTGTGATCGACGGGGTAAGCGGAGGCAAAGTGGAAGGCACAATAATAGACATAATATATTCTCCGCGGCTGATTCGGGCGATTGATAAATGCATCCAAGCAAGAGTTCTTGCGACTACGGTTTAATTGTTACTCAGACTCAGGCATCAACCGTGTCAAGGGCTGGATGTCGCATCAACGGATTAGGAGACGATTCTGTGCAGCACATTGGGAAAACCCTCTGCGCAGATGAATCCTAGAATAGTTGAAAGCCCGGTAACCAGATATGGTGAAAGCTGGGTTGGAACTGTTTGTGGTAAGCCACATTTCGTTGGCGAGGAAGATGTCGTAGTTAGACCAGAGGACAGGGCACGCAAAAGGTGAATTTTGTCGGTAGTGAGCCAAATTGACGACAAAGAGGACAGGCGTGTCGTGGTTTCTTGTACTGGCGCAAGAGGTATTTGCGCAAACGTTGAGGTTGGAAGGATAGTCCTGGTACTGATGAGGTGGATGAGACCGTCCTGGGTCGATTGCTGTGTATGTAGGTTAAGGACAAATAGAGGGACTTTTGGTCTTTATCAGAATGGCAAGCAAAGATTGAGGGAGAGCCAGTAGGACAGATAGTATGACCGAAAGTAGTGACTTCAGAGTTCGACTGGGAGCATGCGGAGTGCCCGGCCGCTGCAGGACCAGCTGAGAAGACATAAGGAGCTTCGTAAGGAATGAGTGGGGGTGTCCTGGGCCAATAATCGGTGTGGAGTGGATGGAAGTTAGAAATATAGCTTGCAGTGACAGAGGGGCCTTCGTTCGTGGATGAAACACAAGTTAGAGGATAGACGGTTATACCATCTTTGGAGAACAGGCGGGGGCGATTCAACTTGGATAAAGCTGTGTTACGTAGCCATGTTTCGCCCAGGGCAGGTGGAGGGGAAATGGGCATTTTGTGCCGGTATCAAGTGACCGTTGGATATACTCCCGATTGTTTAGGTGAGGCGAGCGACCGATTCGGAAAGTTGGCTGATGGTATACGGTTGTGGTTGGGTGGAGGTAGGTAAACAGCTAGCATACAAAGAAGGGCTGTAGTGGGATGAGAGACTTAGAAGAAGGCCTGGTAACTGACTTTAACCGGGCGAGACACTGAGCGAGTAAAACAAGAGTTGTACGTGGTACACTGGAAACTGAGAAGATTTGAACGGTGGTGGTATCCAAAGAGGCAAATATGCAATGCCGTGGTCCATCGGTAGACAGGGTAGTGGTGACCTCTGAGTAGCTGATCGCACCACTTTGTGGTTGGCTACATGGGTCTTCGGATGCACTTGTGGAATACTGACTGGGGGAGCGACGAGTTTCGATGGGTGTGTCGGTGAAGGAAATGGGGGTCGGGTTAAAAATTATTAAAGCCTACACGAGAGATCCTAGATCGGTTTTTGGCGCAAACTATAGGCTTGGTAACGTCGATGCTCTAGGCCACGGGGGCAACAGGGATGGGAGATAGAGTTGTGCTCAGTGTCCTCGAAGACGACTTTGCCGCTGATTGGTTGGTACGGAGTGGCGAGTTGGAAACAATCACCTGCGCAGCTTGTCAGGAATACCAACCAATACCTGAGCCGTAGCTGTCTGTGAGGGATTATTATATAACCTGGGTATGGGCATTTACTATAGGTGATGGAGACCGGGTTGCAATGTGAAGCGGTTTGGGTGGGCGCTGAGGAGTTGATCGCGGGCGGGATGAGTCGGGGTCTACAAGTAGACCCGTGGATGCATCCACCGGTGGTGCCCTGGTGGATATGGGTGAGGTGAACGCGTCAAATGTGGTGGGCCGTTGAGTGGGGCTGGGCCGCTCTGGATAGGAAGATTGTAATAATGCGGGATTGCCGATTACGCAACTGGGGGCATCTCTCTGTGAAGAAATCTTGTCGGTTACAGCCTTTTTGCTTTTGGGTGAAGTGGCTTTGGCGATAGTCACCCTTTCTGATACATTCACTGGCGACGTTTTCCCTCTGGAGCTGGAGGAGAAGCGGATGCATATGCAGCGGCACTCGTGGAGTGACGTAGGGCGGGGTAGAAGGTACGATTGTTCAGTCGAGGAAAGCAGAAGGTGGTCCGGAACATTGAGGGCCACAGCATTCTCGGGTCTTTCAATTCTTTGGTGGACTTTGGAAGCAACTGAGTTCAGGAGGCAACCAGAACCAGGAGAGAAAGTAGTTCAGCATGTCATTGGGGAAGGTTTGGGCTTTCATGATTCCATAGATAATGTTGGATCTCTTAGCCCCGTCGGTGCCAGTTCATGTATTACCGATGGTGTTGTTGGTTGCAAGAATTTTGGTTTGTTCATGATGAGGATATTATAACTAGAGCCGCAGTTATTATACGCCGGTTATCAGGCGCGGAGGGCATAGGAAAAATAAAGACAGAGCAAGTTCGGGCATAGAATTAGTGAAACAGATCCATTCGTCAGACTAGGGCAACTAAAAATGAATATTCCTAAGCCGGCTGTCAAGCATTTAGCGCCGATGCAACCTAGTCTACTTACTAAGGGTGGAGCTGACGGTGTTCGGGGGACGGCTCGAACAGTGTCACAAGTTCGTCAACCAATTAGAAAATTTTGTCGAGAATAAAGTAGCCTACCAGAGGCAAAGGCTGCTTCACTTGACTCATTATTTTTGAGGGAGATATGGAGAGTCTATTGATGGGTGTGCTATGTTCGACTCGAGCCAAGACTGGGCACAGGCGGGGAAGGTCTCGGGCCAGCCTTTCAAAGTTACTCGCAACCTGGCAGAGTGCGGAGTGTTAGAAGGCGAGAAAACCAAGACCGAAGTCTATGCTGCGGCCAACTTGGGGTAAAGGTGCAAAATCGTGGATCGCCCTTCATCTTCTCGGCTCCAGGGTTGACCTCGTTACGATGCGCGCACTGAAGGGGACAGTTCTCTGACTCTCGTTCGAGCTACAGGGTCGTTGAGCAGAAGGGGTAGCACGCAAATCCTGGGTGACTGTAAAGGTCTATACTGGAAACTATTCCGAAAGTCATACGTATTTCGTGAATGTGACTACATTTAACATTGCTTTTTAATAATAATAATAACAATAATAAAAATAATAATAATGGTCTCTTTCGGAGACGCTCGAATCATATCAGAAGCATGATCAAATTTTCACAAGAGATAAAATGGACAAAAACAATTTGTAAGAGTGTAGAAATGTGCTTGACACGGTAGGATATGTGAAGGCAGAATGGAGAACAGTGGGAGATAAAGGTATAATAAATGTACGCAGACCAAAAAAACATAGAGGGATTTTAAGTGAACGGCAGAGAGGATTCAAATGAATGCACGGTGAAATTGAGATTCAAGGTGAAGCGGAGAATCTGACTGGCTGAAGTTGAGATATTTGAAAGCTGACAGGTACATATGAGAGTTTCTAGAAATCGGTATAAGAAACTACGGTAGCGGGAGAAGATGGAGAAGAGAATGAGGTGCATTGCAAGGGATTAGATAACAGTGAAGCAATAATGCACTGCAATAGATGCTCGGCAGACAGGAACAAAACTTACTTTAAAACAGGAAGCGATCAATGAAAGACGTAAAGGTGGGTAAAATTAAAAAGATGATTTGGAAGGACTGGATATGGCAGGTAGAGCTAGATCGGACGGGTAAGAATTGACCTAGGAATATCGTGGTGAATTTTCTTCATGACAGTTGAGCGTGGCGGATCAACAGGCAGAAAGAGAAAAAAATTGAAACGCAGAAGTGATGACGTCCGTAAAGAGTTGTTTATAAAAAGAGTGAGATGGAGGAAAGTATCGAAGAGAAGAGCAAATATAGATGAAAAGTGGAGAAAGGAACCTGTGGTGCAAAGATGCAGCAGCAGTGAAGGCAAACAGTGTGAGAGAGAAATAGGCAGGTGGAGTATCAGAGGAATCGGGTAATAGCAGATCAAACGGATTGGAACTATAGGTGAAAATCATGACGTACCAATGATTTTACATTAGGTGGGACAGCTTGGAAGGCACATAAAAAATGCCTGTGGCTAGCAAAATACGAAAATGGAGATGGGAGCACGGACTGAAAAGATAGGTGCTACTTAACCAGCCAGGTCGTTTTGCTCAGGGCGAAACACGAAAAAGGCTGAGAGAAAAGAAGCACCAGGACAGGTAAACCGATGGATGAATACAACTCACGAGAAATGAATGCCCGGCGGAGTCGGGGAGATGGAACTGGAGGGCTGCCTGCCTGCAGGCGATTGTACAAGCGAATGCAGCTTTGGTAAGCTAACCGGGGCACTGCCTAATGGAAAGATATAGAGAAAAATTGTGGAATCTTGAAGTCTTGGAGCACTACACGGGTTCGAGGCTTTGAGCTAAGTTGTCCCGGTTCTCGAGGAAATCTTTGATCGTCTGTCGGATTCACCGAGCTGAAAAGAGAGTAAAAAGGCAAGGATGAAGGCGGGGGCGGCAAAAAAGCAAAATACACATAACATCATTCAGCTTCTCATTGTGGAAAGTGCTTTGGGCTAAATCAGGGCCCGACATTCATGAACATATGGCGGAATGGAAAAGCAATAAGAAGCATCTGTATCTCTTTTTGGGACAAGGACTTACTGGGCGAGACTCGGGAGGAGGTACAACTTTTCCTGAATTTAGTTTTCTTATGAGAGAAGACAATATTTTCCGGAAGTGCGTTCCACAGAGTATTAACCCTATAGATAAAATGTTGATTCGTGGTTAAGTGCCTGGTCTCGATTTAAAAATCCTTCTGCTGTGACCACGGAGAGAGAAGAATGGGCAGACGGAGAAAAGCAATCTCGTTGACATGATTCAAAAGTTGAAACATCAAAAACGGATCACCCCTTACACGTCTTTAGTCAAGAGGATAGAGATTGAGGGGTGAGAGGCGGACGGGGTAAGGTAGGTGTTATAGACTCCTTACTGCTTTGGTGGAGGCCCTCTGAACTCTTTCTATGTTCTCACAGTCTTGGACAAGACCGGAGTGCACTATCTTACTACCGTACTCTAGCGGAGGTCGGATATACGTGCCGAAAATTATGGGTAAGTCATCCCTAGATATGCGCGGGAAGGACTTCCGAATCATATTTAGGACTCAAAAAGCAGGCTTGCTCGCAAGTTGGGGATGATGAAAAAAGGACAAGTTACAATCTGACCAGAAACCGAGCACCTTGTGTCGGTCGACCCTTGGCAGTGTGATTGCTCCGTTAGTGGAAAACCTGTGACCAGTCTCCCTGCCGAAAGACATACTCGCGCATTTGTCATCATTAACTGAGAGGCTCCAATCCTCGGACCAGCGTTTTGTTTCATCAACTGCAATTTGCAGGTCTTCAACGCTTGAACTCCAGAGGGTTACATCATCTGCGTACATGGCAGTGTTCACAGGAAGGGCTGTCGGAAGATCGTTTATGTAGATCAAGAAAAGAAGAGGACCCAAGACCGACCCTTGGGAGGCCCCAGTTGGTACTGGGGAGGGTTGAGACAAAACATTCCCCATCTTAACCACAAGGGTGCGGTCGGTAAGGAAGCTGCGTTAGATAGCCAACACAGAGCATGTTATTCCGTATGTTTACAGCTTATAAAGAAGATGGGCATGGGGGACCTTATCGAAAGCCTTAGCAAAATTGATGAATACAGCGTGTGAGAGCTGGCCATCATCGCGATTTCAGACCATCCATGACAGTAAGCATATTGGTGATGCATGATCTGCCAGGAAGAGACCCACGTTGGAACTGGGAGAGGGTCCTATTTCTATGTAGATGGGAGAGAACCTCACTATTAGGAATTCCCTCTAAAATTTTGCTGGTGATGTTAGTGAGGCTTATGGGTCTGTAACTAGAAGCAAGATGTCTACTACCCTTCTCACAGACGGGTGCGATAACTGCTTTTTCCAGCTACTGTAGAAAACTCCATTGTCAACACATCGCTGAAAAAACGAGGCATAAGAAGCAGCTAAAATGTCCGCGGCTTCCTTGAGAATACTGGGGTGGATCAGGTCAGGACCCATGGAGCAATGTTGGTTGAGCCGTCGGAAACGTTGTGCGACTGCATCAACGGGAATAGTGACGTGGTTAAGTGTAGTAACCAGATACATCGGGTGCTTTGTAGGGTGGGACGATATGGGTATAGAGCTAAAGGCTGTACGAGGGTAGGTGCCGAAGGCCTCAGCTACTTGGCTGGCAGAAGTGGTTGGGGATCCGGCACTATCTTTGAGAGCTAGTGGCATCGGAGTTGTGCCCCTTAGACGGCGCATGTGCTGAAAGAAAAATGCCCTATGGTCCGTGCTCGAGCAAGTACGGATCAATGGGCTGCATTCTGATAGGACCCAATCTTATCTTTGCATATGTTCCGTATGATCCCGAAATCTGCATCACAGGCAAGGCTTATGGCCTTATATCTAGCAAAGAGGCTTGCCCGTTCGTCTAGAATGCGCCTAATGTGGAGAGGGAGGGGTCGCTTACCGGTCTGTGGACGACGAGTTCTGGGGACAAACAGCCTACCAGATATGGAGGTTAACTATCTGAGATTCTCTGCCATTTCATCAGCAGAGTTACCTGGGTTAGCTGAATTTCGCTGGGAGCGAATAAATGCACAGACTTGATCAAAATTGGTCCTATTGAAGGATCTCAAAACTTTGGTTTCTGAGGGCAGAGGAGGCCGTTTCACAATAAAATCGAATCCAATGAGAATGTGATCACTTTTGCCGAGGGGCAGCAAGTAGTGCACCACATCTAGTTGAAACCGATCATTGGTGATGACCAGGTCCAGTTGGGACGGGGCGTGTCCTGTGTGATATCTGGTCGGATCGTTTACGTTCTGCACCCAGGAGTACTTGAGTACGAGATCCAGGAGGGTTTACGAAAGGTTAAGTCTGCGTAGCTGTTCAGGGAGCCTAATAAGTCTATGAGACCTAGGCTATTAGTTGAATTGCATGCGGGAGGACGATAGACAGCACCAAGCAGTAGGACGTCTGTCCTAGAGAGGGTATATACAACCCACAAACAATCAATAGATGAAAAGGTAGGGGTTGACAGTATAGTGGGAGGAGGGATCGAATTATCGTAGTATATGATGATTCCGCCGGCACGACCTCTACTGGAGTCCTGCCTTAGTGTGAAGTATCCCGGAATGGATATTTCGGCATCAAGTATGTCAGGGGCGAGCCAGGTTTCTGCGAGGGCTACGATCTGAGGCTCCTTATCCACTGCAAGCTGCCGAAGCTCCGGGATATTATTCAACACACTCAGGCAATTGCTGTAAAAACACCTGGACACATGCTCAGGAGTTGTTGCAGAATCGCCAGAGGCAATTGATTTTAGGTTTGAGGAGTGGGAAAGAGGGGGATTTGCGGATGGAAAGGAGGCCCTGGGGGAGTCGGGGGCTGGAGATATTGGGGGGCTAGAGAGTAAGCAAACTGTTGGGGGGACCGGTATGTTTGGACGCCTAGTAACCCCTGGGTGGGTATCATACCAGGCGGACGGTCTGCATCATTCTGTCTCCGAAAAGGTGGGCTGCTTTTTGTGGTTTGCCTTTCCGCGCACTGCGTGATGCCCTGTTCTGGGTTTTCTTGTTGGTGAGTCTGTTTTGCATGACCGCACCAGATATATTTCCTGGTGTGTTAACCTCCTGACTGTAGCCTTCAGCAGAAACAGGTTGCAGGTTTATGTATGGGCTCAACGATGGGTGAGTCTTGTCCATTGATATAGTCTTATTAGCTATGTTGGGGTCTGGGATACATTACGTGGGCATCAGATGTTTGGTGGCACTAGGCCTACTACTGGGAGTACTCTCCGCGACGGGAGATTGAGTGAGTAGGGAAGCGACGGATGGTGTGAATACAGCTTGATCCTCAAGGCGAGTTGCCTGGACGACAGGCAGCACTCTGAGCTTAGGATCGGCTTTTTATGGAATAGCTGGCTTAGCCTTCTCACTGTGGAGCCTTAGATAAAGTGGCCTGTTAATGACTACTCCTTTGAGCCCTTTAATTTCCTCCTTGAGCTTTGCGGCTGAGGACACAATTTGTTTGGCTGCCTCTGTGGAGCCCATTTCAATGAGAATGCCGTGTACCCGGTTGGTGCGTTCGATTACCAACCAAGTGGACCCAATTTTGGTGGGAAAGGGAGCTTAAGGCGGTTAAACACCTGGGCGTGGGTGTCATGAGGGTGATTCGAGTTGCGAAAGCGACCCCAAAGGATGACACGCTTAGAACAATTCTCGGTGTCTTGCAGAATTTTGGCGGTACCAATAATTTGCTGCGCAGAACCTCTACACACTTGATCGGCTGCTTAGGACTCCGAGAGGGATTTGATAACCAAGCTCCTCAGGCTGGTCAACTCATTTTTAAGGGTACGGACAACGGCCTTTGGCTCAGCTATCTCTGCAGACTGACTTTGGACTGCACATTTTAGTGCATCCGGTGCCGGCGCATTATGAAAGACCGTCTCGTCCGGAATTGGGAATGAGGCGTTGGCCACAGAGGGCGAATCACATTGCCTCATGGGGAAAGTAACCTCGTCTGAGCAAGTGGTTATATCGGTGGTGGGGGCGATGACATTATTCAGGATCCAGTCAGTACAGATGAAGATCGACTCAAAAGGAAAGGGGACGAGCTGTGTGTTCTAAACATTTCAAGAACAGCTACACTCCCTGAGGGAGACGGCCGCGCCGTTGGTGCACCGCAGCCATAAATACTTTCTCCCATGGTATGTCGAATGCACGTACTCGCTTAGCGCTCGTTGAATTCAGATTCCACTTCCAATCGTACCGTTCGATCTTGCGCCGGAGCATGTCCCGGGTTTATCCGAAATAAGCTTTTATGTTGATTATGATTGTGAATCCATAGAAAATGTAATCCGGGTGTTGGAGAATTCCCAATGGAAATCAGTGGCATGGTTGGCTCCTAGTGCATCGCAGACAAGAAACCCGGAATTGGCAAGGTAGCATGGGAGCACTCAAGCTTAAATCTGGGGTGCAAAACTGATGCCTGGAAATAATGGGAACGGGGGAAAATTAGAAGTGAGACGGTGTATTGCTTGTGGAATTCACAATGAATGGAGAGAACCTTCACCTGAGACTTGGGGAGCAGTGTGTATGGTCAGCTCCTAATCAAGCTGACGAAATGGTGAAAGATCAAATCTGGGGAGGCAGGGGGACCTTTGTGGGCAAGATGCTGCAGGTACCTGCACATTACTGGCATTTTCCATGATTTTCAACGTCCCTTGGTCCAACACTGCTTTGTTGAACCGAGGTTTTAGTGTAAAACACACATACATCTATTTAAACATCACCACCGCACAATACAAAAGGGCTGTAAATAAACTTTCATTCTGCATGGTCTCTTCTTCTGATTTGGAGTGTCTCGGAATTACATTGGTCGGAGTTAACTGTGAGAAACAAAACATTTTAGAATATTCCACGGCGTCACTTGGCACTTCTCCCAATGCCATCCTGTTCTGTTCAACGAATGGCTGCCAGACCGAACTGAACTGAAGATATTGGCGGATATTGGCTCTTTTGTGCTCACTTCCTGATCACAAGAACAGCGAACAACTGTGGGTTTGTGTCGCGCCCTTTGTTTCATTTTATTTTTATTGTAAATACCCTTTTGGCCTTTTATGACAACACTTTCCTCCGCCCATCTTAGGTTGTTAGTGTCGTCTTAGATATTGTTGACAATAATTTAGTATACCATATAGAGAGAGTAGTACTCCACAAAGCTCATCAGTCCTCTGGTCATTTGCAACGTTGAGTGCTATCACCTTTTTCGGTGATGTGTGCTCGCTAGCTACTGTTCTAAGCCGTCCGGGTAACTCAAGAAATCGGAACTTCCTGCCTCCATACCATCTCGTTCTAGCTCCACGTTCGTCAGCTACTTGTGCAATGAACGACGGTTATAACCAATCCTGGGTCCACAGGGTTTTTGGTTCACGTTATTCCCAATCTGCTCTTCTGAGTGGTTATTCCGGGAACACACAGATGTGGCTTCCCCGGTTTTGACGATTGGTTCTTCAGTCCGCTGCTCTCTCTCCAGCACATTCCTCGATTTATTGTAAGTGAGGAAATGCCGGCTTTTGGCTTGATTATCGTGCAACCTACTAAGCTAACAGGGCCTTCTGTTGAGAGCGTACCAGAACATTTCCCCACATTCACTGAATAAGCAGTTGCTGCAGCTCCCCGATCTTGGTGGTCTACAGAAGCAAGAACAAGATTCCTTATATCGAAAGTCGAATCGAAAAAGGGCCACGAAACAAAGACACAAACTCAACGAAGAGTGACAAATCGTTTATGCCCCAATTCGTGGAGATAAGTTTTAGTATCGTCCACAGAAACCAAATATGTACGCAAATTCCACTTGACAGAGCTGCATCTCAGGCGATACGCGAAGAAGAATTTTCCAAGGCCAAAGAACCGTTTGCACTAACAAGCGAACCAACAGAAAATAATAGGTGACGGATCTCTTACTAAAAGAGGCAAAACCACAAGTTATGGTGTTTGGCCTTGGCCAGAGATTTTGCGTGAAGAGGTAAATCAAACAAAAATCAAGGAGGATAGGTTATAGATGCCATCCGCAGTGGAAGTCCTCCGGACAACTTTTGTCCGAAGGGGACCGCTTGTCAACGGCTTCATCGGATGTAACAGTATGTAGTTTCTCAAAACACAATAATGGACGATTATGAAGCGACATCCAACGTAATCACTTAACTTGAAGTGAATGCAACGAGTTGGAACAAGGCTTACGTACCACGTTATTGCGTCCTCTGATCAAATGAAGTCTGCCTTCTAGTTGACTGGAGAGCTAGGATTAAAGCAAGCAGTTTTAGTATATTTGACTCATTTTGTCGATATCCAGCCGAGTGGGTCACAACGGACAACGTGCTTGATAGGCCCTGGTACCTAACTCAGAAGTAGCGTGTGGAGCATCTAACACCGAATGTATGAGCAGCGGCAACACTTATGAAAATTTGTACTGGATATGGCGAGTTTGCGTCCACAAACAACCACTTTTTGGTGCGGAAGGTATGACAAGCTTTCGAGCAACGAGTAAACAAATTATCGTGAATCCCGAAATCAAAACAAGGTTGGTTCAACGTTTCTACGACACCGAATTACTGGGTGAACACCCTAGTAAGATATGTACAAACACAAGTACCCAACCACAGGGACTCAATACTAGAGCCGAGTTTACTGTGTGAGGCGGACGAACATGAGAGTCCCACGGGTTTAACAAGAATGTAACAGTGTCACGCTTTGGACACCTATGAACGAAGGTCAATTTACAGAGAGGTAATTGATGCGAAACACACAATAACGTATGTAGTTGAGTATTTTCACAAAACCAGTGCAATATAGTTTTTCGGAAGAATTTCCCACAAATGGCCTTTACAGAAGCTCGTGAGGGTATATTACGGTGCATCCCACGGCCAACCATAAATGTCGAGGGATAATTAGTAACTTGGGACCCCAGTGTTCCGGAGGCAGACCAACATACGACACGAGTGCCGGCGTGGTCACTCCACCTGCAACTATTTGATTTCCTGTGGAAGCCGTACTATGACAGCTCTTACGTCAGCATACTCCATGTAGGTTGGTGTAGGCATTGGGTCTGCTGAACCTGCGATTTGCAATTTTTCCACCGGAGTGGATAACGTAAGAATCTTCGTCTTCCCGAGGAATAATAGTCACAGGATTCCCGGGTTCCGCATCTATAGTGAGAAGGAAAAACCTCTGGATAAACATTGGAGATCCCTCATGGGATCAGAAGAAGGTCGGCTGCTAGCCGCAACAGGCTGCCTAGTGTAGAGCGCCGGAGGCATCTGATGGGATGCATAGAAAAACATCGAAAATTAAATGATGCAGTTAGCTGAGGAAGTGGCTAAAACTCAAGGTCTGAGGGAGGGGCCTGCAGCACTTTGCGGCTTCCGACGAGTTGTAACCTTCTGCACATGAAGGATCCTCACCAAATCCAGTTAGTTCCGCCGGGATTGGCTACTCGTTCTAAATCTCCATTCTTCTTTCAACTGCTCCTATTTTCCTACTCGCTAAGATCTGCTCGAACACCATAACTCCTTGTCCTCTACTATCATTGATTCTGTTCCACTCTTTCTGTCAACCTGAGAACCCAGCACAGCCAACTATCACTTGTGGGGTCATGATTGATCATTTTTCAATGTTTAGATATCACCTCAATGGGCATAAATTTTCCCTTTCTCTATGGATTTGAATTGCCTAATTTCGTTACTCCCGGCTTTGAGGGTTTCGCAAATCCGTTCCTTATCGAGCTCAGAGACGAGCTCCGGACAGCCTAACAGTGCCTTGCTATCGTATGACCGAGCTCGTTTTCAATCATTGGACTACTTTGGTCCGTCGACCGATGGTCACCCCTCGGTGGATACTGTTCGCGTCTTCCAGTTCGATCAGCTGTAAAACTCTTCCCCCCTTTGCAGTCGCGAATTCAACCCTCTTTGGTACTCGTCCTTGTTCTTTTGGTTTGTAAGCCGACCGTCACTTCTAGTCTCCCGCCGCTGGAAACTGATTTGGATATTAGGGATAATTCCGGCTGCGAGCTAGCGGCTGAAGTTTCCGTTACTCCAAACTCCGGGGAGCCTCCTGCTTCTCACTTCGGCAATAATCTATCAAATATTTGGGAAGAGGTTGAACGGCAGCTGGATGGTGTTTATTTAGCTGTGAAAGTCACTGAGGCTACGCAAAGGGCGGCCGAATCCAGCTAAGAGGTGGCTGGCGCGCTTCTGCGATCTAATCATAAGAGTATTACAGGGCTGTTGTTATTTGAAAAAAAGATTGGTTATGACGTCCTTGCTAAACTGTCCCTCACGCATACCAACATTTTTAAAACTAGGGAGGGCTTTGATGACAAGGTTTACTACCCTGAGAAATTTGACCAATGATTAAGCTAGGTGGACATAACGGCTCTTGGCAGTATAGGAACCGTCCACTCGGGGTGGTTTAGGCCTTAATTCATTCCAGTCATTTTCTTTCAGTCATGCTTTGATCTTTTTGTTGACCCCCCACTGGTCTGTGATTTCCAAAAGCTCCTGTTTATTCGATTCCCCATTACACTCCTCACTTCACATTAACCTAATCATTGTCAAACCGTACTATACCCCCATTATTCCAGTTAGATCTCCTGATCTTTCCAGGGCTCCTTCCCTGCCGCAAGTTTTCGATGTGGTATAATTCTTGTGGAAGTCTGGTATCGGATGCCGTGGGTCTTTACTGGCTCAGCTTACCGTCCATTTATTCCCCCACTTTCTACCCGCCTCATCGTGACATCATTCGGCCATTCTTTATTCATTCTATGTGAATGTTCTCAGCCACTATTCCGTTTTTAATCCTTTGTTTTCGGTTTGTTCGTTTTATTACGACCACCCAAACCAGACCGTATTTACGCATATAGTTCAACCAAGCAACTCTGTCACCCCGAATTGGATGGCATCTGGTCGCTATTCAACCAACTACGTACAAATTGCAACCCTGCAACAGGAGCAAAAAAGCAAAAGGAGGTAAAACCAAGTACTACACGGCTTCTGAAATGAACAACAGTGTAACAATACAACAAATAACAGAGTCAAACTTGACCACGGTCCTTCTCAGGCAGACCGTGCACTGAACAAACGCGAGAAACGTAGTAGCTGAACCAAGCTCTACCAAACAGGAAACAAAGAATTTTAAAGAGGTAACACAACATTGGTATAGGTAAACATGACTGAAAAAAATGAAGGAAAACGGGAATAACTCTCGTGGACACCAGATAGAAACCCTGTGAAACTGATTCACTTGAAGAGCAGCAGTGGGTCAGCCACCGTAGCAGATGCCTCGGCCGATTTTGTAATTCACCTAGCTACTGTTTATTCGACTTTTTGCTCTATTTCATCCTTTAGTTCCCACTAAATTCATTGTTCTCTGACAACTATTCCCTCTTTATTCGATCAAGATGCTTTTCTCATTCTGGGTTTTTATTCACCATTCACTTCGTATTTTTTCTTTTTATGCGTACCTCGAGTTGAACACGCTTACATGTTTTATTTTTATTTCATCTAGTTGCAAATGGTGGAGCCTGGAGCTCTTGTGACAAAATCCTCTGACTTTTATTGGCCCCGGTCTGTCGCTGGCGGTTGGCTTTTGAATTCCTTTTGCACCCACCGGCCGATCATTCATTCTCTTTCTCCGTCTGTGAGGGCTAGCAAAGTTTTATCATTCGTTTAATAAAGCGCTTCATTTCATTTGTTCCCACCTGCGTAAAATCCCCAACAGGTACAAAGGCCAGACTAAGTTCCGGTATTTTTCTTACGGATTCCACACTTTCAGCATCGACCAAATTTTACCGCTACCTGCATGTGGTGGTGCCTTGGTTTAAAGGTGGATCTGATAAATCTCTAAGGATGCATATCACTTCTTTCAGCAGTCTGCATCGGGCCCGAACGCCAGTGCTATTAACGAAAATGACGAGTCAATTTAGCTCGCCTTGGACGCCAATTGCTCCTGCTGTCAGAGCCGATGCGTACCTCTTTGGTGTGATCGTTTCAAGTTATTCGACTAATTTATCACGAGATCCTCAACTCTAACCCGTATACCAGGACCAGGAGTCACAAACACTGCAGGCCTAATCGTACTGTATTCAATTCTGCTTTCTTAATTGCTCGTTTCTATGAGTTGTTGTCGCATTATCCGGTGCCAGTTTACCGAGGAGCCTTTGGAGCTGGATACGGCTAGGACTGCTGCTTTCCATCTTTTCAAACCTAAGCTAGAAAAACATTATCTGAGGTTTTTATTGCCTCACTCTGTAGCCAGCTGTCGTTCTCTTACGATCCACCATTCCATTTATCACTACGTTGCGTATAATTTTGTTTTCTTCCTTTGACGTTGTCCGCTTGATCTTCCATATTTTCTGTCCGAACCGTGCAAACTTTTATTCCCGAACAAGGACAGAGTTCATTTGTCCCAGCTTTCCCTGCCTCTCGTTAGTTTTCTATGAAAGGTTACATGCGCGCCGTATGAATTTTGTTTGAAAGTAATTGATCGTGCACCCAAGCACTCCGCGAAAATCCCGAAACATGACTGTTTAATCATCAGCCTGTTAGTAAAGGTTATCGGCGGGTGGAAGGCACACGAAAAAGATATCTTGGTCAGAGTCATCGCATCGCACATTGCAAGCTAGATGAAATGACCGGACCGGGATTGGTAGTTCAACCTCCAATAGTCCCGTCTTCCTGTGCGAATAAGCCAACCGTTTAGCAGATGCTCTGAGTTATGAATAGGTCAGTTGATGCGCCTGAAAGCCGAGGTTTTTAGATTGCTATGCAGCAGCTTTGGGAAAATGATTGATGGCGGCTTCTATACTCATCTATCCATTCCATATACCAGCTTTCCTAAAGCTAGGGGCAGCAGCTGAGGAGAGGTTCCCTATTTTAACGAATCCGCCCCTTCAAGTTGTGCGGATGGGCCAAGGAGACTATGCCACACTTCTAGCAATATGTGGCCAAATTTGTGTGAGTCTCGGAACGAAAATAAGATTGATCCGTAACTCCTAAGATACAGAATTATTGAATGAACGACATAATAAAACATACAAACCCCAAATGTGCCATCGCGGTGACTCAAAAACGAGAACCAAGTTCACGGTGTGCCACAGCCAAGCATGTGAGCCTTGCAGGTCCAAGATAAGTTACGACAAAGCAGCGCATTGTAAGCAAATAACCGAGGGTTAGCTTAGGGAAGATTCAGTGGTATGAAACATGAAAATGGTATATGTAATTGGGTATCGTCACGAAATCACGATACGATAGTGTCTACGAGGGATTTTCCACAGCTGGTCGTTACTCCGCCCACGAAAATATTTCGGATTCTAGCAGGGCCAGAGGTTTGGAAGGGGAGTACCGACTCTTCCCACCTGCTTATGCTCTGCTCTGGGTGAACGTCACTGCTGCTGCGGACTTCTGGAATCAGCTCACATATGTGCACGGTAGTGCATGATTCCGTGACCAAGCAGGTAAGTTGCTCCTCTGCACTGTCCGCAAGAGCAGCTGCCCACCCGCAGGCACGAGGAGAGAGGTGTAGAGACTCGGGGTCCAAATGCCGTCTTTGAGAAAGCAGTCGTGTCCTTGTACTTGGGTGTTTGTGTGGGGAAACCACAAAAGTGTCCATATATGGAGTAGTTTTCATCATCGTAATTAAAAAACAAGAACATGTGAGACTGCGTCGCGCCCCGACGGAACTGTGGAGACAGCCGCCTTTCGTGTGTACCTATTTATGAGTGCGAGTGGACGCGTATGAGTGAAAATGACAATCGTACTCCGTAGGACAGTCTCAATGGTGGCACACAATCGTGGGGCTCTCAGATCTTTTACTGAACTAAGGAAGTTCGATGATTAACTTATATTCACTCCCAGTGTATTCGTCAACCAATAAGGATAAGTTTATGCGTATGTGCGGGTACTTTTTCTACGCAAGTGTGTGCCGCGGTACATATGTGCCAGTTTGTTACTTGGTCTGAAGCTTAAAGCCATGTGCAGCTGGTGGACTGAATCATGGCGTCGATTGGTCCGTCTACATGTTCCAGAAGACTGATACTGCGCACGTCGCCAGCCAATGTTCCCTTGGCGGCCCCATCCTTCACTGTTCTTGTCAGCCCGTCGAAACTACCAAAGACTTCCCCGACAACACCAAAGGGCCAAGTGCTAAGGTGAGCAGGTCCATCGGAGATCACGGCTATATCACCAACCTCGAATGACCTTCCTTTGGTGAGCCACTTTTGCCGGGTTTGCAGAGTTGGTAAGTATTCTCGTAACCATTGCTTCGAAAAAGTCCCGCCCAAGTAATTCGCCTGTTTCCAACCTTGTTGCTGGCTTCCCCGGAGGCTATCCGGCTCGTTCAATCCAAAGTTTGACCTTATGGTCAGCAAATCGTTGGGGCCAAGTGCCAGGTGGGTGGGGGTCGCTGGAAGAAGCAGCAGCTACGGGGCGATTGCTCAATATTCTGTCGATTTCGGCCATCACGATGCTCAACGTTCCATCGTCTGGCGGTAGTTGTTCAAATATTTGCAGCAATATCCTTCTGATGGACGCAATAATGCATTCACAAGCGCCCCCGCGGTGAAAGGTCTGGGGAGGGCCCAAGTGCTATCGGATGTTATGTGCCACGGTTTGGTTCTGCAGCCCGTCTTCGTTTGCATTTTGGTGTCGAAGCTGAGACTCTCGTTGACCCCCAACGAAATTGGATCCACTGTTGGAAAAAATATGCGATGGTACTCCTGTCCCGTCGGTAAAGACCTTCACGGCCCAGGGGACAGAATTAGTTTTCATCGACAGAGCAACTTCCAAGCTTACTACCCGAGGTCTCGTTCACGTCATGATGCATTCGTATCTCCATTCCGTTGTTTTCCCGCACCTGGCCCATGAGGGTCCGAAACAATCAAGTCCGGCGTCACCAAAGGCTTCCACCCCGGGGTCACTATATACTGGAGCGGTGGAGCCATATACTGATAGCCCACCACAGCCATGAGTCTTCTACATTCTACACAGATTCGGATCACACATTTCACGGTTACTCCTCCCCTGAGTACCCAAAACCGCTTCCGAATGACACCCATCAAGTGGCTTTCCCCGGCGTGTCCCTCCACGGAGTGAATGTGTTGAATCAGCGAGTCTATCAGGTGGCCTAGCCGGTAATGATATGGGATTCCCCAAGTCAAAACTCCGGTGAGAGTTCGTCAGGCTGCCATCTACACTTAGCAGTCCACCGACAAGTCTGGGGTTCAGAGATTTCAAGCCGCTCTTTGGGAGTAATATCCTTTCGTTGCTTGATCCTGCCCTTCCGGGATGTTCGAATCCTTGAGGAAAGGCCTCAGGTTGTGTCGTCTTTAGTGGATCATACTCTGTGAATCGTAGCTCACCAAAAGTGGCTGGATCCACATATACACAGCTGAATGGGTGCGTACCCTCCATGATCAACTAATGTCTCTCAAATCTGGTCATCCATACCGGTGCTCGAAGAATCTTTGTTCCCGGGGAAATTGTAACCCGCAGCAACAAGACGGACGTCGGTTCGGCGGCTGCTGCTGTCATCATAGAGCCTTCGATCTCCATCCCGGATTCAAGGAGTGCTTTCAGTAAGTAAACGGGCCAGTACTGTTTCGACCCTCCCCTCCATGTGTGTGATGGCCGAAAGTCGGCTGCACCTCGGGAAAACGAGTCCGCTGGGTTGCCGATGGGTTTAACATGATGCCACTGACTTGCCGTGGTTCCGTCGTGTATGAATAAAAGCCGATGAGAGATGAGGGTACTAAAATGGCTTCTTACGTTTTTGATGCGAAACTGCTCAATTGTGGAGTCCGCTCGAAGTCTGACTGACCTTTTATTGGAGCAGAAGCACTCTCCCGTAGCTTGCACTCCCTCAACGGCCAATACGGTGGCACTATTTCCGAGGCGTAGGATCAAGACCGATCTCAGAGGGGTAAGGCAAGCTTTGGCAAACAAGATCCCCGTATTGTGACGTCCATCGCCCAAGCACCATCTTCCATAAACCACATCACTATGCCCAACTTTGAACGCATCGGAAAAGGTGCTCTGCTGTCCCGTTCGTGTTGTGTTATCAGAAGGTGAGCTCCTGGTAATCAGTTAGCCCCATAATTTCAATAAAAGCACCATGAACTCCTCCAGCTGTAGCCTACCTTTTTCAAGTATTCGGTCTCAGCCGATTTTGTTTCGACAGAGCCTCTGCAGCAAGTCTTCTGCGGGCGGTAACCAGGGGGAAGCAAAACCGATTTGATCAAACGGACCAGGTATGCCACTGCGTGTAGTTTGCTGGTCGGTGACGTTCATCCCAAAAACTAATTCGGCCGTTTCCGAGTTCCACCGTATTGCTTGAGTGCGCACCTTTGGGATTGGTGAACAGTTCAGATCTCGAACCATTTCTGCCTTCACGTTGTGTGGGATGGCTTCAAGAATCTCTGCAGCTTCCGATATCCACTTAATGAGGTGGAATCCGTCCTTCTCTAGCAATTCCATCTGGCACTTAATTGCGTCTTTGCCAAGTCAACATCATCGAATGATCCAAGATAGCCGTCGATGTAGAAATTCCTGCTGACTCTGTCTGTTAATGACCGGCGAAACAAAGCTACATACTTGTTTGCCGTTTCTCGTAGGGCGTAGTTCGCTTAAAAGGGTGATGACTTTGCTTGGAATGGGTGAACAGTCGTACTCTTATTTATCACCGGTCTTTTCAAGTTTCTCTCACCTCACCATAAGAAAACAACGCATTTCCTTCACCTACGGGTATTTTTACCTGGAGAGACATCCCTGTGAAGTCTGCTGACAAAGCCACTCTGCTTAGCCTGAGCCGGCACAGGACCTCAATCGGTTGTGTCGTTCAGTCGTGCCCCTGTAGCCAGCGATCACTTAACGACTGCCCTTGAAACTTGAATGCATGATGTAAAAAGGCCCGCAATTTTCCTGCTTTCTTTGGGTGGAGGACCTGGTGGTGAGGCAGGTGCAATAACCCTTGTAGGTAGTTGGTAGTCACCGGCTCCCTTTCAAAGTAACTAAGCAGCGTTTCGCATCATAACCTCAGAGTGCAGTTTCCATGGACCCTCATCCCAACCCAAGCGTTCTTTCAAGTGCTGCAACCTTTGGACAGCTTGAGTCTTGTTGTCATTCCGAGGGTCTGCATGTGCAAGCCATGGGGGGCACCTCGATTTGGTTTTAGACCCTTGGCCCCTTGCCGCGCCGTCTGCTATGCGAAATGGTCCCCTCGCGATAACGACAGTTGGTCGTCCCCAAAGTTGCAAAACTCCTGCTCTCACAGAAGCTGCAGCCGATGTTCTATGTGGTCCATTTCTGCCGCTACATAGTTCACGGAGCCACGCCCCCCCCCGGCTGAGTGGTAAAGTGTCCACCCTGATGTACGTACGGTGTAGTGTGCTTGGCGGTTCCCCACTCTCTGATTTTGCTATTAACGTGCTCATGGCAAATTGCAACCTATGAGGAGATCTTCTTCCTCATCCTTTCAATGTACGATGGTTACGTCCAGCTAACGGGGCCATCTAGGTGCGATTGCTTCCACCCACCTTATTGCCCGCATCGGGAGACCAGCCACTGTGAAAGCCTATGTTGAATAGATTTGCTCACCGGCGTCCAGAGAGATGAGATGCCATCTCAGCCGACGTGCAGTTATTGCCTATGCTCCCCCCACAGTACACACACACAACGGAGTCGAGCTTTCCGCGAGCTGGTGCTTATCGGCAAACCGCCTATTTGCCAAAGAGGTGTCCAATCCGCAGTCGACAAGGGCCAAGGCTTTGGCCGCTCCATTAGGGGTAATCATTCCTACAGCCACCAAGCCCAAATAGGCGGGTTTTTTGGTAGACCATGATGTTGAACAGATCAAACTGGTCTTTGTGTTCTCATCTAGCGCGGTTCCTTTTGTCTGTTTTATTAGTCTATAGTGTCTGCTTGGACAACCTTCGTGACCGCACCTGGTTCCCGTTCGGCAAGATGCCTCCCGTTAGGAGGTTCTAAGGCACATGAAACAGGCTCCCACCGTCCTTGTTATTCCCGAAGTTCAGTTACTATGGCTTTGAGAAATTTTTGACAGTCTGACAATCCGTGATTAACGTAGCAGGCCTTGCAGCTGGGGTAGGCTACAACCCAGGGTCAAATGACGTGCATGCTTGTCCACGGCAGTTGCTTTGAGCAAATCCACACAGCATTTTGTGTCTGACTGATGCCTGATCTGTTCTTTCAACGACCATCGCGAATGAATCGACCGAGTCATCTGTCGGCATTTCACGCCTGCTGATCTAAATAATCGCTCGGGTCCTCGAAATTGGTCCAGCAGTCGCTGTAAACCATAGTTGTCGGGAATCGAGAAAAGTGTAGCCAATTCAAACGAATTCCAAAACCAGAACAAGATTGAATCGTGGTTTCTACAGTGCTAAGTTGAAAATCACAAGGTGTGCAAACATATATGAACCCCAAGTATACGGCTAGGTAGACTCAACGGTAAAACACAGAGGGTCAAAGGCCCCTGGTCCAAGCACAAAGGCCAGAAGCGGTTCAAGGCTAAATTCGAACCTGTCACACAAACAAACAAACGTGCAAAAGTGGTGCATGTGTACCGGGAGTCAAAGTCAAATTGAAACACTCATAAGATTGTTTGGATTTTCCTTTCTTCCATCGTTTAGGTTTGGTTCAGTGTCACAAGTAGTAGTATTAGTTACTAACGCTGAAGCTTTGGAGGTAATAACGGCGACAAACCACAGCTCTTCCGTAATTTACTACGGCGAAAAATCGACAAGTCATTTACTAAGAAATCTAGACCTAAACAACCAACAATCATCCTTCGCGATCTGATCTATAACATAAATGCTGATTCTTGGCTTAACCACCTCATTTATTTATCCACTCCTTTCTGGCTAAACTTCTAACCCCCTTCGTTAATGAAGGGACTTTCATTGTATGTATTCAGTGAAAGTACCTCGTCAACCCTGTTTGTAATCATTTCGGAGGGCTTCCTATAGAACTTCACTTCTGTTTCGTTTCTGGGCTCCCGAAACTGGAAGCAAACCTGGGCTTGTTCCACGCTAGCCCCGAAAATTGGCTATCGTGGGAGAATATGCTATTCGGTAAAGTAATTCCTGGGATTATATGCACATGTAATTATTTTGTCAACTTAAGGCGCCCTTCCTGTGGCCTCTTGTTTTGTTACGTCACTATCAGTGGCAACCCTCAAGCAGTCATGCGCATTGTTGGTTTTGCCAGTCACGTGACTGTGGGTGTAGTTTCCCTGACAGATGTCCCACGTGCTCAGCACGCGATTCGTGAAAATGGTATTGAACACATCATCTACATACGTTAGTATTCACGCTAAGCCGTGCAACAGCAGTTAGCTCGAAGCTTGTGCAACCCCAATAAGTAAACCTGAAGCAAACCTCGGGTTAGCCCCAAGATTGGCACCCCTTGAAGCACTGTTCATGAGCGATCCCCATGTTGACTGGCTTATCTGTCTCCATTCAACGACAGAATATGTTCATCATAAGTTAATGAACTGCAGCTAAAAAGCGTATACGTGCGCCTATTAATAACCCTGGCCATTTATTCATGTAAACGTAGTTGCATCATGATACACCACCTTTCCTGCTGAAAGGGTGGGTACCTGGCATGCCCTCATTTAATGTGGATGAATATTTGTTTCTAGTTGTTATAATTTTGTGATTTATAATGAAGAAAAATGTGGTTTTGTGCTAACCATTTTCCTGTACTTACAATGGAGAGCTAACTCACATGGGACTTCCAAGCATGTGGCAAAGTTACCGTCGGCGCAAGCAGACGGTGAGTACTCTACCATGTACTTCGTGCGGCTGGGCGTCTTTCTGGATCTATCGATATCGATATCAGAAGGTGACATCAACGGGCACTTAAATACTTGCAACATAATCTAAATTTTATTACTTCTAGAGCCTACGGTAACTGTGTAATCTGGTGATGAGGTTTCCGATGGACATCAACCACGCCTTGGGCACTCTTTATCAACGATGAATTTACAAGTGTCAACTTCAGATTTGACCTCTGGTGTAAATGGGTATATTTTCTGGGTGATTTCATGGAACGTGTTCTTCGCGGGTGCCAACGTTGAACTGGGAAACAATACATCCGTAAGGATCAGCAATAAAGCACTGTTACATTAGCGTGCCGATACGTTCGTTAACTGCAGACTGATTACGAAGGAAAGCAGGAGCGCATTGAACGTTCTGAACCAATTTTTGCCCGGTACGCCGAAGGAGCCTAGGACCATGTCACAAAAACCTCTTTCTTGTTAGAAGACGGCGCTATCAAAAGGAGTGTATATTCATATTCAGCTCCCCAACGGTCTGAAACGATCATTTAGTGGACTTGCTTTGGTCCCGGAATCTGTCGATTTGCAGCAGAATATCGAGGGGTCGTCCATTTATCGCTCTTCCGCTGTATAATTGTGGTCTACTTTGGCACTTGAGGTGAGTCCTAGACGTCTGGCCATGGTCTTGGCGGGCTTTTATTGTGGTTCATTGAGACCGCAACTGATAAACACCTCTCTGGAACATGCGGCGTTAGAATTGCTGGATGTAGTTGGTGGCTGAGTCAGCTGCAGTGGGATATCGATAGCATAAAAACTCTTGTCAGTAATATCCGACACACTTGGCCGAGCTTACTTTCGTCAAGTCAGGAGTACTACAGGCTATTTTAGGCCTAACAAACGCATAAAGCATGGTCGGCATGTCGCTGGGGGAATGAAGTTTCCGGTGTTGGATGCTCGACAACATAGGCAAGTAGACTTTCGCCGCCTTTAACGTAGACATCACCACGCAGAAGAAAGTCCGCTCATCTTAATTCCAGTTGATGTGGTGGCAATTTCTCCAGTGGATTATATGCACTTTGTTTGTTTGGGTGTCACTCAGGAGTTGTCAGATGTAAGGCTAAAGAGAAGCCGTGTAGAATGTTTTCGCTGTAGCCCCGTGGAAGCCGTAGATCATGGAAATCGTATTGTTCAAAATCACTTCAATATCCCCTGTGATTTTCAGTGACTGCGCCGTCACACTCGAGATTTAGAATAAGGAAAATCCTCCGGGTATACATATCTTCTTTTGTGTATAGGCCCCGTTTATTTGTTACGCGTGCTGTCTAATGAATACCACAAGCATTTCTTGCTGTTATTTATTTCTGTATGCATATTCTTCCACCCCACTTTACACATGGAGTATTTGGCTTTTGCCCCTAGACTTTTGGCACTTTTCTTTCAAAAACGTTTGTATTATATGGTCTGGAGGATTTAGTATGTAACATGCACTGTCGGACACATTTTACAGATGAACTTCGAAAACATGGCATGTTGGACAACTTCTTTTTCCTATTCGAATCACACACTGAAATACCGAAGTCATTTATAAAGGCGCCGACCAAATCAGCTGGGAATTTGTATAAGTATCCTAACAAACTTAATATCAACTGCGAAACTACTACCGCAGGAATCTCATGGATGATAAGAACCCTCCAATATCTCGCCTCCCCCGTAGTGAACAACTTTTCATCTTAAATGGTGTCATATTTTTGGCGAATAAACCGAACAACGTCGTTGTAAATAATGGACTTCCTGCAGGGACTTTCAAATTTTTTGAGAATAAATTTTACTTCAAACACTTCAATTCACCAGCAAATTTCTTCAAGTAAGATTAAGTTCATGCCACTGGTGTATCTTTACTCTAAGCGATTTAGATTCCTCTTTGCACTAAGCACCCGTTCACCGCATCAGATGAAAACTTATTCGTGTCTGTACTAACTCCTCCACTATCGTTGTTCAGACCTTACATATACTTTCGTAAAAAATATCTGTAAAGCTATGTGCTTCCCGTGTCACCTTTTCCACAGATCAGCATGAGTTTTTGATCGGATTACGTAATCCTCGTGCGGTAAGGAAGCGGAAGTTGTTCCTCTTTGTCGTTTGTGTTTGCAGTTTTCCTGCTGTCGTCGTTCGTATTTTGATGTCAGTGAAAGACTCGTGTTTGCTTTCACGTATGGGTGATTACCTATACGTTATTTTTATGACTTTCTCCGTCTGCTCGTTTTCGAACGTACCCAAATATGATCAAGTCTCAGACAGAAGATTCTTAATAAAACCTTTTTCGTAGATGTACTTGGTTGCTCACTTCCCCGACGAAAGTTCCTGTACCGTGGTGTACAAGAATTGGAAGGTTGACCATACCCACGTTCTTTGGCCAAGAACGATACGTCTTCCAGATTGCAGGCGTCATTCGCCACCAGGAAAAGCATAGCTGAATTTCTGCCCGGATTACCCCTCTAGGCTGGCCTACTGAGCACGTCAGTCAGAAGTAGCATAAAGCTTAAGTAGACAAACTTGGGAATTCCACTGACTTCGAGCATCGGCTGGTTGCTCAGTCAAGTGCTGCTTCCACGTATGGAACAGAGAAGCAGACGTACTTTTCGCAGCACTATTCTACAAGAAATAGGTAATGAGCCGTTAAAGTTCACATATCTAAAGGGTTCCCGTGGAGGTCCCCTCCGGTGTGTCCCCGGGCGATGCGGAGGGCCGCAAAACCAGTCACGCTGGACTTACTGCCCCCCACCAACCATTTTTGGAAAGTCTTGAGGGAATACAAAGGTAACTTTCTAATATGCATAACAGAATTCTGCTTCGGTTTGCTCCAGTTGTCTGTGCAGTCCACGGCGTTTGCACGGGCTAGCGCCCGAGTGCCGGTCCACTCCTCAAGGTAATTATTACACTTCAGTTTCATATTACGTACCTAATTAAATGTAGCTGTTCAGGCGGCAGCGCTACACAAATGAAAATGGTCCCTCCTGGCTCCAAATACTGTGTAAGTTGACAGGTAGTGCAGTTACGTTATTTTTTAGTAAATCAGGAAAAAATCACGCTGTCCGTGGACAGCCTTACAAGAAGTTTGGATAAACTGAGCTCTTCCATATAATCCCTTTCTATTACTTTCGGAGCATCACGTTAACAAGCCACACCGCAGATACTCCCGAGCTTGGGCAGTTTAGATGGATTTCACCGTGTACACGACGCCCTGAGAACACCGGAAGACTTTATCAACGACTGGTTACTAAAAGCGTAAGTGAAAAATCTGGGTCACAACTCTCCGGGGGTATGCTACCGGAGATCCTCAGGATGCTGCTGAACAAATGCCGTCTGCTCTAATCAACTAGGGCATCGCAGTGAAGTGCTGTGAGCTGTGTAACAGCAAGAGAACAGCCGTTTGCGATCATAGACTCATCAAGGAAATGAAAGTTGTATCATCTTCAGAGAATGTATTGTTGGCACGGGGAGCCTGAATCCTATGTTTTTGGAAAATTCACTTGCATTCTTCATATCGAAAAGTCGGAAACGGCAAGCCTTATCGATTATTCCCTAGCGTTACTCATATCAGACTGTCCGGACCGCGATAGCTCAGTTGGTAGAGCATCTGCCTGGTATGCTGGGGGTTGCCGGTTCGATTCCGGCTCACGGAGTCCGACTTTTCGATGTGAAGAAAGCAAGTGGATTTTCCAAAAACATAGGATTCAGGCTCCCCGTGCCAACAATACATTCTTCGAATTTTTTTCAATGTCTGATAGATAATGTTCATCTGTGGGCTGTTCGTCCCATTGGGAAGTGACCGACGAGGCTAGCCCAATGAATAAAACCAGGACAGATACTGTGTATCATTAGAATAGTGGTTCGCGCCTTATCGAATATTAACTAGCGTTATTCACATAGGACTGTCCGGACCGCGATAGCTCAGCTGTTAGAGTATTTGCCCGGTATATCATTTTATTTATGATTTCACCTCCTGCTAGATGCTATGGAATTCAGTCATTTTTTCGCCAAAGAACCAAATATGAACATGGACAAACACATCAGTAATTGGTTCCACAAGGCTTGTGATCGTGGAGCAGGTAGCAGATATAGTGGGTAAGTAGAACGAAACAGAGTTGTCTTATTTCACATTTACGGTTAACAGAAACATGGTTACTGTAAGAATAACATTTGAAGCGAAAAACCGGTTATTGAATTAAATTGAGCTTCTGTTTTGTCCAGTACATCACGAACTTCTGACATATACGGACTCGATCTCCTGCCACCATTGGGCTCCAACAACCACGCGGTGTCAGTCATCCACCGAAGACGCGGTGCGTTCGTCCACCAGAGTCCGCAGTGTCGCGCATACCCTTTGCTGAAATGAAAAAAGCAGCTGCAGCCCTGCCATGGGACTCGATCGTCAGTGGTGAAGTGGTGGAAGTCAGGGGTTCCTTCAAATTAGAAATAGCCAAAATGGGGGGCTCGTTTGCTTCTCCGCTCAAGCGGTGAAGTTACGCCAGTCGACCACCACGGTTTGACAAGGCATAACGTAGTCAACAGCAAAAAAGAAACTGAGCTTGGCAGCAACTTCCCTCCTTCAGTACGGGATACGACTGTTACAAACCCATTCAAAACTTTTGTCTGACGCTGAAGACTACGAAGGGATGCCAGTATGGAGAGCGACTTGCGGCCGATTCCTTCTCAGCGCCAAAGAGGCTGTTTGCACACCTCAGAAGGAGGACCAAGGCTCGCCCGGTCATCCCAACACTGCCTCCTAATGGACTTATCGCTGATCCCAATTGTAACAAAGCGGAACTATTGGCAGTCACTACGCCGATGGTTATGCCACGGAGGGGCCATGCCTACCCCAGCCTCCACGGAGTGCATTCACCGTGGAATGGCGATCGTTGGTGGTGGAAGAATTTTGCTAAGACTACGCGAGGTCTACGGTCTCATACATCCCCTGCTCCAGCCGGGATCCATCCTCGAACCCTTCGGGAGCCGGCCGAACTTATTGCGCCACCCCTCACGAGGCTGTTTGCCATTCCGACGGAACAAGGTAAACTACTATCCGAATGGAAAAAGCCATTGTAATTCCGATATTAAAGGGCGGCAAAAAGGTGGAAACTTCGAATTACGGTCCAGTAAATCCTACGTGCATGGTTGGAGGGGTGAAGGAAAGCCTCGTCTCGAAGAAACTGCAAGGGCTCCTCGAGAGTCATGAGCTTCTCAAACCCAGCAGCATGGCTTCCGGAGGGGTCGATCCTGTCTTTCAAATCTGCTACTAGCAGGTGAAGGCTGAGCACAAACCAGAGAGGAGGGCTATCCCACGTTGATTTCTGCGAAGCGTTTGACAGTGTGCCACTATCGCCTGCTTCGTAGAATGAGATGGCTAGGAGCTGCAGAACAGTTATCCACGTGGATCGAGGACTTCGTGAAAAAAAGGTGATTCCCTGTGAAAGTAGCCTCAGCAGGCTGTGAGTGGCATGAGGCTTCCAACGGAGTGCTACAAGGCTCGGTCTTAGGCCCACTGCTGCTGAAAGCGTTCATCAACGACTTGCCACAGTAACTGGTGTCCCCCTGCCTCGTCTATGCCGACGACCTCAAAATCTGGCGTGTGATCAAGACTACTGCGGATCACGAGGCACTACTAGCGGATATGGATGCTCTAGCACAGCGATCCAAAGAGTGATCTCTCCCAATCCATGTAAAAGGTGAGCTCAGCCGCAGCTAGGGAGACCGAGGCCTGGGGCTGCTGACCCATTTCAAGGAGCTACTCTTCAAGTGTCCGCCGCTGAAAGAAACCTAGGAGCGACTGTGTGATCTGCCTTGAAAACCCAAAGTCACACTGAAAGCATGAACGCCTCAGGGTGGAGCATCTGTGGTGCGATCCGTCGGACGTTTGGAAAGCTTCCCTACGGTGCTTCCAAACTCTTATATACCTCACAAATCCGTCCTTGACTGCAGTACGGCGGAGAGGCTACATTTCCTGCACGGCTCCTGAACGTACGAAGCTGGAATGGGTGCAAAGAGCTGCCCCCCGTCTCGTCACAGGACTACGAGGGGTTAGCAACGACAGTCGGCTGGAGTTGCCCCGTCTTTTGCAGGAGGCATATCGAAGAGTGCAAGGCGAATACGCTCAGGTGGACTGGGAGCCGAGTTACAGGCTTTATTCCCCTTCGTGACCACCCGCGCACACGGGGACATTGGATGACCCCCATGAAGCTGCACTCGGCTGGGCCACAGTTGGCCTACAGTCTGTCCAGGAGGGCCACCAAACTGTGGAACTCACTGTCAGCTGAGGTGGTGGAAGAGGACAACTACAAACTCCTCAAAAAGAAACTCGATGTACATCTGATGGAGAGCTGGAGTGAATCACTGCCGTGGGAGTACAGCCAAGAGTGGTTGGTGACAAGGAGCATACGGGAGGTGCTCCGCTGCCTGTTATCCCGGAAACGTGAAACTTGCATCAGACCTGGAACTGTGAGAAGATAGCAGTTATCAGCAAGAGTATCATGCTCGGCATGCATATACAGACCGCTCCAATACCAACCACCAAATTGGATCCACCTATTTTTTCAGTTTGCACGCATCGATGAAAAATGCCATGGCATCCACTAAAATTATTTACATCCGATGCCATCATCACTCAGTACATAATGCCAAAGAGGTTTGATGGCAGTTCTTCAACAACAATTTGCTTCGTTGCTCTCATTTCCGCAGGTGCCAAGACCACAGACATCCTGGTCCAAGTCTCAAAGAAAATGAAATTTGATGGATTGTTGCAAAGCCGAACAAAATACACATTTATTGAAGGTAAAATTTTCTAGTATCACGAAACTGGTTTCCAATTTTCAATTATGAACTCGTCAGGAGTCTGTTCATCTAAGGTACCCAAGAAAAAGACCAAATTAGGAATAAACACTAGTAGTAGTCTATAAAGTTGCGGTCAGAACTGGTTTCATCCAACGTAATTCGAATATTGGGGCTAGCCCCAGGTTTGCCTTATTACTTGGGTTTTGCCACAAGAAGTAACCTTTGGGCTGGCCCCGTGGGGCAATCTTGGGTAACCGTAGCTCCGCTCCAAGGTTTTCAACACTAGGTATGGGGCCATTCCACATCTGTCCCAAGTTTGCCCCATGCATGCCCCATGGGGTAAACTTGAGAGTGTTGCCCGGGCTATATGCAACTAACAAACAGCTTCGTATCCAGGTCACAAACCATTACTAACCCGTACGGTAGTAAGTATAAGATAGCCAACAAGGTCCATCTTCTAACACTCATTTTCTTGACCGTGTCTCACCGATCGTTCAACCCTTTTTTGTCGTCACTGCTCGGCCCGCTGGCATACACGGACCCAACCATTTCATTACCCATTCTTATTGATTTAAACTTACGATTTCGGTAAGCATCGCCCCGGAGGAAACAAAGTTACTCGAAAAGCTAATGTCCGCGGGCCTATTGATGTCGCGATAACCTAATACTGCCTTGCCTCTCTCGATAACCTACTCGGGGGAAATACTAGTGAGGGCTTCCGCATAAAGCTGCAACCGACTTCACTCCAGTTGAGGATGAAAGCTGTGAACCGGACCTCTGATAACTTATCACCGCTCCCAAATATTTCCCAGCTTTTGTTAATTTGCATTGAAGGCGACCTAACTGGCTCCGGAAACTTTATAGATTGTACCTCTTCTGAGGTTACAAATCGAACAAAACGCTCCAAGAACGAAGCTGTGTTTAACATTCCCGGCACGTTCCCCCTGCATGCTGTGAGCAATATAGTGCTGAAAGCGGACGGCAAGCAGATGGATATTCTGTTTTACTGGCCAGCTCAAGTGAAAGCGACGTTACAACTACCCACAGCTTCCCCAGTTCACTAACGAGCAAACAGCTAAAGGACTTATCAAAAAGCAGCTTACTATAGCTACCGCTCATCCATGGAAGAACGTTCGAATATCATCCGACAAAAAGCTTGTTCAAGGATGGCCCTTGGAGAGATTGCAAGCCTCCAAAACTGTTGGCGTTGAACCAACCAAAGTCAAAATCAGAACACCCAAGGCTCAAAGAAGCAATCCTCAGATCGGAACGATCAACCACCCGCAAGCCAGATGTTGACCTCTACTAGGCGTCCACACCTTCTAAAGCCTTCATGCTTTTGAGGCTGACAAGCTACATCGTTTCTTTTGGAGAGACAAGCCTGCCAGGACAAATCAGTCTGACAAAACCAGCCCCTTGTACCTCCTATTCTGAGTCTCGCAGCCTACCGGGCCCCGATACATCATCTGCATCACCAAACCCGCAGACCTGAATGACGAAGCACCAACTGTCAATGTCCCGGATTGAGGGCATCCTCCGATACACCTCCAGTCTACATCTTACTGCCTTCACAGATTGCCTAAGCCAAGTGGCACGGAGCCCTCGCGACCATCGCCGCATCCCTATTGGAAATGTCGACATATAATGGGACACTTGTGTGCAAAAAAACTCTGGTAACTGGGTCGCCTCTTCCGGGTACTCATATAGTTCACCTCCCTGAGCCTCCTTTCCCCAACCACATGAACCTCACCTACTAAAGTTTAATAGCCAGCGTACCAGGAACAAGACTGGTGAGTTTTCTTATTTTGCATCTAAAACCCACCACATCTCAAGTACTGTCCACCCGCTGCGCCAAGCTTACATCAAAGATTGCCAAGTGGCATCACCGTACAAACCCCGTCACACGCACTCCCTTCCACCAAAACTTGCTTGCAAAGCGTGCCCTAACCACTTCACAACTCCTCCGCCTACTTTACCTTTCCAACCTGACCATTAAAACTCCCTACTACCTGTGCATTCTTGTATCCCACTGACCTCCTACCCGCCACCCATAAGATCGCCCGATTTTTCGCTAGCAGACCCATTAAATTCGACGCCTTTCCCTATGCAGCTCACCCGACCAGCTGTCCAACCACTGCCCACAGATCCACCGTTGTAACCTATCTTACGGCTTGCACCACGACCCCTTTTAGTCCCATCGGTGGCCCCTGCCTCCTACTACTAGTTTTTCCCTACTCCCAGCACCGATAGTGATATCCCCAACCCTTACGTCGTTTCTACCCCACCCAACCCTCTGTGCTACTGGACCCCTTTCAAGCCATCTCGTGACCGTAGTTCATCCCTCATGCTTCCTGCTCAACCGCACATCAAATTACTACGATTTCTGCAACCCACAAACAGCCAAGTCTAGACACGCAATCTGGCTGCCCTCTGGGTGTTCCAGTTCATATATCGCACCGTCGTCCCTCTCGGACTAAGAGCAAACCCACTGAACCTTCTCCACTTCTGGTGAATTACCGGTCCGTCAATGAAAACTTCACTCGCTACAAAGCCTTGCACTCCTGTATAGCCATGATCCTATCCTCAACACCGAGACTTGGCTAACTGATTCAACTACACTTACCCATATCTCTTTAGCCGACCATCAGATATTTAGTAAGGCAGGTTCGGCCTAGGTGGTGGATGCCCAGTCCACATTAAGAACACGTTTACTAGGGCCTCTTACGACCACCCCATCCTGAATGCCGTGAAAGACACTTTATGGGTTGATGTACAGCTTTCTCTCACGCGCCTCTACATTGGCTCTGTCTATTTACCTCCCAGTAAGGCCGCTTCTGACTTCACATCCACCAGTATTGCTTTCAGCTACCTATCCGAAATACCCCTCGGAGCTAAGGTGATGTCAGCTGACCTTATTGCGCCCCATATCACCTACGGAAAGATCATCTCTTCGCACCGTTTATTTAATTTCCTCCTCTGAATTCGAGTAGGATTCTGGACTGAACATATTCTCACCCCGGCCAGGAAGAATAATGTACTGGGTTTAGTCTCCAGATTAGGCTTATCCAAAGTAACCACTTTTCCGGAAGTGATCAGACAGTGACTTCGTGTAATTTTGGTGCCCCAATTTATAATAACGCACATGGCCCGCTCAACCCTCTGTTTCCTCATTACAGATGATGGCGACTCAGCTAATCAATTCTTTTCATAGAGTGGAGCGACTACCCTTTGTCTCATGAACCCCGGCTTGCAGAATATCTATTATATTTCGTACTTCTTCACAGTTTACGTCAGATCACTGCCTACTGTACCCCTCATGGCTGGTCTGAACCCCTAGTATCTTTGCGAATAAAATACATAATGATTGTAGCGTCGTATAGAAATTCTCATTACTTTCCTGTCTTATTATTACTACTGAGGCTCTCTAAAAGTATTTAAGGCACCACTGAAAAACCCTGCATGAATCAGGAAGCTTCCACCCTTGGCAGGAAGATAGGATATGATGAATTCCGCAGACAATTAAAAGAAGAAACACACACTTTTGTCGGAGCATTCCTTACTTGGAGTTACCAAGTGCCATAATGGTCAATGATCCCGATGAGATAGCCGAGGCTTCCAACTCAGTCTTCTTCTTTGATTATCGACTCCGGAATTGCTCATACTACGTTAGCTCGCTTTACCATATCCACTTTGTCCGATGTAGAACTTCAGCTCAGTGAAGTTGCCGATATATTCTGTGAACTAAAGTCCTCATTTCTCTCCAGTTTTGACAAATTCCCGCAGGCAATGCCTCAAGTTTACGGGCCTGATTTTAAAATTTTACTTCTGAATATCTTCAACTTATCTCTGAAACTTGGAATTTTTCCTTCACAGTGGAAAACCTCCACCACCATCCCTCGTCACGAAAAAGGCTCACACTTTGAACCCAAGAACTGCCGACCCATTACTACAAACCACTATCTTCCAGGCCACCTGAGCGTCTGCTTAAAAAGGGCTTCCCTTAGCATTTATTGTCCAGTAACTTCATATGTGAAGACCAACATGGTTTTCTTAAAACTCGGTCCTGTTACACCTGCTAATCTGACTTTTTCAACATGGCACTGCAGAAGCAGACTATAGAAAAAGCCTAATTGTCATCTTTCGGAAAATACTAAGCCATCTGATGGTGTTTTTCACCGGCGGCCCTCGGCCAAGCTCGAAGCCTTTGCACTTAAATACCCTACTCTCAACTGGTTCCCCTGATATCTTTCCCGCCGCAGCCAAGTTGTTTCAATTGATAACCATCTCTCGGAGCATCCCCCGTTATCAGTGACGTCATTCAAGGAAGAAAGCTAGGACCATTTCTATCCCCAAAGCACATTGATGACGTCTTCCCTACGATACATCACGGTACCCCGTTCCTATTAGCGGATGACAAAAACTGCCTATGAACTCTCACTCCGGGAGCTTAAAGACGCAATTCCTAATATGCAATACTATCTAGAATGCCTTAAAAGATGATATCATTCCTGAAAAATGGGGTTCTGTTTTGAAAAATGCACTTCGATGATCCTACGCTGTAAAACCTCTCCGAAATCTTTCCTTGTACATAACTCTCCTGTTGCTAGCAACCCATCAGTACGAGATCTTAGGTTGCATTACTCTTGCTCCGTAAACTTCCTGGGACTCTGATATTTCCAAGTTGCAAAGGCAGATAAATCCCTGGGATTTCTATGCACATCCCTTATCCTGCGCGGTGCAGAATTCCCATTCTATTTGTCTTATGTCCGTCCTTTCCCAGAGTACTGTCAGATCATCTTCAGTGATGCTCTCCGAACCGACAGAATAATTGGGAGAAAGTACAACGCTCACTCATGAAATAGCCGCTTGGCTATTTCGCCACTCTTGGCTATGCATAGCTCACAGTGCGGTCCTCCACACTGAGCCACTTTGGTCAGATAGGACATGGCTTAACCTTCGCTTCTTCCAAAGGCTTAATCATCTGATATTTTCTTCCACTGAAGCACCAAGTGTCTAATCGACCACCTCTTACTCCCTTCGTTACAGAGATTGGCTTCTTGTTATTCCAAATGCTGGGCACTCCATAATATGTATTTTTTTCTGCGGAAATATTCCAGACTCTAGAATAAACTCCCCATTGCAATTCGTCGATGTGTTTCCCCCCATCCACTTCAGAACATCAAGAGCACATAACCTCACAGCTGATAACGCCCCGATGTAAACCTTCACTGACCAATCTGACGCCCGAGCTTCCTAAGTGGGACCCGACCCATAGCTAATCTTTACAAACTCATTCTATATGCCTCCTTTCCAGAAAACCTCTCACACCCTGGCAAGCCCTGAACTTCACGAATCTCTTCTCATGCAAGCTCATCCCACAACCCCATCAACTGCTACCGGTCATCTTCCACCTATAATAGTTGTCCTCTCCTTTCGGTTCGTGAACGTCTCTCTTCCCTACGTTTTGCTCTAAGGCACCCCTAATTGATTTGCGCATAAGTATTTGCACTTTGGGTTGCTTATTCCAGACTTTCGTCCCATTATTCGTTCACGCTAAGTCTCAGGACGATTTGGTGTGACATTCTTGCGCTCCATCTTATGACCTGGCTTCTGTCGTCATAGAGGCCTAGTCCCCTTTTTGTTCATTCTTTATTCCACCCAGGATCTTCCATGACATTGTCAATACTTCTCTCCTTATATCTGGCACAAGCACCAGACTGCAGAGCTTTTCTACTTTTATTTCAGGGCCTACTTACCAAGGACTTTTTCGCCTATCCCATCTCATACGCACCAACTTCGCACATATTTCTCGCTGAGTATAAAAGTTGGAAGGCCGGCTCGATTTGATATTCGCGCCGTAGTCGATCGCTGTGCCACTGGCTTTGACCTGTGGACCTCCTGCAATTAAGTCACCAGATCAATGCCCACTCCACCAGAGGCAAAGCTACGAATTTTTCCAATCCCAACGACGCTGAACGCGGTCAGATTCACCGCTTTGGATGGAGCTTATCGGTCATGCAGAACGTCTGAAACGATGTGCGGGGACAACCTGTGATCGTCAATGACGGTCAGTCACCTCAGGCACTGTAGTGACCATCTCCCTGTAAGGCACACCCGGATGATTATGTTAATTAGCCGTTCAACACTAGCTGTTCCTCCTGGCCCTGTTGTCCATGGTCTCATAATATGACTAAATGATCCTGGATCAAACACCCCTATCGTGATTGCTCAGTCCTCTGTACAGTCATCAACGATCACTCATACATTCCCAACAGTGCGAGGCGCTGCCAGATCCCCCGCTTTAGCCGGCTCATATCGGGCTCGCGGGCCGTCTACAACGACGTGCGAGAGCAATTAAGCGGCTGGATCACACTCTCTGTGTTCGCTTCATGAAGTGTTTTTCAGGTTGGTCTTCAAGCTCACGGTCAGCCCCACGTGCCAGCATCGATTGCGGATTGAAAATTTTAAATCGCCTCTGCCCACCGCATCCATTGCTGTCGGTCGCACATTGCATGCTTCTAACGTTTTCCCCGCCAGGGTACGCCCCCAACTCTTCTCCGAGTTTCTATAATCTTATCTCATATATCCTTGCAGGCAGTTGGATGCAACCGATAACATCGTGAACCACGTTGAACAATATTCCTAACTTTATCTTTACTTTAGACCTCCATGATATAAGGGAATGTGTCTCCAGCCATTTTCCGGGTTGCGATCATGAGGTTATAACAATTGAATTCTTCGTGCAACTGTATCACCACTAAAGTCCCCAAAACCGGAAATTTTCCAAGGCGCAAACTGGGTACTTCAACCGCTACCTTGCATAATAAGACCTGAAGTGAATCCGTCCTAAATTCTGGTCCTTAGATGTCGTCAGATGTGATGTGCTCCAACTTATTGTTCTCTCTGAACATCATTTCTCCCGAGATAGTCAAAGTCAGTGTAAGAAAGACCTATGGGCAAAAAAATGCGAATTAAATTTGAGAATCTGCAACTAGCCCAACAAAGGACCAACAGCCTCTCCAAATTCCCCGGTCTTAGCCACATCCACCCCAGCTACCAAGCAAAAAAGGGAACAAGCTGAAGAAGCCAGAACTGTAATCTCTCAACTAGCCGAATAAAATAGCCCACCTCTCTGGCCTTATTAAAACACAAAATCCATGCTGTACAACCAAAATACTATATTTGCTTCTATCAAAAGCATTTATATTGGCTCACAGTGGTTAATCGCTGGGGCATTCGATAATTTCTTCTCTACTACCTTCATAGCAGACCACAATAGTCCAACCTAGGATCTTACCTCCTTCGCTGCCGATACCTTGTCAACCGTAGTATTCTCAGCTAACGAGATCAGGAAGCTGCTGAATACCGCCCGGCCTCTGACCCGCCCTGGACCCGATGGTATCCCTCCGGCTCTGTTTTGTCTTGGCGGCCCGGACGTTGTGATGCTTTTGCTGTAATTATTTAACCTTTCCATGTCACAAGGCATTTTTCCGCACCAGTGGAAAACTTCCGCTATCACTCATCTCCGTAAGAAGGGTGCCTTACATGACCCTGCTAAGTACCGTCCCACAAAACCACACTCCCATTGTTTCTAGGATAATCGAAGTTGTAGTTATAGATGAGATTGTCAATTTTGTCCTCACCCGTGGGTTAATAAATAAAAACCAACACGGCTTCCTAACGTCTAGGTCGTGTTTGACCTGCCAACTTGATTTCCTTAGTCTAACTACAACGTCGGCTGACTCTAAAAAGGCATTTATCTTTAACTTTCTTGATATGACAAAAGCATTCGATCGCCTGCCTCATGCTCATTTGCTAACCAAGGCTAAATCTTACGGTGTAACGGACCCAATCTTATTTAGTTGTCATCCTGTCTTAGCATAAGATCGCAAGCAGTAAACATTGGGGGTTACCCCCCACCACCCCAGTCAGTCATGAGTGGTGTTATACAAGCCAGTATGTTAGCCCCAATTTTATTTCTTCTCTACACTCACGATATACCCATAGCAATACGACGCTGCACCGGGTTTCTATTCACCGATGACCTCAACGTAGTCAATTCCTTTGGACCCCATACAGTGACTTATACCTTCACTTAAATAGCTGACGAACTGAACGCTCTTGAAATATGGTGCCATAATTAGAACATGAGTTTCTTTGCTGTCCAGAGTGCAATTCTCGGGCGTAAAAGCTACATTCCTTCTGACTCCTTTATCTTAAACGGCTTGTACGTTACTTCTGCTCCGCTTGTACGAGAACTCTGACTACAGTACCCCTGCACTTTTATATTTAAATAGCAAGCCACCTACCAGGTGACCAAGCCCGGGAGAACGATAACCCCTATCTGCGGAACTTTTAGAATGTCTGACAGCCAGCTTCTGAACTTTAAATCTCACGCCGGACCGCGGTTTGAGTACTGCCCTCTGGTACACACCCACATGCGCAAATCTGATGGACTTGGGTTCGATAGAGTTCAGCGATCCTTCACCATGCAGTTACTTGGCTCATCATCTCCCTTGAATAAAAAAGGGGATGAGAACTACTGAAACTTGAGCCCCTGTGGAAACGACGCGTGAAACCGAGTCTTTACCTCCTGTTCTACCCCCTACAATCTACAGTGCCTACGTCAGTCACCGATCTGTGTTTCGCTCGAGATACACCCTATCCTCTTGGTGACTAAAACCATACTGCTAGAATTCCATGCCCCAGGATAAAATTTAGAGAGAGATTCTTCATCACCGTCTATTTCAGTATTTGGAACAGATTCCCTGAAGACATTCGGGCCTGCTAGACACTAGACCGATTCAAAATTTTCCTTACAAACATTCTAGATGTCACCAAAGTACCTAAAGTGACCCATACGTGCACCGCATTGAGACTAGCTCATTAGGGCAACCTAGATTTTTGGATAGGTAGAGAAAACATGACCCGGGCTGCATCCTTTGCAACGCCGATTTCACCTGTCCCATGTGTTTTCTCTACCACCAGCATACTGGTATCCCATATACTGGTTTACTTTACTGATACTGCTCCTGTTAGATTCTCCCCAATTTACGCGCTCTTACGTCTCTTAACTACGTCCATCAAACTTAATTCGCTTTACTCGGCCCAAGGTGGCCCCGTTTCCTTTCTTTATTTTGCCCTGGCATTGCAACCTTAAATTCAATCCCGGCGACTACCGTTCACCTCCAAATCGCCATCCTTATTCCCAGTATTCGTCGCCATTTTTGTGTTCCCGTTCACTCCCGATAGCTCATAGCCCCCATTCTTCCAAAATGGTATATGTCCAATTTATTGGACGTTTCTTCCACCGTTGACCGTTGATTCTCAGCCGGGAGCATCACGGACTGCGTCCTTCTATTCTTATGTTTACAGACACCGAGTGGTGCGCACCTCTCTTTTGATGTCTTGAAGCGATCTGGAGGTGATTCGTGCGAACTACCTGGACCACACTTCCGGCTGGAAACCTGATACCCACCCATCATTCCGTCACTCCCTCATTGACCCTGTTCTCCAGGATCCCTCGCCATCTAATCAATAAATACTAGGCTACTCCGTCTCTACGGCCAATTGGGTGTCCAAAGCAGGGTCAGATTCACCCGGCTGCGGGTTAAAAAAGGCAAACGAACAAAAAACACCGTTAACATATTCCAATTGCTGCAAGTATGCTGTCGTCTCCTTCTGCCAACATCGACTTTCCATCGTGCTCATTTCCAAATTCGCCATTACAAACTATTGATTTTACTCCGGTCAAACTTCGCCTTCTTTGTGCTTAACTATCGCATATTTAAGAAAACTCATCAGCACTCTTTACTCGTCGCTCACGGTCCACTTTCCCGCGGTTTCACGCTAAACTGTTCACCAGTAATATTGGCAAACGTAACCACCCCCCCCCCCCGAGACAAAACTCACCCCTTTTTCTTCTTTTACTGGTATATCCGAAAACTGAGGCGTTTATTGTTGCCATTCACTTCCGTACCACAATCTTCAAACGGTATTTATCACTGCAAAATATATCTCTTGAGATCCCCAATAACCGATGAGTCGGCAATCGTTAGCTTTCACTGTCAGTCCCACTGTTCACCCGCTCGGGGCTTTTGCTTTGCAATATCTTCATCTTGCTAGGTGTCACATCCCACATATGCACATCTGATGAGCACTTGTACCGCAGAGTTATGTTCTGTCGCCATCAGGTGGTCCACCTTTTATAAATAACGTCAATAGATAGTCTCCTACCTGTCAATTTATCATTTTTGCGAGCTACATGTCATCGTCACTGTTGTAGTTACACGTCGCACATCGATTTGTCGCCAGTTCCCACTTTCATGTTGATGTATCATATTCCTTTTCTCTGAAAGCAAACAATCCGCTTAACGTCCACATGTTTTCATCTGGCCAGTTCTTTCACTATCACTTCGGCAACAGCGGTCCAGGTGTGTAATCCTTTTGGTTCACCATACACTACGCCCATATTCAGCTGCCGAACTATGCAAACCTAATCATTGGTTGTTTCGCGTATTTCCTACCCAGCGCTCCATTCCGCTAGATCGTCTCAGACGTTTTCGATGCTTGATAAAATCTTTTCATTACTTGTAGTCTTTTGCTGGAAAACATCAGTACGCAGATACTTACCGGTCATTAAGTTGATCATCCCCCCTGCAAGCTGCCCTTCTTCCAGTCCCGTGGCTGCGAACCACAAGTCGATTTACCACCAGTTCCCATTTCATGTTCATGCATCATATTCCTTGCCCCTGAAAGAGAACAACCCGCCGAAAGTTCTTATGTTTTAATCAGGCCACAGCTTTCACCATCAATTTGGCAACACAGTCTAGTGCTTAGTCCGTAAGTTGTATAACCGGCTCAACAGATGCAATCAAGTAGCATTAACACTCTAACTTCCGCTAAGCCGTTAATCATAACCCCCAGCTGGAGCATTCTCCAGACTGCCGCATTTCTCCTCTATTTCGGAACTCAGTGGTTGCCTGGGTAGCCCGTCAACCAATTTGACGTTATCCCTTGATTACCTAACGGACTAAACGGTTTGATCGATCGGACTGGCCGTGGTTAAACCTACACTCACACATGACGACGCTTTATATGAAGCACCTTACATGGCTAACCGGTGATCACAATCCCATAACCAGGATTACAATTATTCATGATAGTCTCACTGGACCACCGGACGGATTCCTGACATCACCCAACAGCATCCATTTCCTGTACTCCACACGAATAGTTCAATTCATTCTGCGTGCAGAACTGGAGTCTGGCCCTCGCGGTTGCGTTCCGTACCCACTCTCCCTAGTTCGTCAGCCTGGCCCTTTTTGACTTCTGCCCTCATCTTGCACTACCTGCCATCAACGGCTACCAACGTCTTTATGAAACAAAATACCAAACACTTGGTTATTTATCCTTTTATCACGTATGCAAAAAATCTCACTTTTACACTCAACTTCCTCTGTTCCATCGGGTCTGGCCTCTCCCAGTCACCGCAGTCCTCCTATCTCTTCGCCACCTGTGCATAATTGCTTGGTTGCATCAGCAGCGTGTCACCAAGTGTTCCCTCGAAGGCCTGTTGAAACTCCCAGTTGTGTCCATCCACCATTCACGCTTCTTAAAAGCACACTGCACTCCTGGTGAGAGCTTCTGCCTCCATGTGGTTTTCTATATAATATCGGAATTACCTATACAGAAAGACCAATCTGGATATCCCATTCGACTCACTTGCATTTGTATCACAGGCAACCCCCACAATGAGTTATCCAATGGAGGGTCAATCTTCTCTATTTCCTGTAGGCATCTCCGACTGCATTTTGATAACACCTTGTTAACTCTATTTTTAATCTTCTTTTGGTAACACAACCAATTTCTCAGTACCGATTCCCCAAATATCCAGTTGGTGCCACACTGCGACTCCTTTTACACTTCCCGACTCTTCTTTGAATCTCTTTCACTCCACCGCTCTCTCCCTTTCTTCATCGACTGCACACCAAATTCCATAGATCGCCGTGATCCATTCTGGACTACCGGACTCGCCGTAGACAGTTATCGGCATCCATAAGGCAAGTTGTGTTTTATTCTTGCATCAATTCCCTGTTCATGTAGTGCTGTCCGACACCAGTTGCTTTGTGGGTTCTTGCAAACACTACACTTTTACCCTTCTTCAGCATCGCTTTTTCTGCATTCCCGCGTCCATCCGGCTAACCGCACCGTCCCCGTCCCGAATTCGAAACCGATTCACAATGGCCGCGCTAACCGTCCCCTCTTTGGCTCACTTAAACACCGTCCACGCTGATCGTTCTATTACTGCAATTGTGTGAACCGTATTCTTCAAAATAGTGGTTACCCTACATAAATGTGAATTGCTGTGTTCTCTGATCATGCCTTGTGTATGTGTCTTGATCACGATCATGAAATACACCATTGTTATTATTACCCTCAAATCTCCATTAAAGCAATCTATGAAGTGCTTACGTTGTGAAATATTCCGTTCGTATTCCGATAGTGTAGAACGTAAAGTGTCACACTGATTTACCACACACCGCAGTAGTGATTTACTATTTGGGTAGATCCAATGTCGTCGGAGAGAGTTACAATATTGTTTCGGATACTGATTTTGATGTAGACAATTCATTAGAAACTGAAGAACAGTGTTCGCCTCAGCGCGTCTTGCGGAGAAATTTAGGAACTGATTTAGTCCCTTCACCACATATGGGTCCACTGATTGTTTTATTGTCTGAAAAATACCCATTGCATCATATAGGAGCCCAAATCGGCGAAACAATTGTTTTTCAGTAATTCATTCTCAAGCCATTCACAGATTACATAGTAGACATTAGACAAACGATCATGAACATAGACATGGAGTAAACACCAATCATGGGCAGGGGTTTGTCAGTCAAGTTATCCTTATCATGTGATTGGTTTATCTAGCTGACGCCTCCTAGGTAACCGGACGGTAGATTCATGTGGCCTTGTTCAATCTTGGGCCAGGGGAGTTGGAGTGCCCGGACCAAACGCTTTTGGGCGCACAGGTCAGGGGTCAACTTCCCTATTCCGATTGCCTCGGCTATCGCTAGAGTGCGTAACTGAACACCTTTGCATTTGTTTGGGGGGACACGATAAAGAACTTTGAAAGCGGCTTCCGGATTCACCTGATGTCCAGTATCTACCAAATGCGCTAAGATTGCGCTATTTATTGATCCAGTTTGTCCTTGAGTCAACCAGCGTGGATGATGCTCCTTAATCCGAGTTGATAGCTGTCGTGCCGTTCGACCCACATAAGATCCGTCACAAACACATCTGAAAGAGTATACGACCATTGATGAGGTCAGCATCGGCAGTCTATCCTTGTTCTGAATCTGGATTAGAGGAGCACCTCGGAACACACACCGTAGTGTGGCGGCATTGAAAGTATTTCGAATTTCTCTCCCCAGTCGGCGGTTTAAGATTTCACTAACAATATCGCCTTTAAATGGCAAACTAATATAAAGATCTTTCTTCCTTACGGTTTCCACGGTGATTTTTGGCACTCTTTCGGTAAGATGTCTTTCGATAAACCGATCCGGGTAACTGTTCTCACGTAGGGTGTTTCTTATAAGCAATAATTCGTCATCTAAAGTCTCTACGGAACAAATTTTCCTCGCTCTGAAGGCCAGGCATTTTACCAAGTTTCGCTTCTGTTGCATACTAAAAAAACTGTTGAAATTGTGATACTGGCCGCTCCACGTTTGTTTTCGGTGCACATTTCGCTGGATCCGACCATCCCCCATTCTCGTGAGAGTCACATCGAGAAATGGTAGTTGATTGTTTATTTAGCGTTCAGTTGTAAAGCGTATTGCTTTGTGTGCCCCATTGAATAATGTTCGCACAAAATCAAGGTCACAATCAACGTCAGTCACGCAAAATATGTCATCCACATAACAATAGTAATGATCAAAGCTGTCAATTGTAGATTTCAGCTTGGTTTTTTCTAACTTCGCCAGGAATGCGTCGGCAAGAGATGGACCTAGTGGTGATCCCATAGCTACACCGTCCCATTGTCTGTACAAAGTTCCATGAAATAGGAACTGAACATTAAATGTGCATCGAAGCAAGAGCTCGCGCAAACCTTCTAGTGGTAAACCGACGTTCATATTATTCTCTTTTATGTAGTTCACCACGAAGTCGATGGTTTCTGGTAATGGTACATTCGTGGATAGAGACTCGACGTCAAGCGAAAACATTATTTTGTCACTCATATTGACATCTTTTATTCGCTCTATGAAATCAAATGTGTCGTTGAGACTGTGTATAGCCATATGTTTTTTGATTGGTTCCAGTAATTCAGATAACCATCGAGCGACATTATGGTAGGGTGAATTTGTCATTGATAGGATGGGGCGAATCGGTGTTCCAGGTTTGTGGATCTTGGGGAGTCCGTACAGCCTGGGGATTGTAGATCCCGTGGGTCTTAGCTGCTCGTACAATTGGTTTGAAACAAAACCAGCATCCCTCATGTGTGTTCAAAGTAGTTGTTATCTGGCGCTCAACCTGTTGAGTTGAGTCTGTCTCACCAGGACTAGTGCTGAATTTGGTTTCATCACTCAGAATTGCTGTGAGTTTTTCAATGTAGTCACATCTGTCCATCACCACTACTCCACTACCTTTGTCAGGTCTGCTCAGTAAGATATCTTTATTATTCAACAATTCCTCCACTGCATCTAAATGCTCTTTTTTGACTGGCCTTTGTAGTCTCGGGTTAATCTTCCGATATGAATGGCAAGTGTTCACTAGGGTTGACTTCAGTTCCTCTAACGCTTCATTAGATGTTGGCATCAACCCTTGAGTTTGAGAATATAGGGTTTCAAAATGCGCCTCGTAATCAAACTTGTCACGTTTTCGCGTAGGGATACAGAACTTAGGACCAAGTGATAAGACCTCGATCATATGATCACTCAAATGCAAGTTAGAGCAGTTATGCACATACCGATTGGGTTGATTAGGGAAAACACACTGAGGAGTCTTGGTCTCCATCCCTTTCGCCAATGCATTTTGTTTCTTTCTTGTTCGAGAATCCAGGATAGCTCCGGCGTAGTTAAGAAACAATAAGGGGCAACAGCCATCCCTATCAGTCTCGGGCCCAATAGGCCACGTGTAAAGAAAGGCGGGTCAAGGAGAAAAGGGGAGTTTACCCTACGGCGTAAATTTGTTCTCCCTCTCCTCAATAAAAAAGAAGAAATTCACTTCAGGCTGGGAAGGTCTTGGGCTAATGCTCTCTGCCCCCTTCATTACAGATGGATTTCTGATAACGGCCTAGACCCGACCCTGCATATGGGAAACCCCACGCTTTCGGGTTAACCTGCAGTTCCTTTTGTCTAGACCAGTGTGGGGTGACAGCACGCCGTTCGAGCTCTTCACGTATACTTGCCGACCCCGCCTTACTCAGCTTCAATCATTTTGGGTTCCCTGCAAAATCCTTAACCAGCTTGCTGATGTTAAATAAAGTAGTCGATACGCGGTCTGAATAGTTACATCATGCGACCTCTGCACTGACGACACCCCGGCATTGATACGCCTACGCCTAACAGCTATGGACAAAGCCTCGCTTGTATTGGTTGTCGGAACGAGGAACGCAATCATTGCACATTTATAATTTATTATCCACAAGTTTACTTTTTCTATCTCCCTCGAGCCCAAGCACTAATAATGTTGTCCAAAGTCAGCGATGATTTGTCTGCTACCATGCAGACTCAGTTACAAAACCAGAATTCATACTGACACTAATTCCATTAGTAAACTGTTGTTCCTTTAATGATAGGTGCTCACCTTCACTTAGTTCTCTTGTCTCGGGCTATAACCCAGTGGTCTCATCGCCTTTTTCTTGCACTCCTCCGTTACTCGAGTCCTACCATGCTGATTATCACCCTTTAATAACCAATACTCACCGATCACCGTATTTGCTCATGGTTTGTTAGCACATCATCCCACCTAGCTAGCTTATGTATCTGAATACGTTTTACCCCATGGAAAAAACAGCACATTCGCATCCACATAAGAAGGCCTTGCCTTAGCCCTGTGCGTTCCTTTTTCTTTTTATAATTTCTCCGCCCCCACTTACAGCCGGGTCAACAACCTGACTGCTGTCCTCTCTTTTCCCCTTTTCTGACCCCACCCTCCTCCACTGTTTTATTTTTGACCCTCAACTGAGCCCCTTTACTATTCTACCACCTATCAGCCTAACCATTTTGCACTCTGGCTAAGCATGCGCTTAATATTCCCATTATCAACTGGACGCCCTAAAAAAATACCAGCCTCCGCCCGTTAGTCCCTAGTAGATCGGCCAACTAGCCATCAAGTAGCATTAACACTCTAACTTCCGCTAAGCCGTTAATCATAACCCCCAGCTGGAGCATTCTCCAGACTGCCGCATTTCTCCTCTATTTCGGAACTCAGTGGTTGCCTGGGTAGCCCGTCAACCAATTTGACGTTATCCCTTGATTACCTAACGGACTAAACGGTTTGATCGATCGGACTGGCCGTGGTTAAACCTACACTCACACATGACGACGCTTTATATGAAGCACCTTACATGGCTAACCGGTGATCACAATCCCATAACCAGGATTACAATTATTCATGATAGTCTCACTGGACCACCGGAAGGATTCCTGACATCACCCAACAGCATCCATTTCCTGTACTCCACACGAATAGTTCAATTCATTCTGCGTGCAGAACTGGAGTCTGGCCCTCGCGGTTGCGTTCCGTACCCACTCTCCCTAGTTCGTCAGCCTGGCCCTTTTTGACTTCTGCCCTCATCTTGCACTACCTGCCATCAACGGCTACCAACGTCTTTATGAAACAAAATACCAAACACTTGGTTATTTATCCTTTTATCACGTATGCAAAAAATCTCACTTTTACACTCAACTTCCTCTGTTCCATCGGGTCTGGCCTCTCCCAGTCACCGCAGTCCTCCTATCTCTTCGCCACCTGTGCATAATTGCTTGGTTGCATCAGCAGCGTGTCACCAAGTGTTCCCTCGAAGGCCTGTTGAAACTCCCAGTTGTGTCCATCCACCATTCACGCTTCTTAAAAGCACACTGCACTCCTGGTGAGAGCTTCTGCCTCCATGTGGTTTTCTATATAATATCGGAATTACCTATACAGAAAGACCAATCTGGATATCCCATTCGACTCACTTGCATTTGTATCACAGGCAACCCCCACAATGAGTTATCCAATGGAGGGTCAATCTTCTCTATTTCCTGTAGGCATCTCCGACTGCATTTTGATAACACCTTGTTAACTCTATTTTTAATCTTCTTTTGGTAACACAACCAATTTCTCAGTACCGATTCCCCAAATATCCAGTTGGTGCCACACTGCGACTCCTTTTACACTTCCCGACTCTTCTTTGAATCTCTTTCACTCCACCGCTCTCTCCCTTTCTTCATCGACTGCACACCAAATTCCATAGATCGCCGTGATCCATTCTGGACTACCGGACTCGCCGTAGACAGTTATCGGCATCCATAAGGCAAGTTGTGTTTTATTCTTGCATCAATTCCCTGTTCATGTAGTGCTGTCCGACACCAGTTGCTTTGTGGGTTCTTGCAAACACTACACTTTTACCCTTCTTCAGCATCGCTTTTTCTGCATTCCCGCGTCCATCCGGCTAACCGCACCGTCCCCGTCCCGAATTCGAAACCGATTCACAATGGCCGCGCTAACCGTCCCCTCTTTGGCTCACTTAAACACCGTCCACGCTGATCGTTCTATTACTGCAATTGTGTGAACCGTATTCTTCAAAATAGTGGTTACCCTACATAAATGTGAATTGCTGTGTTCTCTGATCATGCCTTGTGTATGTGTCTTGATCACGATCATGAAATACACCATTGTTATTATTACCCTCAAATCTCCATTAAAGCAATCTATGAAGTGCTTACGTTGTGAAATATTCCGTTCGTATTCCGATAGTGTAGAACGTAAAGTGTCACACTGATTTACCACACACCGCAGTAGTGATTTACTATTTGGGTAGATCCAATGTCGTCGGAGAGAGTTACAATATTGTTTCGGATACTGATTTTGATGTAGACAATTCATTAGAAACTGAAGAACAGTGTTCGCCTCAGCGCGTCTTGCGGAGAAATTTAGGAACTGATTTAGTCCCTTCACCACATATGGGTCCACTGATTGTTTTATTGTCTGAAAAATACCCATTGCATCATATAGGAGCCCAAATCGGCGAAACAATTGTTTTTCAGTAATTCATTCTCAAGCCATTCACAGATTACATAGTAGACATTAGACAAACGATCATGAACATAGACATGGAGTAAACACCAATCATGGGCAGGGGTTTGTCAGTCAAGTTATCCTTATCATGTGATTGGTTTATCTAGCTGACGCCTCCTAGGTAACCGGACGGTAGATTCATGCGGCCTTGTTCAATCTTGGGCCAGGGGAGTTGGAGTGCCCGGACCAAACGCTTTTGGGCGCACAGGTCAGGGGTCAACTTCCCTATTCCGATTGCCTCGGCTATCGCTAGAGTGCGTAACTGAACACCTTTGCATTTGTTTGGGGGGACACGATAAAGAACTTTGAAAGCGGCTTCCGGATTCACCTGATGTCCAGTATCTACCAAATGCGCTAAGATTGCGCTATTTATTGATCCAGTTTGTCCTTGAGTCAACCAGCGTGGATGATGCTCCTTAATCCGAGTTGATAGCTGTCGTGCCGTTCGACCCACATAAGATCCGTCACAAACACATCTGAAAGAGTATACGACCATTGATGAGGTCAGCATCGGCAGTCTATCCTTGTTCTGAATCTGGATTAGAGGAGCACCTCGGAACACACACCGTAGTGTGGCGGCATTGAAAGTATTTCGAATTTCTCTCCCCAGTCGGCGGTTTAAGATTTCACTAACAATATCGCCTTTAAATGGCAAACTAATATAAAGATCTTTCTTCCTTACGGTTTCCACGGTGATTTTTGGCACTCTTTCGGTAAGATGTCTTTCGATAAACCGATCCGGGTAACTGTTCTCACGTAGGGTGTTTCTTATAAGCAATAATTCGTCATCTAAAGTCTCTACGGAACAAATTTTCCTCGCTCTGAAGGCCAGGCATTTTACCAAGTTTCGCTTCTGTTGCATACTAAAAAAACTGTTGAAATTGTGATACTGGCCGCTCCACGTTTGTTTTCGGTGCACATTTCGCTGGATCCGACCATCCCCCATTCTCGTGAGAGTCACATCGAGAAATGGTAGTTGATTGTTTATTTAGCGTTCAGTTGTAAAGCGTATTGCTTTGTGTGCCCCATTGAATAATGTTCGCACAAAATCAAGGTCACAATCAACGTCAGTCACGCAAAATATGTCATCCACATAACAATAGTAATGATCAAAGCTGTCAATTGTAGATTTCAGCTTGGTTTTTTCTAACTTCGCCAGGAATGCGTCGGCAAGAGATGGACCTAGTGGTGATCCCATAGCTACACCGTCCCATTGTCTGTACAAAGTTCCATGAAATAGGAACTGAACATTAAATGTGCATCGAAGCAAGAGCTCGCGCAAACCTTCTAGTGGTAAACCGACGTTCATATTATTCTCTTTTATGTAGTTCACCACGAAGTCGATGGTTTCTGGTAATGGTACATTCGTGGATAGAGACTCGACGTCAAGCGAAAACATTATTTTGTCACTCATATTGACATCTTTTATTCGCTCTATGAAATCAAATGTGTCGTTGAGACTGTGTATAGCCATATGTTTTTTGATTGGTTCCAGTAATTCAGATAACCATCGAGCGACATTATGGTAGGGTGAATTTGTCATTGATAGGATGGGGCGAATCGGTGTTCCAGGTTTGTGGATCTTGGGGAGTCCGTACAGCCTGGGGATTGTAGATCCCGTGGGTCTTAGCTGCTCGTACAATTGGTTTGAAACAAAACCAGCATCCCTCATGTGTGTTCAAAGTAGTTGTTATCTGGCGCTCAACCTGTTGAGTTGAGTCTGTCTCACCAGGACTAGTGCTGAATTTGGTTTCATCACTCAGAATTGCTGTGAGTTTTTCAATGTAGTCACATCTGTCCATCACCACTACTCCACTACCTTTGTCAGGTCTGCTCAGTAAGATATCTTTATTATTCAACAATTCCTCCACTGCCGTTGTCCGTACCCTTAAAAATGAGTTGACCAGCCTGAGGAGCTTGGTTATCAAATCCCTCCCGGAGTGTAACAGCCGGTCGTGGAAAATCCCCCTTTTTCCCTCGCGATTCAGTGTTTTTTCCCAACATCACTCATTTCCATAAACTATTGACTTGTCCTTACGAACTGGTTGTTTTTCTGGACCAATTGTTGTTTGTTCGCGCCCAGAGCGCCATTTTGGCACATCCTTGTTCAGGACCTGCGTGACGCACGTGCTGTCTGCTCACACGCTGCTATTCGGTTTCTCGTTGTTGAGTCTTTGTGATCGTATTATTGAGGTTTGTATATTGTTTATGTCATTGTTTATTTTAATAATCTAGTATCGTAGAATTATCACGGATAATCGCCTTCTGATTTCGGGATCCGTTGCGAATTTGGCTACGCATTGCTCAAACGTTCGTAACACGGAGTCCCAAGCAGCCGATCAAGTGTGTAGAGGTTCTGCGCAGCAAATTATTGGTACCGCCAAGATTCTGCAAGACACCGAGAATTGTTCTAAGCGTGTCATCCTTTGGGGTCGCTTTCGCAACTCGAATCACCCTCATGACACCCACGCCCAGGTGTTTAACCGCCTTAAGCTCCCTTTCCCACCAAAATTGGGTCCACTTGGTTGGTAATCGAACGCACCAACCGGGTACACGGCATTCTCATTGAAATGGGCTCCACAGAGGCAGCCAAACAAATTGTGTCCTCAGCCGCAAAGCTCAAGGAGGAAATTAAAGGGCTCAAGGGAGTAGTCATTAACAGGCCACTTTAAGTCTAAGCCAGCAATTCCACAAAAAGCCGATGCTAAGCTCAGAGTGCTGCCTGTCGTCCAGGCAACTCGCCTTGAGGATCAAGCTGTATTCCCACCATCCGTCGCTTCCCTACTCATTCCATCTCCCGTCGCGGAGAGTACTCCCAGTAGTAGGCCTAGTGTCACCAAACATCTGATGCCTACGGAATGTATCCCAAACCCCAACATAGCTAATACGACTATATCAACGGACAGGACTCGCCCATCATTGAGCCCATACATAAACCTGCAACCTGTTTCTGCTGAAGGCTACAGTCAGGAGGTTAACACACCAGGAAATATATCTGGTGCGGTCATGCAAAACAGACTCACCAACAAGAAAACCCAGAACAGGGCATCACGCAGTGCGCAGAAAGGCAAACCACAAAAAGCAGCCCACCTTTTCGGAGACAGAATGATGCAGACCGTCCGCCCGGTATGATACCCACCCAGGGGTTACTAGACGTCCAAACTTACCGGTCCCCCCAACAGTTTGCTTACTCTCTAGCCCCCCAATGTCCTCAGCCCTAGACTCCCTCAGGACCTCCTTTCCACCCCCAAATTCCCCTCTTTCCCACCACTCAAGCCTAAAATCATTTGCCTCTGGCGATTCTGCAACAACTCCTGAGCATGTGTCCAGGTGTTTTTACAGCAATTGCCTGAGTGTGTTGAATAATATCCCGGAGCTTCGGCAGCTTGCAGTGGATAAGGAGCCTCAGATCGTAGCCCTTGCAGAAACCTGGCTCGCCCCTGACATACTTGATGCCGAAATATCCATTCCGGGATACTTCACACTAAGGCAGAACTCCAGTAGAGGTCGTGCCGGCGGGGTCATCATATACTACGATAATTCGATCCCTCCTCCCACTATACTGTCAACCCCTACCTTTTCATGTATTGATTGTTTGTGGGTTGTATATACCCTCTCTAGGACAGACGTCCTACTGCTTGGTGCTGTCTATCGTCCTCCCGCATGCAATTCAACTAATAGCCTAGGTCTCATAGACTTATTAGGCTCCCTGAAAGGCTTCGCAAACTTCACCTTTCGTAAACCCTCCTGGATCTCGTACTCAAGTACTCGTGGGTGCAGAACGTACACGATTTTGATATCATCTGCGAACAGGAAGGGAACTCCCCGTTGGAAAATGGTAAATATGTCGGTAACGTACATTATGAACAGTAATAGGCCCAGTACACTACCTTGTATCACCCCACTGGTTACGGGACTGGATTCGGACAAATTCCCGCTTATACTTACAACCTGGTCTCGGGCTGTTAAATAGGATGCAAACTAAGCGAACTTCGGGTCCACAATTCCGTATGTTTTGATCTTCTGTAGTAACCGGACGTGGGATACTCTGTCAAAAGCCTTGGTCATGTCCACAAAGACCACGATTGCCGATTTACCAATATTGACAGCCTCTGTGACCAGATTGAGGAAACCGGTCATGCATGTCGCACATGATCTGTTTTTCAGAAAACCATGCTGACCAGCGTTGATTAGATTATTGTTAAGAAGGTGACGTGTCAGCCTTTCCTTGAACACTCTCCATGATTCTAGACACGACCGGGGTGTGGTTCACCGGCCGATATTTAACTGGATCTAGACGTGATCCTCTTTTGTGCATTGGTATGATAGTTGAAGTTTTCCATTGAGAAGGGAAAACACTGCACCTGAGTGACAAATTGAATATATTTGTCAGCAACATTGGAACATCTTCGCCACCTCGACTAAAAATGGCCGGTGGTAATGTATCCGGACCTGGCCTGCAGGATGGTCTTGTTTTTGAAACATGGACTGAAACCTCATCAGGGTAGAACACTACCGTCGAGAAAGTTACTGATGTCACCGGATCTAGAAAGGGGATGGATGTGGCGTCATCCGTCGTTAAAGAGGAGACAAAATAGGTGCTGAAAGCCTCCGTAATCAAAAAAGGGTCATGCAAGCATTTATTGTTATAGTTCAAATATGGGATGTCTTGGTTAGGCTGCTTGTTTCTGACCTTCATTAGCCTGGCCGGTGCTTCCACCTTGTTTGGGTGGCTTAAGGCATCTAGTTCCTGTTTCTTCTTAGAAGAATCCAAACGCAATTTAATCGCACGGGATATACGTATTATTTGAAGATACGACGAGAAGTCCCTCGTCTTAGTGAATCTTCGTTGGAGTTTGGCTAGGTTACCGTTAAGACGATCTAGAGAGTTCCGCTGTTTGCGTATGACAAGCCCCGAGGCTGGATTGATTTTGCCGAGGCAGTAGTGAAGATTAGTATACAGTTGGGCAGCCGCTATCTCTAGGTCATTAGATAAAAACGATTCGTCCCAGTTTAAGGAACGGATAAAAGAGGGTAGACTATTCCAGCAAGCTTTATGGTATTGCCTATCGGTGATCGGAAGGTGTGTTTCTGCTGACTTATCAGCGTGAGGCCAAGGTGCAGTAAAAACACAGGATACCACCTTGTGGTCACTACCGATGAAGCGACTTAAGATTTTGGTATCTAAATTCTTGATACCAATAGTGAAGATAAGGTCTAATGTATTTCTCCCTCGAGTGGGGGATAAAACATGCTGTACCCAATCACCCACATGGATACACGAAAAGAAATCATGGAGTTTTGGGGGTGATGTCATGGAGTGCCAGCATATTTCAGGCACGTTGAAATCACCAGCTAGAATTTTAGCAGTTACGGGGAGGTTAGAGACATAGTTAAATGCGTCTATTATTACTGTCAACTCGTGCCTGCCCTGGTTTGGAGGACGGTAGAGACATCCAACGAGAAGTAGTTTTTGATCTTCTTCGATAGTGAGCCAGACCGAGTCTGGAATGTTGTCTAGAATAGGATGATGGGACCTACTCGCCGTGAATATGTGTCTGGTGTAAATGATGCAGCCGCCTCCTCTTTGGTCAGATTTACTGTTGGCAGTGGCCTGATAACCGGGTATGGATACGTGGTTTAATGGGGTGTGATCCGTCATCCACGTCTCGGTAGCTAGTAAGATGTCATGGTGTAGGTCTAATGCAAGCTCTCTAAGCAGGGGCAGTTTTGGGAGGAGAGAGCGGACGTTAAGTAGTAAGAGCGACAAGGTGTTTTTGGATAGGTTCTCGGTAGATAGAGCCGTAATTTCATTGTGATTAGGTGATGAAGGATCGTCAAATAAGGCGTGGCTTACGATGGGCAGTCAAAGCTCGGCCCATTTTAACCGCGTTTCAGATGAAGAGTTTGTGCCTGTGACTAAATGCGCCGCTGGGCTTTCAAGCTGGGCGTAATTTGAAGAGCGGTTGGGGGGTTTTAACTGAAACGGCCGAATCCTGGAGGGGGTAAATGGGGCGCGGAAGGAGCTAGGGGGGATAGAGCTGGTAAGGACTTATGGACATTTGGTGCATTAGCCCGGGGCTTGATGCTATATGTGGATTGTGGTTGAGTGAGGGATAAGGACGAAAAAACAGGAGCGGTCCGGGAGCGGGGTGGAAGTTGAAGCTTGTGCCAAGGTTGCGGACTGCACTGAGGTAGTTCACTGAAGGAGGAAATGGGAGACTAGGAATATTCGACAGGAAGGGTTGAACCTGGTGGTGATATGGGTCTTGAGGGACCCCTGGAGAGGTAGAATCGAATACCCCGTTTCGAGAGGTATGGGGCACGGAAGCGAAGGCATGTTGGGCCAGTGGTGGGAAGAAAGGTCTGCCCGGCATCATATTTGGTATCGGGGCAACCTGTATTATCCGTGGGGGCATACGTGGTGGTGTTGAACATGGGTCGAGAGCCGGCCACTGGGTCTCTGGGAAGGCTTTATACTGAGTGGGATTGGGCGTGGGTCGGACCCTATTGTGCGTTTTCTGACAACTCGAGCGCAGCTCGAGTGGGCTGGATGCTTGTATCTTTGAGCTAGTGCCCTCTGTAGGCCTAGAGTCTGCACGGTTAGGTTCAGGTTTGTGGGTGGATCGGTGCGGTCGCCTCCTGGAGCCCACAGATATTTGACAACTGCTTTCCGGTTTTACTTCGGATTGCATGGTAGGAGGGCCCTGGCAGTGAGGCCCCACTCTATCGGTTTGTGAGTGATGATGGGCCGGAATGGGCCTCGCGCTTGCAAGTTTTGTTGGTCCGGAAAGGTTCGTGGAGGAATTTAGAGATCTAGTAAGGGCAAGAGGGACAGGTGGATGGGCCCAACCGGATGGAGTGGTGGGAGTAGAGGTAGCCTGCATCCTACGAACCCGCTTACTTGGTGGAGGTATGGCCGGTGATGGAGTAGCCCCCAATCCCCGATCCACCGTGCCGTTGTTGGGGGCAGGTGAGGTAGATACGCTGCGGGTGGGGGTCGAAGCTGCATCTATAAGTACCTGTCGTCCACTGGATGTTACCTGGGGGTCCGACAAGGGTGAGCTGTCAAGGTCGACCGGCACCTGAATTGGTGCGGAGCGTGCCGGGTTGAGGGAGGTGATCGCACGGCTGAGGCTAGCTTCGGCCGAGGGCCGGTTTGTGAGGTACTAGTGGGAGGTACTGCGGTAATGGCTGTTCTTGACGCCTCTCTTTGCAGAGGAGTCTTGTCTGCCATAATCCGGACCGATTTATAAGCTGTGTTCAGGGCAAGCGACGATTGCTTTTTGATAAATTCCCTTGCTATTTGATCGGAAGGGAATTGGAAAAGGATAGGACATGTGTGGCGTGGTGAACGTTTTTGTATTCTTGTGCACGTGCATGGATGGTGTTCCATGCCAGCTGCCCTGAGCAAGGTGGATTTCAGTTGTGATACTGAAGCCTTGTCCGGGAGATTGAAGGCTATCGCATTTTTGCTATTTGAGATGCGTTTAAAGATCTCTGTAGAAACAGAGTCAAGGAAGTCAGTAGCTGGTTTAAGCTGCTGTTGCATATAGCTTGCGGCGGGGTCCATCAGACACAGTAGCGGAGCAAGCTTGGCGATATTGTCATCCAGAATCGAGAGTCTTGTTGAGATATTCTCAACCTCTTGGTGAATACGAGCACTGAAGATAGTATTGTTCGCGAGGTCCACCAATGGTATAGAGCATTGTTTCAGTTGTGTCAGCGGTTTCTTAACTCTAATCTTGGGTCGAAGTTTTTGAGTAACAGGCATGATAAAAGTATTGGAAAAAATCTTTAGAATTCTCGTACGGTTTTGGGATGATTTGCTTCTAAATAACCAGCTAAGTTCCTGGAAACCTATATAACTAGCTATATACCCATGTCATCCCACCCTACGAAGCACCCGATGTATCTGGTTACTACACTTAACCACGTCACTATTCCCGTTGATGCAGTCGCACAACATTTCCGACGGCTCAACCAACATTGCTCCATGGGTCCTGACCCGATCCACCCCAGTATTCTCAAGGAAGCTGCGGACATTTTAGCTGCTTCTTATGCCTCGTTTTTTCAGCGATGTGTTGACAATGGAGTTTTCTACAGTAGCTGGAAAAAAGCAGTTATCGCACCCGTCTGTGAGAAGGGTAGTAGACATCTTGCTTCTAGTTACAGACCCATAAGCCTCACTAACATCACCAGCAAAATTTTAGAGGGAATTCTTAATAGTGAGGTTCTCTCCCATCTACATAGAAATAGGACCCTCTCCCAGTCCCATCGTGGGTCTCTTCCCGGCAGATCATGCATCACCAATATGCTTACTGTCATGGATGGTCTGACAAAAGCCTACGATGATGGCCAGCTCTCACACGCTGTATTCATCAATTTTGCTAAGGCCTTCTATAAGGTCCCCCATGACCATCTTCTTTATAATATTGATATATTGATATATTGGTATATTTCTCGGCCATGGTCGAGAAGCACGCGCCAATCCATGTTCATGGTGTAACGCGTTACTCAATAAGATGAAATATTCACAAATTCTAAGTGTGAAAGTCGAGAGTATCAGAGATGAAAAAACAAAGACAGCAACATTTTGAATGGATCATTCTGATAATGGTTTGCGCGGCAGTTTTGAACCAGTTTCGAATCCGGGGTAGGCAGTGGTGCGCGGTGGAGATATCGAGAAAATCGTTAACGCAGTGCTAAGGAGGCATTATGAACAAGAATGATGCAAGCCAAGGAAAGCAGAGGCCAACTCAGGTTCTGCAGATGGAGTAAATTTGAACAAGAGGAAAAGGGAGCAAAATCGACGCACCCGAAGAGGATAGCGATCCATGAAGACAATGCAGATTCTGAATGACGGATTTACCGGAGTTCGATAAACGGAATGAGTTTTGAAGCAGGGGACATGAGGCCAATTTCGTGAAAGTGAACTGGTGGATGTGGAAGAAACAGCAGTCCATAAAACGGTGAGTTTAGATTCAGGGCCAGTAACATGTACTATTCAGAAATAAGAAGGCACAACTGGAGGGTCTTCGAGAAGTGGAGAGTCAATTTCCGGCCGGCTACGGTTCGGAGGAAAGATAACCTGTGGTAACGGATAATAAGGTGGGAAAATCTCCGCATGGACTTCAGCGTTATTATGCTGTTTCACTGACAAATATATATGTATGTGTTGATGCATTTGCCTTCAGTGTTATTCAGCTTCATTTCTGGTAATGTACGGCTTCGAATGCGTAAGTTTCGTCTGGCAGGGCAACGTATGTGTCGGTCAATCAGCCGAGTGTGGCTGTATATTAGCGGCATGCGCGTGAACTGGAATTCGTGTTGGTTGCGTTAGAAAACGCTGAACGATCTGATAAGCAATTAGGGGTATCTTCTGTTGTGTGGTTTTATTTCGATCCCAGTTGCTATGGTAGGTTCCACTTGAGTCTCTGTCCGTACGAGTCAAAGCGGCTTCCTTGGTTAGCCAATTTGGCGACTGAGATAGTGGGAGACAACGAACCTGAAATAAAGGGAGATTGCAGTCTGGACATGGTTCCAGCTGTGGGTTATGATAATATGGGAAGACAATAAACAATGGATTGGTTAGGTCTATGTAAGTGGGGCATGGGTAAAATAGGCTCGCAATGTATTTGAGCTATACTGCTGCAGGCCGACGAAGTTGCGTACACTGGCTTGGTAACTGTGTATGCATTTCAAAGGATTTATGATTTGCCCGTGAGCACGGCATCGCTGGGTTACTAATAAAGGACCTAAAGCTTCACGGTTAAGAATGGTTAGTAATGATAATCCTCAATACCGTTTGCTTACGCAGAACGCAGTTTGACAATGAAGCGATAAGATAGGTTTGAAATAACAGACAGAGCGAGTAGGACTAACATACTGTTTGCGTGGCGCTACGCTGTTACTGTCTCTTTCGGTATAGTGGTTATTCTATCCTGAGTAGTTTCTGAGGATTCAAAGTAGAAGGAACTATTGGGGTGACAGTGGTGATACATTAGAGGTAATTGGTCACTTGCCTTGGAACACTGACGTGAGTTCATCTATGCTCTTCCTCGATAGTGCTATCGTACTGAGATTAGGCTCCAATGTGAGCAATGAAATCTGATGCGGATATGATTGCATGGTTACCGTGGTATCTTTTTCGTTGTTATCGTATTGCAAAGCAGGACTACACCGATGTGAGGACTGGTTTGGGGAACCGTGAAAGGTGGGTCCGAATTTTCGTCAGGGAAGCAAACTCTAACGGTCTGCATTCGGTGCTCATGGTAGGCGGCACAAGGACCAGCTTCAGGTAGGGAGGTAGCACGATAAACAACTACTGGCATCCAGCACGTGGCGCTCCAAGAATGATCCACACTTTTTTAGACGTTCTTATTTTATTTTTTTTTAATAGTTTTATCACAGTCAGGTATCTGGCTGTCGGAGAAGGCGGAGCTGCTTTTGGTGGGCAACCACAGCTCCCACGTCCGGCCGAAACATGGACCGCATGTAACAAGCCGCGTTGGGAATAGGTCAACCACACCAGTCAATCCGTAGCGACACTACAACCCGGAGACATGGGTCACACGTGACAAGGCTGGTGTGCCTGGGAGACAAAACAGTGGGGTATTTTCAACTCACTTTTTTGTGCCAATCTCTTACTTTTATTGTTCATGTCTTATTGGTGGTCAACTCTGTGCAGGGAGACCATCACGGCCAGGAATGTTTGCAGAAGTGCCGCGCTAACACTCGCCTTATCCGTGAAGTCAGAACACCCAGGCCGTTCACATGGGACAAAAAATGCAGGGGGAGGTAGGGTCAACCACAGCCTGCGATTATTCGATGGGGTTTATGTTCAACAAAAAGCCAGTCTGCACAAAGATGGGATACACCTTGCAGCAATAACAACGTGATTGGGCGGTACGATCCACAGATGGTTAGTAGTTTTTCTGGCTAAGTATCAAATGTTGTATAGGCCAATCGTGGAGGATGCTAGAGTTCTGTGATAGGGACAGAATTTGAGCTGTGAATGTCTAATGGTGACTACTGGATGGAGGTTGAGGAGTGTGGCAGGTGCTGCGTCTTGGGTTAGAGACAGAGGCAAAAACCTAATAATAATCAGCACCGGAAATGTTCAAAGACTATCTTTTATGCTTCCAGTGGTATTTCATATAATCAAATACGACTTCTGAAGCGCTGGCCTCAGTCATGAGAGTTATTATGTTTAGGCATTGTAAACTGGTAGGTTTACGCTTAGGTGATGGCAACTACGGCGTATGGTGTGGCACATCCTAGATTATCAAGGGTTCGGGTTAGTATCCAACGTTTTCCTCATAAGCTCTGTCAAAAGATATATAAGGATTCGTAAGAGCGATCAGTTTCTGGATGTCCAGAGCTACGTGTAGTCTAGACTTAAATATAATTAGGGAATCTACGGAACGGACATCAGCTAGGAGTTTATTCCACATAGTTGCATATTTCAAGAGGAAGAAGTTGATGGTAAAAATTGGGATTGTTTTGCCGTCCTAGATCGTGTGAATGAACCCCTGAGTTCCGTAATTGCTGCAGCGATGGGGCCAACCCTATGCGGGTCTAATTGAGCCTAGGTTGCTCAAATCGGTCATTCGATTTATCAGTACCCTATACCTACCTCAAAGGCCTGAGCCCTAGAAATATAGGGATTGTACATCCTAGTCAGCGTGTCCACTGTTAGGGCTATGCTTATTTCCTGTTTGAAAGCCACCGATGTCGGTGATAATGCCCGAACTCGTTGTGGTAGCTTATTCCACAATGAAGCGTACTTGTTAATGAAGAAGTTTGACCGAAGAGCAAGCTTCGGCAAAGGGACAGAAACCAAGAACTCGCACATATCTAGGGATGACTCACCCACAACTTTCGGCACGTATATCCGACCTCCGCTAGAGTACGGTAGTGAGATGGTGCGCTCCGGTCTCGTCCAAGACTGTGAGATCATAGAAAGAGTTCAGAGGGCCTCCACCAAAGCAGTAAGGAGTCTATCACACCTACCTTATCCCGTCCGCCTCTCACCCCTCAATCTCTATCCTCTTGACTTAAAACGCGTAAGAGGTGATCCGTTTTTGATGTTTCACTTTTTGAATAATGTCAACGAGATTGCTTCTTCTCCGTCTGTCCAGCCTCTTTTCTCCGTGGGATTTTCAAACCGAGGCCACGCACTTCACTAAGTATTAACGTTTTTAGCTATGGGGTATTACTCTGTGGAAAGCACCTCCCGACGATATTTTTCTCTCGCAGAACAAAACTATCTTCAAGAAAATGCTAGACCTCTACCTGGGTCTCTCTCAATAATTTCCTTTTCAAAAAAGCGAAATAGATGTCTTTTATCGCATATATGTTCATGAATGTCGCACCCATACTCCGCTTAAGGCACTGTCCACAGTGAGACACCGCATGATGTTATGCGTATTTTGTTTTCTGACAGAAGATCAAAGATTTCCTCGAGAACCGGGACAAACGGGCTCAATGCCTCGAAACCGTGTTGTGCTTAAAGACTTCAAGAACTACAGGCCGGTTAGCCTAATAGCCTCCTGTGTAAAGTCCTTGAGAAGATCATCCGTGCCCACGTCTGTCAGCACTTACTGGAGTACTCCATGCGAAGTCCGGCGCAGCATGGATTCCTGAAAATTAGATCTTGCCTCACCAATCTCCTGTGCTTCTTAGATGAAGTAACTCGACGACTGGACGAAGGTAAGCAAGTTGAGGAATGATACCTCGACTTTAGCAAGGCGTTCGACTCCGTTAATCATCGTCTTTTGCTATGCAAGATGGAGACTCGGTATAGGTGGGCCAGTATATAGGTGGCTAGAGGACTTCCTCTCCCGCAGGACGTTTTACGTTAAAGTGGGGGGGGGGGGGCAGGTGCTCCAGTTTGGTGAACGTCACCAGTGGTGTACCTCAGGGATCCGTCCTAGGCCCGGTCCTATTCTTGGTATTTAATAATGACCTAGCATCCACTCTTCAATCGCCCAGCTTTATTTTTTCGGATGATGCGAAGATTGTTGGATCTGGGGGTAGGGCGGACTTGGGCAGGGAAATGGGTACCGTCCTGGACTGGGCATACAAATGGGATTTACCTCTGAGAGGCGAAGAAAGCCATTAGTTGTCAAGGGCAAAAGAAAGTCCAACTGTCGCTCATGATCAAGGGCTGTTCACCGTAGAGGCAGCCAGTAGGGTTAAAGATCTGGGGCTCATCATGAACAGTGACTTCAAATGGTCGGAGCAGTGCAACGCTGCTGCGCATAAGGCTCGTGGGGAGCTCTTTAGACTGCGATCAGCTTTGTCTTGCCGGAAGCCGGAGGTATTCGTACCTATTTACATGGCTATAGTACGACCTCACTTAGAAGGTACCTTGCAGACTTGGTCACCCTTCTACAAAAAGGACACCGCCTGCCTCGAGAAAGTCCAACGTCTCGCCACGCGAATGGTTGAATGGCAGAGGGGTAAGACTTATGAGCAGAGACTCTGTGACCTGAATCTTTTCCCGTCGGAAAGGAGGAGACGTAGACGGGATCTCATAGAAAAAATAAAGGTAATGAAGGGATTTTCTGGCCTCAGACCAGATAGTCTATTCCAAGTGGCCGTAGACTCCAGAACAAGGGGACATGAAAAGAAGTCGATAAAAGCCCGATCTAGGTTGATGGCTAGATCGCACTTCTTCAGTAACAGGGTTGTGAACAGTTGGAACGGTCTGTCTGGTGGAATGGTAGATTTGCAGACCGTCCAATCCTTCAAAGGTGCCCTAGATCGCAAGTGGTCCCAGATATTTCCTCTTAGTGAGCCTTGAGTGTATCAGCTAGATGGATGACGGGTAGCACTGCGGTCCTTCTGGAGTATGTTTTAACATACTTTTTCCCTCATTGCATACAGTCTCAGTGAAGGCTCATGATGCGTAATGACTCTCGCGGTAGATGTGCGGTGAGGTTTTCCGTTTCGCTCTCACTTTTAGCGGGGATTCGACAGAATACACTCGGCAGTGGTGGGTGCATAACTGGTGTGCATACCGTCGAAGGAATTCTGGAGGCTCGATTGGCCGTGACCATTACCTGTCTTGTGCAGACTGAACTTAACTGAACTGAACTCTTTAAAAAAGCCCGGCAAACTCAAACTCGAGGTCGAGTGGCGACCGGGGAGAATGGCTGTAACCTTGGTCAAGTTACTTATATACTGCTTTGGGCCTGACTCAAACAAATATCCAACTAACATTAAACATACGATTCTCAATTTTTTCGCCACAGCAACAATCTGTTAAACCAGTTTCCCAAGGTATGCATCCAAAACGACACAATGACAACATTTAAGAGTGGGCCGTACATGACTAACGAATGCCGGGTTACTCTTACCAATTTGAAGTGAAAGATTGCTCCCACCTTATGTGAGTGAGTTGGTATGTACGATGTAATGGGATTTTACGCAAAGGCATTCAGTTTCCCGAGTTCTCTAGAACTGTGTGATTTTCTTCGACGAAGAACACTGTTATGTTTGTAAATCCTCCCTAAACTTGTTTGTGTTTATTGAATATTGTATGGGGAAATTGCAGTCTTTGGTCAACGTGCTACTCACATGTGACTGGTTTATTGGTGCAATAAATTACTGTGCTTACTTGTTGCGGCGGATTTTTCTCGAACGGCAGTTGGGCTCCAGTTGCGCGATACAGGAGTACGTTGATAATTCTGCCGAGTTTCGGGAAATTTGTCGGAAGGTTTATTCAAGTTTGGAAGCATCCATATCGGATTTCCGTGAGTTTCAGTACTCAACGGATTCCAGTTTATACGTGTACAAATCACGGACCAGTGAAGTTGCGAGGAAGAGAGGTGTCGTGCTTCCCCCTGGCATGAAATATTACTTTGTCAAATATCGGTGAGTCCACCGAAGAACAGTTGATTGTATTGAACGGAGGTAGTTTGTCTCGTTTTTTGTTAAATGATGCTCAATTGCAGATACCCTGGTCTGCGGTGCGAGGCTTTCGTCACAGTTCGTGCCGTCGGCTCTTCTTATCTGGCTACGCAATGGTGTCTTAAGCACAACCACAGGTTTCACCCTGGTGCAGAGGGTTTTTATGCTCGTAATCGTCGTCTGACGGACACGGAAGAACGCCATGTGTGCAGTTTGACGGAAAGTTTCCAGCACATTGGTTAACTGCGGGATTACACGAGGCGTCATTTTGGTCAATCATTGCGTTATGATGACTTCAGGTCCATTCGTAACAGGTTGCGCGGGAAGCCATCGGAAGAGGATACTGGACGTTTAGGTATTTTATTGGAGAAGCTTGGTTGGTCACAGGTGTTGTGTGAAGATAATGAAATAAGATTCGTTTTATTTGTTCCGAAAGCCGTAACAACGCTGATGGGTCGGTTTCGCGACTTGATGCTTGCGGATGCGACCCACCAACTGAACTACGGTGGATACGTTTTGTGGCACGTGATGGTGGTAGATGGGACCGGGCTTGGACATAGTATATTGTACACGCTGCTTCCTAATGAGAGCAGTGTTAGCTATCGCACAGCAGTAGAATATTTGGCTGAGACAATGCCACCGTCGAGAGGGTGTAAGACGGTAGTTGGTAATCGCAGTATTCCCCAGCATAACGCTCTCAGGGGTGTGTACCCGGAAGCACAGGTAGTGTTCTGTCTGTTTCATGTTTTAAAGGATATGCGTCAGCGTTGTTGGGACTTGTCGGGAATGTCCACTGCCGATAAACGCAGGATTTTCTAATGGATGCGTAATATGGTTTTCACGGGTAGTGTAAGGAATTTCCATAGGTTTATATGTGCCATCGAGGCGAGGTCAGCGGAAGCCGCGCGATACCTTAGACTTACTTGGATGCCATACAGAAGCAACTGGGCCGCGTGTTACATGCGGTACTACCTACTACGAACAAAGTAGAAGTAGGGAACAGGCACCTAAAGGATGGCTTGTCCCGTCGTTCATGCTTGTACTGCGTTTTCAGGAAACTCGTGCAACACGTAGATAGTCTTCGGGTTAGTCAGCGGCAACGAATAGCTGGTGAACAGATGGTGCCATACACCGCTGCAAGAACTAATCATTGAATGCGACCGCATTTGTGTCGAATGACTGCTTCTGCTCGTCACTGGTTTCTGCAGCACGTGCGTCGTAATAAGATGACAACTATTACCCTGAGGAAGGGTGCATACGTGGTTGGAAACTCTAGGGGACTAAAGCATTGGGTGTCCTTTGGGTTAGGATATCCACAATGCGACTGTTCATTCAGTCAGTGGGGTCTTTCCTGTATTTTTTCCGTGATTAATGGGTGCCCTGTTTCCCATTTCTTGCAGGCTCCGTCGATTGATGTTTCCGGGTCGTGCCGTCTCGTTTAGTGGATGTCGTTGTGCGTTCGTTGACATTTTCCCACCTTTTCTACATGCCTTGTACTCAGTTTTGGCACGTCCCTGCCCCTCTGTTAGGTAATTAGATCAAAAGCGCGGGGAGAGGACACCTCACATCTTTACTCGTGAGTATATATATATATATATATATATATATATATATATATATATATATATATATATATATATATAATGCGCGCATAGGAGCCACGGACTCCCAAATGAATGTTCCTAGCGTAATTGCCATACGGTAGGTAGTACCGCATGTAACACGCGGCCCAGTTGCTTCTGTATGGCATCCAAGTAAGTCTAAGGTATCGCGCGGCTTCCGCTGACCTCGCCTCGATGGCACATATAAACCTATGGAAATTCCTTACACTACCCGTGAAAACCATATTACGCATCCATTAGAAAATCCTGCGTTTATCGGCAGTGGACATTCCCGACAAGTCCCAACAACGCTGACGCATATCCTTTAAAACATGAAACAGACAGAACACTACCTGTGCTTCCGGGTACACACCCCTGAGAGCGTTATGCTGGGGAATACTGCGATTACCAACTACCGTCTTACACCCTCTCGACGGTGGCATTGTCTCAGCCAAATATTCTACTGCTGTGCGATAGCTAACACTGCTCTCATTAGGAAGCAGCGTGTACAATATACTATGTCCAAGCCCGGTCCCATCTACCACCATCACGTGCCACAAAACGTATCCACCGTAGTTCAGTTGGTGGGTCGCATCCGCAAGCATCAAGTCGCGAAACCGACCCATCAGCGTTGTTACGGCTTTCGGAACAAATAAAACGAATCTTATTTCATTATCTTCACACAACACCTGTGACCAACCAAGCTTCTCCAATAAAATACCTAAACGTCCAGTATCCTCTTCCGATGGCTTCCCGCGCAACCTGTTACGAATGGACCTGAAGTCATCATAACGCAATGATTGACCAAAATGACGCCTCGTGTAATCCCGCAGTTAACCAATGTGCTGGAAACTTTCCGTCAAACTGCACACATGGCGTTCTTCCGTGTCCGTCAGACGACGATTACGAGCATAAAAACCCTCTGCACCAGGGTGAAACCTGTGGTTGTGCTTAAGACACCATTGCGTAGCCAGATAAGAAGAGCCGACGGCACGAACTGTGACGAAAGCCTCGCACCGCAGACCAGGGTATCTGCAATTGAGCATCATTTAACAAAAAACGAGACAAACTACCTCCGTTCAATACAATCAACTGTTCTTCGGTGGACTCACCGATATTTGACAAAGTAATATTTCATGCCAGGGGGAAGCACGACACCTCTCTTCCTCGCAACTTCACTGGTCCGTGATTTGTACACGTATAAACTGGAATCCGTTGAGTACTGAAACTCACGGAAATCCGATATGGATGCTTCCAAACTTGAATAAACCTTCCGACAAATTTCCCGAAACTCGGCAGAATTATCAACGTACTCCTGTATCGCGCAACTGGAGCCCAACTGCCGTTCGAGAAAAATCCGCCGCAACAAGTAAGCACAGTAATTTATTGCACCAATAAACCAGTCACATGTGAGTAGCACGTTGACCAAGGACTGCAATTTCCCCATACAATATTCAATAAACACAAACAAGTTTAGGGAGGATTTACAAACATAACAGTGTTCTTCGTCGAAGAAAATCACACAGTTCTAGAGAACTCGGGAAACTGAATGCCTTTGCGTAAAATCCCATCACATCGTACAGACTGATGCACCCAAATCCAGGTAGGAATTATCCGTGCTTTTAGTTGAGTCCGAGTTGACCCGGTCGGAAATATTGGAATTGCACACAAATTGTGCAAAATGAGGACTGTACGACGGGATAATTAGGAAGGGTTTGCGGAGGTTTCTGTTTACCTCGAGGAAAAAGAAATTTTCAGGAGAAACGTAAACCAGTTATATCGCTTCGGGGTGTTTGAAATGGGTTAAAATTGGAAATCAGACGATGAAGAGCGAAATTTTGGATACAGATGAAGAAGAATCCGTAAAAGATTATATCTATAATGTTCGGTGACCGAATATAGGCTGAGTCAGTTTTACCCACAGTAAAAGGTTCATCTGTAGGGAGAGGTTGCCGAGGTGGTGGTGAGATAAGTGGCCGGATGGGAACAGGTAAACGTTGTGCAGATGGTTAATTTTTAGAAAATGGAATATAATGCGTAAACATGGAAATGGGAACTGGGCGACAGGTCAATGTTTGGTGCGTAGCCACAATGGCGGCGGAGACTCATGGCCTGCAGAAAAGAACATGGAGTAATTGGCAGGTAAAGTACTAACCATAGATATTCTTCATGAGAGATGGATCACGTGATGGCGACAAGCCAAAACACTGCGGTACAGGTTCCTCTGAGATATGCATACATGGAGAGGACATGACTCTTTGCTAGGCGAGGATATTGCAGTGCAACAGCCGTAAGTGAGCCAAGTATGGGACTGGTAAAGAGAGGAAACTGTCCCAAAATCACCGACTGTTCGGATTCTCTGGAGACAAATATTTAGCAGTGGAATATACTGTTTGGAGATTGTGGGACGGAGGTGCATGGCAACATTAAATGTCACCGTTTTCGAATATATCAGTAAAAGTGATGAAAAGGGGACTGTTTTACCTTGGGGAGTGGTTAAATTTGCTAATGGGACTGATGAGTAGTTTGGCACCGATCCTCGGAAAAAGGTCATGGACTATGAGCCGAGAATGATGACGGTCTTTTAATATGCAACTGATATGCGGTAAGGGAAGTAAATTTTGCCGGGCGTAAGATGCGGTAAGTTAAGACGGCGAAGATGAAAGCGAGGGCGATGGAAAGTCAATGATCTGGAGGAGATGGTGGCATACTTACAGCATTTCTGGCATACAAATGGTGTTTTCCCCGCAACCGGTACTGGTGGGTGGGGCTGACCATGCGCTGGACACTCAGCCTGAAAACCTTTTTTGGGGACAATAGGTGCAATCCGCCAACCTAGCTGCGCCCGCACATTGTTGCAGACGTCCTGCACGCCCAATGTGCTCCGGCCAAAGCAGTGGATCTGGCCGCTCCCCGCACCGGCGCGATTGGCACGAGTGATATTGGCGTGGCCACATAGCTGTAGAGACCGAGTAGTCCAGGAGCTTGCGATAAGGTTCTGAGGATCCTGGAGGGCGGGGTCAATGTGGGAGCGACAGGAAGACGGGCAGGTATCGAATTTTCAGCCGGAAGTGTGAGCCTGGTATTTTGCCATTCCAAGCCATCGAAGGGAAGATACACGTCAGTTGTCTGGAAAAATAAGAAAAGAAAAAGCAGTCTGAGACACTCCCAGCTGAGGACCATCAGTCAAAGGTAAAAGGAAACATCTAGCATTTAGAAACTGGAACCAATTTTGAAAGAATGCGGGCTACGAGCGGTTGAAAGAGGACGGGTATGCAAAAATAGAGAAAACTATGAAGAAGGATAGAGATCATTTGGTAGTGAATTGTGGTCGCCTGAATGGGATTCTTGATTGAAATACCAGGGCTAACTAAGAGAAAGGGAATGAGCTCAGTTTGGACCGAGTAAAGTGAATTTAGTGTGATGTAGATAAGGGGTAACAATTTGGGCTCTGTTTCCTCCAACGGATAACCTGGTACATGGGATGGGCAAGAAGAAAGCTATAGGTCTGGAGGTATAGTTGCCATATTGAGTGAATGTCGTTTAGGTGGAAGAATACTGCAGGAGACGATGGAATAAACAAACCTGAATGACGGTCGAGTAGTAGGCTGAATACTGTCATGCTGGAGCTGGGACACGTAAGACGGAAACACTTTACGGCGAAACTTTGGAAAGGTAAGGGCTACAAGATTCAGAGATGAGGCTAAGACTGGACTTAGGGTAACCACTCTGTCGAATAACAAACGAAATTCCGCGTAAAACGTGGAACAAAATTAACGGTAGGAAAGTGTGTTGGGAACTGAGTGAGTGGTGACATAGCTGTAGGCTGAATTCAGTCAATGAGCCGCCCCAAGTAAAAGAACAGGGACTGAATTTCCTTCCCATGTTTTCCGAGGAAGTGGGTAAAGCCATAAGGTGGGTTTTACCGTGGAGTAGAGATCGAGTGAGTAGGAGGACATAAAGGATCATAGAGTTATTGACCCTGCTAGTGCCAGGGTACAAGGGACAAAAAGTTGATGATGCTCTGAAGGAGTGAAACTTTTAAGTTTCAGTAACTGGGTAGGGATGTAACCAGGAAAAGATGGAATAAATGATTTTAGATGATAATCGACAAGTAAGCTGGTTATGACCATGCTGGGCCTATGACACGTAAGACGGAAAAATTGAACGATGAGATTTCGGAGAGGTAATAGCTTCGTAATTCAGAGATGAGGTTGAGACACGACCTAGAGCGACCACTCTGTAGAATAAACAACAAGATTTTGAGTGAAGAACGTAGAACCAAAGAACAGCAAAAGTGATGTCATAACTGGAGGCTGGGTTCCATCGATGGGGCGCTTCAGTTAAAAGACTTGAGACTGAGTTTCCTTCTTTGGCGAGCCCAGCATGTGGGACGGGCTAGAAGGAAGCTCTAGGCCTAAGAGTATAGTTGCCATTTTGAGTGGGCGTTATCTTGGTTTAAGAGTTGACTCGGTCATACAGAAGGTTGCACACGAGAGATAAATAAGACTTGGGTGATATACGGCCGAGGGATCCACGGCAAATTGTGGGATGTGTGGGTCTCCTGGCCCGTAACTCAGAACAGCGTGTCGGTAACCCAAACCAACTTCGTACGCTCGCTCCTCCGAAGTGTACGGACCATTGTTGGATACGAGTGTCATTACATCGAGCAATTTGTTTACTTCCTCTTTAAATCTCGGTAGGTGGCTTATACCACGGACATTTGGTGGAAGCTTATTCCACATTTGTGAATACTTAGCAATACAAGCAAAACGGAGCCAGGCGGACCATCAGGGATGGGTGACATGATGGGGGCTTCTCGCTTAGGAAAGTTGTTGATGTCAATATGGCCGCCACAAGAGCCTCTGATTAACATCTCCCAAGCTCATTAGTCCGATTCAATCCTTGTAATTCCTCTGGCGTTCACATTTTTATTGTACACCGCCGAGAAAAACTATTCCCTATACTTGGGGTCCCCAAACCTCACTGGGTTAGGCCGCTCTAGCGCTAGTCCTTGGTATTAGTCCTCCGCTTCCCCTGGAGTATTGCCTTCTTCATGAGGACATTAGTGGTACTCGGATGTGTCTTTGAAAATCCCCAACCCCTCGTCTTGGACGCTCATTTCTGTGTTGTGTCTACAAAAGGGTCTTCTTGGACCCTCTTTAATTGCCCTTCCATTTTGAACCCACATGATATCTATATTCACTGGATTGCCTCAACTTCACTTATCAGGGATGCGTCTTGAGCTCGCACTTGTTCCGTTGCAGCGGACTGAGATCGAATAGTGTTAGATACGCTTAACGCTTTCAGCTTGTTCAGACTTCGAAGGGCTCTACATGGCTCGGTATCCTGTACACTTTGCTCTAAAGCTCTGCTTCATATGGCGGATGACTAGTATTTTAGCTTAAGGAACGAGGTATTCCTTTTGATGCCCATAAATGCAACAACAGTAGCTAATGGACTGCCTCAGAGGTTGCGATAATTTTATCTTGGCCATTTGCTAATGCAGCTCCGGATCTGACGTTGGACACGTTGGAGGTTGTTCACCCTTTAGTAGCTCCTCGAACATACCCAGTGTGAGCTTCTTTCGAGGGAAACTTGGCCAAATGCGAAATCCGAACCCAAAGAGGAGCCATTAGTGGTTTCCGCAATACTGGACTGTGATATAATATAATATAATGTACTAATGGCTTACTTCGGCAAAGCCCGAAGTATGCTTGGTCTTGGATGCTCAAGTGAGCATATGCAGTACAAAAGAGTGGAGATTTTCGCGGTCGCCTGAAGAAATGCCCGGCAAAACCTAATCAGAGGGTCTGATGGTCACATTCTGTAATAAAGAAAATATATTTGAATGTCAAGATGTGTGATCAAAAATAGCACGGAGGGAAGAAAGATGCCCAGAAATCCGTATAGAATATATATATATATATATATATATATATATATATATATATATATATATATATATATGAATTCGTGAAGGAGAGTAGGTTAACAGAAAAAGCTTTCCCAGAAATCACTGACAAAAAATTGGAAACATCATTGGTGATGACGTTTACCCACTTGAACCAATAGTTTTAATGAACCGTGAGAAAACAAAAATGATATTCTTAAGGGGTTGCACGGAGTTCTTCGGGGCAAAGAAATGCGCACATGAAACGGAAAGTTCGAGCAATCCTAACATGAATGCTTTATATCTAGCGAAAGGTTGCGGAAAAAAGCTCATAGTGAGGTGTGGAGTAGATGCTTGGCCACGAAATTTTGTGGAGCACATTGACGAATGTTGACAAGTGAGCTAAATAGGGTTCAAGTAAAGGGTAGGTTTAGGTTAATAACAATAATAATAATATTAGTATATCTCGGTTGGGCCCGACGCACGCTGCAGTGCATGTTCGAATGGTACAATTGATGACAGAATCAGGGTTTACAATAGGATAAAATAAGTGCACATGGAGGATTATAGGAGAACATTGAAATGGACTGAAGTGATTATCATGTCCGGCAAGCTGGAAACTTAGGGTCTTGTGGTCGGTTTGGCTATCTTTGGATGAGGTCGGTTGAAAGACAGAAGTGAATATATGAATAGTACCGGAAATAAACACGACAGCCTTAGTGGCTAGGCTGAGGAAACCAAACTGACATGTGGTGCTTGATCGCGATTTGAGAAACCCGTGCTGCCCATCGCTAAGAGGGTTTAGAACGAGAAGGTGGTTAGTAATGCCATCTTTGAAAATCGTTTCCTTTATTCTGGAAACGATAGGGGTGTGAATAATGGGATGCTAATTAGCGAGTTCGTGGATAGATTCTTTTGTGTCGTGGAATGATGACTGAACGCTTCCAGTTCGACGATACCAAACTGGATTTGAGTGAAAAAGTATATAGGTTTAGTAACAGAAATGAAAGTTCGGGTCCACCGTTAATGGTTGCAGCTGGGAGTAACTCATCTGGTCCAGGCTGCGCATATGCTCTAGAGCGTGAAACGAGCCTGGAAATAATATTATATTCAAATGTTGGGGTAGATAGGGAAGAGCCGGTAATAGCAGGAGGATTTGGAGGCTATGTCTGAGTCGCGGCCATGGAATTGGTGAAGTAAAGGTTAAAGGCCTCAGCGATATCATAAGGGGAGGTGGCCGAAGTTTCATTCGGTAACACAACGTACTGAATGGTTGTTTTTTCTGACGAATTCCTGGATTTATGTAGGAGTGAGAGTTTCAGTGCTTTATTGGGATGCTTTAGAGCTTTGGCTTCTTCATTGTGGAGCCGGTCTTACTTCGGATCCCGGATAATATCGTTAGGGCGTGTTAGTCTCATGGGAGGGGAGAAACCTTAGTTTTGGGGGTAAAGTCTTTGCATCTTAAGGTACTTTTGTTGGAAGGAGGCAAGCTTGGATTTCCTAAGGGAGGATTTTGGGGCTATTGGACTTAGCTTCAAGAGGCAGTTTATCATGTTAAGGTGAAAGTGATCAACCGCCTGTTGGGGGGTCAGCCGTTGGAAAAACTGCTCCAGTCTTGTTTACGGATGAAATTGGGCATATTGTTCCAATTTGAACCGAGAGAATTGTTGACTGGGGTCAGATAGCCTGATGGATAAGGATGGGATGGAAAATTACCTGCTACTATCTCATAGTCGCTACCCGAAAATTTATGCAGAATGGAAACCGAAAATTTGGAAACGCTGTGAGTGAATATAAGATCTAGGATGTTGGCGTTTCTAGTAGGGGTTTTAACGTGTAGCACCCAGCCCCCAATGTGAGTATGTGAGACAAAGTCTATTAAGTTGGGAGGTGCTGTGAAGTTCGTCCAGGATATTTTAGGCCAGTTGAAATCACCAGCTATGATTTTTGCTGCCGAAGGTAGTAGTGAAAGGTAATCAAGGGCTTCAGATAAAGGGGGTAATTCTGTAGTGGTAGTAGTTGTTGTTGTTGTAGAGGAAGGCGGGCGATAGACAACCAATGTCAGTGACTATAGTTGGAAACTGAGTTGTGAGCCATAGAGAATCCGGAATTGAGTCGATGGTGGCATGTCTAATGGGGGTTACTGAAAAGGCGTGCTGTACGTACACTAGGCACCCAACTCCGAGTCCATCAATCCTATTTACTCTAAAAACCTTGTACCCCTCAGGCGGAATTCCGCTTGTGGGAGTGTTCAGTGAGCCAGGTTTCAGTAATAAGGATGATATCAGGACCTGACGTTATGACAATGTTTTCAGTAATGAAGCTTATTTAGGATGGACCATGGGTTAAATAAGATACAGGATAACCCATTCATATGGATGCGAGTATCGGGGCTAAAAATGTGGGGGAATTATTGGATGGAGAAAGTGCACGGGGAGGGGCTTGAGTTAGAGCTATCACCGAAGAAGAAGAAAAGTAAGCGTTGGACACCTCCACGACGGCCTCAGGAGATTCAGCCGCGGACGACTCGGAAGTTATTAATCTCGGGATATTACGAGGTGAACGAGAAGACCTTTGACTGAGTAGTCTTGCTACTTTTCCTGATTCTTTGGGATCGTTCGATGCTTCAGTGTGATGACAGAATATGGGGTTATGGAATATATTGGCTTTCCCACATGGCAACCTTTGTAGTGGTTGGTGTTGTGTGGTAACAGCAGGTCTCAGAAGGTAGGAACTAGAAGAGTGTGGGGTGGTTCCGCCGCTTGTCGATGCGGCTTACTCGGGTGGGGAATTATAGGAATCGGCTGATGGTAGAGGGGGTATATGAAGGTTATTTTGGAAGAAGGTAGTGGGAGTACGCAGTGTTGCATAGTTGTCCTGAGGAGTTCGGTGTGCTATCAAAGGTGCAAACGACTGGCAAGGTGCTGGTATTGGAAAGTGGTTCACTATGGCTAGAAGAAAGGAGTGATTGTGGGATTGTATGCCACAGGGTGGTGGGAGTTTACACGGAGGTGGTTTGTGTGTATTCTGTGGGTAAAAGGACTGTCGTGGGTTGGACAATGGTGGGGCAAAACGATAATTTAGGTACGGTAATGGAATTAACGTTGTGAACGGAGAGGGCAAGGAAAGGTTAGGAAATGACGAGTTAGGCAGATGCATCGTTGAATAATAGCTGTGAGGTGAGTTGCGGGTATCGTCCGTATAAAATCGTGTGCAGCTGGGACTTCGCTGGGAGAAAATACGGTTTGGAAAACTATCTGTCTTGAAAACAGAAATAGTAGGCCCTGGCATGAGTGACATCCTACTAGGATATCTGTTCGCTTGTTGTTTTTGCATGACCATCGGAGTTTGGTCTGGCGATATAAGGCGGTTGCTGTATACTGAACTAGAATTTGAGGTCTTCAGTAGGGATGGATGGCGGGATGCGAAATTCTGGATTCGTGGCCATGGGTTCCCGTTGGTACCGACACTCTGCATTGGGGGCTGTGTACTAATCGTTACCAACTTTCGCAACGACGGGGTTGTGTCCTGATGGACGCCAATTCTTAACGGTTTGTTTGCAGGAGTATGCCGTCAGCCCTCAGGGATGTTGCAAAATACTGCTGCCGGTCAGGCAGTGTCGGCAAAAACGCTATTTCGCATTTGCAACTGGTGAATGTGATTAAAGGCAAGTTTTAATTTTCTATATGACTCATGTCACATCAAACGCCATCTTTAACAGTCAGCGGCTCAAAGATACTTCCGATGGTGACGTGCAGAAGCATGTGCAACATTGGTTTGACAATGCCAGGGACCGCGGAGTTTCGATCAGAAAACGCAGGTACATTTTTTAGACCGTTGGACTTAAAGCATAAATATTTTTCGGACCAACTAACTACTATTTTCATAGTAAAAACCTTAAGTGCTTGCGCGTAATAAATTATTTATTTGCCTCTTTTTCTTAATGTTGCAGATGTAAATCGAGGTCTTCTGGAAGAAAACAACAACCGGAAAATCGGAAGGATTAAATTGTTCCCTTTTTTAAATTTTAATAATACAATTTTATTTGAGCTACTCACTAGGTTGTTTTCTTTGTACCAAGTGGCTATTGCCACTTAAGTGGTGGAAACTGGGAAGCAGAGATCGTTCTCACGAGGTTCGCTATAGTTTGTCCTGAAATACTGCGAGAAACTAGGGGAGCGTTTTGATTCGATCTGAAATTTGGTTTACCCCAACTGGGAACCCATTGGGGCACGGTCGGGATACGTAACGAATCCCGATCAAAACCCAATATTTGGGCGAGGTCGTCCCAATCAAAACCCAACGTATCCCAACCTAATCCCAATTGGGATTGCTACATGGGTATAGCCGTTTTTGATGCACAGAGCGAAAATGTCCGGCAGGACTTGGTGGATTTGAACCCAGGGCATCTGTAACATTATTGGCGAGTCTAGAGTGCTTGAAGACTGGTGGATTGTGACGTACAATTTGGAACAATTAATTGTTCCAAATTGCACGATATATATATATATATATATATATATATATATATATATATATATATATGGCAGTTCGTTATCCACCACCCTTAAATGTTGTCATTTTGCCGTTATGGATACATACCTTGGGAAACCGCTTTAACGGAATGTTGTTTTCGCGTAGAAAATGAGAATGGTATGTATAATGTTACTCGCATTTTTGTTTGAGTCAGGCCCGGAGCAGTATATAAGTAACTGTGATCAAGGTTACAGCCATTCTTCCTGGCTTGTTGTCATGGCTGCCCACACTGGTTCTGCCGCGATGGTCGATGATACGGAGCTTTTCTGTCGGACTGTTCGGGCAACCTACAAGTGTTTCAAAGCGTTTGAGGAGGATTTTCTACTATTCCAAAGGAATAGTTTGACATCCTTCTATATTTATGCAAGTGTTAGTGCGGAGAATTGGGTTCGCACCCACCCTGCCGCATTACCGAAGTCCTTTCCGTATTATCGAGTCAAATATTGCTGTGTGCACAACAGACGCCCTCAGCGGTCCGCCACGAGGTAAGTATTGTTGTTGAATTGCTAATTGACATTTCAGATACAAGAACATTCATTGTCCGGCGTTTATCATGGTTCGGGCTGTCGGAACCCAGTACAAGGTTGTGTCTCACTGCTTGAGACATAATCATAGGTTTCACTTGCTTAACGACCAGTTGTACGTTAGTAATAGACGTCTGACTCCTGATCAGGAGTCTCACATCAGCGAGTTGATGAAGACGTTTCACAACTCGCAGGAAATTTGTTCCTATGCTCGTGATAGGTATAACAGATTGTTTACCGTTGCTGACCTGCAGTCCATCAGGAACAAGGCTGCGAACTTGGACAGCCGAACAGATGCGCTGCAGGTGAAGCAGTTAGTTAGTGGCAGGGGTTTCCTGCGACTTGTTTACCGGGAATCATTAGTGAGGTACGCATTTTTTATTCCACGAACGGTTGTTCCGTTGGTGGATAAGTTTAGCGAAGTTTTGTTGGCTGATGCGACGCATCAGCTAAATTGTGGAGGCTACATTTTGTGGCACGCAATGATTATAGACGAAAGCGGGTTAGGTAGGTCCATTTTTTGTGCAATTCTCCCTAACGAGAGTTGCCTAAGTTATCAGCGTGCCATCAGGGAAATGAGAGAACGCCTACCCAGTTCTCTAAATGCCAAGACGATAATCATAGATAGGAGTGTACGCGCGGTCTGCCGTTGAGCAGCACGTTCGTACACATGTGATCACAGCAGTTGCTGCTGGGGACGGTTTCTGGGTTATTCACTGCAGTCGGTCGCACACAGCTAGGGTTAAAATGGGTGCAAACCCGCAGTGTTCGTGTAGCTTCAACAAACAGTGGCTACTCGTCTGCGTGCATATCCTGAAGGTATGCGAATTGAACAAGTACGACACCCACAGGCTACCTGCGGGTCGTTGCGCTCTGCCGGATGAAGGCACATGGGAAAGCGTATCGTCTCCGGCAATGGAGCCAGAAATGATTCACAAAGCACCCGTTTTAAGCCCTAGTAAGAAATTATCGTTGTGCGACGACGTTTCGAAGGATACTGCAACTGCTTTAAGCAGTGTGGGGTACAGCAAGTTCATGCAGCTTTTGCCGCAATTAAGAAATCTTGCTGCCTTAATTGGTTCCGGTAGGGATATTGACATTCATTGCTACGATAGATCTTCCGGAACCACTGTCGATTTGTCAAATGCCAACATACAGTCCCAGTATGTAGGCAAACGCGTCGCTGAACGCAAGATGATGCGTGCAACCCAAATTTCACAACCTGTCCCCAGCTCGTCAAACACATTGATGAAGCCTCCGTCTTCAAAACGGAAGGCTGCCATTAGTATTAGGAACACCGATGAGAGGGACATAGAAATTATAGAGGACAAAATGCAACTGGTACGGTTCCGCAGATTCCGAACAATGACGTCAGCCGCGTATAAGAACAAAGAAAAAAGAAGACGTCTCGAAGTGGTGGATTCACCCGTCAGAGAGGACGTCTGCAGTGTATGCCGCATGGAGGATCCATCAACAGATCTAGACGAGAACACAAACTGGGTCCAATGCTGTGCGTGCAGCCGATGGACGCACTATCAGTGCGCAAACTATGACAACCAGGAGGATTATGTTTGCGTCCATTGTTTATCAAAATGGAGGTACGTTTCGCTGCGAAGAACCCCAACGTACGACAGCGACATTCGTAATTAACTGCTACTAACGACAAACTTTTTCTTCCATTTCAGATGACGTACGTTAACAACGAAGACGGAATACGGACACCTAGGTGAGGGTCGACTAGGAGATCGCTAAGTCCCGTGTACATGGTTCTCCTCCACCGGCGGCACGGGTGGATGGTGACATCGCTACATGGTTCCCTAGATGACCGGTGCCACCTGAAATTCGTTTGGCCAAGGGTGGCCGGCGCACGGTACGCCCTCATTTAGATCGAAGGGTCTCCAAAGTTGTTCTCTTCTAGGGGGAGGATGGCCCAGGAGATCTGGAGATGTCACGGCTTGCTTGTGTAAAATCATATTAAAATATAGATTTCCCTGTACATAGGCTTAGGCTGTCCGTATGACGTGCGATGCAACAAGTGAATGCTGCGATGGCATTGTAATATCACGTCTGTTTACTTTTTTATCCGATTCCGTTAACACGTTCTTGACGTATGCATTTATGATCATATATATCAGTTCATTTTTTTTACATGGGTCCTTTCACATAAGTTTCTTATCTTTATTTTATTATCATACCACATTCGTGATCTATGTTATACAACAGGCATTTTAATATCACGTCTGTTTACTTTTTTATCCGTTTCCGTTAAAAGTGTCAGGACATTCGTACGTTCATTTTCATGTATGATTGACGATGTCCGATGTAAAGGTCCACCAGCTGATCCCGACAACGGTGTCCAAAATAGCTTGTAATTCTTTTTGTTAGAATAAATATTAATTAAACTACCACAACGTCTTTTCCTTGACTTATGGCTAACGTCGGAACTTACGGCTTGTTGCCCGTTCCATAGGCCAACTTAGACAGGGGTGGGATTACGTTAGTCGTCAACTGATTCCGTGTACTGCGTATAATAGTCATGAGTTCCCATGTGGAAATGTAAGAAGATGAACGTCCTCAGGTAGCTTCCATAGTCCTGCGCGCAAGCGTTCGCAGTTAACGAGAAACGGCATGTATAATAACAGGGAACATAGTATTTCAGCGAACCACGGGAATTAGTGATAATAACGGGTGTGCGTTCATTTACGCCTTCATTAGGAAAGGCATCAGTTAGGACCATTTTTTATTGTAGGTCCTACAGTCAGCCTAAAGCGATTTTCCTAATCATTTTCCTATCAACGGTACTAATGCATTTCCAAAACAGCCAAAGCAGCACTGCTCAATTGGGCTACGGTAGGGCAAACGGTGGGATTGCCCATCACAACGTTGGGCAACTCATTCGCACAATATCATTAAAGTATTCTCCTTCGTTTCTAGCTTAGCCACTAAATTACCCTTATACATATGAGCAAAATGACAATTTCATTAAAAAATGTAGATAAATTTATTGAAAACAATGTCACATTCCTTTGACACAGATGCCGCTTTCGATCAATCCAACCCACGCGAAGATGTTCTTGGCTATTCTTCTTAATGCTCACAGGATCTGGAAAATTAAGGCAAGGAAATGCGAGTATTAGTTACATCTTTGGCAATTGAAGTAAAAGAAGCAGAATCGTTAGCTTTAAATGTTAGGCATTTAAATAAGAGTTCCACAATAGATTTCATATATGTATTACATACACATATTTACATATATATATATATATATATATATATATATATATATATATATATATATATACAAATATATATATATATATATACTATATATATATATATATATATATATATATATATATATAACTAGATTAACAGACCCTGGATAATATGTCCACTTACGATGCTGCTAAGTTACAACGGATAAGCCCGTGACGAACACAATATCTAAGTAAGCATATAAAGTTATGTAAACTTCAATAGCCTGTAGGTACCTGTACATTTCCGATTTTTTCCATGATTTTCAACGTCCCTTGGTGCGACACTCCTTTGTTGTACCGACGTTTTAATGTAAAAACACACACCTTTTGGTCGTCACCACCGCGCAATACAAAAAGGCTGTAAATAAATATTTTACTCTGGCTCGATCTCATCTTCTGGTTTGGAGTGTCTTGGAATCATATCGGTCGGAACTAACTGTGTGAAACAAAACATTTTAGAAGCTTCAACGGCGTTTCTTGGCACTTCGCTCGATACCATCCTGTTCTGTTCAACGGATGGCTGTCAGACCGAACTGGGCTGAAGACATTGGCGGATATTGGCTCTTCGACACTCATCTCCTGATCACAAGAACATTGAACAACTGTGAGTTTGAGTCACACCTTTTGTTTCATTTTTAATTCTTAATGTACATACCATTTTGGCCTTTTTATCACCGCACGCTCCTCCGCCCATCTTAGTTTGCTAGTGTCGTCTTAGATATTGTTGACAGTACTTTAGTGTACCACATAGACAAAGTAGTACGCTACAAAATTGGTGAGCCCAGGTTGTTTTTCCATCATTTGAAACTAGCTTCATTCTCTCGGTCCAAGTTTCACACCATTCACCATGTCTGACAGCGAATCTATTGACATCCACGCGGTTGCTCTGAAACTGCCAGTTTTTGCCCCGACCAACCCTCGAGTGTGGTTTCGACAGATAGAAGCCGTATTTGCCACTCGACGTATAACCAGCGAGCGCGTGAAGTACTCTCACGTTGTCCAAGCACTTCCCTTTGACATCGCTGTTGACGTGGAAGATCTCCTCGATCCCATTCCACCAGAAGCTCCTTACACGAAGCTTAAGGAAGCAGTCATTCAGCGTACCGGAAAATCAGCCGGAAAAATGCTCCGTGAACTGTTCACGTCGGTGGAGCTCGGAGACCAAACTCCGTCCCAGCTTATGCGCCACATGCGGTCGCTACTGGCTGGACGGCAAATGGACGACGCCATTTTCAGGGAGATATGGGTTGATAAACTACCTCTCCCGATGCAGCAGGTCCTGTCAATGCTGGAGCCCACTACTCCTCTTGACAAAGTTGCACAGCACGCCGACAGAATAATGGAATGCTACCCGGCTGGTAGACCCTGTGTTCACATGACATCACCCGCCGAAACCACTCCGACGCACGAATCCCCTACGACATTACCAGTTCCTGCCCCAGATCGCCGTGGCGACGTCTCTCGCAGTCCTGATTCCCCATCCCATCACTCGCATATCGATAAGGACATTACGGACCTAAAAGAAACCGTTCGCATGTTGTGCAATCAGGTCAGTGCAATGTGCAGCGCATTTACTACTCATCGATCTGTGTCCACCGAAGTACCTCATCGACCTAGATCACGGTCCAGAAACCGCCGATCACAAACGTGGTGTTGGTACCACCGCACTTTCGGCTCCAAGGCACGCCGCTGCGATCCTCCATGTTCATTCCGCACTTACACTCCACAGTCAAACGACCAGGCCAGCCAGTAACGGCGACGACTTCGGCTGGCCCCCCACGCGAAAGTCGCCTGTTTTATATCGTTGACCGATCCAGTGGTCTTCGATTCCTCATTGATACCGGCGCCGAGATCAGTGTAATCCCCCCACCCAAACATCACAGCCTCAAACCATCTCACTTTACACTGCAAGCAGCAAACACAACAACTATTGCTACATTCGGCCAACGGTCCATCACTCTTGATTTAGGCCTCCGACGCTGTTTTCAATGGGTTTTCATCCAGGCAGATGTCCAGACCCCCATTATTGGCGCGGATTTCCTCTCACACTTTGGCCTAACAGTGGACCTCAAAAATCGCAAGCTGGTAGACACCACAACCAAGCTTTGTGCAGTCGGCATTGGTAAATGCACCAACTCTCTGGGTATTCGGCTGGCGATCCCGCAATCGCCGTTTTCTGACATTTTGAAGGAGTTTCCATCCCTCACTAAACCGTGTCAGTTCACCGACCCAGTCTCTCATGCTGTGCAGCACCACATCGCCACAAAAGGCCAACCTGTCCACTTTCAACCACGACGACTCAACGCCGACAAACTCCGTATCGCACGCCTTGAATTCGAACATATGATGAATCTTGGCATCATTCGACCGTCTTCAAGCCCATGGGCCTCGCCTTTGCACATGGTTCCAAAATCATCTGGTGATTGGAGACCCTGTGGAGACTACCGTGCTCTCAACAATGTCACCGTCCCCGACAGGTACCCGATCCCACACATTCATGATTTTGCACAGAATCTCTCTGGGAAGACAATCTTTTCCAAGGTTGACCTCGTAAAGGCATATCACCAAATCCCCGTGGCCGAAGAAGACATTCCCAAGACAGCCATCACTACGCCTTTTGGCCTGTTCGAGTTCATTCGCATGCCATTTGGATTGAGAAACGCTGCCCAGACGTTCCAACGATTCGTCGATGAAGTGCTTCGAGGTCTACCCTTCGCGTTTGGCTACATCGACGACATATTAATTGCCAGCGCCTCTCCATCGGAGCATGCCAGCCACTTGCGCCAACTCTTTCAACGTTTCCAACAATACGGACTTCAGCTGAACCCTAGTAAATGCGTGTTCGGTGTTCCGTCCCTCGACTTCCTCGGGCACCATATCGATCAAAAAGGTTTGACACCCCTCCCAGATAAGGTGCGCAGCATCCTGTCATTTCCTGCACCTCAAACGATCACACAGTTACGACGTTTCTTGGGAATTTTGAACTACTACCGTCGCTTCATTCCCCATTGTGCGACCATCGTTTCACCTTTAACCGATCTTCTCAAGTCCAACGTCAAGACGATCGATTTCACTCCCGAGGCTGAGACAGCTTTCGCAGAAGCCAAAAAAGCTCTCGCGGATGCCACCATGCTGCACCATCCACATTCAGATCCAAATACTGAGTTAGTCCTAACGACTGATGCATCAAATACTGCAGTCGGTGCAGTGCTTCACCAAATAGTGGACAACCAGTTACAGCCCTTAGCGTTCTTCTCGCAAAAACTCCAGGCGGCACAGACAAAATACAGCACATTTTCTCGTGAACTCCTAGCCATTTACTTGTCTATCCGTCATTTCCGCCACCTTTTGGAAGGACGACAATTTCGTGTGCACACTGACCACAAACCCCTGACACACGCACTTCATGCCAAGCCTGACCGACATTCACCCAGAGATATCCGCTATTTGGATTATATTTCCCAGTTCACAACAGACATCCGCTACGTGCATGGAGTTGATAATGTTGTGGCTGATGCATTATCCAGACCTGACATCAACACGGTGCAGACCAAATTCGATCTTACGGAACTGGCAAACCTCCAGCGTGATGATCCATCTTTGCTCGAACTGCGCACATCCTCCACACTCCAGCTCAAGGATTCTCCCCTGCCTTTAGCCGATGGCACAGTCCTATGTGACTGGTCTACAGGTAACCCTCGTCCTATCGTTCCAACTTGCTACAGGAAGATCGTTTTCGATCATTTTCATTCTCGTTCCCATCCTGGTATCCGTGCATCTCGCAAACTCATTTCTGCCAGATTTGTTTGGCCCAATATGAATTCTGACATTGCATTATGGACTAAACAGTGTTTACAATGTCAGAGAAACAAAGTCCACCGCCACACTTTTTCTCCTCCCAGTACGTTCACCGTTCCCGACGTCCGTTTCACACATATTCACGTCGATCTTGTTGGTCCACTACCACCATCAAATGGACATACCCACTTATTAACCGTTGTTGATCGTTTCACACGCTGGCCAGTGGCAGTACCCATTTCCGACACCTCGGCAGAAAATATTGCGAAAGTACTACTCCAGCACTGGATTGCTACATTTGGTGTACCGTCTACCGTCACCACAGACCGTGGCAGCCAATTCCAATCGATTTTGTTTCGTGAGTTCACTAAACTGCTTGGCTGTAAACACATCACAACAACTGCATACCATCCTTCGTCCAATGGCATGGTAGAGCGCCTACACCGTCAACTCAAAGCAGCACTGATATCACAGCCAAACCCCAATAACTGGAGCGACAACCTGCCACTAGTTCTCTTAGGTCTGCGGTCATCAGTCAAAGACGACCTCCACAGCACGTCAGCTGAGCTCGTTTTCGGTACCACCATATGCCTTCCAGGTGAGTATGTTCAACCTAGCACCGATGCCAGTCCTAACCCATCCCAATTTGTCCAACAACTCAAAGACCGTATGTCACATCTACGTCCAACACCCACTCGCTCGTCATCCACACACGTTTTTGTACACAATGATCTATATACGTCACCTTTCGTTTTTATTCGTAACGATGCTGTTCGCAAACCACTCACACCACCATATGATGGTCCATTTAAAGTGCTTAGTCGCACAGACAAATATTTCGTGGTTCAAAAAGCCGATAAGCCAGACACTGTTTCCGTTGACAGATTAAAACCCGCGCATTTTGATACACCTCCATCACCAACAACACCGACACCATCACCATCCACAGACACACCACCAACAATTCCTGTTGATGATCCAAACTCTATCATCACACCAGACACTACACCACACCCGCCAGCACCACCACAGCAAAAACCTTCCCTGGTAACCCGCCGTTCCGGCAGAAACGTTCGTCATCCTGTCAGATTTCAAGACTTTGTTAGTTGACGTTTTCTTTCGCTAACCGTTTCCTCTTTCTATTTTTCTATCGAGCGTTTATTTTGTAGAACAAACGCTCTGGCGGGGGAGTTGTGTAGGTACCTGTACATTTCCGATTTTTTCCATGATTTTCAACGTCCCTTGGTGCGACACTCCTTTGTTGTACCGACGTTTTAATGTAAAAACACACACCTTTTGGTCGTCACCACCGCGCAATACAAAAAGGCTGTAAATAAATCTTTTACTCTGGCTCGATCTCATCTTCTGGTTTGGAGTGTCTTGGAATCATATCGGTCGGAACTAACTGTGTGAAACAAAACATTTTAGAAGCTTCAACGGCGTTTCTTGGCACTTCGCTCGATACCATCCTGTTCTGTTCAACGGATGGCTGTCAGACCGAACTGGGCTGAAGACATTGGCGGATATTGGCTCTTCGACACTCATCTCCTGATCACAAGAACATTGAACAACTGTGAGTTTGAGTCACACCTTTTGTTTCATTTTTAATTCTTAATGTACATACCATTTTGGCCTTTTTATCACCGCACGCTCCTCCGCCCATCTTAGTTTGCTAGTGTCGTCTTAGATATTGTTGACAGTACTTTAGTGTACCACATAGACAAAGTAGTACGCTACAAGCCTACGTATTCAACGAAGCAATTTGCAGGAAATAAAACTGTTATGTGACACGGTATATAGGAGAATAACGTACCGTCTTAGCCGTCTTCATTCGCCTCCATCCGTAATTTTCTTTTGTAAGTTTATCTCAAAAACGTATATACTGCACAGAAAATTATCTGTGTGCTGTTATTTACCATTACACGAGGAGGTGTCCACTTGTAATAGATAAATTGTGACACCAATTCATAGTTCAATACGCATATCCGTGGATGACATTCTGCACAATCAGTTGGAAACGAAGCGATGGTTACGCAGAAACCATGAATCAGTGAAAACCAAAAAAATAAAAAACAACATACCGGCGTAGCCGTCTTCCTTCACCTTGATCCCCAGCGTTGACAAACCAACGCTTAATGTGCCTTTCGATGTATTTCCAGTTATTATTAACCCATAAAATACAGTCCCGTTCTGTAAGTAGACGCGTCAACACGTGACCTTTAAGTGCACTTATCAAGTAAGCCAAAAATTAGCTTACACGTATTCATCTTTTATCATCTTTCACAGCTAAGTAGTACCAATGAAGAAAAAAAGCTAAAATTTAATACAGTCAGCTGTTCCAACAGCAGATACACCAGTTGTACTTTTGGCAGTTATCGCGAGCTGAACAATTCCCCAAATTGGTTATGAGTTATCGCGCACCGCAGCAGCAATTCATAAGGTCAGGCACTACCTGCTTTTCCAAAAACTATGTTGTTGTCGGCAAAGTAGGTAGTATGCCCCAATATGGTCCCGGATTCACGTTGCCAGCAGGCGCTCCATAACCTTTCCTACCACCGGTGTTAGACTGACAGGTCGGTAGTTGACAGCCTCAGCCTTCGCCTCACTTTTGTATAGTGGCACGACGACCGCTTTCTTCCATTCTTGGGGGAGCTTTCCCGCTGCTAAAGACGCGTTGAACAGTCGTGTGACCGGTTGAGTTAACACATCGGCCAGTTCCTTTACTACCAGCGGATGAACACCATCAGGTCCCGGGGATTGGTTGACTCCAATGGTGCACATGGTTGCCGCCTCTTCTTCCTCGGTGAGTTCTTGACACGACATTTGAGGGGCACCCACGGCAGTGTGTGAGGGACGACTGTGCCTCTGTTCAGGAGCATAGACCGACAAGTAGTGCCTCGCCAGTATCTCTGCTCTGTGTTCATCTGTAACTCCCGGCGAGTGTCCGTCCTGTAGAGCTGGGATTGCAGTTGTGGTTCGCGTTCTCCGTCGCAGATATGCAAACAGTCGTTTAGGTGCTCGGACCGAGTCCATTGCTAACGTCTCCTCGAAGATACGTCGCTTTTCTCCTTTCATTTGGGTACACTGGTTCCGGATGGTGCGGTATCGGTCATATCCCTCTCCAGTCGCTTGAAATTGTTTCCATGCTCTGTTACGACGCTTCAAAAGACGCCTTAGTTGCGAGTCAAACCAAGGTGGGCCTTTCGCATGTGGCCGCTGTCTGGATGGTGGAGCAAAAGTCTGGCATAACTGAAGAATTTCATCTCGGATTACCTCCCAAGCCTTGTCTATGTCATACTGTTCTGGCGGATACCGCATCACTGAGGATGCAGCCTCCCTGACTTGTTGGAACGACATTCGCCAGACGTTGAGTCCGCCCTGTGGTCTGGGAACAAACGTCGCTCCTCTCTTCCAGCTGATGGTCAATACTGCATGGTCACTGCACCCTAGTGGCGGTAGGTACTCGATCTGGTCAACATCGGACCGCCTTGGAGATATCACCAGATCTAGGATAGACGTGTGGTGATCCTGGTTTCGGGTCGTCCTTCTGACGTGTTGGTACAAGGAAAGTTCCAGCACCGTTGGAAGAAGCTCGCGGGAAAATGAATCCGCTCCTGCATTGCACCGTAGGTTCTCCCAGTCCACATTCGGCGAGTTGAAGTCACCCAAAATTAGACAGTGACCATCGCCCGCCCAGCGTCTTACTCCAGTCACTACTTCCCGTGGGTCTGCTTCTGGTGACCGATAAATGACTCCGACAGACTCAAATCAACCGGGTGTCAACTTCACGCGACACCAGAGCGATTCTTCAAAGTCCTCTGGGTCTATCAGGCGATCCAACTGTAGCGAAGGGACGTCAGCTCGAATGTACATCGCCACGCCGCCTCCTCCCCGAGCTTGGCTCCTATCAGCACGGTAAAGTGTGTATCCTGGGATAGCCACTTCCGAATCCTGCACCCCACAAGTAAGCCACGTCTCCGTCAAGGCGTCCAATGTTGATGAGTGCTGAACCACCCATGCCTCGAGCACATCTCGCTTGTTCAGCAGACTCCCGACATTAGACGACATGATAAGTGCATGTCCTCTTCTGTCTTCCCTCTCCTTACCGACTCTCAGTGCATCCCCACCGCCGGGGCCGCCTGGTTGATGATGCCGGTGAGATTGAACGGTTCCCATCTCAGTTGGAGACGCCTCCGCTGAACAAGAAAATCCCGGATAAAAAGACCTGATTCACCATTGGCCTGGCGTTCGCGGAGCTCTCTCAGGACCAACCGGTGCCCCTCTCTTTCCTCGGGGTCAAGTTCTTGAAGGAGTCGCTGTTTCTCTCCTTTTATTCTGTAGGACCACTGTAGCACCCAGCGGCATTCCTCATCGGGACCCAAGACCACCTTGAGCGGACGCGGGTTACCATTGTCATTTATTTTCCCTAAGCAAAAAATGGCTTTGACTTTTACATTATTTGTGGAGAGTATTTTGGCGAATATGTCCCGTAGAAGAAAAACGTCGTGCTCTAATCTACTTTGAGGCGCCGACTCGGTTGATTCCGAAAGATTCACGACTAGGAAGCTTTGGGTCCTAGGTAGCGGCGCCATCCGTTGACGTGGCTTTACTGTTTTCCTCTGACTCATGGTTTCCGTCTGCCCTGGATCAGGACCTGTGTCTCCGCCTGCTGCATTCGATACCTCCGGAACATAAGTTTTGTCTTCCGAGCGTACAGCTACTTCGGCTTTGTCTGTGACCACTGATTTCTTTCGGCGCTGCTTCTTCACTGCTCTCAATGGGTTGTTCGTAGCGCCTGAAGCGACTTCTGCGTGGGACCTGGGGCTCGTTGCACACGGTGCCGCGGGTGCCTGGTTCATCCCAAGTAGCACATTGCCCAACCCTGTTGAGCACTGCCCAACGAAGTGTTGGGGTGGCGCACATCACCATCATTTCTCATCATGATAAACACAGACTTTCGTGAAACACGAAAAGCAGCTGTTATATGTATGTTTTTTACTAGGTCTTCAGACATGATTTCGTTACATTTAGGTCTCATTTTGTTTTACTGACTGCACTCGTGATCGGGCGGTACCATAATGGTTCGCCGTATTCTCTCGTGGCAGGCGGTTTCATCCCTTGAAGGGAGCACTTGGGGTCTTCATTGTCAAATTTTATGTTATAAGTGTGCTATGTTTCGACTATTGTAAGTAGATTTGTCTTTATTTTTTCGTGGCAGGATTCTGAAGGTCTGTTTCAGCTTGATTTGTTATAGAAATACTGGTACATTTTTTATGTTTCTCAGTTCAAGGTAAACCCATTACAGTGGCTTTAACAGACGTTTAAGCACTATATTGCTTCAGTGGTATTCGTATCTATTTGTAGGGTGTGTATTGTCGAAATTATCGGTCAATATATATATATATATATATATATATATATATATATATACATATATATGTAAACTAATATATTAGCTTATCACACTGTGGATTTCATTCCTAGGATATACGTAATCAAGCCGAAAGAGAGCAAGTACCAGAGGTACTGGAACGGGAAGAAGCAGCTCAGTGCCAAACGGTGTCCCGTTTGTCAAGAGGCCACGCTGTGGGAGCACACAGTTTCGTGTCCAAAAGTGAAGACTCAGTGTAGGTTATTTCAGTAGAAATGTACTGTTTAGCTTCCTGAAGCATCGGCGCTAGCTACAGTTTGCGTGTCTGGTGCATCCGTTGAAGGGGTCTCAGAATTCCCACGGATGGCAGTTGATGAGGTCTGTGGCAACCTAATGGGAAACGCCATACGGCCCGTTGCTTCCACATGCCTCGCTGTTACCTCATCAGATTTGTTCGTTTATAAAGATGTAACATATTAATATTTTATTAACAGACCAACAAGTGGAACTTGGAGAAAGAATATCAGTAACCGTTAACAAGGACGCAATGCTGCAATCTATGTATGATTCGTTTGTGAACTACAGTTTGACTTTGAAACAGCGACGCGGCGTGCTGTCATTCATAAGTCGATATGTTACTGGCATCCCATGCGACCCACGCACAATTTGTCACACGCCACGTTTATGTCAAATGATCCAGTTTGACGGCGGTGTGTACATCCATCTTGGATTAAAAGACGGTTTGAATATCTGCATAAGAAGCATGGCTGCCGTACTGGATTCTGCGGATATTCAGCTGAATGTAGATGGAATGTCCATTTATCGGTCAGTTCAGTTCAGTTCAGTTCAGTTTTCACAGGACAGGTAATGGCCACGGCCAATCGAGCTTCCAGAATTCCTTCGATGGTATGCACACCAGCTATGCACCCACCACTGCCGAGTGTATTTCGTCGAATCCCCGCTAAAAATGAGAGGGAAACGGAAAACCTCTTCGCACATCAACTGCGAGAGACATCTACTATCCAGCTGTGGCCAATTTTGGCACGGGTAGTGCGGCCGGCAAGTACGCCCATCGTGACTGTGGGGGTTTATTGCGGCTCGAAAAACCGCAAAACCTGTATGATTACGTGCATCATACTGTGGAAGAGTTGAAGGACATATTACAAAATGGCCTCACCTATCGTAATCCTCCTATAAGATATCACTTGCTAGCCACTGTCTGTGATACACCTACTAAAACTTTTGTTCGTCAAGTCAAAGGCCCTGCTGGTTATTTTGGCTGCGATAAATGTAACCAGCGCGGAGTGTATACCGATGGAAGGATGACGTTTCCCGTCATTGAAGCTAGAGCACGTACGGATGGAAGCGTTCGCGCTCGAAAGTATCGTCGCCACCACATCGGTGACAGTCCATTTCTGTCAGTGTCCGTAGATATAGTACATACGTTCCCGTTGGACCACATGCATTTAGTATGTCTCGGGGTCACCCAACGACTGCTTACCGCCTGGCTAAAGGGTAGCCGTTCATCAAGCTACCGTCTAAGTCGCGCGGCCGCGGAAGAACTAGGCGATCGAATCCTACGAACACACACTTCTCTTTCCTGTGACTTTCAGCGTAAATGCCGTCACACAAGTGACATTGAGCGCTGTAAGGCAACGGAATTCCGCCAGTTCCTCTTGTATCTTGGCCCCGTATGTCTACGTGATTTATTACCTTCTGATTTATATAATCATTTTTTACTTTTATTTATTTCAGTACATATCTTTTGGCATCCCGTCTTACATAACCGCAAGCTAGATTTTGCCCAAGGTGTCTTACGTGTTTTTGTACAAGAAATGGCGACATTGTGTAGCCCCGAGCATATTGTTTACGGCGTGCATTACTTGACCCACCTAGCTGAGGATGTTAGGATACACGGGACGCTAGACGACTTCTCCAGCTTCCCATATGAATCTCATTTGGGCAAGCTTGAGCTCTTGATTAGGGGGCCTGCAAAACCAGCCGAGCAATTGTACAAGCTTTTACACGAGTTGAGTACCTGTTCTCAGCAGGAGGGAAAGCTCCCTGTGGACGACACTTTAATACCAATACCCCGTATGTGTAAAAACCCCTGTTCCTGTTTGATAAACAGGGTAATTTTTTCCATTGTGCGTCCGGACAACGTCATGATAATAAATGGCAAACCAGTAATGATTTTGAATGTTTTGGACGATGAGGTTTACCTTCAGTACTTCACTGTCCTGGGGGATTTTTTCACACACGCTTTACGCTCAACACATTTGTACATTTTTTCAGTGAACGGCTTGGAGCCTGCTGTTTTGCACGCACCCGTTCACACTGTTGCATTTAAGTACTTGCTTCTGTCTGTCAATTTGTTACACGTGTGTATCCCTGTCTTGCATACATTTTTGTAACTATTTTATCACACGCATGTAAGTGCTTTCCGTAATCTGTCCTCTGTTACCATTCGTGTTTCTATGTTGCACGTTTCATAAGTGATTTATCGTCAGCCTAACATCTCTGTGGTAGCATGTATGTTGTGCATCACGCTGTTGAGTCTGGAGACTGGAAACCCGGGAGAACTTGTTTCTTCCTTTTCTAATGTGCTTCTTTTTAGATGTACTTGGTAGTGAAATTTTCGGCGGAAAAGTTTTACGCCGTGGTGCACAGCCACTGGGTGGTCGGCGGCAACCACGTAAGGTGGCCTTGGGTTGCAACTTTTACGCAATGCCGCCAAATGCTTCTGTCCTGCGCACCACAGTCGGACTCTGTCCAGGCATACGCACTTGTGGAGTTGCTTCACACAGATAAATCGTTTTACATGGGACATTCTCTCAGACGATTTTGGAGACGCTTTCATTTTTGAAAGTTGGTTACTCCAAGACACTTCCACCTGTGGCACAGACGACACCGTGCCATAAACGCATTTTGGCCAACGATATTCAATTCGGAGAAGGTACGAAAGTTTATCAGTTAACTTTATGTAAGGGTACCGACGCAACTGTCCTCCGACGACAGTTTTCAAGAGGAGCATACGGCACTATCGCGTGCACAGCAAAAGCATTTTGAACTGCCTTCCGGTCCACCGCCGGTGCTTCAAAAAGTTATGGAAGCTGCTTTGTAAGTTTACGTTTCCTATCAATAAGCTTTTCCTATCAGTACAATAAATACGGCTCGCAGCGAGACATCATCGCCCGTGCTATTCCGTTAGTTGTATTTGACCGGCGGTGACCGCAGTCCTTCACCAGAGTTCCGTAGGAGGTGGTCACCCTAAAAGTTGACGATTAACCATTTTTGATAGCAAAGAAACACGTGAATGTAAAGTCATAATGAACCAAATTTCGAAAAATTTGAGTGAGCTAATGCGTAAGTGGCTTTTTAATTAATTAAATACCGACATAGTGACCACGCCACATATGGAGAACCGTTGAGGCAAGGTGGAACGGCGCTCGACTCGCTTACTGTCGCAATGGGGGCCACCCATGTATCAGCTGTTCCACCCAAGGCGCTGCGAGCAGAATCGTTGGGGGACTTGGAAACCCTAAACAACACTCTTGCTTCACCAAGTGTCTGTGCTAGCATGGTAATCTTTTACATTTGAAACTTAAACTTTCAGGTTGCCGCGCTTAAACGGTTCACCTGTACAGATCTGTGTGAAACGGTGCGGGGTATGCTGGCAGCAAGCATCGGAGAAGAGGTTGCTATGATTTGTTGTTGGCTAGGTAGCCCGCGACGGAAACCAGTTTGCGATCATAGGTTGATCGCGGCTGTAGTGGGTAGGTCGATACAATTATTAACACGAAACAACGGAAGCAGTGCGTGGAACAGAAAGATTCGCAGATGAACTTAGGTCTACCATAGAAAGGCACAATAAGCGTTGGTGTATCAACGCTCGGGATCGAGGCAAAGGAAGACGGCTACGCCGGTAATTCTTTTTTTAATTTTTTGTGTTCATTCATTCAGGGTTTCTGCGTAACCATTGCTTCATTTTAAACTGATAGTGCAGAATGTCATCCACCAATATGCGCATTGAACTATGAAGTGGTGACACCGTTTATCTATTACAAGCGGACCCTGCCTCGTATAATGTTAAGTAACAGCACACGCATAACTTTGTGTGCAGTATGTACGTTTCTGAGGTAAACTTACAAAATTAGGTTGTTCCGTATTTTTCGAACATTTAATACGTCACGTTCCACACTTATACTTTACAGATCCCGTGAAGAGCAAGAAGACCCAACAAGATCCCACGGAATACAAGAATGACCAACAAAGAATGTCGGAGTTTTATGTACACTTTTACCGCTTTTTATACAATAAATCTATCCTTATTCTTCTACAGTTGGCAGTTTTACTCGTTTATATATATGGGCGACTTACTGGTTGAACTGAAAACGTGGGGGAATATCGTAATAGCCGATTCCGCAGTGAAACAAAATTTGGGTGATTTTTGGAAAGGAGGGAACTATTTTCCGCGATTTTCCTAGAACGTTGGGCATGCCCAAACGTAGCACAATTGGGCGCTGGTAGGGCTGCCAAACGCATTTCAGTAGAGTTGCCCAAAGTTGTGATGGGCAAGCCCAACGTTTGCCCAACCCTGGCCCAATTGGGCAGACGTTGGGCAGTGCTGCTTGGGGCCGCTGAATCAGCTTCCTCTCTTTTTCTTTTGTTTGCCCTGGTACAATCTGTGCATAGAATTTGCAGGAATGGGGGGCTGCAGGAACTCAGTCACTCATACTTATCCTTGTCGATTTTTGTACACTTAAGGTGAATCCACCCCTCTCAACAATCACACATATGGGCTTTGATCCGAGGGCCAATATTTTTCTTGCACACCAAACACGCACATTGGTCCTCAGAGGTAACTGAACTCATAAGGTTTATAAATCCGCTGAGAAGCCACAAAATCACAGGACAATATACATCCACGAGGCACAACGGTAGACACCCTGTGCAGCGCAGTCTCAAGTCCGACAAACAATGATAGTGTCTAAACATACGGGCTTAAAAATAGCCCGACTGAAGTTGCGGGACTGTTACATGTGGAACAGTTGGAAAACATGAACCGGTGGCAGTAGAAAACGAGGTTGACGTGAAATGTTTTGGTACGACCGTCATTGTCCGCGATGGCTGTTGGTGCTGTTGGCTCGGCTGTGTCTGATGGTTCTGCGGTATTTTCTCGCTAAGGTCGCGATACGTAGGAGAGTTTTTCAGATTTTGAAAATGATTTTCGGGTATTTCAAAGCGACACCAGTAAAGGCCACCCGATTACGAAGGCATGCAGTAAAACGAAAAGAGTGCAAATGTCACACAAATTTTTGTTACCTATCTGTACGAAATTTATATATACAAAGGGTGCCATGCAGTTTAGGGAGATCTATGCCATTTACGTCGTCACAATGCGCCACCTCAAAGCTCCCTTGGGCAGTGCCTAACAGGGTTGGGCAATGTGCTACCTCGGGTAGCCTTCCGATTTTTTGTGCCCGGAGGGAGCCCTGGGAATCCTAACGAGTCATGGTAACGCACTACGAAGCTGTGAACTCCAATATTACCCTAGATAGCTTAGTAAAACTTTACCGACTACAGCACAGTAAATTTACCGTCATTAATTACGGTGTGTGGTATTTTACCTAATGCCTTTTTCTAGCCAAGAATCAACGGTCATTTCGTAGGCAAAATAAACAATTATAATTCTAGGTAGGCCTGAGATTAAATTTCTCGCAAAACGCTTGTGTTGATATTTTTGCGATAAAGACTTACGATCTCACTGTGGGGTAGCACAGTTTGAATAACTATTACTGTTGGGAATGGCGCGAAACTGCATCTAAACGAAGAAAAAAACTGAAACGGAAATTAATAATCTTATAAACATCGGACCTGTATGATGTAACCCAGACGACTAGGAAACGAGAGCAAAAGTCACGCTTTGTGAAGACGACCTACTGAGGCACAACTTAAAAAGGAGATAATTCGACAAGGAGCTTTGATGAGAAGTCTTGAAGTCTTGAAGTACAACAAGGGTTCGAGGCTTTGAGCCCAATTATCCCGGTTCCCGTGGAATTTTTTAATCGTCTGTAGGGTTCATTGAGCTGAAGCGAGAGTAACATTGAAGCCCGGGGGGGTGGGGCAGGGGCGGCAGCGAAAACAAAATACACATAAAATCACATAGCTTCTCGTGGTGGACAGTGCCTCAAGCTGAATGGGGGTGCGACATTCATGAACACATGCGATAAAAGACATCTATTTCGCCTTTTTGGAAAAGGAATTACTGGGAGAGGCCAAAATAGAGGTCTAGCTTTTTATTGAAGACGGTTTTGTTCTGCGGGAGAGCAATATCCTCCGGAAGGTTCACGCACAATTAAATGAACGGAATGAGCACGAAGGAAAATTCATATAACCCAGTGATTTCACGAATGCGTATCCCTGTGCTGCTCTCTGAGGTGTTGCAACAGGTGACACCTACAGTGTGCTCCTCTTCTGCCTTAGATTTAAGGGAACTTGTAGCAGTGGCCAACTTCGTTCATACTTATACCACGTTTATTATTCAACTGAACGCTGACTGCCAAGCGCGGTTGCCATTTGACCGTTGCTCTTGCGCGCGCTCACGCACGCTCCCAAATGCACGCTAAGCACTATTTCTCCCAATTGCCTTCTCGTTCTCACGGGTCGTGGAGAATACTGTTCCGGTTAACATATTCGTACAGTGCCGAGCATTAGAGTAACATGCAGGTGGTCCACGCAGTACAAAGGACCGAAGCACGCGTTTACTAAGGAATTCGCGAAGTAAGGTTTAATCAACCCTGCAACTGATGAGCCCGACGCGATCCCCAGGTCTCGTGAGTTCCCTCGTTTTCTACCATTCAAGGTCCCATTTTTGGGTGTTTCATTGTTTCCCTATCTGTCTAATTTTGGTCGGTTTACCAAATAATTTTGTTCTGTGCATACATATTTTTGGTGTCTAGTTCGTCGTGATTTTTTCCCCGAAGATTATAGTGCCCTAGTGGTCGTTGATTTCTTTTCCCGTCTGTATTCGATAAAGTTATCGACGTGTCTGCTAAATGGAAACCCTGCTCAGACCCCACCGTTGGGCCGATCACGCTGCACATACCGGCTTTCAAGCCTGCTGATCCAGAGCTCTGGTTCACGCTGGTCGAGTTAGAATTCGAAAACTGCCGTATAACCAGTGACACCGGCCTTTTCAAATGAGGAGCAAGCCGCCTCCCGCCGGAAGTCACAATGCAAGTAAGGGACGTAACAATCTCTTCCCGAAGCTATAAGGCTTTAAAGGAGGCCGTCATTACCCGCACGACTCCAAAGCAAGACCAACGTATGCAACAACTTTAAAATGTTGAGCTTGAAAGCAGGAAGCCCTCCAAACTGCTGCGTGAGATGCAGCGCTTGAGAGGACCGACAATAGGCGAGGACCCGCTCTTAAAGGAACTTTGGCTGCGGCGTTTGACGGACAACATCCCAGTTTTACTAAGTGCCACGCGTAAGTGTTCGCTGGAGGAAACTGTAGCGGTAGCCGATGACATTATGTCACGATACAACCCCGCTGTAGCTGGAGTGACCTGGTCCTCCGTCGCAACGGTGCCTGCCTTGGCAACATCTAACGACCTCGCATCAGTTTTGTCTAGAATTGACGCCAGCCTGCAACGCCTACCAGTGAGGAGAAGTGAGTCACAGGAGCGGCACCGGGCAAGCTCACCTAGACCCAAAAGTCCGTCACTGCGACGACGTTTCGGCTCTTCAAAAGAAGGGTATTGTAAATACCACAGTCGCTTCGGTGAGGGAGCCAAACGATGCGAACCAGGGTGTACGTTTCCCGGTGCTCACCAGGGAAACTAACACCCCGGCCCGTGGTGGCGACCCAAGAAGCCGAGTACTAGACCAATAGCCGTCTTTTGAACGCAAGGGACATCGTTTCAAATAACCTATTCCTTGTAGATACCGGTGCCGAAGTGAGCGTCCCCCCGAGCGAAAGGCGACAATAACACACCGCAGGCCCAAACACTACGCGCTGCCAATGGCACGGCCACCCCAACATTTTGCCAGCGGTCGCTCACCTTAAACTTAGGTTTAAAGCGTAATTTTCATCGGGCATTCATCATCGCCGACGTCCCGTACCCAATTCTGGGCATTGACTTCCTGCAGCACTATGACTTGTTAGTTGATGCACGGCACCGCAGATTGGTGTATCGTCAGACCACTCTTGATGCTGCGGGTTATAATTCGCGAGTGAATCACGTCACGCTTTTTCACTTTCGGCCACCGGCACACCAACCTTATGGCGAACTCACCGCCGCCTACCCAGCCACGTTTCGGCAGGCCGGGCCTCTCCCAGCAGTGACCACCAACGTCACTCACTATATCGATACTAAGGGACCCTCAGCGTTCAGTAGGCCACGTCGGTTAGCACCAGACAAGCTTCGTGTTGCACAGGCTGAATTCGAGCACATGGTTGAACTGGGTACAATTCGCCCTTCTAGTAGCAATTGGGCTTCCCTTCTTCATATGGTCCCTAAGTTTGGCGGTGACCGGCGACCCTGTGGTGATTACAGAGCACTTAGCAAAATCACCGCCCCTGACCGGTAACCTATTCCCCATATACAGGACCTAACTTCGTCTTTATCAGGTTGCTCCACCTTTAGCCGTATCGAATTAGTTCGTGCGTACAACCAGATCCCGGTAGCAGAGGCCGATACCTTAAAACTGCTGTCACAACTCCTTTCGGGCTGTTCAGGTTTCTGCGAATGTCGTTTGGACTCAGCAATGCGGCCCAGACCTTCCAACGTTTCGAGCACCAGGCAACTCGTGGTTTGGAAAATGTCTACGTATACCTGGATGGTATTTTTGTGGCCAGTTCTTCAGAGCAAGAGCACTCCGCACACTTACGAGCACTTTTCGAACGCCTTAGCCAGCACGGCGTTACGATCAATATCGCGAAGTGCAAGTTAGGCCGGTCTGATATCACTTTCATAGGACATTCTATTTCATCCTCGGGTATCCGCCCTCTGTCAGATAAAGTTTCCGCTATTCGCGACTACCCTAAACCCCAATCGTTTCGCCAAATGCGTCGGTTTGCCGTCCTGGTGGGTTTCTACCTCCGATTCCCTCCTCACTGTGCGGAAATGATGCAACCCCTCACCGACCTGTTGCACAGAGGTAAGCGGAAGTTCGTGTATCCCGACGCGGCACAGGTCGCATTTGCCTTGGTCAAAGATGCTGTCGCCAAAACAGCACTCCTTACCCACCACGACACTTTGGCTCCTATTTAGATAGTGGCGGATGCCTCGGACACAGCGGTTGGAGCAGTACTGCAACAGTTCGCAGACGATTCTTGGCAACCTTCAGCATTCTTCTCCAAGCGCCTACAACCCGCCGAATCCAGGTATAGCACATTTGGTAGGAAGTTATTAGCCATATACTTGGGAATCTGTCATTTTCAACATGCACTCGAAGGCCGTTCGTTTACTGTGATTACAAACCACAAGCCTTTGGTTTACGCACTAAAGTCTGCCTCCGATCGATATTCACCAAGCGAGATTTACTGCTTAGATTTTGTCTTACAGTTTATTGTGGACATACAACACGTCTCTGGGGTACTTAATCCCGTCACCGGCGCCTTATCACGCGTACATCAACTAAGTCTGTCATCGACGCCTAATACCAATTTGGATGCAATGGCACAGGCCCAAAGTATGGACCCTGACATTGAACAACTTCGACAAAACAGTTCTTTGAGCTTAACCGCAGTACCTATCCTAACTTTCCAGAATACCATCGTGTGCGATGTTTCGCAAGGTCGCCCTAGGGCCGGTGGTTCCTGCTGCCCACCGTTATCCTACGTTCCTGACACTCCACAATCTTGTCCACCCGGGTGTGACAGCCTCGGTGAAACTGATAACTGAGCGTTTTGTTTGGCACAACGTCAAACGAGATGTCCGTCAATGGGCTCGTGCTTGTCTGCAGTGTCAACGTGCTAAGACCCGTAGGCACACTAAGGCGGCGTTAGCCAGGTTCCCAGAACCTGAAACACGTTTTCATCATGTGCACGTCGATCTCGTAGGACCACTTCCACCTTTACTTGGGCACGTTTACATGCTCACATGCATGGATCGTTTTACTCGCTAGCCGCAAGCCATTCCTATCCCTCGTCCCACCTCGGAAGAGGCCGCGAAAGCTTTTCTGACCGGTTGGGTTAGTCATTTCGGTTGCCCGGCAGAAGTGACCACCGATCGTGGTCCACACTTTGACGGCGTTTTCGGCAGCCTACTCGCTACGCTCGGTTGGCAACACGTTAAGACGACAGCTTACCACCCTCAGGCCAATGGTATGGTTGAGCATTTCCACCGGCAATTAAAAGCCGCCCTTCGAGCAAACGGTAACCTCCTTTGGAGTGAAACACTACAATCAGCACTCTAAAGCCTGCGTAGTACCGTTAAAGAGGAAGTAAACACAACACCGGCAGTACTAGTATATGGCTGTGCACTTCCCCTACCTGGGGAGTTGGTAGCCCCCTCACCAACCGTGACTTTCGACTACGGTGACTATGCTCAGCGCCTTACGCAGCACATGCCAGTGCTCAACGTCAATCCGCTGCGCGAACAACAGTCTACAACTTATGTCCCAACTGCGTTAGAAACCGTTACTCAAGTATTTCTTCAAGTCACCACCACAGGAGTAATAAACCGGCCCGTTTCGGGTGATATAAAGTGGGGCAAAACATTTGTCATAGACATCAGCAGACGACACAACCCCGTATTCATCGACAGTCTCAAGGCTGCCGTCATAGAGTGCAAGCCGCTCGGCCAATGTACACCTACTAAAGCCTCGCACTCACCCGCATGGAGCAAGTGATTACTCCAACCACCCAAAATTAGGCCTAGTGAGGACTCGGCGGCTAGTCCATCGGAATCTCCAGCAGTACCCACAACGCGAAGTAGCCGTCGCAGTTGCCAACTACGAAATTCCGTCCGCCTCGCAGATTTCCTGAAGACTTTTACTACCGACTTTTAGCAATAAGTTAGAAAGTTCACCTTGGATTTACCAACCAACAGGTCCGAGAAACTACAATCGGTATTCATGATTTCATTTCCTTCTGGTCTCCCACCGACTACAACAACACTGAACATCGTCCGTGTGTTGTTATTACGGTCCAAAATCCGCCGGCTCCCTCAGGTGCTATTTTAATCCAGTTTACCTTGCCCTCTCTCAGACGGATTTACACAGTCACATTAACTTCATCCGTAGCCTCGCTGACTCCCATGCACGTTCAAGGAGCCAACCGCTCCCTGGACAACGGGACGATTGGTCATCCCGGTACTGGAGACGGCTACTGGACGCCCTTTTGGATGGACCTGACGCGGCATTTTCCGGCTTGCATGCGTATGAGACCCGTGGGCTCTAAAACACAGTTGGACCTACGCGCATCGGACCTCGGGAGTGCAGGCACCGGTAAACTCATCAGCAGTCGTTCGATGTCACCAACTTTATAACGGGCTAGCTACGAGGAGTTCCTAGACAATCAATAATTCCGGCCTACTGCCACGATCGAAGCCCAACTCCGTCGGAGTTTTAGGAGGAGGCCCCTGTAGCGGTGGCCAAATTCGTTCATACTTATACCACGTTTATTATTCAACTGAACGCTGACTGCCAAGCGCGGTTGCCATTTGACCGTTGCTCTTGCGCGCGCTCACGCACGCTCCCAAATGCACGCTAAGCACTATTTCTCCCAATTGCCTTCTCGTTCTCACGGGTCGTGGAGAATACTGTTCCGGTTAACATATGCGTACAGTGCCGAGCATTAGAGTAACATGCAGGTGGTCCACGCAGTACAAAGGACCGAAGCACGCGTTTGCTAAGGAATTCGCGAAGTAAGTTCCAACCAACCTTACTAACTGACCCGCGAAGCCAATGACAACCAAGTGTGTCCCAGAGATCAGTCCTGGGGCCAGAAAAGTATCTGTGACTTGTGGGTGACTTACAGAGGGCCCTCTTATCGCCGTTCTGATTTTGAAAACGATGTGAACATTCTTGGTCCTTCGAATCTTCTTGGGTTCAAGACTGGGGCCTGCAGTTTATTACGACCTAATATACTTCCATTGTCTGAGACACACCTCGTTCGGGTCCGGACGGCCCGGAAGCGGTGAAAAATGGAGCACATATCAGGGCACTAGAGGAAAATCCTGTCACGCCACCCCAAACCGCCGGTGCAATGCCTGACAGCGACTACCAAGTCGAGTACGGTTATACTCCAGTTGCAAAACGGCCACGCCAGCGGACTTAAATGCCCGTCTCCCCAGAACAACGTCCTGGTCCAAGCCTGGGCCCCCCACTCTGTTTGGCATGCTGACCTCCGACAGGTGGTCCAGGTGAGGACAACAAGAATTGCTCTAAACCTAAAGGAACTACGGAATGGAAAAGATCACCAATGACAGATATTTACCCACCAGGACATAGAAAGGCACGGGGAGGTTTTTATAGAGGACTTTCGAGGGCGACCAGTGAACGTGTCTTCTATTCGGTCAAGCAGTAAAATACCAGCGTTATCCCCTCTATCGGACGAATAGAGAGGAAGCAAGTCGGTTGACAGATGCAAAGATGTATTCTTCATATCGTGGCACCGGAACAGTACCGATATGAGAGGTGCACTGAAAAAATATGAAGCAGAGACCGTGCAAAAAGCAAAACACGAGCGAGTACTATCGGCAAAGAGCCGAAAGTGAAAGTGACTTAAAACCAGGTCGACGGAAACCTCGGAAAAGTCAGTCCAGTAAAAAGTACGCAACCGAATAAAACAGTGGGGTCGATGTTTGACGTCAGAAAAGATCGTGAAGAAAATAAATTCAAAAGTCTGTTCAGAAAACGGTCATTTCCTCAGAGCGGTCGAGGTCACTACAGCAGCCCCCACCAGTGATCGTGGAAAGCTTTCGAAAAGTGCCAGAGAGGTTAAGGCCTACAAATGATATTCGTGCGCGTGACTGAGCATAAAATACTTGAGCGTAGCTGCTCGGAAGGATGCTGACGGGCAGAATCAGTGGAGTGCATGAACCGTAGAATAATTTTCGGGCCTAAACCAGATCCGTTGCAAATGGGATCTTTTACGATCGAGGTCACTATAGTTTCTGTAACGGCGAGGGCATCCCGAGCACTATGTCAATTAGCCAGGGATGTTAGCCAAGAGAGACGGCGGTAAGGAGGCCTATCTATGATATGACATCAGGAAAACACTAAGAACTTTGTGTCCAAGCTCGGTCGCCTTCGCTCGTTTGCAACGAGCAGGTATTAGACGAGATGCAGAGAGGTTTACGAGATTCGTTATGAGTTCACGAAATTACCATAGCCAACCAAGCTGGACTGGCTGAGTTTGTTCTCCCTAAAGCGAAGGTTCCGAAGAGAGGAACTCATCGAAGCTTTTCAGCGCTTGAGAGTCTGTCCCAACCAAGTTCCTCTCTTCTAAAGCTCGGCCGCAAAATTGCTGTTGGAGGGCAACAGCCGAAGCTATCCAGTTTGCGAGCAAATCGTATTTTCACGTGGCAAGCACTTGCATTCAGAGCGGTGAACCCCTGGAACCGTTTTCCAAGGGATGTGGTGGACATTGTACCGTAGCGTTGTTCACAGCTCACCTAGACCGTTGCTGATGAGAAATCTTTCCTCCCTTATCCCGAAATCCCCCTACCAGGTGGGAGGCCAAGACAGGCAAAGGCCAGTAGTTTCCACCGTGATGAAGGCCGCAGCTATAGCATTTCAGCCACCGCTTTGTCAGCAGCATCAGTAGCTACGCGCAATTGGGCTTTAGCAACGGAATGAATGAGCAAAGTGGCGGGAGCCAATGGGTCTTTAACTGCATTAGGGGAAGTTTTAGCTACCTGGGGTAATTCCATTGAACCATCTTTAGCGCAATGAAGTGAATCTGTCAACGGTTGTGTCAGGTGGGCATATCTTGGGATGAAAAGCCGATGCTACCTTACGACACCACTGAAACTACGAAGGGCGGCAGTGAAGTAGGCAGCGGGAATTCACAAGCCGACCTCATCTTTTCTTCTAAGGTTGGAAAGCCGCTTCCACCAGCCATGTGGCTTATGACCTCGGCTGAAGTTTGGCTAAGGATACTTTTGTTCGCATTGACGGTTAAGCCACGTTCTGCCTAAGGCTAGAACAAATAATTGAGATGGTTTTAAGTGCGCCTTGGGGTTCACTGATGACTAACAGGTCGTCTACGCGGGCAAAACAAAACCCAGACCTATGATTACCTAGTCGATAAAACGCTGAAAGGTTTGTACAGTCTTGCATCGCCTAAAATAATACGCGCAGAAATTCGAAGGGACCGAAGGCTGCTACTACGGCTGTCCTATGTGCATCCTCTTCTGTAGTGGGAACTTGATGATGGGAGTGTACGAAATCTATTTTTGAGAACGTACGAACGTCGTTGAGGCTGGCTGTGATACCCTGAACTTGGGATAGGCTTCCTATCTGGAACATTAGCTTTATTGACGGCTCCATAATGTCCGCATGTTTGCCTATCTCCTGAAGCCTCATGGGCGGTGTTATGTAATAGGGAGTAAGGACTGCTTGTTGCACGAAAAATAACTGATCCAAAGAGGTGCTCAAAGTCAGCCCGAGCGATTTGAAGCAGGTCGAGCGCAAGCTGGCTACCCTGGCGAAAGTAAGGAGGCCAGATGTGCTAACATGACGACTAAGCGAGCTTTTTACTACAGGTAACGTGGAAGGTGGGTGCAGTACTTCTGGGTATGTATCTAACACATCACCGAAAAAATGCGACCGGTCTTTTTGAGTGGAAAATGACTGATCGGTTTAGGTAAACCGAAACTTTATTCACGGCTACATTAGTAACACGGTCCACAAGACGTTTTTGCGGCAGAATGCGACCAACAGTTCCAGGTGATGCATGAAACCCATTCCAGGTATGACGTTTTGAACGTCTGTAATCCACAAAACCCAAAGGAAATGAGAAGAAAACCGAAGTCTAATGTCTTCAGAGTTGTTCACGAGTCATTATCAGCGGCACATAAGTTATGGAAGAGGCACCCGCTCAAATTTTAACTTGAGGGCTAGAGCGTTTGGGCTTCGGCACCTGTGCCCACCAAGTAGAGTGTCCCTGAACAATGATCCATGAGGAAAAGTACGTTATAACCCAGGCCAGTAGCATCCATCGTATTTACTCATTGGCGTCCTCGTTTCCCTAAAAGACTGGGGCCAAGGAACGAGACTAGGTGCAATAAAACGCCTCAGGACCGTACCTATGGCGGTACTGACAACGAATGTCGGTTAATTTTGACTGAACGGGATTTCTCTTAGGGATACTATTGGGAATCTGTTTCGGCGAAGCTGTCTGCTAAATGAGGCCTAAGCTGGGTGTCCAACGGACGACATACTGAGGTCCTCGGACTTTTTAACAAGGCCCTGCCCAGCTGCTGCTAAAGAGGCAATAACTGACTGAGCCTTTGGAAGGTCGGCCTGAATGATATTCGGATGAAATTTTCACCTAGATGTGTCGGTGGCACGGACGGGTTTTTCGAGATGTTCATCTTTGGACAAACGTAGAACTCTCCGCATGCCTTTGGGAAGAATTTGCATCCACGAGCTGACATAGGGGGTTTTTAATAGAGTCCGCATGTACCGAAACAACTAGGAAGGTTTGCTGTCTCCAAGCTCAGTATCCGGGAATAAAGGGACTACTCGCTGCTCGTCAGATATGCCATTCCGGCTTAGGAAGGGTGCTTTCGTGGGAGCTGGGCTCTCCCGATTGTAACATATCTAGTGCTTTGTCGACGATGTTTGCAGGAAGGACATTTATAACCTGATAGCCACCATCATAGTTTCCTTGCCTGACTCAGCCCTTCCTCTGTGGATTGCCCCATTAGGCAGCGCCCCTACTAGCATCCTCCGGCTGCATCCACTTGCACAATTGCCTGCAAGCACGCAGCTGTCCAGTTACGTCTCCCCAACTCCGACGTACATTCATTCTCGTGAGTTGTGTTCATCCACCCGTTTACCTGTCCTGGTGCTTCTTTCTTCTCAGCTTTGTTCGTTTTTCACCCGTAGTAAAACTTCCTGACTGGTTATGTCTCACTTATATTTTCGGTCCGTGCTCCCATCTCTTGTTTCGTATTTTGCTCGCCACAGGCATTTTCTGTGTGCCTGTCAGGCTGTTCCGCTTTTCCACGTTCCATCTAATGTAAAATCATTGTTACATTATGATTTTCACTCACAGTTTCAATCCGTTTGGTCTGCCATCACCCAATTCCTCTGGTACTCCTTTTGCTCATTTCTCTTCCAAACCGTTCGCCCTCACAGCTGCCGCGTATTTGCACCAGAGACCGCCTCACTTCCCAGATAACTTTCTTAACTTAGTATCCGTATTTTCTCTGCGATGCCTAGCCATTCCCATCGCCATCAGCTTCTTGTCGAATAATGTAGGTCCATTTATTAACGCTTCTCCCATTCTTCACCGTCACCACAAATCTCATCTGCATCAATCAAATTATTAGATTCATTCTCACCTGTTCCCTTCAATACTTTCCTTCATCTTACCTCTTTTATGAACCGCTTTTCACAGACGTCATCACTTCTGCTTTTCCAAATTCTTTCATTCTCTCTCCATTGCTTCGCCATACTCGCTTATCACGAAGAAAATTCACACGATATTCCTAAGTCAATTCTTACCCCTTCGATCTAACTTTACCTATCCCTTCCAATAACTGATATTTTTTTCTAGGACTCCATTGTTGTTGCTCCTGCTCCCCTTATATAAACATATACATGCATGTATATAGATATGCATTCGCGCCGCATCCAGCAGTTCGTCACCAGCCATCTCTCTTGCTATCATCCCGCTGACCGTCATGATATGCGTCCATTCCTTCTACATCTTTGCCCCATGTCTGCCTTATCCAATCCTCCCAAATCACTTTTGTCATCTGACCCACCCTTAACGTCTTGCATTGCTCGCTCCCCGTTTTACGAGTTTTTGCCCTGATCGCCAACCATCCACCGCAGAGTGTTAAAGCTTCACTGCCATCTAATCCACTGCAGTACATCTCACTTCTATCTCCATCACTTCCCGCTACCGCAGTTTCTTATGTTGATTTCTAGCTCCTCTCATGTATGTCAGTGCGCTTTCAAATGTCCTCACCTGGACCAGTCAGACTCACCATTTGAACTTAACTTTCGCACTACCAGGCGTCCATTTGAATCCGCTCTTCGGTCCATTTAAGCTCCCTACATTCTCCTTGGTGTGCATGAACTTATTATACCCGTGTTCCTCTTCATTTCCTCTTACCAATGCGCTACACCAGGTCGTGTTGCAAGCTGTTATCGGTATAGTTTTAATTCATCTGTCTTAGGAAATACTAAAAATTATAGTTTCTTGGGGCATTCCGTTAGCCCATAGAAATTCAGGGAATTTTTTCTCTGCGGTGCATTCTAACTCGACTCTAGTTTGTCGTTACTTTTCCGCCTCACTCATAGCGTCTTTTTGATATTTCAAAATGCCTCGTGTGGCAAAAAAGACCTCCAATACTACTCCGTTCACTCATATGCCCGGTACTAGGAAAAATAGGCTTATTCAAACTCCCGTGGCTTCAAGACAATGTTCGGTCGACCTCTGTGACTTTGAAGGCTTGGCGGCGGAAACAACAGCTGTTTTAGACGGAAGTATCTTAGATATAAAGTCTCAGCTTCTGAAGTTGGAAGATACGGTATCTAAACTCGCCCCCCCCTTCTGTGTATCACTGAACGCGTCGAACTATCTACCTTACAAAACCTGGCAGCGGCTGGCCGCTTTACCGACTCCGTTGATTCCGAAGTTCTCATAAGAGTGAGGAACTCTTGTAACGCATTCGTGTTTGATGTCCCAGGGAGAATATACCTGGAGAATCTCAAACATGCACTGTTGAATGCATGAGGTATGGCCAACCTTCCTTGCCAAATAACAAGGCTGCGTAAGCGCGTTCGGCTCTTCAGCCGTCCAATTCTTATGCGATTTGCAGATGAATAATCTGCCAAAGAATTTAATAAAAAGATTAACACTATGGCTTCTAATTTCCCCTACAAAACATAAAAATAGCCGAAGATAAAACCCCTCTTCATAGGGAAATTACTAGATCTCCCCCGACTTTTCCCCCTAGAAAGACGCCTGATAGTCCTGAGCCTTCGACACAGACGGCTGGTCGCTCCATCGCTTCTTCTCAAGTCCTCACTGCTTTATCACTACACGCGCCTCCTGCCTGTTCACAACCGCCCACTGCCCACTCATCTGCTCCCGCACTGAACTCTTTAAAATCTGATCCCATTATTGTTAATCTAGACATTTCCGCTTCTCCCCTCTTAATGCCACCCAGTAAAAGACGTCAACTGCTGCCCCGCTCTCCCATCTCATCGCCTGTTGGGTACACCCCCAACTGGAACTCTTACCAGTCCAGCCGGTCTTCTTAGTCCAGTGACTGGGCCCAGTCGACTTTCTTACGGCACGGCCGCCGCAACAAGATCTTTCCGGGTAGCGGCCGGGGTGAGACGAAACCGAGCTGGTAGAAGAGACTAGAGACAGCGGATAGTATACCTCGACTGGTGACTGGCAGCTCCGAAAGGTTACCTCAAAAAGGAAATCTTCCGTTCCGCGTCCCATTGTGATCCTAAAGTGCTTTAAGTAGGGGGTGAAGAGCCGTCCAAATCTCTAGCCCTTCCGGCCCTCTCATGGTACGGAATGACCTCGAGTACTTATGAAGCTTTCGACATCCATTATGTTAGATGGAAGCCGCCCTACTCTAGCAAACTTGTCAGGCCTCTGAACTGTGCCAGGGCTGATTCTATACCATAAAATGACCCAAGATAATCGCCGACGTAAAAATTTCTGTTCTTTGATTATCGAAAGGCGTGGTTTGCACAAAAAGGTGATGATATGGCTCCGATGCAGTGGACGGTCATCCTATAATTTACCACTGCACTGTCCCGGTTGTCCAGTAAAAGAAGTCAACTGCTGCCCCGCTCTCCCATCTCATCGCCTGTTGGGTACACCCCCAACTATAATTCACCCTCTGTTCTCTCCGGTGATGAACTACTCGCCGTCCAGAGGGATAGGTCTAACAGTCTTCTCACCCTTCCCACAAACCCCTCCTTCATTCGACTGTCTCCCCTTAAATCAACTCGCCTTAACTCAACGAATAAGGTTTCGACCTAAGAAAACAAGTCTTGCTCCAATGCATCGGCGATACCTACAAATTCACCGTGCTCACTGCCTGTCAATACAAAACTACGGCCTCCAAACGCCGTCCACTCAGCCTCACGTCGTACTCCTCACCTGACAACTATCTCCACTGATCCCGATACTAACTGCTCCATATTTGGTGTTCCATCCAACTTGAGTTACCCCTCCCACAGAGTGCAGCCTAGTCTACCACCCTCACCCCTATTTCTCACACATTTTCAACCCCGCCCTCTGCTCCCCTCTTCAGCCAATACTCAATTCCGACTGGCCAGTATTTCTCGACAGCTGCTAATCACCCCTGTCTAATATCGACTCGCCAAACCCACCCCAACCCGGCCACCCCATTCGAGACTCCACTAGCCTCAACATCAACATATTCCCCTTTGACCCTGATCTCCGCTCCTTCCAATTGCGATAGCCTGCCTCCTTTCAACTTACACTACCCCCATGATGTGCCTATACCAGCCCCGGCAAATGGTATATCTTTAGCCCTATTCAACTCACGCTCTATCCTTGATAAACTCATGCACCTTAAAAACTTGTCCTCGCAAACAATTACGACATTATCTTAATAACGGAATCCTGGCTGTCTGAGAACACTCCCAATGATCAAGTATCTTTGGTGGGGTACCGTCTTCTAAGGACCGACAGACCGAACCGGCGTGGTGGGTGCCTAGCCTTTGTCAAGGAAATCTACACCACGACCCCTCTTTTACATATGGCGCTCGATTCTATTCCCGATCCTCTCTGGTTCACTATCAACCTCCAGGGCACTGTTCTTCACATTGGCTGCGTGTATCGTTCGCCAAATTCCCCCAGTTCCTTGTTTCCACTTCTCATTAGGTCTTTCGAATACCTCTCTTTGCTTCCTTCTGAAACCAAGCTTATACGGGTGACTTTAACCTCCCTCAAGTTTGTTGGCCTACCCCCCCCGGCTCCTCCCAATCTTATGGACCTGATCACTAGCATTCATCTTTGTGGCTGGAAACAACATGTTTTCGAACCCACCAGAAGCGGGAAAATGCTAGATCTGGTTTTTACTCATAACATGCCTTTCATCGAAGTGTCCGTAACACAAAATTTTCCCGGCAGTGACCATAAAATGGTTCTCTGCCATCCGCCCCTTAGTGGCCCACCTAATCCCGCACACCCCTCCAACAATACATTCTTATGCAGAAATTGGGCCTTGCTGTTCACGCTTATTCGCCAGAAAGACTGGGGTGGTTATTTCCTTACCCATCACCCTCAGCTTGCTGCGGATATTTCCTACTCCTTCGTTTCCGATTGCCTGAAAATCTTTTCTAATACTTCCCAGGCTGTACCTAAAAAGGGGTCCCCTGTTCTGCCACTCCATAAGAAGTATCATAATCCTCTCAAACAACCAAATATTTCCAATGACTTTTCAATTTTTATTCGTCTAGACCGCCTCTTCACACCTATTCAACGACAAGATAATACGCGACTTCGTGACCAAGAAGCCAAGGCATTGAGTCATCCCAACAAGTCGCAACTTCTTTCTATGTTGCATAAGTCTAGAAACGCTGATGTTGAGACCGACCTCCAACTTCTGATTCCGGATAATTACTCATCTATCACCTCCCAACCTTGTATAGCCGAAGCTTTCAATGCATTCTTTGCTTAAGCCATGGCTCCAGCTACTGTCATTGCCCCTCCCCCATCTTCACCACTTACCGGCTCTCTCTTATACGACACTCTGATGCCAGGAGTATTTCTAAGCTACTGTCCAATAACAAACCCTCCCCTCGATTAGGCCCTGATGGCTTACCGCCAGTTGCTGTTGTCAATGGCGGACCGGATCCCCCCCTGTTGCTGATAAAATTTTCACTCTTTCACTTGATGGTAGCACCATACCTGCTAATTGGAAGCGCTTGGCAATCGTCCATTTGAATCCGCTCTTCGGTCCATTTAAGCTTCCTACATTCTCTTTGGTGTGCATGAACTTACCAAAACTTTATCCCGCTTCACTTCCCCTTTCCGAGTTTTTTACCTTTTCTTGTCGTGCTACTTTCTACATTTCACGATATTTGTTTGTCCATTCAATTGCTTTTAAAAATTTGATCATGCAACTGGCATGCTTCGGGCGTCTTCCAAAGAGCCCAATATTATTATTAATATTATTATTATTATTATTATTATTAGTTAGTATTGTTAGGTGCAACCCCTTAGGGAAATCTGTTGCCTTTTTTAGTCACGGGGCGCGGGGAAAAATATTATTCAAACTGTGGTAACCAGGCCCGAGGGTGACCACATCCGAGCAATGCAAATGGATTCGCAAGTGCGTACATCTCAGCTTTAAACTATTCTGGGTCAACTACACTGCAAATGGTAGGACAAAGCATGATGAGTGGGGAAAAACAAAACCAGTGCCGTTCAAAACTGAAATGATGGTTGAAAATTGAGATGGCACCGACCAAATTGATAAAAAGGTTTGCCGTGTTCGAAGACCTAGGTAAAAATTGAGAATGAACTCTGGCTAGCCAACTATGAACTGCAGGTGCCAGGTGCTAATTGGATCCCGAGAACGACCCAAGGAACGGGCTGCCAGCCAAAAGTTTTGACAGGTACCAGAGGAAGGCAAAGGTGGGTGAGATAGGTGCAAGAAGTCAATCAAGGGCAAGGTTTAGAGCTACTCCGGACACTATGCTTACTAAGATAGCTAAGGATTCAATAGTCTGCAAGTAAAGAAGTCACCCGTGTTCCTTCCAGTTGGCAGGAATAAGTTGTTATTACAGCAGGAGGACGAAAAACGAGCAGCCCTCTGACATCGAGCAACGTAAGAACAGCCTGCATGCAAGTACTAACGGATTGTTCCCGTCTAAAATAACTTTGGTCATGGATATTCGCATCTAATTTCAGCCATCCCCAGGTGGACACAAGCAAGTCATGAGACTGAAACTTCTGCCGACATCAAGCCTGATATTTTGCTCTGTTTCTACAGGTGAACTACCTACGAAACCACACAGTCGCCAAAGAAGTACTCGTTGCGGCAGCGCGAAGGAATTCATCTGGTGCTCTTTGACGCAATAATCTACACTTATCAGTTGGGCCAAAGTCGCCACTCCCTCAGACTGAACTGGCCTGAGAGAGGCGATGAAAGAACTAAATCGGCTATCAGCTGCAAGAAAGCCGCCGCTTTTTAGTGGCAGAAGCTTTTTCTTCCGGAGGAACGAGCATGAGCAGGAGGCCAAATAGAACAACAGAACCCAACCCCTTGCCAGAGACGTATTAAAAACTGGAATAAACTTCATGCGGGCGTGATAGAAGGTAACATTCTTACAGTTTTTAAACGAAGCTAGACCTGATGAGTTGAGAGGATTTCTGAATTGACGGTAGGGCAGCTGAATTTTGATGTAATGGACTACATTTTGTACTTTTCCTTAACCCAGGACCCTAGCACCCCCAAATACCTGTTGATCCTTATGCGTGCGTGATCAGTATACATGGTTATTTTTCCCTTTGCAGGATGAAGGATCTCTGTTGCTGCTGGTAATTCACCCCTTGGCAATTTTGCTTTGACTGCTCCCTCCGGCGGCGATTCCAATCGGTGTGTCTAAGTTCCAGCTGCCAACAGAAGCGGAAATCAAATCACGTCAGGGGGCAGGACTGGGGGCCGAAGCCAATGGTGGTTCAGGTTTTTGCACCTGAAAGCGTACATGTCCAACCAGGCTTCGACTTCTTTGGAACGCTTGTCCCCCGTTGGATGGAAATTCAAGCTACTTGACGTTGATCGCGTAACTGTTGAAGAGGGCAGCAAGAGCAGCACTGCGATAGAGTGAAGCCGCCATAGCCGGCACTCATCATGCAAACTTTAGTCACCCGGATATCACCTCTCATTTAGAGAAGGAAAAGTAAAAGGTCTTAGAAGCATCAAAAGGGCGTGGGTGAAAGATCAATGGGAGGAAAGAAAATTACAATATTGATAAAAACACTGAAGGAGGAAGGAAAGGGAAAGAAATCGGGACGGAAGTTCTTCCAAGTGCCATCAGCTGTCTCACGAGCATTCCGGAAATAAATGTGTTCAACCCGAGCTCACTTTTTCAAAGTTGATGACGGTACCTACTGCTACAATGCCCGCAGAGAACTTGTTCCAGCAGTCTGTTACTCTGCGCGAGAAGAACTGAGCTTCGATGCTCTTGTTGGCCCCTGGTTTAGTGAGCCTCGGCTCAGGCCCTCGGAGGGCGGGGCTTCTGTCACGAGCTAATGATGTATTGTTCCTCCCCACTGAATCGTTTGGTTCTTTCAGTGTTTCTATCAGGCCTCCCCCTGCAAGTCTGATCGCGAAGGACAACATATCTAGCGACGCCAATATGTCCCCGTACTGTAGCTTCCCCAGACGGGGATCGTTCTTATGAACCCCCTTTGGACCCTCCCCAGTGTGTGAATACCCCTAGCTGACTGGAGAGCCTACACCCGGACTAAGTACTCTGGATAGGGCCGTACCAGTGTGGTGTTGGGGGGCAGCATCAACCTGGGATCCACTGGAGTCGCTGTTCTTCGCAGTTGGTGCATGACTCTGTTCGCCTCGTCAGCTGCTGATGGACACTGCGCCGACGGCTTAAGTTTTCCTGACCTCTGTACAGCGAGCCGTCGGTTGCGGGTTGTGCGAGTTCGGGTAGTGGGCCCCCAGGACTAGCCTGCCAACAGTGGTGTATATTTACCAAGGTTTAGGGGTAGGTTCCAGGCCACTTTACAGTTGTGGATGGGGTCTGGGTCCTCTTGAACCCGAGTGGATTCAGAGGATCCCTCGATTTTTACACCGTCCGAAAACGTGGAACGTAGTGATTAGGGGACCTTCGGTGGGTCGTTCAAGTACGCCGGAAACAGTACTGGCCCTAAACCCCTTCCTTGTCATGTCCTCCTGGTTGCCTTCATCGTTGTGGGCCTATTGTCTTCAACTTTGGTGTAGAACCGACTATAGCACAGGAGGGCTTGTAATCATCCCGTAACTCCTGAAGCCACATTCGTCCCACCTAGTTTATGCAGCAGTGGTCTGTGGGTCACACAATCGAAGGCTTTGCGAAGGTCATGGTGGCACACTGAAACTTTGTCAACTAGGTCTAGCTCCCAGCTGCCTCTTCAAGGGGGCTCAGAAGATTTCTGAGACAGGTCTTTCCTTTCGTCAATCGGCGATGTCCTCATGAAACCAGATTATCCATTTCCAGGTATAACACACTTTGATTAATACGTAGCCAAATTCGTACGAATCTCGGAACGAAAATGAGATTGATCCGTAACTCCCACGGTACAGAATTATTGAATGAACGACATCATAAAACATGTACAAACCTCAAATGTGCGATCACATGGACTCAGAAACGGGAACCATTTTCACGGTGTGCGACAGACAAGCACGCGAGTCACGCAGGTCCAAGAGAGCTCACGACAAAGGAGAGCATTGGACGCGGATAGACGAGGGTTGGCTGAGAGAAGAGCAAGTAGTACGACACATGAAAATATGCGTAATTGAGTATTGTCACGAAATCACGATGGGTAATGCCTTTGAAGGATTTTCCACAACAGACAATTACTCCAGGTGGCTCACCCGTGCAGTTCCGATGACTCTATTCATTACTTTTAGTTCCGCGGATAGTAGACTAACAAGCCTATAGTTCGCCACGCGATCCCTCCAACCATCCTTGAGAAGTGGTACGATTTCCGCTGTCTCCCATCCAGCAGCCGATCGTGGGCTGCTGAGGGATTTGTTGAAATTCTTATCCAAAGGTCATGCGAGTATCCCGAACAGCCCCCTTAGGATTGCGGGTTGTATGCCGTCTGGTCTCATAGACTTTCACTAATCAAGATATTCCGAGGCTAGTGAAACATCCACCTGGGTTATCCAAAGCTCCGCAATTGGCCCAAGCCTAGGCCACCATAAGGGGGTGGATGGACTATTTTGGTACATCCGAAGTACTTCTTAACTCCTCATTTTACTTTCGGCCCGGCCATCATTCCCAATCCGTACCCCACCCACTGCGACTCTCATGGTCGCCTCCGACTAGACTGAGTTGTAGAGCTCGTTTCGGTCTTTCGCTGGCCTAACGACGTCCAATGTGTACGATAATTTCTTTCACCTCTATTGTTTCACAGCCTGCTTGTTTATTCTTTTGTGCTGGATGAAGCAGCTTGGTTCACCAGTTTCCTCAAACTCTTCGTCCTGCCCGGATTTTACGCCCGGGCAGTACTGCTTTTTCGCCAAGGAGGTCAGCCTTATCTTCCGGCCCCAGGCAGCGGCTCTACTTCCTCTGTCTCATGTTCAAGTTGATCCTGATCGCCCCATACGTTCCTTCCACGCTACCCTCCATGTCCCAAACTATCAACTATACTATCGCTATCAGACTTCTTTGGTCCTATCTCCTGAGGGGCCTTTGCTACTTATCGGGCAGGCCCTCCCTCTGACCGGGGAACCGGAATTTAAGGATTCTGTGGTCACCTTTCCCTAGATGGCACCAATAAGGATTTGATCTACTTCTGAGAAAGATTTGGATATAACCAGATCCAATATACCTGGCCTCTCCACCTCCCTCCATCTGGCGTGCTAGTAGACGTGCTGTATTAGTGCTCGGTGTGGTCGAGCAACCTCTAGCCGAAAGACCCCACCGGAGCCCATCTCGCCTGCCAGCTCATCTCTGGTGCAGTAAAATTCTCAGGACTGAACACTTTTCCGCAATTCTGGTTGACAGCGCAGAGTATTCTAGCGGAATCGCATCTTCCTCTGTATCAGAGGATGGGCTCTAGCAAAAACATATTAGTGCCACCAACTTCGTTCTTTTGCTTGCCCAGCCACCACCTGTATGCCGGGCGTCACATACTCAATACTCACCCTTCGAGCTTCTGTGGGCTACTAGCAACCATATTCTTCACATTCTTCCATCCTCTGCGCACACTCTAACCTTCCGGCCGCACCGTAACTAATCTATCTCCCTCTCACAGCCACAATTTGGTGGTGGAAAAGCAGTCCATTCCCTCCGATCTGGCCGCACGCCCCCCCACATTTGTTGCCAATACCGCAAGCATGACACTGCGTGACGACTGGCCCTCTTTCTTCCTTGTAGTTCCTGGGAAGCGACGTATTTATTTCGCACTTATGCTCTACATCCAAATGCCCCCACGTTTTCGCTTCACTCGGGATTCTAGGTCGAGACCCACCAATAAACCTACTTAACACTACTATCAGTGGGTCATTTTCCAACCCCTGATAGCATCTTGGGGACGAGGACAGCGTCTCGATATTTGGGGCCCCCACAATCCACCATGCCAAATCTTCCGGCCGATTGCCCGTCATCATTTGATCTCCGTCTCCCCCTGGGTGTATTACTGTTGCAAAAAGGGCATGTGATTTTACTTGTCTACTTGTCTTAGTAGGTGGGCACCCCGTTGTCGCAGACTTAAGGTCTCCCTTCGTGTCGCCCCTCTAAAAGGGTCGCTTGGTCTCTTTATAACTACTCTTCAATTGTGCCTGAGCGCTACTTACGTGCTTGCCTGCATCCCCCCTATTGGATCTGCCATGTAAGCTGTCTGAAATCTGAGGGTTTCCATCTGGGTGGCCTGACAATGAATCAGGTTAGGCCAGGTATTCACTCTCGGTTCAACCCCATTTGGAAGGCCCTGCGTGACACCGTATTTGGCAGACCTTCCCCCCTCCGGAGTAATTGAGAGCTGTTTTACTTGTTAGCTTCTGGACTGACACCTCAGTTGTGCCATTTGGCGAAACTGAGCCAGCCTCTTCCTCAGGAGCGTCTGCGCATGAGTTGTTCATCTACCGTTCTTCTGGCTAGGTTTCTCCATGTCGGCGTGGCACATGTCCTGCCCCTTGCTGTGCACCATGAGCATACCCAAGTCAGGCCACCATAACTTTTATAAGGCGTCAAGGGTTTCTTTGCTATTTCGCTACTTTCTCAATGAGACCAGAGCAGGGGAAAGTGGCCTCGAACAGCAAGGAAAACACACTTTCACCGCAGTCTTTGCGGCTTTCGGAGACCATGCTGGTGATTTACTGGTGCTGAACCTCCGTGCATTCATGCTTTTAGAAGTGCCATTCGACTGGCGCAATTAGTACGGCAAGGTCTGCCAGCTATTCGGACACTGAAACACAGAAATAGTACCAGCTGAGCGCATAAGATTCCACTTGCATGCAAGCGGGAGCTTCTAACGGCTGAATTAACAGTAACAACTGAGCAAACTGGCCAGCATATTGGCTGGCCCTTCTGCAGTGTCACAGGTCACCTTGCCCACTCGTGAGCCTAGCCACCAATAATCCCGCCTGCATTGGCTTCTTGAGTTGGACTGAGACGTAGGACCTTGACAACTTTCATGAGCCCTAGTTGGATTTCCCGATAGTGAAGCTGGATGAAGAACGTAAAGGTTCGATTCCTGTCTTTACAGACTTTGGCCGAGCGATTGGACGGATTCTCTTCCACTTATCGAATAATTATATTGGCTCAGCAGCTTTGTGCACGACAGGTCCTGATAATTGTACTTGCGTTGTCGTTGTTCTGCCTTGGTTGCACCCTGCTCTTTGTTCTTTAGTGAACTATTTCTTGAGTTTTTCCTCTGCCTTTCCTGGTTTATGCCCCTAGCTATCGTGTAATGTTCCTGATGAGTCAATCTTCATTCCCATGTCACGGTGTATCACAGTCGAAATACCCTTACGAAGTCGAAGAGTTGGCCGCAGGTCACTTGCTGTGGCCTACCTGGGCGTACGGTCGGCCTGGGCTGCAAAAACCCCTCTGCAAACGTCTCCGCCCCTTATGGCTCACAAAGTAATCGACTCCCCCGACATCGCCATTTTCGCACAGCAGCATCTTAATCCCGACCACTAGAGTGCAACCGCCCCTCTTACTCCCTGAGATGGGCACCCTAGGTACCTTGTCTATGTCCCCTCTACCTCCTATCTCCTCACCGCCCTTTATGAGTGCGCCTTCCGCAGACGATAAACCCCTTTCCGTCCGAATTCCTCCTGTTTCTAGTGAGTGGACATTAAAGTGTCTGTATACACGCTGTCTCAGCCTACCAAACAAAATACTGGAGCTGAGACAATTAGCAACTGACACCATAATCCAAATCATTCTCGTCAAAAAGACCCGACTCACACCAGACTATCAAGATGGTGAAGTGAGAATACCAGGTTGCTCCCTTCTCTCTCACGACTCGTAGAGGGGACGAGCTGATGAGGCGGTTCTCTACATTAGCGAGCTTCTACACCCGGGTGTCTCTCGACATGTCTGATTAGTTATGATGGACTCCTTGTGAATAAACTTTCACTCCTACCGCTCTGTTAATTTACTTCTGGGTGTGATTCACAGCTGCCTTTCTACATCACAGGCAGATTCACTCTCGGTTATGGATCCTCTGAAAGCCCTTAAAACGTCCCACTCTTTTAGTCAGCTTTTTATAGGGGGCTTCAACTCCCCGGAGTGTAGTGGGAAAGCCTTAGCTCTGGCAACCAATATGGCAAGTCTCTGGCAGATCTACTGTCCGAACCACCCTGGACACAACCCTTAGCCTGTCTCCCCAGGCTTAGAACGGGTCGAGGCTCATTGCTTCCAGATCTGATGGTAATCGATTTCAAGCACAGCGTAGATGTTTTTAACTCTCCGCGGCCGCTGGGCAAAAGCGACCAAACACTCCTCTTTCGACCACATACTGAAGTGGCCAAATATGTCCTCCCATAACGGCTAGTCTATTCGTTTAAGCGAACAAATTTTCAAATGGTAAGTCCCTAATCAGAGGCGAACCAAAAGACGTAACGGAAAAAGTAAACGAAGACGAAAGCAACAGGCCACTACAGCAATGTGTACTGAAGGTAGAAAATCTTCGTGAGCCTTAGGTCCGACAGGTTCTAAGGGGTAAGGCACATCTGCCACCGTCAGTTAGACGTTTTCTCGACAAATGCTGTCAGCTGTTAGCCAAGTAACGAGCCACATCCATTCTAGCGGGTGCAGAAGCTATCAGATGCCTCGGGTTACTTTGCAAGTCTCAGATTAGGGAGCAGTTCAAAAACCTACAGAAAGGGATCCTAGACGAAGCGGGTACGAACAGTTCTCCCCTCTATAAGCGCCTGCGTCGAATTCGTGAATCAGGGTCCTCAGTGTAACACACTTTTGAGCAATGCGTAGCCAAAATTACAACGGATCCCGAAATGAAGAGGCGGTTATCCGTGATATTCTACCATACTAGATTATTAAATGAACAATGATACCAAACAGGTACAAACCTCAATTATGAGACCACAAGGACTCAACAAACGAGAAACCGAGTTGCGGCGTGCGAGCGAGGAGCACTTGCATCACTCAGGTCCAGAACAAGGATATGACAAGGTAGCACTTTAGGCGCGAACAAACAACAAATGGTCCATAAAAACACACAGTGCGTAAGGACACGTCAATAGTGTAGGAAAGTGAGTGATGCTAAGAACAACATGGAGCTGCAAGGGTTTTAGGGGATTTTCCACTACCGGTCCTTACACCGCCCATCAAAACCCTCCCGAATCCTTAGCAGAGTCAAAGGTTTGGTAAAAAGGCACTGATTCTTCCTACCTACCTAGGCCCTACTGTTAATGCGCCTGCCTAAGGCTTGTCGTCAACGTTCTACTCATGGTGGCACCTAATCTGGTGGCCACACCAACGCAAGGCTATTCTACCCCTTCTACGAGAACAACTGACCGATGGCGGGCGGGATGGGAAACTTAGATGCTGCCCTTGGAAGGGCCATCGTGCTCTAGCTGTATGTGCTTGCGTGAGTATGTGTGTGTGTATGATATAATCGCCGCTGCTGCCACATATGCGAAGAACATTCGGTAACGCCAACAAAACCAAACGGCTAACACTGTCACATGTTTGATAGGGGTTACCAGGTACAGCGCGCATCGGGTATGTGCAAATGAGTCTAGATGTAAAATAGGATAGCATGTACCACCACATATAAAAAAGCCTTCCGTAACGTCAACGAAAAACTGTGAGCACTGTAACGTGTTTGACGGAGGCCATGTGTTATAAAAGAGTGTTATGTAGGTGTGTGTGTGTGCGTGGGGGGTATGATGGTTCGATACGTCAGTGCGTCGGGATTGCTTCCACATACGGGGTTTCTTTACCCACCTCGAAGACGAATGCGAAATAGTCTACTGGGCCTCAGCGTTATCAGCTTCTCCGCCTTCACTCCCGAGTAGGCCAATACTGCGTATGTCGCGAATCAGTGCTCCGTTGGCTGTCTTCATCCTCACCGTTCTTATCATTCCGTCAGTGCTTTCGACGGTTCCCATAACCACTACCAAGGACCAGGTGCTGAAATGTGCGCGTTCGTCTGCGATCATAACCACATTCCCAACCTGGAATGGTCTTGTTTTGACCAGCCACTTCTGTCGAGTCTGCAGAGCCGGTAGGTACTCCCACAGCCAGCGACTCCAGAAAACCTTGGCAAGATCATTCGTCTGCTTCCATCCATGGAGGTAGCTCCCACGAAGTTTTGCCGGCCCTTGGAAGCCCTCGTTCGACCTTAATGTCAGTAAGTCGTTCGGGGTGAGTGCCAGGTGAGTGGGGTCGCCGTTCATTACTGGAACCAGGGGGCGGTTGTTCAGGATTCTCTCTACCTCACTCATGACGGCTTTCAGCGTCTCGTCGTCGAGCGGCTGTTGCTCCATGATCGACAGCAATATCCGCCTGACATACCAGATCATGCGTTCCCATACGCTGCCGCGATGACTGGCCTGTGGGGGGTTGGAATGCCATCGTAAGCCAAAGGTCACTGTTCGATCCTGCAGTTGGTTCCCGTTTATGTTTTTGTGCCAACGCTGCAATTCCCGATGAATGCCCACAAAGTTCGACCCATCATCAAAGTGTATATCAGCCGGTACGCCTCTTCGGTTGATAAATCTCTGCAAGGCCCGTAGGAAAGAATCGGTCGTCATCGAATGTGCGACTTCTAGGTGTACCGCGCGTGATTTCATGCACGTCATGATACATCCATATCGCTTTTCTAATCTTTTCCCGCACTTGATCCACAAGGGCCCGAAATAGTCCAACCCGGTGTCACTGAACGGCCACCAGCCCGCAGTCACCCTGCATTCTGGTAGTGGGGCCATGAGTTGTTTGCCTGCTGTGGCATTGCGTCTCCTGCATTGCACACACCGTCGGATTACGCGTTTTACAGTCTCTCGTCCTCTCAACAACCAAAGGCGCTTTCGGGTGACGCTCGTCACATGACTTTCCCCTGCATGTCCCTCCCTGGCGTGGACGTGTTGAATCATTAGCTGTACTGCAGGTTATCTCGCAGGCAGCAGTATAGGATACTTTGTGTCGAAGTTCAGGTGGGCGTTGGTCAGCCTACCATCCACCCGCAGCAGTCCATCGATGAGTTTGGGGTTCAAACGCTTCAATTCGCCTCTTGGAGGTGGTACGTCTTTGTTAATCGGTCCCACTTTCTCCGCCCTCTCGAGTTTTCGCGTTGTATCATTCTGAAAATATCGTACTCTGCCGCTTGTAGCTCATCGGGACTTACCGGGCCGACCGGTATCCGACCTGAGGGCCGTAGCCCTTTCATGACTAGTAAATTTCTCTTGAACCTGGTTAGCCAAACTAGCGAACGAAGCGTCTTCATCCAGGAAGAAAACCTGACCAGTCGCGATAGAATGGACGACGCTTCGACGACGTTGGTTGCTATCACTACGCCTTTGATATCCAGTTCTACTTCCGTAGGTGGCTTTAATTCGAACACGGGCCAGTCCTGTTTAGGCACTTGCAGGAAGTTCGGCCCTCTCGTCCACGTGTCTAGTTTCCTGAATTTGGCCACACCTTGGGAGCACAGATCGGCTGGATTATCGCCGGACCCGATAAGCTTCCACTGTTTCATGACCGATTCATCGTGGATAATCGTGAGTCGGTTTACAGCGAAAGCACTTAACCGGGTCCGAAAGTTGTAAATGTAGTAAAATACTATCGTTCAGTCCGTCCAAAAGCTAACCCACCAAATGTAGAAGTCGAAACATCTCTTTACGGCCTGCACCGCCCTCACTGTTAATACGGCTGAGCTGTGTTCAAGGCGTGGGGTCGAGACCGACTTCAGTGGAGCAAAGCGGGCTTTAGCGAACAGGATCCTCGTAGTATATTGCGCATCTTCTGTGCACCATCGTCCGTACACCACAGCTTCATAACCGACTTCGGAGGCATGGGAAATGGCACGTAGTTCTCCTGTCCGTGTTGCATGACCAGGAGTCAAGTATCGTGGAATCCTTGTCCCCTATTTTCTTCAAGGTTTTCTGGAACTCTTACCAGTCCAGCCGGTCTTCTTAGTCCAGTGACTGGGCCCAGTCGACTTTCTTACGGCACGGCCGCCGCAACAAGATCTTTCCGGGTAGCGGCCGGGGTGAGACGAAACCGAGCTGGTAGAAGAGACTAGAGACAGCGGATAGTATACCTCGACTGGTGACTGGCAGCTCCGAAAGGTTACCTCAAAAAGGAAATCTTCCGTTCCGCGTCCCATTGTGATCCTAAAGTGCTTTAAGTAGGGGGTGAAGAGCCGTCCAAATCTCTAGCCCTTCCGGCCCTCTCATGGTACGGAATGACCTCGAGTACTTATGAAGCTTTCGACATCCATTATGTTAGATGGAAGCCGCCCTACTCTAGCAAACTTGTCAGGCCTCTGAACTGTGCCAGGGCTGATTCTATACCATAAAATGACCCAAGATAATCGCCGACGTAAAAATTTCTGTTCTTTGATTATCGAAAGGCGTGGTTTGCACAAAAAGGTGATGATATGGCTCCGATGCAGTGGACGGTCATCCTATAATTTACCACTGCACTGTCCCGGTTGTCCAGTAAAAGAAGTCAACTGCTGCCCCGCTCTCCCATCTCATCGCCTGTTGGGTACACCCCCAACTATAATTCACCCTCTGTTCTCTCCGGTGATGAACTACTCGCCGTCCAGAGGGATAGGTCTAACAGTCTTCTCACCCTTCCCACAAACCCCTCCTTCATTCGACTGTCTCCCCTTAAATCAACTCGCCTTAACTCAACGAATAAGGTTTCGACCTAAGAAAACAAGTCTTGCTCCAATGCATCGGCGATACCTACAAATTCACCGTGCTCACTGCCTGTCAATACAAAACTACGGCCTCCAAACGCCGTCCACTCAGCCTCACGTCGTACTCCTCACCTGACAACTATCTCCACTGATCCCGATACTAACTGCTCCATATTTGGTGTTCCATCCAACTTGAGTTACCCCTCCCACAGAGTGCAGCCTAGTCTACCACCCTCACCCCTATTTCTCACACATTTTCAACCCCGCCCTCTGCTCCCCTCTTCAGCCAATACTCAATTCCGACTGGCCAGTATTTCTCGACAGCTGCTAATCACCCCTGTCTAATATCGACTCGCCAAACCCACCCCAACCCGGCCACCCCATTCGAGACTCCACCAGCCTCAACATCAACATATTCCCCTTTGACCCTGATCTCCGCTCCTTCCAATTGCGATAGCCTGCCTCCTTTCAACTTACACTACCCCCATGATGTGCCTATACCAGCCCCGGCAAATGGTATATCTTTAGCCCTATTCAACTCACGCTCTATCCTTGATAAACTCATGCACCTTAAAAACTTGTCCTCGCAAACAATTACGACATTATCTTAATAACGGAATCCTGGCTGTCTGAGAACACTCCCAATGATCAAGTATCTTTGGTGGGGTACCGTCTTCTAAGGACCGACAGACCGAACCGGCGTGGTGGGTGCCTAGCCTTTGTCAAGGAAATCTACACCACGACCCCTCTTTTACATATGGCGCTCGATTCTATTCCCGATCCTCTCTGGTTCACTATCAACCTCCAGGGCACTGTTCTTCACATTGGCTGCGTGTATCGTTCGCCAAATTCCCCCAGTTCCTTGTTTCCACTTCTCATTAGGTCTTTCGAATACCTCTCTTTGCTTCCTTCTGAAACCAAGCTTATACGGGTGACTTTAACCTCCCTCAAGTTTGTTGGCCTACCCCCCCCGGCTCCTCCCAATCTTATGGACCTGATCACTAGCATTCATCTTTGTGGCTGGAAACAACATGTTTTCGAACCCACCAGAAGCGGGAAAATGCTAGATCTGGTTTTTACTCATAACATGCCTTTCATCGAAGTGTCCGTAACACAAAATTTTCCCGGCAGTGACCATAAAATGGTTCTCTGCCATCCGCCCCTTAGTGGCCCACCTAATCCCGCACACCCCTCCAACAATACATTCTTATGCAGAAATTGGGCCTTGCTGTTCACGCTTATTCGCCAGAAAGACTGGGGTGGTTATTTCCTTACCCATCACCCTCAGCTTGCTGCGGATATTTCCTACTCCTTCGTTTCCGATTGCCTGAAAATCTTTTCTAATACTTCCCAGGCTGTACCTAAAAAGGGGTCCCCTGTCCTGCCACTCCATAAGAAGTATCATAATCCTCTCAAACAACCAAATATTTCCAATGACTTTTCAATTTTTATTCGTCTAGACCGCCTCTTCACACCTATTCAACGACAAGATAATACGCGACTTCGTGACCAAGAAGCCAAGGCATTGAGTCATCCCAACAAGTCGCAACTTCTTTCTATGTTGCATAAGTCTAGAAACGCTGATGTTGAGACCGACCTCCAACTTCTGATTCCGGATAATTACTCATCTATCACCTCCCAACCTTGTATAGCCGAAGCTTTTAATGCATTCTTTGCTTAAGCCATGGCTCCAGCTACTGTCATTGCCCCTCCCCCATCTTCACCACTTACCGGCTCTCTCTTATACGACACTCTGATGCCAGGAGTATTTCTAAGCTACTGTCCAATAACAAACCCTCCCCTCGATTAGGCCCTGATGGCTTACCGCCAGTTGCTGTTGTCAATGGCGGACCGGATCTCCCCCTGTTGCTGATAAAATTTTCACTCTTTCACTTGATGGTAGCACCGTACCTGCTAATTGGAAGCCCTCGGCAATCGTTCCCATTCATAAAAAAGTGACCTTTACATGAGGTATCCAATTATCGCCCCATAAACCATACTCCCATCTTACCCAGAATAATGGAAAAAATAGTTAAAGATCACATTGTGAACTATTTATTAAACCTCAGCCCTATTAACCACGACCAACATGGATTCCTCTGTCCACGGTCCTGCATGACGTGTCAGTATGATTTTCCGAATCTCGTCACCGACTCTGCGGAAAGTGGGAAATCTTTTTTGCTCTTTATCTTGACTTACTTAAGGCGCTTTATCGTGTACCTCACCCCCACCTTTTAATAAAGCTGCGGTCATTTGGCATTGTCGATCCACTTGTTTCTTTGTTCTCATCTCACTTGTCTCATGGTTCACAGGTTGTCTTAATTAACGGGCACACCTCTAATCCTAAGCCTATTACCAGCGGTGTTATTCAGGGCAGTGTTTTAGGCCTCCTGCTTTTCCTCTTATATATAAATGATATGTTTCCGGCAATACTTAATGGCACGCCGTTTTTGTTCGCGGATGACATTAAGATAGTCTAAACTTTTTCGTCTGGCAACCTCAGTACTACAATCCCTAAACTCTCTGGTGATTTAGCCGCTCTCGATGAATGATGCTCAACCTGGACGATGAAATTCTCCGTCGACAAGTGTATTTTTCTTACTTACAAATGCCAGGTTCCTCCTGGTTCTTTATGCATCGGCGGTTCACCCATCGACAGTTCACCCATCGACAGCCAGCCCTTAGTAAGAGACCTTGGCTTAGGTTATTCTTGCTCTTTCAACTTCTCGGAAAATACTGTCTTCCAAACGGTGAAGGCTCAAATGTGTCTTGGTCCTCTGTGTTACGAACGTTTGAGCAATGCGTAGCCAAATTCGAAACGGATCCCGAAATCGGAAGACGATTATCCGTGATATTCTACGATACTTGATTATTAAAATAAACAATGACATAAACAATATACAAACCTCAATAATACGATCACAAAGACTCAACAACGAGAAACCGAATGGCAGCGTGTGAGCAGACAGCACGTGCGTCACGCAGGTCCTGAGCAAGGATGTGCCAAAATAGCGCTCTGGGCGCGAACAAACAACAATTGGTCCAGAAAAACAACCAGTTCGTAAAGACAAGTCAATAGTGTATGGAAATGAGTGATGTTGGGAAAAACACTGAATCGCGAGGGGAAAAGGGGGATTTTCCACGACCGGCTGTTACACCGCCCACCAAAATCCTCCTGGATCCTTAGCAAAGTCAAAGGTTCGGTATAAAGGTACTGATTCTTCCTACCTGCCTAGGCCTTGCTGTCAGTGCGCGCGTCTAATGCTCGTCGTCAACGTTCTACTACTGGTCGCACCTAATCCATTGGATACATAGACGTGAGGCTAGTCTACATCTTCCACAAGACCAAATGACCGATGGCGGGCGTGAATGGTCACATAGACGTTGTCCTCGTAAGGGGCCGTCCGGTCCTGGATGTACGTGCTTGAGTGTGCGTGTGTGTGCGTGTGTGTGTGTGCCGGGGTTACAATGAAATCACAGGTATGACTACGCATCAAAGGAGGACCTTCTGCAATGTCAACAAAAGACCGCGTGGCAAGAAAACGAGTAAATGTAGCATGTATGTGTGACCTGAGCTCCGCTACTTCCACATATGCAAGGGGCATTCGGTAGCGTCAACAAAAGGCAAACAAAGAACACTGTCACATGTATGATGGGTTTACGGGATGTAGAGTGCGTCGTGCATGCGTGTATGTATCGGGATATATAATGGAATCGCACTCATCACCACATATCGGAAAGAACCTTCTGTAATGTCAACGAAAGGACCGCGAGCACCTTAACGTGTTTGACGGAGATTGTGTGGTATATATGGTGTTTCTTTATCCACCTCGATTACTGGTGTGAAAAAGGTTTACTAGGCCTCAGGGTTATCAGCTCCTCCGTCTTCGCTCTCGAGTAGGTTAATACTGCGTATGTCACGAATGAGCACTCCGTTAGCTGTCTTCACCTTCGCCGTTCTTATCATTTCGTCAGTGCTTTTGATGGTTTCCGTAACTGCTCCCAAAGACCAAGTGCTGAAATGTGCGCGTTCGTCGGCGGTCATAACCACGTCCCCAACTTTGAATGGTCTTGTTTTGGCCAGTCACTTCTGTCGAGTCTGCAAAGCCGGTAGATACTCCCGTAGCCATCGCCTCCAGAAGGCCTTGGCCAGATAGTTCGCTTGCTTCCACCCGTGGAGGTAGCTCCCACGAAGGTTTACCGGCCCTTGGAAACCCTCGTTCGACCTTAACGTCAATAAGTCGTTCGGGGTGAGCGCCAGGTGGGTGGGGTCGCCGTTCAATACTGGAACCAGGGGGCGGTTGTTCAGGATTCGCTCCACCTCAGTCATGACGGTGTTCAGCGTCTCGTCGTCGGGCGGCTGCTGCTCCATGATTGACAGCAATATCCGTCTGGCGGACCGGATCATGCGTTCCCATATGCCGCCTCGGTGACTGGCCTGTGGGGGGTTGAAATGCCATCGTATGCCGTAGGCCACGGTTCGATTCTGCAGTTCGTCCCTGTTTATGTTCTTGTGCCAACGCTGCAATTCCCGTTGAGCGCCCACAAAGTTCGATCCATTATCTGAGTATATATCGGCCGGTACGCCTCTTCGGTTGATAAATCTCTGCAAGGCCCGTAGGAAAGAATCGGTCGTCATCGAATGTGCGACTTCTAGGTGTACCGCACGTGATTTCATGCACGTCATGATACATCCATATCGCTTTTCTAATCTTTTCCCGCACTTGATCCACAAGGGCCCGAAATAATCCAACCCGGTGTCACTGAACGGCCACCAGCCCGTAGTCACCCTGCATTCTGGTAGTGGGGCCATGAGTTGTTTGCCTGCTGTGGCATTGCGTCTCCTGCATTGCACACACCGTCGGATTACGCGTTTTACAGTCTCTCGTCCTCTCAACAACCAAAGACGCTTTCGGGTGACGCTCGTCACGTGACTTTCCCCTGCATGTCCCTCCCTGGCGTGGACGTGTTGAATCATTAGCTGTACTGCAGGTTATCTCGCAGGCAGCAGTATAGGATACTTTGTGTCGAAGTTCAGGTGGGCGTTGGTCAGCCTACCATCCACCCGCAGCAGTCCGTTGATGAGTTTGGGGTTTAAACGCTTCAGCTCGCCTCTTGGAGATGGCATGTCTTCATTGGTCGGCCCCACTTCTTCCGCCCTCTTGAGTTCTTGGGCGAAAGCCTCGCGTTGTATCATTCTGAAAATATCATAATCTGCCGCTTGTAGCTCATCGGGACCTATCGGGCCGACCGGTATCCGACCTGAGGGCCGTAGCCCTTTCATGACTAGTAAATTTCTCTTGAACCTGGTTAGCCAAACTAGCGAACGAAGCGTCTTCATCCAGGAAGAAAACCTGACCAGTCGCGATAGAATGGACGACGCTTCGACGACGTTGGTTGCTATCACTACGCCTTTGATCTCCAGTTCCAATTCCGTAGAAGGTTTTAATTCGAACACGGGCCAGTCCTGTTTGGGCAATTGCAGGAAGTTTGGCCCTCTCGTCCACGTGTCCAGTTGCCTGAAGTTGTTCGCACCTCGGGAGCACAGGTCGGCCGGATTATCGCCAGACCTGACATGACTCCACTGGTGCGTGGCTGATTCATCGTGGATAATCGTGAGCCGGTTAGCAACGAAAGTACTAAACCGGCTCCGTACGTTGTTAATGTAGTAAAGTACTATCGTTGAATCCGTCCAGAAGCTCACCGACCAAATGTAGAGATCGAAACATCTCTTCACAGCTTGCACCACTCTGACTGCCGACACGGCTGCGCTGAGTTCAAGGCGTGGGATTGAGACCGACTTCAGTGGGGCAACGCGGGCTTTGGCGAACAGGATCCTCGTGGTATATTGTCCATCTCCTGCGCACCATCGTCCGTACACCACAGCTCCATAACCGACTTCGGATGCATCGGAAAAAGCATGTAGTTCTCCAGTCCGTGTCGTATGGCCAGGGGTCAAACATCGTGGGATTCTTATGTCCCCTAATTTCTTCAAGGTGTTCAGAAATTCTTCCCAGTCCAGCCGGTCCCCTTGGTCCAGTGCCTGGTCCCAATCGACTTTCTTACGGCACAGCCGCTGCAGCAAGATCTTTCCGGGTAGCAGCCACGGTGAGACGAAACCGAGCGGGTCGAACAAACTTGAGACGGCAGATAGTATGCCACGACGGGTTATTGGCAGCTCGGGAACGTTCAGTTCGAAAACAAAATCGTCCGTTTCCGCGTCCCATTGTATCCCTAAAGTGCGCTCGATAGGAAATGGAGAGCCGTCCAAATCTCTTACCCTTTCGGCCTTTTCGTGATACGGGATGACTTTCAGCACTTCTGAAGCGTTCGACATCCATTTAGTTAGATGGAAGCCGCCCTCTTCCAGAAATCTCGTCAGACCCCTGAACTGCTCTAGAGCTGATTCCACATCATCGAATGACCCAAGGTAGTCGTCGACGTAGAAGTTCCTGCTGACGCTTTCTACCACCGTCCGATGTACTAGATCGCCATGTTTGTTCGCTGATTCTCGGAGGGCGTAGTTTGCACAAAATGGTGACGATATGGCTCCGAAGGGGTGGACGGTCATCCTATAATTCACCACTGCGTTGTCCCGGTCGCTCCCTTCCCACCACAGGAAACGCAAAGCATCTCGTTCTCCTACCGGAATCTTCACCTGATGGAACATTTCCCTAATGTCAGCAGACAAAGCCACTTTACCCACTCTGAAACGGCACAAAACATCGATCAGTGGTGTGGTCCAGTCAGGCCCCTGTAGTAGGCGATCGTTTAACGACTTGCCCTGGAACTTGGCCGCACAGTCGAAAACCACCCGCAGTTTATTGGGTTTCTTGGGGTTGATAACCGGATGGTGAGGCAGATACCAGATACCCCTTTTGCTGTCGGTGTTGACAGACATTTTTTCAACGTAACCGAGGGCCTCGTTTCGCTTCATCAAATCCGCGTATCGTTCCCACAGATTCTGGTCTCAAATGAAGCGTTCTTTTAGTCGTAGTAATCGTTGGAGAACATAATTTCTGTTGTCAGTCCACGGGTCGACCGGTGTGCGCCATGGGAGGGGAACCTCGAACTGTTTTTTGAGGCCTCTAGTGCCTTGCCGCACCGTTTGTAGAGCAAAGTGATCCTCTTGAGACAACGTCGGTCTTTCGTCTCCAATGTCATGAAACTCCTTTTCATAAAGCCGTTGCAGATGATACTCTATGCGGTCCGTTTCGGCGGATAAGTAATTCACGGAACCGCGTACCCCTACTGGACCGTATAACATCCATCCCAGAGCCGTGCGTACGGCATAAGGTGCCTGGCGGTCGCCCACTCTTTGGTCAAGCACCCAATGCGCCTCTGGCACGTCGCATCCGATGAGGAGATCCACCTCATCATCTTCTCAGTCTACAACGGTTATATCCTGCAGGTGGGGCCACCGAGTCAAGATTGCGTTCACCGACCTTGGTGCTCGCATGGGGAGATCCGCTAACGTGAATGCCTCCGTTGGTTCAATTTCCTCGTTAGTGTCTAGAGAGATGAGTTGCAGCCTTAATCTACCGGCAGTCATTGCCTGTGTTCCGCCCACCGTGCTCACTGCTAACGACGTCGCACCTTTAGCCAGTTGGTGTTTGTCGGCAAACAGCTCTTTCACTAAAGTGGTGTCGGATCCACTATCAACGAAAGCCAACGCCTTGACTATCCCAGTCGGAGTCACTACTCCCACGGCCACTACGCCTAAACGTACCGGTTTACTGGCAGATTGTGAAGTTGAACAAATCACGCTGGGCTTGGCAATCGCCTCGGATATGGTTATTCTCGCCTGATGCAGCAGCCGATGGTGTCTGCCCGTGCAGCCCTCGTAACCACATCGGTTCCTTGTTCTACAGGCTGCTGCCCGGTGCGTGGTGTTGAGACAGATAAAACATGCTCCTGCCATCCTCGCCATTCCCCACCGTTCGTCTATTGTGGCGTTGCCGAACTTGGGGCATTCTGGTAGGCCATGGCTAGTACCACAGGATCTGCAATTTGGTTTCGCCGTAGCATCTCGTGAAATGACGTGTGTGTTGGTCCAAGGCTGGTACTTTGTATGTTCCCGTACAGGAGTTTGGACTTGGCTAGTACCGGGCTTGTTTGCTCGGTTGCTGTCCCGGACGAGTCGGCCGAATCTGCTGTCAGCTATCTTCGTTTGCCTGTCTAAGTATTCAGTCAGGTCTTCGAAGTTGGCTTCTCTGTCGCTTCGGCTTATCCGTTCAGCTTCTTCCGCCCACCGACCCTGTAGTTCGGGAGAGAGGTGACGGACTATGCCTTCCAAAGTGTGCATGGCGTCTAGGTCAGCCCTGTAACCTAAATGGTCGAGGGCTATTGAGCAGTTCTGCATCTTGATCACCAGGTCGGCCATGGTGTAGACGTCGCCCTTGGTTCTCTTTGCCTCTACCATCACGCCCTCTATTAGGTTACGGGCTACTTTGAAAGGTTGGCCAAACAAGTCCCTCAGAATCTTTCTTGCCCTTGTGTAGCCTTGTTCTGGATCGAGCATGGTGCACCCGTCGATAGCTTCTCGCGCTCGGCCTCGGCAGTAGTGAGTAAGGTAAAGAAGCCTTTGCCCAGGGTCGGTTACCTTGTTTTCAACGAACGTCTCGAACTGTTTGACAAACTTGCAGTATTGCTCAGCTCGCCCGTCGAAAACCGTTAACTCCACTCTAGGTAGATCGATCGATGGTGGTTTGTATTCGGCGACCGGCGTGGGGTTCCCTACCTTATTGCACTCCAACCTATCGGAAGTGTCGAAGTCACTGGTCTCATGCTCTCGCTGTTTCTGTGTACACTTCTCTGCTTCATGCGCCTGTAGTCTAGCCGAAAGTAACTGTTGCTCTAGTTCTAGTATTCTCAGCTTATATAAATCGACATCCTTACGATCAATATTGCTTTCAATAACACATGAGCTAGCACTGACAGGACTAGGCGATCTAGCATTAACTAAAGAATCATATGTACCCAAAACCTCCCCAGAGACTTGCCGTATTACTTCCTGTCCGGATTCGACTGCTTTTGATCCTTTTCTTGGCATTTTGCGTGATTTTTCCTCGTTCCAAATAGATCTATTGAGTATTGTTACGAACGTTTGAGCAATGCGTAGCCAAATTCGAAGCGGATCCCGAAATCAGAAGACGATTATCCGTGATATTCTAATAATAATAATAATAATAATAGTTTATTTCGGATAACCCCGAAGCAAGCTGAAATGCAAGATCAAACGGTACAGTTGAAAGCTGAATGAAAGTTACAGTGAGACTGTACAATTATGCGAACGCGATTGAATATAAGAGAAGGCATTCAAGTCAATTGCTGCGATACCGCCCGGTGAATTTAAACTCAAGGTCAGGTGGTCGACCCGGCTGGAGGTAGGCGTAGTTATTCTGCCAAAACGTGGGGTGGATGGAGAATGGTACAAAATCACACAAATCCCACAGAAGAAAGACTGTCCTGTCGGAGAACTAAACTAGATTGATGGATACGCGGATATCGTGAAGAAGAAACATTCCTGAAGGAGACGTATCCAAGCAACGGAGCTTTACAATGTATGAGAGGAGTTGCGGTGAAAAAATAGACGATAAAAATTGTGGCATAATACATATAGACCAAGAAAATCGGTCGCGGATAGCAATTTTGAGGTACAGTGACCGTATATCGGTTGAGCCAGTTGTAAAACGAAACGGACAACACACTGGACTGTGGGTGTCAAATTGATGGTGAGAGAAGTGGCCGGATAGAGCATATAGACTTTGAGTGGATTGTTTTGCTTTCAGAAAAAATGAATGTAATGCTTCAGCAAGAAACTGGTAACTGACAAAAAAAAATCGACGTGTGGTGCGTAGCTACGACAGTGGCAGAAACGTGGCTTGCAAGAAGGATGACCGGTTGAATGACAGGTAAGTACTTACATACTGATAATTCTCAGCAAAGACTTCACGTGGTGAAAAAAGAATGTATCAAGTATCGGAAGTGTCTGAGACGATCTATCTATCGGAATGGAGCATGAGAAAGGAAATACACAACAACCGATGAATAGGTTTGCAAAGTTCGGCAGCCGGATATGGGCGGAGTGTGTGTGATAAACCAAATGGACTACACATCTGGACGGTGGTTGCCAGAGTGATGGTGAAGGAGGTGACCGGATAAAACATATGGACTTTGAGTGGATTGTTTTGCTTTCAGAAAAAAAGGAATGTAATGCATCAGCATGAACTAGGAATTATCGAGAAAATCGTTGCGTGGTGCTCAACTACAACAATAGGATGGACACAGCTGGAAAAAACGATGAAGTGATGGGCAGAAGACTATCAGTTTATGTTTGATACAAAAGGTGGACCACCTTGTGGTGACAGAACATAACTCTGCGGCACAAGAGCTTATCAGATGTGCAAAAGTGGGACACAATACCTTGCAAGATGAGGACATTGCAATGCAACAGCCTTATGTGGGCAAACAGCGGAGCTGGCAGAGAAGGCAAGCAAACACAGAGTCGTCGATTATTGGGAATCTCAAGAGATAAATTTCGCAGTGTCATATACCGTCTGGAGATTGTGGTACGGAAGTTAGTGACAGCAATAAATGCGTTATTTCTGGAGTATATCGGTAAAAGTAGCAAAAAGGGGTGGGCTTTATCTTAGAGAGTGGTTAAGTTTGCAAATAAGACTGGTGAGTAGTTTGGCATGAAACCGCGGGAAGTGGACTGGGAATAATGAGCCAGAAGTGTTGATGGGTTTTTAAGTATACGATAACTGTGCACCAAAAAAGCAACTTTAGCCGGACGAAAAAAGCGTTAGGTTATGAGGGCAAATTTGAAGCGAGCACGATGTAGAGTCAATGTTGGCTGGAGGAGACAGCAACATTTTGAGTATATGAACGGTATTCCTTTTGTTCTATTTTCTTGTTTTTTTTCAATCCGCAACCGGTGCTAGTGGGTGGGGCTGACCGTGCGCTGGACACCCAACCTGAAAACATCGTTGCAGACGTCCTGCACGCCCGATGTGCACCGGCCAAAGCGGGGGATCTGTCCGCGCCTCGCACCGGCGGGATTTGCACAGGTGATTTTGGCCGAGATCATACAGACGTAAAGATGGCGTGGTCTAGGAGATTGTGGGGGATCCAGATTCGAAGCCTGACGTTTGGGCCAGATATTTCGCTGGTGTTATCTCCGGATCATTCCAAGACATCAGATGGGAGATGCGCGCCGGTTGGTGTCTGGAAGCATAAGAATAGAGAGACGCAGTCTGGGATGCTCCCAGCTGAGGATCAACGGTCAATGGTGAAAAGAGAAATCTAGTAATGTAGACACAGACTACTTTGGGAAGAATGAGGACTGTGAGCCATTGGGAGTGAATGGAAATACAGAAATAATGACCAAAACTAGGAATAAGAATGATGATTTAGAAGGTAAGTGGTGGTCACTGGAACTGGATTAGGTGTTGGGGCGCTAAGGCAAAATAAAGGAGGGGAATGGGGTCAGTTCGGACCGAGTAAAGCGAATTAAATATGATAAAGATAATAGGTAGGAGACGTTGGAGCGCGTGAATTGGGGAGAATCTAACAGGAGCAGTGTCAATGATGTAAGTCATTCTAAGGGGTACTAATGTGTTGGCGATGGAAAAGGCATATGGGGTAGGTGATGTCGACGTTGCAAAGGATGTTAACCGGGTCGTGCTTTCTTTCTCTATTCAAAAATCTAGGTTACCCTCATAAGCTTGTTCCAACGTGGTGCACATATGGGTTAATTGTAGTGCCTTGGCGACATCTAAGTATTTTGTAAGGACAATTTTGAAACGGTCTAGTGTCTGGCAGGCCCGAATGTCTTCGGGCAGTCTGTTCCAAATGCGGGAATAAACGGTGATGAAGAACCTTTCTCTTAGTTTTGTCCTGGTGTATGGGACTTTTGTAGTATGATTTTGGTTACGAAGAGGGTAGGGTGCGTTTTGAGCGAAACATAGATCAGTGATGGATGTATGCGCTCTAGAATGTAGGAGGTTGAATAGAAGATAAAGATTGAGTTTCATACGTCGTAGCCATAGGGGTTCAAGCCTTAGTAGCTCACATCTCTCTTTATAATTCAAGGGAGATGATGAGCCGAGTAAGTGCTTGGTGAAGGATCGCTGAACTCTTTCGATCGCAAGTCTGTCAGATTTGCGCATGTGAGTGTATACCAGAGGGCAGTACTCAAGCTGTGGTCTGGCGTGGGATTTAAAGATCAGAAGCTGGCTGTCGCGCATTCTAAAGGTTCTGAAGATGAGAGCTATCGTTCTCTTAGTCTTAGCCACCTGGTAGGTGGCTTGTTCTTGAAAAGTGAACGTGCAAGAATATTGTAGACCGAGATCTCGTACTAGCGGAGTAGTAGGAATGAACGAGCCGTTTAAGGCAAGGGACTCAGGGGGAATTTGGCTTTTATATGTGAGAATGGCACTCTTAGCAGCGGAGAAACTCATTTTCCAAGTGTTGCACCATATGTCAAGAGCGTTCAGGTCGTCAGCTATTTTGGTGAGGGTATAGGTCGAGGTATGAGGTTCAAATGGATATACAATCTTAATATCATCGGCGAATAGGAACGCGGTGCCATGGCGTATTACTTTGAATATGTCGTTTATGTAGAGAAGAAATAAAAGTGGACCTAACACACTGCCCTGTATAACACCACTTGTGACTGGCCGGGGTGATGAGAGGTAACCCTCAATGCTTACTGCTTGCGATCTCGTGCTAAGATAGGATGACAACCAAGAAAAGAGCGGGTCTATTATGCCGTAAGATTTAACCTTGGTTAGCAGCTGGGCATGAGGCACGCGGTCAAATGCTTTCGTCATATCAAGGAAGATAACGATAAATGCCATTCCAGAGTCAGCTGACGTTGTGATCAGATTAAGGAAATCGAGTTGGCAGGTCAGGCACGACCTAGACTTTAAGAAGCCGTGTTGGTTTTTATTTATTAACCCACGGGTGAGGATAAAATTGGCAATCTCATCTTTAACTACTCGTTCCATTATCCTAGATATAATGGGAGTGTGGTTTATGGGGCGGTAATTAGCAGGGTCATGTAAAGCACCCTTCTTATGGAGGGAAATGATAACGGAAGTTTTCCACTGGGATGGGAAAATGCTTTGTGACATGGAGAGATTAAATAAGTTCATCAAAAGCATCACAATGTCCGGGCCGCCAAGACGAAACAGAGCTGGTGGGATACCATCGGGACCAGGGCGAGCCAGAGGCCGGGTGGAATTTAACAGCTTTCTGACTTCGTTGGCTGAGAATACTACGGTTGACAAGGTGTCAGCAGTCAAGGGGGTGAGATCATGGGTTGGACTATTGTGGTCTGTTATGAAGGTAGAAGCGAAGAAATTATTGAATGCCTCAGCGATTAACTGAGGCGAGCTAATATAAATGTTCTCTGATAGGAGCAAATACGGTATTTTGGTTGTATAGCGGGGGTTTCGAGTTTTGATAAGGCCAGAAAGGTGGGCTATTTTATTCGGCTGGTTGAGAGCGTACAGTTCTTGCTTCTCCAGCTTGTTCTCATTTTCGCTTAGTAGCTGGCGTGAGAGGTGGCTAAGGCAGAGGAAGATAGAAACGTCGTTGGTCCTTTCGTAGGCAAGCTGCAACTTTTCGAACTTACGTTGCAACTTTTGTTGTCGATCGGTTTTTCTCCCACTGACTTCAGTTATCTCGGAAGATATGATGTTAAGAGAACAAAATAGGTTAGAGTACATCACATCCGATGCCAGTTGAGGATCAGTTGTTTGAAAAAATTCATCCCATGTCTGGTTACGCAGGATGGTGGGTAAAGTATCCCAATTTGCATTTCGAAAAGATTTTCGATTTTAAGGACTTTCCTGGTGATGCGGCTGAACGGAGAATTCACACTTTATGACCCTATGATCACAACCAGGAAGGTGGCTAAGGACATTTGTCTTTATATTTCGGAGGCCTAAAGTAAAGACAAGGTCAAGAATATTGTTCCCTCTGGTTGGTGATTTTACGTGTTGTGTCCATCCGCCAGCACGGATACATGAGATAAAATTGCATAACTTCGGAGAGGAATTCAGGGTTGCCCAACAAATGCCAGGGAGGTTGAAGTCCCCCGCTATGATTTTAGAAGCATGTGGGATTTCAGCTACGTGACAGAAAGCATCAGTGATTGCATTTACGTTGCCCATGTTGTAGCCCGGCGGACAGTAAATACAACCAATGACGAGCTGCCCCTGAAGCAGGGGTATAGAGATCCAAACAGATTCTTGGACCTTATCAAGGACAGGAAGTTGGAGTAAGTGTGTTCCAAGACTGCTCTTACTATAAGCAAGGCATCCACCACCACGTCTCTCAGATCTGTTCGTAGCAAATATATTATAACCGGGTATGGAAATGTGTCGGAGGGGAGTTTTATCAGTAAGCCAGGTTTCAGTTACGAGGATTACATCCGGGTGAGATTGCAGTGCAAAGGAGCGGACGGATGAAAGTTTACTTACAGGGGAGCGAGCATTGAAAAGTGCAATTGTGAAACTATCATTATCGTGGCCATGACGTACATGGAAAGTATGACACCTTAAGGTGGCTGCCAGGTTTGGAGAAATTGTAGCCACTGGCGGACTGTGGGATGGTGTGGGGAGAGATATGGTATGGGAGGAGGCGGGACATTCAGGGGAAACGGAAAAACCGACAAATTTAGATGGGGTGGCATTAAGTTCGGAAGCTCGCGACTATCTGGAATTGAAGAGCAGGATGCATGTGGTTGGGTAGCCCGTAAGTAGTCAACCGGAACCGCATTTGGATAGGGTACTGGCATAACGGTCTGAACAGTCCTGCCGAGACTTCCTTTTTCGTCGTTGAAAGAATTGTTTTTATGGTTCACTCTACCTGGAGGCAAAAGACTGATTGGGTTCGGAGAGTGAGGTCCAAGTCCGCGAGTTGAGATGGCTGATTTTGCCGATAAAGCTACTCTATTTATTTTCGAATTCGTTACGGGTGCCGGTGCAAATACATCTAGTCTCGCTCCTTTCTGTGGTATGCAAGGAATGGCTAGTTCTGACGTCAACAGCTGAGGGATTACTGATTTTACTCCAGGTATTGGACTGTTTTCCCGATCCGGTTTTGGATTTCGGACTCCTGCAAGGGTCGGCGTTCGTTTTTTCGAACTATATTCTGTGGGAGTAGTTTGTAGGTTCGACCAGACACTTCCTGAGCTAGTTGAGGGAATCATGTCAATCGGGGTTTTGTATGGTATTTTGTTACTAGTCTTTGAGTCAGTGGGACTTTTATCAGTTTTGCGGACGTCAGGAGGCACATTAATTTGGACCGTTTCATTGAGACTGTTCTGTAAGTTTTGACGTTTGCAACGCGGCTCCGATGGAGTGGAGACTGATGAACTATCTAGGTCGACAACGATTTTGCGACTAACCACAGAAGAGGTCTTCGCATGGTGGCCGACGCTTGGTAAATCGACCACCTGAGAGGGGCTACTGGCCAAATGTTTACCAGGGTTATGGTTCTTCGCATGGCTTTTGTGAACCTCTCTTTGTAGGGGGGTTTTATCGGGAAGTATTTTTGCCCGCTTGAAACCTGTATTTGCGACGACAAAAGACTGTCGGCTAATAAATTCCTTGGCAGCAACTTCAGTATTAAACTGAAACAGGAGTGGGCATGTATTTTGCGGTGAAGTTTTGCGGAGTCTGACACAGTAGCAAGGTTGCGAATCTAGGTTGCAAGCCTTTAAGATTAAGTTCTTGGCAGTTGAGAGAGGTAACTTATCCGGAATGTTGAATACTACTGCATTGTTGGCTTTCTTGATGCGTTTAAATATTTCAGAGGCAACGGTATCAATGAACTTCGCGGCTGAGATTAGGTTTGCCTGAGTGTGGTGTAGAGATGGGTCAAGCAGAAACGCTAATGGACCTAACTGACCGATGGTTTGATCATAAGCGTCAAGCCGAGAGGAAAAACTATTCATGGTTTTGCGTATTTCAGCAGTTGCTTTGGTAGCATCTCCAAGTATATCAACGAGGGATACTGAACAACTTTTGAGCGTGCTTTGGAGGTTAGGGGTCTTACAACGGCGAGTGCTAGCTGTGATTTTTGGCCGGTGGGCAGCAATGGAACGCATGGCTAAGCTGTTGGAGTGATTGGTAGTTAATGTGGCTCAATATTGCGGGGAGAAAAGTAGTGACAGCTAACACAATGGGCGAGTTGTCGGACTATGGTAAATTGCGGGGTATCAAAAAGGTGAGAGAAAGAAGTGGCTAATTATCTTTGAGAGGCCGGATCAGAAGAGAGAATACTTAGGGAGGGTTTTGAACAATTGATTAAGTTACTTGGATACCACGAATGTCTATAAAGTTCTATTGTACTGATTCGCGATAATAACTGACGCCAACAGGTTGGTGTGCCGCAGTTATTGCTACTATCGGATCAATAAATCAGTTTGAATAGCAATAAGTAATGGTAACAGCTAAATCATTGATATTAACGCTAAAAAGCAAACAAACCAGGTTATTAAAATAAACAATGACATAAACAATATACAAACCTCAATAATACGATCACAAAGACTCAACAACGAGAAACCGAATGGCAGCGTGTGAGCAGACAGCACGTGCGTCACGCAGGTCCTGAGCAAGGATGTGCCAAAATAGCGCTCTGGGCGCGAACAAACAACAATTGGTCCAGAAAAACAACCAGTTCGTAAAGACAAGTCAATAGTGTATGGAAATGAGTGATGTTGGGAAAAAAACACTGAATCGCGAGGGGAATAGGGGGATTTTCCACGACCGGCTGTTACACTCTGTTCAGATCCTTTCAGCTTAGTGAGAGCATTCTTTACATCTACAAAGTACATGCCAGGCCCATTCTCGAATATTTCCCCCTAATCTACACTGGTATGAGAAAATCCGACAGGATTATTATCTAATGTATTCAAAGAAGATACAAAAAGCAGCTTATCGGCTGGTCGTCCAACTTAAACTACAGGGAGCGATGCTTATCTCTCAAAATCGAACCACTGTGGCTCCGTCGCATCAAGCCAAATTTGGTATTTCTGTATAAGCCATTGAATAAGCAATCCTATTCCTCCAACCAGTTGTGCTTCTCCCAGGATACTGAATATTCACTCCGTAATAGACAGTGTACTATCACCACACCCCCCGCGAGGACTGTTCTACGCTCTAAGTTCCTTCTCTTCACGCACTCCAGAATCTGGAATAAACTTCCTTTGCACATCATATCTTCTCAGTCAAAGTATGTATTCGTGCATGCCACTGATAAATTCCTTTCTGACCCAACTGTTTTGCGCTTATTCAACGTTCGCATAACCGAAAGTCAAGCTTACGAGAAAGGTCTCGACCTTTAAGCCATTGCTCTGCTTTCTCGCCTAACCTTACTTTCCTAAATAATTTCACCGCTTTTGAATTCTGATTGCTTTGTTTGACCGCTTCTCCTTAGACTTTGCCATTGACATATGTGAAGCATGTCTGCCTCCACTAACGGTTTTTCCATACCAACTTATAAGAGCCTGCCGACTTAACTTTGAAATAAATCCTTCCAGATGCGTCCGCATTTATAGAGAGACCTCCGTAATACTCCCCGTCGATTGTCAATATGCCTCATCTGCTCCACGATTTATTACTTTTATCTGGTTATATCGCATCTGCGGTCCTGAAACCTACCTCAACAACTCTATAAGAACTGCATCATTAACCAATCCCCGGTTGGCCATATATATATATATATATATATATATATATATATACATATATATATATATATACTCATCACTGTCCTGTAATTATTAACACAGGCATGGTGAGTAACTCAACACTCCTCGATATCGCTTAGCTTGCAATCCTTCTTTTCGGCACCACATCTCACCACATATACTTCCCGCACCACCTCTGCGATTTTGAACTGGAAAATCCAGTGTCATTTACCTCAGTTAGCGTGGCTCACTAACTGAACTCAACACCCAGTTATGACGTCACCTATTCTGCCCCCACCTTATCCTCCATCTAAGTTTCTTCCTGCAAATTCATGCAAAACTTAGTCTTTTCTTCTGCTGCATGACTACTCTAGGCAAAATAATGACTTTTCCATTGAATGTTTTAGCCACACTTAGGCGTTTCCTTTATTGGTCTCACGTTTCATGGCCTCAATTTGTCTTAGGGATCCGCTGCATCGATGAGCCCGTGCTTCACTTTTGTTCCTCTTTCCGTTAACTGGTGATCCGCAGCTGGGCTATACCCAGACTGCGTTTCTCCATCTTATTTCCCTTTTCAGTTGTCCTCAGTGCCGGTCAACCACCTCGGGCACTACATTGACCACCTCCCTGGCTGGCACACTTGGATGATAATGATGTGTGGCCGTCTGCCGATCGCTGTTACCGTTGGCTCCGTTTTCCAAGTTCCCACAACCTGTCCATTTGGTCCTGGACCGCATACCCTTATCGTGGTTGCTGAGCCCTCTGTAAAACCACCACTGAACACTCAAGCCAAACGGTGCGGGGCGCGGTCAGATCCCCCACTTCGGCCGGGGCACACCGGGCCTGCAGGCCGTCTGCAACGATGTGCCAGCGCAATTGGGCTGGTGGATCACACCTCCTGTGTTCACTTCACGAACTGTTTTTCAGGTTGTGTGTTCAGGGCACGGTCAGCCCCACCCACTAGCACCGCTTGCGGATTGCATGCTCCAACTATCGTCGTCCTACCGCATTTATCACTGTCTGTTACAGACCGCGTGCTCCTACCATTCTTCCGCCACTTTTCGCTCATATATCGTTCTTGTCAACACTCTTATCACTCCACTTCCGTGTCGTTCCACCTCTGACTGCACAAAACTCCTTTCTGTTTTTGTTCCTATACTGTTTCACAATGACAAGCCTCACTGCATGATGTCACTCTCGCCCTGTCCATTTTACTCTGCCCAAGCCCGAAATATGTTCTTTTCCACCCATTTCGCCCCTGTCGGCTCCTAATCCGTATTCACTTGGTACCTCCATATGCCTATAAAGCCGACTGATTGCACATTTCACTGGCTACCATTCTGCGATATTCTTTTTTGTCCATCTTATACCCTCGGGACACACCCGTAACCACGACAATCCCACACAAGAACTCGCCGTTCCAAACTTTGCATCTTTTGCTACCGAAAGTATCATCTTTTCACCAACTCCGCATTTTCCATGTCTGAATCCGTAGTTCTTCTGTGGATCGTCCTCTTAGGCACCGAACCGATTAGCAACTTCTGGCTCAACCCCTAGGTGCAATGGCCTGTAAGCAAGCAACTCTCCACTTCCATTCTCCCAACTCCGAAGCACCACGATTTTTCGTACATTTTTGTTCTATCGCAGGCTTTTCCGCCCGGATTCTTTTCTTCTTCTCGATCTTTATCCAGCGTCATCTGCAGTGAAGCAATCTGATTCATCATCTTCTACCTGGTTTTTTCCGGTCAACACTCGTCTGCTTCGTTCATTGCTCTCCACAGGCATCTTCATCGTGCCTTTCAGGCTGCACCGCTTTTCCGCGTTCCTTTCGGTGTAATGTCACCGTAAAGTCATCACCCTCACCTACAGTTTCAAACCATGTGATCCGCCGTTACCTGATTTTTCTGATCCTCCACTTCCTTATCTTTCTTGCGTGTTATTCCCTGTTACAACTGCTGCATCTTCTTACCGCGGTTCTTCTGATCTCCAGGTTACCCTTCCCCAGTGATCTTTTACACCTCTCCAACCACCACGTACTTTTAGTCGCTCTGCGTTCTTCAGCCATTTTCACGGCCATCTTATTGCTGCATAATGTACGTCCATTTAATAATGCTTCACCCATGTTTGGCCGTCGCCACATGTCAAACATGCAATAATCACCCTTGCCTGTTTTCGTCGATCCTTTCCTTCATATTTCCTCGCTTATCAACTGCTAACAGCCATTACTTATGTGCTTCCAAAGTTGGTTCTCTTTTGCTGTTGATCCCCTGTGTTCACCTGTCATAAACAAATTGATCAGGGTTTATCCAAACTAATTCCGCACCACTGACCCAACCCTGCTTCTCTCGTCCAACCACTGCCACTTTTGTGTCCCATCTCTTTACTGCTATTTGCTCCTGCTGATATATATATATATATATATATATATATATACACCTTTGTATCCACATATTTCCTCTACCTCCTTCAGTTCTTTTGCAACTATATCACCGCCCCCCCTGATGCGCGTCCGTTTTGTCTATATCTGTGCCTCATATTTACCGTATCCTGATCATTCTGCGGCAATGCTGCCATCTGACTCACTTTCTACGTCCTGCATTGCCAGATCCCTCTTTTTAAATGGAAACCGTCCGTTTATTGCAATAACGCATAATTCATGACTACCTAGTCCCCAGCTACACAACCCAATTTTTTGTTCTTCTTTTTTTCTGTTCTTTCCCCCCTTTTCTTCATCGATTCTCGTAACGACAGTTTCTCATGTCGACTTTCAGTCCTCCTCATCTAAAACTTACAGGTTCCGTTCTACCCCACTTGGCTCAGCCAGCCGCTCCATCTGGCTTTAACCTTTAAATTCACTGGAGCCATATTCGAATCCTTCACCGCGTTCACTCAAACTCCCCACATTACTCCCCAGTGTGTATACGTTTATCTCCCTCTCATATCTCCCCTATATCTTCCCACCCTCTTTGTGCTACGTATTTCTAAATTTTTCAATAATGTTTTCTGTCTATCTTATCGTTTATAAAATTTTGATCATGCTTAAGGCATGTTTCGCGAGTCTCCGAAATAAACTATTATTATTATTATTATTAAGTATGAGATAACAAGGACTCAACAAACGAGGAACCGAGTTGCGGCGTGAGAGTAAGGAGCACTTGAGTCACTCAGGTCCAGAAAAAGGATGCGACAAAGTAGCACTTTGGGCGCGAACAAACAACAAATGGTCCATAAAAACACCCAGTGCGTAAAGACACGTCAATAGTGTAGGCAAGTGAGTGATGCTAAGAACAACACGGAGCTGCAACGGTTTTAGGGGATTTTCCGCGACCGGTCGTTACATTCAGCTCCCGCACTGTTGCTCTCTGATGGCTCACTTGCCACCCGCCCACTCCGAGATAGCGGTGGGTATGAATGACATTCCATGTCAGTTTTCGGCACAGCCGTTGCTTTTACGTTTTTTAGGTGGAAGTGGAGGAGGGGCTCAACAAACGTAACCGTTAAAGCTCAATGGTACCGGAAGAAGTTCATCCTCGCATCTTCAAAGAACCCACCTCCATACTTGCAGCATCATAATGTACGCTTATTCAACAGTACGTAGACAATGAAAGGTTTCCTCATTCATGGAAGAAGGCTGTAGTTGTCCCAACTTGTAAGAAAGGAGACCGACACCTTCCCGGAGGTCGTAGGCCAGCCAGCCTCACCAGCATCCCCAGCAAAGTCTTCGAGTTTGTCGTAAAAGGCAAACTCCTGACATATCAGCTCTACTATAGCTTGCTGTCTCCATCGCAACATGGCTTCCCTCCTGGCACTTCATGAGTTACCAAGATGCTGACAGTTATGGACAGCGTAGTATAGACCCAGAATAATGGTAAGATATTTCATGCTACATTCTTCCATTTTACCAGGGCCTTCGGTGGCGTCTTGCATATCCCGCCTCTATAAAAGCTCAGGGTGCACGGCCTCTCCGGTCGCCTCCCGTCCCTGATTAGAAGCTTTTTAAGGAACTGAATCTCCTCGGTTCGTGTTCGTAGATCTCGGTTTAGACCTGCACTTGTCGATAAAGATGTCCTCCAGAGCTCCGTCCTCGATCTCCTTCTATTCCTCATTTACATCAACGACCTCCCTGACTTATTTTCGGCTAGCATAGCGATGCTGGCAGATGGAGTCAGGATCTGGGACACGGATGCAAATGCTGCGCAGTCAGCCATTACTGGATAAGCAAAAGACCCTTGATTTCAGGCAGAGCAGTAAACTCTCGTTCTCCTCCCACCAACAGAAATCCAGCGAAACCGCCTTCCGGGTTGAAAACCTTGTTAGACGAAATCTTCTGGTGATCACCAAAGAAGACTGTCATCTACTGCATGGAACCTATTTTCGACCTCTTTTAGAGCACTGCAGCTAGATAGTGCACACCGGCCTCGTTAGAGATCGGGACATGTTGGAGCCGATTCAACGGAAAGCGACTAAAGTCGTACATGGCGCACGATTTACCCTTTACTCGTCTCGACTAATAACACCTAATCTCTACCCACTTGTTGCAAGCCGTATTGGGGAAGACCTCTTCCTGATGTCTGATCTATCCTCAAAGGGGGCCGTTGGATCAGTTTTTCACTCAGCCGAACTTGAAGACCCTGCGGGGACACACGAGGTGACTCTTCAAGCTCCGTCTACGTGCCCTCATTAGACAACACGTCTTCTCGTCTCGGATAATATCTCCACAGAATAGCCTTCCACAGGGGTAAGTGAGAGCTTCCTCAAACAGGAAGTTCAAGGACAGACTAAACAACTGGTCAGGATTAACCCCAAGTCCAGAAAATTCATTGGTCACCCTCGCGCAGATTATTCTTTCCCATAATTTCACTACTTTTTCGCTCGCTAATTTATCTTCTCCACATAAGAGACTCAGTGAAAGGATGGCCACTGGCGTGTTTCATTTTTGCAGACGATGCAAAATTTGTTGGATCAGGAGATCGTGAGGAACTAGCCAGGGACCTGACACACGTAGTTAGCTGGGCAAAATAGGGGTTTTCCCATAAACGAAAACAAATCGCCTGCTATTCAGAGGTTCAGAGGAAGCAACGGTCATTGAGGAAAATGGACAATTCACAATTGAGGTGAATTAGTCAACAAGGGACTTGTTTGTCCAAGTGGCTGAGGACTTCATGCGTGCTTAACGGTGCAATGTGGCTGCTCACAAAGCAAGAGGTGAGTTCTTTTGTCTGCGCTGGTCACTTTCTTGCAGGTCCGTGGAAGTGTCCATACCTATGTACAAAGCGGTAGTGAGGCCACTTTTAGAACGTTGTGTACAGGCATGGGCATCTTTGAAAAGGGAAGCAGCCTGCCTAGAAAAGGTCCAGCGGCTGGCCACTCGGTTGGTTGAAGGACAACGAGGTAAGTCATACGAACAACGTCTGCAGTATGTGGGACTCTTCTCACTTGGAAAAAGAAGATTCAGAGAGACCTCATTGAAGCTTTTAAAGCCCTCAAGGATTTATCGGGCATAAGTGCATGGGATTTATTTGAAAAGTTTACTGAGCATAGAAAGAGAGAAAACAGCACAAAATTTTGGAAACCACGCTGTTGGCTAAATGTGTGAGTTAACTTCTTCAGCAGTAGAGTAGTGAGAATATGGAATAGACAAGCGGGGGAAACATCTAGAGCACAATCAGCAGGGTAATTTAAAAAGGTGCTGGAAGCTGGGGGGTTGAGTTATTCACAGAAGTAGAATACTGAGGAGTATGGACTAGGTCTTGAAGGTCTTGAAGTACTGCACGGGTTCGAGGCTTTGAGCCCAACTGTCCCGGTTCTTGAGGAAATCTTCGATTTTCTGTCGGATTCACCGAACTGAAACGAGAGTAAAAAGAAGCGGGGGGGGGGTGGGGGCGGTGGCGAAAACAAAATACGCATAACATCATGCAGTGCCTAAAGCGGAGTGGGGGTGCGGCTTTCATGAACATATATGCGGTAAAATACATCTATTTTGTTTTCTGGACAAGGAATTATTGGGAGAGACCCAGGTAGAGGTCTAGATTTTTTTGAAGATAGTTTTGTTCTGGGGGAGAAAAATATCTTGCGGAAGTGCATTTCACAGAGTAATAGCCCTATAGCTAAAAACGTTAATCCTTAGTGAAGTGCATGGCCTCGGTTTGAAAAACTTTCTGCTGTGACCACGGAGAGAAGAGGCTGGACAGACGGAGAAGAAGCAATCGCTTTGACCTGATTCAAACGGGTGGAACATCAAAAACAGATCACCCCTCACACGTCTTAAGTCAAGGGGATAGAGGTTGAGGAGTGAGAGGCGGACGGTATAAGGTAGATGGGATAGACCCCACTGCCTTGGTGGAGGCCCGCTGAACTCTTTCTAGAATCTCACCGTCTCGGACAAGACCAGAGTGCACTATCTGACTACCGTACTCCAGCAGTGGTCGGATGAACGTGCCAAAAATTATGGGAAAATCATCCTTAGATATGCGCGGGAAGGACCTCAGAATCACGCTTAGGACTCAAAAGGCAGATTTGCTCGCAAGTTGGTGATGATAAGAGAAGGATAAGTTACAATCTGACCAGAAACCAAGCACCCTGTGTTCGTCAACACTTGGCAGTGTGATTGCTCCGTTATTGGAAAACCTGTGATCAGTCTTCCTGCCGAAAGACATGCTCGCGCATTTGTCATCATTAACTGGGAGGTTCCAATCCTCGGACCAGCGTTTTGTTTCATCAACTGCAATTTGCAGGTCTTCAACGCTTGAACTCCAGAGGGTCGTATCATCTGCGTACATGGCAATGTTCGCAGGGAGGGCTGTCGGAAGATCGTTTATGTAGATCAAGAAAAGAAGAGGACCTAAGACTGACCCCTGGGGGACACCAGTTGTTACTGAGGAGGGTTGAGACAAAACATTCCCGACTTTAACGACAAAGGTGCGGTCGGTAAGGGGGCTACGTAGGGTGGCCAACATGGAGCTTGTGATCCCGTGTGTCTGCAGCTTATAAAGAAGAGGGGCATGGGGGACCTTATCGAAGGCCTTAGCAAAATCGATGAATGCAGCGTGTGAGAGCTGGCCATCATCATAGGCTTTCGTTAGACTACCCATGACAGTAAGCATATTGGTGATGCATGATCTGCCAGGAAGAAACCCATGTTGGGACAGGGAGAGGATCTTATTTCTATGAAGATGGGAAAGAACCTCACTATTAGGAATTCCCTCAAAAATTTTGCTGGTGATGCTAGTGAGGCTTATGGGTCTGTAACTAGAAGCAAGATGTCTACTACACTTTTATAGATGGGTGCGATCACTGCTTATTTCCAGCTACTGGGGAAAAATCCATCGTCAACAAATCGCTGAAAAAGCGAGGCATAAGGAGCAGGTAATGTGTCCGCGGCTTCCTTGAGAAAACTGGGGTGGATCAGGTCAGGACCCATAGAGCAATATTGGTTGAGCCGTCGGAAACCTTAAGCGACTGCACCAATGGGAATAGTGACGCGGTTAAGGGTAGCGGTCACAGATAACGGTTGCATGTTTCGGTGGTATGATATGGGTATGGAGCTAAAAATTAAGCGGAAGTGGGAGCTGAATGCCTCGGCTACTTGGCTAGGGGAAGTGATTGGAGATCCGGCACTATCTTTGAGAGCTAATGGCGTCGGAGCTGTACCCCTTAGATAGCGCATGTGCTGAAAGAAAAATGCCTTATTTGTCCGTGCTCGATCGAGTACAGATCATTGGACTGCATTCTGATAGGACCTAGTCTTGTCTTTGCATATGTTCCTTATGATCCTGAAATCTTCTGCATCACTGGCAAGGCTTGTGGCCTTATATCTTGCAAAGGGGCGTGCGCGTTCGTCTAGAATGCGCCCAATGGGACGAGGGAGGGGTCGCTTACCGGTCTGTGGACGACGAATTCTGGGGACAAATAGCCTGTCAGCTAAGGAGATTAACTCTCTGAGATTCTCTGCCATTTCATCAGCAGAGCTTCCTGGGTTAGTTGAATTCAGCTGGGAGCGAAAAAATGCACAGACTTGGTCAAAATTGGTCCTTTTGAAGGATCTCAAAATTTTGGTTTCTTAGGGAAGAGGAGGCCATTTCACGATATAATCGAATCAAATGATAATGTGATCACTTTTGCCGAGGGGCGGCAAGTAATGCACCACATCCATTAGGAACCGGTCATCGGTGATGACCAGGTCTAGTAGGGACGGGGCGTGGCCTGTGCCATATCTAGTCGGACCCATAAGTTTTTCAGTACGAAATCAAGGAGGGGTCTACCAAAAGTGATATCCGGGGCATCAGCTCTTTGCCATTTAGTACTGGGAGAGTTGAAGTCACCAGTGACTAACAGACGGGTGAAGTCTGTGTAGCTCTTCGGGGAGCCTGATAAATCTATGAGACCTAGGCTATTAGTTGAATCGCATGCGGGAGGACGATAGACCACACTAAGCAGTAGGACGTCTGTCCTAGAGAGGGTAAATACAGCCCACAAACAATCAATACATGAAAAGGTAGGAGTTGACAGTATAGTGGGAAGAGGGATCGAATTATCGTAGTATATGATGACCCCGCCGGCACGACCTCTACTGGATTCCTGCCTTACTGTGAAGTATCCCGGAATGGATATTTCGGCATCAAGTATGTCAGGGGTGAGCCAGGTTTCTGTGGGGGCTACGATCTGAGGCTCCTTATCCACTGCAAGCTGCCGAAGCTCCGGGATATTATTCAACACACTCAGGCAATTGCTGTAAAAACACCTGGACACATGCTCAGGAGTTGTTGCAGAATCGCCAGAGGCAATTGATTTTAGGTTTGAGGAGTGGGAAAGAGGGGGATTTGCGGATGGAAAGGAGGCCCTGGGGGAGTCGGGGGCTGGAGATATTGGGGGGCTAGAGAATAAGCAGACTGTTGGGGGGACCGGTATGTTTGGACGTCTAGTAACCCCTGGGTGGGTATCATACCAGGCGGACGGTCTGCATCATTCTGTCTCCGAAAAGGTGGGCTGCTTTTTGTGGTTTGCCTTTCTGCGCACTGCGTGATGCCCTGTTCTGGGTTTTCTTGTTGGTGAGTCTGTTTTGCATGACCACACCTGATATATTTCCTGGTGTGTTAACCTCCTCACTGTAGCCTTCAGCAGAAACAGGTTGCAGGTTTATGTCTGGGCCCAATGATGGGTGAGTCTTGTCCGTTGATATAGTCTTATTAGCTATGTTGGGGTCTGGGATACATTCCGTAGGCATCAGATGTTTGGTGGCACTAGGCCTACTACTGGGAGTACTCTCCGCGACGGGAGATGGAGTGAGTAGGGAAGCGACGGATGGTGTGAATACAGCTTGATCCTCAAGGCGAGTTGCCTGGACGACAGGCAGCACTCTGAGCTTAGGATCGGATTTTTGTGGAATTGCTGGCTTAGCCTTCTCACTGCGGAGCCTTAGATAAAATGGCCTGTTAATGACTACTCCCTTGAGCCCTTTAATTTCCTCCTTGAGCTTTGCGGCTGAGGACACAATTTGTTTGGCTGCCTCTGTGGAGCCCATTTCAATGAGAATGCCGTGTACCCGGTTGGTGCGTTTGATTACCAGCCAGATGGACCCAATTTTGGTGGGAAAGGGAGCTTAAGGCGGTTAAACACCTGGGCGTGGGTGTCATGAAGGTGATCCGAACTGAGGAAGCGACCCCAGTGTAATCCAGGCTTTTCAGTATCCTGTGTCCACGCCTACGTTCTGAAGCACTAAGAGTGTCGGAAAGCTGACGTCATGGTTGCCACTCTCCTGGATGGTGAGGAGAGCGCTTCTTCTACTTCTTTTTTTCCAGCCAACTGAAGGAAAAAATCCATTTGTGTAACAAAAGTGAGAGGGATTAACGAAGTCGCAGTAGTGGGTGCCAATCTCTTCTCTTACCACCGAAAGAATTCCGGACCCTTTATTGGCCCCGGCCACTATCAGTCCTGCGCAACCTGACCTGACCTGACCTGACCTGACCTGACCTGACCTGACCTGATCTGAAGCCTTGCCTTCAGTCTTACGTACTTGTACGTGAAAGCAGTCATAAATAGATTTATTCTCCTCCCTCGCACGGAAGTATAAGCAAATCACTCTATTGTGTAGTTTTTAAAATAAAAAAAACTAGTAGTGATGTATTGAAGTATCCATGTTCAGACTGTCGGACTCATCTACTACTATTCCAACACGGTGGCACCGGAGAAAAGAAGATACATACAGGAACTCTGAACCTTTGGTCTTAAGCCTCGCACATATGAGCTGCTTCAGGACCTGTAAAACGTTCAACCTAAGGGCACTAACGCTATTCCGTATGGTTCACTCACCAGTCATCCGCGTTTAGCTAGATCATTAGTTATTTATTTTTGTCAGTTGAACGGTTTCAAGTGAGTTTACGTCATTTTGGTGGCGTCGTATGGCCCACTGGCAGGGAAATAATGTAAAACAGGGAAATTTCCTTTGAGAGCCTGTACACAACTGTGGAAATTCTTGTGAAAGCTGGAAAGAGTTGGTTAGACTCCCAAGAGTACGTACTGTCAGCCCAATCAACACAGGGGTACGCATTTTAGTCACAAAATAGTCCCGCCGGGGACTGTCTTTTAGTAGTTGTTTTGGGAAGACTGTTTTTCATACCGTTAGATTTGGACAAGTCTGAAACATGGAAAAATAACTTTACCTGCCCGGTCTGCACAAAAAGAGAGCCGTTAGTCCCAAAAAAGTCCCCCGATGGACTATTTTAATAATATGAAGGGAGAATTTCGCCCGTTGCTTCAGGTACGGTTCATAACATAAAAAAACACATTGACTTCTTTGTAAAATGCTGCGTTTTAAAAGAGCGTTGGGCACCAGAATTCTGGGTACTTTAAAGTACTCGGGTTGTGCCAAGTGTTTTTGGAGGGTATTCACAGATCATTCAATTTTCCGTAACGAAAATTAATGAAAAATCAATAACTTTTACCTCAAGATGAAGTAATATAGTAGAGCTTGCCGAAATTCTAAAGTAATGCGCGTACCCAAGCATCACTGTCCAACGTTTGCCCGATTGTGCTAGGGTTGGGCATGCCAAACGCATCGGAAAAATCGCGGAAAATGGCTATTTACTTTTCGCCATTGACTCAAATTTCGCTCAATCGCCTGATATACCATTGAAACATCCTCCTTCCTTTCGAGCTTAACCACTTAATTACTCCCATATATGAGCAAAATGGCCATTTTTATTGAAAAAGTAGATAAATTTATGAAAACTAATGTCGGATTTATTTACAAAAAGCCGCTGATCGCTTTTTCATCAAACCATCTCACGCGAGGATGTTCCTGGCTCTTCTTTATGCTGTTCACGGGATCTGAAAAATTAAGGCATGGAAATTCTGATATTAGTTACATCATTGGCAAATGAAATAAAAAAGCTGTATTGTTTTAAATCTTAGACATTTAAAAAACAGTAGTTCCGTACTAGATTTCATGTATATTTGTATATAAACATTATATATATATATATATATATATATATATATATATATATATATATTCAAACATATTACCAGACACTGAACAGAATTTCCACTCAGGAAACGGCTTAGTTACAACGGCGAAACCGGTGATGAATACCATGTCTAAGTGAGCATTTATACTGATGTGAACTGTAGCAGCTAAAGTTTTTAACGAAACAATTTGCAGGGAATAAAATTGTTTTGCGACACCACATATAGGAGAATAGCGTACCGTCTAAGCCGTCTTCCTTCGCCTCGATCCCGAGCGTAAATGAATCAGCGCTTTATATGCCTGTCAGTGACAGACGTTGGCTCGTTGGAGAACCAATCCATTCCTTTTATAGCATCTGATGTTTTGTATGACAGTAAATTTGAACAACCTACCCTTAACGGTGGCGATCAACTTATGGTCGTTAACGACAGCCCATCTGTATTCAGGTGTAGATCGATAGAATTTGGAATAAAATCCATGCTGCTTAGACACATATTTATTTTGTCTGTCAGTCCAACGTGAATATATATTCCACTGTCTAACTGAATTTTCTCACACGAACGTGGTGTACGAGAAATAGTCCGTGGATTACGTGGGAGACCCGGCACAAACTTGCCCACACAGGAAAGTATGTCTCACCACTGTTTCATGCTTAAGTTTGAGGTGACGAATAGATCATACAGCGACTGTTCACGTTTATGGATATATTTATTCCCAGTTTTACATCTTCCGTCGCTTGAAAATAACGCAATGTAGAAACGATACCATCTTACCCGATGGAACAATCCCCACGGATGTGCACGCAATAGGAAGTGTATCTCCTCTTATCAGGTCCCCGGACACTTCTGTTCGTACCTCCGGCGTTCGTGGCTACGATTCAAGAAATGCACCGGAATTGCTAGCTGCAACTGCCGTCCAACAACTCAAATAAATAAATCCATTATAAGAGCATACTCCGGATTCTTTCTTTGGAACACGAAGTTCTATGCTCCCACAAACTGGCATCGTGACATATGGGACACTACATGGAGCCCAGTTCCATCTTTCTCCCCCTATACCTTAGCCACTTGCTCTCTTTCGGCATAACAAAGTGTTTCCTATAGGGTTGAGAAACGACAAAATAATGGGTTTCAACAGGTAACCATTTTAATAATGAGATTTATTTTCCAGGAAATACTGGTTACCTCTATATTGACAACATCGGAAGAAACTTCTACTTATATGATGTATGGAATGTTTCAAGCAATTAATACCTACGATACAAGAATTAGACGACGGAACAGTAATAACACAGTCTAAACGACACTTAATAATGACACTCAGACAATTATATACCAACCTTAACTACGCACCGCTGAAAACACTTACCTGCCGACAAACAATAAGCGAAACCCGGTCACGAGGGCACGCGGTAAAACAAAAAGTGTGCAAATGTCGCACAAATTTTTGCTACCTGTTTGTACGAAATTTATGTATATAAACGGCGCCCTGCAGTTCAGGAAGATCTATGCCATTTACGTTGAAAACTATCGTGACCGTGCGCAATCCCAACGCTCCGTTGGGCAGTGCCCAACAGGGTTGGGCAACGTGCTACTTGGGCAGGCGGCTGCATTCTTGGTGTATTCAAAAATAGTCCCTAAATTGGGACTAATTTGCGACTATTTTTGGACTAATTCGGGACTATGTTGCTGGCTAGCAGACGTGAATGAAGCCTTTTAAAGTATAGGGTGGTAAAGAAAACAACAGCGTCTATTAGGTACTGCTTCGTGAAACAGAATGGCACATTTGTTGGTTCATGTGATCTTTGTATAGAAAAATTCTTATCACTACGTATGAGTCAGTTGAAAACGTACATAATGAAATGAGTTCTCGAATAGCTGCGTCGTCTAGTCGTGGAGCCTCATGGGTCATACTTTACTAATAAACAGAATACTCGATGCTGATTAAACTTGGTAGTCGTCGGTTTCCAGTTGTTCCCAGGGCTAACGTTAGCAGGATTCAAGCGCACAAAAAATATAGGACTAACAAGTTGGAGATTGATGGCATGCTGTAATTACCACGAAGAACTTGTCTGCATCTCGTATAATAATAATCATTTGGAGACTGTTAACCAGAGGCAAGATAAAATTCTAAGCAAAATATCACCACTCCCTGGTAATAAAGTTGTAACTATTAGTCTTTATGCCTGGGGACGCTTTCACTGTTTTATGAATACGGTATCACAATGTGAGTTTTCTTGTTCAAATTTTCTGCTGTTTGTTACTTAAAGTTAGCTCTAATCAACTACTTTTTACCAAGAAATGAGTCCTCGGTGAGCTAATTCTGTATTGATGAACAGCAAAATCCCTCAATGGTTACCCTGCTAGCACAAGTGGTGTGCATTCGCCACTTGTGTACCATTGCTTGACAATGGCTGTTGTGTAATAAAGGTGCACGCGTACTGACACCTCGCAACTTGTGCGCAGCTGGGACAAACCAATGAACGTGACGCAGTCAGTTTGGTGCGCGCAGTGCGTATCGACTGAATGTCTGCCCCCTTGACCGATGAACGACGTGAGAATGAGCCAGTTGCATGGCTGGTAAGCAGGACGAATTGGTCGTGGTTTCTGCGCTAACCTACTTTCCGTTGACGTTCAAAACACGCAAGTAAATGACGCTTAACCATCTACACTAATAAATATATCCCATGACGGCAATTCGTCCCACCTCCTACTGTACTTTACTATAAGCCTGCGTACACCTTGGGCGGAATTATTTCCCTAATTAAATGGTATTGGTCCTTATATTAGAACGACAACTACATATCCACTGCGTCAAGAACTACACTGTATATGTGTACAATAATTTGTCACAACTTCTAATAAACTTGCATTCCTACATCGAAATGGAATTAGAACACAGTGTGAATCAGTTAAAACATATATTGATGTACAAGAAAGCTGCAATTAAATTCCTTAATATCCACAAGGCTGAGTTGTCTGGGAGCTTCATCGGCAATCCAGAGATAATGAGAATAATAACGTTCGTAAATTTATTTTATCCGCTGGAGTCCCTGTCTTGGTTGGTTTGTGGATGCGTCGTGCAACCAGCCATGAATGAACATAACAGTCATGTCCCGTTCCACATCAGCGAATGATGTTCTTTGTTGGACGTAGTCTAAACATAAAATGTTTTATTATAGACTAATTATACCAATAATGAAGCCATCTAGTGCGGATTCACGGAAGCTATATTTTCCATGAGCATCGAGATAGTTCATGGCGTCCGCGAGCAGGGCTGATCAGTGAGCGCATCAAGTTGCGTACGAACTTTTAGAAGTTTTTCTCACTGGTTGGTCGCACGCTATTATTCTACAATATTTATTTTCAATTGAAACAAGTTACCAGCTGGTTGCGGAGTTTTACATCAAATGTTGATCTAAATCAGCGACTTCGGCTTTTCTCATTACATGCTTGCGCATGGAAGAAGTGTATACCCCATAGCCACGAGGGTCCACTGCAGTATTGTGGATAACTGGTAACCGGAGACTTGGAGTGGCGAAGAATCACGTAAGGTCCCAATAGATCAGGTGTGGTAACGATCCGGACGACAGTGGATTATTGTCTACCACCAGTGTAACCGGTGATGGCTGGGATTCGAACCTCGGGCCTCCGAAGTGGTAAGAAAACGCTTTGAATCACTCAACCACCGGAGCTTACATTGGAAAAACTCTTTGAGGATCATAAATGTCCAAGTTGAGGGACTCCGTTGTCCTTCGCAACTTGAGTACAGCTTTTTGGAGCAGTTTAATGTCCCAACAGCGATTTATGAGGCTGTTGGTAAACTCCAAGCCCCACCTGTCCTTGTTTGCATGTGAAATCTCCAAAATGAATTAAGGCTACCCAACTTACTGGATACTGATGACGGCGATTGGGCTACACGTATGGGACTAGGCCTCATAGGTGCTAATGAAACACGATTAGAAAATAATACTTCATATGAACGTGCAACTTGGCGTCCCTCTAGTCCTTGACGTACTAGCTTCGGCATTACTGAGGGGTGCCCACGAACGCTGTTCTAATTTAAATCATGAGCGCCAACTAACGACTGAACCTAAGGTTTATCGGAAACTGAGTATTGGAAAGCTCAGGTGAGTTAGGATTCGATGTCGGTGTCCGGTGGACCGCTAAATTTCATTCATCAATGAAAATGTAGAACATAATTATATCGTACGCAGCGGGCAAGCCAGGCCTGTTGTGTACATATCTGTCCACTACTAAATTGTTTTTTTGATAAAGACGATGGAAATTAACTCACAAGATGCGTTGGTTAGACACCCAGAAAGGAATCTTTCTGGAGACAATGGAATGACTGTATTGTCCATGATCGGCAACACTTCAGTTTATTCTGACTCACCTTGTTCCGTAGTCCCGGCCACAGATCTGCTATTATGACTACCTTTAAGGTAAACTTCATGGAGGAAAAAACTTCATCGCACTGGTTCTCGCATTGGCTGGTAAGTTCTCTCCATCTAAAGAGAAGTACCTAGGTCTTTCACTTTAGTCACAGTTTGAAAAGTAAAAGAACCATCCCCTTACCTTGGGTGTCTGGAAGGAATTCCCAAAGAGATAGTCCGATTTCTAGGTGGAGGGCTATCCTCTTCATACTGGCGTGCCATTTCTACAAAGCAGTTGTAATTGCATTGTGGACTATACCGTCCGTTCATCGCTGTGAAAAAAATACAATGCTTCATAAAACAACTGCATGAACAAATTAATTCGTGCACTTCTTGCCACTGGAATGAGTTAACCAAGCACGGGCTACTGTCGAGGCCCATATAGAGACTGTATGGGAACGAAATAGGTCTATAGGCGGTGCCGCATATCATGCAAGCCCAATAGAAAATATCAATCCCAGACCCGTGTAATATTGGAAACAAAGTGGGACTAAGGTAGTGCCTCTTATCAGGTATGCCTCGTGCCCGCTTGTCATCCCGGTCCCGTGACACATCTGAACGCACGCGTCCTTAAACCGTGGTGCGTTTCTGACAGCGCCAACCGTTTACGCACACACAGAGCGCTGATGGTGTATGTGTACAGTTATTACTATTATCACGGCATCTGTCATTACCGCGTTCCTCAAGAGAGGAACGTACTGCAGTGCCTTTTGCAACTCGTAAAGTAGTCAAGGTGCGAAAGAGATTAGGGGACGTGACGGTTTAGGGTTGTCATGCTATTCTTTTCCATCCCCACCCGAACACGGATCAAAAAGCAGTTATCACGGCGAGTGACTGTTGTGGGGTATGACCTTAATTTTTTTTTGTATACAATGAAACAAGGGTCTAGTAACAGGCGAAAATGTCCACCGACAGCCATTCCGCTCCAGCCACAAACAACTCAATGGATCAGGATGAAAACGGTTACAAGAGAACAACACCGACCGTTTGATTAACCAAATTATTATATTTCGACGTGCCTGTCATTATTTGAAACGGTTAGTCTATTTATCTCGTTTGTCTGCTATACTTTCCATGAAATAAATTATAATGTCTACAAGACACTACGACTAAAGTTCGTGGCAATTCTTTGATATTCATTAACTTTTCTTCCAGTGCGTGAGATAGAAAAATTGCTACTTGTTACACATGACAGCACGTTCATGATACGCGGTTTGCTATGAGAATGTTGAGTCATCCTGTTATCATCATCAAAAATAATTAAGCGAACAACATTATTTGTGTAATCGATGTTTACTAAATTTGGGTGCTCTGGTTGAAATGATGACTTATTATTCAGTTGGTTGGGTTTGGATCAAACATAGTTGCTAAGCAAAGTAACATCAATCATGTTTTACTTCTCAGTGAAAAAATGGATATCAGGTTCCTTTATTTGGTTGTCCTTTTTCTTTGCTATTGTCTCGTATACTATGCCACTCAGTGGAACGTGTGCCCAACCATTTCCCATTAAATATATCTTTATCTTGGGCTTAGCTCTGTTCCTTTTGGAAAGCAATTCACTATTCATTGTGTGCGCTATTTGCCTGTTTTCGAAGTGCCCAGGAAGCACAATGGGCCCGAAGTCGGCACCGAAAAGACCTTATAAGGTCCCTAAACGATCCCCAAAAAACACCATGAAACAAAATGCGGTCTGCTTGGGGGAATTTGGACAGTCATCGGAAAAGCAGCGACCTATATTCGGTAATCGTAATCCAAAGAAATCAAATAAATTTATTTTGTCTTTTCCCATGGAAGAAAAGCTGTAAACAAAACAGTGGATTTAAAAGAATTTTAGGCATTCCCATTATGTTCATAACAGACAGATTGTCATAATTGGATACATAAATATACTGCATGACATTTCATGGGCCAATCATTCAACAGAATGTCTTCACCCTTGCAAACGAGATTAGTATTCAATTCTCACTTATGCGGCTCCATAAAAAAACCATCAACATATTATTGATATTCTTTTAGTGCTAATCATCGAAGATTGTTCACAAGGTTCATAAATCGTCCTTCGAGCATGTGAGCTAGTGTAAATTAACAAGGTAGACAACTCAAGAGTCAAACAATAGCCCGAGGTTCTGCGTAACACAGCAACCAATCATGTTGAACATTAGATAAATGAAGAATGAGATATACTTAATTCCTCATTGTGTGTGCATATATGTACACACGCAAGTAGCCCGCAACTTTTTACGTCACTTTTGCTAGCAGGGATCCGCAACGGAGAGCTAACCATCAATTTCGCATACACCATTTCGCGAAGTCAATTACCTAATTCAAACCAAAGCTTATTTCCAAAATAGATTATTATATTTGGAAAAGCAAGGTGCAATGTGTACAGGGAATTGTGGAAACCATTTCTCCCCCTTCGTCTTCGTATTGTTGTCCGTCGGGCAGTTTCTGCAGGAGAGGGAATTGTTGAAAACACATTGCCAAAATAATATGAAAAAATTGCGTTATTTAAGTTTGACAATTCAGTATCTTGACGGCTATTTATTACAATTAGTGAATCCATATACTGATGCTAACACACCGTTTACCACTTCTCTCCAGTTGGAGTGATCCACCAGCTACGTTTCACCTAATATGGAACTTACATTGCCGGAAGCGTCACTTTTGCTGGCCATTGTTATACTACTATCTATCAGTAATATTGCAGTCGGTGAGCATAACATTTTCCATCGATATTTATAAGCACGGTTGGGCTCCAATAAATTTCTCCATAAAGTAAAGGCGTTTGCGCACCGCGGTGCGTAAATAACCACTCTAGTTGTGTAATTGTGTACAAGATAAGGTATCAGTTGCGCAAACACCACTCGTTGGTGAGGGATGGCAGTCGTTTTTTTTCCTGACCACAAATAAACCAATCAGCGATGGTTAAATGATAAAATGGTCAAACACGGTCAAATGACCCCTAATTTCGACATATTTCGGCCCCAATTGTCCTGGCTGGGACATACCTTCAGATAAAACGTCCTATTTTCGCCACCATTTAACCCAAGTAGCACATTGTCCAGCGCTACTCTGGGCTAACGCTGTGCAAAATGGGCAAACGCTGGGCCGAATATTTCGTTGTATTTATTGGAAAAATCCTTAGTGGACTTTCATGAAATTTTCAGACCATTACAAATATACTTGTATTAATCTGAAATAAAGTAAGGAATTATAAAACGGGAATAGTAGAAGGGGAAAGTAGAAAAGAGGTGCTCACTTGCAGAAAAAGTCGGACGATGGGCTGAGCCCATCTGGAGCCCATCGGAACACCGAGGAAACTAGACGCACACCTGACGGAGCGTAGGCGTAAATCCCAATCCTAAGACAATAACCAAAAGTGGATGATGAGCAGGCTCATACGTGAGTTGTACCACTGCCTCCAGTTACAAAAACTGGAAACTTGTAAGCTTGAGATGTGAAAATCTGCGTTGAAATCTAACAGATGAAATCAGTTGTCATTGATTCCAAGGCATGTCACAAATATTCAGAATGACCAAAGTTCACGTTTTTATTTCAATGGCCCATTTGGGAGTCTGACGTTGATCGTTTGGTACTTCTAGGTGCAGCTGCGTTAGGAGCCGCATTAAAGAGTTGACATTTTTCGTTGGCCAATATTGTATTTGCGCTGCTCGAAGAGCCACGGTCGAGACATAATCTAAGCATAGTAACTGAACGACAGTAAATCGTAGTTACAGTGAAAGGGTGATTGGTTCCCCGGGCTAGATTTTCACATTTGCACATTTTGAAAATAATTGCTCGCTAGAGATTTTGGATAGTATCATAGTACTATCTAAATTCGTTAACCAGTAACTAGTGTACTAGTTGATAAAGCTGATTCAACTGACACGCCTCGCTAGATACATTAATTGCAATTTTAATTTCTTTCCGGTAGTTTTCGTCATGGCAGTCAAAACAAACTTACGGTTTACGGACGATATTACATGGTTGCCATACTTATTGACGTTTTTTATGGTATAAAAATGGTAGAATCCTTCAAAAAGAGAGATGTGACTGGTCTGAAGACGCCATCATGAGGAAAACCAGTCCTTAGCAGACTAACTATTAAGTGTTCTATTCTGCTTCACTGACTCTAACCAAATGAGCTTTCTGTCTTCAAATCGTCTCATTTTATTTACAGAAAACTGACAGTTTAGATACAGAGTCATTGCCATCAATCATCGCACCACGAATCAAGTGGTCCAGGCTGGCATCGGGTAGCATCTCTTCTGGTTGGTTAGTTGGTGATACGACCGGCCACCACTTGACGGGAATCCATTTTCGTTTTATCAGTCCGTTGGCCTGTCGTTTGTGATTCCGTTCATTCAAACCTTGACCTGGTGTTTGGTGAGGTACTGACGGACTGCCTGCTAACGATACTTAGCTGTCTATCGACGATGAGTCAGCCCACATCTTCCCATTGAGTATAAACGCAATCGGTTCTGTAAAAAACTGTCTTACTGTGCATTTTTCGTCGTTGTTCTTTGGGTCGGCCTTTATATTCCCATCTAGCCACTTTATGGATGAGACAACCTGGTGAGACGAAATGTGGTTTTCTGCCTCCTACTCTCAAAGCTATGGTTGCCGATTCCTCTCTAATGGAATAGTGGGTCCCTATAATTAAAAGTACGACTCCTCCACTTCATTACAGTAATAGAATGACTAAAAATTAGTAGCAAATAGATTTCACTGTGTGCGTCAAATTTCCGTCGCATAAAATAGACCCCTACCGATAATATCAATGTCTCAAGAAAACTTTCATACTCTTAAGTATACACTAAAAGCAAGGTTCTGCGTTCGACTTTTATAATTGTCTGAATTATTAGGACGACCTCGTTGAATTTGTAAATGAATTTGTAAATGCAACCAAGTGAATGCCTAACGGTAATCTGTAGTCTATTCGCACACTGCACCACACAGTAAAGCATGTACTCCATTAATGCTCTTTTAAATCAGCGGGCGCCTAATTGCGTATTCATTTTACAACTGGGACACTTCCAATGCAAAATACATACAAGATATTGTACTTGGTTATTCTTAATCAGTGATTTTTCTCGGCTATTATTTCAGACAGTTGTATCGGTGTAGTTGCAAGATTTCTGCTACTTCTAAGGAATAAAAAAACGTATGATTAGTAAGCTGTTATCAGGATTTACATGAAAATAGTGAACGGCTCTAACTTTTTGATTCTTCCAACCAATCTTATTCTGAGCCAATTGATTTTGAGAGAGAAAAAACAGACTTTTCACATATCTTGGATCTGTCGACCATCTCTCATGTCACCTCAATGCTTCCCGAGGCCACTGGAGTCGATTGTTTTTCAGGCAACGATTTGCTACCGTACAAATTCAGCGACAGAGAAGCAAAGTGCGGTGTTATCTCAAAGCAAGTAATTGAAAGTCAACTGGTGTGGGCCGCCAATAACGGGTGTAACTCAAAAAAACCAAGCGAAACTCGTCGGTTTGTAATGCAGTCGATGGCTAGTAGCAGGCCCCATGACACGGCTGTTGATTGATGGGGTTACCCATTTGTAGTCCACGACGATTCATTCAGTAAACAATTTTGTGATAACACTATAAGCGTGAGTGACCGTTTCTTAAGAGATATATCGCTTTGAATAATCCTTTTGAGGTTTTTAACGATCAGATGACCACCTGCGAAGCTGAACAGGACAAGAACTTATCAATCTCTTGTTGTTCCATTTCCAACAGACTAAACCATGCCACAAAATTGAACTATAGAGTAAATCTAATTTAAAATCAGTTTTTCACAGTGAAAATCTTGTCCTTTCCTTTGGTTATGTAAGACGACTAAAATTATCGCATTAGACTTTTATTTGCAGCCATGTAGTATCATTTTGGGTAATGTACTGGGAAACTTCATATTTTTGAAATGATTTTTGATATAAGGACGGTTCTTACCTTCCTTCCGGCTGTTTCTCATCTCATGCTTCTGTTATTTTTGCCTTTGACTCGGCTATGCTAGAACGTAGCAGCCGAAACCAGGGCGCAAAAGTGTGAGGTTGATGGGTGAATGAACTGATCTGATTTGAAAACTAAGGAAACACCATACAGGTGTTTCATATTGCTTCGTTAGACACTTTCAACTTCATCGTATACCTGCTAGGACTGAAGTTCAGCCATCCTGGACGAATGTGAATAACACACACATTATCCGTTAGGCTAGGTTTGTGGTAACACTACATGATATTACCTATGGAAGACGAACGACTTGTGAACTCGTACGTGTCTTCTATCGGATCTCGGGGCAAAATACCAATTAAATACTCCCGGTCAAATGAACAGGGAAAACTCGAGTGAGAAAACAGATGCGAATGTGCATTGTATTTATATCGGTTACGGTGAAGACATTTGGCATCTTTATGTGTTCAATACCGATGTTTCCGAAGCATTGCTCGCGTCTAGTAGGAACATCGAGTGAGTAGTGCCGAGGGGTACTGTCATGTGTTGGGCACGGATAGCCGCCCTGTTATGAATTAAGCACTCTACATCGCCATCGGTGGCTTGGTAATATATCACGAATGCCTGATCATTGTCTACTTTTCCGTGTCTTATTCGCACGCGCTAGGTAGGGCTGGAAAAAGACGTAGCGGTCAAGCCGTGAATTCGCATAGAGGTATGAAGAAACTAGCGTCATCAGTGGTTTTGGTTGGTACTTCCCGCCTCCTTGGTTGTGTTCAAGGGACGAGGATTGTCGTCTTCACAAAGTACATACTGCAGTCACGGCAGTTGTTTATATAGTCAGGAAAAACGAACAAGCAGAGACAAAATCGCGATCTACTAACGAATGTTTGTTATCAAAGGAGAGCTGAGGAAGTGAATCATTCACGCCGCTTACGTAGATAGGGGATTAGGTTGCAAATTGCCAGTGCTTCTGCGTAGTTCAGCAATGGTCGGTTATTGCCAGAGCATGTGACCTCAAGTGCGTCGCATGGAATGACACAATACTTCTCCTCCCAAAAGAATTGTGTGATCGTCGATGGGTAACAACTTCACAATAGTGACGTAATCAACGTAAAGAAAATGTCCCAAGTAGTTGCGAGGACATGGTACACTTTGGTTGGCACAAAAAGGATAAAAACAGACCCCAAAGGCAATGAAACTTAGCCTATTTAAGTTCATGAAGTAGGTCTCTCTTCTGAATTAAGCGAAAGTAATGTTTACGACCGAAACTAAAAGACGATCTGTTCGAAAATTCTACTGCTTTTGGTATATACATGTATTCTTGGTCCTATCAAACGAAACACGGAAAAATACCTTGGTGCCTATCCGATCCAGTTCGAAAGTAGTTACCTACATGGATGACCAGATAAATCAATACGATTGCAACCAGTGGGATACTAGCTCATGCAATCGATACGGGTGACATACTGTATCTCTAAACCACTCTAAAAGAGTCAGACAACGAATCCCTTCCATAACAAAGGTAACTAAGATCAAATTATACGGACCTGGCTTGTGCTCACAAAAACGGTTCGTTGGGGTAGTACAGGTCGCTTGGCCAAAGATCACATGTGACTAGTGTGTGACTAATATATTCACACAAAACCGCAGCAATTAAACCACTATTCACCCTTGTTAACATCATAGATTTTATTTGTGAATATCACGAAATCTTCGCACGTGTATCGTGTTGACCTAATACGAAGTACCGAAAAGACAGATCTGTGCTCTCCTCTTTACGTCATCTGAATAGGTGGTCTATTTTACTTTGTTTTTTTTGTTGCGTAATATTACATCGTTACCAAGAAAATTAACGGCAGGAAATAGACTACATATAAATTTGAAGATTGAAAAGTGAAAGCAAATTGGTATTACTTCATTGTGTTTTATCTTTTCATGTCCAGAAAAGGACCACATTTGTTAATGTCTACGGCAAACAAATAGACGGTATCAATACACTACATTTTGGAGACGCATCTAACTAATTTCAAATACCATGTTTTCATATTGCAGATCGCTTATGACAGGATGTTAAAAATGACAGTGAGGATTGGAAAGTATGACACGATCTCAGAAAGACCAGTGCATGTTCGCCGATGGTACTAAAATGGTCATCCTGCTACACCTTAGATCTTGTGTGCTTTTTTTGTTTTATTTACTTCCCTTTTATTATGTAATGATACAGTATCTCAGAAAGCAGGTCACAGCCAATCAGAGGCTGCCAGCTAGGGGAAGTGATCGGCGATGTAGGCACGAGGATTCGAACCCAAGATAGAAGCATGTCAGGAGCCCACCACGGTGACGGGTTGGACCACCGCCAGCCTTGTTGCCACTGCTAGTCACTTCCCTTTCGGCAGCCTCTAGTTGGCCGCTGCCCATTTCCTGAACATTCCCACCATAGTTATATAATGACTGAATGAATTAAAAGTCGATAATACACACGTTATTTTCCCATGTTTGTTTCATGCAGATTATATGCGGTAAATTTACGTGATCTGGAATTTCATACCATGACTTCGTATACAAGAGATCTATACAAACTGATTGCACGTACAGGGACACTTGTTGAGGACCGTTGGAATAATTTTCTCGGACCGGTTGACCTGAACAAGTATTATCCGGGTTTAAATTTGAACCAGTTCGAGTTTCTCGGAGGTTTGTGCATTGTGTTTTTGTGACTGATAGCCGTATAATTCATTTTATTGTCCTGTCTAGATCAAACTAGCTTTAGTGGACCAGTTCGCTTGCCAAAATTACGCTCGGATCAGACTCTCGTATCGACCGATCACGTGAGTTTAGGTCCTCCAAATGAGGAAGAAATTGGACAATTACGACTGTTATCCTTACTGTCACGTCATGTCACCTTGGGGTCCGAGGATTTGGCTACTTTTCTCACTGATGCGTCCAGGTGGTTACAACAGATGATTGACTGGTTTTCTGCGCCTAATCGTTTTGTTGCATTTTCTCAATTCACACTCAGTCCGACCACCAAACTTCAACTGATTGAACAATTTACTAATTTCAGTCGGCTGTTCACTTTGCAATTGGCTCAGATAATGGTTCTTGAAAATCATTTGACCGAGAAGGTTATGCCAACAGGACGTGGAAAAATGCAGCAGTTCGATGTGACACAAAATACCGATACGAAGAAAAAAGCAAAAGTTGGAGATAGCGATGATTATGATGATGATGCTGACAATGGCAGTAACGAATTTATCGGGGATTCCTCTTCTGTTCAGAAGGACATGACTGGGGATAGATCAGACGCACGTGACAAACATAACTACAAGAACGGTCGTGGCGATGAGTACGGGGAAGTCAGTGAAGATGCTGAGGAGGAGGAGGAGGATGAAAAACAAGAAAGGACCGAATTTGAACAGAACTATTTCAATCACATTCGAGAACAGCTGGCTTCTCGTCTGTTACCTTTTATTTTGCCCGAATTAGCAGGTGAGACTTTCAAATCTGTGGTGGAATGGGACAAACAAACCGTTTCGGGGATTAGAGCCTCATTCAATCTGGTGAACAATATGCCATACACGTTGTTGCATTATGCGGATGCAATAGCATCGGTTGACCAGCTAGGCTTATGCAAACTGTTTGTTGCGCCAATCGTGAAATTCCTCACACGCAAACGAATACACATGTACGATCCATGTGTTTTTCCGGGTGCAGATTCTCCACGACCCACCACAAAATCTCTTCTCTTCACATTTCTGGCATTACGCGCTTACGGACTCATACAATTTTGTCATCGACTGATTGACTTTGTCAAACGAAGCCCCGAGGTAACCAATGGACCTTTGAAAGACCTCATTCTCGCTCGTTCAACGGATGTATTCTCCTCTCGGAATTGGTCTGCCACAAGTCGAACATTCTGTGCTATAGAGTAAGTCATGCCGGTTTGGTGAGATTGTACCACATGTGCGCAGCCTCTTGTGCTTTCTGGTCAAAATGAACTAATTCTTTATTGACTTTCAAGATTCAGATCAGTTCATTTCAGTTCTCACAGCCCCAAACTTTACACTTCCGTGCACTAATTTCGATTACTACATTACCAAAACATCGAGTTGGGATTGAAGCGAATCGCAATCTAAGGATAACATAAACAGGGGATTAAGGTTTAAGTGAAAATCACGTAGGCGAAGGAAAGGTTTGAATGCTAGTACGCCACTAACGACGTAACCTGGCCATGCCACTAAATGTCTCCAATCAACCCGTAGGCCAACCTCGTGAACCCCAGTACACAAACCTAGTGCTGTCTACTCGGTCAAGTCCACCGGCTACGGTTTTTCTTAACTTTTCATCATATTACGGACTGACCTCGACTCACTCCGTAACCTCCACCTGTCTCAAAGGAAAATGCGCAACATGGGGGGGGGGGGGGCGGGTCTAATTGAGGGGATGTGTAACATGTCCGAACCACTGTAACCTGTTTAGATTAGGCGTCTGATTCAAGAACTGACCTCTTGTTCCCAACACCCTACACCTATTCTCAGTGTTGGTTATAAGGTATATCACCATACATCAGCAATTGTGTGAGAATAAGGATGGTCTTGATGCATCGTTTACCCGTAACGGTCACGTTTAAGATCTGTTTGTAATGACTGATTTAACCGCGGTTGAATGTATACTGAACCATTGGTCGGCTAATCGATGTGACATCGGCACCGCAGATGGCTCAGAATGGTAAAAGCCTAATGGACCTTATGTATGCGCGGCGATTCTTCATCCGATATCGAACCACCGGGTGAGATGAAATTACTGCTGTAACAGACTCTGTGTTTCTCTAAGACAACCCCCGTTGGAATAACGTCTTGTTTCGGGTCAACCCAGTACCACAGCAGCATTTTACTTCTGGAAGGCGCTAAAAATTGAGATTCAAGTAAGGGAAGTGGATTGATGATTGATCCGAACGGTTAAATTGCAGTATTATCTGTGGAATAATTCAACTAGTATGCGAGGTCAACACTGCAATCATCCGTGGCAATTACCGGTAGCATTCTCGATATGAGTAGTATGGCATTGTATCTGAATGACAGGAAGCACGACTAGTTTCGCGGTTATTGCCGCTCATCAGGTAAGCGTACCCGATACCCTTTCTTATACTTGAACACTCCACGGTTGGTTTACAGCTGTAATCTCATTTGAATCGAACGGAGCGCGCATGGACAGAGAGTCCATTTTTAGAATCACACGGTGATTCTTCCTCTCATCCATACAGAATGCCATTCTACTGATATCGGAAATCCATACTTGGGACCATGTGTCCTCGTTCTGAAGGTTAGCCATGTTAACCGATGAAATAACTTTGGAAGAATTACCATGTGATTCTAAAAAGGTACTCCCCACCCATGCACGCTCAATTTGATTCGAATGAGATTACGGCTGTAAACCGGTAACATTCCGCTACTTTTTCATTTGATCTAATAGGGACGTCTACCGTCGCACCCACCTTGTCCCATCTAGCCATTAAACCGGGCAGGCGCGCACGATTGTGGACCACACAGACATTAACCGTGAAGCTATAGTACAAGGATGTGTCCCAGAGCTTGCATCATGTCAATAGATCATGCTATGACACCTATCTGTTACTGGATTTGAACTTTGAAAGTTCGCTAATTACATAATGATGAATAAGTGGGTTGGAGTCAGTCGATCGAATCTCATGACAGACGACTTCGCCGTAGAAGCCCAAGTGAAATGTTATCTATCTTTAAACGAACGATTTATACGGGCGTGAAATAATACAGATGAAAGCAATTCATCATTCAGTTCGGTTGCTCAGTTTATGTTTACGGGATAATCTGTTACACGACTAGAATCAAGCTTTCTGGATATATCTTACGATAGGTGCTGTTCTAACCGCGGGACACGATCATCCGTGAATAATGAACCTTCTTTCGCCTAGCCAGACAACGATTTGTTGCATGGCAATCATGTACGAACTCTGATAAAAATATCATTTATTTCGTTAGTAGAAAAAAAATCGAATCTTTGTTTCGTGATGAGACACCCAATGGGGACTGGTTTCATCAGTCAGGAAATTTATTGGTGCTATTAGTGGTTCATCCAGAAACCCATTCCAGAACCGTTTCAAACCATAAGTAGAGCACAGTCGATGAACAGTGGTGCAAAAATACGACCTCGGTATATCATACGGGAAAGGCGAACCCGATTACCTCCCTCTGCAGTATTGTTGAATTGCGTAACCAAAGCTTAATGCAGCGCAATTAGTATCTGCGCTTGTTGCTGCTTATCAGTTACCAGTACCCAGATCAGTTCGCCTATACTGTGTACAAGTATGAAGATAAGTTGTCAGTGGAGCATTCGAATATGCACACGTGGTGAGCGGTAATAACCGCGAAACCAGTTGTGCTTTCGGAGGAATTTTGTCCACCTGTCTAGATACTACTCACTACTAGCATACAAGCTTGCACTTGCAGCTTCGTTGTTATTTGCGTCAGCAACCAACAGCAATTGCAATTGCGATTCGTTAGTGACCCCTTCAAGGGAAAGTATCCATTCACGCTCCGGAAGTATCGAATTAGATCATTGTGACATAGGTTAGCTGATTGTAGATACCGGTCCTCCGTCAGAAGCGGAGATTCATTGTGACATGGGCTACCTTAAACGAAATAAGGCAGCTGGACCTGATGGATTGCCTCTGTCTGTTTTTCACAGAGGCTGGCTCAGCATTGCTAGTAGAGTCGACAAAACTGCTCGGTTTGGTATGGGATAGGGAACAAGTTCCAAAAAGTTGATGTGAATCAGTGATCGTACCGATTTACAAGAAGTGTGACGAGACCTCCTGTGAAAGTCACAGGGGAATAGGTCTGGTTAGTATCGCATCTAAACTGCTTGCTGGTATTATTCTCCACTGCCTATCAACCGCTCGCGAATTTCGCTCGCATGAGGGTCAAGCTGGATTTAGGCTTGGTCGAGGTTGTGTGGATCGCAGCTCCGCTGCTCGACAGACTGTAGAACAAAGGCACACTTTCCGTAGGCCAGTGATCTCTCTTTTCCATGATCCTAAAGCGGCCTTCGACTCAGTTGACCGCACAGTCCTCTGGCGCTGTCTCTTGTCGAAAAGTGCTCGAGAGAAATTCATTTCCATGAGAAAGTCTCTTTACATGAATAGCGGAAGCCGAGTTCAGGCCTGCGGTGGTCTTTCATCTGATTTAACCACGAAAAGTGTAGTACGTCAGGGTTGCCCACTTTTCCATTTTCTTTCTAACTTCTTGATTGATATGATCCTAGAGACCGCACTTTTGTCAGGTGATGATAGTGGGATTGAACTTTCCTCGTATGGAAAAGTGTTAGACCTTGAATATGTGGACGATTTTGTTCTTCTAAACGAAGATCCAGGCAAGTTTCAAGCTTTTCTAGACAACGTGGCAGTGTCTGATATGCGCTTCGCACCTTCAAAGTGCAAGATGCTATTACATTAGTGGATTGGTCCTATACCAAATCTTTCAGTATATTGGCAATTATAGACCTGGTAAATAAGTTCTGTTATCTGGGCAACTGTATTTCACCCAGCGGTCGGATATCGGATGAAGTGTCTGCGTATACAGAAGGCTCGTTTAGCATTTGCCGATCTGAGTCATCTGTGATGTCGACATGACATCTGTTTATCTAGCAAGGGTCGAGTGTACACTGCAGCTGTCAGGCCAGTGCTTCTGCATGGTTGAGAAGCATGACCACTGCGGATGCGGGACATACGAAGGTTGTCGGTAGTTGAACATCGATGTCTTCGTAATATTGCTCGGATCTGGTGGGAACACCGTATAAGCAACGCTCAGAATCTTAGGTCTACGAACCAAATCAATAGATGAAACACTGAATGCCACCGGACTAAGATGCTTGGGACATATGTTACGCATGTCCCCTGAGTGGATTCCTCGGCTCGCCATGTTCTCTGAGGCGGATAATGGTTGGAAGATGAGTAAGAGGGGCCTGTCCATGACATTAAAGAAAGGTGTGAAAAGCCTAATCAGTGGACTTGGCCATGTAGGGCGTGTTAGACTTCCTGGGTGGGATCCAAGAGGCCCTCTCACTCAGTGGTGATATTCGTTAGAGGAAATGGCTAGGTGTCGTGATCAGTCGCGCTCTTGTTTTCACAAGCTTTGTTTACCGAATTGATCCTAATATTTGTAGTTCTTTTATTGTTTCTTCAATGTTCCTGTTTTTTCTCATTGTTTTCGATTGAGGCTGTCACCAGGAGATAGCAAACAAAGTCATCACATCCAATGCATGTTTAAGGGTTGTCTGATCTGAACTGCACTAATTTGAATTGAATGTCTGCAAAATACGCTTGTGCATGTGGGTGCGTCTGTATCTGTTTGTGCACATGACGGTTTGCGTTGAACATAAAACGCGATGGTGTACATCCTTTCTCTCACTTTATTTGTGCACAAACAAGTTACAGATTCTGCTGGATAATAGACGAAGTTAGCAATTTAAACTTTGAAATTTGAAAAAAGAAGTCTGCTGTGAAGTTCGATTTAGCTGTGCTCGAATAATAATCCGCAACCGATACCCGGATTGAAATAAAAAAGCTTTCCACTTTTTCCCCACCTTATTTCGTGTTTTTTTAGTATCCTCACAAGCAACTGTTGTACTCTGTAGTATAAAAATGAATAGGCTAAATTTGGTCCAAACGTGGTACTGAACGGCGGAGACCATCGAGATGCTGCCGAACGTAAATGCCAGTGGTCGGTGGTCAGTTTTAAGCAAAGCTGTTATTTGGGGCAATATATTTATTTTACAAAAATCAGTGACCTTACTACCACCTTGCGATAAGTCTTTCGACTATGGGTGGTAATGCTTTAAGTGGCCCGGAATGTTAAACAGGGTAGTTTTTATCAAAAAAGAAGATTGGCTCAGAACCACGATCACGAAAGAACACCATATAAAGAATAGGCATTTGTTGGCGGAGATGCAGAACACCGGAACACAAAAACGAAACGGACGAAAACGATTCGGGACTCAACAGATCGGATTCAACAACTCGGGGGATTAAGGTCACTCACTGATCAATAAGGTGACCACTTCGCCATCCAGTTGGTTTTCGTTGTATCCAGTGGCGGCTTATGGACCGTACGAGGAAAGTTACAGACTTACGTCTAGTCGGATATTCATTACAGGACAGATTTTTTTCAATCAACCGCTCCGTTGATTACTGGTTCCAGTTCACGATAGATATGTGAAAACCTACCTGAAACGCTAACTCAAAATAAACGAGCCAAGATGAGTCACTCAACCGACCCACCTACACATAGCCTCTGAATCAAAGTTCAACTCACGATCGATCATGCGTGGGCAATCTGTAAGATTGAGGTAATTTCAGTAAATCCGGCCGGCTGGTGAGCTGTAGTAATATCACCAGTCCAGCAATATCGGGACCCGATTGGACATACAATTGAGCGTTTTTGGGACTTCTCACCATCCCGTCTAGTCACGGATATAAACTCGCCTTCGCTGCTGTCGATACAGCCTGCCTTTAATAGGGAATGGGATGCACGGAGTCGTTGGTGACGTATGAAACTATCAGTGAAAAATAATATTTTGACGACCGATCTTGCAACGGCTGACGAAAATTCTGTTTCCTTTTTTTCGACCAACATCCTCACGTATTTGTGTCCTAGTCTTGGTTGCCACCTTGCAGCATCGTCTGGCCGAGAACGAGACGAAACGAAGTGAAATGAGGAATCAAAAGGAAAAGAAAGCTATGACTGCACTTCATGTAGAAAAACAAAGAGTTCGAATGCAACTTTGCCATCGACCGCCGCACCCGACCATGTCACTTAGTTTATCCGACCATCCGATGAGCGGATTTCGTGAACGCTAACCGCGAAGCCTAATGAGTCCTACCCGGCCGAGTCCATTGGTCAAGGTTTTCGTACAAGTTTTCGAAAGAATAGTGGAGCAATGTTCGGGATGCTTTTTGCTCCTTAGAATTGCAAAATGCTGTTGTAGAATTGAGTTGGTCCTACAACAAGTCTTGTCCTTGCAGCGAAAGTCTTAGCTGAAGTAGATAAGTTCTTTACCTTGGCAGCGACGTCTCACTAGATGATCTCATATCGGATCATGCGTCTTCGCGTATACAGGGGGCACATTTGACCTTTAACAGCTCGAATCATTTGTGGTACTAACATAACATGCGATTTTGCATCAGGGGTCGAGCGTACACTGCGGTATTTAGGTCAGTCCTCCTATAGTGCTCAGAAGCATGACCGTTACGGGTTGGTGTTTGAGCAGTCTAGTCTGCGTATTATTACTCGTACATGATAGGAAACGTTTCAACAGCGTCAGGGCTAGGCGCAAGATACTGGGAATCAGAAGTCAGTCGCTAGAGCAAGCGCTCAATCTAAACAAGATAGGCCGGTTGGGACCTTTTTTGCTCACGCCCACCAACAGACTTCCTCGATGCAGGTCGTTCTCCTGGAAGGTGAAGTCTACATGATCAGTTCATAACATGTAACCTAAATTTCATGGCTGAGTTTTAGACAAAATGAGAAAGTACAACGTTCTCTTTCGGTATTAGCAGTTGGTGACTTTTTTCGTCCTTTCTCTCTGTCGTCGTTTTAGTCATGGGTCGTTGCTAACAGTACAGTATTTGATTCGGTCGGGCAAAGTACGCCACGGCGTCGCTATGGATCCAGATGGACGGAATGTGTTGATCGCGGCGGTCAGCGCGGGCAAAACAGACATCGTTAAATATCTGATCACAGAGGTAAACTTTTTTGAATGTCCACATGATTTGGTACACTTGGCTGACACACCTATTCCCGGGTGAACTTTTGTCCTTTTATTCATGGGTTATTGGAAATTCGAATTTTCTCGTTGTCACAGCGTTACGACCATCCAGTTTCAATCTGATATGAGGGAATACGTTTGTTTCTAACCAGTAGTCAACGTCCAGCACCTTTATATCGTTGCAAAAATCGAGCTAGCCACGCTTCACAATGTATCGTTGAAATGAAGACTACCAAAAAAGATATGGCAACGAACTTGCTGACAGTACAATTTTTCTGATTAACATTGGGGGCAGAGAACTGTCTGAGTTGGAATACGCTGAAGAAATTATTCTGCTTAGTGTAAACCCAGGTAAGTTGCAAGCTTTACTAGATTGCCTAAAAAACGGTGTAGTAATGTTTGGGGTGCGTTTCTCACCTTCAGAGTGTAAAATGTTAGTGCAGGACTGGGTTGGCTCAACACCAGATCTTGTCTTAGCACGGGAAGCTCTAGTTGAAGCGGATAAGTTTTTTGACCTGGCCAGTTACATCTCGCCAGGTGGACAGAAATCGGATGAAGTGTCATCGCTCATACAGAAGGCACGTTTGGCTTTTGCTAACCCCACTCATCTGTGGCGCCAACGTGACACCCGAGTGTCTGACAAGGGTCGAGTTTACACTGTAGCGGTTGGATCGGTTCTCTTATGCAGACCAGAAACAGTCGTTATGGCTAGAAGACAGGTGAAGGTTGCTGGTGTTTGAGCATCGATGTCTCCTTAGGGTTGCTCAAATATGGTTGGAACACCGCATCAGCAATGCTGACATTAGACCGAGGGCGTTGGGAATCATTGGTCATTCCTTGGGACAGACACTGAATCTAAATAGGTTAATGTGGCTGGCACATGTATTACGCATACCCACCGATAGATTTTCTGGGCTTACGCTGTTCTCGGAGGCAGGTAGTGCTTAGAAGGTAAGTCGAGGTGGTGAGTCCATGACGCAGCAAAAAGGTATGGAAATCTTGATCAATGGACTTGACCACGTTGGACGTGTGAGACTTCCGGGATGGGGTCCACGCGACCCACCTACCAGATAGTTGGAGACATTAAGTGATACGGCAAGGTGTTGTGGCCAGTGGCGTAGTTGCATTCAAACTCTTTGTTTGTATTTGTGATTTCCGCTTCTTACTTTCTTTTCGGCTCCTCACTTTATGTTCCTGTTCGTTTTGCCATTGAATTGGCGATGCTGTGATGTAGTAGCCGAAACCAGAGTATAGATGTGCGAGGTTAATGGCTGGATAAGCTGGAACTGAGGCAGAGAATTCCCAATAACATTTTTACAAAGTTAATTTACTACATTAGATGCGTGTTTGATCGTTGGCAAAAGACAAACCGCGTCGATTTCGATGCGAAAATTGCGGATAATGCAATGACTGTGCATGATGCGAACCCAAAATTTGTATGGTAGGAAAGGTTATCAGGAAATACTGTGTTGTGGCCATGGCGACAATACCCGTAGACAAATATATATATATATATATATATATATATATATATATATATATAATTGCAAAGAGGCTTGGGAAAACCATTCGCGGCAGTTTGAACTACTATGAGCGATAATTACCCTTATGTGAATGGTTTCTAGCTCTCACCCGTTATTAATGATTAACGTATAGGGTATTTCAAATGAACGATCTGCAATATCTGGCAAAGCCACGGCAGCAGGTGTGTTCGATGGTTATACTTATTTTACTATACAGAAAGCAAACAAGGAATAAGGCTGATTATTTTTTTTTCCTTGGCGCTTATCCATTTCTAAGAATCTAAAATGTCACGCGGTCTGATCATGAGTCTTCATTTTATGTAGAGTTCCTTAGACTATAAAGAAGGGTTAGAGATTTATCTTGGACCTCTCTCTCTCTCTCTGTCCTTTGTACGTATCTTTATTCGGTCAATCAAATAAACTGCTAGGCACAGGAAACCTTATTGAAGTGAGGAACGGGACTAGCTATGCTTTCCACTAATTCTAATATCTATCAGTATTGTTATTATTATCATTATTACATAGCAGTTTACAGTTTTATGGAAGGAGTCCGCGGCCAATCAAAGGCTATCGATTGGGTGAGTGATCAGCAGTGGCAGGATTCGAAGCCGGGACCTCAAAGTCCGAATTTAGTGAAGGTCACTGTTTGACCACCGCCATTCAGGATCGCCGTAGAGCAATCTTTTTGAGCCAGTCAAATATAAGCATTCATCTAAGTGGCTGAATAAATTATGTACGGAGCGCAGTGTTTAATAAGCTCTAATTTGTGATTTCCGAAGTTTTTTTTCTTACTAATAAACTCATTGCGATTGCCTGACTTCTCTGGTTGTTGAGCACGTTCTATTTGCTTATAATTTCTAGCTTTTTTGAGTGCAAAATCTTGAAAGGTAAATTTATTTGCATCTGTTCACCACCCTCTTACCCATTGACACTCAGGCTTCCAATGAGAACAAAATCGCTCTGTTTGATCCACGGTAATTTTACCTCTTTCCCTCTCTACGGTGTGCTTTCACTCTTTCATTGTGAACCTTTTTGCATCTCTGTGTGGCATTCAATTCACGTACTCGGTAACGCGGTGAACGGTTTGCATGTGGCTATCAGGGTGTAATTTACGTGCTGCTTTTAAGCTTGCTTATTGTAGTGTAATAAATGCCATCCGTTTTTCCTATTGGTATTGGATTTCATTTCTTGTTGTCCCGCTAAACAGATTTCCGCACAATATCGTTCTTTTTCAGAGCACATCCCTATGATATATATATACCTTTATTTTTATTTCTCGTCACACGCACTTCGTTTAATTTGTGTGTTTCTTTGCTTGGCTGAATGCTCTTCGGACGTGAAGTCATGCACAAACCTCAGATCATTCGACCAACCTTGCACTCTGAAGCAACAGATTCGAGTTTCGCTCTTGGGTGTTTGTGGAATTCTTTTCAGTAATATTTGTGGCATTTGAGTGCGCATTTCACCATTCGCGCAGTTGATATGTAGTCACCCATTGTTATATTCCCTTCACCCGCGGTCCGATTGACATCATCAGTGTCTAGTGCTACTTTGATGCAACTTCAAATTGTGTTTACGGGGGCTTGGCACCTTTGAGGGCTTTCTATAGATCATCGACTGAAGCTCATCTGCAATTGGAATATCTAATTGGTCTCAAATAATACTTGAAGTCGGGCGTGTGTGTGTTTTGTGTATGTTGAATGCATCGAATACAAACCAAAAATAATGACTAATGTGTCACAGCCAAGATCGGTTCGGAGTTTATCGAAAGATCGATGGGCCATGTGAATGAAACTGTTTTATTTGCTTGTAAAATCATTCATGAAAAAGGTTACTCGTAGTGACGAAAACGTCGAAATTCTACCAACGATTTTGACTACACTGTTATTGAACAAGACAATTTTACCGCAACAATAATGAGCTCTCATGTGTGCTGGTAAGCAACCATCTTTTTGTATGGCTCATTGCTCAGACAAAAAGCTCGGCTTCCGATACGTTCCCATCATGAGCTCAGTCCCGCAGATTTCGAACTCGGTGTACGTATTGTGTGCGAATTATCGTAGAAACAAAACGTTGTTGAAATGTGTGGATGTGTAATAACTTTCCGTAAAATTGTCAGGCGGACGTGAGAACCTAACTGAAAAAGTACCGTCTTAACCTCAAATGTGTCTTAAGTTGTGTCACGGGCAATAGACGCTTTCGGAAATTCATACTTTGGCATGACTGGGCAAACGTCCACTAACTCTACGTCGATCGAGACCAATCAGAACAATGTGTGATCCCCAGTCTGTACTGCATTTGACTCATATATGAATGGTAAAAGACTTCTTCCGACTTCATATGCCAACACATTCTGTCTCTGCATCACCGGTTATTTTGTGATCTGATCCACAGGATGCGATACAACCGTTCACTACTTCAATATCCTTTTTCTGCCCCATGCTATATTTTTTTGTTCGATACTGATAAAGGTGAACTTATTGATAACTGCTATAGTACTTACGTTATGATTAATCCTAACTAGATCGGCTATTAGTACAAGTTCGTTGAAGACTAAGGCACTTGGATCACGCTGAGGTCACAGCACAAAGGTTTCGTAATAAAAGTGCAACTACTCCGTTCTGTCGAAGAGAAAATGACGGTGTTCCCTATTCGTCAGAATAAACCGAAAAGTCAGGTGAATGTTTGATGCACCCTAAGGGAGGTGAACGCTATTCAGCTGTACTTCCCTTCTCAGCCGTTAACCCTGTAACCCAAGCGATGTGGATTCGATTGTCGCATCCAATAGGAAATAAGATAAAATAAATTGAAATGAGTGAACTACAATAAGTACAAATAAGAAATCAAACACATACATAATTAGTCCAGCATACAAGCTCGTCCATGTTTTCAGCCCAGGATCATATTGCTCGTAGTCTCCAAGACGACGCTCATGCCAGGGCTGAGTCATATTCAGGGACAGAAAGATATAAAAATGGACCATGGGCCGCACACGAACAAGAAGACGTTTTTGTTCTAAATGCTAATTTCACTGAATAAGAGCTTATCCATGGACTTGGGCCATAAAAAGCAGCCCCATTTGTTGTGTCCGCAATTCGGTCACCAGAACGAAAGCGCGCACATACGTACGAACGGTGTGTACCGAGTGAGCGTACGGCAAGCGCAAACAAATGAATATCTCAGGCGAGTGAAAGCTGTCAGTAAATATCGGTCTCACTCGAACTAAACCACGCGGTTGGTGGACAAGGCATTGCAGTTTGTCGTATAGACTGATATCGGATGCACAAGTGTAAGGTGGACCGGGATGGAATGAATCACGAGCGGATGACCACAGCGCATGAATAAGCCTTGCAACATCATACGACTGATTAAACCCCACTAAATCATTATTCTGAACTATTGCTCACACACACAGTGTTGCAGTAGAACTGTAGTTGTGTAAGCGTGAGAATCGACCGATTGTGTACGAATCCAAAAGGTTTTCGATTTCCTTTTGTAATCAGCGATTTGTTGGCGCTCATTAATACGATTATATCTACTTCATCTTTTGACTGCCAGTAAATTTTCTGTTTCTATGACACGAAATTCAGTGATTCGTTGACCTCATGGTTTCCCCACTAATTGACCGGAAATTACCACAATAGTTCATTTGAATTTGGATTTATATCTAAATTCTTTCCTCCGTCCAAATTTTGACGGAACCAAAACCATCACTCCTAAATTATTGAAACTGCATAAAACCATGGAAATGTCTACGGTGTCAGCACATTGCCTGTTCCCAGATTCGCCAGTTAGAATTCCTCTAAAATATGCACCTCCTCTGCAAACAAGGCTACATTGGTGCATCAATGAACTAAGGGAATCAGACCGTGAAAATTGATGCAATATCTAACGAGTGACTTGGGGTATCCGACGGTTTACGCCTAACGTAAACATATTTTCCAGTCTTCTTATCCGTTCCTACAAGTTCTCCTGTCATTTATTAGCTATTGACTGTCTTCTAGTAGTCACTGGGTATCTTTTAGAGACCTATCTAATCACCAGCTGAGTGAACGTAATGGGTATTGATGCTTTATTGAGCATACAACTGCTCACGTGACTAACAACCATAACGGTACCCGAGAATTCGCTCCTGGTGTAACCTTGAGCGGTATGAGTGTGCTGGAAAGACTTGATTTATATACTCCAGGCTATTGTCGCTAAGAGGTTCTCAGTGACTAACCTACGACTTATTTCTCTTTTCCGTTTATCTATCCATCATATTAGCTCAATCCCCCCATTAATATTAATGCGAAATGTGAATCTGGAAATACCGCTTTACATGTAGCCGTGTCGCAGAACAATCTAGAAATTGCCAGGATGCTGTTGGAAACAGGTGGTGCCACTGTGGACGTCGTTAATATGAACGGAAACGGTGCCACCCCGTTGCACATGGCTGCTATGTTTGGTAAGCGTCTCTAATTGATGTTCTCACCACAAAAGCGTTCAGTCGAAATGTTGTTTCAAACGGCATGGTGAAATTTGAGTATCTCTTCATACAAACAGAATCCGAACGCTAAATATGATCTTAGTTGCCAAGACATGACTTAATGAAGTCGTGAAAGGATCCTACTTCACCCGGTAGTTGATGAATTGCGAAGCTTCCTATCTCTTTGATTTACTACTTAGCCAAGCAGTATTGAATGTTTGTCTCAACCCACTGTCATGAAATGAATGCATCAAGATACGAAACTGCTAGGTTGCGTTGCAGATTTTCATGATAAACTTGCTACTAGCATGGGAACACTGGACGAGTGCCAGGGCCAAGGGTCACCAATGGATGTAATCTTTGTGAACTTCAGCAAAGTTCTGACGAAGTTCCGCACGACCGCCTAATAAGCTCAAGGCCCTCGGTGTTGTGAACCCCTTGATTCTGTGGATGGAGGATTTTCTCAAACGGAAGATCTTTGCAGTACGAGTAGCACAGTCAATGTCGACATGGCAGGTGGCTACCAGTGGTGTGACGTGAGGATCGGTTCTAGGCCCATTGCTCTTCTTGGCTTGTATAAGTGACCTACCGTCTCTCATTTATGCGGACGATTTTAACGTATGGCTTGCGATCACATCAAATGCAGATGAATTTGTTCTTCAGGATGACATCAAGGTCCTTGAAAGATGGTCTGATCTGTAGTCCCTCCCAGTCAACACCGACAAGTTTGGAGATATGCGCGTAGGGAAAACGTCCAGTAATGTGATATACTATGTATGTGATGCACCCCTTTGCCAGTTTATTTACGAAAAAGACCTTGGGTTGATAGGGGGCCTCGTCACCAAAATCTAGAACCAATGCAGAAAAACTTACCGCTTCCGCGTGGAGTATCCTTGGACTGGTTAGCCGGTCATTTGGTTAACTCTCACTAGACGTTGTCAAAGTAGTGTACGCTTCCCGCGTTCGACCCAGGCTGGAATATGGGGGACCCACTGTGTTCCCATGTGCGGCTGCAGAAGTGATAAAGCTGGAAAGAGTGCAAAGGAGTGCAACCCGTTTCGTTAGGCGAATACGTAGGATCAGCTACGAAGGTCGTCCGCAGACTGCTGGGTTTTTTCCAATGGCATATCGAAATGTCCGAGATGATCTGATCCTTTGACGTGTTACTCCAGACATCTTTGGACCAGAACTACGTGTAGAGCTCTCTATCCGCGGTCACGATCGCACGCCGGGTCACCCGTTCACCTTAAAGAACCAGCAGTCGATGTGTCTACCTTTGATGTGTCGTCTATCTCGGAGGGTGACCAGTCTACGAAGAGCTTCGTTGGCTGAAGTGGTGAAAGAGCCTAACCGCCAAGTGTTCGACCGTCTACTTGACGTGTTTCTGAAGGGGCAGTAGCTGGTGACCCATGCCTGAGTCGACATCGCTGAGCTGTGGTGACGAGGCCCACGCGGGACAGATGCCCCCCTGTCTCTGGGATGAAGAATAAATCCTCGCCCGTAACGAGCATAGGGAATGGCAAGGTTAGTAGCCATTTGCACTGAAGTATAACTGGAAGTTGTAGCACAGCTTTGTCTTCTAGTTTTGTTAAAGTTATTGATTTATTTGCGAAACGGCATGCCATTCTTCAGCAGTTCGAGTTTTACCTTCGTTTAGTTGCCCCGGGTTCATTGAGTTTTAGAGAGGAGGATACCGACAAAGTACCGCACCAAGTACATGTATTGAAAATGTGGAATGAATGTCACGCTATTCCTAACTCTTGCGCTAGTCATTAAAGTGAATCATTTTCCCCGTATTATTCCACATCTGAGATTGGTGTATTTGTAAAGTCACAAAACGGGTGTTTAAATTAATCATGGGATGTTTGCCCACTCACAAATTGTGTCGTCTATTTAGAGACAATTTCAGAGACGGTTTAACACGTTTTCAAACAAAACATCATTGACCATTTTATGACATTCCATTCAGTATGATCATCTGTCTGAAAGGACTACGTCATTTTGGCCAGGGCTAAAGTCTTGGCAGTTCTGATGTAGGTTCATAAATAGCATAGGACTCATAAACCAGGGCGCACCGCATGCCCTACTATTTCATAACCTCAGTAGGCAGGTTAATTCAGGTCAGTAGCAGTTATCTGAACCCTAATGGTTGGATTCTCAGCATTTGCACCATATTTGTGGATATATAAACACGAAATTGGAAAATATGTACAAATTGTTCATACATTGTGATTATTTTGATTAAAGCGAACAATTCTGTAATTCCGCGGTTAGTTTCATCAGGGCAACAAGCAAACGAGCCAGAACTGTGACATAACGAAGTGCTTATGGGAGATGTAGACAGAGCTTTTGAAAGTTCGTTATGTGAAAGATCATGTGTGCCTGGATGTTTGGAATTATTTTGGCCACATGCATGTAAGTAATCGTGAACGCTGATGTCAGCAAGTTCATTTTTAAATACGCCACTGCAGTTAGTAGTATGTTCCGTTGATTGTAATACCATGTTAAAATCATTTTTCAAAAAAACAGAAAAATAGCAGTGTATCAGTACAGTCATTTGGGAAGAACGTACGCAGTCACTAGTTTAAATACTAACTGATGGAGTAACGAAAATATTCCCAACCGGATTAAGAAAAATGACTTCCCAACTTTAAAATAATATCTCTTGAACATGCATAGGTTGGGATAGATTGTGGGGTACTTGGCCGTTTGCAGTATTAGTACGGATTGATTGTTTGCATAGCCGCGGGAAAACCTGCTGATGAGGGCTCTGTATACTACATTGGCAAGAAAACAGACCAATACAGTTTTACATGCAGAAGCATTCGGCACAAAGGAACGAGATGAAGATCAGTTTGCAACGTCATTCAGTTTTTATATCTATGAATCCTTCTGCTCCGGGGACGGGGGAAGTTCGCATCTTAAGGCTACAACGTCAGCGTATTTGCAGCCAGTGTGTTCCCAAGAGATGGGAAGTTGCTTGACATGAAAGGAAAATGAAAACAGTGGAAAAGTTGCACTTTGTAAGGTATCTGAGTTAATAGGGAAAGGGAAGAATTTTTCGCCGTTGAAGAACTAGGAATGTCTGTGACCAGTGACGTGGTGGCAATGACTTTGCAGGGGCTCTGATCAACACCACTCACGGAGAACAGACTGAGCAATACTAACTGCTCAGGACAACTAAATGACTTGAATCACCATTCTGACTGCCACATTTTATGCCTAAAGTTAAAGCTATTGAGTGTGGAGCGTGAACTGATGTAAGCCTTCCTCGGTAGACTACCTGACAGCCCAAGGTGACAATGAACTCTCTTATAGTTTGAGCATCACAGGCATTCAGGCGATGGGACGGTATTTCCTGAGTCCCTTTTTGGAGACGGGCGTTATCTTGACTAGTCTGCAAACGTCAGAGGTTTTTCAACTATTGGACAATATGTAATGGAAAATCCACTTGCATTTCTCACATCGAAAAGTCGGACAGTAATTGGGGATATCGGTATCTGCACACTTCGTGACTAAGACAAGAGATACTTCATCTGAACCAGAGGCTTTATATATCTTCAGTTCACGATTGCATTTTAAGACCACGGTGGGCTCGATGGTTGGCGGCCGGTTAGAATTGTTGAAGACTGACAGAGAAGTAAGCCGTAACGCTGAGCTGAAATCGGAGTTGAGCCTTTCAACATCAACCGTCTTTTTGGTTTACGCCACTGTTACGTGGGCGTTTTTATAGCTCTCTACATGGTACGGCAACTGACCTTGTCCAAGATCTTTTCTTTATAGAAGATTTTAAACGTTTGATTTCAGATTTGATCAACTTAGTAAGCCTTTTGCCTTGGGTTCTAAGTCTGTATTTGCAAGCCTCTTCTTTTTTCTCTTACATAAGCAACGGCGATAATCATCTGTTTGTTTGGATATAAACAGTTTCAAGCGGACAACAGCAAATTAAATAAACATTAGGGCAATCATTGGTATGTTCGCAGAAGGTCAAAGATTTCTGGCATTAAACCTTGGAAGCATTTGTTCAAGTCACCAGGAGGTCCTAATTTTGCAGGTCGTAAGACGAACAATTTCTCTGATTCATTGTTCTGGATGGTTTAGACAAAATTGTTTATCGGTGGGCCGTGCAATACTGCCAGACATATTTTCAGGAAACAGTGGTCAGAGTTGCTTAGAGGTGCATGTTTTTGAACATTAAACAGTTGTGTTCTGTTTGTAAAGACGAAGTCTTGTTGTGCACCGTCACAAAGTTACGTTCCCTGATTTTTTGTTTCCAATACGATGCTCTCCTGATCGTCGTTTACAGCCTGATAATGAATCTTCATTTTTATGCTCGGATGTTCCAGGATACACAGATATGGTCGAATTGCTTGTGGATCATTCAGCCAGCTTGACTGCGCGTACCACGACCACGGATAGTCTGACCCCGGCACAGTTGGCTCAACGCGGTCATCATCGGGAGTTGGCCATGCGATTCAAAGAGTTGACAATCAAGCAATCCCAAACGCCAGTGTCCACTAATGTGCTTGCATTGGTGAGCAAGAACGATTTGTTCGATCGCATGCGTCGAAATTTCGAATTCACCTCGCGGACAGATCGCAGCAACTGTTTCACAAGCAGAGACCAACGATCAACCGGACGCGGAACCACTAAACGAAGCGCTTAGTCGTTGTTGTGGTATTTGTAAGATTGGGTGGCTTGGTAATCGATCAGTAACCACTATCAGTAATTATTAGTGTAAAAAATGGAAATACAGTCAGTCGATTCATCCCAAGTGGTGTCTTCCTTCTACTTTCCTTGCATTCAAATATTGAACATCATCTTTGATTTTCCAACTCACTTCTCTTTTCAGTTGATTTTGTATCTCCGATATAGATGAAACCTTTAGCTTGTGATGAATTTCTCCAAGATTTGTGTTCCAACACAACCATTTCTTCGTCCTTTGGGAGCGTTGACAGATGTGACAGCAAAAATGATCTTACTTCGTATCATGCACAAAAACAGTCACCTATAGTGCGTTCACCGCGCCCGAATTTGGACTCAGCAGTAGCAAAGTGTCGATGGCTTCTCGCTCAACCTTCCACCGTCTCACGTGATGTTTTCGAATCCATTCGCTTGTCGACGGAAAGTAGTTGGCTGAAAACGGAACTTACCAGTGATTGGCTAGCCCACCGTCCTAGTGGTGTGTTTGACCAAACAACTAACCAATGGGGGACAAGTTATCGGAGCTTGTATGCTCCCAAAAGATTGGATGAACCAACTAAACCGAGACCGACTTCGGTCAACCGACGTCATCGACCGCAACCATCCCGGTGGGTATTGGTTTGTGGCTCCACTTTTTTGCATGTTGCACAATACACGTTTTGTTTCATCCAGTAGTTATATTACTAACAGTAATCTGCTCGATGGTTATAGATCAGTGCACTGGCACTGCGTCATATGTGAACTCCCACAGTTTGTCTTAAATAATTCGGAGTAATATGAACTGAAAGAGCAGACAATGTGATCAGGTGCCACGATCAGAGTATTTCCTCCTACGTTAAGTCCATTTACAGCCTACTGTGGTCGTAATCCTCCGCTTCTCGTTCATGTGACTTCTGTTATGTATTACTTACTTACATCACTGATATTTGATGTTTGAATTAAATCAAGAAAATGAAGGTTTCAGGACATTGCACAGTTTTAAATTGCATCATCCCTTTAATGTGAAACCCGTATTGAAAATATTTCATTCCTTTCCATTTTGGCAATGCTAACGTTAGGAACACGGTTTTGGGAACCCGATTTCAGTCTCTGAAGTAAACTGTTAACTTGAACAGGTTAAAGTCCTTCGGAAATTTTAGTCATGCCCACGAGTAGACTCTCACTTAATCGATTGTTGTCCGTAGGAGTTAGTAGTTGTAGGATTGGTAAAGGTGGTAAGCCAGATATGGTGAATATATATGGAAATACTGACCAATGGGCTTGAATGTGTAGAATGCACTAGGTTTGAGAGTTGCGTTCATGAGATCCGCCTGCCGGATGATCGGAAACATTTGGCGGCACGGCAGCGCGACGCGGTCAGTGACACGCATTCTAAGTATTTCTTTGTTTCTACATGACTTGTACGTATAAATTACATTTTTGTTTATTTTCTCTTTTCGTTCGATTGTTTTCACACCCGATTCCGTGATTTTGCGATACAACAACCAAAGCCAGGGCACAGAAGTGCGAGTCTGAACCGGGAAAATTGGGCTCAAAGCCTCGAACCTGCGTAGTACTTCAAGACCTTGTACGGTAGAACTGGTCAATCTGATTAACATATGATTTCGAGGCACCACTCGAGGGAACCAACAGTCATAATCTCAGGATCAGGAATAGTAGAAACTATTGAGGCCACAGTAAACTAAGCCCAGTAGTTAGCATTTCGGAAACGTTTCTTCTTCGTCTAACTTTGCTTTGCGTGCGGATAGTAAAGATATTGGCAGAATTCGAATACGCTTGACTTATTCGAATCGCGATGAAGTCGACGTTTGCCTCTTCCCGGGGCTATAAAACGATCACTTACCATGCCAGATTAGTGCATCGAATTTCCTCAGTGTGAAAAGCTATCTGATTAGAAGGGTAATACGAATGTAGATTCTACGGCGGCAAGAGTCGGTTGTGTGAAATCGTTGACCACTTTACTTTACTGCGGCTGGCCCCTTGGAGAGGATAAGCCGGCTTCATGAATGTCTTTGATCGCGGCTGCCCGTGCTGGTTGACACCGTACCATGGAGAACAGAGAGTGTAGGTTACATAGTCATGAAGTTTCATTGGTGTTTCGTCCCCAGCGTCACTCGGTTTTCTCGAGGCTAGCCTCTGCACAACCAAGTACGGACTGCAAGACAGCAGTGTGTTGATGCATAGTTGCCACTGGCTCTCTAGGGGGATCGTTTGCCATTGAGTCCAACTCAGAGCTCCGTGCAACCCCATTAGTTCGGCAGATTTCCTTCGCAGCCGTTGGACTATGCAGTAAATTTCGTCCGTCCATTCAGGTGTAACTGTCTTCGCATGCCGAACGTTGTCTCATCAATATTTCTGGACCTCAGTTGCCCTCAACCTGGTTTAGCCCGCCTGACAAGCGGTTTTTCGGGGTGTGGTCACCGGTTCATGCTTCATCTTCGTGGAGTCGCGTACCTGATGGAGACCAAAAAGATGGAAGATATCCCAAGGGCACGACAGTCTACCGGCTCAGAAGTGCTATTCCTGTCAGATACCCAGTACGTATTTCAGCAGTCGTCTGGTCGCTAGTTGGTAGCTAGATTAATAGAAGTAATCTACACACACACACACACACTTGTACTGGCACTTTCCGGAATCGTTGTGGTTCTACTGTGTTCTCACAATACTTGTCCAATGTAAAAGTATCGAAGCATGATTGGTAGAGAGAAAGTATTTTCGGTTGTGACAAAATGCAGTTAATTACCCTCACTTTGTTCCGTCGCCATTTCCAAACCACGAACAAAAACCATTCCCCTTTTTATCGACCCAAACAGCAACAATAACAGTCATTAAACAATCTCATTTTTATGCGATAAATATTACTCCTGGATATGCATCCCTACCGTACGCATGTAGATGTAACTTCCAGTCCAGAACTTTTGATTTTCAATTTTGGCTACTGTATTTATTTGTAGTAGCCAGTTATTTAATATAAAATCCCATAGCGAGGAGGTCTACGACATCGGTGTTCTCCAGCCATAGTTACATAAATGTAGTTACTTCTCCTTGCAGCTAATATATCTAGTTGCCGACATATCCCTACCTCCGCATGAATTTTTGTAAACGAATGCGGGATATTGAACATAGTATTGCAGGAAGGGCGTAAAACGGAACCGCACACGATTTGCCTGGGTAAGGGTCGTGTTATCCAGCCCAAGTCGAAGGGATACTGTTTCTTGTTAATTTTGGCAAACAGCTGAAAGTCCCAAATTCAGGACGCCCCCAACTGAAGCGACGGATCATAGTTGGTTTTGGAAGTTTTACAAATGTCGTCAGCTTCTTGAAATGCGAATAAGAAAATCTGTTGGTCAAAGGGAAAGAGACTACCATTCACCGGGGTCCTAAACGTCCATAGACCACGAAGTCTGACTTACTGATTATTCCAGTGACGCTTTAACAGGAGACAAATGCTAATCCCAGTGATTCCTGCATCCCTTACTTTTCTTTTTTTGACTTTCTGTTTCACTTAATGCCTCTATCGGTGTAATGTTTGACCGATTCATACGGAACGATATCATTCAAAATCGGGATAATTGGATGTCACGGTATGGGTTCATGAAACAAAAATCAAACCTACCAGTATGAGAGAAGATGACATTTAGCTAGTGTACAACAACGCCAATAGCACTACCGACTTCTGAGACCCTTCTCTATTGAAGAACTTGCGCTAAATTCGGAGTGTTTTGTTCTGACGCACCACAAGCCAGCTAAACATAATAATTACTCTCGCGTCATCTGAGTTTTGCGAGTACAAAACATAGCGTTGGTTAATAATCAGTGAAAAATGTTCATCTTCTTTGCTTGTTCATTCTCTTCTGAACAACTATTCACGGATTCCGATACGGTGGGAAGTCTGTTCTTAACCACTCAGTTTCACGATCAACCACGATCGAAGTCGAAATAAATTCACCATTCTGACGACGGATGATCATCACAAAGTGAGTCCGAGGTGTCCACCACTACATTTTTGGATTAGTACGATGTGAAATTTAGCTTGGCTTTCCTAGAAATTAAGAATAAGGGATTTTCCTTCTACTGAGTAGTATTGTGTTGCGGACATACCACAACACAATCAGTGAGTGATGTTATAAAGAAAGCATGACTAGTGAGTAAATTTATTTTGAATCTGAGCCTTTTGGGGTTACAAACTCTATTTGGACTTGTGTCATGATGCTGAATGGTTCGCCAAGCTGAGCGATTCGCTTGTACACGTTTCACCACCAGTCGAGGTGATGTTATCAATGGTCTTAAGTTTTTCAACCTCCGCCCCAGTTTATGTGAAAACAACTCAATTTAGCGGAACACGCTCCAAAAAGTACATACTCATTAAGCCCACTTGGTTGGTTTTTAGGTCCATGGAGCCGGAATTTCTACGCCGGAGTTGTGCCACCTGTCTGAAGCAAGCCACATTCTATGCGCTAACCTCCTCTGAACTTTGCTAAAGAAACGCAATATAAAACTGCTCCTGTGATTTGTTATGGGATTAAAAATGATCAATACCTTTATCCCGCGGTATTCCGAACCGATGAAAAGATAGAAGAGATGGTTGCAAATCGCACTGGAAATGCGAAGAGGCCATTGGAAGGACAAACAATTTGCTCACTGATACCATAACACACGGTTAGCTTTGATCTGTTCCATCTACTTTTACGAACTCAAGTACGACCACCATAAAGATGGAGATTTGGCCAAGACGGCATTCGATGCCACAAGTAGCCCAATTTATACTAATAAGGAATAATCGTATGGGAATAGCATCTATCATGGAACTGTTCAAACCTCTACCTTGAAACGAAGACACTAGTTCAGCGTAAACGTGTCACGTCGGGTACCGCAACGGATCGTCCTTTACACTACATATTGGTTCAGTTTTTACTGTTATAAACCAGAAGAATTGCTAGGTAAGCTGATCGTTTATCCGAAGTCACGCTTCGGCAAAATACCCAAGTTACTAGGCTAAAACTGAACCTCTTATTTGTACCGAAGGCTTGTCGTCAACGGTAGTCAGTCTAATCAGCCCGTTGAGAAAGCAACCCTACTTGATGCATATGTGAGTGCTTCTAACTATTTTCCTTCACACTTATTAGTTCATTTTGTCCAGTCATACAAGGTACTTTCCAACGCTGTGTGCTGAAGTGTTCTCAACCACACCGGAGGTCTGATGCGATAGGAGCTTTGAATCCGGAGATCGTGAACCAGGGATGATCGTGGGAAACTGCGAAGGGGGACGACGGGATCCTTATCATGCACTTCCTACCAGACGACCCGACATTGTGGAATGTAACGAGTTGATATTTTGACCAAGTCATTCTTGTTCCGGGTGAAATTTATTGCGGTAACCGGATTGCTTGAAATAAAATCAGAAGACTCATGAACTGACGCTGGAATTTATTGGTTCTCTAGCATACGAAATACGGTATTTATATAAGCATGAAATATGTATAGGAAAACATACGTCCACAGTTATTGATTCATGAACAATGTGACTGGTGAACACAATCTTGCCAGACCCTATCACATGGTGTAGGGGCGTATCATGCGCGCGAGACAGGCACACTGCGATAACAAATATCCACGGTTGCACTGAATTGTATGTTTTTCGTTGTATATGAAAATGCATAGATAATGATTGGAGTGTAGATTGAACAAACGCACAGTGATTGGTTCAAATGTGATTTTTCGTATTGTTTGCACGTAGGACATAGAATTACCACATTTGTATTGATCTTTCCTGTTTCATTACAGTTAGAATTAAATCGCGTGCGTAATAAACGCATGCCTAAATCAGCACAATAATCGTAAAAGCACAAAGAAAAAGCTTGCCATCAATAATTTCAGAATGAAAAATTGAAATACCATTGGCAGGACGCGGTCTACTCGGTAGAAATTCAAGTGCAACAGCGGAGTACGAACCGAGTTCTTCAGGTCAAAAAATTTTGATCCTGTCATCAGATATGTCAATACGAATGCAGTACAGAATGTAGAGTGCCCAGTGGGGGGTGAATTCAAATCCACGAGGCAAATGTATGCAGGAATGTTATTAGTGAACAGAGAGATTGGAAGAGTCAATCCATAAACAGCTCATATCTGCAGTGGTGAGTGGTATAGTGCACAGTTCCCCTGTTGCAGTTGAAATTCCTGCCTGCTATTCAGGTGTTAAGTAAGCACAGTGCAAGTGCATACCGGTGGCGTTCGAGTGGTTTACCGCTTTTTGTTTACCACCTCGAAGGTCAGAGGTTCAAACCCCGCCACCGACGCCGGTCACTTTGATGGTAGACAGTAATCCACTGTCGTCTGACTCATTACCACGCCTGACCTATTGGGACCTTATGGGTTTCTTCACTTCAAATCTCTGGATGTGGTTGCCAATTATGCCTAACAGTGCACGGTCATGGGGTGTATCCATTCCACTGCACTTACGCGCAAGCATGTAATAAAAAATTCACTGGTGTAGGAAATTGAATTAGCAGTCGGCCTAATTCACTTGTAAGACCTATAAGAATGAACCATGTGGATGGATGCCTCATGAGTGCAACGGGAGTTAGGGAATACGAACTACTTATACTGGCATGGAGAAGAACGATCTAAATAACATAGACAATTACCAGTAATCATTCCAAAACCACATGGGCAATAGGGAAGCATCGGTATACACGAATGAGGAAGTCTGTCCGTCTACTCAGACCAGCTTGGACGGTCATTTGACTTTCACAACTAAGAACTTACAGTTGCACGTGCAAAACTGAAAATCAGCCGATCACAATGAGTAATTTCTCACAAATCGTTTCAGATTTTGAGCTTACCGAATCAAAAACAATTGAATGGAAGCGTGGCATGTCCGTGGCGAGTACCGAAGACCAATCTGGTGTTGATATCTGGCCAAAACTTACCTTCCTCTACGCTCAATCATGTACAACGATTTTTTCTCTTGATTTTAATTGATCTTTCGGTTTGAATCAGACGCGCCAATGTGATTACACCACTCGGGGTACAAAGGATGAAGCGAGTATATGCTGTCGTACAGTTTATTTTAATCATAATTTCATAATCTGAGAAACACTGACTGTAATTTTGGGTGTTAACATTAATGTATGCACTGATTTGTTCAACATCTATTGTGACTTCCAATGCAAACTAGGGATCGTGGTCAAACGTGGCTAGTAAAAATAAGCATGAGCAACATTAACTGTGAAACCGATTATGTAATTCAGAGAGTTTTTTTACCCTTCTCCATACTGCTTGCTGCTACTATTTCAACTAGCACCCGCAGTGGCGTCATTCTTCAGGTTAGCTGTGAACAAAAAGGATCCACTCACTCCTGATGCTATAAACGAGATCATAGTGTGCAGCACACCTCAGGGGTGCTGGAGTATGGGCAGGGGTGTGCCAGATACGCACACATGATGAGCGGCGCTGATCGTGAAACCGGTCATGTGCTTCCGGGGAAATGTTGTCCACCCACCTACATACTACTTATTGCCAGTATATATGCTGGTACGGCTCAAGCCATTGAGAACCGAACCAGAGAGCCTAACGGATAACGTTCGCAATCGACAATCCCACATGCCAACCAGTTACGGGTCTTAGTCCGCGCTTATTGGGCATGTGGCACCGTAACTGCTGATTCTTAACCAGATAGATGAAACACATGTATGTTGTTTTTGTGCGTTTTCAGAATTGAGTTCAGTTTTGGTACCGAATGATGAACCAGTCCATAGATGATCTAAATTCCCCATTACTTAAACCGATGAGTGACAGTGGTTCGATTCTCTAACTTACTTCAGTGGTACAAAATAGCGTCTGCGGGACGAACACTGGCTGGAATAGGCAACATTTCTGCACAAAGTGGCTACCTGAATCTCCGAGTTGGTAGGATGAAACAGACCTAGAAAACAGCGCTCAGCAACGCGGTATAGAAGACGTACGGTTTGGGACTCCAAATATGTCTACTATATGATCTCGAAGCAGTGCACCAACGAAATCCCTTCGCGGGAATGAACAGGGAAAACTCGAGTCAGCAAACAGATGCAAAAAAATATTGTATATGTCGTGCTGCCGAAAATAGTACCGATACGACCAACACGTAGGTGACAAAACACCGCGGAAACAGTAGACAAGCTGAGCGCGTGCGGGTAGCGAAAATCGAAAGTACGTAGAAGCTGAGGTCAACGGAAGCTTTGTGCTTTTCGAGATCACCAGAAGCCATGCGGCCGAATAAATGTTGCCTAGTGAGAACCAAGCGTCAGAACAAGTCGTAGAGACAATGTTCATTTTTTCCGAACGATCTATGCGACTACAGTGACTAGAAAGAAGAAATAAACCTGTCTCCCAATCAATCGCGAAGAAATGCGTAAGATTTCCGATTATCATTAGAAAGGACGTCATCTCTTCCGCGCACACCTGTGGGTAACATTCTCTCGCAGATGCTGACTCATCTCGCTGAAATCCAAACGAAATTCGCGCAAAACTATCATTGGCCTGGATGCACGTGATTTATCGATTTGCTGTTTGGCGTGGTTATCAGGCTCGGTTAATGTGTGAGAAATAATAATGTCTAACGGCTGATTTTACGCTAACAGTCGTGTAACTGTAGTTTCGGAAGTAAAAGCAATCAAGCTCTTTCTCACTCAATGTTACAAGTGCGGCTTGAGTTATCATCTTCAGTTTGGTCAACCATCATTCGCCTTGCATTCGGATGTTCTCAAATGCTATAGGCTCAAATATATATCTAGTACCCACTTATGTAGTTTGTGTAGTAAACAGCGCAGTCTTCAACGGTTAATTCGTAGCTGGTTCTGTCATCCGGACCGCCACTACACCTGATCTCCTGGGACCTAAGTGTTCCTCTTTACTCCGTACTGAGAATCATGTTTGTCACTTTCCTGTGAGACAACAGCGCAATATATCCTGTGGTCGTACGTAGGCAGTCTCCATTGAAATCACGCGTAAGCGCAGAGAACGTGAACGCAAATGTTTGAAAAGCTTTCGATTGTTCTCCATTCACACAAACGCTCAACAGATTGCGAAGTGCTGTCCCGAGAAGGTAAGCGCTATTTCGGTCAAGCGTCCGGCACAGTAGTCAGCAGCTTATGATCGGCTTCGAAGGAATCCGAGCGTGTGGACGTCCATTCATGCACGGTTAGTGCCTGCCACCTGTTCCGAACTCTTCTTGCCTTCGTCTACCCGAAAACCCCATTCACACAAATTCCAAAACTTTTGCAGATGTTCTTTGCTGTTTATATTGCAGGATTGGGTTGCTCTGGCATTCGACATGATTCGGTGACAAACTGAATGTACATACGTTCTCACCTGTACAACTACTTCTGATCTGCCCGATGAAAACGCAGTTGTAGTGATAACAAAAAAATTCGTAGCAGTGTTGCTAGCACTCAGCAGAAACTGGATCAGAAAAGCTTAGACGGCCCGTATGTTTCGCCTCAACAGACTGCTGCTCATGACATGCACTGTGTCCCTTCTAATAGCGTATTGTCGGGGTGTCCTGAAGAATCAACGATTTGAAAATGTGCCTCAAATTTTGCCACCGACAGCGAAAGTGCAGTCAAAATTGTCTAGCTGGCGCGTTATCACGTTGGCATAACCAGGTGACCGAGTCGTTTCCGACATCAGTGCCTCGGGCGATTGCTCCACGGCCGACCGGGACACTCTGTAAGTCCAACGAAACTTCCAGTGTATCTGTTGATACCACAAATGAATTATACCTAATTTCAAATAGATTCTTGACACAGCCATGCAGCTATATGCCGATTCGACCGGAATGAGGGAAGTGCGTTAGGAGACTGCCTTCAAGTCTGCGCCATATAACAAATCATCGACCGGTTTACAACAAATCAGATGACTAAGTGACCACATTTTAATGCTGCTGGCATGTAAAGTTCGAACACCGAATTTCCTTTCGAACCGTAGTACTCGACCAACACAGTGACACTTTTCAACGCGGTCGGCGGTGCACTCTTCAGCTACAATCTGTTGAGTGCTCTATTGTCACTTATTTCCATACTGTTTAGCACTCATTTTCCAAATTGGGTTGAACAAACACAGTATTCACCACAACTTGGTGTCATGTTGATTAACAGACTCTTACATTGATGACAAACGTATCAGCTCGCACGCGACCCGGTAGTGATGTCACTCCGAACTAAATGGGATTTTTTTAATTTTACGCTTTCGCACGAGTGAAGCGGGACACATAAATTGTATGAAACCACGACCACCCCGGTCGCAACACTAGTTGAGGTCTAATTGGCAATAATAACCCGGAGAACGAGAGTGAAGAGCCATCCAAAAGAGGAGCGACAACAAAGCTGATGGTGGCAGTGATTAACCTCGTATCTCAGAATTCCCATTGTGCGACCGGCAGCACTCGACCACAGCCGATGACGATTGTACCAACCGAAAAATGTGTCGAGTCAGACCAGTGAAAAGCGGTTTATTGTTCATCCATTGTCGAATCTAAGATGCATTATAACCAGATCACCGAGTTCTACTTGTAATAATCAAGTTCGGCAAACACATCATTGATCATTTGGTGTGTAAACCGGAGAATATATTTTACTACTGGTGCAACCATAATCACGTGGCAAACATGACTGTCCAATGATCCACCGCGTACTACGAACCAATCCCATTAACACTGCTGGCTAACTTCCGTGATTCACGCACGCAGTTCCATTTTCGTTCGGGTCACTATTACAGGTGGCCTAGTGGAATTATTTTCTGCTTCAATGATGCTCGAAATTCTAGAATTCTGGTATAGCGGGAAAAAAACACTACACGGGGTCTCTGTGTTGATATCGTTTCAAAACACGCTTTCTGACTTACGAACACGTATTTGTGTCGTCGTATTCTTCTCATTTCAATTGTTTACCGCATAACAGACCGAATGTGTGTGTGTCGCTACGAGTCAAATTCTGTGCCATACATCACCGTAATGCAGTTGTCTTTTATGCACGCAGTAGAGACTACCGCTTCCGTGTAACGATGGTATTTGACGTGTTCCAAACTGTGCGACTCCCTTTCACCCGTTCGCCCTAATTTTTATATTCTCGAATAAATGTATGCGTATCACAGAGCTCTAAACTACGACTAACAAACACGATCATATACTACAAACCAATTCCGACCAGTATTGTTCTAATGAATCCATTTTCATCATGTGAAGATAGTGGAAGAAAGATCAAGGTTTATAGCCACCAGAACTCCCTGTAGAAGTGAGGTGAGTCGGTTATAATGATCGCCACTTAAAGTGAAGAACCACGTATAAGAGCAGAAGTTGATCGATTTGCTTCACTTCGAACAACCATGCACTAAGTGTGGCGGCTCTTATTTCTGTCTATTAAGAACAAAAGAGTAAGTGAACACAATAAACAGCGAGCTACAGATGCTGCATTAGATGAAGAAATAGGTTGAGTACAAGACACCATTGGTCGTGACATTGTCAGATAGTCCAATATGCTTGACCGCTGTGTAAGTGGATTTCTTAGATTCTATGTAAAACGTCTAGCATGGCCTGCGTAGTCAAGCCCGTAGGTGAAACTTTACATAAGCTTTTTCCACGGACTACCTTTGCTTATCTTTCCGCTTCAATAAACGTTGCACGCTGAGGAATTCCAGCCTGGGGCGTGCGCAACAAACGTCCTAATAGTCATGGACCACGGAGTTTTGGTATGTTGTCCAATGATCTGCCTCCTCTACCCAATGATATATCAGGATTAGTAGCAAGCTGGGTTCAGCAAAGCTGTCCATTAAAACAGCTGACCGATAAAAGTGAGTTTCGAACTCACGCACTCAGGTTAGTTAACCAACCAATTATACCGCTGAATCACCACCGGATCGATAAACTCCAGGCAATGCGAGGTGAGATAGTGATCTGCCAAACACTTTGAAAACACGACTACGTAAGCATTTTCATAAATATTCTCAGTCAAGTCAGTAATATCGTTAAAGAAGACAAACGTCTTGCGACCCCCGGACGTGTCTTCTTTTGAGTCTGGAAGCGAAATACCAACAAAACCCCCTCTACTAAATGAACAGAGAAGACCCAAGTAGACAAACAGATGCGAAATTGTATTCTATGAAGGGTAGCACCGATACAAGGAATATACGAATGCAAACCAACACAGTGCGGAGCGGAAACAAACCACGTGCGAACAGGGAGTACAATTAAAGTACAAAAAGAACTCGAAGAAAACTTCGTACTTTTTGAGTTCATTAAATCGCACGCAACCGTAGGAATACAGTATGGTCAGAATCGAGCGTCAAGTCAGATCGTACATAGATGAAATCCTAAATGATATCTGGGAAATGTTCATTTTTCCTTAACGATCAAAGTTACTACACCGTTATACCAAGTTCGTAAAATCGAACAGTCAACTTTGCCATACCATAAAGTCACGTTAATTAAAGGAATGCTCGGGCGGACCTCAACATGCGTGGAATATTAAGTGTGTCTGAATAGTCTGTCGATGAACCCGAACCCTTGCACCGACCCGACAAAGCACATTCGGTTGCGCCGAATACACGGCAGTGTCACTCACACTTCCATTAGTTAAGCTGTCGTGTGATTTTCCCACGATCACTGTTCTCACTGTAACCAAATGGGCGAGGTATATTTATAACACGATGCGGATGCGCGATGATAACTAATAACCACTGAGATCAATCTTTCATTCACAGTGCACACTTCGGATGTGCCTCGACCAAGGGTTTTTATCTCCCAATCTCTTAAACTACCGAATCAATTTTGGCTGCGGTACCAGGATTCTAAAGAGAAAACGCGGATGAGTATAGTCTGAAAATTCGAAGTTCTTTTACATTCAACACTAGGTAAAAATTAGTAACGTTCAGGTGTTTAGTTCAGACAACTGTTAACCGTGCACTGCGCGCAATGGCTTTGATTGTTATCCTACAGCAGTAACCGCGATAGGAATTAATAAAAATTACGAAAAGAGAAAGAAGCAACTTATAGCACCAAGTCGACAAAGAAAGTTGGTGCACACAAGAGTGCCACTGGTTGCGACGACGAATCACATCCACCAACCCCATCCAGGAAGTCTAACACGCCCCATATGGCCGAGTCCATTAGTTGGACTTCTCATACCTTTCTTTCATCTCTCGGACTGGCCACCCTTACCCATCTTCCAACCACCACTCGCCTCAGGGAGCGGAGAAACACTATCCGATATTATGCGCAACACACTACGAAAATTGGTAGATCAAGGTAGCCGAAGAAATGGAAATAGCAGCTGCTTCAGGTAACGGTCAGAGACTGTTCAAACTTATTTTCTACACCGGTGGATGGCGAACCCCGGTCAGTGAAACGACATGCGACAGAAATGAATAGCCTATTCATGGCAAAGAGCAAAGGCTTGATCGTTGGGCCGAATACTTCAAGGAGCAACTTAGCTGTCCGCGCGCTAATGTAGCTACTCCGATATCAACGGTTCCTTGGGGAGTATCACTCAAGCCCCCATCGGAATTTGAAGTAGAATCAAGCATTTGATTACTAAAGCGTGGAAAGGCCGCCAGTCCTGACGACCATCCTCCAGTTTTTTTTCAAAATGGGTTGTGACGCGTTGATGAAATAATAGATCATACAAAACGCCTTACAAAAACTTCACGATGTGGGCGTCGAACTAGCAAGTAGGGATATGCCATATGACCTAGATTACGCAGACGACCTTGTCTGCTTGTTCGAATGCGCAATGTGCACTAGATAGACTTGCGAGAGCTGTAGCTCCACTCGGCATGTGATTTTCACCCTCGAAATGTAAAGTGATGTAGCAAGACTGACGTCAACGGTTCCGAGCTTGATGCTCGATGAGGAGGTGCTGATAATTGTCGACCTTTTCAGTTACCTCGGCAGCAGCGTGACAACGGATGGGAGCACGGTAGTAGAGGTGAGTACGCGGATATCCAAAGCTCGAGCGGCGTACGCTGGACTGAAGCACTTGTGGCGCCGATCCGATATTTCACTGAAGTTGAAAGGTCGTGTATACTGTGCCACTGTGCGTTCAGTTTTGTTGTATGGTTGCGAAATTTGGAGTCTGCGTGCTGAAGATATTCGTCGTCTTGAGGTTTTCGACCATCGATGTTTACGTAGTATCGCTAGGATTGGGTGGAATAGCCGAGTAAGCAACGATGCGGTAAGAAAGCGAGTATTGGGTACTAATTCAGAGAACGTTTTGTCACAGCGTATCCAACTTAGTAGACTTCGTTGGTTGGGACACGTGTTACGTATGGCAAACACACGTCTACCGTACTGCGTCCTATTCTCCGCCCCTCCCAGGGAGTGGAAGAGACCATGTGGAGGTCAACAGATGACGTGGCAGCGAGGAATGAGAAAATGTACGGCAGACTTAGGAAAAGTAGGTGCTTCACGTCTTCGTGGTTGGGGTCCAAAAGATCCGTCTACCAGTTGGCTGGAGACACTGAAGGATATGGCTGCGAACCGCGAACAGTGGCGATCGTGTTGTCACTTTCTATCGAATCAGAATGTTTGATCGGTGTACGTTTGTACAGTTAGACTGTGTATTCCGTGTGCTGGCTACTAGGGCATTCTTTTCTTTTCCCACCCATGTAGGTCCACTCCCTCTCCATCTTGTATATTCATACTTTTTAATTCAACGTGCAACATGGTGAGAAAGGCAGTGGTCAGTGGGGCTTGCCCTACTGTTTAACGCTGTACGATGATGATGATGATGATGAGCACGGTAGTAGAGTTAAGCACGCGCGTATCTAAGGTTAAAGCGGCGTATGCTGGATTGAAGCACTTGTGGCGTCGACCTGATATTTTGCTGAAGTTGCAAGGTCGTGTGTACTGTGCCGCGGTGTGTCCAGTTTTGTTGTATGGTTGCGGGCCATGAAGTCGGCGTGCAGATATGCGTCACTCTGTGGTTTTCGACCATCGATGTTTGTGTTGTATCGCTAGGATTGGATGGAATGATCAGGTGAGCAATACTGAGGTCAGAAACTGAGTACTGGATACTAGTTCGGAGTAGGTTCTATCGGAGAGTGTCCAGCTTAGTTGTTAAGGGCATGTGTTACGTATCGCAAAAACATCTACCGTACCGTGCTTTATTTTCCGTTTTTCCTCAGGAGTGGGAGTCAACAGATGACATGAGAGTGGAGAATGAGGAAACGTACAGTGAGCTCAAGAAAAGTAGGTGCCTCAAATCTTCGAGGGTGGGATCCGAAGGGTGCCTCAACCAGTTGGATGGAGACACTAAAGGATATGGCGGCGAACCGTGAACAGTGGAGATCGTTTTGTCACTTTCTGTCGAATCAGAGTGATCGATCCATGTGGGTTCGTACAGTTAGACTGAGTAGTCCGTGTGTTGGCTACTTCGGCGGTCATTTCTTTTCCCATCCCTGTCCGTCTTGTATATTTATTCTTTCTAATTCAACGTGCCCATCACGACGAGACTGCACCTTGGCGTGGTGTGATGAGTCGCGTGCCTCCATGACCCAAAGAGCTATGCAGGATGGCTTCCTTAGGCCAAAGATACAACCATGCCTGACAGGTCAATGGGTAGAGGCCAGACGAAGTCCCGTCTCAGAACCAGTTGGTGGGTAACATCTGGTTCTATTCACTATGCCCCTGGAGGATACTCCAGCAAATAAACACGGAGAGAAACAGTTTACCGGTCAAAAAACCTCCATTAGATGGACGTAGGAGTGGAATACCTGAGACTTCTCTCAACGGTGGGAGAAGTCTTCGCACTTCATTGGGCAGCTTTCCCCTGCCTAAGCTGGCAGCCCCCGGCCCAAAAGCTGCTGTCCCGTCCACGCTCCGCTTGCTCCACTGAGTGCATGGGGCTAAGGGCTGAATCCGAAAAGCAGATCGATAAGAAAGCACCAGCGAAGACAAGACAAAGTGCATGCAGCAATCAGGCCTTACGTGACGGACCAGAAGTTCTTTCACGAGTGCTTCGGTCACGTTCCCGTGCTGGCTTAACGCTCCACTACCTTGTGGGGTGAAACTTTTGAGTCAAAGGCTCCGGTTAGGGTTCCCAAAGAAAAACTCCTTCTGCGGCGTGGGCAACCGCGAAGTATGATTCGCCCAGAAACCTCCAGTATCTTTCCTGTACAGGGCCCTACCATTTTTTTTCCTTATATTTTAAGGTCGATGCAAAACGCCACGGATGATTGCGGCCCTGAAGAAAGCAGTAGTTCAGGAGTTGGGTATAAATCAAATGCACTTCTTAGGCTGAAGTGTTTACTTCACTTGGCTGCCTTTAACGTCCGCACACTATGTCAGATAGGGCAACGGGCTGCCCTCGCTGGAAATCTTGACACTTTCAAAATACATGTATGCTGTCTCCGACACGCACATACAAGACCCCACTTCTGCGATAACTCTCCTTACCCCAGATACAACCTCAGTCTCTCACTTCATTCTTCGCGTGTGGGGTGACTTGGTGTCTAGAACGCGTGTTTAGGCTGGCGTTGGGATTGCTTTGAGCATGAAAGCTGAGCTTGCACTGATGGACTGGATTCCAGTCAACGGTTGCTTGTGTGCAGTTCAGTTGAACGGTTCTGTTCGTGTCAATAACAACAAACTGAAGCGCCGGTGTTTGTTCGTCGTGTCTGTGTATGCGCCGTTTGACTGCAGTTTCTCTGAAACCAAGGATGAATTCCATCAGGATTTGTTTCAGCTACTTCGAAGCGCACGTTCAACGGACGTGGCGGCCATTGCTGGGGATTTCAACGCCCAGGTTGGCCGTTTGGGAGATTCCAAAAGGCACATTGGAGGCCCATTTGCTATCCCAGCCGACCGTACCGATAACGGCGATTGTCTTATTCAGCTGTGTTCTGACCACAGATTGTTTCTGGCGAGTACGAACTTCTGTCATAAGAAGCGGCATAGACCCACATGGCGTCCTCCTTCGTCTTCACAGCGTTGGACTCAGATTGACCATATTATGATTGGTCACTGCTGATGTGTATCAACTGAAGATTTGTATAATATGATTCATCATGCAGCTTCAACGCTCAACTCACCATTGAAAATCATAGAAGCACTGTACGGCTGTTTCATCCTTGTTGTGAATCATCAGCAGTTCACATCCACCGAGCCCCCACGGGGATTTGAACCCGGGGTGAACGATTGTGAATCGAATACCTCAACCGCAAGGCTATCCCGGCTGGCTCTCAACGGTTTGTTGAACATCTACACTACATGATATACCACCCTTCCGTCACTGGCTTTGAACGGTAACAACCCGCTTCCCGCACAGCGATCGACTCCTATGACGGATGACTTCAAAGCCAGTGACGGAAGGGTGGTAATCATGTAGTGTGGATGTTCAACAAACCGTTGAGAGCCAACCCGGATAGCCTTGCGGTTGAGGTATTCGATTCACAATCGTTCACCCCGGGTTCAAATCCCCGTGGGGGCTCGGTGGATGTGCACTGCTGATGATTCCCAACAAGGATGAAACAGCTGTACAGTGCTTCCATGGTTTTCAATAGTGAGTTGAGCGTTTGAGCTGCATGATGAATCATATTATATACAAATCTAATCTCCTACTACTCAATTGCAATTGAAGATTGTCGTTCATTTTGGTCTACGCTTGTGGACTCAGATCATGCATTGGTACGTGCTCGCTTCCGTAGCAGATGCACTCTCACGCGTCCACAATATCACTACCCATGGGCACAGACCTAGAAGCAATCGCCGCAGCCCAAACAACAGATCCCGAGGTCGAGCAGCTCAGAAACAGCAGTTCCCTGCATCTAGTGCCAGTGGCCCATCCAACTTCGGACGTAACTATTATTTGCGATGTGTCACAGGGTCGATCCCGACCACTAGTTCCTGCCAGTTTTTACTAGCCTCCACAACTTATCGCATCCTGGTGTAACCGCCTCAGTGAAACTAGTCACCGAGCGATTCGTCTGGCCTTGCGTCAAACGTGACGTACGTCTTTGGGCCAGCGCTTGTCTTCAATGCCAACGCGTTAAAATACATCGTCACACGAAATCTACGTTAGGCACATTCTGTGAGCCGGACGCACGCTTTCACCATTTGCATGTGGATCTCGTGGGGCCCCTTCCACCATCCAACGGCTGCGTCTACATCCTCACTTGCGTAGATCGTTTCACTCGCTGGCCACGGGCCATACCTATTCCCCGTCCTACCTCAGAGGAAGCTTCAGAAGTGTTTTTAGCTGGTTGGGTAAGTCAGTTCGGTTGCCCTTCCATCGTGACCACTGACCGCGGTTCTGATTTTGACGGTGCCTTCCACGAGCTACTGAACGCATTCGGTTGCAGACACAAGACGACGGCCTATCATTCTCAGGCTAATGGCATGGTGGAACGATTCCATCGCCAGCTGGAAGCTGCCCTTTGTGCTCGTGATAACCCTTATTGGAGTGAAGTTTTGCCGATCGTTCTCTTAGGACTGCGTAGCACCGTTAAAGCCGACATGGGTGTTACGGCGGCTGAACTGGTTTACGGTTGCACATTACGACTTCCAGGTGAGTTGGTTTCTCCATTACCATCTGAGTTTTAATTGCGGGGATTACGCAAAACTGTTGTCACACCAAATGCGGGTGATAAAGACCACCCCGCCACGGGAACAAACTCTCAGCACCTACATACCTACAACTCTAGCGGTCGTCAGCCATGTGTTTATTCGAGTGGATGCAGTGCGATCCCCACTACAAGCGGCTTACTTTGGCTCGTTCCGCGTCGTCCAACGAAAGGAAAGGAAATACGTGGTAGACGTCGAAGGTAGGAAAGAGACCATCAGCATGGACTGCCTTAAACCGGCGTTCATCGAGGCAGAACCCACTCGGAACGACCCGCCCAATGTCCCCACCTGCTCATAGTCTTCGGCTGGTCGTCCTGAGTCGGCACCTGTTACTCCCACTAACGACTCCCCACTACCTGTTGCAACACCAAACTCCACAGAAGACACAGCTGCGCCCGTCAACAGGAGAAATCGACGCGGCCGTGAGCTGCGACAACCAAAGAGGTTTTTTGAGTATGTAACAGTTGTATATATTCAAGTTAACTTTTCATATTCCACTTGTACATAGTTTTATTATGCATGAATGCATGACTACATGGTTATCACGACAAGGGTAGCGGCAGCCTGTATTGCGCCGGTATGTACCCCTCAGTCGAATATCCGTCCGCGCCCCGAGGCGCAGCTTCCTTGTGTTTCTTGCCTTTCGGCTTGTCCCGTCGGACAGAACCACATGGAATTCCAGGATCTCGCATGGCTCAAACACAATGCTCATTGGATCGCGATTGGACTCATTTAACGCCGGACGCTGGCTCGTTTACGAAGGCAATACCAACCACAGGCAAACGAAACTTTGGGATATGCCGACAACGACAAACCCTACAACACAATCACCACTGCCAAGTCACGAGCAGGATCTACCCCGATCGGATGAAATCTTGAGGACGCAATTTTGCGACCGACGCACGGCGAACAGCGTGCGTCATGCAGAACGGCTTGTACTGGCTTCGTTGTTGTGTTCGACCGCGGCGGGAGGCATGGAAAACGTCTCTCGCCACCGAAGCCGACGTAGCCATCACGGGTCGAAGCCCGACTGCGTCGGCCTTCTAGGGGGAGACCCTGTAGTGCTACCGATACAACGCACGATTACAAAGACTAACAAATTTGTTTATTTGAACAATTACCGAATTTTGTGGCGTCACTTGCTCCGCCTGTGTACACCGTCTGCACGCCGTTGCGCTCCTCCAATATACACGTTGTCCCGCTCCAGCGTTTTGAGTTCTGCTCTTTTGCGCGCTGCCGAGTATATTCGCTAACGTGTCACGAACCGAGGACCACGGGCTATAGACTCTATACGGGAGCCGGTCCTGACTTAACTTAAGAGAATCCTAAAAAGTGACATCGCACATACAGAAGGCGCGTCTGGCTTTTGACAACCTCCGTCATCCGTGGCGTCGGCGCGATATCCGATTGTCAGTTAGGGGTAGAGTGTACACTGCGGTGGTTAGGTCCGTTCATTTATACGACTCCGAAACATGGCACTTAAGGGTAGAAGATAGACGAAGATTGTCAATGTTTGAGCACCGACGTCTCCGTAGCACTGCACGATTACGGTGGGAACACCGTATCAACAATACTGGGGTTCGGCTTAAGGTGATGGGATTCAGAGGTCAGTCTCTCGATCAAGTGCTGAATCTAAACAGATAAGGGTGCTTGGGACGTGTGATACGCATGCCCACCGATAGACTTCCTCAGCGTATGCTGTTCTCTGAAGTAGGTGATGATTGGAAGGTAGGTCGAGTCCATGACATGGCACAAAGGTATTAAAACCTTGACCAGTGGACTTGGTCACGTAGGACGTACTAGACCTCCAGGTTGGGGTCCACGTGATCCGCCTACCAAATGGTTGGAGATATTAAGTGATATGGCTAGGTGTCTCGGTCAGTGGTATATTTGCATTCGAACTCTTTCCTTGTCTCCTTGGTTTCCGTTTGATACTTTGACTTTTTAGATCTTTATCACTATGCTGCCCTTTACTGGACGATGGCGGAAGGTAGCAACCTAAACCAGGGCACAGTAGTGCGAGGTTAACGGTTGAATAAACTGAAAGTGAATTCAACGTGCAACATGGTGAAGAAAGCAGTGGTCAGTGGGGCTCGTCCTGCCATTTAACGCTGTACAATGACGATGCCCCAGCCACTCTAGCCTGGTGACCTTTATTGTTTGTCTAATGGTTTGGTTCGTATGCCCAATACCCTGCACTTAACCTCGGTATTGTTGAAGCGGTGCTCCCACCAGATTCGAGCAATGCTATGAAGACATCGGTGTTCGAATACTGACAATCATCGTATATCCTCCACGTGCAGTGGCCATGCTTCTCAACCATACAGAAGCACTGGCCTGACTGCTGCAGCGTACATTTGATCCCTGACATAAAAGAGGATGTCATGTCGACGCCACAGGTGACAGATTGACAAGAACCAAACGAGCCTTCTGCATACGCAAAGACAAGTCATCCGATATCCGACCACCGGGTGAAATGTATCTGCCCAAATAACAGAACTTGTCTACCAGGTCTATAGCTTCCCCATACACTGAAAGGTTTGGTGTTGGACCATTCGAATCTTGTAACAGCATCTTGCACTTTGAAGGTCCAAAACGCATACCGAACATTGCAGGCAGTCCGCCAAGCTGTTCAGGAAAGCGTCCTACTTATCCGAATCTTCACTTAAAGTACCTGTCGCCCGTGTATTAAAGATCTGACACTTTTGCACCAGGGAAAAGGCCAATACCACTATCCTTGCTGGCAAAAGCGCGGTGTCCAGGATCACATCAACCACAAAGTTAAATAGCAAAGGAGAAAGGGGGCAACCCTGGCATGCACCACTTTTCCGGCGGTCGTGTAGGTGCTTCCATATGACCATTACCTGAAAATTTCACACTTTATACTTCTTCATTTTCAATCCTCAACCGGGTGATGTTGCGAGGTCGCAACGAAATGACGGTACTAAAGCGTGAGGTTACTAGCTGGCATAAGACATGCTTCACAGTTATGGTTCAGTGCCTACTATCTGTTTTAACTGCCTACTGCTTACCCCAATATTAGCAGAGTCACTGAAAACTTGATAAATGTTGTCCCTTTACGCGAAACAGTTAGTGAAATGCATACATGTGCAGACGGTAATACAGATATGCTTCTGAATAACACCCTAATCGACGCAGACCAATCATTTTTTTCATTTATTACGTGCTTGTGCATGAGTTTAATGGAAGTAGTATACTCCATAACCCCAAATGCCCACTGCACTGTTATGGATAGACGACACCTAGACCCTATGACTTGCGGTGGAGAGCTATATAAGGTCCCAACAAGTCAGGTGTAGTGAGCGAAAGTGGATAACTGTTCACCACCAGAGTGACTAGCGGAGGCTTGATTCGAAGCTCGATCTATGAGGTGGTAGGTAAGCGCTATAAACCACTCGACTATCAGCGGTCTCGTTGCACTTCACTTTGTGCAAGACAGTGCTAAATGTCTTTTTGGTACTGTACGATTTTTCTTAAAATCTCAGCGCTGTGGTTTCCGGTTTCCCACTCACGTATCCCATTAACTTCCTCCACTTATCTACGCACGCATTCATTCTTGCTTGAACTGAGATTCAGATCATTGACATTCATAGTCTGAATCACAATATGAATTCCGTGCACCACTGGGACGCTGTTACCCACCAATTATATTCCTTTAGAACAAATTTCTCATGAATGCAGACTTCAATGGCCTTTAATTCACAATTCTACCGAACCTTCAGACACTCTACCACCCATAACTTTTCTCCCTTGAAGCGCAGAATGAACGAACTGTTCTTTTTGGAATGGTGCTTTTTCTTCTTTCTAGATCGATTCCCAGCCGGAGAGGAAACTTCAACCGGCGGTAGTTAAATGGTCATCATCTTGGAATTCGAAACACGACCTCACGGGTTCGATTCCAAACACCGCCGGTCACCTCCCCATTCGGCAGCCTTACACTGGCCGCGGCCCTTCCCAGGAATATTGTATACTGTCGTATAGTAAATAAAAGGGTATATATATGTATATATTTATATACCACAGGCGGCGAATATTGAGACCATAATCAAAGTTGACCGATAGTGGTCAAATGGTTTAGATCGTTCACTTACGACTGCCCACTGGTTACACACATGACCTACTGGGACCTTATGAGGTTCTCCACTTCAAATCTCAGGGTCTGGTTATGGGTTATTCATCATATTGCAGTGAGCCTTTGAGTCAATGGGGTATACACCTCCCAGTATACACTCAAACGCAAGCGTGAAATCAATAAAAAATCTAAGCTAAGTCATGTTTTGTGGACCTTAACTATTATGAAAATGCAGCCATTTTCCATCCGAAAATATAAAATACCAATATCAAATCTGAATCGTTTGTTTATAATGGCAAAATACAAACGATAGCTACTCCATGAGCCGGTCCCGGACCGTATTCACAGTTAGGACTAAGGACTGTACAAAGCAACAAAGTGACATGACTACAGTGCGGCTGGACCAGAACAGGTGTTGCTCGTTCAGATCAACACTGATGAATCGCATTGTCAATCTACAAAGAACGGAAGATTTACAGGTTGAAGTGGAAGAACACATGGGATCAATCACGCAGCAAGTGAATCACGGATGAGGCGGGTCCGATTTATCATTTTTATTCAGTTTTTCGTGCTCGTATTGTAGTTCCTCATCTATACGCTCTTTGGCCCGAAAAACCTGTGACCCAAAAAACGGTGGGCGATAATGGAAGGAGGCATATCAGTAAACGTGTTGGTGATAGAATTGTTAACAACACATGATGAACTTGAGTAATATTAGAACTAATATACCTCTAATGTGCAAAACTCTCTCTCACTCTCTCTCTCGCTATATATATATATATATATATATATATATATATATATATATATATATATATATATATATATATATATATATATATATATATATATATATATATATATATACGTGAAGGGTACACTGGTTCTAAAACTAACTCAGGTTTGTCGTGTAATGTTAGTGATCATCGGCTTATGAAGGCAGCATATAGACTCCCATCGTGTGCTTTTGCACAATTTCAGAATTTGCCTATGGCTTCTTCCCTCGAAGATCAGACGGCAAAAGCAGACAGCATTATTTGGAGAGGAATTCTAGCATCTGATTAATGATCTATAGGGCTTAAATATTAGATAAGACCACTGGAAACTGTCGAATCTGTGAATTGGGCAGCACGAAACAACAGCTTCAATTTCATGATTTGTTTACCCGGCGTACGCAAATAACATCTAAACGGTGGTAAACAACTGTGCGCAATCCACATGAAAGTAGGCCTTTATACGAAGGTATGCGCTCCGTCACTTTGAGGCGGGTCTTTGTTCTGATTTGTCCAATCAACCATTATTATGCACTCGGTGCGATGGCTTTGGTTGCTATCGCCCAGCGGCAATCTCAAAAGTAAATAATGAAGAGGAAAGAGTATGACAGGAGTTAGTGCAGAACCACATTATTGGAATTAAGTCGATGAAGAAAGTTGGTGAATGCAAGAGCGCCACTGATCACGGCATCTAACCTTTGAGTGGGAGAGTCTCTTGGACACCACTCAGGAAGTCTAACACGCCCTACATGGCCAAGTCCACTAGTTAGGTTTTCCATACCTTTCTTCCATGTCATGGACTGACCACCCTTACTCATCTTCCAACCGGTACCCGGTACTTAGCACGCCGAGAGATCCTGTCAGGGGACATGCGTAACATATGTCCCAACCACCTTAGCCTGGTAAGCTTAATTGTTTCATCTAATGATTTGTTCCTTGAACCTTAGAATTTTCGCCGAGCCTCAGCACTGCTCGCACGGTGTTCCCACCAGATTCGAGCAACACTACGAAAACATCGGTGTTCAAATACCTAACAATCTTTGTATGTCCTCCACCCACTGTGGCCATGTCTCCGAACCATACAGAAGTACCGACCTGACTGCTGCAGCGTATACTCGACCCTCGATAGATAAACGGATGTCATGTCAACACCACAGATGACTCAGATTGGCAAATGCCAAGCGAGCCTTCTGTATATGCAGGGACACTTTATCCGATATCCGACCTTCGAATGGGATGCAGCTCCCCAGGTAACAGAACTTGTCTACCACGTTTATAGTCTCCCCAGACACTGAAAGGTTTGACGCCCGACTAACCCAGTCCTGCAACAGCATCTTGCACTTTGAAGGTCCAAAACGAATATCGAACATCGCTACGCAATCCATCAAGCTGTCTAGAAAAGCCTGCAACTCACCGGGATCTTCACTCAGAAGAACTATGTCGTCTGCATACCCAAGGTCTGATACCTTTCCACCCCGAAAACGTTCAATGTCGCTATCCTCACCTGACAAAAGTGCAATCTCTAGAACCATATAAATCACAAAGTTAAAGACAAAAGGAGAGAGGGAGCAACCGCGACGTACACCACTTCTCGCGGTGAACTCGGGCGAAATACCAACGTAAGCCCGAACTCGGCTTCGGCTATTAATGTAAAGGGATTTTACGATGGAAATGAATTTCTCTGGTACACCCTTCAGCAAGAGGCAGCACCGGAGAACTGTGCCGTCGACTAAGTTGAAGGCCACTTAGGATTAAAAAAATGGAAATAGTGGGCCTACGGAAGGTGTGTCTATGTTCCAAACTTTGTCGAAGAGTGAAGATGTCATCAATGCAACATCGACCAGGTCTAAACCCCGCTTGATTCTCGCGCGAACACTGTTTGCAAGCATTAGATAAGTGGTGGACAATAATACCAGCGAGCAGTTTGGATGCGATGTCAACCAGACTTATTCCCCTGTGGTTTTCACAGGAGGACCTGTCGCCTTTCTTATAAATCGGTACGATCAACGATTCACACCAACTCTTTGGAACTTGTTACTTCTCCCATATCAAACTGAAGAGTTTTGTCAACGGCAGTAAAAATGCTGCGCCACCGTCTTTGAAAATAGACGGAGGCAATCCATCTGGTCCGGCAGCCTTATGTCGTTTAAGATAGCTTATCTCACGAGGAACCTCCACTTCTGACGGAGGACTGGTATCTACAATAAGAGCTGTTTCCATTGCGCTGGTGAACAAAACTGAAGAGGATAAAGGCCAATTAAACTGCTTCTTGAAATGCTCTGCCCAGCAAATTAGACGACGCTCTTGCGTTTGAATCAATAAGCCGTTCGCCTCTTTGATCAATTTGCTGACGCCTGGTTTACGTGGACCGACTGTCTAATCAGACGGAAAAGGTTGCGGCTGTTGCCAATCGCCGCAGCTCTTTCCATCACCCTACACTTCGCAATCCACCACTGCTCGCGATCATTCCTCAGAATCCGAATCAGTTAACGTTTAAGGCATCTCCGTGCCTCATTGTATCTGGAATCCGGAGGAATCTATCTGCGCGCATCTGACAGTGCAACTGAGGATGCAGATATCCATCGTTTCTGTTGTGTCTAGTTGTTGGACCTTGGGTAGCATCAGCAGCCGCACATAGAGCCTGTTTGATCTCTGTCCATCGCTCTTCTGGATCCTGGGCATTTGGTTGCTTCGATAACCTAGCGGATAATTCTGTTCGGAAAGTAGATCGTTGGTTATCGCCCAGTAGCAGCTGCGGGAGATGGTTTGCTGTGACGTCGTTTTGGCCACCAGAGGTACGCAAACTGAAGCGCGCATGGACAAGAGCGGGTCTACAGACGTGGGCCAAAATGATTGACAGTCTTGAATTGGTCCGCGTCAACGGAAACCGACAGCAATGTGGTCGATCTGAGTCCAACGTTGTGAAGGCGGGTCTGTTATGGCCAGCTCAGTACCATGGCTGAACATCGGGTAGGGTGCTTTAGGAAGGAAGCCTCAGACCGTCAGCTACCTCAAGTCACACGACCGAGTAGTACTGCAGTTTGTCCAAAAAAATTGGAATCACCTCAGTTTGGTCGAAATCTTGATATACGGTTGATTTCCAGTTTCTACAACTGATACTACTTTTAGTAGACGAAAATGCACAACGGACACAATTATTTGAGGGGGGGAGAGAGAGTAGGATCAGTAGTATAAACTGGAATTCGACGGTATCTCAAGATTTTGACCCAGTTGAGGTGATTCCTAGTTTCTTGGAGAGACTGTGCAACATCGTGACTACAGATAACGCCACCACCAAACGCACGCGTTTGTGAACAGAATAAAAGAATGTAGAACAAATCTAAATCTTCACAAGAACCTAATCTGTGCCTCGGGAGTGAGTGGATGTTCCTCCGAGAAGAGTCCACCGAGGAATCACAATGGCGATTCGCTGTTATATGCGGTTAACCTCGAGAACGATGACACTGTGGTCGCGATTTGATATCTCTGACGTAAGTAGTAGCTATAGGTGGGTGCACAAATGAGACTGCTGTGAAGAAAAAGTTCAGTTTCAGTTTATTCAACCGTTAACCTCGCACTACTGTGCTCTGGTTTAGGTTGCTACCTTCCGCCATCGTCCAGTAAAGGGCAGCATAGTGATAAAGATCTAAAAAGTCAAAGTATCAAACGGAAACCAAGGAGACAAGGAAAGAGTTCGAATGCAAATAAGCCATTGATCGCGACACCTAGCCATATCACTTAATATCTCCAACCATTTGGTAGGCGGATCACGTGGACCCCAACCTGGAGGTCTAGTGCGTCCTACGTAGCCAAGTCCACTGGTCAAGGTTTTCATACCTTTGTGCCATGTCATGAACTGACCACCTCGACTTCCTAGCAATGTAGGTTTCATTTCGTGTTTATGAAAACGTCCAATACAAAGAGCGCACCCTGTATATAGCGAGGAACGTCATTGTACGGTCAGGTAAAATCGGCAACTAATAGCCCGAGGCTTGAACGGGAAAATCCAATATGGCCTGACGTGTGACAACGAGCCGGGCGACAGCAGAGTTCTACCCTTAGTCAATAATATTGGAATGTAGTCAAGTGTAAAGGTGTGAAGACCTCAGCATCTAGATGAGGATTTAAAGTTTGATAACAAATGTGCAAATAAATGCATCCGCATTAGGGGACTGGGAAATACGTGCGTTAGTCATGTGTGCTAGTGATGGTGGACAATAATATACAGTCGTCTGGCTCGTTACGACACCTGACCCATTGGGACCTTATGTGATTCTGCACTTCAAGTATCAGGATCTGGTTTTCGGTTATATATAATAGTGAAGTGGGAGCTTTGAGGCTACGGGTATACTCTTTGCACAAGCAAATGGCCGGATTGGCGGAAAGGTAGGGTGTCAGGCTAGAGATAAAAGGGTAAGCGGTTCGGGCTCCAGATGTGGCAGCTACTTTAGTACTTGCCTCGGCGATACATAAACTGAAACTGGAAAGAAACAGAGAGTAGCCCTGCGCAAGGATAACACGCAAGACTGTGAAGCATTCCATGTCCAATTGTGACACAGAACTGTTGTATGCTACTGGGCGCGCCTGCAATTTGCGGATAGGGAAATCGTGAATAAAATGGATTCACCAAATAAGCAGCCCTGAATGGCCGGCGGCAGTGTTCTAGGATGTGGTCGAATTTTCGCCTGACTAGCGTTCTCCACTCTGAAACACTACATAAACCTTCTGACGACACCGTGACATGGCGAGTGTGACCCGCCATTGAATAATGTCATAGTCCCTTGTGTTCAGCTTACTCGACAAGGCATCCGGAAGAGGCGGATGAACCATAATACTGGTCACCGGCTTATCTGGACCAACGCTGCCTTCTAGGATGCGCTTGGCTGTGCAAAGACCAGAGGTGCATCCTCGAGCAAAAAGGCTTACTTTGGACTGGGCGACTGAGTAGTACGACAGCCCACAAAGCAGACAACCATGTAAGAAATCACTGCGACAAAGACTGACTGTCATATTCCATTATACTCTCTACCCTCCATTTTTGTGATTGTTGTTGTTGTTGTTGCGTTGGCACCCTGCTTGACTTCAAGCCGGTGTAAAAATAATAAATAGTAAACAGCGCGAGCATGTAATAAAGAAATTTGTACACTCGTTCAACAAAGGCCGACGGCTTATCTGTCAAAAACTGGGTAAAATTTTGGCTTGACCGTTACCACTTTGTTCTTATGACGTATAAACACGTAAAATGGGTCAGAAAAAACCAAGCACAAAAGTGTAGGCCACATTTCGTATCGCGCTTCTTAGACAGCAGAGGCCGACATAAGTCAGCTATTCGCCGCGTTAATAATCAGTAAACTAGTGAAGCAGATTGATTGGGACACGCTTTCCACGGGATGTTGTGTAGTAAATCTTACAGCTCACAGCAGTAAAATGGATTAGGAAACTGTGGGGAACGGAAATAACAACTTTGCTCTCTAGCAGTGAAGTTGGGTATCATTCACAAAAAAAGATCAACAACCGTTCCACTCTTTCCATTTCAGTTACTAAACCACTGTTGAGATGAATGAAGCCTACATAAGGGCTGTTTTATTCCTTCACCGTAACCCTTTATGTGTGGCTGTTTCTTTCGTGAAAAGGTTCTCACTAGTTGCAACAGTGAAGATCGCAAACCATATTAGCTTCCAAACAACCGATAATCTGGGTTATACGAACTATGTAACGATTCCTCATGTATCAGCTATGCATTCTCAAAAAGTCCAGTTGATTTACCTTGGACTGCAGATATAATGAACCTCCTTTCTCTTTGGCATTCACGGAAAACAAGTGGTCATACTGTTTGCGAACGGCCTCCGCGTCGTGAATATCTTTCACATTTAAGATTTGTTTGGCTTCATCGATAGATATCCCCGAGAGTTGGTCGTATGTTCTCTGATCAGAATCGGATGAGTACTGATTCCGGCGAGCCTGTGCTGCTTGCTGACTAGCAGTGTATTCTTCTTTGAGTGCTTGGGTGAACGCGCGACCCAATACACGGGCGCCAGAAATGATCAACTGAGCCAAATACTTGGCCTGAAAATAAGACAATAGATAACAATCGGGAAAATTATATTTCCAGAAAAACAAAAGCATCCCCAAAGAACAATCCGTTGTACTCATACCTCTTCCGCAGCGCGGGTCTGCGTTGTTCTGACCCGAGTTATAACCCTTGCATTAGAGATCTAACAAGTATACATGAATTAGCCACTTTCGGTTTTGGATATCGTTTAATAATGATGACGATGTCATCAACAAACGCTTCGGTTGGCACTCGATCCAGTGTTGTGTCCACCTAGTCTTAATATTAGTTCTCACCTGGCCAAATACATCGGGTTTTATTGTACTCACAATGTGCCGCTTCGGATGTTTACAATATTGTTATTCTTCCTAATTCTCTTCATTCAGTATACAACAACGATGCAATGTTTCCGGAAGGGGTGCTACCTTCTGATGTTATTTTGTACTTCTCGCGCTCTTTCACGGCATTGTGTGAGTTACATCAGACTGATCCCTTTCAGTACCAGAACCGATTGTTTCACTGTGAATAATTAGACAATCGCAGGAGCATACCTCACTTACGGTCACCATAATCAGCATATGAATAACAGCAGTATATATTACTGCGTACTTCATTACAGGAACGACCGAGATGATTTCTCTTACTACATGTTCATGCACCAGTGCAGTGGAAAATGCATACCCGGTAACCTCAAAGGTTCACTGTACTATTAGGAATAATCGGCAAATGGTTCTTAAACTTGGAATGGGTGATTGCATAAGGTCCTAGTAGTTCAGACACGGCAGCGAATTGCTGTCTATCATCAAAATAATTGAGATTGAGACTTCCTTGGTCCGTTAAATAGACGATCGCAGGCGATTATCAGATTTGACCAAGGGCGTGGTTGGTCCTCTATATTTCAAAACCGTGTAAGTATGTGTATAGAGCTGACTTATGTTTTGTATTAGCCTGCCAACTGTTTACCTTCCTGTGTTCTGCATGCCCGTGCTAAACAAGACTGGAAGAAGCGATGCGGCGTTTGAGCTATGACATGGCTGCTAACGAGAATGGCACTGATTGACGCTCCCCGCCTTCCACGTCGTCGGTTAGAGATCTTGATATAAGTTGCAGCTGCCGTCTGCTAAACTCTTGCGATCCGTAAATATACAAAACCGTCAAACAGGCAAACAGAAACGACAAGAAAGCCTCTCTGTATATATATATATATATATATATATATATATATATATATATATATATATATATATATATATATATATATATATATATATATATATATATATATATATATATATATATATATATATATGTTAGATGTGCTGCCAGCAGCCTGACAATTCATCGTGTGTGGCTACTTAATTGGGTTGCTAGCTCATTCTGATATCTCTCTCGGACCGAGGCCCGGCAAAGTTGGTCTACGTCTATCCGTTGATGGCGAACTTTCGACTTGGTGGAACTCCGTATTATGAACTCGGCAAACACGAGGGCGTGATATGAACCTAGATGTGTGCTCCAGTACGACCTACACGACTTGATTGAGCCACGCCAGTGGTAGCTTACGGCTATGTGGTCTATTTGTGTCCAAGGCTGATTAACAGAAGGCGGTCGCCATGTGACTGTGTGGCAAAAGCTGCGCCGGAAGTTCGTGCTCGGCAAGAATAGGCGATGGTCTGTGCACAGATGGAACAGCCAATTACTATCATCTGTGCGTCGATGGCTGGCGTCGATTTGGCCTCCAAGCCATCGCTCGTCTCGACCTGGTTGGCCGATCTGGGCGTTCTAACCTCCAGCCAGTACCACTATGTCTCACTGAGATACCTATCCAAGAAGTTCGTGAAGTTGCTGGTAGAATATATTCTTTACCATATCCGGACCGCAGTCAGTAGGAACGTAGGCAGCAACAACAAACAGAACGGTTGCCGTTGCGACCTTTTTTGGCTTTGAACGCATCCTCTGAGTGAACTGCACACAATCTGCTACTGACTGAGATCTGGTCGCGTAGCGCAGACACAGCTCTGGTACTCAGAAAGATTCCCACACCTGCACGACCAGATGCAGAGGCCACGGCATCTTCCGATAAGCGCACAAAACACGTCTTAAGAGCGAACTGAAACGAACTACGATAATGGGGTCTTGGATGCGAGTCTCAGACAAGCAGCAGACGTCAACGGCCAGCGTTTCGAGGGTGCGCGCTAGAACTGCTTGTTGGCCTATTTGATCCAGGGTGCGTAAACTGAAGGCTGCAAGCTTCAGTGGCACATGTGGTCTCAGCAGTGGTTGTGATGAACTGCATACAACTGAGAGAGGAATCTCACTTGCATGCCCAGCGTCTTCGTTGATAGCAACCTGAGATGTACATGGAATAGCATTAATATCGTTGTGCGTAAGTTAGTGAAAATGGGTGGTGTCGTAATAGGTAGTTGGCTTTGTCCGACCGACAGTGCCTCGACCATATCTTGTGCAGCTTGAATGAGCGAGTAAATTCGAGCGCAGGAACCAGTGAGCATATATGCATGGAGATTTCATGTAAGCATGTGGGCTGAATACTACCCAGTTGCCCAAACCGAAGTAGAGGGTTGATTTGAGGGGCCCCACCCCGAGCCTTTGACCAGAATGGCTAACCTACAAGGCAGTAGGACGCTGGGGGTCTCGTAGCCCTCTGGGAGCCGGTGACTAATGATTCAGTTCATACGCCCTTCGGATGAGTCTAGATACCCCAAGTGACCAGTACATCCCTCCGCCACAGATTTCGGTGGGCAGTGTTGTACGCTTTATATGCCACCCATGGTTGGTTTGGAATTAGGGGTTAGCCATCTGCCCTAGATCGGCTATTAGCCAGTCAACCCAGTGGAGAGCGCCCAGCGTTCGTCTTCGCCCCAAACTCTCGTGAAAACACCTCCGCCCCGAGAAGGTAGTGTATAGGACTTCCTCAGCAGAGGCTATAGCGAAGGCACGATCATCTGAGAGCACCTCGCGGCATACCTTTTCGCTGAAGACCACTGTTTGATCAACTGAATTGAAGGCGCCTTTCAGGCCTAAGAAAACCACCATTGTCGGTCGGCGGTGTGTGTGACGCGTTTCAAGTAGTCGGCGAAGAGTAAAAACCTGGTCGATACCTCCTCGACCTGGGCGGAATCCGGCCTGCTCTTCGCAGGTGTAAGACCGTGCAGCAGAATAGAGACTAGTACTTCGGTGACTATCGGAATTAAGCTAATCCCACGATGATTACTGCAGTCATTGTGCATTCCCTTCTTGAAGATGGGAACAATCAATGACTCGCTCCATATTGACGGAATACTCTCCGCGTTCCAAATGTCACAGAGCAAAGTGGTAGGTGATTTTATCAAAGCGTCCTTACCCAGTTTGAAAAGAATCAGTGAAAGTTCGTCGGGACCGGCCGCTTTCCCACGCTTTAGAGGTCGAATGCTCGACTCCACTTCCACTTCCGATGGGGGCTCAAGTGATACTCCCCAAGGCATCACAGTTGTTGACGTCGGAGTAACTACGCTATCGCGCGGCCACCTAAACTGCTCCTTGAAGTATTCGGCCCAACGATCAAGCCTTTGCTCTTTGCCATGAATGGGTTCTCCATTCCTATCGCATATCGTTTTATTGACAGGGGTTCGCCGTCCATCAGTGTCCAGAATAAGTTTGAACAGTCTTTGACCGTTACCTGAAGCAGCTGCTATTTCCATTTCTTCGGATATATTGACCCATCAATTTTCGCGATCATTCTTAAGGCTTTTCGGAGCTTTCTGCGTATCTTGTTCATCTCCTTAATGTTCGAGAACTGACGTTTTTGATCCATTAGTCTGATCCACTCTTGCGAAATCCAGTGTCTTTGATGGATATCGGATCTGGGACCACAGGAGAAACCTGCCGCCCGTGCACTGCCTGCTGTGTATGGGCCCAATGTTCCTCTACGTTGCTGTTCGTCGCAGTTCCTAGTTCATGTGCTAACCTCTGTTCATAACTGGTGCGGACTTCTGGATTATACAAACGTTCTACGGCTAACCACGTTTGTGGTTTGCGACGATGACCATGGAGCTGGAGAGTTAATCGTATTAAAACTAATGCATGGTCCGACTCTACGAATGTGGACCAGTAGGATCTACGATTCTGAACAGAACTGCGCCACCGGTAGCTTACTACGATATGATCAATCTGACTCAAAGTACCTGTAGAGTTAGAGCTCCATCTCGCCGTGAGACGCGAGCTGTGTCGGAAATTTTCACTAAATAAGAATCATCATCATCATCATCATCGTACAGCGTTAAACAGTAGGGCAAGCCCCACTGACCACTGCCTTTCTCACCATGTTGCACGTTGAATTAAAAAGTATGAATATACAAGATGGAGAGGGAGTGGACCTACATGGGTGGGAAAAGAAAAGAATGCCCTAGTAGCCAACACACGGAATACACAGTCTAACTGTACAAACGTACACCGATCAAACATTCTGATTCGATAGAAAGTGACAACACGATCGCCACTGTTCGCGGTTAGCAGCCAAATCCTTCAGTGTCTCCAGCCAACTGGTAGACGGATCTTTTGGACCCCAACCACGAAGACGTGAAGCACCTACTTTTCCTAAGTCTGCCGTACATTTTCTCATTCCTCGTTGCCACGTCATCTGTTGACCTCCACGTGGTCTCTTCCACTCCCTAGGAGGGGCGGAGAATAGGACACGGTACGGTAGACGTGTGTTTGCCATACGTAACACGTGTCCCAACCAACGAAGTCTACTAAGTTGGATACGCTGTGACAAAACGTTCTCTGAATTAGTACCCAATACTCGATTTCTGACCTCATCGTTGCTTACTCGGCTATTCCACCCAATCCTAGCTATACTACGTAAACATCGATGGTCGAAAACCTCAAGACGACGAATATCTTCAGCACGCAGACTCCAAGTTTCGCAACCGTACAACAAAACTGAACGCACAGTGGCACAGTATACACGACCTTTCAACTTCAGTGAAATATCGGATCGGCGCCACAAGTGCTTCAGTCCAGCGTACGCCGCTCGAGCTTTGGATATCCGCGTACTCACCTCTACTACTGTGCTCCCATCCGTCGTCACGCAGCTACCGAGGTAGGTGAAGTGGTCGACAACTGACAGCACCTCCCCATCAAGCATCAAGCTCGGAATTGTTGACGTCCAGTCTTGTAACATCACCTTGCACTTTGAAGGTGCAAAGCGCATGCCGAATGGAGCTACAGCTTTTGCGAGATTATCTAGTGCACGCTGAGCATGTTCCGTGGATTCGAACAAGCAGACAACGTCGTCTGCGTAATCTAAGTCACATAGCTTTTCACTATCTCCTAGTTCGACCCCTACATCCTGAAGATTTTGCAGCGCACTCTCCATTATTTCGTCCATGACGAAGTTAAAAAGGAATGGAGACAAAGGGCATCCCTGCCGAACACCACTGGTCGTTTCGAACCGACCGGATAGTTCGCCGTAAACCCTTACGCGGCCAGAAGTATGAGAATACAATGATCTCATTAGGTTCACGAACTTCTGGGGCATACCTTTTCGATGAAGAGTACTGAAAAGCGATGTTCGATCAACTGAGTCGAAGGCGCCTTTCAGGTCTAAGAAAAGCATTATTGTTGGTCGGCGGTGTGTGTGACGCGTTTCAAGAAGTCGGCGAAGAGTAAAAATCTGGTCGATGCATCCTCGACCTGGGCGGAATCCAGCCTGCTGTTCGCGGACATTCCTCTCGCGAGCCGGTGTAAGACGATGCAGCAAAATCGAAGCTAATACTTTGGTGACTATCGGAACTAAGCTAATCCCACGATGATTACTGCAGTCATTGCGTATTCCCTTCTTGAAGATGGGAACAATCAATGACTCACTCCATATTAACGGAATACGCTCCTCGTTCCAAATGTCACAGAGCAAAGCGGTAAGTGATTTTATCAACGCCTCACCACCCAGTTTGAAAAGAACTGGAGGAAGTTCGTCGGGACCTGCCGCTTTCCCCCGCCTTAGTAATCGAATACATGACTCTACTTCTACTTCTGATGGGGGCTCAAGTGATACCACCCAAGGAGTCACAGTTGTTGACACGGGAGTAACTACACTAGCGTGCGGCCAGCTAAACTGTTCCTTGAAGTACTCGGCCCATCGGTCAAGCCTTTGCTGTTTGCCATGGATGGGTTCTCCATTTCTATCGCAAATCGTTTCACTGACCTGAGTTCGCCGTCCACTGGTGTCACGAATAAGTTTGAACAGTCTTTGACTGTTACCTGAAGCAGCTGCCACTTCCATTTCTTCGGCTACATTGCCCCACCAATTTTCGCGATCCTTTTTAAGGCTTCGCGTAACTTGTCTTTGCAGCTTTCTCCGCATCTTATTCATCTCCTTACGGTTCGAAAGCTGACGCTTTTGCTCCATCATACTCAGCGACTCTTGCGAGATCCAGTGTCTTTGATGGACAACGGATCCAGGACCACAGGCAAAACCTGCTGCAACGTGCATCGCCTGTTTGATATGAGACCAATGCTCATCTACATTACTGTTCTCCGTGGATCCTAGCTCATGTGCTAACTTCTGCTCATAACGGGTGCAAACGTCTGGATCACACAAACGTTGCACGGCTAATCGGGTTTGCGGTTTGCGACGATGGCCATGGAGCTGGAGAGATAATCGCATTAAAACTAAGGCATGGTCCAACTCTACGTACGTGGACCAGTAAGATCTACAGTTCTGAACAGAACTGCGCCATCGGTAGCTTACGGCGATATGGTCAATTTGACTAAAAGTACCTGTAGAGTTAGAGCGCCATGTCGCTGTGCGACGCGAGCTGTGTCGGAAATTTGTGCTAGACAAGAACAATCGATTGTCTGCACAAAATTGGAGAAGCCTATCCCCGTTATCTGTGCGCTCAGCGGGTAAAGCACAACGCCCACCTAAACAGGCTTCTGACACACTGAGTTTGCCAACTTGTGCATTGAAGTCACCAGCTAGCACTACAATGTCGGAACCTTTACTGCTGCGAACGAGGGTGGTGAGTTCATCATAGAACTTATCTTTCTGCGCGTCTGAGCTGCAGTCCGTTGGGGCGTACGCCGAGATCACAAAAAAACCGCACTTAACACAACTATCCTTTCGAACAGCAACTGATCCCTGGAGTCTTATAGCACATAAACGACTGTTAACCGGGATCCAGTCTAAAAGAGCAGCCTCAGCCTTGTCACTCAAAACTATTCCTACACCACGTTGACCCACAGCTCTAGCTGCTTCGTCTCCTGAGGTGCGCAAGAAATACCTCAATGAGATACCAGGAGCAGTTAGCTGGATCACACTGCTCGAATCCTGGATACGCGTTTCAGTTACGCAGCAAACATCAATCTTTAGAGAGCTTATCTTGAGGGCTAGGTATGCCTGCTGACCGGCCTGTATGAGTGTACGCACGTTAAAGAAGCTGAGATTCAGAGGTTGACGAGGCTTGAGAAAATGTGAGTTACAAGACAGAGGAATTTTCACACTGTTTGAAAGTGAACCGTTGCGAGTATAGAGCGTGTTGTTAGTGGAAGCATTATGGGTGGATAGAAGGGGCCAAGAGAGGTGGTTGGGGATAGAAGACCAAGGTTGAATGAAAGAGAGGTGGTTTAAACAGGAGGAGCTGTTACTTGTAAATCGGTATGATCAACGATTCACATCAACTCTTTGTTCTCTATCCCATACCAAACCGAGGAGTTCTGTCAACTCCAATAGCAATGTCGAATCAGTCTTTGACGAGAGACGGAGGTAACCCGTCTGATGCAGCAGGTTTATGTTATTTGAAGTAGCCTATCTCACAGAGAACCTCCGTACCTGACGGAGGGTTGGTATCTGCGACCAGATCTGGAGCTATGGTGGAAGCCTGTCGTCGATAAAGGCTAATCAAACTGCTTCTCGCAATGTCCCGCCCAACGAACTAGACGACGCGCTTGAGTTTGAATCAGTGAGCCGTTCCCCTCTTTGATCATTTCACTAACGCCTGGGTTTCGGGGACCGCTGTTTCTGATTAGACGGAAAAGATTGCGGTTGTCGCCAATCACCGCGGCTTTTTCCATCACCCCACACTTTGCGTTTCATCACCGATCACGGTCGTTTCTCAGACTACGAATCAGTTGGCGTTTAAGGCATCTCCGTGCCTCATCATATCCGGAACCCGGATTAGTCGATCCGTAAGCATTTCATAGCACAACCGAGGATGCGGATGTCCATCGCTTCTGTGTCTGGTTATTGAACCTTGTGCAGCATTAGCAGCCTCAAACAGAGCCTGCTGGATCTCTGTCCATCGCTGTTCCGGATCTTGGGCATTTGACTGCATCGATAAATTGGCGGATAACTCCACCGATCGATGGCTCTCGTTCAGTAGCAACTGCGGGGGACGGTTGGTTTTGCTGTTATCTCGGTCACCCACGAGACGTAGGTTGGAACGCGCACGGACAAGAACGTGGTCAAGGTCTACAGAGGTGGACTAAAATAATCGAGTCTCGGACTGATCCGGGCCACTGGTAACCGACAGCAATATGGTCAACTTGGGTTCAATGCTGTGAAGATGCGAGAGGACGCCAGGTTGGTCGGTGCCGCTTCTGTGAGACAAATTTGTACTCGCTAGCAATAGTTGTCCACGAACGAGAAGTACGGGTTCTCCAACCCGTCTGGAAGGTCGTTAGTGTACATCAGGAACAACAGGGTCCCAGGACTGACCAGTGCGAAACACCACTATGCAGTCTCCCATTGTCGGGCAAGCAGTCTTCTACTCTCACTCGGAAAACCCTCTCTCTTAGGCTTTATACAACCCACTTCTTATTTTCGCCGTAAGTTGAAATGATTCCACCTTTGCTTCGAGCGGTCCGTGGTTAACCGAATCAAAGGCCTTTTTGAAATCTAGATAGCAGACTTCCGGCCGTTCACCTTGGTCTACTCGAATGGCTGCCTCATCCAAGAAGCTTATTAGGTCGGAGACAAGAGCGCCTGTGTCAGAACTCATGCTGGTTGATAGTTACTAGCTTGTCCCCCTCTAACTGGCATATTATTCTCTCGAGGGTTTTAAGCACCACTGATGTCAGGTTAATCAGCCTGTAACTGGTACATGTGTCTCGGTCTCCACCTTTATGTATGGGTGTGACGATCGGTATAACGCAGCGTTTAGGTAGTACACTCTTGTCTAATGATGTGTTGAACAGCTTAGCTAGTGATTCAGCTGAGATGGACGCTAGTGGCTTCAGTATTGCTGGGTGGATGTCGTCTGGCTCCGCCGTCTTGGGTGCTTCTAGTTGCTTCAGGCTGTTCAATACCTCTCTGGCGTTGATATCTCCGTTCTACATTTCCGAGACTCCACTGCCCCCGGTCGTAAGTGGCCCTTGAGTACCCTGGTCCTGTCAATATACTTGCTGAAGGAATTCCAACAGGTTCGCAGCTTTTCTCTGCTTGCTTATTGCTTCCACTCCCGGAGTCCCTGAACCAACCTACGGCTTTCCTCAGTGCTGCCTTAAACTGGCGTAGTTGTATTATGCTTTGGGATTGCTTTTGACGTTCCCAGCAATACGTTCCTCGTAGTTGTTTCCGTACTGTTTCTGTATCTGTGACAGTCTAGTTCTCGCTGCTTTGAACTGTAGAAAGGCCCGGTGGCCTCTGGTGCTTCTGTGCTTCTTGAATGCTCTCTGCCTGTCTCAGGGTCTTTCTCACTCGGCTTATCCACCACAGTGTTAATCCGTTTAGTCTGACTCTTCTAAGTGGTGCGACGGCCTCGGTTATTTCTAACAGTGTGCTCTTGATCCAACTCCATTGGTGTTCTACGTTGTAGCCCTCGCTCACCATCTCCCAATCCTTCCGGGGGCCCAGTTCTACCAAGATATTCTGGCCTATCTTCGAGAAAATTCTTCTAAGTTTACCAAGAGCACATATTCCCTGGAGGTTTAGCCTAGACAGTATTAGCCATGATCACTCTTACCTAAAGGTTCCCAAACTCCTAGGTGTTCGATGTCATTTGTGGCCCTTATCATTACCAGATCATGGATTGGCGGTGACTGACTCCATTTACGCTTTGGACAAGAGCCTTCCTGCGCATTACGTAGATCAATCTCTCCTCAGTCATGCCTTCTGGAGCAGTTTTTTGAGTCTAGTCTATTTTGGGCACGTTGAAATCGCCCATAATAAATAACTTTCGTCCCGCGTTGGCACCCGTAGCGATGAACCGAAGCTGATCGTTGTCCTCAGCAACTTCCACTCCTGGGCTTTGATACGTGTGAATAACTGACGTTTTCGGTCCACTCATAGATACTACAATGCCTACCGCTTATTTATTGGGCGTGACAAGTCGACTGCTCTCAAAGCCGTCATATTATTCGGCTAGCAGAACCATTATACCACATCCGATTCGACCGTCCAGTCTATCCACCTTAAGGACTGAGCGGGAGTTTGAGATCAGTCGTTTTTGCCTGGTCCTAGCCACATTTCAGTTATTCCTATCAAATCTGCTCCTAGTGTCCTGAACCCGAGTACCTGGAACATTTTTTCGTATTACGGTTGAATTCCTGGTGCTACTGTCGATTAGTACCCTTTCCACCTCCTGGGTTGCTTTACAAATCCCCGTCCTTGGAGTCTCTGTGAAGACTAGTTTTATTGATTCTCCCCTGTGGGATGTGTGACAGTCCAGTCCTTTAATAACGGAGCTGGGCAACACTTTCTCCACCCTGACCAAGGGCTCCCTGGTGCGTAGCTCTTTTATTCTGCTTGCGTTCACTCTCGGAGACTTTAGGAAGGCTGTGTTAAAACCTTGAGTTCCGGTTTTTCTCACCCTCCCTGACTGACTACAGCCGTTTTTTCATAAGGCACTACATTTATTTCCTTCTTTGAGATTTGTCTAATATACCCGGCTACAGCTAAGGCGTCCCTGTGGCGAGGGTTGGTAAACTCGACATGCACTCGTCTTGGTCCGCACGCTTTAGGATCGGTCTCTCAGTTCCACTACCCTAGTCTCAACTCTTTTTACGGCAGCATGCCTAAGGATTTCTACCGTCTGGAGTAAGTTGACTAGATGGTATCATTCCCTGCTTCTTCGCTGGCCAATTTTCATAAACGGTTCCGAAAAACCGTAAACTATAACATTTCAGTTCCTTCCCAAGGCGATATCACAATTTCCCCTCAACGTGGTCAGAACTTTAGTGATATCATTCGTGTCCAGTTCTAACTCACGCGCCCGTTTAGCATACTTCATACCGCTATTGTGTCATGAGTCGGCATCGCAACAGCTGCTTGCTATCCCGGCTTTGCCCCGGTGTTTTTAAGGTTACTGGGCGTAGACTCATGTCCGCTTCTGTCCTTACTTGGTACCGACTTTCTTTTTAAGGGTTTATTTATTTCTGCCTTTCTGCGACCTCTGCCTCACCGATGACCTAAGTACCTGTCCTGATTATTACTTTGCATCGCGGGAATGTACAGCTAAGTTCATCACGTTCACAGTACAGCTGATAGTACCTCGTACTTATTCCCGTGCACTTCGTGTGGAAGCACGTTTGACTGGTGTCACACTGAATTCCCACAGTGCGTGCCGACATATTCCCCCCGGATCACCGAAGCCTTCCACACTGTTCATCCACCCCGTCTGTTCGGTCTCGTGTTCAGCAGGTTACGGGTTTTTAAGTCGCTAATTTGCCCATGTTGCCAGTCTTGCCTCATAAGAGGGACAATATGAGTAGTCCGGAGAACTGTAGGTTTTCTTATGAGAGAGATCTCAGTATGATCAGAAGCGAAAATTGGTTAGCAACGAAACTCTTGCAAAAAGTTACACAATAAGGAATAGTTATTTATTCTCATCAATGAAGCATACTGATCAACCATTTGAAAAGAAATTGTGGACACCTATCACGAGCACCCGGCATGCAGAAACTACCCGCACAACAAACCCCGTAGCGTCCACGGTAAGGTCAGGTAGTTCAGTTCAGTTCAGTTCAGTTTGCACAGGACTTGGTGTGGCTAGAGCCAATCGTGTGTCCAGATAGTTGTGTTGTCGGCGCGTTTCCGTAGCTCCCAACACTGTATGATTTTCTTTTTCTGAAGAGCAGAAATTTTGTGCAGTATCAGCCCGGGCAGAGTAAGGTGGAAACAACAAGTAAATTGCATCTGACCCTAAAAGCTGCTTAACATAACTCGGGGTATACTGCCACCCAACATAAGTCTACTGCTTTCTTAAAAGCCTTCACGGTCGTGGTATTTATGACCTCTTCCGGGAGCTTATTCTAATAGGGTACCACTCTATTTGAGAAGTACTTCGCCCTAATTTGGAGCCTCGAATGCTTCCTTTGTAATCTAAGGCTATGCCCCCTTGTACCTCTCTCGGGGATCAGAGAAAAAATGTCTTCTCGTCTTATTCCTGACAGTCCTTTCATTACCTTGAAGGTTTCTATCAAATCCCCGCGAATGCGCCGTCTTTCCATCGAGAATAGGTCTAGGGCACGGAGACGCTCTGTGTAGTCAAACCCCCTTTGCCCAGCCACCATTCTAGTGGCTAGCCCTTGCACTTTCTCCAGACAGTCGATATCTCTCTGGTAGTACGGTGCCCAGGCTTGCACGCAGTACTCCATATGCGGCCTGACTATGGCCTGATATATCGGAACGAAAACCTCCGGATCTCTACACGACATAATGGATCTAACTCGAAAGAGTTCTCTCCTGGCCGTATTGGCTGCTGAAGTGCACTGCTTTGACGGCTTAAAGCTGTGGTCCATTATAACTCCTAAGTCTTTGGCCTGCGATACCACTTGCAACGAACCCACACCGTTCTCACTAGCCCCTGTATTTGTGGCCAGGCATTGACACTTGGTGAGGTTTAGTGGAAGGTCCCATTTGCGTGCCCAGTTTTGTACTGCTAACACGTCAAGTTCTATATCTACTCCAGCTATCTTGACGTCATCGGCAAACATAAAGGTGGGGTTTGTAAGCCCACGTGCTAAGTCGTTGATGAAGATGAGGAAGAGCAGAGGGCCGAGCACCGAGCCCTGTGGCACCCCACTTGTTACACCTTCCGGCTTTGAAACATGACTCCCCACCTTAACACTAAAGGTTCGCCCTGCTAGGAAACTACTTATCCATTGTCTTGCCTTTCCAACAGTTCCCATGGCCTGCAGTTTGACGTCCAGAAATCTCTGGTTCACGGAATCAAACGCCTTGCTGAAGTCCAAGTAACAGACCGCAATTGGTTGCCCTTCGTCCAGACGCTTGGTTACCTCATCGAGGAACAGCAGGAGATTCGTCAGACAGGATCGCCCTGCCACAAAACCATGCTGAGCATTTGATATGAGGTTGTGTTTAACCAAATGCCTAGAGATCTGTTTCCTGACTATTCGCTCCAGGCACTTACACAGTACTGAAGTCAAGCTAACCGGCCGGTAATTTTCCGCCTTTTGCCGGGGTCCACTCTTGTAAATGCCTACCACTGTTGTTCTCCCCCAGTCTCCCGGCACAATTCCCTCTCTAAGTGACTTTTCATACAGCTTCGTCACCGGAGCCTTCAGGACCTCGGCCAGAGGCTGAACGATTGCTGGATGAATCCCGTCTGGACCTGCTGCTTTATTTCTATTCAACGTTTGCAGCCCCGCGTACACTTCTCCTTCTCCTACAGTAAGTTCGGGTATTGGAGGCGGCTGATCAAGCATTTGAAAAGAAACTGTGGACACCTATCACGAGCACCCGGCATGCAGAAACTACCCGCACAACAAACCCCGTAGCGTCCACGGTAAGGTCAGGTAGTTCAGTTCAGTTCAGTTCAGTTTGCACAGGACTTGGTGTGGCTAGAGCCAATCGTGTGTCCAGATAGTTGTGTTGTCGGCGCGTTTCCGTAGCTCCCAACACTGTATGATTTTCTTTTTCTGAAGAGCAGAAATTTTGTGCAGTATCAGCCCGGGCAGAGTAAGGTGGAAACAACAAGTAAATTGCATCTGACCCTAAAAGCTGCTTAACATAACTCGGGGTATACTGCCACCCAACATAAGTCTACTGCTTTCTTAAAAGCCTTCACGGTCGTGGTATTTATGACCTCTTCCGGGAGCTTATTCTAATAGGGTACCACTCTATTTGAGAAGTACTTCGCCCTAATTTGGAGCCTCGAATGCTTCCTTTGTAATCTAAGGCTATGCCCCCTTGTACCTCTCTCGGGGATCAGAGAAAAAATGTCTTCTCGTCTTATTCCTGACAGTCCTTTCATTACCTTGAAGGTTTCTATCAAATCCCCGCGAATGCGCCGTCTTTCCATCGAGAATAGGTCTAGGGCACGGAGACGCTCTGTGTAGTCAAACCCCCTTTGCCCAGCCACCATTCTAGTGGCTAGCCCTTGCACTTTCTCCAGACAGTCGATATCTCTCTGGTAGTACGGTGCCCAGGCTTGCACGCAGTACTCCATATGCGGCCTGACTATGGCCTGATATATCGGAACGAAAACCTCCGGATCTCTACACGACATAATGGATCTAACTCGAAAGAGTTCTCTCCTGGCCGTATTGGCTGCTGAAGTGCACTGCTTTGACGGCTTAAAGCTGTGGTCCATTATAACTCCTAAGTCTTTGGCCTGCGATACCACTTGCAACGAACCCACACCGTTCTCACTAGCCCCTGTATTTGTGGCCAGGCATTGACACTTGGTGAGGTTTAGTGGAAGGTCCCATTTGCGTGCCCAGTTTTGTACTGCTAACACGTCAAGTTCTATATCTACTCCAGCTATCTTGACGTCATCGGCAAACATAAAGGTGGGGTTTGTAAGCCCACGTGCTAAGTCGTTGATGAAGATGAGGAAGAGCAGAGGGCCGAGCACCGAGCCCTGTGGCACCCCACTTGTTACACCTTCCGGCTTTGAAACATGACTCCCCACCTTAACACTAAAGGTTCGCCCTGCTAGGAAACTACTTATCCATTGTCTTGCCTTTCCAACAGTTCCCATGGCCTGCAGTTTGACGTCCAGAAATCTCTGGTTCACGGAATCAAACGCCTTGCTGAAGTCCAAGTAACAGACCGCAATTGGTTGCCCTTCGTCCAGACGCTTGGTTACCTCATCGAGAAACAGCAGGAGATTCGTCAGACAGGATCGCCCTGCCACAAAACCATGCTGAGCATTTGATATGAGGTTGTGTTTAACCAAATGCCTAGAGATCTGTTTCCTGACTATTCGCTCCAGGCACTTACACAGTACTGAAGTCAAGCTAACCGGCCGGTAATTTTCCGCCTTTTGCCGGGGTCCACTCTTGTAAATGCCTACCACTGTTGTTCTCCCCCAGTCTCCCGGCACAATTCCCTCTCTAAGTGACTTTTCATACAGCTTCGTCACCGGAGCCTTCAGGACCTCGGCCAGAGGCTGAACGATTGCTGGATGAATCCCGTCTGGACCTGCTGCTTTATTTCTATTCAACGTTTGCAGCCCCGCGTACACTTCTCCTTCTCCTACAGTAAGTTCGGGTATTGGAGGCGGCTGATCAAGCATTTGAAAAGAAACTGTGGACACCTATCACGAGCACCCGGCATGCAGAAACTACCCGCACAACAAACCCCGTAGCGTCCACGGTAAGGTCAGGTAGTTCAGTTCAGTTCAGTTCAGTTTGCACAGGACTTGGTGTGGCTAGAGCCAATCGTGTGTCCAGATAGTTGTGTTGTCGGCGCGTTTCCGTAGCTCCCAACACTGTATGATTTTCTTTTTCTGAAGAGCAGAAATTTTGTGCAGTATCAGCCCGGGCAGAGTAAGGTGGAAACAACAAGTAAATTGCATCTGACCCTAAAAGCTGCTTAACATAACTCGGGGTATACTGCCACCCAACATAAGTCTACTGCTTTCTTAAAAGCCTTCACGGTCGTGGTATTTATGACCTCTTCCGGGAGCTTATTCTAATAGGGTACCACTCTATTTGAGAAGTACTTCGCCCTAATTTGGAGCCTCGAATGCTTCCTTTGTAATCTAAGGCTATGCCCCCTTGTACCTCTCTCGGGGATCAGAGAAAAAATGTCTTCTCGTCTTATTCCTGACAGTCCTTTCATTACCTTGAAGGTTTCTATCAAATCCCCGCGAATGCGCCGTCTTTCCATCGAGAATAGGTCTAGGGCACGGAGACGCTCTGTGTAGTCAAACCCCCTTTGCCCAGCCACCATTCTAGTGGCTAGCCCTTGCACTTTCTCCAGACAGTCGATATCTCTCTGGTAGTACGGTGCCCAGGCTTGCACGCAGTACTCCATATGCGGCCTGACTATGGCCTGATATATCGGAACGAAAACCTCCGGATCTCTACACGACATAATGGATCTAACTCGAAAGAGTTCTCTCCTGGCCGTATTGGCTGCTGAAGTGCACTGCTTTGACGGCTTAAAGCTGTGGTCCATTATAACTCCTAAGTCTTTGGCCTGCGATACCACTTGCAACGAACCCACACCGTTCTCACTAGCCCCTGTATTTGTGGCCAGGCATTGACACTTGGTGAGGTTTAGTGGAAGGTCCCATTTGCGTGCCCAGTTTTGTACTGCTAACACGTCAAGTTCTATATCTACTCCAGCTATCTTGACGTCATCGGCAAACATAAAGGTGGGGTTTGTAAGCCCACGTGCTAAGTCGTTGATGAAGATGAGGAAGAGCAGAGGGCCGAGCACCGAGCCCTGTGGCACCCCACTTGTTACACCTTCCGGCTTTGAAACATGACTCCCCACCTTAACACTAAAGGTTCGCCCTGCTAGGAAACTACTTATCCATTGTCTTGCCTTTCCAACAGTTCCCATGACCTGCAGTTTGACGTCCAGAAATCTCTGGTTCACGGAATCAAACGCCTTGCTGAAGTCCAAGTAACAGACCGCAATTGGTTGCCCTTCGTCCAGACGCTTGGTTACCTCATCGAGGAACAGCAGGAGATTCGTCAGACAGGATCGCCCTGCCACAAAACCATGCTGAGCATTTGATATGAGGTTGTGTTTAACCAAATGCCTAGAGATCTGTTTCCTGACTATTCGCTCCAGGCACTTACACAGTACTGAAGTCAAGCTAACCGGCCGGTAATTTTCCGCCTTTTGCCGGGGTCCACTCTTGTAAATGCCTACCACTGTTGTTCTCCCCCAGTCTCCCGGCACAATTCCCTCTCTAAGTGACTTTTCATACAGCTTCGTCACCGGAGCCTTCAGGACCTCGGCCAGAGGCTGAACGATTGCTGGATGAATCCCGTCTGGACCTGCTGCTTTATTTCTATTCAACGTTTGCAGCCCCGCGTACACTTCTCCTTCTCCTACAGTAAGTTCGGGTATTGGAGGCGCCTGTGGGCCGTCCATTCCTTCCTCCAAACTATTTTCTGGTCGATATATGTTCTTGAAGAATTCCAAGAGCATGTCAGCCTTGTCTTCGTCGTTTAGAGCTAATCGTCCCTGTGCTCCTTTCAAAGTTGCTACGCTCTCTCTCATACGTTTGTGAGATTGCACGTAGGCGTAGAATTGCTTTGGATTTGTGCGGATCGATCCAGCTAACCGATGCTGCAAGGCATATTTCTCCCCTCTTTGGATCTCTTGAGCCCTGTTCCTAGCCATCGTATAGCTCTTCCATGCCCCCTGAGTTCTGTACAGCTTGTATGCCGCCCATCGTTGCCTACGAATAACTATGGCCTTGCGGACCTTTGACTTCCACCATGGGGGTAGATGTCTACTGTTTGCCACCGTCAGGTGTGCGAACTCATCTGTAAGTTCGAGTAGCCCCATCTTGATGGTCTCCCAGCGTTCCTCTACGGAGGCATTTGTGTGTCTCGGTGTCCACTGAATTTCCTCCGCCGCCCTCTTTAGTTCACCTATGTTGATTCTCCCATGGCGCCGACGTAACACGATTTCCTTCGGCGCCTTGCTTAGTCTTAGTGTGACCCTTAGGACTACATGATCACTTTTTCCAAGTGGCTCTTCCCACTTAATTTCCTTAACGTCCTGATGGTGCCGCGTTATGATTAAGTCAAGGAGAGACGGGCGCTACCCACCTCTGTGTCTAGTGGCCTGTGTCACATGCTGCATAAGTGCATGTAACTGGACCCACTGCAGAAACTTGTCGCCCGTTTACCCCTTTGGTGCGATCCCGCTTTCCCAGTTAATTTCGGGTAGGTTGAGATCCCCTAGTAAGATGAACTCCTTTGTCTGTGCCAGCACAGCATCCAGCATTTGCAAGAGCTCAACGTCTTCCTCATCTGTGGCTAGCGGTGCCCTGTAGATACAGATAATGAATACTGTACGCCCCTCGATCCTAATAAAGCAGGATCTGACCTGTACATTACCGGAGACTAAGTTGAACGGAGCCTCCCAATGGCCTATATCGGTCCGTATTAGCAGTGCCACTCCGCCCCCCTGCCTTCCGTCTGTTCTATCCTGTCTGTAGGCAGCGTATCCCTGGAAGCGCATGTCAGTATATGGCTTTATCCAAGTTTCCGTCAACGCAACGACATCAGACTCTGCGATCCTAGTCGTCAACTCCCCTCTTTTTCCCGGGAGACTGCAGGTGTTGGTGTACCATATTGACGGTTCCTTGGTTCTCGTTACTGACTTCATTGCTAATTCTAGGGCTGGGGTATCCTCGGGCGCAACCTCCGAGGTAGTGCCCCGTTTTTTGCCTCTAAAGGTGTCGGCGGTGTAGCATCTTGCATATCGAGTGACACTCTGAGTTTCGTGGCTTTTTCTTTTCTACGCTTCGACCCGGTGTCAGGCTCGACATGCACAAAGGACGATCCTCCCTTTTGCGTCGCCGTACCGATGGCCCGGGATGGTCTTGCGACCACCTCAGCCCAACTGGTTTCCTCGGCTTTTCCCTCTGATACCTTCAACTTCGCTGGTTGCACCAGAGGGGACTTTTTGGGAGTCTCCTTTAGAATCGGGCTGGCTGGCTGTACTTTCTCAACACCAACCGGACTGAATGCCCTGTGAGTCCCCTTCTTTTTGGTCTTTCGAACTTCCTGATCTTTGGCTTTTTGTATACCGGAGCCTGAAGCCACCTTTGGTATCTGGATTACTCCTTGGGCCTTAGGTGTTGACTTCCCAAGAGGAGTCATCTCCAGTTTCGCTATATGTAGCTTCGGCCTCTTAAGATCAGGTGTGCCCGTTCTCAGCGAGACTATGGCATTAACCGGCTTGGCAAATGCTGGGCTGTCGGTTGTAACCCTAACCATTCCCTGCGTGTTGCCCTCAACTGCACCCGCCCTGGACAGCAGCATATCCCTCCAGTAGACACTGTGGAATACAACTACCAGGGGTCTTGGCGGCGCTGGTTGTGCTCCACGCCATAGTCCTATTCGATGGCACTTGACTATTGGTGTCGTGGGAGGTAGGCCAGCCATCCTAAGAACCTCAGTCACATGCCGGCGGTTTTCCCCCTTCCTGATTCTACCGTCTTTTACGATGTTCTCCCTAAGGCTATGAAGTAGCAGTCTTCTACTTCTGTCTGCCATGACCTCAGTGTCACGCTTCATGCGCTGCACCTCAGCACCTAGGCGTTTGACCTGCTCCTTGAGGGATTCCACTTCCGTCAGGAGGCTTTTCCCCACGTTGGTGAATCCTGCTACCTCTTTGCCTTCTTTGCCCTTTGGCTTGGGTTGCCTTTTTTATTTTTGTGCTCTGGCACCCCGTTTTCCTTCCCTTCTGGCCTATGGATCTAACTGGCTCTCTCTAGTCTTGGTTCTGGCTTCACATCCGTGTCCCCTTTCTCTAGTTCACCTCGAATTACACGCGAGCACTCGCTTGCAAACGCAAAGCAGTGGGCGCATATCCACTTGAGCGATGGGTACTTGATGTGCAGCTCGAAGTTTTTCTCTCCCAGCTTGGAGCACTTTTGATGAAACCAAATGCAACACTGGTCGCATTGAATTCCCACATCTTGCACCAGGTCCGTGCATTCCTTGTTCCCACAGCTTACTGCCTGACCAATGGGATCAACCTCTGTCCCATTCATTTCGTCTCGAACACCAGTGGGACAATAACACAACCTTTTGAACAGACACAAACGGTACATTAAGGCAAGTGCAGTAAACCCGCACACTAAAAAGTTCCACAAAAACGGTACACTAGAAAAAGCGCCACAAAAAGATGTAAGCTGTTATCAGTTTCACTGACACCAACAAAAAACACCAAAAGGACACCAAAAGGTATACTCAGTTTTTGAAGAGAATAAACTCTTCTGAAGAAGGTGAACTCTTCAAAACGTACGCGTACCAAAATACTAATTACGATACGTTAGTTTGGCGAAATAACGTGCGTTATTCCACCAGACAATGCAAAAATGCTTAACGCTGAGAGCAATTCGAAAATTCGAACCACGCGGCAACTCACAAGTCTTGAAGTCTTGAAGTACTACACGGGTTCGAGGCATTGAGCCCAATTGTCCCGGTTCTTGAGGATATCTTTGATCTTCTGTCGGATTCACCGAGCTGAAACGAGAGTAAAATGAAGCGGGGGGGGGGGCAGGGGTGGCAGCGAAAACAAGATACACATAACTTCATGCAGTGTCACACTGTGGACAGTGCCTCAAGCTGAGTGGGGGTGCGGCGTTCATGAACATATATGCGATAAAAGACATCTATTTTGTTAGTTTTTTTGACAAAGGGAATTATTGGGAGAGACTCAGGTAGAGGTCTAGCTTTTTCTTGAAGATAGTTTTGTTCTGCGAGAGAACAATATCTTCTGGAAGTGCGTTCCACATAGTAATAGCCCTATAGCTAAAAAAGTTAATCCTTAGTGAAGTGAGCGGCCTCGGTTTGAAAACTTTTCTGCTGTGACCACGAAGAGAGGAGGCTGGACAGACGGAGAAGAAGCAATCGCTTCGACCTGTTTCATAAAGGTGGAACATCAAAAACAGATCACCTCTTACGCGTCTTACGTCAAGGGGATAGAGGTTGAGGAGTGAGAGGCGGACGGGATAAGGTAGATGGGGTAGACCTCTTACTGCCTTGTTGGAAGCCCGCTGAACTCTTTCTAGGATCTCACGGTCTCGGACAAGACCAGAGTGCACTATCTGAATACCGTACTCCAGTTCAGTTCAGTTCAGTTCAGTTCAGTCTGCACAGGACAGGTGATGGCCACGGCCAATCGAGCGTCCAGAATTCCTTCGATGGTATGCACACCAGCTATGCACCCACCACTGCCGAATGTATTTCGTCGAATCTCCGCTAAAAATGAGAGGGAAACGGAAAACCTCATCGCACATCAACTGCGAGAGACATTATGCATCGTGAGCGTTCACTGAGACAGTATGCAATGAGGGAAAAAGTCTATCAAAACATACTCCAGAAGAACCACAGTGCTACCCGTCATCCATCTAGTTGATACACTCAAGGATCACTACAAGGAATGATCTCGTACCACTTGCGATCTAGGGCACCTTTGAAGGATTGGACGGTCTGCAGATCTACCATTCCGCCAGGCAGACCCATCCAACTGTCCACAACCCTGTTGTTGAAGAAGTGCGATCTAGCTATCAACCTATCTCGGGCTTTTATCAACTTCTTTTCATGTCCCCTTGTTCTGGAATCTACGGCCACTTGGAATAGACTATCTGGTCTAAGGCCAGAAAAGCCCTTCATAACCTTGAACGTTTCTATGAGATCCCCTCGACGTCTCCTCCTTTCCAAGGAGAAAAGATTCAGGTCACAGAGTCTCTGCTCGTAAGTCTTACCCCTCTGCCCTTCAACCATCCGTGTGGCTAGCCGTTGAACATTCTCTAGGCAGGCGGCTTCCTTTTTGTAGAAGGGTGACCAAGCCTGCACGCTACCTTCTAAGTGAAGTCGTACTATAGCCATGTAAATAGGTACGAATACCTCCGGCTGCCGGCAAGACAAAGCTGATCGCAGCCTAATGAGCTCCACACGAGCTTTATGCGCGGCACCTGTCCCCCACTTTGACGTAAAACGTCTTGTAGGAGAGGAAGTCCTCCAGCTACCTAAATACCGGCCCACCTATGCCGAAAGTCTCCGTCTTGCATAGCAAAAGACGATGATTAACGCAGTCGAACACTTTGCTAAAGTCCAGCGTACCTCAACCTCCTTACCTTCGTCCGGCCGTCGAGTTAGTTCATCTAAGAAACACAGGAGATTGGTCAGACAAGGTCTCTTTTTCGGGAATCCATGCTGGGCCGAACTTAACGTTGAGTGCTCCAGTAAGTGCTGTCAGATGTGGGCACGGATTATCTTCCCAAGGACTTTACATAGGATGCTAGTTTGGCTCACCGGCCTGTAGTTCTGCACAGCCGACTTAGGCCCACTCTTAAGTATTGCCACCACTGCCTCGGCTTTCCAGTCCTGAAGCAGCTTACCCTAGTCCAACGTGGATCTGCACAGGTCAGTTCAGTTCAGCCGAACTCAGCTTGTACAAGACAGATAATGGCCACGGCTAATCGAGGGTCCAGAATTATTCCGACGGTATGGATTCCAGCTATGCAACCACCACTGCACAAAGTATTTCGTTTGATCCCGGCTAATATTAGAGGGAAAAGTAAAACCTCATTACATGTCGACCCCGAGAGACATTACGCATCATGAGAATGTATGCAATAAACGAAAATGTCAACTATAACACAAATCAGACGGACTATAGAGCCACCCTGCAGGAACCCGGTGAAAGCGCCTAAAGCTCACTACCAGAAAATACCTCTTACCACCAACGATCTAATGCCTCCTTGAAGAACTTAGCGGCCTGATTGTCTGTCATCCCACTAGGTGGACTGTTCCAGCTGTTCACTACCTCGGTGCTAAAGAAGTGCAGTCCGGTTATCAGCCCAGCTCGGACTTTAGTCAGCTTTTTCTCGTGTCCCCTTTTCCTGGAATCTAAACTCATTTGGAATAGACTATGCGGTCTGAGGTCAAAGGGACCCTTCACTAACTTGAGTGCTTTTAAGAGATCCCCTCGAAGTCTTTTCCTTTCTAATGATGAAAGATTGAGATAACAAAGTCTCCTTGTGTATATCTTACTTCTCTTCCCCTCAACCATTCGCGCCTGGAGCTGCTGGACGTTCTCCAAGCAGGTAATGTCCTTTTCGTAGGATGTTCAAGCCTGCACGATGCTTTATAAGTAGGATCGTACTACATCCATGTAGATGGGTACGAATACTTTCCAGTGGCTGTCCTCCAATGCCAATCGCATTCCCAAGACCTCACCATGAGCCTTTTGAGCAGCAGATTTGCACTGGTCCCACCACTTAAAACCATTGATCAGGCAGACCTAGAGTCTTCATTCTTGCTAACTGCTTTTTTGGTGAGCAGCCTTTGCTATTGAGCGACAGTTACGCCCAATACTGCCCTTCACAGCAAGCGGCTTCCATCAGCCCTGAGTGGTAAGTCCCACTTGTATACCCGGTCGGGGTGGTAAGAATATCCCTGCCTAAATCGCCCCTACCCTCAAACCCCACAACTTTCACCCCGTCGGCAGAAATAAAACAAGACGGGAGTACCTGTCCCCTACTTTGAATTGAAACGTCGTGTAGGCGGGGGAGGCCGCCAGCCGCCCATATACTTGTCCACCTTTACCGAGCGTCTCCATCTGGTACAGGAAAATACGATGGTTAGCGGGGTAAAACTCTTTGCTAAAGCTCGGGTAATACATCTTACATTGCTTATCTTCATCCTCTTTCGGAGTCACTTCTTCTGACAGCCACAAGTTATTAGTCGGGAAGATCTGTTCTAAGTAATCCATGCCGGGCTGGGCCCATAATAGGGGGCTTCAGTAGATGCTGGCTGATGTGGGTGCGGATGATATTCTCAAGAACTTCACACAGGATGTAACAGCCGGTCGTGGAAAATCCCCCTTTTCCCCTCACGATTCAGTGTTTTTCCTAACATCACTCATTTGCCTACACTAATGACTTGTCTGTACGAACTGGTTGTTTCTATGGACCAATTGTTGTTTTCTCGCGGGCAGAGCGCTACTTTGGCACATCCTTGTTCAGGACCTGCGTGACGCACGTGCTGTTTGCTCACACACTGCTATTCGGTTTCTCGTTGTTGAGTCCTTGTGATCGTATTATTGAGGTTTGTATACTTTTTATGTCATTGTTTCTTTTAATAATCTAGTATCGTAGAATATCACGGATAATCGTCTTATGATTTCGGGATCCGTTGCGAATTTGGCTACGCATTGCTCAAACGTTCGTTACAGTACTCAATAGATCAATTTGGGACGAGGAAAAGCACGCAAAATGCTAAGAAAATGATCGAAAACATTGGAATCCGGACAGGAAGTAACCCGGCAAGTCACTGGGGAGGTTTTGGGTACATTTGATTCTTTAGTTATTGTTAGATCGCTTAGTCCTGTCAGTGCCAGTCCATGTGCTAATGAGAGTAATATTGATCGTAAGGATGTTGATTTATATAGGCTGAGAATACTAGACCTAGAACAACAGTTACTATCGGCTAGACTACAGGCGCGGGAAGCAGAGAAGAAGTGTACACAGAAAGAGCGAGAGTATAGGACCAGTGACTTCGACACTTCCGATAGATTAGGGTGCAATAAGAAAAAGAACCTCAAGCCGGTCGCCGACTACAAACCACCATCGATCGATCTGCCTAGAGTGGAACTAACGGTTTTCGACGGGCGAGCTGAGCAATACTGCAAGTTTGTCAAGCAGTTCGAGACGTTCGTTGAAAATAAGGTAACCGACCCTGGGCAAAGGCTTCTCTACCTTACTCACTACTGCCGAGGCCGAGCGCGAGAAGCTATCGACGGGCGTACCATGCTCGACCCGGAACAAGGCCACACAAGGGCAAGGAAGATTCTAAGGGACTTGTTTGGCCAACCGTTCAAAGTAGCCCATAACCTAATAGAGGGCGTGATGGTAGAGGCAAAGAGAACCAAAGGCGACGTCTACACAATGGCCGACCTGGTGATTAAGATGCAAAACTGCTCAATAGCCCTCGACCATTTAGGTTACAGGGCTGACCTAGATGCCATGCATACTTTAGAAAACATAGTCCGTCACCTTCCCCCCGAACTACAGGGTCGGTGGGCGGAAGAAGCAGAACGGATAAGCCGAGGCGACAGAGAATCCAACTTCGAAGACCTGACCGAATACTTGAACAGGCAAACCAAGATAGCTGACAGCAGGTTCGGCCGACTCATCCGGGACAGCAACAGGGAAAACAAGCCCAGTACTAGCCAAGCTCAAACCCCTGCACGTGAACATCCAAAATACCAGCCTTGGACCAATACACATGCCATTTCACGCGACGTTACGGCGCAACCCAATTGCCGATCCTGTGGTGCTAGCCATGGCCTACCAGAATGCCCCAAGTTCGGCAACGCCACAATAGACGAACGGTGGGGAATGGCGAGGATGGCAGGAGCATGTTTCATCTGTCTCAACACCACGCACCGGGCAGCAGCCTGTAGGACAAGGAATCGATGTGGTTACGAGGGCTGCACGGGCAGAAACCATCGGCTGTTGCATCAAGCGAGAGTAACCTTACCCGAGACGAGTACCAAACCCAGCGTTATTTGTTCAACGTCACGATCTGCCAGTGAGCCGGTACGTTTAGGCGTAGTGGCCGTGGGAGTAGTGACCCTGACTGGGGTTGTCAAAGCGTTGGCTTTCGTCGATAGTGGATCCGACACTACTTTAGTGAAAGAGCGGTTTGCCGACAAACACCAACTGGCTAAAGGTGCGACGTCGTTAGCAGTGAGCACGGTGGGCGGAACACAGGTAATGACCGCAGGTAGATTGAGACCGCAACTCATCTCTCTAGACACTAACGAGGAAATTGAACCAACGGAAGTATTACCGTTAGTTGATCTCCCCATGCGAGCACCAAGGTCGGTGAACGCAATCTTGACTAGGTGGCCCCACCTGCAGGATGTCACCGTTGTAGACTGGGAAGATAATGAAGTGGATCTCCTTATCGGCTGCGACGTGCCAGAGGCGCATTGGGTGCTTGACCAGAGAGTGGGCGACCGCCAGGCACCTTATGCCGTACGCATGGCTCTGGGATGGATGTTATACGGTCCAGTAGGGGTACGTAGTTCCGTGAATTACTTATCCGCCGAAACGGACCTCATAGAATACCATTTGCAGCGGCTGTATGAAAAGGAGTTTCATGATATTGGAGACGAAGGACCAACGTTGTCTCAGGAGGATCACTTCGCTCTACAAACGGTGCGGCAAGGTACTAGAGGCCTCAAAAAACAGTTCGAGGTTTCCCTCCCATGGCGCATATTGGTCGACCCGTGGACTGACAACAGAAGTTATGTTCTCCAACGATTACTACGACCAAAAGAACGCTTCATTCGAGGCCAGAATCTGTGGGAACGATACGCGGATTTAATGGAGCGAAACAAAGCCCTCGGTTACGTTGAAAAGGTGCCTGTTAACACCGACAGCAAAAGGGGTATCTGGTATCTGCTTCACCATCCGGTTATCAACCCCAAAAAACCCAATAAACTGCGCGTGGTTTTCGACTGTGCGGCCAAGTTCCAGGGCAAGTCGTTAAACGATCGCCTACTACAGGGGCCTGACTGGACCACACCACTGATCGACGTTTTGTGCCGTTTCAGAGTGGGTAAAGTGGCTTTGTCTGCCGACATTAGGGAAATGTTCCATCAGGTGAAGATTCCGGTAGGAGAACGAGATGCTTTGCGTTTCCTGTGGTGGGAAGAGAACGAACGGGACAACGCAGTGGTGAAATATAGGATAACCGTCCACCCCTTCGGAGCCTTATCGTCACCATTTTGTGCAAACTACGCCCTCCGAGAACCAGCGAACAAACATGGCGATCTAGTCCATCGGACGGTGGTAGAAAGCGCCAGCAGCAACTTCTACGTCGACGACTACCTTGGGTCATTCGATGATGTGGAATCAGCTCTAGAGCAGTTCAGGGGTCTGACGAGATTGCTGAAAGAGGGCGGCTTCCATCTAACTAAATGGATGTCGAAAGCTTCAGAAGTGCTCAAGGTCATTCCGTATCACGAAAAGGCCGAAAGGGTAAGAGATTTGGACGGCTCTCCACTTCCTATCGAGCGCACCTTAGGAATACAGTGGGACGAGGAAACAGACGATTTTGTTTTCGAACTGAACGTTCCCGAGCTGCCAATAACCCGTCGTGGCGTACTATCCGCTGTCTCAAGTTTGTTCGATCCGCTCAGTTTCGTCTCACCATGGCTGCTACCCGGAAAGATCTTGCTGCAGCGGCTGTGCCGTAAGGAAGTTGATTGGGACCAGTCACTGGACCGAGAGGACCGGTTGGACTGGGAAGAATTTTTTAACACCTTGAAGAAATTAGGGGACATAAGGATCCCACGATGTTTGACTCCTGGCCATACGACACGGACTGGAGAACTACATGCTTTTTACGATGCATCCAAAGTCGGTTATGGAGCTGTGGTGTACGGACGATGGTGCGCAGGAGATGGACAATATACTACGAGGATCCTGTTTGCTAAAGCCCGCTTTGCTCCACTGAAGTCGGTCTCGATCCCACGCCTTGAACTCAGCACAGCCGTGTTGGCAGTCAGGGCGGTGCAAGCTGTGGAGAGATGTTTCGATATCTACATTTGGTCGGTTGGCTTCTGGACAGATTCAACGATAGTACTTTACTACATTAACAACGTCCGGAGCCGGTTTAGTACTTTCGTTGCTAACCGGCTCAGGATTATCCACGATGAATCAGCCACGAACCAGTGGGATCACGTCAGGTCTGGCGGTAGTCCGGCCGACCTGTTCTCTCGAGGTGCGACCAACTTCAGACAACTAGACACGTGGATGAGAGGGCCAAACTTCCTGCACTTGCCCAGACAGGACTGGCCCGTGTTCGAATTAAAACCTTCTACGGAAGTAGAACTGGAGATCAAAGGCGTAGTGAAAGCGGCCAACGTCGTCGAAGAGACATCCATTCTATCGCGACTGGTCAGGTTTTCTTCCTGGATGAAGACGCTTCGTTCGCTAGTTTGGTTAACCAGGTTCAAGAGAAATTTACTAGTCATGAAAGGGCTACGGCCCTCAGGCCGGATACGGGTCGGCCCGATAAGTCCCGATGAGCTACAAGCGGCAGAATACGATACTTCCCGAATGACACAACTTGAGGCTTTCGCCCGAGAACTCGAGAAGGCGGAAGAAGTGGGACCGACCAGTAAAGATATACCACCTCCAGTAGGCGAGCTGAAGCGTTTAAACCCCAAACTCATCGACGGACTGCTGCGGGTGGATGGTAGGCTGACCAACGCCCACCTGAACTTCGACACAAAGTATCCTATACTGCTGCCTGCGAGATAACCTGTAGTAGAGCTAATGATTCAACACGTCCACGCCGTGGAGGGACATGCCGGGGAAAGTCACGTGACGAGCGTCGTCCGAAAGCGCCTTTGGTTGTTGAGAGGACGAGAGACTGTAAAACGCGTAATCCGACGGTGTGTGCAATGTAGGAGACGTAATGCCACGGCGGGCAAACAACTCATGGCCTCTCTACCGGAATGCAGGGTGACTACGGGCTGGTGGCCGTTCAGTGACACCGGGTTAGACTATTTCGGGCCCTTGTGGATCAAGTGCGGGAAAAGATTAGAAAAGCGATATGGATGTATCATGACGTGCATGAAGTCACGTGCTGTACACTTAGAAGTCGCACATTCGATGACAACCGATTCGTTTCTACGGGCCTTGCAAAGATTTATTAACCGAAGAGGCGTACCGGCCGATATATACTCAGATAATGGTCGAGCTTTGTGGGCGCTCACCGGGAATTGCAGCGTTGGCACAAGAACATAAACAGGGACGAACTGCAGGATCGAACCGTGGCCTACGGCACACAACGGCATTTCAACCCCCCACAGGCCAGCCACCGAGGCGGCGTATGGGAACACATGATGCGGTCCGCCAGACGGATGTTGCTGTCAATCATGGAGCAGCAGCCGCCCGACGACGAGACGCTGAATACCGTCATGACTGAGGTGGAGCGAACCCTGAACAACCGCCCCCTGGTTCCAGTATTGAACGGCGACCCCACCCACCTGGCGCTCACCCCGAATGACTTATTGACGTTAAGGTCGAACGAGGGTTTTTAAGGGCCGGTAAATCTTCGCGGGAGCTACCTTCACGGATGGAAGCAAGCGAACTATCGGGCCAAGGTCTTCTGGAGGCGATGGCTACGGGAGTACCTACCGGCTTTGCAGACTCGACAGAAGTGGCTGGCCAAAACAAGACCATTCAAAGTTGGGGACGTGGTTATGATTGCCGACGAACGCGCACATTTCAGCGCTTGGTCTTTGGGAGTAGTTACGGAAACCATCAAAAGCACTGACGGAATGACAAGAACGGTGGAGGTGAAGACGACTAATGGAGTGCTCATTCGAGACATACGCGGTATTAACCTACTCGAGAGCGAAGACGGAGCTGATAACCCCGAGGCCCAGTAGACCTTTTCACAACAGTCATCGAGGTGGATGAGGAAACACCATACACACCACACGGTCTCCGTCAAACACGTTATAGTGCTCGCGGCCTTTCGTTGACATTGCAGAAGGTTCTTTCCGATATGTGGTGATGAATGCGATTCCATTGTACATCCCGACACATACACACATGCGCGATGCACTCTACATCCCGTAACACTATCAAGCATGTGACAGTTTTCGTTGTTTTGCTTTTTGTTGACGTTACCGAATGCCCCTTGCATGTGCGGAAGTAGCGGAGCTTGGGGCCACACACATGCTACATTTTGCTCGTTTTCTTGCCACACGGTCTTTTTTTGACATTGCAGAAAGTCCTCCTATGATGTGTAGTCATACCTGTGATTTCATTGTGAACCCCGGTGTAACGGACGAATACTGGAAATCATTCTAAATGTTCAACGTGCTTTGTGAATTTGACTATATTTAACATTATCTTGGAAAGCTCGCTCATACACCACACATTTTCACGTTTGTTTATCCATGTGAGACATTTGAATTTGGCCTTGAACCGTTTCTGACTGTCGTGCTTGAGCCACGGGGCTTTGGACCTTTGGGTTTTACTGTGAAGTCTATTTGGCCGCATACTTGAGGTTCGTATATATTTGTATCCTTTGTGCATTTCAATTTAGTACCGTAGAAGCTACGAATCAATCTTGTTCAGGTTTTGGGATTCGTTTGAATTGGCTACGCGTTGCTCGATTTGCGAGACTTGACTTACAGTACTCAAGTGGAACCTGGACAAGAAAACTCATTGGAAATGCCCAGACGAGGAAGCAAGGACATTTTGAGAAAACAGGAAATAACTCGGCAAGTCTCTGGGGGTGGTTCGGGTGTTATTGATTCTCTAGATAATACTAAGTTTACTAGCTCTGTCGGTGCCAGGTCATATATCTCTAACCGCGATGCGTTTGACGATATTAGTACTTATAGAATGAGAGTAATAGAATTAGAAAACGAGCTGCGGTTAGCCAGAAAGGAAGCAGAGCCCCTTACACAAGGAACTGGTCTCAGAGAGCCAGCAAAGAGTCCATGTAGTTCACAATGTCAACATCGAAAAGGCACTGTGATCGACGAATATAAACCCTTGAGACAGCCTGAAACTACCGAGGTTTTGGCTCTTGACCTGCCGAGAGTGGAGCTGTCGCACTTCGACGGGCACCCCGAGCAATACTGTATATTCATGAAACAGTTCGAAAATTTTGTTGAGTGCAAATTTGCAGATCCTTGTCAAAGGTTTTTGTATTTATTACATTACTGTCGTGGGAGAGCCAAAAGTGCTATCGAAGGCTGCGCGATGCTTGATCCACCGATGGGGTACATCTGGGCGCGCAGAATCCTGAAACATTTGTTTGGACAACCATTCAAGGTGGCTAGAAGCCTAATTGATAGTGTTTTATTGGAGGCGAAAAGGACTGAGGGCAAGGCTGAATCACTGTCGAGTTTGGTGATAAAAATGCAGAATTGCAGTATAGCACTGGAGCACTTAGGATACCAGTCTGATCTGAATGCATTGCACACACAGGAATGCATTGTCCGATGTCTATCTATTGATTAACAGAGCCGATGGGCAGAGGAAGCTGAAAAAATAAATATGCTTGAGCGGGAATCTACGTTCAACGATTTGACGGAGTTCATAGGTCGTCAATCCCGTATCGCCAACAGTCGATTTGGACAAATCGTACGCGAAAGTTGCAGACTGGCGCGAAGGGAACCAACATCTCAAATTGTGGAGAAGGACTGTAACCAAACCCAGTCTTTGGCTAACATGCACATGATAAGTCAAGAACCCGAGAGGTCAGCTGAATGCAAGCTATGCAACTCCCTGCATCGGTTACCAGATTGTCCGACCTTTCATGGGATGAGTGTACCCGATCGGTGGTGCGCAGTAAAAAGGATTGGCTCATGCTTTATGTGTTTGAACAACTCTCATCGAGCCTCTGAATGCAGCTTAAGAGTGAAATGCAACCAAGACGGATGCTTGGGTAATCATCACTCGTTACTGCATGGCCTTCTCAACAATAGACCTATTCAGCCAGATGAACCCAAAATTGTATGTTCAACGGGACATGATGATTTCAAACCGGCAAGATTAGGCATCTTACCTGTCGGTATCGTGACACCTAAAGGACTGAGGAGGGTCAATGCATTTTTGGACACGGGGTCGGATACCTCGCTGATTACTCGCGAGCTTGTAGAAAGCTGTGAACTAGTAGGCGAGCCTACCTCGCTCACTATCAGCACGATTGCAGGGGGTCATGTTAGCAATTCTAAGAGGCTGACCCTGCAGTTAACGTCTTTATCTGATGAGGGGACCGTAGAAATTTCGGAAGCTTTTGCAATAGACAGCTTGCCAATGAGACCAGTCGACTCTGTTAGATCGATCGCCAAGAGATGGTCTCATCTCAGGGACATAGAGTTCGAAGAAGTTTCTAGCCCCCACGTCGACATACTAATTGGATGCAATGTACCAGAGGCTCACTGGGTGCTTGAACAGAGCATAAGCAATCGAAAAGAACCATTCGCTACGCGAACGATACTAGGCTGGACACTTCTCGGACCCCTGACGAGCGAACTTCAACAATCGGCATCAATAAATTGCTCAAATGTTGCTGAGAGAAGTGCCTCTGTAGAACACGATCAGCCTTTCGATATTGAATCCAACGGTCCATCTCAGGAAAGCGAAGTTCACTCGAAGGATCAGTCGGCGCTTTCGATGGCGAATTCAAAGACGGGACTTCACAGTGGGCAACATGAAGTTGCTATACCCGAGAGACCACCGTCAAGTCACTTATTGAGAAAAGGAGAAGTTGCTCGGAGGCTTTTGAAATATCTAAAAAAAGGACACCAGCAGGTCACCCAAAGCAGCTTGAAATTTGCCAACCCAGTGACAGTGTACGGTAACTGGGTGGAACTGCATGGCCGGCGGCGAAACAAAGTACCCTTTGCCAAAACAAAAATTGCTGAGCTGAAGTCAGTATCCCTAAACGAGCTCAAAACGACTGCACTGGTATTGGGTTTTAAGGTAGCACGAATGCTGATAGAGAACTGCACCACCGCCGAACTGAGCCTTGCCTATTGGACAGATCCTACAGTTGTGTTACATTACAGGAAACGGAAGAAACGAAGAACGTGTTCGAGACATCAGAGAGTTAATCCACTCGTAGCAGGAAACAGCGAGGAAAATGTTGATGATTCGAGCTCGAAACCACATACAAAAGACAAAGTAGCTCGCAGATCGCCTCGCTCCGAGTTACTCAGCACTTTATTGCATTTCATGCCCTACAACTAATCAACTGGACCCATTTTTTCTGAAAGGTTGCAAATGTACTTAGTTCCAGTTTCTATCTGGCGTGCACATAGGCGAAGAGGAGAAATTCACCAGTATTTCACTTGAACAGTTCGGGTGAGGCATACTAGCTGCGAGCACATTGTGAAACTATTATTATCTTTAAAGAAGAACATTTATTTACATTTTATACAATATTGATTGTCACATATTTTGTGCACAGAAAAACTTTGAAATACTCTGATAGATGCCAGTATTCGATCAATCTCCGTGTTCATGTGTATTTCGATACTGTCCGCCGTACACTTGTTTTCGAAATTTATTCATAATCAGAAACCGGTTTTCATTTCTTTCGGAAGATTTGGTGCGTTAATTTTATGTAATTCCTCTGGTTCGTGACCTGTTTATTTTACGCGATATCTCATTAGGCGTTGCACCTGCGTTCAACTTCTGCGCTCATGCTTGTAAACAAAATTAGTCTAACCAGTTGCTGCAATGGGTTACTGCTTGTGATGCTTAGACTTATTTCGTGCGGCGAAACACTTCACTCTGCGAAGCCTTCATCTTCATCGTGCGTCTGACTATATGCGCCGGTCTCCTGATGAATATGTCAATCTCAAGTTGTGTAGCGGGATTTGGAATTGATTCCTTATGGATTGTGCGATGATGACTACGGCAAAAACCTGTTTCACGTTCAGATAACACAGGAAGTTAGTATCCACAGGCACTGACAATAAGTAAAAGGTAGATAGGGTGAGAATCATGACCCCTTCCTGAACCTAAGACAACCATTTTCGCGGAAGGATTTTGGCCGGCGGTGTAACGAACGAATACTGGAAATCCTTCTAAATGTTCAACGTGCTTTGTGAATTTGACTATATTTAACATTATCTTGGAAAGCTCGCTCATACACCACACATTTTCACGTTTGCTTATCCATGTGAGACATTTGAATTTGGCCTTGAACCGTTTCTGACTGTCGTGCTTGAGCCACGGGGCTTTGGACCTTTGGGTTTTACTGTGAAGTCTATTTGGCCGCATACTTGAGGTTCGTATATATTTGTATCCTTTGTGCATTTCAATTTAGTACCGTAGAAGCTACGAATCAATCTTGTTCAGGTTTTGGGATTCGTTTGAATTGGCTACGCGTTGCTCGATTTGCGAGACTTGATTTACACCCGGCACACACACACACTCACACACACACTCAAGCACATACATCCAGGACAGGACGGCCCTTTACAAGGAGGGCATCTATGTGACCCTTCACGCCCGCCATCGGCCATTTGGTCTCGTGGAAGATGTAGACTAGCCTCACGTCTATGTAGCCAACGGGTTAGGCGCGACCAGTAATAGAACGTTGACGACGAGCATTAGACGCGCGCACTGACAGCAGGGCCTAGGCAGGTAGAAAGAATCAGTACCTTTATACCGAACCTTTGATTCTGCTAAGGATCCGGGAGGATTTTGGTGGGCGATGTAACAGCCGGTCGTGGAAAATCCCCCTTTTCCCCTCACGATTCAGTGTTTTTCCTAACATCACTCATTTGCCTACACTAATGACTTGTCTTTACGAACTGGTTGTTTCTATGGACCAATTGTTGTTTTCTCGCGGGCAGAGCGCTACTTTGGCACATCCTTGTTCAGGACCTGCGTGACGCACGTGCTGTTTGCTCACACACTGCTATTCGGTTTCTCGTTGTTGAGTCCTTGTGATCGTATTATTGAGGTTTGTATACTTTTTATGTCATTGTTTCTTTTAATAATCTAGTATCGTAGAATATCACGGATAATCGTCTTATGACTTCGGGATCCGTTGCGAATTTGGCTACGCATTGCTCAAAAGTTCGTTACACAGGATGCTATTTGGGCTTACGGGCCTGTAGTTGTCCACGGCCCGCTTAGGTTCATTCTTATGCATCGCTACCACGGCCGCGATTTTCCAGTCCTGAGGCAGCTTACTCTAGTCCAAAGTGGACCTGTACGACTTGTTTATCGACGGAGCTGTGACATCCGCCAACAGATTGAGGGCGGCTGGGTGGATGCCACCTAGACACTCTGACTTGTGGTCATTTAATTCATGCAGGCGCCTGGTCGGGATTCTCCTAGTGAGACATAGTTCAGTTAACTGCGGAGGAGGCTAGACCAGGGCCAAGTCGACTCTCATCCCACTTTTTTTTCTATGTACACTACCAAAGTGTTCCCCCGGGGAGTCTGCTTTACCCTGGTCACCAGTGGCCATACAGTGGTCCTTAGAGGATATTGGACCTATCGTTCAGTTCAGTCTATCCTGTACAATAAGTCTCGTGGCTACAGCCAATAGTGTCTCCAGATAATTGTGTTGTCGACGCCCTTCCGTATCTCCCAACTCGAGATGTTTTTATATTTCTGAAAGCCAGAAATTCCTGTGCAGTATCAGCCCTGCTGGGGAAAGGTGGGACCGATAAGTAAACTGTATCCGGCCATGAAATTGCCTAATATGGTTCAGAGTACACCACCACCCAACACGTGTCTACTGCTTTCTTAAAAGCCCTAACTTTTGTGGTATTCATGGCCTCCCCCGGGAACTCATTCCAATAGGGTCAAACTCCTTTCGAGAAGTGATTTTCCCTAATTTGGAGTTTCCAGTTACTTCTTTGTAGTCTAAGGCTATGTCCCCTTTTACCTCCCCCTGGGATCGGAGAGAAAGGGTCTTCTCGGTTTATACCCGACAGTATCTTTATTACCTTAGAGGTTTGTACCACACCCTCGAGATAGCGTAGCGTTTTCATCGAGAACGGATGCAGAGCACAGAGACTTGAAGCTGGAGCCGGTAAAGCGGGCCATATACTCCCACCTGTGAGCTTCGAAATGAATCCCACTAGGCTGCTATTTTGCGGCCGCTTTAAGCCTCCTCCGGTTACTCCGTAGATGAAATAAGGTTCCGACCCAGTTTTATTTCAGGAGAACGCACTAGTCAAGAGGGTGATAACTGAGCCCTTTACCAAGTCCAGCCCCCCTAGGGGTATCACAAACGGAGGCAGTGCTCAGACAAACTGTTGGCAGTGGAGAGTTTGGCAGAAGGGGAATAAGAGGGAGGATGTTGCAGAAGGGGTGAAGGTGAAAGTCTAAGGGCGGTGTGGTACTGAAGGATAGTGTTGGCCGAAAGGGGAGGGCGGCCGCGTTCAGTACCACTGTTTATGGGTATGAGCTTAGATGCGCTCGGGGAATATCTCGGGCAAGCAAAGTTCTGAGCTTGCCTCAAACCTACCACTGGCTTGACAAGCACCACCTCCTTCAGCAGTGCGCTCGGCGGGCTGTCTATGGGGCTCGCAAAGAAATAGGCTCTTACTTAATTCAATCCTCCTCGTTTAACGATTTTAAACTCCTGTTGCCTAAGTTTGAATTCCTGTGCCTACCCAATAACGGTTCCGCTGGGTTGGGTAGTCCCAAATTTGTTTAAAGGCTTCTGTCAGATTTCCCGAAGTGTCGTCCGCCTCCTAAAGAAAGGCTTTGGCTCCATTAGCTCATCTGGGTACGTCCTGTTCCTGGGTCCCAGTAGCATTTTGGTGAAGTGCCGCTGAACACTGTCGAGAACAGCAGTGTCTCTACAAGAGGCGGAGCCCAAGATTGGGCTAAATATTCTAGGTTTGACCTAACTGGTGTGTAAAGAGGCGACAGCACACAAGCTTTCTTAGACGCTACCGTGTGTAAAGATTGTTTGTACGCCTGCTTAGCCCTGGCCTACTCAACTGGACACGACAGAGCTAGCTGGTGGCAGTTGTCCACCGGAACTTCAAGGTAAGTGATTTCTGTAACATTCCTCATTTCTTGTGGGTTTTGGAGGTATTGGGAGCTTGAGTCCCCGGCAAAGTCCTTGGTGGAATAACCACACAACTCCTTGTAGAGCGGCAGATGCTACTGAGTGGCCCAAGAGCAAACCAAATTTGAGTCCTGTCGAAGTGGTGTGGTCCCGGAGTTACCCACCACTGCTAGGTCACCCACAAACAGGCGGCCTAGGTTTGCGAACCCCCTAATACGTCGCTGATGCAGATCACAAACAGAAGGGGGCTCGGGACTGGCCTCTGCCGGGACCGCTTTGTTAGCCATAGCTCTCGCGTACCTGCAGCCGTCCACCCTTCCTTAATACATCCGGCTCGGTGAAAGTGTCTTGGTCCATCCAAGCACAAGGAGTGCTGTACACAGAACTTCCTTTATGCGTACTAGTAGCCTGTATTTTACGGATTCAAAAGCCTTTCGGAAGTCCTAGTAGAAGACACCGACTTATTAGCTCCTGTTCAATCTCGACTTTACCTTGCAGTGAATCAGAGATGAATGGGTCTGAGTGTATCCATTTCGGACCAAAATTACCACAGATAAACGTGACTAACTAGCCCTTAGCCCATTATCAGAATGATCCATTTAAACTGTTGCTGTCTATGTTTTTCCATTTCTGATGCTCTCGACTTTCATACTTAGAATTTTGTGAATATTTCACCATATTGAGTAACATGTTACACCATGATCATGCGTTAGCGCGTGCCTCTCGACCATGGCCGAGAAATATACCAATATTATTATTATTATTATATTGTTCGATGCCACCGAGCCGTTCATTGCTTTTTTGATTTCTTTGCAAAAAATGGCTTCCGTCCACTGGAAAACGCTTATGGTTTCTCTGCTTGCGAACCGTTGAATCTCAAACTCTATTGGCCAGTGTTGTGTCTGGTATTACCCTATTACCTAAAAGTGATCGACATTTTTCCGGTACAAAATTTCCTCCACCTATTTCGCTGATTTTTACTGTCTTTGGAGCCCGTGGGAACTTTTGGCTTGTTGCCCATCCCTCAAGCCATCCTCGGTATCTAGTTGGCATCTGGCACACGGTGCACTTAAACCTCGCCCAAGAAAGAGAGCGACTTGGAAAACCACAGTCTGTTTTTGACAGACCCGCCTAGTCTTTTGGGAGCCGTCCTTTTTTAAGCCCGTTGACTGGTCCTGTGGTCTCTGATCAGTCCCTCCATCATTTTCAGAGGAAGAGACAGCAGACTGACCGGTCGATAGTTTTGTACCCTATACTTCCATCCTTGCTCATATACTAGAGAAACGTCGGCCGTCAGCCATTCCCCAGATAATTGCACACTGTTTAGATACCTAGTGTACAACCGAGGGAAAGTGGCCTCTTTTACTTGGGCTAGGAGGCGCAGAACCGCAGCATGTGCGTCATCTGGTCCTGCTGCCCTGTGTGCGGCGATACCCCTCGGGGCATTTTCCAAATCGTCAGCAGAAACTAGTCGAAATTATCTGTTGCCTAGAGGGGGCTCTTGTTCCAGGTTTGGTACCTTGTCTCACCGGTGCAATTTCCCCAAGTGCTGTCTCAGCGCCTAAGCCTTGGAGCTAGTGTCCAGTGCGTGGTTACAATTCTTGTCCCTTAAGTGAAACGTGTAAGGAACAAATAATGAAAATTCTTCCGAATGTTCTACGTGTTGTGCGAAGGTGACCGTATTTGACATTACTTTGAAAAGCTCGTCCATATACCACACTTTTTTGCACTTTTTTTGTCCATGTAAGACATTTGAATTTGGTCTTGAACAGCTTCTGACTGTCGTGCGTGAGCCTCGGAGCGTTGAACCTTTGGGTTTTACTGTGAACTCTATTTGGCCGCCTACTTGAGGTTTGTATGTGTTTGTACCTTTTTGAATTTCAATTCAGTAAAGTAGAAACTACGAGTCAATCTTGTTCTGGTTTTGGGATTTGTTTGAATTGGCCACACGTTGCTCGATTTGCGAGAATTGACCTACAACCCGTAGCTCTGCCCGTGGCTGTTTTTGATTGAACATGTTTGTAATAGTCTCTTGAGCACCTTTTATAGCTTCTACCTAAGGTGATATTCGACAGCCTGCAACGGCTTTGGACCTTGGTGACTACTTCCGGAGTCGTTTTGGACAGCAGGTATCTCCAGTAGCCTTCTGTCTACCGGGTACGGACACCACATCATGTGCTTCCGGCTTTGCACCCTAGTTTCACCGTGGATCCACCACGGTTCCCTCTCTTTCCCGTGGATTCTGTGAGCTTTGGCAGAACTCTGTGAGCCGCATATAATTGTTCCTGAATGCCGTCCATTCCTCCATACTTTCCTCATGGGGATCCCTTGTCAGTGCTTGGGCAGCAGTGACTAGGCTTTGTACCCCAGGTTTTCCGAATTATTCTCCCAGTTTTGGAGGCGCTCCACCATTCACGGCCGGGCGGTGACATGGGATCACCAAGTAGTCGCTTCCTCTGAGGGGCTCAGACAAATTAGGGCCCGAAATGTCGTCGGCTTGTTCGGGGATGACCAGGTCCGGTGGCTCGGGGGTCTGTTCTCCCCTCTATACTTGCCAGTTATGAGAAATGCTGGGCAAACACCCGTTGCAGTACGGGCCTAGCAGTCTGACAGAGAAATCATCACCGGTTGCCCACAGATTCACCCAGTCTGCCCATATAGCGTCAAAGCCTCTGAAGAGTTTTCGTTCGTCCTCTCCGGCCGCTGCTTGATGGAGGTAGCGCAGCAAGTCTATTTCCTTCGACGGGTGGCCAGGGGGCTCGACACTAACGGACAACACCTATTCCGGCTCGGTGCAGTTCCAAGTCACTGAAGACCTCCTGTGCTGTGGCACATTTCCCGGCTTTCCGCCCAGGCATGTCTGGGACTATTTTCATGGCACCCCAGCATGCCTTCCTCTCATCTTACCAGCTCGAAGTGTGAAGCAGCTGGAAAGAAAGCTGGCTGTAACGCACGTCTGAGCAATGCGTAGCCAAATTTGCAACGGATCCCGAAATCAAAAGGCAATTATCCATGATATTCTACGATACTAGATTATTGAATGAACAATGACACCAAAAAGATACAAACTTCAATAATACGATCACAAGGACTCAACAAACGAGAAACCGAATTGCGGCGTGCGAGCAAGGAGCACGTGCGTCACGCAGATCCGGAACAAGGATATGACGAAGTAGCTCTCTGGGCGCGAACATACAACAATTGGTCCATAAAAACAAACAGTGCGTGAAGACACGTCAATAATGTAAGCAAGTGAGTGATGTTAAGAAAAACATGGAACTGCAAAGGTTTTAGGGGGATTTTCCACGACCGGTCGTTACACGGGCTCCGACTTCATTCCCCACTTTACGTCAGGTTCAGGCAATCCCTATGCAATCAAGACTGGTAGCTCCTGCTATCAGTTCTTGCCACTTGTTTCCAGCACTGCATGCATTCTAGTAAACTACGGCCAGGTTTCTCAAGCTCATTTGTGGGACCTTTGTGAGCCGGTAAAGGCGGAACTCGGAAAGTGGCCAGGGCCGCTGGCCTCCATATTTTGTGACAAGTGGCGACTTTTTGCTTTTGTCCTCCACTTGTCCATCCCGGCTAACAATGACGGGGCTTTTTGGTGTTTTGAAGCCTCCCTTTGGGACAGGAGTAACATGCTGTTCGGGGGAGGGGATTTGGTATTTTCAACGCTAATATGAGCTTGACTGCTTTTCTCAGAGTGGCCTTGGCTCCGACTGATCGAGGCCCGCCAACTGGGAGAGTAACCTGGCTCCATTATGAATGTTCCATTAGTGACGGCCCCAACCAATTCCGCTGAAGCCAAGTAAGCAACCCTCTCCCCAGTGTTCGCAAACTCTATGGGCACCCACCCGGTGGTTTCCACCACCACACATTTCATCTCACCAGTAGTTCCACCGGCCTGAAGGTTCATGTTGGGGTTGAGTCATGTGGTGCCGGGGCAAGTAGCAAAAACATTCGTTTTTGTTAAGCGCGGATTCTGGGGATCACCGTTGCCGCTACCATTGAAAAGAAAAGTTCCCCATTTGCATTTTGAGTTCACAGCGGGTAACAGGTCAGGTCAGGTCACAGGGCGTGCGGCCCTGTCCCTAAAGGTAGGTCCAGGTTCTTGCATTACCGAACTTCCGGTAAATTCAGCCGCGCTGCGCCACTGAGCACTCCGGTAATACTAAAGGTTTGTTTCAGCGACCCCCGAAGCACGCTAGATGCAAGTTCAGGTTTTCGTAAGCTATAAAATAGACAGGATAAAATCGTGAAAATTTAGAAATATACATGGCAAACGTAGGATGGGCAGAATTCGAAGAGAGGTAGGAGGAAGATATACTTATGGTAAATGTATACACATCAAAAGCTAACTGTGGTAGTTTAAATGAACCCCAGGACGGACTGAAATGAATGTCAGGTGAGTATGAAAGTCAAGGTCAAGTGGAGAACCTGATTGATTCAATTGGAGATGACTGAAGCTGACAGTTATGCACAAGGAAGACTGCAAATCGGAATGAGAAACTGTGGTAAGGGGAGAAAACGAAGAGGAGAAATTGAGTCGCGTGGCAAGAGGTTCGATAGCAGTGAAGTGTGCTACACTGCGGTAATGACGGTGTCGGGGCAAAAAACTTATTTTGAAAGCAGGGAGCGAGCAATTCAAGATATAAAGGTTGGGCTAGAAGACCACAATGATTTGGTAAGATCAGGATGCGGCGGTTGTGAGGCACAGACATGGCGAGAATGGACACATACCATGAGGGGCAGCGGAACGGTGGTAAGGGAAATAGCCTGTGAGGAATTGGATGGAGTAAACAAAATATATATTTATAAAAGAGGCGGGGGCAAAGAGCAGCGGAAGGATGGAACATGAAAGTGGCAGTGAGTAGAAGAGACAGGTAGGATTAGATCGAATGGCATAGAATTAACCACGGAAAATCATGAAATATTTTGTTCATGACGGGTGGACATGGTGGTTCAACAAAGAGAGACAGAAAGGACTTTGGGTGCGCAAATGTGATGACGTCTGTAAACAGAAGTTGATAAACGAGGGAATATAAATAAAAGAATAGAATACAGATAATTTGATTTGCCAATTTGAATAACGCAGATGCGGCATGTGGTGACAGTCGAAAAAGAGAGAAGCCGTAATAAGTGGACGCACATTATTCAGCTGGAAGACGACAGCAGTGGAAAAAACCGGGGATGGCAGGGCGAATATAGGTACAGATTAGTTAAAGTAGCGTAGAATATCAGTGGAGAAAGGTAACTGGGATGTGAGACGAACCCTGGAGCAACGATGCAGCGGTCGCAACAGCGACCAACGTAGGAGAGAAACAAATAATCGGGGGAAAAGGAAGATCGGGTAATAGGAGGTCATTTGGCCTGCTGCCGTACGTTAAATCCGCAGAGTAGCATTACCTTTACGTGAGATCGAACGTGTAATATCAGAGCGAATCGAAAGGTACACAGACGTCTGTGGCGAGCAGCATACATGGGGGATAAGAGTACTGACCGAGGGGAAACAGGTAAGGGGTTACTAGTCAGATCGCTTTACTACAGGTGAAACACGATGAAGACTGAGAGGAAAGAAACACAGGCACAAGGAAAGCTGTGATGGAAGGAAAGACACGAGGAATATAGGCGCTCCGCAGTTGGGACACTAGAACAGAAGAGCAAAAGGCCTACAGGAAAACGCACATTCTGATTGGGTCAAGAGATGCCAAGGAAGCACTATCCAATAAAATAATCCACAGAAGTATAGGGTCGAGCAGGGAAAACATGGTGGTAGTGAATGGCTAATAAATGTGGCTGTAAAAGATGCAAAGTCGGGGCTGACTAGTTTCTACATGATGATTGGTCGTGGATACGGGTGATCCTGGAGCTTAATGAAGGCAGGCACGAGAAAGGAGGGCAAGGAAAGCTAAGAAAAAATGGTAGGTGGTGGGATATAATAGTGCCACCGATGACCTTGTGAGCATCGGGAGGTGCCAAGCGAACAGAGATTAGAAGCCGGCGAGGGAGACTGGGCTTGAAAAAGAAACATTGACGGGTTTGGGCGGAGTTAAGTGCATGGGGCGATAGTGACGCTGAGCAGCGGAAGCTGCCATGGTGAGAAACGGTAGGAGAAAGGGCAGACCGGGTAGGTCTGCACACAGTGGCTGAACGACGCAAACGGAGTGATTAGAGTGACCACAAGGGCGATAGATGAGCGAACCATGGCGGAACTAGCATGGTGGAAGCATGCTACCTGCAACAGAGAAGGTTGGACGCAGTAGATCGAAGAGGGTTGGGGCTTGCGATCCGCAACCGAATCTAGTGGGTGAGGCTGAACTTGCACTGGGCACTTAACTGGAAAACACATCGTGAAATGAACACAGGTGTGATTTACTTGGCTTATTGCGCTAGACCATAGTTGCAGACGGCCTGCAAGCCTGGTATGCGCCGGTCAAAGCGGTAGATCTGACTGCGCCCCACAAGGCTGGGAAAGGCACGAGTGATAACTGACGACTTACAGGGGCAGATCAACTACGATCGGGGTGTGCCACCCAGGATCAATTGGTCTGGCTGGGAAAACTTGGACAGCGGAGCCAACAGGGGAGTAATTAGTACAGCTTTTGAAGTGGTTAACCAGCATAGAGGAACACTGGAAACGGAAATAGGATAGAGAAACTCATTCCGGGTATGGCTCAGCTGGGGATCAAAGGTTAACGAATAGGGAGAAAAATGTGGAGTGCGAGCTCACCGATGCCTTGGGTCCCTAAGAAAGTGTGCTTCCGTGGGTTGTAAGACCAAAAAAGAAGCCGTGAACTTTGTGTAAGTAGTAGTAACCTGCTTGCAGAAGAGGAAGAGATATCACGCATGAAATTTTGTTGGAAAATAAGCCGAATGAGTGATTTTATGACTAGGAGTTGGGCTCAGTTATTGAGGCACGTCAGGCGAGAGAAATGAGACTGAGTTTTTCAGCCGGAAATTGCTGAGCAGTTAGCGGTTTGGTTGCAAGCACGATTTGTGGACTCGATTCCCGTCTAGCAAATGGAGACGCAGAACGATGGTAATTGATGGGTTTAATAACTATATTGGTTAACCCGTATAAATGACGGGAGATGGGAAACTGAGCGAGCTAACGGACAAAGCTGATGAGCTTCAGCGAGCCTTGCCGCCTGCTGGCGTGACGTAAGTTTCTTTGATGCGATCGACATTTCCGGTACCGGTTGGAAGTAAACAAATCAGGCTTCAAGCAACCAGTCGATTGAGGGAACCGAGGCTAAGCCATATTCCTGACCTATTGAAAAGCCTGGTCAAGGTTTGCTAAGCAAGTTGAGTACCTCAATGGATGGCTGGTGAGGCTCACCCAAATGTCCTACAGGGTTTCCAAGATAGGCCGATTTGTTCGACCGAAGAAGATTATAATACCGCAATGGCTAAATCGGGTTTGGAGGAGTGAAAATACTTCGAAGTACTTTCGTCCTGACTACAAGCCACCTTATGTGACTGAGAAGAAAAATTCAAAAATGAAGATTGCCTATCGTCAGAGGATGGCCTGACACCGGAATTGGCCGCTCTTGGGGAGCGGTTGTCATTCCCAAGTAGATATGAGTGAAATTACCTATTCGTAAAAGGGCGCGCCAAAGCTCTTAGCTTGCATTCGCATTTTAATGAGTTTGGTGTATGCGAAGCCGCCCCAGCGGAACCTCATGCTGTGGGACCTGGTGTGGAATGGAGGCAAGGTAAGTGAAGCGATATCGAGTAGCTTTGAACTACTGACCGTGCTCTTGCTATTAGTAAGGGGACAGAATAAAAGTCGTAGACCTATGCGTGATGACGGAAGCAATTATTATAACCACGTTGCAGTTCATTTGAGAACTGCCAACGTGATACAACCAAATAATGGTGACAAATCTTGGAAGCGAAGGAGCTCGTTTACATTGTATGAGAAGTTCTAGTGACTCCTCTGAAAATATGAAAGCCTCTGGACGAAACCTACCCAAAGAGTAACTGGTGGGATCCAGGAAGTCGGTAGGAAATAACGATCAGTGGACGGAGTCACGCTCTGAGTACGTTGATAATGAATTCTAAGGGAATTGATCAAACGAAACATTCATAATTTTACAACCGTCAGCAATGAGAAAGGAAGAATGAGGTATTCTTGGAGAGCAAGATGGTTCGAAGAAGCAGACTAACGACTCAGAAAAGAAGGCCTTCCAAGTAAGCTTGACTTTTGGCTATGTGAATGTTGAACAAGCGCATCATAGTTAGAACTAAAAGGAATTTATCCATGGCTTGCACCAAGGCAGACTATGACCGAGAAGGTCTGAGGTGTAGCGGGAGCTATTTCAGATTCTGCAGTGTGCACAGAAAAACCTTCAGCGTAGAGCGGTGCTTTCAGAGGTGTGGTAAGGTAATAGTCGCAGTGAACTGAGTTGATGGTTCGCATCGAAACAGCCCCCCACCCAGAACTACAGGAACGGAATTGGCAAGAAGACCAAGGCCGAGAAATGTCACGTTAATTTTATTGCTGAGTGGGTTAATACAAATATGTTCAGTTTGAAAATATAATTGGCGGACTCAAAGATGACCAATCACGGGGAGTTTACTTCTGAATTGTCCTCGGCGATCCTCATTGGTTGAAGCACATCCGTGTGCTTGGATACGAGACTGTACATAGCCGTATCATGTGTAACGGCTGCTTAATCACCACAAGTGGAGGTGCGACTTCTAGTACCAAGTAAATATGCAGTATCCGGAGAGAAGTGGAGGACTATATGAATAAGACAGCTTAGTCAATAACTTACACAGAACCGGGTTGAGATGGAAGCAGTGAGGCCACCGTGGTCCGGCCTTGAGATGAAATCACCACTTTCCATAGCTCACTCGTTACGACCACCCAAAAAGAAGCCCTGTGAGACTTCTCTGAATGAATTCAGTAATAATTCTGCCAGAGTTTTGTACACTAGATGAGATTGCGGGGCAATATTCTGGATGGTGTGTAGAGTCCTGTCAATAGAAAGTTCGATCAAAGCGTAGCAACCAGTTTCGATACAATTCAAAACAAAGTCGATTCCAAACAGCTGCGGTGCTAAATACAACAAATTGCTAAACAAATCAACAACTGAAGGTGAATTACAACAAAAGGTTGGAACAGAAGGCGAGGTTACCGAATACAGTCACAAAAAATTCAAGCTGAGCGACTCACGCTCGAGGCAACGGTGAGGGTCTGGTTTGCGACAGGGATTTAGAGCAATAAAGCAAACAGTCGGAGTTCCGGTAAAGATAGTTCAAGCAAATGGAATAATGTTTGTAATATGGATGTTGATGAATGGAACAGGTGTCGGTGTACTTCATGTCAGTCTCAAAACCCAACCTGGATTTCTCTCGTGCGCTTTTAGTTTCCGTCGGCCTTGTGCATCGGCCCGCCCCAAGGTTTCCCAAAACCTAAAACTGATCACCGTCAACAGCAGCTTCCAGTTGGACAAATGAGTCAACCCTCAGTTATACCTCCCTGTTAGGCAAACCCATAAACCCGCCTTCCTTTTGGGGATGGTTTGCTGTAGAACTTGCTCCACTAGTGTCCGGTTCGCCTTCGATAAAACTTGTCTCTCTTATGTCACGGAGCCCTAATCCTCCTCTATTTCATACTGTTGCCGCTCAAGCCAAGCCATCGTCCGAAGTTGGGGTGCTTCCGGTAACTCTGAATAACCACCTGCGACGCGGCAAAACACCCGAAACTAATGGCTCTATTTCATCCCACCTGAGGTTGCCTTCTGGAGCTATCCATTTCCGCCGCTGTTGTAATAGTGGAAGATATTTCCTGATCCATCTCTTCCAAAACACTTATATTAGGTCGTTTGCCTGCCTCCACTGACGAATCACTGTAGCTCGCAAAAATTTCACCGGAAAACCTCGTTCCATTGTTCTCAGGATAAATAGGTCATTGGGCGTGAGTCTTGGCTGATCATGACAATGCGAGGGTAGGGGTACTGGCGGTCCTCCGGCTGCTGTCCATTCACTTCCCATAAGGAATGTCAGTGACAGTTCCTCCCTCATCGGTTATTAGCCACAAACTGAGAGAAGTACTCTCCTAACCGAAGGCATCACGATCTCCCACATGCCACCAAGGCAACTAGCTTGGGGGGGGGGGGTTGAAGTGCCACTGCACTATCTGTTGCAGCAGTCCGTCAGCAGTCGTATCAGCAGACCCTCTTCCTGTCAGGTTCTTCAATTCCCTTTAAGCCACAGCAAAGTCTGTACAGTTATCACTAAAAATCCCGGAAGGTGCACCTCCCCTAGACGTGAGTCACAATGCTTTCCTAATAAGTGAATCCGTGCTGAGAGAATAAGAAACTTCAGTATGTGCCGCAAGAATCTGGAGGCGGGTGAAGGTGCATCCATGCCTTTTTCTCCATGCTGCTCCCATGTTTAACTGAAAAAGGACCAAAATAATCCTTTCCGACGTACTTGAAGGGAAGCTAAACTTGTTGGACCCCAATGACAGGTAGAAGAGCCACCAAGTTTTGGCCTGCGATTTCCAAAAGCTTTCGATAATTCCAACATCCTCCAGATGCACGCTCGACGGCTGATCCACACTGAACGATGCTAAATGTTTTGCGAAGCTCTGCTAATAACTGGGATGGTCCTGCATGTCCCTCCATCGCGTGATGCCATCGGATTATCGAGTTCGTGTTTGGGTGAGCCTTGGGCAGTATCACCGGATATTACACGCCCTGAAGTCGATCGGAGTAATTTATTTGTCCTCCAAAACAAATCACTCCACTCGACAAAATTTAATTGGGTTTCACTAGCGTCTTGATCATGGGAGATCTGTTATACATAGGTTATTATTCTTGGTTCGTAAACATTTCAACTCTTCACCCTAGGTCTTGGCTTGCACAACCAGAATAACGTATTATTTTGCTTCAGCGATATCTTATAACTTCAACGGCCCAGTTGTCAATCCCAGACCTGTAATGCTGTCCCTCATTACTGCCATATGTTTCGAAACGAGTTAGTTTCGCTGCCGATATCCGCAATTGAAACCAACCGGAGTTCCTTGCCAGAAGTGAGTACCTCCATGTATCCTGCGTTATTGTAAGAACCGTGTTCGACGGCTGCTTAAACTTCACTTTTGGTGGTGTTGTTTTAGTTCTGGGGCTGGTCGGCCATGAGGTTCCATCGTTTATCAAGGAGTTGGGACCTCCGAACCGACAACTGATATCACTCGATTGAGTCGTGCCTCTTAGTGCCAAGTCTGCTGGATTAACTTCTGATCTGACATGACGCAACTGCCAGAGTTGAGGACACTGGTGGACTCCAGCAAAACGATTCGCAAAGTACGTACTAAAACTCCTTTTAGTATTGTTTATGTAGTGCAAGGCTAAACCAGAGTCAGGTCGGTAGTAAGCCTCATCAAATTTGTTTCGAGCTTCTTTTGCAACAGTGCGAAAGACTCTAATGGCTAGTTAAGATGCGGCTAACTCCAGTCCAGTGAACTACCTTTGATTTTGTGAATAATAGGGTATAATGGGAGGCTATGTCCTTTGAAACCATGCTGAAATGCGCCATCACTCTATAGCCAACTTCAGAAGCGTGACAAAAAAATGAAGCTCTGCACCTTCGCTCAGTGAGCCACCTCTGAGAACACGGTGCCGAATTTTGAAAGTGCAAAAGTGTGCCATACTCCCAGGCCACTCATTTCAGCATGGTAAATGTTTTTTCTCCAAATGGGTTTTCCCAATCAAGCTTCAAGCGACACAGTGATTGCAACAACACCTTGCTTGGCAGAATGAAGGGCGAAAACAACCCCAGTGGGTCAAATACTGACGACACTAAAGACAATAAGCAGAGCCTTGCTTGAGTTTTTTCGCTTATTGCAAACGAAAACCGGAACTTGTCCTCTATGGCTTTCCACTCCAATCCCAATGTCCCCTCCGGCTCTGGAGAGCAACCATGGATTTCCAAAGTGGAATAGAGAAGCTCGATTTTCGGCAAAACTTCCGGCACCTCTTTGCGCTTACATACCCGTATATGAATACAAAAACCACCGGTAGATAGTAATTCACCGGTCGGAATAGCAAAGACTCTTGCTTTCTCCAGCGCAGGCAAGGACTCAAGACAGCCGTCTACACAGAAGTAATCATACACGGCCCTGGAGACGTAATCATTATACTGTCCTCCCAGTCGTACGCCGTGCTACTCACCGCAAAATTCGCACGAAATGGAGAGGAAGTGGCACCAAATGGATGAGCATTCTTTTGAAGTCTACCATGTTACCACCTAGTTGACCGTTTTCCCACCTGGGGAGCCTTAGTGCTTCTGTGTCTTTTGTTGGCACTTGAACCTGCATAAACGTTTCTCCAATGTCATCAGCCAATGCAACTGATTTCTTCCAAAACCGAAGCTATATTCCAACCAGGATTACCGCCGTATCCGGTCTCTGTAGGGAGCAGTCGTTCAGGGAGTGTTCGTGGAATGCAATGACATAGTCAAACACCACCCTAAACTTGCTAGGCTTCTTAGGGTTTGTCACTGAGTGAAGTGGTAAGTACCACTTGGGGTCAAAACCCCTTTCAACTTAATATCGGGAACAAACTCGGGATGGCCCTTGCCCACTTGTCCCTTCATTTTTGCAGAGTATTTATCCAGGGATTCAGGGTCACGAGTAAACGTTCTCCCAAGCCGTTCAACCTCTCTTTGGCCGCCATATAACCAATTGAAAGTCTCGCCAAACAATTCTGCTATAACAGTTCAAATTTATAGTGTCCCTTCAACAAAATTACGGCATTGAAAACCATATAAATCGCCTGTTTGTCCTCTAAAGAAAGAGTTTTGTAATGCATCTCCATCGCAGAAATCGGCGCCGCTCAGCCGATTGACCTGTCCGGCTAATGGAACGCTTTCCGTCTCAGCTGGGTTAACCCTTCTCACAAAGGGCAATTTCTGGCTTATCGGACCAAGAGCAATCCATCCTGAAATCGTCCACAAGGTACGTGGTATTTTATTTTACCAAGTCTTTGCTCCAGTGCCCAACGTGCTTCTTGAACTTCGGCACCTATCAGGATTCGCACTGTCGAATCTTCCAGCATCAGTCTTTGGAAGCAGTAAATGTTGGGCCAGGGTAAAAAGTCCGCTTCTGAGCAGCATTGGACTGCTTGAACTTGCATCCCATCAAAGCAGAAGGGTAGTTCCATACTCACGAAATCGCTTTCCAACAATGGGTCCAGTTGTAGCTCCGTTAGCCCCGAATCCCCGGTGGCAGTCCCATTGACGGTCGAAATCGAACTTGAGGCAGGGGATACCTTCAGGCCCGCCAGCTCCATAAAGTCTTTTTGTAATCAAGTCATATCGGATCCGCTATCCAACAGAGTGCATGTCTACACACAGCCTCCTCCGGTCCGTCGACTTGTACCGGTAGCACATCTTAACTGGTGCGACATCCTGACCCAGGAATAGCCTCACTATTATTGGTCCACTGGCCGAGCTTTTCCGCTTTATCCGTATTCGGCTCATTCAACTTCAGCCCGTGTGTTGAAATGTGCAGTGCTCGGTCAGTAAATAGCTTCCGCGCACAATGCAGTATAGGGTGGTGCCGATTCTGATAACCTGATGCTGAATATGGTTTGGAAACAAGACGGTTGCCTGACAGATGTCCACACTTGAGACACGAATGACATGCCTTGATTTCTTTAGGAAGTAGCCAAAGACCCAGTACATCGCAGAGAGCGAGCGCTCCACTATATACCAAGCATCTATTGGCTGCAATATGCAAAGAACTGTTCTGTTTTGGAGTGATTAGTGCCTCTTACGGGCGAAGTTTTTTTACATAATTCCTCCAACTAGACAACCGCGCGTATCTTCGAGCCTTGCTACCGGCAGCTAGTCTACCAAACCTACTTCGAGCCATCCGTGCCTCACGGAGCACTAAATATTGCAGATCTTGGAACCCGGATTATTCTTCTATTCCCAAAATATCACCAGTGGTCCTAGCCCACAAATCTCAAAGGATTATGGGTAGCACTCGAGTAATCGGTTCCATAACATGCAGTGATTTGGAGTCTGATGTACAGTTCATCTGCGTGGGAGCAACTTTAAAATTGGGCTTTTTCAGCTACAGCTTGGTCGCGGTATCTGAATCTTCCACTCGAAGCCTCGAATCTTGCAGCGAGCCATCAATCCGTGAACGGGCCTCTACATGGTCTTGTTCACGCGAATCCTCCAAGATTTCCCTAGCCTTATTGTGTGCCAGTCTTGGGGGCAACATAACATTCAGAACTCGCGTCCCTTTCCTGTCCCGCGCGGTAGCGTTTCGAGTAAAGTAAGCGCTGGCCATCGTCCTGAACTCCGCCTTCAAAATAATATTCATAACGCTCCATAAACCTCCAAAAGTATGATGAACGGCCAGACAAAGTTTCCAGTTCCACCCTGGGCAAATCCTAACGACAATCAACTGCAAGTTCTGCCACTGGAAACAAAGCTGTTGTTCGTGGTGCATTGTTCTGTACTAGGTTATCGCTCAAGTAGCAAGATAGATGTTCTTTGACCACCACCGTACCCCTGATTTTATCTCTAGTGGCAGGGTTTTCTTCCTCCCCGGCTGGCGCCAGAAGTATTTTCTCCACTTCCGTCTCATCCCCCACGTCGAGCAGCTCACTTTACTCATCTAAATCTAGCTGTTCTGAAGCGAATTCTCCTTTAACTAAAATAACAACGGATCAGCTCTAGTTGTGTGGGAAAATCAAGCTGACCCTAGAACAACATGATATACTAGAGCCTGGACAAGAAACATGACCAACACCTTCGGGAAAAAGGACTTTGTTCGGCCACAAAGAGTTTTGCTTTGATCCGTAACGGTTTGCCGAATAGCCGCGTAATTTCATTTCTCGGCGGTTTCCAAGGGCATTGAGTACTGTGAAGTACAGTCAATAGAAAGTTCGATCAAAGCGTAGCAACCAGTTTCGATACAATTCAAAACAAAGTCGATTCCAAACAGCTGCGGTGCTAAATACAACAAATTGCTAAACAAATCAACAACTGAAGGTGAATTACAACAAAAGGTTGGAACAGAAGGCGAGGTTACCGAATACAGTCACAAAAAATTCAAGCTGAGCGACTCACGCTCGAGGCAACGGTGAGGGTCTGGTTTGCGACAGGGATTTAGAGCAATAAAGCAAACAGTCGGAGTTCCGGTAAAGATAGTTCAAGCAAATGAAATAATGCTTGTAATATGGATGTTGATGAATGGAACGAGGTTCCACGAGCTCCTTTACAAAGGGTCTTGCATGTAGTTTGTGCTTGCAAAGAAAGCTTTCTTTATGTTGAATTCCTCTCGACAGATGACCGAGGCACTTTTGAGCCTTCTTCGTTTGAAAGACAATACGTCCAAAGAAGGTCTATTGAAACTGGATGGCTGTTGGTGGCCGAGCTGCAGATGCGCTAGAAACCCGGAGGAACCTGGCTTTTGTAGTTTAGAAGGGGACGCTCGTCGGCGGAAGATCTTGTTGACCAGCCTAAGCGCCATCATATGAGAGCGGCTGAGTCAGTGGAGATTTTAGAGATGGTAAGGTTGAGGTTGACATGAGATAAAGTGTGAACTGTTTTAGGGTCGCCAACAAGCAAGGATGGCTTGCCGTTAGGTGTTGCCGGAAATATATCATTTATGTGTAAGAGGAACGGAAGGGGGCTTCAGTCACTGCTCTGAAAGACACGGCAAGTGAAAAGCCTAGGCCTAGAAGCATTCTCGTTAATCAGAACAACCTGTGTACGATGAAATATGTAAGATGAGAGCCAGGAAAATGATGTGCTGGCACTGCCAAAAGATTGCGGATTTGTTAAAGGGTGCTGGTGAGGTGCGATATCAAAAGTTTTGATAAATCTAGATGCAAAACAGCGGAAGGTTTCCCACTCTCGGCTCAGTCAGTGACGAGGTTCAGAAAACCGAACTGACAAGACATGCAAGACTCTTAATGGAGGAATCCATGTTGATTTTCAATAATAAGGTTGAGGCTTGATAAGTAGTTAATAATGTTACCTTACACTATTTTATTCATTATTCTGGGTAGAATGGGATTATGATACATAAGGCGATAATTGGATACCTCTTGCAAGGGTCCCTTTTTATATGTGGGAAAAATTATCAAACGCTTGCAGTTGGCAGGTACGGAGTTACCACTGGGTTAAATGGTGGCGAGGTTAGGCGGCCAAAGAAGGAGATCCGGGCCGCAATTGACAAGGGCAACTGGCGGTAGATCATCGGGACCCAGTCGAGGTGAGGGCTTGCTACTGGATAGTAGCTCAATGTTGCTATTGGCGCCAAAGAGCGTGTTAGACAGGACAGAGTCGGTAATGGGTAAAATTGGGGAAGGGAAATGATAGTAGCGGGAGCCATAGCTGAGACGAAGAGTGCGTTTGGGGCTTCGGCTATACAAGGTGGGGAGTTGACTGATGAGTTATCGGCCAGAACCAGAAGTAGGAAGTCAGCTCTTATATCGGCTTTTCCAGATTCATCCAACATGGAAATTGAATCATATCTATTGTTTGCTCCTTTGTCACTTTGCTTTGTTTGAACTCCCCCCCCCGGCTTCTTTCTCCTGTTGCTATAATGTGCGACTCCTTCTTTGCAGTTTGTGACTTTTTCACCTCATTGCGTGTTGTTGTAAAACCTGATCATAGTTCTACACGTGGAACTCCACCAAGGTCAAGAAATATACCTTTGTGATTATTATGAATTTGAGATTTAGGTGGGTGGCTCAGTGCCTTAGCTTATTGGTCAGGAAGTAGTATAACATCCCGTCGTTGAATAGGTGCAGAAAAGCGGTTTAGAAGAACGTAAAGTGAGAAATTGTTAGGATGACATATTTTCTTGGGAAGTTTGGTATACATCATGTCACTGGAGGACACCCTCCCTCAGCTTCTACGATCCCTTTAGACGAGGAAATCAACGAGAATAGACCGTGGAGTACAAACAGCTTGTGTTTTCACAGGGCCTAAAAGCAGAAGTCACAATCTGAGGTGTACCTAAGAAGTGTGTAGAAAGTGGCGGTTGAGGTTGCCGCGGGCGCGTAAAGTACCGTTAAACAAACTATGGACAGGATGTGATCGGATAATCCCTATAGAAACCCTCTCCTGGAGGACGGCCGGCAATAAAGGCTTCCGTTTAGGAGTCTGGCAAGCAGATGAGTGTGTCTCACGTGGTAACTCCAGTGAAGAAAAAACTTGTTGCATTTCATTGTAACTCTGAAACTGTTTTGTGGGTTCAGGCCGCAGCTCCAAAATTCTTGAATCCGGTGGTACATTCAGTGAATGAATTCCAGTCACCCGACGGGCAAAAAGAACATAAGAACAAAATAATCGTTGGGGTTGATCCAAAATGAATGATTAATTTTAAAACTAAAATAAAACTGATGGAAACTATCTTATTTGCGCCAAAAATGAATTTACAACCCGGGGTCCCAAAGAAGAGAATAGAAATACGCAACATAGGGAGCAGATAGTTACTTGCAGTGGAATGTGGCGGTCAGCACTCGATGCTCGAAGCTGGGGAGAGCCACTGTAGCTGGCCACCTAACCCGAAAATCCTGGTTGGTTCAGAGCGGGAGGTAGGATTTTTTCGGTGCGTAAGTCGAGGGCTCCATTAAAGTTCTCTCTTTTACCACCTCAGTACAGGTTTGGCTTCGTTAAGGGATGTTGTGTTCAATTTTTTCGGTGAGTAATGTATCCTATGCACCAGATCCTGTTGCAAGCTCAGCGGATGACAATTGCGGAAACTTACTGGAAGGTAGTCAGGTCCGTGTCCTTATCGAAAGGGGGTTTTGAAAGCGGTTCGATTTCCCTATAAAACCGGAAGATTTTAGTGATGGTGTCCGGAGGTGCCGGATGAACAGAAAATCAACAGTTTTGCCTAGTTATGAAAACAGCGTGATAGATGGTCTCGGTGTGCTCGGCCGCACGCATCTACGGGGCCACAACAGTGAGTAGAAAAATTGTTTTTCCTTTGTAATCTTTTTTGTTTACTTGCGGAATCCAGTGTACCCTACCTGGGAAACGAGTGGATTTCCGGACCACCTGCCCTCGATTGGAAGTCAGCAGAGGTGACTCTGTGTTGACGGCTGCGTCAGGACGGCCAGGCAACTGGGTGGCCGGTTTTCGTACTTTTGGCCTACGGGACTCCGGGGAAGTGGATGCTGGTCTCAAAGAGTTCAGTTCAGTTCAGTTCAGTCTGCACAGGACAGGTAATGGCCACGGCCAATCGAGCGTCCAGAATTCCTTCGATGGTATGCACACCAGTTATGCACCCACCACTGCCGAGTGTATTTCGTCGAATCCCCGCTAAAAATGAGAGGGAAACGGAAAACCTCATCGCACATCAACTGCGAGAGACATTATGCATCGTGAGTGTTCACTGAGACAGTATGCAATGAGGGAAAAGTCTGCTAAAACATACTCCAGAAGGACCACAGTACTACCCGTCATCCATCTAGTTGATATTCTTAAGGCTCACTACAAGGAAAGATCTCGTACCACTTGCGAGTTCGACGTAATGAGGCCGGAAGCAGCTGTTTTGGCCACAAAAGCTGGTTTGATTCGGTCCATGGTAGCTGTATTCATTCTGACTTCTAGTCAGTGATGAATGTTTTCTCTAGGCGGCTTTGGGCCCTGTGAGGCCCGGAGTAGGCAGACTGTAGAAGAGGGCGAGCCTATGTCCTAAGGAAAACGTGCCTACGGTATTGTAGGTGTGGGTATACGTAAGCCTTCGTGTTTTGTCCACAAGCAGCTGGAGGGTGCGACTTATTCACCTGGTGCGTTAACCCGGATGCGCAACCAACGCAGTCAAAAATGCCGATGGGCTTCAGGGTTACCATATCACTAAGGCTATGAAGCGCGACAACGAATGTGAGTTCGGCTGGTGTGGCTTATCTAGCGGCTTTCTGGGCGCTGCGGTAAACTGGGAGTACTAACGGTAGCAATTCCCGCCGCTCTGGGTTATATCAGCCTTTGAGGCCGACTTGAGCTGATGGTGAAAACGTTCTACCTCTCCTTTTGCTGGTGGAAGGTAGGCTGTGGTATGAATGCGGCGGATACCTAAATGCTGTAGAAGACCACTAAAGGGTCCCCCAAAGAGTGCTATCACCCGGTGTTCTGAAAAGCTCGAGCGACTGTTTTGCCAGCTGTTTGTGCGGAGGCACAGCTGAAGGCTGTCTGTCGAAACTATTTACACAGACAAGAATGTGTATGCTACCCTTTACCGAAGACAACGGGCCTGCTAGTTCGAAAGGCACGTGTTGGAAAAGTGAGTGTACAGCTGGAAATGTTTGACAACGGAAGTTTTGCTTGCCTATGTGCTTTCGGCTGTTGACATCGGATGCAGGTATGGGCTCACGCCGTGACATCACGGTTCATGTTGTGCCAAACACAAAGGTCACCAACTAGTTTAGTAGAGAACTTTATTCGCGGACGGGAAAAACCAAGCAGGGTTTCGAAAACCTGTCGACTAATAACCGACGGAAGCACTACTCCTGGGTTGCCTTTGGACATGCCACACAGTATGTAACCTTGGGCCGAAGAGATGAGAACCGACCGGAACAACATCCGTAGAGTGCTACTGAGCTGCTGTACCTAGGGATCTAGCTGGTGGGGGGGGGTGAGGTCCAGGTTGTAAATGCGAGATAGAGCGTCTGAGACAGGACCATTGACACCAGAGATAAGAAGTACGACTCTCGGGTACCGAGTGATGTAATCCAGATGTCTAGACTGTCTGGGGGAGCATCTGTCCGTGGTGGCAAGCAGTGCACCCACGGTCGAATTGTAGTCGGAGCAGACCGTGGATTCGTCTCCCTCCAGAATGCGTCTCAAGTGACGGAAGCCCAGGTAGATAGCGAGGACTTCGCGACCAAAGGTGCTATACATGGATTCGGCCGGTTGTAGATTTTTGGAAAACAATGCGACGGGTTGTCAAGTGCCGGATGAGTATTGCTGCAGCAATGCGCCTACGGCTTTGTCTGACGTGTCGGTAACAAACACAACTGAAGAATTTGGTTTCAGGTGTGATAGAGAGGCTATGCCGCTGATGGCCTGCTTCAGCGTGGCAAATGAGTCTCGTTTGGTTTCCGTAAAAACCGGCTGCTTCGCTTTGCCTTTTGCCAGTTCTGTGAGCGGCTGCATTGGCTGAAAGCGTCGTGGAATGAAAAGCTGACAAAAGTTGACCGACCTGTCGGAAGGCCCCATATCCTCGGATGAGGTGGGTTCTGGATGGTCCCGAATCGCATGCTTTCTGTCTTGCAGTGGTATGATCCCTGTGAAAGTAACTTTGCGGGCTAGAAGTTTGATGGCATCGATATCTACTGCACACTTATTCACGTTAACCGTGACCTCGTGTTGAGACAGGCGGTCATGAATGGTGCGTAGATGTGCTGGATGTTCTGTCTTAAACGAGCCGGCCATCGGAATCTCGTCGGGATAAGCGAAAGAAAAATCCAAACCACCGCATACTATATCGATGAAACTCTTGGAAGTTGGCGCAGCTTCGCCAAGCCCAAATGGCATTTGTGAAATCTCGAAAAGACAGACAGGAATCGTTACGGCTGTTCGGAGGATATCTGCCTCAGATACTGGTATTTGGCTATATGCCCGCACCAAATCTATCCGACTGAAAGTTGCCTCACCCGCTAAACCAGTTGTGAGGTCCGCGATCTACGGAATGGGATATCGGTCTGGGGTAGTCACTCGGTTGAGTGAGCGATGACCGCCGAACGATCCCCAGTCATCAGATGACTTCTTCGGGACCATGAGTGGGGGTGGTGCCCACGGCTAAAGGAAGACCGGACAAGTCCGAGGTTGAAAATATGTTTTAACTCACAGCGGGCCACATGGAGCTAATCTGGAACCAACCCGCGGATCGAGCGTAGACCGGGAGCCCTTGTATGACGACCTGATCGGCCAAGTCGGTAGTGACTGGAAGCAGGTTGTTGTTTGGGCGGGCGAGATGACGGTACTCGCTGAATAAACTGCCCAATTCTGGTTCGAGCATGGGGATTGGTTTGGGGATCGTTGGTTATAGAGACTGAGTCAGGAGAGAGACGACATAGTTCGATGTAAGTCGGTCGTCAAGCCGCGGCTTACCGGGATTGGCCATAAGCCACAAAATTCTAAAAAAATCTAATCCCGGAATAACCCGGAGCACATGGAAGACGACAAGTTCGACTGGGACAGGAATGCGCAGGCCAAGATCTAGGGTGAGAAATAAACTGCCGTGTGTTGCTGTTGGAGTGCTTTTGGTTGCTTGCAGGGTGAGAGCTATGGAAGAGACAATTGGCCCTTTCAAAACCGGTGTTTTACTCAAGTGACCTCCGATGTCGATTGAGAAACTCATATTGGCAGTCTTGTCTTTCACGCGAATGGAGCGACTAGGAACACAGGCGCCCGAGAAGGTCATCGCCATCACCTCACTGCCCAGTGGGATCCTTGGCTGATACTGTTGGCTCAAAGCTCCTCGCGTTTACGCTCCTGGGATCGGAAACGGCGATGACGAAAACACTCGCCTGATTGTGAGTTTGCTCTCGGGGCACTTAACGATGGACGGCGCTATCTTTTGCTCCGTGAGAGCAAGCTATTGATGGTGGTCTCATGCCGTTTGACCACCTGTACTGACGGGCGAACCTCCCGGAATAAAATCTGAATTTTATAGTCCCACTAGAAGCATGATGCTTGGCGGTCGTCGACGCACGGTTAACGACGGAATAGGGTGTGGTAACTGGCGCTTGCGGCTGTGAGGCGAATGCAAGTTCCGGCTTAATGACCTTTTCTGCAGATTCCGGGCGCTCATTCAAAATCTCTCCTTGTGTTACAACGGAAACCATGCTCTGAGCATACGGTGAAAGCCACTGCATCCATATTTGATGCAAGACCGCATCTTCCGTGGGCTTCGTGCCAACCAATGAGCTCGTTCGCCGTAATAACTGCGATGGCGTCACATCTCTCAGCTGGATTCCGAGTAGAATGTGCTGGATGCTTTCACCCTCCGAGGCTGCTTCGTAAATACTAAGAACTTACCGGAGAGAGTCGTACGGGTTGTGGTCAGAGGGGTTCACGAAGATATCCCGGATGGTACTATGGGGGATTGCTGGGAGCTGTTTATTTTATTTGGACTGCTGGCTAGATATGTGAGCCTCCTAGAAACTGGACTCGAGGTGGCATTGAAAACCTCCAGATCTTAAGGAGTGAAATCCGGTATTTTCATGTGAGCCGCATGTCTCTCCGCTTCATACTCGGTCGTACACTCTCTGCTAGTTGTGAATTGGGTGCTGTATGAAAGCGGACCCCGGTGGGATTCCAGAAATGTGCTGGCAAAGCCTGATACGTGAAATCTCGAAATAAATGGGAAAGAAAACTGGTCAGAGCAATGCTCGCGATCGGAGGAGAGGAAAAATGTTCGTGCCTTCCAAAAAATGTTTAAGCCGTTGAATCCTTCTAATGGGGACAACCACGCTTGCCAAGAAGTATCTGGCTGATTTAAGACCGAATGTATGGCCGACGAATAGGAAATAGAATTACCGTAGACGTGACTGAGCTGGGTCAAATAGGTGGAATTATTCAGAAACTATAAATGGAACGAGCTCACTCATTATTGGAAGACAAGCTGCCTCAGCCTTTATGATACCTTTCGTCAAAGAATTCAACGAGAATAGACCATGAAGTACTAACTACTAGAGCTTTCACAGGCCCCGAGTGCAGAGATCACACTCCGGAGTGTGCCGGAGAATTGTGTCGGAAGCAGCCCTCGTGTCGGTCGCGTGCTCGAAAAGTGCAGTCAAACAATGGTAGATAGGGTGTGATCGGCCGACCACTGTATTGTGGAGTGGCGGGACATGGGATTTTCCTTGGCTACCGCTTGAGAAATAAAGGGCAATTTGTTCAGGCAGCCGGAAAAGAAGGCTCGAAAAGTCCGCAATAATCTGGGGTCACTGGTGAAAAAATCATCAGTCCAGTCTTTTTGGTAAAAGAAATGTGACCAGCGACTGCTGGTTTTTGCATAGCAATGTAATTTTGGAGGTCTTTGCTGGGTTGGGAGGGCCACTGAAGGGCGAATAGCAAATGAGCACTTTACTGCCACTGCCAGGAAACTTCTGTATTACTGACTCATCGATGAGGGGCCTGTCGTGAGTAAGTATAGGTCACGAGTGTTCCCATTCCCGGTAGGTTCGGAAGTACATTGTGTCTGGACACCAAGGTGAATATTAGTAATATTGCCCGTAAGATTCTGGGGAGGTGAGAAGATAGGCCAACAAATTTGTTGAGGGTCTAAGTCACCTGCAAGAAGCGTGGTTCCTTAAGGAAGGGGAGAGAGGCATTTGGAAGATTTGTCAGGAAGCAAAGGGAATGAGCTGGGAGAACTTGGAGAGCAATAATCGCGGCCAGTGTGAAGAACTGTGAGTTGGAGGCAGATAGTGAACCAAAGCGACTCAGTGATAGAATAGAGCGCAGTGTGTAAAACGGAGATCGTGTTGCGGATTTTCCGGACACCGGCTGGGCATCCACCACCACGCTGGTTCACTCTACCGGCCGTTTGAATACTACGTCCCACCAAAGATGTTCGATCACCGCGAGTGATCGCAGACAGTCAGGTTTTCGTTGGCAAAATAATGTCGTAGTTGTATATGAGGACTAGATTTTTACCACAAACAGAATGACAGCTAAATAGGCCTTAACATGTGTTATTCGTGGAAATTAATGCGTGCAAATCAGGAGGGTGGTGAAAATTGGAAAAGGACCAGCTATCTTCTTTGGGAGCAGTGGGCATCAGAGTGATATGGGGAACGTAGGAATGGAGAGACAAAAGGAGGTTCAGACGGGGCGGCTTCCAACTAACCTGGAGTGGCTGGTTTAGTGGAAGGGATTGCAGAGGAATAGAACTACTGGGCGTCAAAGGAGGAGCAATGCAGGTACAAAAGGGAAAACGTGTGGAATTTTGCTAATCGATAGCAAACAAGGTTGATTTGGAGCGGTTGAAAAATACTGGGCAGTCGGAAATGTGTATTGATTGAAGAGGGCGAAGAGGGCGGGGTTGGAAACATTTGAGAAATAGGGGTATGGGGGGGGGGTAAATTAGGCTGAACTTTATGGGAGGGTTAAGTCGAGGTAGGCGTCGCACGAAGTACGGAGAAATTGAAATTGAGAGCCGTAGAGATAAATGCCAGTTGGGCGGAGAGAACGGCGCGTGAAGGCCGTAATTTAGTGCTCGTAGGCAGCGAATGCAATGGATTTGTAGGGTCCACCTGGACATGGGAAGAAGGGTATTTTAAGGTTGAAACCAGATTTGGGGAGCCAAGGAGAGTTGACTTACCAGGAGACAGTTGGATAAATGGAGGATTCATGAGAAAAGGGGGAAGACCAGTGAACCTTTTGTCCTGGATGGCGAGTAGGTTTTCAAGGGGGGAGCAGAGCGCGAATTAGAGTTGACGGTAAGGACAACAGACCATGGAGTGGGATACTTAGATAGTAGTTGTCGTCTTTTACGGGGTAGCTGTAAAAGAAGGGGCTTGGGCGTGTCTAGATCAACAGAAGTGGGATCAGATAAAAAAAGAGTCCAGGACGGAGAGAGATGGGGACAGCCACGATATGAGAAGAAGAAGAGGTAAGCGAGTGTGAAGATGAAGCAATGGGGACTTGAGAAGAAACGAAGGAATGATCAGCCATCTGTATCGAAGGCTTGGGATCGTCAGGCGTCATTCTCATGGGGAAAGTCGGAGGTAGATCTAATGATTTTTCCTTGACGATGTGTTTTATCTTCACCCCTTTTTACGTGTTCAAAGGGAAAACTAGGAGTTATAGTGCTAAGCATTTCATTTTACACTTCAGTCGATAGATTGGCTGCAAACTGCTTGAAAATCGGGCAGTTAGAACGATGAATGCGCTTACGCAGTCTTGGTTCGTGGCAATGAGGATATGCCGTGCTACAACCATTCAACAATGCCTGCTTGACATGTTCAAGGGGTAGTCTTTTCGCAAAACACTTCCAAAGCCACTCCGAAACCGATCGGTTTTTGGACGGTTTTTGCTCGTCTTCAAGACGGTTTGTTTCATAGCAACGACCGGTTTTCCAGGGGTTTCGGATCGGCTTCAAACCGATCTTATGGAAAAATGGGTATACAGCTATTATTTCTTATTTTCATCATTTTGTTATTTCTGCTCATTTATTTACTATTATTTTCCTTCAATTTCGACATATTAATTCTCTGTTCATTCACTCATTCCATTATCGCCACAAAATCATTTCAACAGTCTCTATCACTCCCATGTTTAACAAAAAGTGAAGGGAAAAATGTACGGAACTATAAAATGTGGGGCAGGAAATGTGCGGAATTAGGCAAAATGAGCACAGGATCACCGTATTCTGTCAATTCTTCATCCGCCTGTGGATAAAGAGGCGGAAGCACGAAAGTAGATAAATTTTTGTGAGGTGCAAGAATGAACAAATAGCATGTAATAGGCAAAATGACCAAAGTAAAAGTGTTCAAAAAATATGAAAGAAAATGCGTCCAGTGTCTGAATTAAGCTCGTTTTACTTGAAAACATTGTGTGTGGACAAATGCTTCTTGGATATCATGTTACTTGAGCAGAAGTTGTAATGAAACAGTGATACCGAACATGAACTAAGCATGTTTGAGGAACTTTCCTGCGTTTCACACGGTGACTGAAATACTACTAAATTGCAGCAGTGTGACGGTGGTAATTCACGATAAACAGAATCTTACTTGTTCCTTCTGTAGATCCCTCGACCCTAGTAATTGGAAAATCACCTCTGAACATGCCTGTTAATAGTTTCGTCCAACAAATCCCTTAAAATTAGATTTGAATACACCGCGAGTGTATTGGCTTGCGCAATAAAAAGTGCTGGTTTATAGGTGGTGGCATTATTAGTATGCGTTTGTGATACGGATTTTTATCCTATGAGATTGTTTCCCCATCATCACTACAACAAAACAAAAGAAAACCTAGTTATCGTACGATATAACAGACTTGCTGCTTCCACATGACCCTATGCGACACTGGACTTTGTTGACATAGGCGTAGAAAACTCAAACTGTTCCAGGGATGAAGCTTTTTCGCCGACTGTTGTTGAGTCCATCTGCAGGGCTCCTTCATTAGCATCAGGATCTAAAAACAAAAGTACGATACGTCTAGTGGCCGTCGACCATCACACATTACCGTAAATCCATTGCGTGTTCATCGTATTTTCGTGCGAATTAAGGTTTAACCCATGTAACTATCCATCGATTATTTCGCAAGCATGCAAGCTGGTGAAAAATACGCGCTTGCAGACTACGGCATTTTATTCCACAAAACACCAGTATGAGATAGTAAGGAAAAACATTGGCGGAGTCAGTGTGACAGTGCAATTACCACGAACTGCCAAAACGCTGGAACTTACACAATGACACTTATTTTCCAGATCTGTTGGCAAAAAAATGCTATCGTTTCAAAGACACGTCAGCGTACCAGCAAAACTTGGAAAACTTTCAAAGTGAAGAAGTACGATCACCAAGTCACTATAACCACACGACGCAAAGCCAAACCACTTTTGCCAGCGGCCTGCGGCGACTTTTGCCGTAGGCCTGACACTGATCCATTTAGATAAGCATCCCATAAAAATGTAGCGCAATTTACGGTCATATTTCCATACACTTTTTCATGTTGGTTTTCTTATTTTAGTCCTAAATACATAACGTCTTTACGTAAGGCTGCTACTAAGCAAACTGACCGAAAACCGACCAAAAACCGATGTTACGAACGGGCTGTATGTTGCAAGGTATTCCATCTTGGATAATAAAACGACTGCAATTTGAGGGTTTTTTATTCTCAGAAGGATCCTGGAGGGAACAGAGTCGATAAGACGGCCAGCTGCCACTAGGTAGAGAGGGGTAGAATGTTCAGTGCGTTCAGTGATACACTGTAGGGTGGAGGAGCTAGGATAAAGTAATATCCAACCTTAGGAGCCAGGATTTTATATCTGAAGTGCTTTCTACTAAAATGCTGCTTTTTCTATCATCAAGCATACGAAGTCACAGTGGTCAATTGAGCATTGTTTTAAAGCTTCGACGGTTAGAGTGAGCATATCTTCTCTAGCAACTGGTGTATGAGAGGTTGGAGCAATTTTGGAAAGCTTCTTCACAGTGCATGGCATTTTGAAATATCCGGAAGACGCAACGTGTAAAGTGAAGTAGTAGAGATCAAATAAATTCAGGTTAGAATTTACAGCTGAGAAAATTTCAGGGAACTTTTCTGAGTTATATGGATGCTTAAGAAGCTGTAGTTTTCAATGCTGTCCAAGGTATCTGAATGAAAAGTACTCCGACAACGGCACGTAGAACAACCTGGTGTAGTTCAAAAAGGTGGCATGGTAATTGGTTTACCTCTGGCAGTAGGTCAAAAAATAGTTGGGCTTGCCGTCGACAGAAGTGAGTCTCACTGCTCACTAAAGCTTTCCTAACTCCCTTGTCTCCATCAGCAGACGACATTCCTATTTTCAGAAGGCCAAATGGACAGGCGTGAGAGCAGTGGTAAAATATAAAGATAAATCGTACCAGAAGGAGAAGTAGAATAAGTGTAGAGCAATGGACGCTTCTTACTGTGGGTCATCATTGAAGAGGGGGGGAAATAGGGACCGAAAACAGATCAAGACATACCGCTAAAGGCCAAACTGAGGGGAATTCCAGATGCGAGTGACGTTGAGAGCCGTCGGGAAAGATTTCTGACCAACAACGGTCTAGGCGATCTTTGAGCACCGCTACAGTTTGGGCGGCCACCTCACCCCCTGGGGGCCAGTTCCAGGGGTTCAGCACGCGGCACACAAGGATAGCCATGGGACCACGATTTGCTCGTGGTTTGTCCAGCTTTTGCTCATACCGCCTCAGGGATATGTTGCGGCTAAGCAATGGAAGAGCAGAGGTTGGTTGCGATAGTCCCTTCATCGATTAAGTGCCTCAATGTAGTCTCTTCTCCATCGTCTGTATTCCAGCGAAAATAAGCTCGGCTATTCTAGCCTGGCTTGCCAGGGCAAAAAAAGCCGAGTGCGTGGTGGAGAGCGGAAGAAATAAATACAAACGTAGAGGGCAAGATACAGAGACTGGTAAAAGGGTGGAGGTAGAACGCGTGAGAGGAAATTCAATAGCTGTGGATGATAAAGTTTTCAAAGATAGGCGGAGAGAACTGATTGCCACGCAACATCCAGGCTTACCGGGTCCATTCTTTGCGTTACCAAGACTAAAAGATAACTTGATCCAGGAAATTCAGAGTGCTCTGAGCTTTTTCAGCATTAGGCTACGTTCCATTGGGGCTGGGGTCCCAATAAATTCTAAGAGGTGCACTGAAGTGATTGTTTAATCATCACACGTCACACGGCCAGGTACAGCCTCACAGGTACTCAAGCTTATGGGCCTAATCCGATGAGGATCACAGGGGTTGGAAAAGGAAATAGTAATCCAGCTGTGATTGGTTAACCTTTGATCTATCAATTACTTTCTTTGAATTAACACATCCATAAAAGCAAGTTCCGCCACATGACTAACGTCCTCTCCCACAGCCTTGATCCCCTTGCTACCTTGAGTTGAGTAGCTCCGGTTTAGTAGGTCCTATCAGGTCGTGTAATGTACATATCACGGTGGGCGTCGAGTCATGAAGCTGTCTAGTATTGCGTAGCTGAGCCTGCACACCGGTGCATCCGAGACTGAAGGCTGGATCAAACGGTTCTAGTTATGGCGCAGGACAGGCAAAAGGGCCAAAATGTCTTCGTCTCGACGGCTTGAGGCCTTCCGTTGTACTGGTTGATAAAATCCTGGTGTACAGGAGAGCCTGCGAAGGACGTCTTTTGAAAATCCACCCAAACGTTCTACATGCTTTGTGGAAGTGACCATATTTACTTTACTCAGCCAAACTAGTTCATGCGTAACACTTCGCATGTTTGCTTGATTCTGTGAGACAATGGAACTTGGCTTTTAACTGTTTCCGACCGCCGTACGTGGACCACGGGAATTTAGACCTTGAAGTTTTAACTTTAGGCTTATTTTGCCGCTTACATGAGGCCAGTATGCATTTGTACTTTTCGTGATTTCCATCTAAGTAACACTGAAGCCCTGGATTGATTCTGTTCTGGTTTTGGGATTCATGGTATTTGACTGCGAGCCGCTCAACTTGAGATTCTTGTGACTTACAGTAATCTCACCGGAAATACCCAGACGAGGAAACAAGGACCTAATGAACCGACAGGAATAAACTCGGCAAGTCCTTGGGAATGGTTCAGCTGTTGTAGATTCTCTGGATAATATGAAGTCCACCAGTTCGGCCAGTACCGATTCATGTATCTCTCATTGTGATACGTTTGACAATGATAATATTCATTGGATGAGGGTGATAGAATTGAGGACTCAGTTGCAATTAGCCAGAAAAGAAGCGAAAAACTGACCTCAGCGAGCCTGAAAGAAAACCATGTAGTTCATGATATCACCATTCCCATGGCAACGTTATCGACGAACATGACCCTCGAGACCGCTGAAACTACCGGGGTTTTGGCATTCGGCTAGCCAAGATTAAGGCTGGCCCCCTTCGACGGGCACCGCGAGCAATACTGTTCATTCGTAAAGCGATCCAGAAATTTCGTTGAGTGTAAATATGCCAGGTTCCGTGTTTATTGCGTAAATGTCGTGAGAGGGTCAAAGATGATATGAAAAAGACCGTATGACGTTTGACCCAGCAGTGGGGTACATTAGGGCACGCAGAGTCCTCAAAGACTTGTTTGGACAACCATTCAAGGTGGCCGGGAGCTTGATTGATGTTTTCTTATCAGAGACAAAAAAGACCAATGGCAACGCTGAATTATTGCCTGATTCGGTGATGGAATAATTGCAGAACTGCAGCACCGCATTAGAGCATTTAGAATATCGGTCTGATATGAATGCATTGCACACACAGGAATGCGGCATCCGACGTCTACCTATTGATCTACAGAGACAATGTGCAGGGAAAGCTCAGAGGATAAATATACTTGGGCAAGAATCTACGCTTGGTGGTTTGACGGTGTTCACGGGTCCTCATTCCAGCACTGCCAACAGCCCACTGGGATAAACCACACACCAGCGTTTTAGTTTCGCGCGAACAGCGTCGTCTTCGGCGCAAAGTGCAGGCTAGCATGCACGGGGCAAAATGAGTGCAAGGTATGCAGCTCACTACATTGGCTGCAAAATGGTCCGAACTCTCATGAGGTGGGTGTTCTCGATCGATGCTTCGCCGAATAATGGATCGGCACAAGCCTAGTGTGTATGAAAAACTCGTTATGCCTCAGATACCCCCTTGGAGTGAAATACGGCCAAGACGCATGTCCGAGAAGTCATCATCCTTTAGCATGTCTCCTTCAAAACAGTAAGCTCACCCACCCGGGTGGACCCAGGATTATCTGCTCAGTAGGGCGTGATGGTTGCAAACCGGTGAGATGAGTTCCGTACCTGTTGGCATCGCGACGTCTAAGAGATTGAGAAGGGGCATGGCATTTTCGGACGCGGGGTCAGATACTTTGCTGATTACGCACCAGCTTGTAGGACGATGTGAAATTGTCTGCAAGCCTACCTCCCTCACGACCAGCACCGTTGCAGGGAGTCATGCCACTTATCAGATAAGGCTGATCCTACAGACGGAGAAATCGTAGACATTCCGGAAGCCATTGCAGTGGACAGCTCATCAACGAGACCAGTCGACCCTGTTGGATCAATCACCGAGGGATGGCTTCATTTCAAAGACTTAACGTTCCAGAAGTACCTGGCCCCAAGGTTGAAATATTAGTTGGGCGTATTGTACCGGGGGCCCATCGGGTGCCTGAGCAGAGCACAGACAATCGAACGTAATCATTTGCTTCAAGAACGATACTTGGCTGGACACTTCTCGTACCACTGGCAAAAGAAGTTTGGCAATCAGTGTCAGTTAATTGCTTGACGACGGCTGGGAAATGTGACTAATTGGAATAAAACCTGTTTCCGGGTATTGAATGCAACAGTCTATATCAGAAGAGCGAAATCCGCTCAAAAGAAGATCAGTCAGTGCTCTCAGTGGTTAATTCAAAGAGAAAATATCGCAACGGGCGGCACAAAGTTGCTGTACTCAGGCGATCGCCCTCGAATCGCCTATCAAGAAGTTGAGAAGTGATCCGAAAGAATTTGACACACCCCAAAAAGAGACCTTTTCGAGAAACCGATCTGACATGTGAATATCAGCAGGCCATGCAACACAATTTGGAATTGGCCAACCTAATGACGGCGTGCGTTACGGGTGTAAGTCGAATCTCGCAAATCGAGCAACGCGTAGCCAATTCAAAAGAATCCCAAAACCAGAACAAGATTGATTCGTAGTTTCTACGGTACTAAATTGAAATGCACAAAGGATACAAATATATACGAACCTCAAGTATGCGGCCAAATAGACTTCACAGTAAAACCCAAAGGTCCAAAGCCCCGTGGCTCAAGCACGACAGTCAGAAACGGTTCAAGGCCAAATTCAAATGTCTCACATGGATAAACAAACGTGAAAATGTGTGGTGTATGAGCGAGCTTTCCAAGATAATGTTAAATATAGTCAAATTCACAAAGCACGTTGAACATTTAGAATGATTTTCAGTATTCGTTCGTTACAACGGAGACGGAACTGCACAGCCGGTAGCAAGGCAAATTACCCTTTGCCAAACCAACGACTGCTAAGCTGACGTTAGTGCCCATAAACGGATTCAAAATGGCCGTGTAGTTAGTGGGTCTTCAGGTATCGACAGTGTTGAAAGTGTAGTTTGCCACCATCGGATTGGGGTTTGCGTGTCGGACAGATCCTTCAGTTGTGTTGTTTTATAGGAAACTGGGGAAAAGGGGAGCGCTTTCGAAACACCAGGGAGTTCTGTCTACCCGTAGTGAGGAAAAGTAATGAATATACCGGCCATTCAAACTCAAAACCCTGTGCACAAATATGGAGAAGCTTATGGACCATCTCCCGCAGACCTACGTTTTAAAATGCAACCGACACGAGTTTCAGTTCACGCGCATGCCGCTAATAAACAGCCACACTCGACTGATCGACCGACACATACAATGTCCTGCCAGACGAACCTTACGCACTCGATGCCGTACGTTACCAGAAACGACGCTGAATAACACTGAAGGCAAATGTTTCAACACATACATATATATTTTTCAGTGAAACAGCATAATAACTCTGAAGTCCATGCGGAGATTTCCCACTTCATCATCCGTTACCACTGTTTATCTTTCCTACGACCCGTAGCCGGCTGGAAATTAACTCTCCACTTCTCGAAGACCCTCCAGTTGCGCTTTCTTATTTCAGAATGGTACATGTTACTGATCCTGAATCTAAACTCACCTTTTTATGGTCTGCTGTTCCCCCCATATCCACCAGTGTTCACTCTCACAAAATTGGTCTCATGCCCTCCTGCTTCAAAACTCATTCCGTTTATTGAACTCCGGTAAATCCGTCATTCAGGGTTTGCATTGTCTTTATGATCGCTATCCTCTTCGCATGCGGTGAGTTTCCCGAACATACTTCTTTACAATTTCCCCCCTTTTCCTCTTGCTCAAAAATTTACTCCATCTGCAAGACCTTGGTGGGCCTCCGGTTTCCTTGGCTTGCATCATTCTCGTTCATAATGCGTCCTTGGCACTGCGTTAATGATTTTTCGATATCTCCACCGCGAAACAGTGCCCAGGCCGGATTCGAAACCGGTTCAAAAGTGCCGCGCGAACCATTATCAGAATGATCCATTCAAACTGTTGCTGGCTTTGTTTTTCCATCTTTGATACTCTCGACTTTCATATTCTGAATTTGTGAATATTCCATCTTATTGAGTACCGTATTACACCATGATCATGCGCTACAGCGTGCATCTTGACCATGGCCGAGAAATATACCAGTGTTATTATTATTATTATTATTATTATTATTATTAAAGTATTACAGCCGTCCTTATTCGCCGAATACTGCTTGTTCCTGACGGACAAAATCCGCGAACCATAATTTTAAGTTTGATTGTTAGAAGATTAGGAAGATATTGCACCGTATGTTGCTTTTCTCGCGCAGCTCCTTTGAGCGGTGTTTGGGTAGCTCTTGGTCCTTAGAAAAGAAGTTTCTCTTCGGTTCCCCTCGCTAGTGAGGTAAATATTCAATTAAAAGTTAACTCACTGTATTTGCTTCCACGGTAATCCCATGGATACTGTCCCGCCGCTTATTGAGAGTTTGTTCTCTTCGGGTTGCTCTTGCATTCCCCAGGGTTCGTCGTGCAGAGCTGTGGCATAAAGTAATAGTTTACTTGGACGAAATTTTCTGATGTGCATGAGTTACCTGATAGTTCTGACGGGGGTTTCCGCCGGTAGAATTGTGCATTCTCGCCAGACGGTGAAAACGAGCCCCGTCTACATTCGACGAGTAAGCTCGCGTTTCTCCGGCGTCAAGCATGACTGAATAATTACGCAAACATCTAAGCTTTCACCGTCCAAAGGGAGGACAACAGCGAAGAACTGTAATTCAACAGCCATCTACGAAACCGCGACGTTTAGTTCACTGTGGAATTTGTTTTCATACAGAATAAATCGGTCCAATTGTTTTCATTCAAGAAATGCAAAGTGTTTACAAATCGCGTGTGGAACTCGAAAGGAGCTTGCCACGCTGAATAGGTATGGGAAATAGGAACAACACGATAGCCGCCGTCGTCACTGAAATAAAAGCACTTACAATAAATTTTAGAAAGCGGACTCCGAATCAAAGAGGACGATAATTTTTAGACAAAAATATTATTTCGCTGTGCGGGTGGAACCAAGTCGTGGAAAAATTGTCCTCTTGAATGAAGCAACAAAAGCTTACCACTGTAACTCCATGGTTATCATGTTCAGTGAACTTTTTCAGGGCCTGTAATCTGGTAACCAAGACTATCTTATTCGGTATGGCCGTCGTTAGTTTGTAACTGTCCAGTATTGGCTCGCTTTCTTCCACACGGATATTCATTGACATTTCTTCTAATCCATTAACTATTTAAACATTCAAACAGACTTCAGCAACATGCTAGAGGCCTCACAACAAATGTACTCGGTGAAAATCTGTACCGGCATAAGTGCGAACAAAGACAAGCGCAAAAAGTGGTTGGAAGTGTGCACGGGGATTGTATCTTTGAGACGAACTATCTCTGAACACATTAAACATTGTCCGAATCCTGTTGCCTTTTAAGATCGGCTTCCCATTCATCAGCGGCATTTGCGAAGAAGTTTCACTGGTTATTCCAATCAAAGTCTGTCCTTTTGTCGTTGATTATATCTATTTGTTATTGGTGAAGGCGAATAACTCTGGTGACGAGCGAGTCCATCCATAGTGTGACAAGTATTCTCATATCTCCTAAACACAGATAATGCATACAATCTGTTGGAAAATCAACAAACATATATATACGTACAAACATTCACATTTCCAAGCGGTGACGTCACGTGATGACTACGACGGAAACTTGCATCGGCTAATAGAGGACGGCCTACCGATGGAAACGTGGCCTTATGTTGACCATATACCGTCTGTTGCATGCACTTGTTGCGAGTGAAATAAACAGCAAGTGGCTTTCTTCATTTCAACGAAGGAAAGTGCGAGGTGATCAAAAATGGCAGCTTTCAGTTGTATCTCCTTGGAAGTAAGGTTGCTTTTGAACTGAAAGCCATTATTCGGCGTTATCTTCAATTCCGAATTAATGTCACGGGGAAATCCTCGCTCGTCGTCGGGCAGTTCCTTTCACTAGGTGACACCGACCACGAAAGGCGTTGACTTTAGGGTTTCAACGGCCTTATGAAAAACGGTACATAAGCGCATTCTGAAAGAGCGAAAAGGGTAAAGCTCACAGATGTGCAGTTGAATGTGAACTGATGCCGTTCTGTCCAGCTAGGTATTTCCTGGAGGTCTGTCCCATGCCGTTTTGAACCCACAGTGACGATAGCAGTGCTGTTTTACCTGATGCACTCTAGTTTTTTTCTTGGGACTCCCATCAGTTCATAAAAGTCCTTTGGTATGCCGGGATATAGCGGCCTCGTGGAGCGCGGGACTTCAATACTAGGCAAGGCCGATAAATGACGTTTTTTAATTAACTCACTGCAAATCGGATTCAGTCCCCGTTGGGGATCTTAAATGTTTATTTAAAGGGTCAAATAACACACACCTTCTTGAACTATTGCAAACGGAATTACTCCTTCGCTGAAACTGGAGGTCGCCGTTGCAGGACCGAATTGAATCTCCGATGTCGATTCCGCTTTCAGGCCATCGCTGGTTGCGTCCAGGAACATATCGTTCTGTTCCATCCGTCGACACCACCGAAGTGCCATTGTGTTTTGAAATAGGGACGTGCCTCGTGGACAGCTCTTTCGTCTGGGCATGTTAACCGTCAGGGGAAGAAACCGGACTGCCGGGTAGTGTGCAACGACCGGTCGTGGAAAATCCCCCTAAAACCTTTGCAGTTCCATGTTTTTCTTAACATCACTCACTTGCTTACATTATTGACGTGTCTTTACGCACTGTTTGTTTTTATGGACCAATTGTTGTATGTTCGCGCCCAGAGAGCTACTTCGTCATATCCTTGTTCCGGATCTGCGTGACGCACGCGCTCCTTGCTTGCACGCCGCAATTTGGTTTCTCGTTTGTTGAGCCCTTGTAATCTCATTATTGAGGTTTGTATCTTTTTGGTGTCACTGTTCATTCCATGATCTATATCGTAGAATATCATGGATAACCGCCTTTTGATTTCGGGATCCATTGCGAATTTGGCTACGCATTGCTCAAACGTGTGTTACATGGTGTGGTCCTTTCCTCCTTGTTCACTGCACAAACCAACCACTCAACAAGCGGGGAGGTGCAATCTCCTTGGTCGCCCATGTGAGAATTGGCAGAGTGTGCGAGCTTTTTTCTCGTTCACCAACGGTTATCGTGTGAATGATGCCCAGTGATTCCGTGCTATCCGATTTGTGCGACCATGAAACAATCCGATTAGGTTTGTTGACAGGCATCCATATATTTTCGTGACGTGATGCCCGTGCTAACTAAGTCTTGTAAAAATCACCGTACACAAGCACGACGGTCAAATGACTCACTCCCAAGTCTGATCATCTAATAAACTGCGGTTTCAGCGTAAGTGGCATTGAGTGGCCCTGATTGTTTTCAACCAAGCAGGCACACTGGAAGGGTCAAATAAACTAACGTCCATCCAGTGTATGCGTATTACTGTGGCTTACCTTCAGTGGTCCCGCCTCGGTCTTATGTTCATTCCCCACGTATACCCGCTGAGGTCGGTTTGCAAGTGTGCACCGACTTAGATTCATCGGCACCAGAATATAGCAGGGGCTGAAATGACCCTCCCATGAAGCCGAAAGTCTTTAAACTGGAAACTGTTTTAGAAATGCAAATAAGTGCACTGGTTTACGTTTATTTTTTGCACTCGATCTCAACCTGTGGTCAAGGAATGCCTAGAGAAACCTTAACTTGCTTGAAGGAGAGAAACGGTTTTACTTATCGCACTAATTCGGTACAGATGAAACGGGTACTGGATAAAAGTATGACAGCCTCCAGTGCGTATTACCTTTTATTATACCTAGTAATTTACTGAAGACACACCGAAATTTTTGAACCATGTAAAGAGCATTAGGTCTGTTTTTACGGACCTGTTATTCACGCTTCCAAACTGTAGAAACCTGCTGGGATGGAACATGTTGCTTCATGACACTTGTAAGGAAACTCACACTCCATACTTTTGTAGGTAACCGAGATATAACAGCTAAAAGTGCATACATGTAAGCCTAAGATCACTCCCCCATACACAAGCAAGAAAGAGTTAGTCATGGGCTTTACAAGTAGATAAAGTAATTTGGTTTTTGACTTGTCTTATAAGCTATATAATATTAGGTCTTCGTCTGTTAGGGGTAGCAAATTTAGGAGCCATTGAAACCGGGAAGATTCACACTTCATGTTTCCGAAGATCGCTTCCATCCTTCGCTACCAAGGTAAATGGGTAAATGACTGGAACCATAAAAAAACATTGCAGTGTTCATCATTTTGCGTTACATCGATTTCAGGAGCAATTGTGTGCTACTTATTCCGTTATAATAGAACCAAGTAAGCAATATACAGGCGGATATGGCTGATTAGGCACGTAATAAAACGAATAGCCGTGAAATGATATGAGTGCGTTTCGTTGGCGGGAGGGTGTGGCAATAGCCCAATGGAACTGTTACTGATCTATCGTCGTCAGCTCTGAATTCGTTCTCTGATGTAGGAAAATGTTTTCGAACTAATATGACTGCATTCTTACACTACGATAAAGACAGAAGAGACGGATTACTGAACGCGCTTATAATCAGTATCGTAATGGATCCAATTCTGTTAGTTATACGATAACTAGAGAGCATTTGTTACCCGTGAGCTAGTTCTATAAAGAAGTACCAGGGCCAATAAAGAAAAATGAACCAATAATACCGATCCCTCTATATGAAAATAAACTGCTCATTATTTCATAAAAATGCTATGATTTTGTCATTGATAGCCCGAAAGTTTTACTGCCGAGTGAGCGACCAGGAATAAGTCGAAGCGAGTACAGTCAGCAATACCGTGCAAGCGTGGTTTTAATGAAATAATGCTCAAGCTGTCTAACGAATCACGTAATAATATTAATGGTATATTTCTCGACCATGTTCGAGACGCACGCGCAAGCACATGATCATGGTGCACAACGTTACTCAAAACAATGAACTATACACGAATTTCAAGAAAGCTGGTCAAAAACGTCAGAAGCAAAACAATATAGCTAGAGTTAGTTTCAATCGACCGAAATGATAACGGTTTGCGCGGAAAATACGGTTTGGTTTCGAATCCGAGTTGGTTGGTGGTGGCCCGTGGAAGTACAAAATATATTGTGGAAGTATAACGCTAAGGATGCGTTATAAACCAAAATAATTCAAGCTGTGGATAACGGAGGCCTATTGGGGTTCTATGAACGGAAACAATTATAAACATGGAGATATGAAAGAAATGAATGGGGGAACACTCGTGAACTTTGGTGAATATAAAGAGAACGGCTCTCTATGAACACAATGTTGGCCCTATATGACGGGTATTCCTGGCCTCAACAAACAAAGTGTGTCATGAAACGGGGGGACATAAACAAACTGTGGAAGTGGACTACGAAAAATTGACGGATGTGGAGGAAACAGCAATTCATATAAAATGTGAGTTCAGGTCAAGGATCGATAACCCGTATCATTCAGAAAAAGGGAGCTCAACTTGAAGGCCTTGAATTAGTGAAGAATCAATTTCAAGCCGGATAACGATCGAAAGAAAAATGAAATCATGCAAGAGAAAACTGTGTGAAAAACCTCCTCGTAGGCTCGCACATTACTGTTTTAATAAGCTGACAAAAATATACTGACTTAATTATTCTCCGTAGTATTGGGCTTCATTATTGGGAACCACGGCTGAGGGGGATAAGTGGACTTGCGTTCGGATGGAGTATCGAAATTTAATGAGTAAAAAATTCCTGTGTCGCGTATTCTGGCTCTGTTATTGGATTGTTTCACATGAGACCAAGGTGGCGTGCAGCATCCCGTGGGTATGGTTTATCAGGCGGGGTGAGGGACGTGTCAGTCAATCATTAGAAGGTAGCTTGTGAACTGTTATTTGTGAAGACTCCAGCCGTGACCTCAGTAGTAGAGGTGTTGCGTCAGAAGTTGCATTTCAATCTACTGGTAAGCAGTTGGGAGTGTTTTTGGTCGTGTGGCTCGAATGCAATCCCGTATGGCATAAAAGATTCCATTTAGGTCTCTGTGGGTACGGGTCGAGGTGTGGACCTTGGTCACCGAAAGTGGAGCTCGAGAGAGTGGACAACGACAAAACTGAAATAAATGATGTTGGCAGTCTGGACGGGGTTCCAGTTGTGGGTTATGATAACAAATGGCGACAATTGTTAATGAACTGGTTGGGTTTATGTGGACTGTCAATGGCACAATTCACGTTCTGGTCTGCGTTTTAATTCGAGAGTTTAAGAAACGTAGGGTTGCAGGGGGTTGGTAAGTACTACTACAAGCTTGCAAGATAGCGTAAACCTGGTGGGCTGCTGCGTCTGCACTTCAAAGGATAAATGGTTTGCACGCAATTAGAAGTTCTGAAGAGTAATTAAGTAAGGATGCAGAAAGAACCACTAGGGCATCGGTGGCGATGCGTTAGAGAAAATTGTTATCATGCACAGAAACGTGGTCGTACGTTCGTCTGTGCACCTACTCGGAAGTGCCGGCCTACTGAGATTAAATTTAAATGTGAGCAGGGAAATCTCATGACGTGGTGGTTGCATAAATATCATATGTTTTATAAAAGTGAAGAGAGATAGTTAGTAGGGAATGGGAAATATGAACGGTTCTCCTGTGTTCATTTTTCGTAGACTCAAATAAGGCAGGTGTTGGTCATCTGTTGCCTCCATATGTTATCCATGTCATTTGGCTTAAAGTCCAGGATGCGGTGGTGATTGTAGTTGACAGGAGGCTGTAGTTGCTGTTAGATAGGGTTGTCAATTATAAGCGTGGCTTAGATGCTAGGACATCGAGAAAGCTGCTTTCTAAGAAAGATGACAGAAGATGGAGGGGTATGGATGGAAAAGGTGACCGGTTTCAACCACGTTCTTTTCTCTTTTTCTCCTTTTCCGAGCTTCACCGCGGTTGCCGTAATTCGTCAGGTACTTCTACACGTTGTCCAGGTCAATGGGTTGAAATTCGGGGCTACGGTAGCAATTGTATTTGACGTCGACATGCATGCTAGGTGCGCTTAAGGAGGGTATAGGTTGGTTGAAACTTAAAGCGAAGGTGGTTAAACGTATGTGGAGAGTCCAGTGCACTGTCACCCCAGTCAGTCCCGTGCGCGAAAACCGAAAGCTTGTCGAGCGAACAAGGGCGATGTGGGGTTTCCCGTTTGGCAGGTTCGGGTCTGAGCTGATGGGAGACATACCGACAGATGAAGGTTGCCCACTTCCTTCACAGCCCGATATCAGTGGTATATGGAGATCAAATCGATTTCACTAGATTATTTTTGTTTCCACTGTTTTTTTTTCAGTTTTCGTTTTTATTTCCTAACAGAGGGGTGGTTGAGCCCATATGAGAACTTTCCATAGCCCCTAAGCCCGATCGTAATTTTATGTTTGTTTGTCTTTTTTCTCATCTGCTGGGGGTGGTCTGTTTTTCCCACGTTCAAACGACGCTATGGTATGGGTGCCGTTGACATCAGGGGTTTTGCTAGCACGGGCTGGGAAAATGCAGAGTGGGACTATGCAAACACATAGAGTAGGACAACGAGCGTTGTAAAGCACAAGCTAGCATACGTGTATCAGTCTCATGCAGCGCCAGACCATGCCGAAGACCATCAGAGACCATTCCGAGCTAGCTGGTGCAGGTGATTTTAGCTCTGCTGATGGAAAGTAGTGTGGTGCATAAGAGGGAATATGATAGTAGTTGGTGGATGGTAGATACAGAGGTGAAACGAGAGAAAAGGCCACCAAGTAGGTACCAGCAGATGGGCTTCTGGGATAAGAGATTCTGGGGTGAGACGGTTGAGAGAGGCGAAATGAGGCCGGACATAAAACCCAGGAGGGTGGTGGCAGCCAAAATGGACGGGAAAGGAGTGAAAGATCGAGTAAGGTGGTAGACGGCGGAACTCGGTGTCCCAGAACCCAAAGCCACATACCTATTTGCTGCAGAGACATCTAAGGCTAAGGAACTCTGGTTGGCAATAGAACACAAACATTTTCTAAAATTAGGAGAACCGGCAAGCATTAAACTAGGTATAGTTACAAAAGTCATCAAACTGTGGCTACCGTAGTATAGATTGTTTGCCATATAACGTAAAAGAAAATAGTTGCACTGGGGTTTGCCATCGGGCGAGAAATGAAAGTTCTATTGCAATAATCCTAGTAATCAAACCCGTTTTTGTAGGCCACCTCATAGGTGACGGTCTGGCTGGTAAGAAGGATCACATTAGGAACACTCAAGAAGTGACCCAGCGAGCCTCTGACTTGAGAAGCTGAGAGACTGTCGCGAATGTTTAGCGATTGTTTTTTCCATAAGTTCGAGTATTTTATAAGGAAAAAGTTAGATCTTAACGCTAATTTTGATCTAGGAATAGACAGCTGCAGTGACCAATGGTGTAAGGCATAATTCGTGGAGGGAGTGAGACGAATGGGTTCAGTACACGAAAAGGCTGTACGGTGGTAAAGCTTAAACAGGAAGCATAAATTGAGCCTCATGCAATGCAGCCATAGAGGGTCAAGACTGAGTAGGATGCGTCGATCCTTGTAACACAAACTGAAGGAATATCCCACTAATTGTTTGGTGAATTGGCGTTGCACGGACTCCAGAGAAATACGGTCGGATTTCGTCATGTTCGTGAAGGTAAGGGAATGGTTTCCAAGGAGAGGCCAGGCATGAGTCTGGTAAGTGAGCAGTGTTCAATCATTTAGCAGAAAAGTTCCGGAGATGAGACCAGTAGTTCTTCTCGTCTTTGCAGTCTGGAGTGGAACATACTCAGAAAACCTAAAGCCACAAGAATAATGAAGACCAAGTTCTCGAACTAAAGGGCTGTACGAAATGGGTAGGTCGTGGATAACCAGGGTTCTGGGGGTCACTTGACATCTAAATGCCCAAGTAGCACGTTGCCCCAACCTTTGGGGTAAACCTGGGGCATGCCCCAAGCTTGCCCCAAGTTTAGTTTTCATGTGGGAAAGATGCTAATTGGTTACGGATTCACTAGGATTATATCCTCATGTACATATATTGCCACCCTGAGGAACGCTTATTTTGGCCCGTTTTGTTTTGTTACGTCACTATTAGCGGCGACCTTCACGCAGTCCCGTGCAGTCGTCGTTCTGTCCTTCACGTGACTGGCGTGCTTTCTCAGGCACGTGATGCACGAGTTCGTACGAGTTTCGTACAGACCGTGTTGAACACATGACCATATATATGGCTTGCGATCATTATAAATATGTCTGTCTATCTTTCTATATATATATATATATATATATATATATATATATGTAATTATACATGTTTGTATAATTGTGTATATGTTTTATACTATACATCATCTTTTTTGCCGATAGCGTCAGTACCCGGTATACGCATGTTTGATGTTTATGGATATTTGTTTGTAATCATCATATTCGTATTTCATATGGAGATAAATGTGGTTTAGTGTTTACCACTGTTCTGTGTTTACAATGGACAGCTAACTCACATGGACCGTCCAAGCAAGTGGCAAAGATACCGTCGGCGTAAGCAGGCGTTGAGTGCTGTACCGTGCACTGAGTGCGGCGAGGCTTCCATGTGGGCCCATCGATACCGATGTCCGCAGATGACGTCAACAGGTACTTAAATATTTGCATCGTAATATAAACTTCCCTAAATCCAGAGCCAACGGTAAATGTGTCATCCAGTGATGAGGTTTCGGGTGGACATCCATCACAACTTCCTCACTCATCAACAATGAATGTGCAAGGGTCAACAACAGACTTGTCCACTGGTGTCGGTGAGTATATGTTATCTGTGATTTTATATAAATTGTTATTCGCAGGTGTCGACATTGAACTGGGGAAAATGACGTCCGTGAAGATCAACATGGACGCGTTCTTACGTTCATTTGCCGATGTGTTTGTTAGCTGCAGACTAACGATGCAGCAACGAAGGAGTGTGCTGAACGTTCTAAACCAATATTTGCCCGGCGTACCGAAGGATCCGAGGACTCTGTCGCACACACCTCGTTTTTGTAAGAAGACGTTGCTAGCACAAAGTGTGTATATTCATATTGGGCCGGCTAAACCAGCTGAGCAATTGTATAAACGGCTCCACGGACTGAATAACAACTTCGAAACCATCACTAAAGAAACCCCCACGGATGATTTGTCCCTTCCAGTATCTCACATCCCCCGTAGTAGACAATTCGTCGTTCTCAATGGTGTTTTTTTTCAGTCGATAAGCCCAACAACGTCATCATCATTAACGGACGTCCCGCGCAAATTGTCAGTTTCCTGGAGAATAATGTTTTCTTCAAATACTTTATTTCACCAGGCAATGTTTTCACGTACGCGTTAAAATCAAGCCAGTTGTATATATTTGCTGTAGGGGATTTAGATTCCACTTTGCACAGTGCACCCATCCACACAATCACATGTAAATGTATTCGTGTTTGCATTGACTGTTCCAGTATTGTTGTTCCCATTTTACATACGTTTTTGAAATAAAAAGTCACATAACGCTCTGTGCTTACCGTGCCACTTTTTTCGCAAATCAGCATGACGATCTGGTAAGACTATGTATTTCTCGGGTGACTGCGAGACAAAAGTTGTTCTCCTTTGTCGGTTGTTTTGACGTGAAGCGTTCGTATTTTGCCGTTTTATTGCTGTCTCCGTGTCCTTGTTTGGTGTCAATGGCTGACTCGTGTTTGCTTTCACGTATGGGTGATCACTTAAGCGTTATTGTTATTGTATTCACCGTCCACTTGTTTCTGTAAGTACTTAAATGTAATCAAGTCACACATAGACAATTCCTAATGAGAATTTTCTTCCTAGATGTACGTAGTGGCTCACTTTCCCGAAGAAAACTCATACGCAGTGGTACACAAAAACTGGATGGTCGACGAAACACACGTTCGTTGGCCACGAACGAAGAGTTTTCCCGACTACAGACGTCATCTGCTATCGGGAAAGGAAGTGCCGGACTCATGCCCGGAATACTACTTTAGACCTATGTACTATACGGGTAAGTCAGTGGTAGTATAACATTTAAATAGACAAACTTGGTGATGCCATCGATTTTGAGCATCAGTTGGTTCATCAGTCAAGTGCTGCTTCCACCGATGAAACGGAGAAGCAGACATACTTCTCGCAGCACTACTCCACAAGAAAGAGGTAATTAAACATTAATATTCACATACCTAAAGGGTTCCCGTGGAATTCTCTTCCGACGAGAGTCCCCAGGCGATGCGGAGAAACCTAAAACCAGTTACGCTGGACTTACCACCCTCCCCACCGCCCATTTTGGAACGACTTGGGGGAATGCAAAGGTACATTTCCAACATGCACAACCAAATTCCGTTTTAGTTCGCCTCAGTTGTCCTCACAGTCCACGTTGTCTGCACACGCTAGCACCCGAGTGCCAGTCGCATCCTCAAGGTAATTATTACTTCTGTTTCATATTGCCCATTTAATTACAAGTAGCGGCTCAAGCACCAGCGCCACGCAAATGAACTTGGCCCCTCACCTGCGCCAATTACTATGTAAGTTCACATGCAATGCCATTACCTTATGTTTAAGTAAACCAAGAAAAAATTCTACTGTCTATAGACAGTCTCACAAAAACTGTGGAGAAACTGAGTGCCTCCATAGAGTCTCTTTCCAACACTATCGGGGCGTCATGTTCACAAGGTATACCGCAGCCAATCACACGTGTGAACACTGTGGATGAATTCCACCATTTACACGACGTCCTGGGAACGCCAGAAGCTTTCAATAAGATGGTAAGTCACTATACGTGTATGTGACAAATGTAGGTAACGACACTGCGGCGGTTTATAAATAGAAATCTTCAGGATTCAGTAAAGCAAATGCTGTCTGCTGTGGTGAGCGACGACGTCGCAGTCAGGTGCTGCTGGCTCGGTAGCAGCAAGAGGATAGCCGTCTGCAATCATAAACTCATCAAAGCAATAAAAGGTATATCGGTTTATTAGTGGTCTCACCATCTACTAGACGCTATCAGATTCAGTTCGTTTTTTTTTCGAGGAACCAACTATGAACATCGACAGACACATCAGAAATTGGTTCCACAACGCTCGTGATCGCGGAGCAGGTAGCAGATGTAGTAGGTAAGTAGAATGAAACGGAGTTGCCTTATTGCTTCGCAACGGTTAGCAGAAACAAGTTTACTGTAAGACTAACGTTTGAAGTACGTTTGTCGTTTCTCCAATTACATCGGAATTACGCTTTTTTCCCTTACGCCACTTTCGCTATCCGTTTCAAATATGTTCTTTGTGCAAAACCAGCAGTTATATGCAAGCGTGTGTTGCTCGGTTTACATCGAAAGACCGCTCCATTACCAATTGTTAACATAGATTGATCTTTTTTCAACTGGCAACCATCATTGAAAAATACCATGCCATTTGTCCATTATATTTGCATCGGATGTCATTGTCACTTCTTACATAATGGTGCAGTGATTTACTGACAGTTCGCCAATAACAGTATACATTTTTTTCTATCTGCAGATATCGCGATCACCGACAAATGTATCAAACGTTCAATGACAATGTGCTTTGATGGATCATTACAAATCTGTACAAAATACACTTTTTCTATGTAAATAAATTTTTCGTATTCAGAATTTGGCATTCAATTTTCAGTTACATATTAGACAGAAATTGATGCATGTGGGACGCGTAAGCAAACGGCCAAAATAGATGTATACATTAGTAGTAGACCATGAAACGACGGTTGGATCTGGTTTCGTGTAACGTATTATAAAGGTTGGGGCTAGCCCCAAGTTTGCCCCATGCGGCTGCACCAAGGTTGGGGCTAGCCCCAATTTTGCCCCAAGCTTGCCCCATGGGGCTGCCCCAAGGTTGGGGCTAGCCCCAAGTTTGCCCCAAGCTTGCCCCATGGGGCTGCCCCAAGGTTGGGGCTAGCCCCAAGTTTGCCCCAGGCTTGCCCCATGCGGCTGCCCCAAGGTTGGGGCTAGCCCCAAGTTTGCCCCAAGCTTGCCCCATGGGGCTGCCCCTAGGTTGGGGCTAGCCCCAAGTTTGCCCCATGGGGCACGCATGGGGCAAACTTGGGGCTGCCCCATGGGGCAAACTTGGGGCAACGGTAGCGCTGCCCCAAGTTTTTCAATGGTAAGCTTGGGGCAGCCCCACGTTTGCCCCAAGTTTGCCCCATGCGTGCCCCATGGGGCAAACTTGGGGCGTGCTACTTGGGTGTTGTGTAGCAACTATTCGGGGTCGAGAAGTCCATGCTCCATGAATCGCACCAGCCCCCACTTCGCTTTAGGTCATTAGAAATTTCATCCAACATAATGCTGAGTTTATGACGAGGAAACTCATAGACAACCCTAAAGTCATCAGCTAAAAGGAATGGGGTACCATGGTGAAAGATGGGAAATATATCATTTGCGTGGATGAGAAAACGTAAAGGACCGAGTACACTGCCTTGTATAACCCCGCTGGTGACTGGAGCAGCTGTGAGAAACACCCATCAATGGAAACCACTTGTGAGCGGTTCGATAGATAAGATGTTAACCACAACAAAAGGGAACCGGAAAAGCCTTCAGCTTTGAGTTCGATCAGTAGTAAAGCTTGAGGGACGCGGTCCAAGGCCTTTGTCATATCAGGGTATATAACAATGGTAGATTTACTGTTGTCGGCGGCCGCCGTTATGAGGCTAAAATGTCGTACTGGCAAGTGGGGCATGAAAGTGATTTTAAGAATCCATGCTGCCCAATATGGATGATGTTATGGGACTATAGGGAGTCGGACATCCGCGGTTTGATGGAGCTTTCCATCAACCTAGAAGCAATTGGAGTGTAGTTGATAGGGTTATAATTTTAAAGGTCGTGTACTGGTCCCTTCTTATGGATCGGGATGATGACCGCAGTCTTCCACTAAGAGGGAAATATGCCAAACTTGATGGATAGACTGTAGACCTTCAAAAGTAGGGCTGTGACATCAGTTCCTCCAAGACGTAGAATTGTCGGTGGAACACCATCATGGCCAGGGTGTGAGGACTTCCGGACACGGGTAAGCTGGTTGGTCACCTCTTTCAGAGTAAATTCTAAATCAGACAGTAAGTGCTCGGTGACAGGGACTATGCATGGGGGTAAAGTAGGAATTAAGCGCCTGGGCTATCGCTACAGGTGAGGCAATGTGATCTTTATTTTCCAAAATTAGAGACGGGATACCTGCTGGTTTGCTATGATTTCTGTTCTTCATTAGGTGTGCCAACTTTTAGGAAGTATTATGGCATTGCAAGGCAGATATTTCTTGTTTTCTTGAGCATATCGTCAGCCTTAATTCTGATTGCTGCCGAGAGACTTTGAAGCTGCAAGAATGACGATAAGCCACTATTGGTGTAAAACACCTTCTGGAGCTCCAGATATTTGTTTTGCATTCGGCTCAGGACTGAACTGCGGTCTCAGTTTGCTATGTTACGAGTTGTAGTGATTTTAAACAGCGAGTATGATAGGTTAGAATATGGTAAATCAGCAGCCAGCTGAAGGTCGCTTTGCAGGAAGAAGTCGTCCCAGTCTAACGATCTAAGCGTAAAGATAAGATTGTCCCAGTTGACCGCTGAAGAGGAATGATTGGGTGGGTGAGATTTATCAAAAGCTTGTGGAACCACGAAGATGCAGGACACCATTCTATGGTCACTTCCTGGAAAGATTTCGGGCGCATTGGCTGAAACGTCAGATAAACCAATCGTGAACAGCAGATCAAGGATGTTGTTACCTGTGGTTTGGACTGTTCCGTGTTGGATCCAGCGCCCTACGCGGATGCATGACATGAAATCTAATAAGTTGTATGGGGCAGGTAGAGTATTCCAACAGATGCTTGGTGCTTTGAAGTCCCTCGCGATGAGTTTGGAGGAACAGGGCAGCAATGAAAGCTAGTTGAATGCTTCAATAATCTTGGTAAGATCCATAGTGTTGGAATCAGGTGGCCGATAGATGCAACCAATATGAAGATAGGAGTGAGCAAGGGAATCGTCAACCACAGAGAATCCTGAGTGGCGTCCAGAGTTGTGTGTGAGAATGGAATGGCCAGCAGAGTGCTTTTGACATAAGTTAAACAGCCTCCCCCACGACGAGGCCAGTTCCTTCGAAACATCTGGTAGCCAGCTAGAAAGACTCAACCTGATGGGACGGAATCCGTTAGCCAAGTTTCAGTTACAATGATAACATCAAAGTTGGACGTCTGAGCGATGCTGCGGATGGCTTTAGTTTTGCTCAGTAACGAACTGGCACTTACGACTATGACTTAAAGAGATGATACAAGCCTCGGTAGTGGTGGATATGGTGGAGGGTTTGGTAGTGGTGATGAGGTTGGCAATTCCAGTGAAGAATAGGGCAAGGATGGGGGGAGGACCTCATGTTACGAACGTTTGAGCAATGCGTAGCCAAATTCGCAACGGATCCCGAAATCAGAAGGCGATTATCCGTGATAATTCTACGATACTAGATTATTAAAATAAACAATGACGTAAACAATATACAAACCTCAATAATACGATCACAAAGTCTCAACAACGAGAAACCGAATAGCAGCGTGTGAGCAGACAGCACGTGCGTCACGCAGGTCCTGAACAAGGATGTGCCAAAATAGCGCTCTGGGCGCGAACAAACAACAATTGGTCCAGAAAAACAACCAGTTCGTAAAGACAAGTCAATAGTGTATGGAAATGAGTGATGTTCTTTCCTGGATGAAAACGCTTCAGCTCGCCTCTTGGAGATGGCATGTCTTCATTGGTCGGCCCCACTTCTTCCGCCCTCTTGAGTTCTTGGGCGAAAGCCTCGCGTTGTATCATTCTGAAAATATCATACTCTGCCGCTTGTAGCTCATCGGGACCTATCGGACCGACCGGTATCCGACCTGAGGGCCGTAGCCCTTTCATGACTAGTAAATTTATCTTGAATCTGGTTAACCAAACTAGCGAACGAAGCGTCTTCATCCAGGAAGAAAACCTGACCAGTCGCGATAGAATGGACGACGCTTCGACGACGTTGGTTGCTATCACTACGCCTTTGATCTCCAGTTCCAATTCCGTAGGGTTTTTTAATTCGAACACGGGCCAGTCCTGTTTGGGCAATTGCAGGAAGTTTGGCCCTCTCGTCCACGTGTCCAGTTGCCTGAAGTTGTTCGCATCTCGGGAGCACAGGTCGGCCGGATTATCGCCAGACCTGACATGACTCCACTGGTGCGTGGCTGATTCATCGTGGATAATCGTGAGCCGATTAGCAACGAAAGTACTAAACCGGCTCCGTACGTTGTTAATGTAGTAAAGTACTATCGTTGAATCCGTCCAGAAGCTCACCGACCAAATGTAGAGATCGAAACATCTCTTCACAGCTTGCACCACCCTGACTGCCAACACGGCTGCGCTGAGTTCAAGGCGTGGGATTGAGACCGACTTCAGTGGGGCAACGCGGGCTTTGGCGAACAGGATCCTCGTGGTATATTGTCCATCTCCTGCGCACCATCGTCCGTACACCACAGTTCCATAACCGACTTCGGATGCATCGGAAAAGGCATGTAGTTCTCCAGTCCGCGTCGTATGGCCAGGGGTCAAACATCGTGGGATTCTTATGTCCCCTAATTTCTTCAAGGTGTTCAGAAGTTCTTCCCAGTCCAGCCGGTCCCCTCGGTCCAGTGCCTGGTCCCAATCAACTTTCTTACGGCACAGCCGCTGCAGCAAGAGCTTTCCGGGTAGCAGCCATGGTGAGACGAAACCGAGCGGGTCGAACAAACTTGAGACGGCAGATAGTATGCCACGACGGGTTATTGGCAGCTCGGGAACGTTCAGTTCGAAAACAAAATCGTCGGTTTCCGCGTCCCATTGTATCCCTAAAGTGCGCTCGATAGGAAGTGGAGAGCCGTCCAAATCTCTTACCCTTTCGGCCTTTTCGTGATACGGGATGACCTTCAGCACTTCTGAAGCGTTCGACATCCATTTAGTTAGATGGAAGCCGCCCTCTTCCAGCAATCTCGTCAGACCCCTGAACTGCTCTAGAGCTGATTCCACATCATCGAATGACCCAAGGTAGTCACCGACGTAGAAGTTCCTGCTGACGCTTTCTACCACCGTCCGATGTACCAGATCGCCATGTTTGTTCGCTGATTCTCGGAGGGCGTAGTTGGCACAAAATGGTGACGATATGGCTCCGAAGGGGTGGACGGTCATTCTATAATTCACCACTGCGTTGTCCCGGTCGCTCCCTTCCCACCACAGGAAACGCAAAGCATCTCGTTCTCCTACCGGAATCTTCACCTGATGGAACATTTCCCTAATGTCGGCAGACAAAGCCACTTTACCCACTCTGAAACGGCACAGAACATCGATCAGTGGTGTGGTCCAGTCAGGCCCCTGTAGTAGGCGATCGTTTAACGACTTGCCCTGGAACTTGGCCGCACAGTCGAAAACCACGCGCAGTTTATTGGGTTTTTTGGGGTTGATAACCGGATGGTGAGGCAGATACCAGATACCCCTTTTGCTGTCGGTGTTAACAGGCACCCTTTCAACGTAACCGAGGTCCTCGTTTCGCTTCATCAAATCCGCGTATCGTTCCCACAGATTCTGGTCTCGAATGAAGCGTTCTTTTAGTCGTAGTAATCGTTGGAGAACATAATTTCTGTTGTCAGTCCACGGGTCGACCGGTGAGCGCCATGGGAGGGGAACCTCGAACTGTTTTTTGAGGCCTCTAGAGCCTTGCTGCACCGTTTGTAGAGCGAAGTGATCCTCTTGAGACAACGTCGGTCTTTCGTCCCCAATGTCATGAAACTCCTTTTCATAAAGCCGTTGCAGATGATACTCTATGCGGTCCGTTTCGGCGGATAAGTAATTCACGGAACCGCGTACCCCTACTGGACCGTATAACATCCATCCCAGAGCCGTGCGTACGGCATAAGGTGCCTGGCGGTCGCCCACTCTTTGGTCAAGCACCCAATGCGCCTCTGGCACGTCGCATCCGATGAGGAGATCCACCTCATCATCTTCCCAGTCTACGACGGTTACATCCTGCAGGTGGGGCCATCGAGTCAAGATTGCGTTCACCGACCTTGGTGCTCGCATGGGAAGATCCGCTAACGTGAATGCCTCCGTTGGTTCAATTTCCTCGTTAGTGTCTAGAGAGATGAGTTGCAGCCTTAATCTACCGGCAGTTATTACCTGTGTTCCGCCCACCGTGCTCACTGCTAACGACGTCGCACCTTTAGCCAGTTGGTGTTTGTCGGCAAACCGCTCTTTCACTAAAGTGGTGTCGGATCCACTATCAACGAAAGCCAACGCCTTAACTATCCCAGTCGGAGTCACTACTCCCACGGCCACTACGCCTAAACGTACCGGTTTACTGGCAGATTGTGAAGTTGAACAAATCACGCTGGGCTTGGCAATCGCCTCGGATATGGTTATTCTCGCCTGATGCAGCAGCCGATGGTGTCTGCCCGTGCAGCCCTCGTAACCACATCGATTCCTTGTTCTACAGGCTGCTGTCCGGTGCGTGGTGTTGAGACAGATGAAACATGCTCCTGCCATCCTCGCCATTCCCCACCGTTCGTCTATTGTGGCGTTGCCGAACTTGGGGCATTCTGGTAGGCCATGGCTAGTACCACAGGATCTGCAATTTGGTTTCGCCGTAGCATCTCGTGAAATGACGTGTGTGTTGGTCCAAGGCTGGTACTTTGGATATTACCGTACAGGGGTTTGGGCTTGGCTAGTACCGGGCTTGTTTGCTCGGTTGCTGTCCCGGATGAGTCGGCCGAATCTGCTGTCAGCTATCTTCGTTTGCCTGTCTAAGTATTCAGTCAGGTCTTCGAAGTTGGATTCTCTGTCGCCTCGGCTTATCCGTTCAGCTTCTTCCGCCCACCGACCCTGTAGTTCGGGAGAGAGGTGACGGACTATGCCTTCCAAAGTGTGCATGGCCTCTAGGTCAGCTCTGTAACCTAAATGGTCGAGGGCTATTGAGCAGTTCTGCATCTTGATCACCAGGTCGGCCATGGTGTAGACGTCGCCCTTGGTTCTCTTTGCCTCTACCATCACGCCCTCTATTAGGTTACGGGCTACTTTGAAAGTTTGGCCAAACAAGTCCTTTAGAATCTTCCTTGCCCTTGTGTAGCCTTGTTCTGGGTCGAGCATGGTGCACCCGCCGATAGCTTCTCTTGCTCGGCCTCGGCAGTAGTGAGTAAGGTAAAGAAGCCTTTGCCCAGGGTCGGTTACCTTGTTTTCAACGAACGTCTCGAACTGTTTGACAAACTTGCAATATTGCTCAGCTCGCCCGTCGAAAACCGTTAACTCCACTCTAGGCAGATCGATCGATGGTGGTTTGTAGTCGGCGACCTGCGTGGGGTTCCCTACCTTATTGCACTCTAACCTATCGGAAGTGTCGAAGTCACTGGTCCTATACTCTCGCTGTTTCTGTGTACACTTCTCTGCTTCATGCGCCTGTAGTCTAGCCGAAAGTAACTGTTGCTCTAGTTCTAGTATTCTCAGCTTATATAAATCAACATCCTTACGATCAATATTGCTTTCAATAACACATGAGCTAGCACTGACAGGACTAGGCGATCTAGCATTAACTAAAGAATCATAAGTACCCAAAACCTCCCCAGAGACTTGCCGTATTACTTCCTGTCCGGGTTCGACTGCCTTTGATCCTTTCCTTGGCATTTTGCGTGAATTTTCCTCGTTTCAAATAGATCTATTGAGTATTGTTACGAACGTTTGAGCAATGCGTAGCCAAATTCGCAACGGATCCCGAAATCAGAAGGCGATTATCCGTGATAATTCTACGATACTAGATTATTAAAATAAACAATGACGTAAACAATATACAAACCTCAATAATACGATCACAAAGTCTCAACAACGAGAAACCGAATAGCAGCGTGTGAGCAGACAGCACGTGCGTCACGCAGGTCCTGAACAAGGATGTGCCAAAATAGCGCTCTGGGCGCGAACAAACAACAATTGGTCCAGAAAAACAACCAGTTCGTAAAGACAAGTCAATAGTGTATGGAAATGAGTGATGTTGGGAAAAAACACTGAATCGCGAGGGAAAAAAGGGGGATTTTCCACGACCGGCTGTTACACCTCAGTTGTTCCACGGATTTGATGAGTTTAAGCCTGGAGGGGATAGCCTAAAGAAAGAGGTATGGGGAGGTGCCGTTTGGGAGAGTAGTTCGAATGCGGGGAACATTCTCGGAGGGGGCAGGCGGAAAAAGGCGGCCACGGATGGATGGCTGTAATGGGCCAAGAGACGTGGATGGGTCTTGTGGGAGTGGGAAGCTAGGTGAGGCACGGAGATGGCTCCCAGGGATTGACTGGGTAGCGGTAAAGGTATAGAGTAGTTGGTGTGGCGGATAGTAATGTAATGGAGCGGTGATTGGGGAGATAAGGTGGGTAAAAGTAGGGTGCAAATAACAAGGCAGTTAGCCGAGATGAGAAAGTAGGATTCACAGCCACAAAAGAGGCTGGTAAAATTTCGCCCGACTGAGCCCTTTCCTTATGGTTTGCATGTGCATTATGTTGATAGGTCTTGTTCTTTTTGCGACGGTGTTAACTTCTGAGGGTCACTCTGCACTGACGGGCTAATCAGCGGTTGTGGTCTGGGTGGTAACCAGATACATTCTGGTGGCGAATGGGTGAGTGCAGCGGGTGAGCTAAGAGGCCTGGTTTGGTTACCAAAAATGCCAGAGGTAACCGGATGCATGGATGTAGACGGAGGTGGATTGATGGTGCAGTGATTTTTAAGTACGGATGAATAACGCGACATGGAGCTAGTAGAAGAAATGGAGTCATCTAGACTTGTGAAGAACGAGCTCGCGGGTGGATGAGTCGAGGGAACCTTCATCAGTTTTGTGGATGCTGGGGCTCTTGTTCAAGTCCAGAGATTTTCTTGGGCTATTCTGAATATTGGGACGTTTGCCAGGTGGCTCACTGGGTGATGAAATTGACGTACTGTCTAATTCTACGGTTGCGTTGTGATCTGAAATAGATGGCAACATCGGGTGATGGCCAGTGATAGGTGCACCGGAGTTTCGGGGTGGACTGTTGGTCGCACTAACACCGGGGTTACTATTCTGGGCGTGACTCTTGTGCACCTCCCTTTGGAGTGGGGCCTTGTCCGGAAGTATCTTGGCGCACTTGAAGCCGGTTTTGGCTTCAACTAACGATTGCCGGCTGATAAAGATCTTGGCGACAACTTCATTTGAAAACTGGAAAAGCAGTGGACAGGTGGTACGCAGGGAAGTTTTGCGGACTCTAACACAGTGGCACGGTTGTGAGCCAAGGTTTCAAGCACTTAATATCATATTTTTAGCAGCTGAAAGAGGTACTCGGTCTGGAATATTAAACACAGTCGCACTGTTTGCCTTTTTTATCCGTCTGAAGATTTCCGAGGCAATTGTGTCTACAAACTTCGTGGCCATTAGCAGGTTGGCTGTGGTATGGTGTGCGGCTGGGTCAAGCAAGAAAGCTATAGGCATCAGTTGACCGATAATCAGATTAGCGGAGTCAATTCGAGAGGTAAGACTGCTCAGATGTTTGCTCATTTCCGTAGTTTGTCTATTGGCGTGTCCAAGTATATCTACCAGAGAGACTGAGAAGTTACCCGGTGAGTTTTTGCGTTTAACGGTCTTGCGACGGCGGTTGCTGACAGTGAGTTTGGGTCGGCTGGGAGGAGATGTAGGCCTATCTGTAGTAGTAAGGATGTGAATGGCCAATAGGACTAGATGTGGCAATATGCGGGGACAAGAGAACTATTGGGAAGCAAGGAATTAAGTGCGGAGTATTGCCGATATATGTTAGCCTTAGGGGAGAGCGCTCGCCACGGGAGGTCAGTATCGGCGGAACTAATTATGTATCAGTTGTTTAGCTGAAATTTGCAATAGTTTTCTGCGGATGGTGCTGTTCAACAATTTCCGAAGGTATCACGCAAGTCAAGACGGCTTCAGTCTCTTTAAGAAGATGATTCCCTGAGTGGAATCTTGGAGTCTGCTAGTGTTGTTTGACTGAGACTGACGTTTCGCTTAGCTCTTACACTAACGGCAGTTCAAAGATTACTTTTGTATCTTGGCACTATTATGAATTATTGAGCAGTTTATTCTCATATAGAGGGATCGGTATTATTGGTTCATTTTTCTTTATTGGCCCTGGTACTTCTTTATAGAACTAGCTCACGGGTAACAAATGCTCTCTAGTTATCGTATAACTAACAGAATTGGATCCATTACGATACTGATTATAAGCGCGTTCAGTAATCCGTCTCTTCTGTCTTTATCGTAGTGTAAGAATGCAGTCATATTAGTTCGAAAACATTTTCCTACATCAGAGAACGAATTCAGAGCTGACGACGATAGATCAGTAACAGTTCCATTGGGCTATTGCCACACCCTCCCGCCAACGAAACGCACTCATATCATTTCACGGCTATTCGTTTTATTACGTGCCTAATCAGCCATATCCGCCTGTATATTGCTTACTTGGTTCTATTATAACGGAATAAGTAGCACACAATTGCTCCTGAAATCGATGTAACGCAAAATGATGAACACTGCAATGTTTTTTTATGGTTCCAGTCATTTACCCATTTACCTTGGTAGCGAAGGATGGAAGCGATCTTCGGAAACATGAAGTGTGAATCTTCCCGGTTTCAATGGCTCCTAAATTTGCTACCCCTAACAGACGAAGACCTAATATTATATAGCTTATAAGACAAGTCAAAAACCAAATTACTTTATCTACTTGTAAAGCCCATGACTAACTCTTTCTTGCTTGTGTATGGGGGAGTGATCTTAGGCTTACATGTATGCACTTTTAGCTGTTATATCTCGGTTACCTACAAAAGTATGGAGTGTGAGTTTCCTTACAAGTGTCATGAAGCAACATGTTCCATCCCAGCAGGTTTCTACAGTTTGGAAGCGTGAATAACAGGTCCGTAAAAACAGACCTAATGCTCTTTACATGGTTCAAAAATTTCGGTGTGTCTTCAGTAAATTACTAGGTATAATAAAAGGTAATACGCACTGGAGGCTGTCATACTTTTATCCAGTACCCGTTTCATCTGTACCGAATTAGTGCGATAAGTAAAACCGTTTCTCTCCTTCAAGCAAGTTAAGGTTTCTCTAGGCATTCCTTGACCACAGGTTGAGATCGAGTGCAAAAAATAAACGTAAACCAGTGCACTTATTTGCATTTCTAAAACAGTTTCCAGTTTAAAGACTTTCGGCTTCATGGGAGGGTCATTTCAGCCCCTGCTATATTCTGGTGCCGATGAATCTAAGTCGGTGCACACTTGCAAACCGACCTCAGCGGGTATACGTGGGGAATGAACATAAGACCGAGGCGGGACCACTGAAGGTAAGCCACAGTAATACGCATACACTGGATGGACGTTAGTTTATTTGACCCTTCCAGTGTGCCTGCTTGGTTGAAAACAATCAGGGCCACTCAATGCCACTTACGCTGAAACCGCAGTTTATTAGATGATCAGACTTGGGAGTGAGTCATTTGACCGTCGTGCTTGTGTACGGTGATTTTTACAAGACTTAGTTAGCACGGGCATCACGTCACGAAAATATATGGATGCCTGTCAACAAACCTAATCGGATTGTTTCATGGTCGCACAAATCGGATAGCACGGAAGCACTGGGCATCATTCACACGATAACCGTTGGTGAACGAGAAAAAAGCTCGCACACTCTGCCAATTCTCACATGGGCGACCAAGGAGATTGCACCTCCCCGCTTGTTGAGTGGTTGGTTTGTGCAGTGAACAAGGAGGAAAGGACCACACCATGTAACACACGTTTGAGCAATGCGTAGCCAAATTCGCAATGGATCCCGAAATCAAAAGGCGGTTATCCATGATATTCTACGATATAGATCATGGAATGAACAGTGACACCAAAAAGATACAAACCTCAATAATGAGATTACAAGGGCTCAACAAACGAGAAACCAAATTGCGGCGTGCAAGCAAGGAGCGCGTGCGTCACGCAGATCCGGAACAAGGATATGACGAAGTAGCTCTCTGGGCGCGAACATACAACAATTGGTCCATAAAAACAAACAGTGCGTAAAGACACGTCAATAATGTAAGCAAGTGAGTGATGTTAAGAAAAACATGGAACTGCAAAGGTTTTAGGGGGATTTTCCACGACCGGTCGTTGCACACTACCCGGCAGTCCGGTTTCTTCCCCTGACGGTTAACATGCCCAGACGAAAGAGCTGTCCACGAGGCACGTCCCTATTTCAAAACACAATGGCACTTCGGTGGTGTCGACGGATGGAACAGAACGATATGTTCCTGGACGCAACCAGCGATGGCCTGAAAGCGGAATCGACATCGGAGATTCAATTCGGTCCTGCAACGGCGACCTCCAGTTTCAGCGAAGGAGTAATTCCGTTTGCAATAGTTCAAGAAGGTGTGTGTTATTTGACCCTTTAAATAAACATTTAAGATCCCCAACGGGGACTGAATCCGATTTGCAGTGAGTTAATTAAAAAACGTCATTTATCGGCCTTGCCTAGTATTGAAGTCCCGCGCTCCACGAGGCCGCTATATCCCGGCATACCAAAGGACTTTTATGAACTGATGGGAGTCCCAAGAAAAAAACTAGAGTGCATCAGGTAAAACAGCACTGCTATCGTCACTGTGGGTTCAAAACGGCATGGGACAGACCTCCAGGAAATACCTAGCTGGACAGAACGGCATCAGTTCACATTCAACTGCACATCTGTGAGCTTTACCCTTTTCGCTCTTTCAGAATGCGCTTATGTACCGTTTTTCATAAGGCCGTTGAAACCCTAAAGTCAACGCCTTTCGTGGTCGGTGTCACCTAGTGAAAGGAACTGCCCGACGACGAGCGAGGATTTCCCCGTGACATTAATTCGGAATTGAAGATAACGCCGAATAATGGCTTTCAGTTCAAAAGCAACCTTACTTCCAAGGAGATACAACTGAAAGCTGCCATTTTTGATCACCTCGCACTTTCCTTCGTTGAAATGAAGAAAGCCACTTGCTGTTTATTTCACTCGCAACAAGTGCATGCAACAGACGGTATATGGTCAACATAAGGCCACGTTTCCATCGGTAGGCCGTCCTCTATTAGCCGATGCAAGTTTCCGTCGTAGTCATCACGTGACGTCACCGCTTGGAAATGTGAATGTTTGTACGTATATATATGTTTGTTGATTTTCCAACAGATTGTATGCATTATCTGTGTTTAGGAGATATGAGAATACTTGTCACACTATGGATGGACTCGCTCGTCACCAGAGTTATTCGCCTTCACCAATAACAAATAGATATAATCAACGACAAAAGGACAGACTTTGATTGGAATAACCAGTGAAACTTCTTCGCAAATGCCGCTGATGAATGGGAAGCCGATCTTAAAAGGCAACAGGATTCGGACAATGTTTAATGTGTTCAGAGATAGTTCGTCTCAAAGATACAATCCCCGTGCACACTTCCAACCACTTTTTGCGCTTGTCTTTGTTCGCACTTATGCCGGTACAGATTTTCACCGAGTACATTTGTTGTGAGGCCTCTAGCATGTTGCTGAAGTCTGTTTGAATGTTTAAATAGTTAATGGATTAGAAGAAATGTCAATGAATATCCGTGTGGAAGAAAGCGAGCCAATACTGGACAGTTACAAACTAACGACGGCCATACCGAATAAGATAGTCTTGGTTACCAGATTACAGGCCCTGAAAAAGTTCACTGAACATGATAACCATGGAGTTACAGTGGTAAGCTTTTGTTGCTTCATTCAAGAGGACAATTTTTCCACGACTTGGTTCCACCCGCACAGCGAAATAATATTTTTGTCTAAAAATTATCGTCCTCTTTGATTCGGAGTCCGCTTTCTAAAATTTATTGTAAGTGCTTTTATTTCAGTGACGACGGCGGCTATCGTGTTGTTCCTATTTCCCATACCTATTCAGCGTGGCAAGCTCCTTTCGAGTTCCACACGCGATTTGTAAACACTTTGCATTTCTTGAATGAAAACAATTGGACCGATTTATTTTGTATGAAAACAAATTCCACAGTGAACTAAACGTCGCGGTTTCGTAGATGGCTGTTGAATTACAGTTCTTCGCTGTTGTCCTCCCTTTGGACGGTGAAAGCTTAGATGTTTGCGTAATTATTCAGTCATGCTTGACGCCGGAGAAACGCGAGCTTACTCGTCGAATGTAGACGGGGCTCGTTTTCACCGTCTGGCGAGAATGCACAATTCTACCGGCGGAAACCCCCGTCAGAACTATCAGGTAACTCATGCACATCAGAAAATTTCGTCCAAGTAAACTATTACTTTATGCCACAGCTCTGCACGACGAACCCTGGGGAATGCAAGAGCAACCCGAAGAGAACAAACTCTCAATAAGCGGCGGGACAGTATCCATGGGATTACCGTGGAAGCAAATACAGTGAGTTAACTTTTAATTGAATATTTACCTCACTAGCGAGGGGAACCGAAGAGAAACTTCTTTTCTAAGGACCAAGAGCTACCCAAACACCGCTCAAAGGAGCTGCGCGAGAAAAGCAACATACGGTGCAATATCTTCCTAATCTTCTAACAATCAAACTTAAAATTATGGTTCGCGGATTTTGTCCGTCAGGAACAAGCAGTATTCGGCGAATAAGGACGGCTGTAATACTTTAATAATAATAATAATAATAATAATAATAATAACACTGGTATATTTCTCGGCCATGGTCAAGATGCACGCTGTAGCGCATGATCATGGTGTAATACGGTACTCAATAAGATGGAATATTCACAAATTCAGAATATGAAAGTCGAGAGTATCAAAGATGGAAAAACAAAGCCAGCAACAGTTTGAATGGATCATTCTGATAATGGTTCGCGCGGCACTTTTGAACCGGTTTCGAATCCGGCCTGGGCACTGTTTCGCGGTGGAGATATCGAAAAATCATTAACGCAGTGCCAAGGACGCATTATGAACGAGAATGATGCAAGCCAAGGAAACCGGAGGCCCACCAAGGTCTTGCAGATGGAGTAAATTTTTGAGCAAGAGGAAAAGGGGGGAAATTGTAAAGAAGTATGTTCGGGAAACTCACCGCATGCGAAGAGGATAGCGATCATAAAGACAATGCAAACCCTGAATGACGGATTTACCGGAGTTCAATAAACGGAATGAGTTTTGAAGCAGGAGGGCATGAGACCAATTTTGTGAGAGTGAACACTGGTGGATATGGGGGGAACAGCAGACCATAAAAAGGTGAGTTTAGATTCAGGATCAGTAACATGTACCATTCTGAAATAAGAAAGCGCAACTGGAGGGTCTTCGAGAAGTGGAGAGTTAATTTCCAGCCGGCTACGGGTCGTAGGAAAGATAAACAGTGGTAACGGATGATGAAGTGGGAAATCTCCGCATGGACTTCAGAGTTATTATGCTGTTTCACTGAAAAATATATATGTATGTGTTGAAACATTTGCCTTCAGTGTTATTCAGCGTCGTTTCTGGTAACGTACGGCATCGAGTGCGTAAGGTTCGTCTGGCAGGACATTGTATGTGTCGGTCGATCAGTCGAGTGTGGCTGTTTATTAGCGGCATGCGCGTGAACTGAAACTCGTGTCGGTTGCATTTTAAAACGTAGGTCTGCGGGAGATGGTCCATAAGCTTCTCCATATTTGTGCACAGGGTTTTGAGTTTGAATGGCCGGTATATTCATTACTTTTCCTTACTACGGGTAGACAGAACTCCCTGGTGTTTCGAAAGCGCTCCCCTTTTCCCCAGTTTCCTATAAAACAACACAACTGAAGGATCTGTCCGACACGCAAACCCCAATCCGATGGTGGCAAACTACACTTTCAACACTGTCGATACCTGAAGACCCACTAACTACACGGCCATTTTGAATCCGTTTATGGGCACTAACGTCAGCTTAGCAGTCGTTGGTTTGGCAAAGGGTAATTTGCCTTGCTACCGGCTGTGCAGTTCCGTCCCCGTAACGCACGCCGTCATTAGGTTGGCCAATTCCAAATTGTGTTGCATGGCCTGCTGATATTCACATCTCAGATCGGTTTCTCGAAAAGGTCTCTTTTTGGGATGTGTCAAATTCTTTCGGATCACTTCTCAACTTCTTGATAGGCGATTCGAGGGCGATCGCCTGAGTACAGCAACTTTGTGCCGCCCGTTGCGATATTTTCTCTTTGAATTAACCACTGAGAGCACTGACTGATCTTCTTTTGAGCGGATTTCGCTCTTCTGATATAGACTGTTGCATTCAATACCCAGAAACAGGTTTTATTCCAATTAGTCACATTTCCCAGCCGTCGTCAAGCAATTAACTGACACTGATTGCCAAACTTCTTTTGCCAGTGGTACGAGAAGTGTCCAGCCAAGTATCGTTCTTGAAGCAAATGATTACGTTCGATTGTCTGTGCTCTGCTCAGGCACCCGATGGGCCCCCGGTACAATACGCCCAACTAATATTTCAACCTTGGGGCCAGGTACTTCTGGAACGTTAAGTCTTTGAAATGAAGCCATCCCTCGGTGATTGATCCAACAGGGTCGACTGGTCTCGTTGATGAGCTGTCCACTGCAATGGCTTCCGGAATGTATACGATTTCTCCGTCAGTTAAGGGTTTTAACTGTAGGATCAGCCTTATCTTATAAGTGGCATGACTCCCTGCAACGGTGCTGGTCGTGAGGGAGGTAGGCTTGCAGACAATTTCACATCGTCCTACAAGCTGGTGCGTAATCAGCAAAGTATCTGACCCCGCGTCCGAAAATGCCATGCCCCTTCTCAATCTCTTAGACGTCGCGATGCCAACAGGTACGGAACTCATCTCACCGGTTTGCAACCATCACGCCCTACTGAGCAGATAATCCTGGGTCCACCCGGGTGGGTGAGCTTACTGTTTTGAAGGAGACATGCTAAAGGATGATGACTTCTCGGACATGCGTCTTGGCCGTATTTCACTCCAAGGGGGTATCTGAGGCATAACGAGTTTTTCATACACACTAGGCTTGTGCCGATCCATTATTCGGCGAAGCATCGATCGAGAACACCCACCTCATGAGAGTTCGGACCATTTTGCAGCCAATGTAGTGAGCTGCATACCTTGCACTCATTTTGCCCCGTGCATGCTAGCCTGCACTTTGCGCCGAAGACGACGCTGTTCGCGCGAAACTAAAACGCTGGTGTGTGATTTATCCCAGTGGGCTGTTGGCAGTGCTGGAATGAGGACCCGTGAACACCGTCAAACCACCAAGCGTAGATTCTTGCCCAAGTATATTTATCCTCTGAGCTTTCCCTGCACATTGTCTCTGTAGATCAATAGGTAGACGTCGGATGCCGCATTCCTGTGTGTGCAATGCATTCATATCAGACCGATATTCTAAATGCTCTAATGCGGTGCTGCAGTTCTGCAATTATTCCATCACCGAATCAGGCAATAATTCAGCGTTGCCATTGGTCTTTTTTGTCTCTGATAAGAAAACATCAATCAAGCTCCCGGCCACCTTGAATGGTTGTCCAAACAAGTCTTTGAGGACTCTGCGTGCCCTAATGTACCCCACTGCTGGGTCAAACGTCATACGGTCTTTTTCATATCATCTTTGACCCTCTCACGACATTTACGCAATAAACACGGAACCTGGCATCTTTACACTCAACGAAATTTCTGGATCGCTTTACGAATGAACAGTATTGCTCGCGGTGCCCGTCAAAGGGGGCCAGCCTTAATCTTGGCTAGCCGAATGCCAAAACCCCGGTAGTTTCAGCGGTCTCGAGGGTCATGTTCGTCGATAACGTTGCCATGGGAATGGTGATATCATGAACTACATGGTTTTCTTTCAGGCTCGCTGAGGTCAGTTTTTCGCTTCTTTTCTGGCTAATTGCAACTGAGTCCTCAATTCTATCACCCTCATCCAATGAATATTATCATTGTCAAACGTATCACAATGAGAGATACATGAATCGGTACTGGCCGAACTGGTGGACTTCATATTATCCAGAGAATCTACAACAGCTGAACCATTCCCAAGGACTTGCCGAGTTTATTCCTGTCGGTTCATTAGGTCCTTGTTTCCTCGTCTGGGTATTTCCGGTGAGATTACTGTAAGTCACAAGAATCTCAAGTTGAGCGGCTCGCAGTCAAATACCATGAATCCCAAAACCAGAACAGAATCAATCCAGGGCTTCAGTGTTACTTAGATGGAAATCACGAAAAGTACAAATGCATACTGGCCTCATGTAAGCGGCAAAATAGGCCTAAAGTTAAAACTTCAAGGTCTAAATTCCCGTGGTCCACGTACGGCGGTCGGAAACAGTTAGAAGCCAAGTTCCATTGTCTCACAGAATCAAGCAAACATGCGAAGTGTTACGCATGAACTAGTTTGGCTGAGTAAAGTAAATATGGTCACTTCCACAAAGCATGTAGAACGTTTGGGTGGATTTTCAAAAGACGTCCTTCGCAGGCTCTCCTGTACACCAGGATTTTATCAACCAGTACAACGGAAGGCCTCAAGCCGTCGAGACGAAGACATTTTGGCCCTTTTGCCTGTCCTGCGCCATAACTAGAACCGTTTGATCCAGCCTTCAGTCTCGGATGCACCGGTGTGCAGGCTCAGCTACGCAATACTAGACAGCTTCATGACTCGACGCCCACCGTGATATGTACATTACACGACCTGATAGGACCTACTAAACCGGAGCTACTCAACTCAAGGTAGCAAGGAGATCAAGGCTGTGGGAGAGGACGTTAGTCATGTGGCGGAACTTGCTTTTATGGATGTGTTAATTCAAAGAAAGTAATTGATAGATCAAAGGTTAACCAATCACAGCTGGATTACTATTTCCTTCCCCAACCCCTGTGATCCTCATCGGATTAGGCCCATAAGCTTGAGTACCTGTGAGGCTGTACCTGGCCGTGTGACGTGTGATGATTAAACAATCACTTCAGTGCACCTCTTAGAATTTATTGGGACCCCAGCCCCAATGGAACGTAGCCTAATGCTGAAAAAGCTCAGAGCACTCTGAATTTCCTGGATCAAGTTATCTTTTAGTCTTGGTAACGCAAAGAATGGACCCGGTAAGCCTGGATGTTGCGTGGCAATCAGTTCTCTCCGCCTATCTTTGAAAACTTTATCATCCACAGCTATTGAATTTCCTCTCACGCGTTCTACCTCCACCCTTTTACCAGTCTCTGTATCTTGCCCTCTACGTTTGTATTTATTTCTTCCGCTCTCCACCACGCACTCGGCTTTTTTTGCCCTGGCAAGCCAGGCTAGAATAGCCGGGCTTATTTTCGCTGGAATACAGACGATGGAGAAGAGACTACATTGAGGCACTTAATCGATGAAGGGACTATCGCAACCAACCTCTGCTCTTCCATTGCTTAACCGCAACATATCCCTGAGGCGGTATGAGCAAAAGCTGGACAAACCACGAGCAAATCGTGGTCCCATGGCTATCCTTGTGTGCCGCGTGCTGAACCCCTGGAACTGGCCCCCAGGGGGTGAGGTGGCCGCCCAAACTGTAGCGGTGCTCAAAGATCGCCTAGACCGTTGTTGGTCAGAAATCTTTCTTGACGGCTCTCAACGTCACTCGCATCTGGAATTCCCCTCAGTTTGGCCTTTAGCGGTATGTCTTGATCTGTTTTCGGTCCCTATTTCCCCCCCCTCTTCAATGATGACCCATAGTAAGAAGCGTCCATTGCTCTACACTTATTCTACTTCTCCTTCTGGTACGATTTATCTTTATATTTTACCACTGCTCTCACGCCTGTCCATTTGGCCTTCTGAAAATAGGAATGTCGTCTGCTGATGGAGACAAGGGAGTTAGGAAAGCTTTAGTGAGCAGTGAGACTCACTTCTGTCGACGGCAAGCCCAACTATTTTTTGACCTACTGCCAGAGGTAAACCAATTACCATGCCACCTTTTTGAACTACACCAGGTTGTTCTACGTGCCGTTGTCGGAGTACTTTTCATTCAGATACCTTGGACAGCATTGAAAACTACAGCTTCTTAAGCATCCATATAACTCAGAAAAGTTCCCTGAAATTTTCTCAGCTGTAAATTCTAACCTGAATTTATTTGATCTCTACTACTTCACTTTACACGTTGCGTCTTCCGGATATTTCAAAATGCCATGCACTGTGAAGAAGCTTTCCAAAATTGCTCCAACCTCTCATACACCAGTTGCTAGAGAAGATATGCTCACTCTAACCGTCGAAGCTTTAAAACAATGCTCAATTGACCACTGTGACTTCGTATGCTTGATGATAGAAAAAGCAGCATTTTAGTAGAAAGCACTTCAGATATAAAATCCTGGCTCCTAAGGTTGGATATTACTTTATCCTAGCTCCTCCACCCTACAGTGTATCACTGAACGCACTGAACATTCTACCCCTCTCTACCTAGTGGCAGCTGGCCGTCTTATCGACTCTGTTCCCTCCAGGATCCTTCTGAGAATAAAAAACCCTCAAATTGCAGTCGTTTTATTATCCAAGATGGAATACCTTGCAACATACAGCCCGTTCGTAACATCGGTTTTTGGTCGGTTTTCGGTCAGTTTGCTTAGTAGCAGCCTTACGTAAAGACGTTATGTATTTAGGACTAAAATAAGAAAACCAACATGAAAAAGTGTATGGAAATATGACCGTAAATTGCGCTACATTTTTATGGGATGCTTATCTAAATGGATCAGTGTCAGGCCTACGGCAAAAGTCGCCGCAGGCCGCTGGCAAAAGTGGTTTGGCTTTGCGTCGTGTGGTTATAGTGACTTGGTGATCGTACTTCTTCACTTTGAAAGTTTTCCAAGTTTTGCTGGTACGCTGACGTGTCTTTGAAACGATAGCATTTTTTTGCCAACAGATCTGGAAAATAAGTGTCATTGTGTAAGTTCCAGCGTTTTGGCAGTTCGTGGTAATTGCACTGTCACACTGACTCCGCCAATGTTTTTCCTTACTATCTCATACTGGTGTTTTGTGGAATAAAATGCCGTAGTCTGCAAGCGCGTATTTTTCACCAGCTTGCATGCTTGCGAAATAATCGATGGATATTTACATGGGTTAAACCTTAATTCGCACGAAAATACGATGAACACGCAATGGATTTACGGTAATGTGTGATGGTCGACGGCCACTAGACGTATCGTACTTTTGTTTTTAGATCCTGATGCTAATGAAGGAGCCCTGCAGATGGACTCAACAACAGTCGGCGAAAAAGCTTCATCCCTGGAACAGTTTGAGTTTTCTACGCCTATGTCAACAAAGTCCAGTGTCGCATAGGGTCATGTGGAAGCAGCAAGTCTGTTATATCGTACGATAACTAGGTTTTCTTTTGTTTTGTTGTAGTGATGATGGGGAAACAATCTCATAGGATAAAAATCCGTATCACAAACGCATACTAATAATGCCACCACCTATAAACCAGCACTTTTTATTGCGCAAGCCAATACACTCGCGGTGTATTCAAATCTAATTTTAAGGGATTTGTTGGACGAAACTATTAACAGGCATGTTCAGAGGTGATTTTCCAATTAAAAGGTCTTTTTATGTGGGCTTGTTGCTAACCGCAACAACAAGCCGCTTCTACCGGCTTTTTCTGTTACAGCCGTTGGAGCACCGCTGCTACAACTCCCCTTTTGGGAATTGAATCCTTTAGAACCACCTCGAACACAATTGATTTTACCTTCCTCTGCTTTTAATTTGCTCGAGGATCCAGCCTGGTCCAGACCGGCCGGTTTTACCCTCGGTTTGCTCGGGCTGAGCAAGTGCCGTTTAATTATCATTGAGCGACTACTCTTTGACTGAGCCCGAACTCTCTGGTTACCCGTCAGAACTCGTCCTAACTTCAGTCTGAGAGGAACTGCAGTCAAGAGAGCTCTTGTACTGTTATCTATACCTACGCGTTGACCATTAGGTTACTGCACTGGAACCGCGAATGATCCTTTGAATATCACTCAAACCACCTTCTTATTCTCAGGTCAACTCGTTTCAGGATCTGCCGTAAATAAACCTAACGGAGTTGCTGGGATCAGCCTCTTCGCTTCTTTGTTTGGCGTAGTAAATTAAGGCCCGGTGACTCCCAAAAGTCTTAAAAAGGCCCGTCTACGATGTTTACTCCTGATGGGCTTGTCAGATGTAGCCTTCCACCGTGCCGGATTGATTTCTTGCTTCCAGTTTAAGGGAACCAACTTGTTTACGGTTCTTGGGAGAACTCTTATTCACCTGTCAGATTTCCTCCACTCGAGCTCCCTCTTCTGTATGAAAGGTTAACCCTCCGCTCCGTTAAGCAGCCTAACCACGTCCGGATTTGCTACGATTCCAATCAACCTCAGTGGTACTTTGAGCCCTTACAAACAAGGAGTGGTTTTGACGCTCGACCGCTCTTAACGATCGCAGAGTCAAGCTGCAGTTCCTCCAATTCACGTTTTTGGTTCTTTATCACTGGTCCAGCAAGGATGGCTTACAGCAAGAAGACACGCCACCTCTGGCTCCCCCGGGGGTGACTCCGCCATCCAGTCTATGTGTGGTGGGACCAGGTACTACATTACAAGTACCCTTTCAGAGTCCTTAAAGACCGTGGTACGTATTCACTGAAGGCCGACGTCCTCTCTGCCACTTACATCCGGGGCCCCGTGTGAGCAGAAAGTATTGCCCTTCTGCTTTGAGATGTGACAGTAGCTTTGTATGGAGGAATACTTCGAGTGCAAACCTTGGTCGACCATTCGAAATGGTTGGTGCCTGACACAATGAGGATGGTTGCTCCCCCGCTTACGCCACCGTGTTCCTTGTCCCGCTTGAAAAAAGCAAACTCATCTTGTATAATTCCCTGCACACAGCCATTTTTAGATAGCCACTCTTCTGAAACTGTGGCTATTGACGCCAACGTCTTTGAAGATTTTCATCAATCTGTTCCTAAAACTACACGCTTTGGTGCTCAACCCCATGGCCCCTGCTCTGACGCCCGGATATCCTTCATTGTTCGGTCCTGTCCGGGTCTCAAGCAGATCGTCAGAAGTGCTAGCGAGGTTTCCTGCGCACTATATCCACTGGGGTGCATGAAGATGACTGGGGGTCTAAAACTTTTCAAGATTCACGATGCATCCCCGTGGACGTCATCATTACACCCAAATGAGCGAGTGTTGCGCTGATGTATACCCGCTGGCAACATTGCTAGTTTTCATTCTCTAAAACGCCTTTAATTACAACTGTCCCGCGAAGCGTTTGCAACTCCTTTTCGACTGTCGGCTAGATAGCCCGAAAGTCAGTTAGGGCATAATGCTGCACTTGGGGCGTTTTTATAAAGCCCTCGCGGGTTCATTCAATTTTCAACCTGTAGCTAGACCGCCAGGCCTGGCGCCATGCTTGCAAGGTATAACCTAGTGTCCGCCGTCGTTGGTGTGGACTGCCACTGCCGCCCTCACCGACGGTTTATCTAGGGAGAGCTCGATGGTGGATGGAAAAATACTGGCCTTGAATTGTACTTGCCTTTGCACACGAGCGGTGACTTCTATGATCCCACTGCGTCCCCTCCTTCAATAGTAGGGTGCGAGAAACCTGAGACCCCGGTATGCCACGAACCCTCCTTCGATCTGCCTTGTCTGGCCTTTGATCTTCTTGTCAGAGGTTCTTCTCTATTAGGAGTCAACGGTCTGGGGCTTGAGACTCCCATCTTCTATAAGATCTGCTTTTACAGATCCTTCACTTGAATTTACATTACACAGATCCCAGGGCCTTCTGCCTCTAATGGCCTATTGGTCACAATTATGCACTTGTTGCTCTCTGGGCCGCCTTGCTTTGCTAGGTTTCTGCTCTGTCCATTAACCCTTGTCTGTTGGCCACTAGAAATTTGAGGCAACGCCACTCACGTGCTGCATGCCTACCAAAACGGCCGTTCACTTAAAGGTGCCCAACTCCCTAGCAAGTTACTTACTGCTGTCTACCTTCGGCGTTTTTAGGGAGATGCTGATGGTATTCCATGATGGAGGCTGTTCTTGAGTTTGTGCCGCGGTTTGTGCACCATGCTGTCAGCCTCCCCACAACGAATGCAGAAGCTATTCGTATATGTGTTAGGTTTGTAAAACTGATAGACTTCGCTAGCTGCTCCTGAAAATCTCCAGAGAGCACTCCTCTTGCACACCTCAAACTCTTTACCATCGACAAAGCTGTTTTAGCACATGAACGCAAGACCCGGGACTGAAAAACGTTGCAAGAGGTGGGAGGCTGAAGGTGCGGTGGAAACAGATCACTTAAGTGTGCACCCCAACGGGGACACTTTGGCACTGCTGGATGCATCCCGGATAACAGAACGTTCGAAGACGGTCTACGGGAGAAGGTATTTTTCCACGAGGGACACTGAGTGCTAGTCGCGAAGAATGAGAGAAGAATCGGGGTATCTCTCGAATAGAGCGCAGCCTAGGTGCGATTCTGATGTGCCCTGTATTGTGAAATAATTTGAGTTAATTCTGTAGAGCAATCACAATTCACAATAGGTTCGAAAGCCTCCAAAGTTCATACCTCAAGGTTTTCATGTGCTTGATGGGAAGTTGGTTGAAGGAAAAAAGGTTTAGGGCAAAATGTTATGATAAAGAAAGAAATGGAAAAGTGTAGGGCGAAGGCAGATCCCAGTAGTTAGAGAAGACTAAAGAGCGAAAAAGAAAAAGAAACCAAACAGAGAAGGGGCAATGAATGAGGGACAGTGAATTTGGCACGGATAAGCCTGAGGAGTGGATCGTTTGGACGCCCAGGTAACACTAATTCCGAAGGCCTCTCACAGCTTTGCCCACTAATAAGTAATTGGTCGTCGTGGCCCACCACCGAACCCTCAATTCCACGCCCAATCCATTCAGTCTTCAACAACCGTGGGTGTTTCTATGAATTTCTCTGGCGTTTATTTCGGCTGCTTGTCTAACTCGGCATGGAAAGTAAGGCTCAAAGCCAGGTCCATGCTCTACTCTTCTTCAGTTTGAAGGCATAACCCCTCAAGTGACTTTCTGTTGTCGGTGGCAGGGACCAAATGAGGTTACCCACAACAGCTCGGCCCCTTAGGATCTTGCACGTCAGTAGAAACCCGCTTGCTTCCTTCTCCGTACTGTGGGGAGTAAGCTGGGGTACTTCAGGCTTTCCCTAGGAGTTCTGCCTTTGACCATAAGAAGTAATCTGGCAAACTATCCCAGGATCTCACCCGGTGAATGCTTCCTTGAAACCGTATACAGACTACAGGCCAGGAAGCTGAAATCTAGATGAGGCCGTACCAAAGCCTTGCACGGTAGTTGGAGCACGACGGCTCCCCGAAGCTAAGTGATCGATGAAGCTGGTGGAGCACTCCTAAAGCGGTTTTAACTTATTGGTCCCACGGATTTTTAGGAATTAATTATTACTGGTGTATTTCTCGGCCATGGTCGAGATGCACGCTGTTGCGCATGATCATGGTGTAACACGTTACTCAATAGGATGAAATATTCACAAATTCTGAATATGAAAGTCGAGAGTATCAGAGATGGAAAAACAAAGCCAGCAACAGTTTGAATGGAAGGAAATCAGCCCTAACCAAGATGTCCGTGTCTTTGACCACTCGTTTTACTTTTACTGTCATCGTCACACCCTGAGTTCCTAGTATTCATACTTTGTGAGGTAATCCCCCTTCAATGGGGTGCAAACATTTTGTTCACTTTCAGCTGTAAGTCCCACTCCACCAACTCCTTCTGGACGCTGCACAGATCTCCGCGGATGGATTTGTGGTCAACCGAGCCTACCTCTTTCACATCCTCGGCAAACTTGTAACTGGAGGGCCCTAGGCCAATTTATCAGTCATCGAAATACAAGACAAACGTGCTTTCAGTAACCCACCAGAGTGGCACTCCACTCCGCAAGTTTTTTGATGTGAGTAAGCTTCTAGCATTGTGTGCGTGGAAGACCCCGCCAAAATACAACCCTTCACTATGTCACCCCCTGCTATGACATTGTAAAGCCTATCAGCCTCCCCGAAAACTCACTGGTTCACTGAGATGTAAGCCTTTCGGGGATTCAGATAAAGAATCTCGACTGGCTTCCCGTTGGGTGTTGTTCCGGTCACTTTCACCAAGCCGCTCTATGGATGGGGTAGAAACGAGCATTTCTGCACAAACTCTTTTTGGGATTCTTGCGCTGGACGTTTTAAGACGTCAGCATACCCGGTCTTTATTGACTCTCCTCAACACCTTTAGCAATTTAGAGGTTGAGTTCACTTGCTGGAAGTTCCCACAAATACCTCCAAGACCACCAGCGTGTATGGGACTGATTGTAGAAGTCGACCAACCCTCAAAGAGGACCCCGGTTTCGACTGTGGAGCTGAGCATTTTTGTCGGTGATTCAAACATTATTGGAGCTAGTGGTTTCAGGATCGCTCGAAGATACAGTGCGTGTCCGCTGACTGGAAATTGACCAGCTGATCCACGCTGGGGACAACCGAAGTGGTCTTGAGTTTCAGTCATGACCATAGTAACCTCGAGACACTTCTTCTGGTCTTCTGGTAACCCTCGCTAAGGAAGTCCCACGTGGGTACCAAGCTTTTTATTATTTAGCTGTCATGGCATTTCGCTGTCCGGAGGTGACTTCCCTACTTCATTCCACAGGCCACGCTTCACTTGCACATGACCACTTACACTATGCAGTTTGTCCGTGTTTCTAAGAAGCATCTCTTTGTAGCTCCTTATACGCCCGTTGCGAAAAAGCGTGACTCTTTTCAGCAGCCAATTAGAGCAGGATACTGCAGCGCCCACCCTTTGCCCTGAACATTTTACATGTCACCTGGATCGTGTGGTTTGTCTATGGCGTCCATTTTTCCACCAAGATCATATTCACGCCCTGCTGAAGTTTTAAACCGGGGCGGAGTAATTTCCTAACATCAGAATGTTGGTTTTTAGACTTGTTAGGTATTTTTAGGTTGTGCCTGCCGGTGATTCCACTTCCCGAGTTAGGTCAAATTTCAGGACCCGCGGCTTGGACCAACAAACGTTAAGCGTTTTTCTCTGCAAGCCGCAGGGTCAGCCGCCGTGCTGCGAAGTCCAGGCTTCCAGTAATACTTGGTACTTTTGTAATTTTTAATTACTGAGCGGAATGAAAGAAAGCAGATTCGTCGCGGAGAACAGCAAACTCAAAACAACATGTTGATTGCCGCGTCCTCTTTCATTCCCGATGCCGGACATCACCGTGGTTCTTGGAACAGAGTTAGTATATACGAATAGGCCAGCGTAGAGGCTCTAAGCAGAAACAGGTAGAGTAGGGAAGCACAAGGGTGGCGAAATTCAGTGCTGGGTAATGAAAATCAACAAGAAAAACAAAGAACCAGCTTTCAGAATTGGTGGTTATTGCGAACGCCTCTGTCCGGCAAGCTTCCAGCTCGCGCTTGAAAACTGAGACCGACTCTGCAGTCACTAAATACAGAGGCATCTTCCATTTGTCTGTGATTCGGTAAGAAAATGGACGTGTCATTATGCAGTCGCTTGCCTCGGTTCACTTTTTCCGGCAACATTGGAGCTCTGGGCTGTGATAACGAGCCAGTAACTATCTATTAGTTGCGGTTTCTCTCCCAGGTAGTATAAGACTCTCAGTGAGACCTCCTATTTAGGCTGTAATGATCAAGGCAGGAAGGATTTAGGGCTCCGAATTTCATGGAGGTACTCTTCCTGCACACCCCCAATCACTCGGGTGAGCCTGCAATGATCGTCTTCAAAAGCCTTTCTGTTTCTCACGAGGTTCAGCGCCCAGGGAATGTTACATCCAGGAAACTGTCAGCCAACGTTTCCACGGTTTCTAGTTCTCCAAGAGGGCTGCTTCTGCACTAAATGTTGCATATAGAATACAATGTGAATCAGCCTATATATCAAATTATAGTGGTATATTTCTCGGCCGATGTCAAGGTGCGCTTCACAGCATAGTCATAGCGATTAGTAACACTCAGCCCAAAAAAATAACAACGGAATCTGAAAGATGGTCCCAAATTTTAGCAGCAGGTCATTAAAGCTGAGGGGAGTTGGGGAGGAGTAAAATGAAAGTGATGTACGCTACAATATGAATTGATTTCAGATTACACCACAACAATATTAAGAACCTGCCGGGCGTAAAGCTGCTGAAACAAACTTTGTCCTCAAACGTTGAAGAAAAATTGTACGAAAAGCTGACGCAGTAGGTTATCATTGGATGCTAGCCCGAAATCACTGAAGGTAGCAAGTCGTTTTGTAATGTGTACACCGGCGAAAATCGCCTAAACGCACCCAGACGGACACTGACTCTATCATAGGAGGAAGCTGTCCCATAAAAAGATGAGATGGTTACCAAAATGACGGAAGGTTTAGCAGACAGAACCTGCCGTTAACCAACCGGTGTCGTTGATTTGCGATGAATCTGCAGTATTTCAGACACCCGGTTAGTCTATCTCCGAAAAGTCCCTCCGGTAGCTTGGGAACAAATGACGGTGGCCGTGCGAGGCGGTATTTCGATGACACTTCTGTTTGCCTTCTTCGAGGATAAGGACAATTTGCTCCAACATCCTGTGGGTTGGTAGTTACCTCATGCCTAAGAATGCGCTAAACGGCCGCGCCAGTGGTCCAGGTAGCACATAGGCTGGGGCTTTCAGAAAGGTGGGGTAAAAGCCACCCATTCCCATCATTGTGTTACTGTTCAGCCATGACCAGCACCAGTGCAACTTAGTCACTACTAATAACGACCAAGTCTGTTGTGGCCTTTTGGTTTTTTGTTGTCGCGTGCTGACTCCCAGTATTCTGTCTCGGCACCCGTTCGGGGAAGTCTGAGACTTTTCGTGTGTTCTTGGTGAGTGCTTTCCGTTGCTAGTAATAAAGCTTCCCATAGGGATTCTCACTATGGTTTCAGACTGAAAAACCTTCGTGTATATATTTACCCTACTCGCTAAAGCTGCCTCGCCTCTCGCCTCACATTCTACCTGCACCCCAATAGAACTCTCACGGGATTTCATGCGCTGCAACGAACTACGGTATCCGTCTGCTGATCAGTGCCGAAACCAAGCTTTATTCTTTGTCATTTGCACCAAGGAGGGTCGTCCCTCCACTCACAGTGGTTAACTCAGTCAGTTGGCTCTTCCGATTGGGTCGAATTCATCGGCCAGCTCAAGGGGGTGGTTCCAAGTGTAGGCCCACCTCCGTTTCACCGTCTGATGGAGACGCCCCAGATAACCATACCTGCTTTTTCCCCGGTCACGAAGACATGTAAACTCCCGAAGTTCCTTCTTGTCTCATTTGGCACCCGAGAGGAGCTCCCCTAATCTGATAGCTGATGACAACGTGGATATTTCTCCCAAACGGAGCTGTGGACACTGGGCCACTTACCGTCTCCGGGTGTTCAGTGAATGCCCGGTCTGTCACAATTGGAACTTAGCCCCGCCTCAGCTTATATGGTTGTTTGAAACGCTTGAAAGGTGGTGAGCGATCCATCAGCTCAAAAAGACTTGCGGAAAGGTTGAGGTCCGTCAAATAACAAGGGTTTTCACAACCTACTTCCTGAGGGATGGGATCTCCTACCACTTAAATTTGGACGCCGGTTAGGCAACACTGGTTGGGCACTGAAACATTCCAAGATCCTTATCTGCATTCGAGTTTGGGCCTCGATGTAGGCGCAATGTTCCCTTGAAGCTTCCTTTGGGCATTTAGCAGCGCTTGAAGGCATAATTATTTGGGATGTTCGGGGCTCTTACAAAATGCTGTTCATAATTTTTGTTGGCCTCACTTCCAGTTTGGCAAGCGCGGTACTCCTAGGTTGTAGTGACAATCCCTTATCGCAATGCTATCAGTTGTCTTCGTTTTAAACCCGAATTCCTCCAGCTTGTTTTCTTGGTTACAGGCACTGAAGTACACTACCCTGATCTCCTTCCTAGGAAGCTCTGTACCGTCAGAATCTTATAACTTGTCTCCTTTTCTGGCTCTCAGACCTGCCCTCCGATAACCATTCCCGTTTTCTCCACGGTACTGAGGCTTTCGTAGGATAAGGCCCAGCTGGGCTGCTTCTGATATCTTCATTGCGAGGATCCTTCCCCGCAACAGGTGTTCCGGCCACCGGGAGCACTGTCTGCCTCCGTCGATCGGCAGTTACTATGGTTCTCTGTCTATCAACGGCGTGGGTTTGGCTTCTCTGTAAATGGGGCCCGACCAGAAACATTTTTGCAGCCCTTCCCATAATGGTCATTCTCCACCCTCATTACTCCAACAACTAGCCTAGCCATTTGGTTTGATGAATTATTCCTTAAAGTTGAGTTTGCAAATCCAACTGACGTGAGTTCGGGGCATTTCTTCTCTCTCGAGTTCACTGACCAAGCTCGCTGCCGAAAAATTATTTTCAGAAGAAGATGCTCAGTTACGGGAATCTTCGTGAGGGGTTCCTTAACTTGGTGCCTCAGGTGGCGGACTTGCCTTCCAGTCGAGTAACAAACGGACTCAGACTACCTTACCATAAGAAGACTGCCTCTGTTGCGCCACTGCAATCTCTGCTAAATTACCAAACTTCATCAAGCAAACACTACCTTCAGTTTTCAGAGGAATGAGCTAAATAAGGCGAGACACTGTGAGAATTCTGGGAGAAGTACGGAAAGCGTGGTATCGATGAAGCTGAAGTCGAAATAATGGGGTGCTGCAAATTCATCTGGTTCAAATCGTCCCCAAGAGCGACCACGGAAAATGCGTGAGATTCCCGGGGTTGGGTAGCTGCCGGCAATCATGAGAAGGCAAAATCCTTTCGGAGCAACCTGCATCAAATTTATGGCGGGGCAAGGAGGCTACAGACCCACGGCTTACTTCCATCGAGGTTGCACCTTAAGTGATATAGGGGGCTATCATAGGGAGGTGCCAACCTTTTTTCAGGGCCGAGGACGGGGAAGCATTTCTCCGTTGCAAGTCCTTCGGTCTACCTGCTATTCTGCTGAAGGTAATGGACAGTGTCTTGCAAGATGGGACTGAAAGTTGAGTGACTATCTACAGATTTAGAGCAGCAAACTAGGGGTCCATCTTGTCATACTTTATCCGCTTTTTGGATGGGACCCATTGAAAGTTAAACCAAAGGGGAAAACGTTTGACAGCACAACTCACAGGTAGCTCCTGACTCATAAATAACAGCCTGTCGCTGATGAACTCGACTGCACCTGAACTGTCTCCGAAACCCAACGGGTGGATCCATAGGCTTATGGCAGGTGTGTCCTTCCTAGTTTAGTTTGAGGAAGGTTTACCTCAGATCGGTCATTATCTAAGCTTTGTGCCCCATTCTCAATCCCTGGACCAACGCCGTCCATTTTATCCACGGAAGCCTCGGTAGGATTCAAGGAAACCCATGCATTGAGTTCAGGAATAAGCGGAACTGACTGAGTCCTCAGCTACGGGTTCTGAAAAAACTCATCTGAACATAGGGGATAACCGATCATTGGTCTGGGGCTCGAGACTTAACGCCAGTCAAAGCATTCACCTTAAAGATAGTGAGGACCCTTTGACGAATAGATACCTTTAGCAGGCCAGTCAGGGCATCTACTTGCCAAAGTGATAATGACAGTGGATATTAGGGCAACCACTTCGGGCCACTCCTGGTCAGGTATGCAATGCTATGCAACCACCCGGAAAGTCCCATGGAGCACTGTTTGCTCAGGCTATCTCTTAAGTCGCAAAAAACCGCGGTTGCTGCCATTCCACTAGTCGTTCATCTAGTCATATCTGAAATACTGTCCGGGATTGGCGGCCTTACTTGGAATGACACCAAATAACTCCAACAGGGTCAAAGGAAGGTAAACCAGGTAATTCGCTAACCTGAGGGTCTAGCCTGTGTGCAGAGAACAAAGGCCCTGGATTTGTTCCCGCAGTACGGCAGAAGGTATAAAGACCATCTTATCAAGGCTGTGAAGGGTTTAGCTAATCTACAGAATCTGATTTCTTTGGTGTTGAACCTCAGCGACCGTACAGACGCGAGAAGGCAATCACTTAAGTCGACAAAGAAAATGGCTGCAGGCAGCTTAAGAGAAAATTACCTTTCCCCGAGTCTTTTTGATGAATGGAACCAGCTTCAAACTGAAGCGATAGCCACAACAGCTGTGGTAGATATCAAGAATAGGACAAACCTCAGCCTCGTCTATGCGTTTGCCGGGACAGGCAGATAAGTTGCCTGCTCTGCTTATAGTTCGTACTCCCTCCATTATTTTACCACTCTCTTGTGTTATTATCCTTGACCCGCCAAATGGTGCTCTCCTTTATTCAACAAGCGAACATTCGCACGTTTTAGCTGGTGGGGAGCAGGCCGCAGCTCATCAAGGAATACTGAAACTGTGAGGCTCTTCGGCTTTCGACCCGGAGAGAAGAGGTCCCCGACTTATCACTTTCAATCTAAATCAACAAAAGAGACTGTGCTCCTCCATCTGTCTTGGCACCAGGTGATTCCTGGTGCTCGTGGATCAAGATTTAGTATAAAATCTGGCCTGAAGATGTCTACATCTTGTGATTCGAAGTAAATTGAATGAGATGCTCGATTGGCCGTGGTGTTCACCCACCTCGTTCAAATTAAACGGAACTGAGAGTAACTTTCTTTTTATTTTCTTTCTTGCAGTCTGTCGTTCCACTACCACAAGGGGTTTATCGTCTGGATTCTGAGCGCAGAAAATTTTTGAATCTGCCGAGCGACAGAATCTTGGAGTCCAGTTGACAAAGCGAAAGCCACGTAAACTGATCTGGATCTTTGGTCTGATCCGATTGTTTCGGAGCCACTAAAATTTGAGAAAATACATTCCACAGGGAACCGGTGCGTCAAAATGTCTGTGCGCCTGAAGTGGGCTGAATAGATTGACCTGGCCGTGACCAATGAAAGGAATGCTGTGCTCAGTGTTTTCCTGCAGGAAGGCAAACATTTTTGCACCTATTTACAAGGCAGTAGTAGGGCCGCACTCAGAGTACCGCGTACAGGCTAGGGCAACATATTTTGTAAAAAGATGCAGCTAGCTCTAGAAGGTTTCAGCAGTTAGTCACTCGAAAATGCGGGGGAAGGCAGGGGTAAACACTTAGAAAAAGATGGTAGGATACGAGAAGCTTCTGACTTGGAAGTGGAAGGCTTAGAAGAGATCTAACCAAAGCTTTACGGATCTTGATTGGTTCATCGGAACCATGTACGGGGGATATTTGGAAGAGCCACTGACCAGGGAATGAGAGGAAACACTACAAAATCAAGGAAGCATGCATTAGGTTACTTTTGCGCGTGAAAATATCCAGCATAAGAGTGGCTTATTGTGAAGGGGGTTATCTGAAGAGACGGTAGGCGCATAAAGTGTGAGGCATTTTAAAAGAAAGCCTAGCGTGAAGAGATACCCACAGAAAAAGACCACTGAGGGTTGGAAGTATTTGCTAGTTCACCAAGATCTTATAGTTGTTCTTTGTCAGTGTCTGCCAAATGCGGCACTTAGTGTGACGGAATGCGAACATGATAGTAGACCCCAGTTTCAATGGCGAGGAGAGTGTCACAACTTTCATCTTCTGTCGAACCGAAGGGAAAACCCACGTCAAGAGACAAAACAGGAAAGTACATGCAAAATCGCAGCAGTGAGTTCCGATCCCTGTGAACATAAATTGAAGTGTTTCCGGCTATCAGTGGGCCCCGGCCACTGTCGGCACTAAGCAACCTGACATAACCTGGCCTGACGTGAACTGGACTGGCGGTTTGGTTGTCTCCGCTCCTACTTTGAAAGCAGCCGTTTAGGGATTTTGGTGACAGTCGTGACTTCCCATCTGTGAGCTCTTCCACAACGTCCTATAGAAACACATCCGTATTATGTAGAAAATTCTGGATTCTAAATTCGCCGAAGCCGGAGTTTTTTGTAGAAAAGGCTTTCCATTTCATTTGAGACATACTTCAAAGTCTCTGACCCACGAAGTAGTTCATAAATTCGAGGTTAATGCCCAACTGTTCCAGGTTCACTTCCTATATTGTTTTCGGTACTGGTGAATCTACTGAAGTCAAGGGGGCTCATCGTTATCATCATCGCACAACTTTAAACGGCAAGGTAATCCCCACTGACCGCTGCTTTTTGCACCATGCTGCACGGTGAATTATAAAGTATGAATGTACAAGGCGGACAGGGGGTGGATTTGCACAGGTGGGAGAAGGAAAGGGTGCCCTAGGTGCGAACACCCAAAATTAACAGACTAACTGTAGGGACGCAAGTCGATCAGTCATTCTGATTCGATGGAAAGTGACGACATGATAGCCGTTGTTCTCGGTTCGCTGCCGTATACTTTCGCGTCTCCAGCCAGCTGGCGGACGGATCTTCCAGACCCAAACTACGAAGACATGAGGCACCCACTTATTCCAAGTTTGCAGTGCACTTTTTCATTCCTCTCTGCCACATCATCTATTGACCCACGTGCGGTTTTTCCACTCCCGGAGAGGAACAGAAAACAGAGCACGGTGCGGTAGATTTGCTTTAGCCACACTTAACGCGTGCCCTATCCAACAAAGCCTACGAAGCTGGATAAGATGTGAGACAACGTTCTCCGAATTGGCACCCGATACTCGACTTCTGACCTCATCATTGCTCGCCTGGCTGTTCCACCCAATCTTTGTGATACCACGCAAACACCGGTGGTCAAAAACCCCAGGACGACAGAGGCCTTCCGCATGCAGACCCTAATTTTGTCAACCATACAACAAAAATGAAGGTACCATGGCAGAGTACACACGACCTTCGTACTTCAGCGAAATACCAGGTTGGCGCCACAAATGCTCCAATCCAGCATACGCTGCTCAAGCCTTGGACACATGTGCTCTACTCTACTACAATGCTCCCATCCGTCATCAAGCTACTGGGGAGGTAGGTGAAGCAGTGGGCCATTTCCAACACCCCTCGTCGAGCATCAGGCGCGGAATCGTTGGCTTCCAGTCTTGTAACGTCTCTCTACAAAATGAAGTGTCAAAGCGAGTGCCGAATAAAGCTACCATTTTTGAGGGTCCATTTAGTGCACGTCGAGCATTTTTCGTGGATTCTGTTAAACGGAAAACATCGTCCACGTAATCTAGGTTACAAGCTTCTCCCTATTTTCTAGTTCGATGCCTACATCCTGAAGGTTTTGCAAGGCACTGTCCATTATTTCGTTCATGACGAATTTGAAAAGGCGTGGAGACATGGGACATCCTTGTTGAACACCACTGGTCGCTTTGAACTGACCGGATAGTTCACCGTAATCTGTTACACTGCTAGAAGTATGACAATACAATGATATTTGTAGGCCCACGAACTTCTGGGCATACAATTCCTCTGAATAACACCGGAAGGCATTGTTCGATCAACTGAATTGAAGGCGCCCTTCAGGCCTAAGAAAACCACCATCGTCGGTCGGCGGTGTGTGTGACGCGTTTCGAGTAGTCGGCGAGGAGTGAAAATCTGGTCGATGCCTCCTAGACCTGAGCAGAATCCGGCCTGCTCTTTGCGGGTGTTCCTGTTGCGAGCGGGTGTAAGACCGTGCAGCAGAAAAGAGACTGGTACTTCGGTGAATATCGGAATTAAGCTAATCTCACAATGGTTACTACAGTCATTGTGCATTCCCTTCTTGAAGATGGGAACAATCAATGACTCGCTCCATATTGACGGAATACTCTCCGCGTTCCAAATGTCACAGAGCAAAGTGGTAGGTGATTTTATCAAAGCGTCTTTACCCAGTTTGAAAAGAATCAGTGAAAGTTTGTCGGGACCGGCCGCTTTCCCACGCTTTAGAGGTCGAATGTTCGACTCCACTTCCACTTCCGATGGGGGCTCAAGTGGTACTCCCCAAGGCATCACAGTTGTTGACGTCGGAGTAACTACGCTATCGCGCGGCCACCTAAACTACTCATTGAAGTATTCGGCCCAACGATCAAGCCTTTGCTCTCTGCCATGAATGGGTTCTCCATTCCTATCGCATATCGTTTAATTGACAGGGGTTTGCCGTCCATCAATGTCCAGAATAAGTCTGAACAGCCTCTGACCGTTACCTGAAGCAGCTGCTATTTTCATTTCTTCGGCCACCCTGGTCCATCAGTTTTCGAGGTTGTTCTTAAGGCTCTTCGCGTTTTTCCTCTGTAGATGTCTTCATGTATTATTTTTTGTCTTACAGTTAGGGCGCTGACGCTTTAGCCCCATTATACTCGACGAATCTGCGTCCATGATGGACATCGTATCTGAGACCACAGGCGAAACATGCCGTCCCGTGCACTGCCTGCTCCTTATGGGCTCAATGCTCCTCTACCTGACTGTTTGTCGCAGTTTCTAGCTCATGTGCTAACTTCTGCTCATAACGGGTGCTTATTTCTGGATCACACCTACTTAGGGCTGCTAACAGGGTTTGCGGTTTGTGACTGTGACCATGGAGCAGGAGAGATAAAAGCGTTGAAAATGAATGCGTGGTCCGGCTCTGCTTATGTGGGCCAGTAGGATCTACAATTATGAACAGAACTGCTCACCGGTAGCTTACTGCGATATGCACAGTCTGACCCTCTTTGCCTGCAGAGTAGCAGCGCGTGTCACCGTGCTACCCGAATGGTGACGGAAATTAGTGCCAGAAAAGAACAATCGATTGCCTGCACAATGCAGGAGAAGCCCATCCTCGTTATCCGTACGTTGAGTGCGTAAAGCACAGCGTCCACCCAAACAAGCTTCTGATGCACTAAGTTTCCCAACTTGTGCACTAAAATCGCCAGATAGCACTACGATGTTAGAACACTTGCTCCAGTGAACGAGAGCAAAGAGTTCATCATAGAACTCATCTTTCCGTATATCAGAGCAGCAGCCCTTTGGAGCGTGTGCCGAGATCACAAACCAGTTGCGTTTAACACAGCCATCCTTGCGAACGCCATCTGACACTTGGAGCCTTATAGCACATAAGCTACCGTTACCAAGGAACAGGTGTAAGAGGACGGGCTCAGTCCTGTCAGTCACGACTATCCCCACACCACGTTGACCCACAGCTCTAACTGCTTCGCTTCCTGAGGTGCGCAGAAAATACCTCAATGAGATACCAGGAGCAGTTAGCTGGATCACACTGCTCGAATCCTGGATACGCGTTTCACTGAGGCAGCAGACATCAATCTTCATAGAGCTTATCTTGAGGGCTAGGCAAGCCTGCTGACCTGACTGCATGAGTGTTTACAGGTTGAGGGAGCAGAGATTCAGAAGCTGACGAGGCCTGAGAAAATGTAATTTTCCAGACGGATGATTATTCACGTTATTTGACAATGAATCGTGTAGAGCATTGGACTTGTTGTCAGTGGGAGCATTATGGGTGAATAGATGGGGCAAAGAGGGGTGGTTAGGGAGAGAAGACAAAAGTTGAATGAAAGAGAGGGAACCCTGAGCAGTAGCCTACTTATCACTACCCACCCCACTCCATGCAATGGGCAGCGCGGTCCTGATTATCCTGCGTGACGACCGATGCAGTATGGAATTCTTTCTATTCGTACAGTTCGTGGGTGACGTAGGACGGCTACTGCTTTGGCGTCCAGCCGGAAAGCAGGAGAACGATAAAGGTTCTCAAGCAAAGCCCTTAGTTCTAAAGAGAACCTGTCCGCAAGGCAGCGGGGTGGCTAAGTTAGAGCCTATCTGCTTGGATCAATTATTCTTCCGCTGAGTTCACCGGCCGAGCCTCTAGCTTAAATCCCTCCCCACTGTGTAGGACCAGGAGACTTGGCTTCGCTTGGCCTATATCCACAACCCTGATTGCATCTCCGGCTTGGAGAAGCCATCCTGTATAGCCCTCTTGGTCACAACTGCGAGTGAGTCATCACCCTACGTCAAAGTGCAGTCTCGTCATGATAGTTGGGCGGCAAAGGACAACTATCGGTGGAAAATGCTAGAGGTGACCGTAGAGCTGCCAGTCATAGAATAAATGGCGATGCAACATATAAAATGCGCTCCGAAGGAATCAATAAAAAGCACCATAAAACGGCACACCGAAAGCGCAAGATCCGTACATCGAGGTGAATGCTATATAAAGTCTACTTTGGTTCACTTTAGGTATGGAGGTCAGAAAAACAGGATGGGTGAGGAGGAATCAAAAGGGATTGGATGAGCATTTAAATCATAGATGTGTTTGAGATGGTAATGTTGGCCTTAGGGACTTGTCTAACCGCTTTTAAATGTTTCGTTGCTAGGGACAACTACGACCTCCAGTGATAAGTTGTTTCAAAGTAAGGCCATTCTGTGAGCGAAAATTTTCTAAGGACATCTGCGTAAGGGCGAGGCTTGTATATCTATCGGGCCCTACGATAGTGTCTGTGCTGAGACCCATGTGAATGTGACCGGCAAACACTACCCTGAGAAGGTCGCACATTGAGGAAAAACCTCTTATCCTGCGAGTTTCCAAGGAATACTATTTTTTGGTCCACCGGCCTTTGAAGATGACTGGTGTGCGAAAGTTCGAGAACTCACTTTGTAGCTTTTCCCAGTAGACGTTTTGTTACACGTCCGTCCCCGATCCTGCTGAAATGTGCGGTCTGACTACTGTTCACCACCAGAGGTCAAAATAAGCCCATCAACTTTCCGAAGGTCATCGTTCAGAACTGTGGAATGGTTCCGTATCACCGTGTCTTGAAAAGCTAACAAGGATTTACCGGCCCATCTAACTAAATGCGAGAAATACAGTGATTTGTTCAACCAAGTGCCCATAACCCCATGCTGATTCACTTTTCGGATTGGTAGTACTGTGCTGGCCGAGACAACTTGAGCATGGGATTTAACAACTGAGTTGCCCACACAGTCATCTTCAATTGGGCAGACCATAGCTTGGAGTGATCTGTCGCCGGCTGCACTTCCGTGGTCTTACTGCTCTAAATCTAACTTTGTCAGCCGACAATGCAGCTTTTATCAAGATGCGGTTTAGCGGGTCATTCAAGTAAGCCAACGTAAATAAGTGCCCCTTGCTCCTTCCTCGGAGGACGCCCCAGTGATTAGAAGATACTTTGGAAAGACGCAGATCCACTCCATCTGTGAAAGATCCTTGAGAAAGCCGTGAAGAAGACGAAGCTTTTTGCCGGAAACTTCGTGGGGTTCCAGATCATGTCTAGGCGGAATAGGAAATAACTCAAAAAGGTCTTCTGGGAAATCTTTGAAGTTTGCTTATGGGAACGTGCCTTCCCCGTATGCGTGGGTAAGACTATTCTCGACGCAGAACTCACTGGTAAAGATGACCTTACAGTAAGAAGCTGTGCTCAGTGGGAATAGATCCACTTACGCGTAGGTGTGTCGGTGTGAGGAGTTTCGTCATGCACTCAACAATCTCACCGGAAGCTCTAGTTAGGCTGGCTGGTCTGTATCACCCTGGTTGACTTAGAACACCAGTTATCAGTACAAGGTTAATTGCGGCCCTCTTCCAATAGGTTGGGAATGTGCCGAAGCCTAAACGGTGCCGGATGTCCCTCAAAGATTTAGGCCAGCTTTGCGGACCGATTTTGAGAAATCTGGCGGTGGATTTCTTCCAATCCCATCGAACCACGTGAGTTAAACTGATAGGAGCTGATCTTTGCCCCGCTCAGGTGAACATTCTTTTGCTTCACTCTTGTCCAGCTGGCTGATCTAGGGGATGAAAAGTGGCGCAGACGGGAAGATGGGTGCCTAGGGTCTGGAAGTACGAGCTGAAAATTTCTGCCATTTTGGGAAAAATGGCCAGAAAGTTATTTTTAAGGCAGGCCTCGAGGATGATGCCCACCTGACTGCCTGGTTCTGCGAACAAACTGGAGAAAGCCGGTCAGTTTGAGTTTGCTCGAGCGAGAATAGCCCCTTACTGTTTCATAAAATACTCCCTTCCTTTGAACCTACAAGCGTTATAGGTGCCTCCAAATCCCGCCATCTCCATTTTCAGTCATGTAGATTTGGGCCTGACAAATCCCCCGATCGCCAATCTAACACACCTCTGGTGGAGCCTGGTAACGGGGGCTAACAGCTGGTTGTAGCCTGCCTCCTAGAGATACCAAAAGGACAGCCTAGCGAACAATCCTCAGGGTGGAATTTGTGAGTTTCGGCTTCGGCGATTAAATCTAAAGTGCCACATTTTTGAACCAGGAAGAAGCTTTGACCTTTAAAGTTGGCTCTCCAGAATGCACAACTGAGGCTGCTTTGGAGGTCAATTGCTGGCCAGCAAATTATTTAGGTGAACTGAAGGGCCGTGTTCTAGCTCCTTCGTAACAGAAAGAGAACATTGTCCACATCTACCTTTTGGTTCTAGTCAAAGGTCATCAGATCAAACGTTACAAGAGAGTGCCTCGTGAGATATCTAGCTGGCTCATTAAAGTGTTCCTACCAGGAGAATGCAAACAGCAGGTCTGGCAGTGCCTGACTAAAGGGACTTCCAGAACTGTTTTTTGTTCAGTTGGCACCCAAAGCCCTGAAATCTCCCGACGACGAGATATGTAAAGTAACAGGCCTTACAACGGTTCTGTAAGGTCCAGGGGTTAGTCTAAATCGGTGCGCACAGAATGATAGATTACCCCTACCAGGAGACTGCCTCGGGAAAAGGTTCTTATGTAGAGCGCTTTTTAGGGATGCTTGGCCAGTTCCTACCAACCATAACTGAAACGTGACTGATTCGTTGTCTCATGATACTGGGCTTTGGAATGAGCAACTTCAAAACATATACAATGCCCAACTATGCGACCTTCTACATTCAAAAGGAGAGCCACGCACACGGCTTTGGGAAACGAGCACGTGCCACCCAGGCCAAACGAGTTACAACGAAATAGCCTCTTGGGTGAGGGCAAACAATGACTGGTACACTTGTTCATGGGTGTTACATAACACAAAGTATTGCGTATTATCAAACATTTTCTCAAAGCTAGAGTATTATGGTGTTTTGGGATGATTTTCCACATTTGCGAGAGCAGTTTGGGAAGGAGAATAAGGAAAATAAGAGGAAGTACCTCTGCTGAGGAACAGAATCTCTTGGCCGGCTTAACTAATTAAGGGACCCTCAAGACTGAGACGTTTCCAGTGATAGAAATATCGGCATCAAATTTGACTGTGATGGGCCATGTTTCATTGATAGCACGAAAAAGGGATTTCCTGTTGGCCCCAGATGCCTGAGTTGTAGTGCCTCGCTGAAGCTGCTTAGACAGGTGATAAAAGTGACTTTCAGAGCATGCTCAGTAGAGATTTAAGAAGTATGGGAACGACAGTTAGGGGAAGATGTGAACGAAAACCTTTAGGGCGAGTAGGTTCTTCGGCTTCGTTCATAGTGCCCTTTCCGGAGGCTTCATCTTTTTGAGGTAGACCTTTTCGACTGCACCTCTAGGTGGAAGGCTTAAGTAGCCGTTCAGTTAAACGGACTTTCGGAAATGAACGACACTTCGATCAGCTGTATGGTGCTAAAGGACGAGGCGTGCACCCGAAATTACCGCCGAGGCTATATCGGGTTGGGGTGCTTTTGGATTGTTATGGTCCTATAAAATAGGTTACAAATAGAACGATAAACAGACCTATCCTCTTTTTTGCAGCACTGGAAGCTCCCAGTTCTTGACAGCTGGGCTGAGACTGGAGTGGCTAAGGGCGGTTTTTTCCTGGCATCCTGCCTGTTTTCCGGGTTTTGGAATCTCAGGTTTGAAGTCGATGGCCTTTGTTTGCAGTCAACTGTCTGAATCCCATAGGTCGGCATTTGCAAAGTTGAACGCTAGAGACTCGGTAGATGTGTGAACTGCAGACAAAGAAAAAGAATCTACTGAAGGGCACCAGAAGATGAGGGGCCACCAGACTCAAAATTTACCAAGATATCCGGTCTGTCTTTCACTCAGATTCAGACATTCCAGAGGAAGATTGAGTTGGTTTCCCTCCCTGTGAAACCCTCTTTCCCAATTTGGGCATCTTCTGGCCGATGATTTTCGAGCAAACGTGGACAAGTGTCATACGAGACCCCTCTGACAAGCTCCAATATCATTTCTATTCTGCCCGCCTTTGGGAACGGATATAGGACAGCACTCTCAGATCTTCTAAGATGAAACCCAGTGCATCTTCCGGCCAAGATATCTTAGTTGGTTTGAGAATTTAACTGCCACACCTATGAGCACAAATTTAGTCTGTTTCACTGGATCTGAAACTTTTGAAAAATGACCCGATAAGTAGATCATTTCGCTGCTTTGGATGCCCTGCTGATTTGGATAACTGCTTCCGAAACAGCCAGCTGGGATGCTATGACGGCTAGAGTTGCTGCGGAAAATGTCGGGAGCAAATTCATGAAAAAGCTTCTGAAGGGGCAAAGCAAAGCTCTTAAAAGGCACCCGAGTCTTGAGTTTGCTTGGCTCAACCCCTGGCTAGTCAGAAAAAGGTAAATTCAAGATGTGGTTAGACTGAGAACCAATTTGCTCCGAATCTAAAAACACAGAACAGGTAGGCTAGTCTGAATTCTGGGTCCGGTTATTACCTTTAGTTTATGACAGGTATATTACCGCGGTACACCAAACCCAGTCAAAAACTAAGAGGAATCGGATGCAGCTCGTGGATATGCAGCCATAAAATTAACGGCTGGCAAGCGCGGCATAATCACTTCGTGTTCTAAAGTGCCTTTATCAAGGCTGGCACCCCCTGCATGTATCTCTGATCTGGCTTCAAATCCAGACCCTCAGAGCCTAGTGGCAGCCAGCGGCTTTGTTGATATACTTGCGGCAGAAATACATACCTGCATAAATGATTCTAAAAGAATGCAGTCTTCCAACATTCCTGAACTTTCATCTTTGCTATAAGTGAAGAATACTATCCTTATTGCGTGCGATAAGACATATCACTTGTCTCATTGCATTAGGCCACGCAAACAGGCTTAAGCTAACGACTGTCCTCTACTTTTCCAGTTCATAGATAAAAGTGTGAAAACAGAGTTAATCAGAAAGTGGCAAATTGTAGCGAGCAATTCCCCCCCCCTCAAGGTCGCAGGAATAACCACCAACAGGTTACTTCTACGATGGTAGGTTTATAGAGGGTTAAATAACACAGAAGTGTCTTTGAATGTCTCGGGTCCCCAACCCCCATCATCGGGGCCGCAACCAGGCATTGAGGTTCCCGTTTCCCCCTCAATTTCACCTAGTACCCCCTAAAAGGTGACGGCGAAGTTAGGTGAACCCATATCATCATCACTGACGCATCCGTCTGGCAGGCGGTTTGAAGTAGACCGAACTGCTGCTACTTTCTCTTCGGACTGGAGCTTTGCGACATCCATTATTCTCACAAATTACCTCTCTTAGAACTCACATGTCAGACCAGAATACTTTCTATCAAATACTTTTTCCACTCCCATTTCTTCCTCACTAACCATCAGATTGACATCAGTAAAACAGGCCCTTTTCTTCTCCCCAGGATAACATCGGCAAAAATTCAGCCAGCGACCCCCTAAGTTTCGTTACAGACCATCCTAGTGGACCCTGGCTCGTGGCAGGTGACTTTACCGCGCCAGGAGTTTGCTGGTCTACAATATGTTCTCCACAGAACTCATTCCACTCTTTGACTTCCATTTACTATGGGGTGTAGGTCGAACCTGTCCTCACCGATAAGATAAACCTAAATTCTGGACTTGGTTTTTACCCAGTGTGTCACCCTTTATTCCAGGATATACTGTGGGTTTTCTATCCCCAAAAGAAATTTCCAAAAACCACAATTTACCAGCTGTTTCTATCATGGCAACAGGGCCAACTAGCTCAGCTTGTACTCCTAACATTGGGATAATTTTTTCCCATCTTGCCAACCATAAATGGTGGAGGGCAGGGTTTTTCCAATCAAACCCACTGTATAGATATGATAACGCCTTAAACTGATCCCAATGAACGTGCAGGACCAAGCAAAATATCCCGAATGAAGCAGCGACAGTCGAAACTATAAAGCCTTTTTCTAAAGTCAAGAGATTCCTCGTTGCACACAAATGTGGCCCACTCATCTCAAGATGTCATCTCGGATTTGGAGTGGATAAAAAAGAAGCAAGAAAGAAGTGATTGGCGCGACCCAAAAAGAATGGTTGAACTGAACTAGGGAAATACAGAAACACACAATTTATTCTAGCTATTTCTTTTTTCCACAACAGTAGTTTTATCAAACACATTGAGCTTATCCATGCAATATATTTATATGCAACCAGATGGAAATCTCGGTCAACTTTCCAATAAAAAAGGGATCAAAATGGGACACAAAAAATCCAGGACCTGTCGACGGCACCCCTGTTGTCACAAGAAACTTGTAAAGGCTGAATAAAGCTGAGTTTACCGGTGACCTTCTCAAAGCTAACCTTACGGATGTCTCTTAGAATGGCCTTCCTTAGAAGTGCTCGTTTTCTGCTCGTATGACCCACTTCTTTCAAGTCTCACAACGACGGCTGCCAACAACGGTGAAAGGATGTTTATAAGTTTTCCGTGACACCAGTAAGGCCTTAGAACGAGTTTCACACTCTGGGCTTCTAATCAAAGTAAAAATATATGACACTGCCAGCCCCTCATATTCCTGATGGCCTCTTTATTTATCTTCACCATATCAGAGGGTAGACGTAAATGGCACAATTTCACTACCGAAGGCTGTTACTAGAGGATTCGTTCAGGGCAGCCTTCCGGGGCCGGTAATGTTTCTAGTGTATTTATTTATCTTTGGCTATATTTGTCACGGAGTTTCTTCGCTCTTCGCCGATGGCACAAGAGTATAGTATACTTTTGCTTTTATTATTTAAAGGCAACCGTGAGTAGCATATAGCATGCTCTCGCTTCACTGAGAACTTGGAGTACCACATAGGTAATGAATTTTTGTGCTGAAAATATATTGGTAAACTCATGGAAGTTTTATTCCCTTGGGGAAGTTCAGTGTTGATGGGCGAAAGTTGCAATCACTTCCTCAACTTCAGGTTTGAGTCTTCAGTAGTCACGATCGTTTTACTTCTCAGAGCGTGGAGCTGTTCAAACTTCAAAGGCCTGAGGGTTGATTGGATTACTCCGCAGGACTCTTCCGTCACGAGAAATTAAAGCTCACGCCAAACCACCTTCTGAGTGTGGACTGACATTTTATTCCAGCTTGCAACAGGTAATCAAATACACCTTGAATAAATAAAACGGCCATTCTCGAATCAGCTATTAGGTTGTTATGCAACAATGGACCATAAGCTACGCTGCGATTCCATATATCTAGATTTTCTTTGGTTACCAGTGCCAAACTCTAGATTTGTGGATCACTACCCCAACTGGTAATAACCAGAGACTTTTGATGCTCAATAAACCAATGGAGTAGTTTGGAAGTTGTACTAATTTCTAAGACAAGTTTGCGGTCCATTTTCTTCACAGTCATGTGCCATTCACTTTGGAAGTTGCCCGCTGGAGAACTGCTTACTCGACCACTCATCGGCGTTATGGAAAGTGAATAGGTTCTTTTTAGTGTTAAGAGTAATCTTCATTATGAACCCTTGCATCCTGGAAGATAGAGCTTATGGGGTTGGTGTTGATTCCCATGAGCTTTACACCGTCATTCACTAAATCAGTGCTGAAACCCGCAAGACAGCAGTTTTTCCTTCAATTTTGCCTCCCATCATTTTTGTCGTTCGGACTCTCATAAACTTCGGCAACGGAAGAATGTTCAGAATTATACAGCCGCCTAATAAGCTGCTGCGGTATGTTGATCGTCCTTGATCGGAATTTATCAAAATACTTGCATCTGGAATCATATATTGTGAAGGTTGGTGGATCACAGTCGAACTTTACGAGTTAATTGCTCGCATTATTCCGTCCATCCATATGAAATACTGCCTCAGAACCTACTAATGGTCATTTCCTAATCAGCTTCCGTAGTCCATCAAATTTCTCCCCATTGGCTCTCAACCCTTTGTGCAATTCCATGGCGAGAATACCACAAAGGAAACAGGCAAATAAACTTTTCTTTATTCATTGTCATTATGCGGACAAAACAGGACAAGCATTTTCGACTGTTCTTAAACATCCGTTATTCATGCCACAACCTTGTAGGTCCCGCGCTGGTTGAACTTCTAAATTGCCTCTCATTGAACTAAGCTTTTGAAGTGTGCTGAGTAATAACAAAGGTTAGTTCACAGCACCATACGCACCAGGGTAACCTACAGGTGCGCTTTTTATCTGGGGAGTCTTTTAGTTTTATTCTCCCCTAAAATTTTCAGTATCTGTTTTGTATAACATACCAACTTATATTAGAGTGTTTGTAAACCGTAAGCCTTTGTTAACGAGTGCCATTTTTCTTTGGTCATTGCTTCGCTGCTATAGTAAGCATATCATGAAGCGTGGGAAGCTTCCCTGTCTGACCGCAGGATTCGAGGAGCGAGTGAACAGAGGTGTCGAGCGCGAAGTATGTAGTAGTTGGGCCCATGGAAGCTGTTCTAGGGTTATTAGGGTCTGTGTCCGCTGCATTGTAGTAACGGGTGGGTCGAATGGGTTCGTGGTCTCGGCGAGGAGGCTTCAAGGTTAGCCTATCTGAGGCAGCATAAACAGGATGAGGTCCAATTTCCTATTGAAGTTTGCTGAAGCTCTGAGCGCAAGTCGCAGCTGCACCGGTTGGACAGTGTGCGCAGCTATAAACTATTGAATCGGTATTAGCACCTCGCAAGAGTGTGGATGACAGACGTAAACACATAAGACTTGATTCTGACTGAATCGTCTATGGACATGGGGTTTAGTTTAATTTTCTGGGCAGCAAAGAGAAGCTGGAATTCAAAGTCATTCGTCGTCATAGGAGTGAAAGTTCATTCCATCGATTGCACGCTCTTCGGGCGAAAAAACGCGTCCCAACTACAGTGTGGTATCACGAGCCTCAGTTTTTATTCCCTGAGCCTTTCATTCGTTTCTTGGAAAAGGCCGAAGTTCTCCTCAGTCCAAGACGCGTCACATAATCCTGGACGACCCAAAGGCGCCCAACCTTAACCTTCTTTGCTCCAGAGAGAAAAGCTCTCTAGCTATGTAAGCCCCAGATAGTGAGGCCAGCTTTGGAGTTCGATAAAGGCTAGCGCTAACCTCCCTCACACATATCAAGGGTGTTTGCTGCCTGCAATAAGACCGTAGCGCCAAGCTTGAAGGGCAAACTCCAGAAGCGGCCTTACAGAAGTGGTATAGAGCGGCCACAGTAACAACGGCTCACAGGAAAAAAAGTTTCTCAATAAGTGAGAGGGCAATATTACCTCTCCTTGCTGCCTTCAGTCATTGTTTCGGAGGTTTGAAATCCTCAGCCGTGAATACCCCCTGTTCTTTGACAGTAGTTGTCTTTTCCGGGCCCATCCTGGTGCCAACATCCAAAAGTTCCTTCGAGTTGAAGTGACAGAAGTCCTGTCTGAGTTGCTTGCATTTGTTTGTGAGCATCACCGGCAACTTATCGAGGGCACTTTACTTGATACCAGATGTTTTGAGAACCGTTATGGCAACAAGTGCGGATGCACAACAGAAGAGGCAGTGAAAGCGAACAAAAGGTGAAATGGGGGATTTCGGGCGAAGATAAAACGGTTACTAGGAATCCATAGCTCTAGGTTCCGTGTGATATACAGTTCATTGCCTAGTGGATGGTGGCAATAATTGAAGACTTATTAGAGAATGAGACAAAAGAAGCCGTTCGCCGTGGGATACGGTTTTCCCCCGGGCCGTGGTCTGTAGAGCCTTCCGGCCAGAAAATAAGAGTAGACGAAATAGTAAGGCCGATGAAGAGCAGACGAGTAAGCTTTTGGACCGAACTGTCATGCAGGCAGGCCAGAACATTTAGACTCCTAGTTTGCTGCAGCGAAAGACCTATCCGTCACTCGGGGGCTCCGCCTTGTTTGAGACAAGCATTGAAATGAAGCAGGAGATTCAAGCTGAGAAATGCCGTTGTGATGTCATATGCCAGTATACGTAGCAGTAACATAAATCAGCAGGAGCGATAGCAAAGACAGAAGGCTGCATGGCCTATGTATCTGCGGCATCCAAGACACGGTTCTCTGGAAATGACCACATCTCGCCGAACGTTGAAAGACCATTACTTGTTCTATCGACGGGACACATGTTACTACACATCATTCGGCGGACTTACCTTCCTCGTTAGAGGGGGATTGGTTCGCGTGGCATTGGAAGTCTGGACGAACGTGATGAACAAGCCGCTCTGTACTGGTATGGTTCAAATGCTCAGGAAAAGAACCGCAATCGCTTGTGAATACAAGGACCAAACTCGAAAACCGTCGGGGATGCGAAAATTAAACAGGCAGTAGAAAATATACGAGCAGGAAAAAAGGCGCCACTCTCAGGAATTTCAACCTGCCGGTGGGAGGATGGAACATGGGAAACTTTGTTTGCGGTAACTCGAAACACAACAGTATCTGGTGAACCACCGAGAGAATAATACTTCAGCATAGAGGAGGAACTGTCAGATGAAGAATTAAAGCCGCACCTTTTTTCTAGAATTATGTGGTCACGGAATATGAGAAAGGCATAGATTGTCTGAGGTTCCTCTTACCGTTGAGAGAGAGTTATGGTACCTTCACTATCTTTAAGCCCCACTTGAAGCATTTCATAATCGCAGAAAAATTACATGGGTTTTCCAGAATTATGAATGTTGCCAAGCCCAATGGAAATTCAGCCTTCCTGGACTGCGGTGCATATAATAAAAAGCCTGCAACGGATTACAATCGGCAGACAATTAAGCAAAGCCTATTAGCACTACAGCTGAACTTCGATCTTTCTTAGGAGAACAAGCGTAAATGCAAGCCCGAACGGTGGCGTGCACCAGTTAAAACATCCACCCCAAAATAAAGCAGGAGCTACCAGAAGTTTAAACCTTCCAGAACTGAGCTCACTTACCTCCAGTGCACCGAATGCATAAAACTAGCCTTCAGGATATAAAAGGTCTTTGGCTGCCACTGACAAAGGTTGCTAGGTGCAACCCTTAGAGATATTTCATGAAGGCCTCTTCAAACTGTGCATTTAGAAAGGAAGTCGGAAAGCTAACCTAAAGATACGGTTGAGAAGTTTGTGAAAATCGGAGCAAAGGGAAGGCTTTTAGTACGTGCCTTGGAATTCAGCATCAGAGAGACAAATGGCAACAAGGGAGACCGGAAAATCCATTAGAATCAAGAGAAGTTCCGCACACCCATAACGATGGGAACGATGAGGAGAATATAAAAAAACTGAATGTAGAAAGGTAAGCTCATCCAGATGGTGCACAACTAGCCGTCAAGGAGCCCTTGACTGTTGAAATGGCAGGATTTATCTGTCGGCCTTTTTGCGCAACTGTCTGTCAAGGTATACTACCAACTAACTGGAAGCTGCGGCAGCAGTGGCTATACGGAAAGGCGGACCGCGATTGCACGGCAAAACTATAGTAGTATGCTCTTTACGTGTATCCTCCGCCAAAGCTCAGATAGGTATTTTGGGTAGAGCCTGCAAAAGTTTGGCCTAACACAAGCTGCTAAGTGAGGCAAAACGTAGGTTTTTAAATAGTGGGCCATGTATCTCGGGCCTTCTAGGGTTCTAGAAACTATCCATATCAGGAACGTATGAGGAACAAACGTTGTATGTTGGCTATCCACACTTCGGTGGGGTCTCCGACCTAGCTTATCACCGTCTAGCGCTGAGTAGACTTAAGACATACGGGTTAGGGGGACAGCTGCATAAAATTCATGGTAATAATAGTTTGTTATATTGATTGCTTTCCGGGTGGCCTGAGGCATAATCTGCGCAAGAGTAAATGATACATTTCAGCAAATTATAACTTGGTTGGTGATAGGCAGACATATTTGTGCACACCGAGCAGTAGTTTAGAGCCTAATGGGCACACGTAGGGATCCGGACAGGAAGCCTTTTAAAGTTTGGAAGTCAAGGTCACGTGATGGAATTCGTTCAAACTAAGTGCAGCCCACTGAAAACAGGAAGTTTAGCACGGGGGAAACGGAAGCTGTGAAATACGTGACACAAAGAGGGGTGGGAAGAAATATAGGGGAGATGGGAGGGAGACAAATGCATGCACATCAAGGAGTAATTCAGGGAGTTTAAGTGAACCCAGAGATGGATTCAAATATGAGCCCGGTGAACCCTACGGTCAAGGTCAAATGGAGAGGCTGGCTGAGCCAAGTGGGGGAGAACGGAACCTGTGAGTTTAAGATGAGGAGGACTGAAATTCGGCGCAAGAAATTATCCTTACGAGAATTGATGAAGAAAAAAGAGAGAAATAAGAGAGGAAAGAAAGGAAAAACCGAGTTGTATGGCTGTGGACTAGGTGGCTATGAACTATGCTTTATTGCAACAAACGGACCGTGCTTTTTTGAAAACAGAGAGCTGGCAATGCAAGACGCAAAATGTGAGTCAGATGGCAGCAATGCCTCAGAAGGATCGAGATACGACAAATATGAGGCGCATATATAGACAAAACTGATGTTTATCATAAGGGACGGTGGCATGGTGACAAAAGAACTGGAGGGGGCAGGGTAAATATGTGGATACAAAGATATAGATACCAGGGCAGGAGCAAGTAGCAGCGAAGAGATGGGACACGGGAGTAGCAGTGCTTGGACGAGGCAGGCACGGCTGGGTCAAAAGGTGCGGAATTAACCTGGATAAACCCTGATAAATTTGTTTATGACAGGTGAACATAGAGGACCAACACCAAAAAAGAACCAACTTTGGAGGCCCAGAAGTGATGGCAGTGAGCAGAAGTTGATAAGCGGGGGAATATCAAGAAAAGGATCGACGAACACGGACAGGAGTGAACCCAACAGGGTGATTATTGCAGGTGTGACATGTGGTGACAATCAAACATGGGCGAAGCGTTATTAAATAGACGTACACTATGTGGCAAGAAGTTGGCCATGAAAATGGCTGGAGAAGGCAGAGAGAATGGGAGTACGGGACGGTTGGAGAGGTGTATAAGTTCCCTGGAGAACGGTTACTTGGGGGTTAGAGGAACTGTGGTGCGAAGACGCAGCAGTTTTAACAGCAAATAACATGGAAGAGAACTAGGGAGGTGGAGGATCAGGAAGATCAGGTAATGGCAGATCACATGGTTTGGAACGGTAGGTAAGGATGATCGGGTTACGATGACACTACACTGGATGGAACGCGGATAAGCAGCACAGCCTGAAGGGCACATCGAAGATGCCTGTGACGAGCGACGCACGAAGCAGATGAGAGAGTTGACCAGAGAAAACCAGGTAAGAGATGATCAGTCAGATTGTTTTACTGCATATGACACAGGATAAAGGCCGAGAAGAAAAGAATCCGGACGGGAAAGCCTGTGACAGAACAAAAACGCACGAAAATAGTTGTGTGTCAGAGTCGGGAGGATGGAACTGGAGACTCGCATGCTTGCAGGCCATTGCACTAATCGATTGGGCCAGACATTGCTAATCGGTTTACCACCTAGTAGGACGATTCAGGGAAGAATTACGGATTCAGACACGGAAAATGTGTAGGTGGTAAAAAGATAATAAATTTGGCCGTAAAACTGCAAAGGTTGGAACGGCGATTTCTTATATGGTGATGGGTCATGGTTACGGATGTGCCTAGTGCTTAATGGTGGGAGGTATAAAATGGACAAAAATGGGACAAAGCAAAAAGATAGCTAGTGAGGTGTGTGATCAGTGAGCTTTATAAGCGTATGTAGGTACCAAATGAATGCTGATTAGGAGCCGACAGGAGCGAAATAGGTGGAAAAGGAAATATTTCGGGCTTGGGCAGAGTAAAATGGATAGAGCGGGAGTAAAATCACGCAGTGCGGGTTGTCATTGTGAAAAACGATTGGAACAGAAACAGAATGGATATGTGTGAATACAGAGGTAAAATGACATGAAGGGGAAGTGATAAGAGTGCTGACAAGAACGATAGATGAGCGAATCGTGGCGGAAGAATGGTAGTAGCAAGCGGTCCGCAACGAACAGTGAGAAAGGATAGTTAGAGCTGGTAATCTGCAACCGGTGCTAGTGGTTGGGGCTGACCGAGCGTCGGACACCCAAACTGAAAGACTCTTTGTGAGGTGAACACAGAAGGAGTGATCAACCAGCTTATTTGAGCTCGCACAGTTTTGCAGACGGTCTGCACACCCGATGTGCCCCGGCCAAAGTGGGGGATCTGGCCGAGCCCCCACCTTTGGGACTGGCGTGAGTGTTCATCGATGGTTGTGCGGAGGTTTCAGCAACCACGATAAGGATTTGCGGTCCGGGACCAAATGGACAGGTCGTAGGAACTTGGAAAACAGAGCCAGCGGGAAAGCGACCGACAGTCGGCCACATAGCACTATCATCCAGGTGCACCAGCCAGGGGGTTGGTCAGTGTAGTGCCCGAGGTGGATGGCCGGCATTGAGGATCACTGAAATGGGAAGTGAGATGTAAAAAGGCAGTCTGGGTATAGCTCAGCTAAGGATCAACGCTTAACGGAGTGAATAACAAAAGTGAAGCAAGGGCTCATCGATGCAGCCCATCCCTAAGAAAAACTGAGGCCATGGAGCGTGGGACTAGAAAATAAGACGCATAAGTAGGAGCTAAAATGTCCAACGGGGAGGTTAATATTTCACCCGGAGTAGTCATTCAGCAGAGGAAAAGACTAAGTTCTGCATGAAATTACAGAAGAAACTTAGCTGGGGAAGTGGTGGGGGCACAGTTGTTGACCTCATTACCGGATGCTGAGTTCATTTAGTGGGCCACGCTAAGTGGGAAAAAGGGACTGGATTTTCCAGTTCAAAATCGCAGAGATGGTGATGAAAGTATATGTGATGGGACCTGGTGTGGAAAAGAGGCGGAGTAAGCAAAAGGATGTCAAGGAGTGTCGGGCTAATGCTCATTCTGTAGAGTGGGAGACAGAAAAGAAGGTGAGACATATACGGATCGATAAATAGGTGAGGATTCGTACGGAAGCAAGAATGAAAAAAGGAGTGTATAGAGAATGGCGGGGTGGATAGGCCTCAATATTGGTCCATTATTAGATGGACTGAGGCAAAGCTCGGCCTGTGACACATGAGATTAAAAAAGGAAACATTAAACTATGGATAACTGAGAGCCGTAAGATTCAGTAGCAAGGTAGGGATTTGGTCTAACTTAGTTAGTCAGTGGAAGAAAACAAGTGAATTCTGCATATAACTACGGAAGAAACGTAGTTGGTGGAAAGGGTGGGGGCACAGTTGGTGACGTCATAACTGGATGTTGAGTTCAGTTAATGAGCCACGCTGAGAGGAACGGTACCAGATTTTTCAGTTCAAAATCGCAGAGGTAGTGATGGAAGTGTATGTGATGCTGCCTGGTGTGGAAAAGAGGCAAAGTAAGCCAAGAGATATCGAGGAGCCTTGGGTTACTTGCCTTGCTAGTATTATTAACTACAAGACAGTAATGAGTATATATATATATATTTCGGAACAGAGGGTAGTTACTGATGCAGTTTCTACAGCGTTGTTGAGGTTGGTTTCAGGGCCGCAGATGTGATATAACCAATTAAAGGTAACAAATCGTGGAGCTGGTGGCGCATACTGACTATCTGTGGGGAGTATTACGGTGGCCTCTATAAATGTGAACGCATCTGGAGGAACTTATTTCGAAGTGAAATTGGCAGGATCCCATAATTTGGTATGGAAAAACAATTAGTGGACGCATACGTGCTTGAAATGGGTTGAAGACGAGGTCTAAGGGGAAGCGAACAGACAGAGCATTCAGAAATCAAAAGCAATGAGGTTATTTAGGAAGGTAAGGTGAAGCGAGAAGGCAGAGCAATGGCTTAAAAGTCGAGGACTTTCTCGTAGGCTTGACTTTCGGTTATGTGAACGTTTAATAAGCGCAAGACAGTTGGGACAGAAAGGAATTTATCAATAGCATGCACGAATGCATACTTTGACTGAGAAGGTCTGGTTTGTAACGGAAGTTCAGTCCAGATTCTGGAGTACGTGAAGAGAAAGAACTAAGAGCGTAGAACAGTCCCCGCAGAGGGTGTAGCAATAGTAAACTGTCTACTATGGAGTAAATATCCAGTACCCGGGGAGAAGCACACCCAGTTGGAGGAATAAGATTGCTTGGTCAATAGCTTATGCAGAAATGCCAGGTTCAGCTTGATGTGACGAAGCCACAATGGTTCCATTTTGAGGGATGAACATCGTTCCCTGCAGTTTAAGTTTGACGACCAACCAATAAGCTGCTTTGTGAACCTTCTCTGAATACATCCGATAATAATCCTGTCGGTTTTTCTCATACTAGTGAACATTAAGAGGAGGGCCTGGCATGTGCTTTGTGATGTAAGGAGTGCTCTCACTAGGCTGAAAGGATTTGAACAGAAGACCAAGACACTTTTTAGCCTTCATCGTTTGGCAGACAGCATGTTCGGTGAAGTCGAAAGAGCAAGAATAACTTAAGCCAGAACTCTTACTGAGGGCTTGCTGTCGATGGATGAACCGCCGATGCCTAAGAAACCAAGAGGAACCCGGCATTTGTAAATAAGAAAAATACATTTATGGGCGAAGAATTTTGTCACCCAGGTTGGGCACCACAGCAGCTATGTCAGCAGAGGTTTTAGGGATGGTAGTACTGAGGTTACCAGGTGAAAAAGTGTAGACTATCTTAACGTCGTCCGCGAACAAAATCGGCGTGCCAGCTAATATCGTCAGAAACGTCATTTATATATAAAGGGAAAAGAAGGGAGCCTAAAACACTGCCCTGAATAACACCGCTAGTAACAGGCTTAGGATTAGAAGTGTGCCCGTTAAGAAGGAAAACCTGTGAACGATGAGATAAGTAAGATGAGAACCAAGAAAGAAGCGGATCGACAATACAAAATGACCGTAGCTTTGGTAAAAGGTGGGGGTGAGGTACACGATCAAATGCCTTGGATAAGTCATAATAAGGAACAACAAGGGATTTCCCACACTCAGAAGAGTCAGTGACGAGATTCAGAAAATCATACTGACAAGTAATGCGGGGCCGTGAACGGAAGAATCCGTGTTCGTTGTCAATATTAAGGTTTAGGCTTAACAAATAGTTAATAATGTGATCTTTAATTATTTTTTCCATTATTCTGGATAAAATTGGGATATGGTTTTTAGGGCTATAACTGGATACCTCATGTAAAGGTCCCTTTTATGAATGGGAACGATTACCAAGCGCTTCCAATTGGCAGGTATGGTGCTACCATTAAGTGAAAGAGTGAAAAGTTTATCGGCAAAGGGGGGAAATCTGATACGCCGTTGACAAGTGCAACTGGTGGTAAGCCATCGGGGCCTAATCGAGGGGAGGGTATGCTATTGGGTAGTAGCTTAGAAGTACTCCTGGCATCGAAGGGTCTCGTAGAAAGGACAGAGTCAGTAAGCGGTGAAGGCGGAGGAGGGGCAATAACAGCAGCTGGAGCCACGGCTGAAGCAAAAAATGCATTGAAGGCTTCGGCTATACAAGGTGGGGAGGTGATAGATGAGTTATTATCCAGAATCAGAAGTTGGAAGTCGGCCTTAACATCAGCGTTCCTGGACTTATGCAACATAGAAAGAAGTTGCGACTTGTTGGGATGACTCAATGCCTTGGTTTCTTGGTCACAAAGTCGCGTATTGTCTTGTCGTTGAATAAGTGTAAAAAGGCCGTTTAGACAAATAAAAATTGAAAAGTCGTTGTAATTATTTAGTTGTTTGAGGAGTTTATGATACTTCTTATGGAGTGGCTAGACAGGGGACCCCTTTTTAGGTACAGCCTAGGAAGTATTCGACAATTTTTTCAGAGGGTCGGAAAAAGAGTAAAAAATATCCGCGGCAAGCTGAGAGTCATGGGTAAGGAAGTACTCGACCCAGTCATTCTGGCGAATAATCGTGACTGGCAAGGCCCAATTTCTGCATAGGAATGCATCGTCAGAGGGTGTGCGGGAATAGGTTGGTCACCAGAGGGCAGATGGTAGACAACCACTTTACGGCCGCTGCCGGGGAAGTTTTGTGTTACGGAGAGGTCGATGAAAGGCATGTTATGAGTGAATACCAGATTTAGTATGTTCCCATTTCTGGTAAGTTCGACAGGATGTTGTGCCCAGCCACCAAGATGAATGCTAGTAACCAGGTCCATAAGATAGGGAGGAGCCGAGAGGGTAGGCCAAAAGTTTGAGGGAGATTAAAGTCACCCGTATAAGCTTGGTTCTAGAAGGAAGGACAACAGAGGTAGTCGAAAGGCCTAATGAGAAGTGGAATCAAGGACTTGGGGGAATTTGGAGAGCGAAACACGCAGCAAGTGTGAAGAACATTGCTCTGGATGTTGGTAGTTAACCAGGAAGAACCGGGAATAGAATCGAGTGCCTTATGTAAAAGAGGGGTCGTGGTGTAGACTTCCTTGACAAAGGCTAGGCACCCACCACCACGCCGGTTCGGTCTGTCGGTCCTTAGAACACGGCACCCCACCAAAGATACTTGATCGTTGGGAGTGCTCTCAGACAGCCAGGATTCCGTTATTAAGATAATGTCGCAATTGTTTGTGAGGGCAAGATTTTTAGGTTTGGGAGTTTGCCAAGAATTGAACGCCAGTTGAATAAGGCTAAAGATATACCATTTGCCGGGGGTGGTATAGGCTCATCGGGGGAGCAGCGTAAGTTGGAAGGAGGCAGGTTATCGCGATTGGAAGGGGTGAAGGTCAGGGTCAAAGAGGAATATGTTGATGTTGAGGCTGGTGGAGGTTCAGATGGATTGGCTTCCAGCCAAGCTGGAGTAAATGTTGCATTGAGAGGGACTGCTGAGTGGTAGAGAAACTGGGCAACACCGGAGGGAAAAATGTCGGAGCATAGGGAGAGGCCTGTGGGGTTTGGCGGGTCGGTTTCAGATAGGGGTGATTAGGAGCAGTTGAGAAATACAAACCAGTCGGAACTGAGTATTGGCTGAAGAGGGGAGCAGAGGGCGGGGTTGAAAATGTGTGAGAAATAGGGGTGAGGGTGGTAGATTAGGCTGCACTCTGTGGGAGGGGTAACTCAAGTTGGATGGAACACCACATATGGAGCAGTTAGTATCGGGATCAGTGGAGATAGTTGTCAGGTGAGAAGTACGATGTGAGGCAGAGTGGACGGTCTGTGGAGGCCGTATTTTGGTATTGACAGGCAGTGAGCACGGTGAATTTGTAGGGTTCGCCGGTGTTTTGGAGAAAGGGGTATTTTCTAAGGTCGAAACCATATTTGGCGAGTTAAGACGAGTTGATTTAAGAGGGGACAGTTGGATGAAGGGGGGGGGGTTTGAGAAGGGTGAGAAGACTGGTAGACATATTCCTCTGGACGGCGAGTAGTTTATCACTGGAGGGAACAGAAAGCGGATTAGAGTTGGGGGTGTACCCAACAGTTATTGAAGTTTGAGAGCGGGGCAGTAGTTGGCGTCCTTTACTGGGCGGTACTGGGAGGGAGAAGCGGAAATGTGTAGATCAACATTAGCGGGATCAGATTTCAAAGAGTTTAGTGCGGGAGCAGATGATGAGACAGTGGGCGGTTGTGAAGAAGCTTGAGGAGCGTGTGAAGATAAAGCAGAGTGGACCTGAGCAGGAGCAATGGAGCAACCAGCCGTCTGTGTCGAAGGCTCAGGACTATCAGGCGTCTTCCTCTTGAGGAAAGCCGAGAGAGATCTAGTAATTTCCTTTTAAAGAGAGGTCTTATCTGCCGCTATATTCATGTTTTATATGGGGAATTAGAAGCTATATCGTTACGCATTTTAATGAATTCTTTGGCGGGTAGGTCAGCTGTAAACAGCATAGGGATTGGACAGTTGAAGCGCTGGACGCGCTTACGCAGCCTTGATGTTTGACAAGGAAGTTAGGTCACACCACAAGCATTCAGCAAAACACGCTTGACATGCTAGAGGGATATCCTCTCTGGGACATTAAGCACGACTGTATTGAGAGAAGTCCTCACTCTTGTGAGAACTTCGGACGCAAAGGAGTCGATGAACCGGCCAGCCGCTGTCGGGTTTTGTAAGGTAGAATGTTCAATGCTTTCAATGATGCACAGCAGGGGGCGAGTTTAGGTACCGTATCATCAAGTTTTAGAAGCTGAGACTTTATATCTGAGACGCTTTGGTCTAAAACAGCTATTCTTTCCGTCGCCAAGCCTACATAGACACAGAAGGCTACCGAACATTAACTTAAGGCCACGGGAGTTTTAATAAGTCCATTTTTCTAGTAATCGGAATGAGCATGGATGGGGTATTTTGGAAGTCTTCTCTACTACACGTGGCGCTTTTAAAATCAAAAGGACGCCGAGAGTGAGGCGGGAATGTAACGAGAAACTAGAGCCAGTTTAGAATTTACCACTGAAAAAAAATTCCCCTGAATTTTTCTGGGTTACAGGAATGCGCGGAATGTACGGTCGGCCAAGGTGGTGCTTGTCCCCTTCGTGGGGTGGGTTGGGGAATGTTGGACAGTCGCCATCCCGTAGATTTCCTGAGTGTTTTTAACCCACTTAATTAAATGGCAGTACTAAACGCAAAAATGCCCCTACTTTTAGTCGTCAATTGTCATCAGCATTCTACTTCTACCCTGCCTGATTTGCCATCATTACCAATTTATTTAGACACTGCCTCTACTTCGACACCTGTTTAGTGTTACCTTCAGAAAAGGACCCATTTAATAGTTGAGGGACTGTTACGCTATCCTGGCAGAGAACTGAGTATGAACCACGTTTTCTGAGGGAGGCAAATAAAAGAATCTCGAAGCAATTGTAGACGTTTTAGCTGGATGGGATCCGCCTTGAAGCCCACCGATACAAGAACTTGACCGCTTTAGTCGGAGCACTCCTCATTTACCACGATTATCGCAACCGGACTTCGGTCTCCTAAAGCCCAGCCACTATACCGTTCTCCGATGCATAAGATGAAGCTATCAAAAAGGTTAGAATACTTTAGCTTCATGAGACAGTCCTTTTATGTCGTGTGGTGAACCTTTGAGGCCAGGCTCTAGAAGGCTGTTAGCCGACCAATCTACAGCATTGTTTCGGGAGTCCTCAAAATTTCAGGCCGTAGATCCTAACCTGTTTTCAGTCCCTACCTGCATTTTCCAGGAAGGGATTTCGTCCCCGATTATAATCTTCTGTAAATCTGTTTCTTTTATTTTTTCTCTCTTACCACTTCAACCGTGCCTTCTCACCAAAATTCCTGAATTCAAGAGGGCCATCTGCTGTGAGTGACTTAAATGGATCATGACCATGAGGGAAAGCTAGGGGACTCGCCACCAAGTACCACTCCACGCCAGCCCTACCGGAATGATAATGGTCTCAGGACTGTCGGGTTTGTCTGGAGCTCATTGTTGCAAGAACTTGGGCTCATCATCTAAACCGAAGCCGAGGGTCCTGCGAGCTGATCTAAAATTCGATGAAGTACGCTGTCCAACGGTGAATAAATTGGGCGTACACAACGTCTAAGGAGTTCTGGACTTTTGGTTTGCCGTGGCCATTACCAGCCCTATGCAGACTGTGATCTTAATGGAGATTTCTAGTGGATATTCCAGGACGAAATCCTTTCCTTCACGTGCTCTTAGTGGGAAGACACAAAACCGGACACTCTTCCTTTGTCCAATAATCCTTATATCAGCTCACCGTCAACACCAAAGGCAAGAAGCTGTCAAGATATTCACCCTGAAAGTGCTCTTGTTGTACAGTCGTCCTATTATCTAGCGAAATTTCATCCAGCCCGCTGGCGGCATTTGAGCAGGAAGATAAATACGTGAGCCGGAAAAATGTTGGCCCAAACCTGTACCCGTGAGTAGTTTAAAGTCTGTCATATAATCGGCTGCCTCGCCTGTCAGGCAGTTACAAGCTAGTCACCTATACTAATATGCACAGCTAAGTTCTGAAACGCGCCGCTACATAAGCCTTCTTCTGCATCCCGGTACGGCTTTCCCTCGGGCAGCCCATGCGATACCCATGTTTTTTGTCACAGATAATTCCAAGCAAGCCTACGACTAAGGCAGGATACTGCAAGCACCTTTAATCGATTCTGTGAAAGCTTTCGATGGAGTATGGCTTCCGTGAAAACTCATGATGCGTGGAACCAACGGCTTACTGCTGCTTCTTTTAAAAGGGCGCTGAACCGACTGCCCCTTTACCGTCCGCGTAGTCTTCTCTGTATGCTCACCTGCAACAGTTTACTACAGGTCCCCTACTACTACAGTCCCTAGCACATCCTCCATCCTGAGGTACACTGCCGACTTTGCAGAAGATACTCCAGTAAATATCTCGGTCAAAGCCTACGAAGCGATCATCCGGAACAGGGACTTCAATGCAGTCAAGCCGGCCGTGGATGTAGCTAAGTGCTGGTCACCTGAGTGAAGTCAACCGGTCAATGATGACAAATGCGCGGGTGAGTCATGGTACTCCTGTAGATCAAAGCTGCTCAGCTAACCCAAAAGTTGGATCAGCTCACGATCACCACATTCTGTCCCTGCAGCAGTGTTTTATTCTCCACCCATTGGGAACAAGTCAGTAAATTCGCCTTGAGTCTGCCAAGCCTGATTCAACAAAGCTTCCTCACAACCTCCAATAAAGGCACCCATCCAATTTACGGAGGTCTTTTCCGGCAACGACTGAAATAAAACAGCCACACTGCTCCGCCGGAATCATGTCCCACCGCAGTGAGTTGCAACGGATTCGGAACGAGGCCACAAAATCTGTACACGGTCTGTTTCAAAAATCTTACTCGTTGCAGAAGGCTTTTGGGCAAGGAGTAGCCAAATTCGATACGGATCTTGAAATCAGAACGCGATTATCCCTGAAGTTCTGCTATACTGGTTTATCAAATAAACAGTGACATAAAACAGATACGAACCTCAATTATGCGATTACAGAGGCTCAGAGAACGAGTGTCCAATTGCGGCGGGCGAGGAAGGAGCACGTGCATCACACAGGTCCAGAATAGGATATGGCGGAGTAACGCGCTGGACGCGAACACACTTACGTTGGTTCATGAAAAAATACAGTGCATAAAAGCAAGCCAATAGTGTAAATGAGTGAGTGATGTCAAGAAACATGAAATCGCATTGCTTCTGGGGGGAGTTTTCCAAGACCAGTCGGAACATCGCCCACCAAACTCCTCCCGAGTCTTAACACAGTCAAAGGTTTTGAATAAGGGTACCGATTCTTCCCACCTATCTTCATCGTTCATGAGAAGGGCTGACCGATGGCGGGCATAAAGGAGGCACACAGGTGTTGTCCTCGAAACAACCGTCGTGCATCGGCTGCATGTGCTTGTGTGAGTGTGTGTGTGTGCTTGTGGGTGTAGCGGGTGAGGTCGCAATCTAGTATAGGAGCAAATAGTAACAACTACCACCTGCGGGAGGCATCTTCCATAATGCCAGTGGTAAACGAGGAATAATCAGCCCTGCGGAGTGATTGATGGGGGTCATGAGGCATGAAGGTGTGCATGCAAGTGTGTGACTGATGTGTGTCCGGACGGATGATCGAATCACAGCTACTACCGCATACTGAAAAAGCGCTTTATAACGTCAAGGAAGAACGGTGGGCACTGCAGCGTGTTTGTTGGAGGTCATGAACTATAAACCTGTATCATGCACGTGTGTGTCTGTGTGAAGGCCTAGTTCAATACTTCAGTAAGTTGCAGATGCCCCCACATATTGGAGGTTCCTTCAGCCACTTCAAAGACAAATGAGGAATAGTATACCGGGGTCCTGTGCTATCGGCTTCTCCTTCTCCCCTCTCGAGAAGGCTGAGGCTGCGTACGCCACCGATTAGCGTTCCTTTAGCGGTCTTCACCCTGACAGTCCTTGTCATTTCGTCAGAGCTTTCGATGGTTTCTATAACCACGCCCAAGGGCCAGGTGCTGAAATGCTCGTGCTCACCTGCGATCATCACTTCATCCCCAACTTTGAAAGGTCTGGTTTTCACCAGCCACTTCTGTCGAGATAGCAGAGCTGGTGGGTACTCCCGAAGCCATCGCCTCCCAAAACCTTGGCAAGATAGTTTGCCTGCTTTCATCCGTGGAGGTAGCACCCGCAAAGGTTTACCGGCCCTTGGAAACCCTCATTCGACCCTGACGTTAATAAGTCGTTCGAGGTGAGAGCCAGATGGGTGGGGTCGCCCTTCATTACTGGAACCAGTGGCGCTTTTTCAGAATTTTCTCTACCTCAGCCATGACAGTGTTCAGCGTCTCGTCGTCGGGCGCCTGTTGCTCCATGATCGACAGCAATATTAGCCTGGCGGACCGAATCACGCGTTCCCATAAGCCGCCGCGTCGACTGGTCTGCGGGGGTTTAAGTGCCATCGTATGCCATAAGCCAAGGTTCGATTCTGCAGTTCGTCCTTGTTCACGGTTTGCGCCAACGATGCAGTTCTCGGTGAGCGCCCACAAAATTCAACCCCTTGTTGGGGTATACATCTGCTGGTATACCTCTTCGGTTATTGAAGCGCAGCAAGCCCCGTAGGAAAGAATCGGTTGTCATCAAATGTGCAACGTTTAAGTGCATGCCATGATGCACCCATATCTTTTTCACAACCTCCTCCCGCACTTGATCCACCAGAGCCCGAAATAGTCCAGTCCGGTGTCACTAAACGGCCACCAACCCTGAGTCACTCTGCATTCTGCTGGCGGGGCCAAGTATTGTTTTCTCGCTGCAGCATTGCGTCTCCAACCACGTAAGCAACGTCGGATTACGCGTTTTACAGCCGCTCTTCCTCCAAGCAACCAAAGGCGCCTTCGGATGACTTTTGTCTAGTGACTTTCCCCTACTTGTCCCCGCACGGGTTGGATGTGTTGAATCGTTAGCTCCGTCACACGTTGTTCAGCCGGTAACAATATGGGGTATTTCGTGTCAAAGCTCAGGTGGAAGTTGATCGGCCTACCAACTACCCGTAGTGATCCCTTGGTGAGTTTGGGGTTTAAGTGCTCCGGGTTGCCTTTCGGAGATGACATTCTTTTGTCGATTTGTCCTTCTTCTTTGGCCCCCTCGAGTTCTCGGGTAAAAGCCTCCCGTTGTGTCCTCTTGAACATACCGTGTTCTGCGGCTGGCAATTCATCAGGGCATATCGGACCCACCCGTACCCGGACGGGAGAGCGGATCCCTTTCATGTCTAGCAAATGTCCCTTGAATCTGACCAACCAAACTAATGCCCGAGGCTTCTTTATCCAGGAGGATAACCTGGCCAATCGTTACAAATTAAATGTCTCTCCAACGATTGTGGCCGCCGTCACTATTCCTTTGATTTCCAGTTCCGATTCCAGAGGGAGCTTTAGTTGGTACTCGGGCCATTCCTTTTGAAGCTTTTGCAGAGACTTCGGTCCTCCCGTCCACGTATCAAGTGGCCGGAAGTTCGCTGCACCTCGGGAGCACAGATCTGCTGGGGTATGGCCAGACCTGACATGCTTCCACTGGTTCATGGCCGATTCGTCGTGGATGATAGTGAGTCAGTTAGCAACAAAAGCACTGAACCGGCTTTAGACGTTGCTAATGAAGTACAGTACTATCGTCGAGCGCTTCCAAAACCTAGCCTACCAAATGTAAAAGTTGAGACATCTCTTTACCGCTTGTACCACCCTGACTACTAGCACAGCTGTGCCAAGTTCAAGGCGCGGGATCGAAGCCTACTTCCGCGGGACAACGCAGGCTTTGGCAAGCAGGATCCCCGTAGCAAACCGTCCATCTCCCGTGCTCCATTGTCCGTACACCACAGCTCCATAACCGACATCAAATGCGTCAAAAAAGGCAGGCAGTTCTCCCGTCTCTGTGGCACGACCAGGGGGCAAACATCGTGGAGTCCTTGTGCCCCCTAGTTTCTTTAGGGTGTTCAGAAATTCTTCCCAGTCCAACCGGTCTTCTCGGTTTAGTGGCTGGTCCCAGTCGACTTTCTCACGGCAGAGCCGCTGCAGCAGGATCTTTTCAAGTAACATCCAGCGAGAGACAAAGCCGAGCGAATCCAACAAACTTAAGAGGGCAGGTAGTACGCCACGAGGCTTTACTGGTTGCTCGGGAACATTTAGCTCGAAAACAAAGTCGTCCGTTTCAGCTTTCCATTGTGTTCCCGGAGTGTGTTCGGTAGAGGGTGGAAAGCCGTCCAGACCTCAAACAATTTCGGCCCTCTCGTGGTACGGAATGACTTCAAGCACTTCTGAAGTGTTCGACATCCATTTTTTTGGACAGAAGCCACTCTCTTCCAGCACTCTTGGTGGCCTCTGAAATGCCCCAGGGCCCAGTCTACATCATCGAATGACCCAATATATTTGTCGATGTAGAGGTTTATGCTGACGCTATCTACCACCGACCGGTGAAACAAATTTCCATGTTTGTTCGCTGATTCTCGAAGGGAGCAGTTTGCACTAGACAGTGATGATATCGCCGAGGAAGGTGGACGGTCATCCAATAATTTGCCACCGCTTTGTTCCGGTTGTTTTCTTCCCACCATATGAAACGCAGAGCACCTCACTCTTTTACCGGTATCTTCACCTGACGAGACATTCCTCTGATATCGGCCGACAGGGTCACTCTATCCACCCTGAAACGGTACAGTACTTCGATCAACGGTGTGCTCCACTAAGGCTTTTGTAGTATGCGATCGTTTACCGACTTGCCCTGGAACTTCGCTACACATTCGAAAACTGCCCTCAGTTTTTCCGGTTTCTTGGAGTTTAGAACCGGGTGGTGAGGTAGGCACCAGGTCCCCTTCCAGTCATCGGTGGTTGGAGGCACCGAAGGCTCGGTCTCGCTTCACTCTTTCCGCGCATCCTTCCCGCAGATCCTGGATTCGAACTAAGCGATCTTTCAGTCAAAGTAGTCTTTGCAGAGCACAGTCTACGTTATCAACCTAAAAGTTGACCGGCTTGCGCCATGGGACCGGAACCTCGAACTGTTTTTAAGGCCTCTAGTTCCTTGCCGTACGGTCTGCAGAGCGAAGTGATCACTCTAAGGCAATACTGCTCCTTCTCCTCTAATGTCGTGAAACTCCCTTTCATGCAGCCGCTGCCATTGATACTCTATGCGGTCCGTTTCGGCTGGTACGTAATTCACGGAACCAAGTCCACCTACTGGGCCATATAATATCCATCCCAGGGCTGTGCGTACGGCATAAGGTGTCTGGAGGTTGCCCACTCTCTGGTCCAGGCTAAATACGCCTCTGGCACGTCACAGCCAATGAGGAGGTCCACTTCGTCGTCTTTCCAGTCTACAGTGTGTACGTCCTGCAGGTGGGGCCACCTAAAAAATTGCTTTCACCGACCTTGGTGCTCGCATGGGGAGATTAGCTAATGTGAATGCTTCCGCTGGTTCAATTTGTCTGTTAGTGTCTAAGGCGATTATCTGCAATCTCAACCGGCCGGCAGTCATTACTTCTGTTCTTCCCACCGTGCTCAATGCTAAAAACTTCGCACCTTTAGCTAGCCGGTGTTCGTTGGCAAACCGCTCCTTCACCAGTTTTCTGCGTGACACACCGTCGACGAAGGAGACCGCTTTGAACACCCGAGTTTGGGTCATCTCCCCCACGGTAACTACCTCTAAACGTACTGGTTTACTGGCAGACTGCGATGTTGAGCAAATCACACTGGGCTTGGTATTCGTCTTTGGCGCAGTTTCTCTCCCCTGGTGTGGCAGTAGATGGTGTCTTCCTGCGCAACCCTCGTGACCACATCTTGTCCTTGTTCGGCAAGCTGCCGCCCGGTGCCTGGTGTTGAGACATATAAAGCACGCTGCTGTCGTCCTCGTCATTTTCTAACGTTCGTCTATTGTGGGATTGATGATCTTTATGCATTCTAGTGGACCATGGCTAGCGTCACGGGACCTGAAATGTGGATGCGCTGCAGCCTCGCATTAAATGACGTGTTCACTGGTTTGAGGCTGATGTTTCTGATGTTCCCGAGCAGCGGTTTGAGCCTGGCTAGTTCTAAGTTTGTTTACCCGGCGACGGTACAGGATAAGTCGGCCAAATCTACTGTCGGCTACCTTGGTTTGCCTGCCCAAGTGTTCGGTCAAGTCTTCGAAGTTAGTCTCACAGTAGCTCCGGCTTTTACGTTCCGCCATTTCCGTCCACCGACCCTGTGGTTCGGGAGAGAGGTGACGGACTACGCCCTCCGAGGTATGATTTGCATCGAGATCAGCTCCGTAACCGGATTTGTCGAGAGCTATTAAACAGTTCTGCATTTTGATCACTAGGTCGGCCATTGTGCAGACGTAGCCCTTGGCTCTTTTGGCCTCTACCATCAAGCTCTCTACTAGGTTACGGGCTACCTTGAATGGCTGGCCGAACAGGTCTATCAATTCCTCCTTGGGCTTGTGTAGCACTGTTCCGGGTCGAGCATGGTGAACACTTCGATAGAGTCTCTTGCTCGGCCTCGACGGTAATGAGTCGGATAGAGGAGCCCTTTTCCGGGGTTGTTTATTTTTCCGACGAAAGCTTCGAACTGCCTGATAAACCTGCAGTAGTGTTCAGATCGCCGGTCGAAAACTGTCAGTTCTACTCTTGGCAGATCCACCAATGGTTGTGTCGATGTTTTAAATACGGCAACCGGAGCGACTTTTCCTATTTTAATTGGTCCCCATCTGTCGGACAGGTCGTAGCCTTTGGCCTCCTGCTCAAGCTCTTTCTATCAACACTCCTATTCTGCTTCCTGGGCCTGCTGCTTAGCCGATAACAACTGCTGTTCTAGATCTAACGTCCTCAGATTAAATGGGTCAACATTCATGCGATCCATATTACCCTCAGTAATACATGAGCCTGCACTAACAGGACTGGGTGACCTAGCATTAACTATAGAACCAAAGGTACCCAACACCGCCCCAGTGATTTGGTCTGTTACATCCTGCGCAGATTCAAATTGCTTCGATCGTTTTCTTGGCATGTTGATCAACTGAGTATTGTAAGACGCTTCTGAGCAATGCGTGGCCAAATTCGATACGGATCTCGAAATCAGAACGCGATTATCCCTGAAGTTCTGCTATACTGGTTTATCAAATAAACAGTGACATAAAACAGATACGAACCTCAATTATGCGATTACAGAGGCTCAGAGAACGAGTGTCCAATTGCGGCGGGCGAGGAAGGAGCACGTGCATCACACAGGTCCAGAATAGGATATGGCGGAGTAACGCGCTGGACGCGAACACACTTACGTTGGTTCATGAAAAAATACAGTGCATAAAAGCAAGCCAATAGTGTAAATGAGTGAGTGATGTCAAGAAACATGAAATTGCAGTGCTTCTGGGGGGATTTTCCAAGGCCGGTGGGTGCATCCTTTACGACTCTCAACTCTAATCCTCTGCTGGCAAGAAATGCGTCAGGAAGCAGGAAGTACTTTCTTTAATAAAATCTCTTCTCATCAAGAAAAGTTGGCCTGTTCTTCTTCAGCCCATACTTGGAAAACTTGGGGACTAGTAGGAAACTACTCAAGCCCCTCCTATGTGCTTTCATCGGACTGAACTTTGTGTAATAACTGTGAGCAACAGCTCATCAGAAGACATAATAATCCTCCTCAAAACGGGTCTTCATAGTAAAGCTAGAAAACCACCATGAATATCAAGCAGTATTTGGAACACATTTTTTCTTTGCGAAACTCTATAATTCGTCCGCTTACCCTCGGTGTCACTTTGTGGCACACCTTCACCAGTCGACCATGGTATTTTTCTTTCGTCAAATACCTAACCATATATAAGTATAAACTTTGAGGCTCTATGCGTATTGTAACCGTGCATTTCCTTCCCTCTCTATAAGCACACGCATGTAACTACATAAAAAATGTAACTTTGCATTCCCTTTTTCCCCGGTTGGCTCATCTTTTCAATGTGGGCTTTCTGCTTCTTTTTGCGCAGCTTCCGCAATTACCCGATCACTGCTCGACACCGTATTGAAATCCAGAGTGAGAACAGAGGATAGAAGATAATCCTAATTTAAGTAAAAATACTGAGCTGATATCGTTGTTCACCCTGTGAATCGTTTGAGGAAGCAAGCAATAAATTTGGAACAGAACAAAGCTCAGTCCAGAAATGAGAGAGGCGAAAAACACGAAAATTGGCTTTCTGGGGCTAAACCGGGACTCCGAAATATCTAAGGCTCTGTGCCCCTTATTGACTATCCGAATTCCTAGGCAAGTCAACTTTTCTGTGACTCACGTGTGTACCACCAACCTGCTTGGATGCAGAAGCAGTTAGCATTGCCCTCAAAATCCTGACACCCTAACAATTTTGCAACCCATTTTACCTCTTCCGTGCCTACTAACATTTGCGTGACAAGAAACAATCGCAAGCAAATAGGAAATTCTGCTGCAGACGACTACCGCGGTGACCCCATACGTGCAAATAGTGAGTTAAGATTAGAGATCCAGGGTGACTCTCCTAGCATATGATGACTAGTTCAATGTGAACGCCTAAAGTTGACCCCGTATTGCATTTACTGCAAGCCCAAGAGGTTAAATTGTGTCTTCTTGAACTGCCAGATGCCCCAGCTTGTGAGGCAAGTGCGGGAGAATTTACTCGCTGAACTGAATATGATCCCTACTTGACATGCAGCCCTCCATCTCAGTGTGAATTTCTTCGGGAGGGCACCTCGAACGAAGGGACCGCTAACACAGTCTCCAATTTTAAATGTCCCCATAAACTGGATTTTCCGTGAGGAATGAGGACGAGGACCTCCATGGTGATTTTGAGTTAGTCATGGCTTGTTCAGAGCCTGAAACTAGAACAGATAAAGATGGTGATTTATTTCATTTTGGCCCCAAGCTCGAAACTAAGCCCAAGACAAGCTCCAGAAATAAGAAGCAGGAAAAGGTCAAGGCGAAATTTGAAACCTCTTTCCCACCACCCGGTACTCCTGTGGATGCCGTTCTCGGATACGAACTTGTAATCTCGGGCAACGGATGTAACCTTCACCCGGCCGTCGGTCAAACTACGAGTTGAGAGTGAGGCCGCGCTCGGCGGAGGCGGAAACGTTGTGATCACGGTAATTTCTGAATCACTTATGAGACTGGAAACAAAGAGAAAGGGCTGAGGTTTCGCGCAGTTAAGCTATTGGAGATGGTCCTTACGGCCGGCCTTATGGTCATAGAAAGCACCTTAGGGCTCGGCAATCGAAAGGGTCAGCAATGATGGCTTAGGCCGGCTGCTGTGCGTATTATCAGTCCCGGACACTGGGGTAGTCCTTATCGGCAGCACGCGAACGCACGAAATGGTACTTCTACCGGATTACTCTTCTCTTCGAAAAACTGATCGGCCGATGAACGCACCCCGTGCTCTTAAGGGCTTCGACACAGCAACTTACCGGGTGCCCGTGGTCCGGGTAGCTCGGCCGCAACTGTTGCCTTTCCTTCGTCCGGCGGAACCCCAGCGGAATACGAAGCTGCGACGAGGAATTCAGAGGGGCACCTGGGGAGTCCAGCCGTGTCTAGCGCACTATCTCTCTATGCTAAATCGGCGAGTTATTCGGTAAACAGAAGGTAACTAAAACCTTCGGCCAAAAGACATAAAAGCCGCCCTGATCCGAGTACCTGGTGTCTGGGGCCCGAGAAAACAAGAAGCGGGCAGGGAACTGCTCGGCTGCTGGTTGCGTATATAAAAGCTGCTAATACTTCCCAACGTTGCAATCGGTCTCGTGGACAGGCTCCACGTACTTTGAGGCTGATCGATGCGGCTTCCACTCTGGAGCCCCATCACCAGTGGCAGGAAACCAAACTACGTCTATCCCGCATGCAGGACACTTCGGATGCCCTCAATGCTTGCCAAACAGAACTGGAGTGCCCGTGTGTACAGCAGTCCGTCGTCTCCAACAAAAGAAAGATATCGAGCTAATGAATACTTGGGACTTCTGGCATGTTCAGCTTGTTAAGTCCTGATACCAGGAGACTTCACTGAACCAAAGGTAGACAGGTGAGCGGACCGGCCCCTAAACAATCGTTTCGTCATAGTTGTACAGGCTATTTTATAGTAGGAGCCTGACCCAGCATGATTCCGGGGAGACTTGATGGAGTCAGTGGCAGGGTCTATCCACCCTGGACTATTTTATCGCAAGATACCTTCTGAAATTTCCGTAACTTCAGGTTGAGATTCCGCTAGGAAACAAAGACCACGGAGTGTTCCGCTCAATGCTGAACCTATGCAGATTAGAATCACCAGACAAAGAGACATAGCTAGCATCCGGTGAACCAGATATGGTTGACGGAGCTGGGGACCGGGATTGAATCTGAGGTTGAACAGGGTGAGGACTTCGCGAATTGTCACTGGAGGCACATGGGCACAACATCCTGTTATTGATTCACACAGTGGCTCCTCTCAGGAAGGTCTGCCAAGGCGGTGCCCAGACTTGTGGACAAGCCTAGTCGGGGAGGCTATTCAGAGGAAGAGACCTGTTTGGGCCAATAACCGTAACAATGGTGGCAGCAGGCCTTACCTATGGTACACAGAAGAAATATCTTAGTCAAGAAAGATTCAGAATAAATGCAGGCAAGCAGCTTTCAGCCGAAGCCCTTAAAGTGAGCCCGAAGGGGTGTCACTAATGCGTATAACCCAACTTGACTGCAAGAGCGACCGCTGGAAACTCAAGAGATCCCCAGGATCTAACAGCTACCAACAATCTGGAAAAGGCGGATTCTTTTCGACGCCACTTTTTGCAAGTGTGTGGGCAGGGCAGGGTGGCCATAGACCTTCCACCCACAGCCACCGCGGCTGCACCCAAAATGTCGGATGAAGCTGCTACAGCAATGCAGCGCTCAGGCTTCCAAGTGAAGTGGTACGGATTAAATCCCGTAAAACCGATGGTGTGCATCCAGCAGTCATCTGGCTTTAGGTGGGGCTTTGGTGCTGGCCCTAACAACGCCATTCAACTTATCCCCTGATAAAGACGGCCTACTGCAAGATTGGCCCAAGGTGACCGCCACCCGAATCCACAACTCAGGGAATGGGGAAAACTATCTTGACTACAGGTCAGTTACTTCACCTGCGGCTTTGTTAGAGGTGGAGGAGAGAATTTTGTGAGACTCGACTGCTAACTACGTTACTACCCACAAGTTGATAGCAATAAGTCAGAAGTGCTTGTGCTTAAGAGGTCTTGCTAGTCAGACCTCATTTGCCTCGTGGAAGAGGTTACCAGCAGGTTGGACAGGGGGTTGGGAAAAATGTCTGCTACCTCTACTTCAAGAGTACATTTAATCCAGTCAGTCACAGTTCGTTGTTGACGGAAGTAAGAAACTTCGGTCTGTCTACGAAAACTTAAGCCATGGTTAGGGCTTTTAAAGTCAGTGCTGCGTGTGGAGAATCCCAGGAAATCTGTTTGCTGCTCGGCTTACTCCATTGCTCCTTCCTTGGAACCATAAAGTTCATCCCATTCATGAACAGTCTGGTCACGGGCCAGAAAACTCCATGCTATGCTCTTGCAGATAAAATGCAGTTAGTCGGCCCCATAGCAACAAATTTTGTGCAGCTGATCTGAATACAGAGCATCTTCGATCAGTGATCATGAGCCTACCACTAAACGCTGATAGCTGCATCCACCTAACAGATGGTAATGAGCCTCATCCGACTAGGTAAATCGGGGGGTCAAAAGAGCGCACTGGAATCACGGAAGTGCCGATGGTAAAGGGCCTTGAGGGAACTTTACCGGACATCTTTCTAACTGAAGCAGAACGCTGTACCGCCACTCGGGAATCCTCCACGAAATTTCCACCAAATTAGCCGGCCCTTGTGTCTAGAAAACTCTCGGTTTTGCGGTGTTACAAGGCGCTCATTCGGCTGAGCCTGGAATATTATCTCTGATATTGGCAGACCCTCTCGTTAAAAACTTCAAGCTCCTCTAATAGGTTAGCGACTTTTTATCAGATAGTCAGAAAACCCAAAGGGACTTGCCTACCGGCGGAGGCTTGAGGCATTGAAGTTACGCTCGCTGGAGCTTAAGAGGAATAGAGGCAACCTGACAGAATATTTTGAGATCTTCAGGGGTTATATTGATCCCCAGGGATTGACTCCTCACTGTTGAACCTCAGCTAGTGTAAGGTCACCAAAAGGCGACCAAAGAAGTTGACCATATAGAGAGGAGGTTCTTTCGCTGGTAGAGATGTGGACGACCAAAATTGGCTTCCAATGGAAGTGATATCTACCAAAAAGGCTCTGCATTTTTACCATGAGATGGATCGCTCTTGGAATGGTGTGTTCGCGGAACCAGCAGCTGTGTAGCCGCCTTACCTAATAATATTTTACACTTCTCTTGTCCCTAGTGCTGAGGTTCCGTTGAAAACCCTCATTTAACCTTCATGTTCGGCAATTTTCCCTTCTTTCACGCCCTTCCACCTTTAAACTCCGCCACTATGCCTTCCATTTACAATTTGTCTGCCACCCTTCTACCAAAACCATCTTATATTCTCCTTCACTACCCCTCACTCTTCACCTTTAAATTTGTCTCTGAGGTAGACTTCACCCTGACAAGAACTCACTAAGGGGCAGTGATCTTGTGAAGCCCCTCATATTAAAAACCGTGGCTGAAGGTCCCTTTCTTCGTTTATCCCCGCCAAATCATTCAGGAAGAAGCTTTTCCTGCATTTGTCGTGGTACCGAATAGTCTACAGAGCTCACGTTGCAAGCACCTGTACAAAAGTAAAACGCCTGTTTCCATACCCTGTGATTAGAATGTTGGGCATTTTGGAGAAATTCGAACTGAATCCTTCCAAGGCTCTCCTCAGAACCATCGTAAGCTGCGCTATACAAGGACGGGTTTACACTGCACGCAGAGAATACAACATGTAGTATTTTGTGACGTTCTCTGGGTTTCATATATTATGACCTTGAAGAATGACGCTGATGTGGAAATTTCTCGCTCGCTTTGCTCACAGGCGGCTAAAAGCCGCGATAAAGCCCTGTTGTTCCATCACTGTGCGAGTAGACCGAATTAAACTTGCACCAAAGTGAACCCGGATTCATATGCTGCATTGGTTCAATGTCCCTCGACTTTCGTGCATGCCCCCGTAAGACAGGCCCCACGGCGAGGTGTTGGTTGTTATGCCCCAGGATATACTGGGCGCAAAATATGAAGAAAAATGTTTGCTAAATCAGTGGGTCCGGTGCCCTACACCTATGGACAAACCTGAGCTTTGCCACTTACTGGAGCTTCCAGGGCCCCAGGTCAGAAAGTCCTACGGGCCAAGAGGTATGTTGGGCTATTTTTCCACGAATGAGGCTGAGAAGCAGAATTTTGGTATGGATGCTGATATGTTTCCAGTAGGCCGTTCATTCAGTGTCAACACATGCGGGGAGCGCATCAACATATGGAGCTGCACCCACAGTAGCTTAGTGGACGATAGAACCGAATGGACACAGCCTTTCAAGTTGGTCCATGGACCCAGTGATGAAGCAAGTTCCGTGCAACGAAAGATCTTAAGGGATAAAGGTGAACGAAGTCAGCTGCTGCAGGATGTAGAACCCCAGGGCTGAGGGGCACAAGCTCCGCACTGAACTCGATGAGCGACAAGCCAAAGGTGAAGCCCACTTGGCGATTCGGGATTTTCGAGTGCAGAAACGGTGCCTTCGCCTCCTCTGGAGGCCATCACTATTGACATCGCCGTCGATCCCGACGAGCCGGGCCACCGTAAACAAGAGCGAAAGGTGGTGTCGAGCCGACCTGGTGCTAAGATGCTGCCTAATAACTGAGGTCTAACCTGCGAGATCTAAACTGGAAGCCTTTTCTAGGTTCAACTCATATATCGCGGTAGGGCTGACAGAGAAATGGCTCGGTACAAACACTCAAGTCTCGGAATCGTCTCAGCCCCAGTCATAGGTGTCAGGAATTTTCCGCAGAATTTGGAGCAGTGGTATCGTTCGTCGTATCCGGCATTCCAACCGAGCAGCTGGGCGCAAATTCTGATACAGGAGGTTTTAATAAGGCCCTTTGGCACCGCTTCAAGGTAACTAAAGCCAAAAGTTTTGGATGGTTGACAAAAGGCTTTGGAAGTCAGTGGAATAGGTAAAGGATGAATTGTATTGAAACAGCACCCGCCAAGTTCACGTTTTAGGGCGGCTCCGGAGGTAACACTAAATAAGTTAGATAAAGGTTCAGCTGACGACAAGCAAGGCAGTCAAACATTTGATTTTATTTGGCGAAAATAGTTCGCCCTAAATCAAGCATAAAAACAGCGAACGGCCCTGTGGCTTCTAACAACATAATGCTATCTAGAGCTGATCTTCATTTATCAGTTTGTTTGCGGTAATTTTCGGTTACGAGCTTACACCTAAATCAATCATCTCCATGTCACATTAGCTTCAATGCCAAGCATGCCTACTGTATATCAGGATTTGCTGATAAGTGCTCCGAAGCTTGCCTTGTACAAACACATTCAGAATTCAAAGGAAATACAATCAGCTCACCGTTCCGTTCGTATCTGGAAATCTGTTTTAGGAGTTCTGACTTCGAGAGGCTCGAACACCTCCCTCCGCCAGGAAGCAATGACTACGGGGTCCTAGGAGTTTATTGGAGCATTGGCTCTTGTCAGCCCCTCAAACCGCGCATTGCAAGTAGCGTCTGCAGCAAACTTCTAAGATGTCCGGAGAGCTGCTTCAGACCGCAGTAGACTACCCAGTGGACTCGAAAGACGACATCTGCGTGAACGAAGCTTGGGCGTGCACTTCCGATGGTATGTTATACATTACAAGTATATACTTTCTCATCAGCCAAAGTAGACCCCTCGTGAAGGGCCCACAGTTGTTTGACCTGAAGCTCATACGCCTGCTCAAGCGAAGAAATCGGGCTTGGCAGTTGCTCCGCTCTACTGGTGTGCGTTATGATCTCTATCGCAGAAGTCGTAACTAAAGTATCGAGCGGAAACGGATAAATCAGACAGCCTCCGAGGAGGCCTTTGAGTTCAATACGGCGTGAGCACTTGGAAGCCGTTCTGTATACCTTGAGGGCAGCATCAGATCAAAGGTAAGTATCCCTACTCTGATGTGGCAAGACGAACTGGCTGCAACCAACGATTGGAAAGCTAAGACATTGGCCATATATCATCTGCTGGTTTACTGCGTGGCAGGAGGTGCGCAAATCTCGGTTTCCAGTGGACCTCTTGCCTAATGTGCATGACTTTAGAGCCAGAGCTGAATAGCAACCTCAGATCCATCAAAACCTACAAGTGGTCGAGATAAGGTGACGTGCATCCACTGCGGTCGAAGGATTTGGCTGGAGATCTAACCCGACCGCTGACTCGGTTGGTTACCATAACTTTGGCCTCTCGTAGACCACCTCGGTGATGGAAAAAGATGTGGCTATTCCACTGCGTATGGGTCGACGAAACCTCCCCGGCCATCTACCGCTCTCTTAGCCTCACTTTCGCAGCTGGAAAGGCCACGGAAAGGTTTGTGGCAGTTCACATCTGTTGATATCTGGGACACCATCAACTGGTGTGTGAACACCAGCACGGTTTTCGGAGAAGTGGGCCACCTTCGACAGACCTCCTAACTGCTCGTGAAAGTTGGGGAAAAGCCAAGACCGATGCATGTGTCATGGACGTCATCTCTGTGGACTTTAGTAGAGAGCTTGGTGGGGTTCCACTCGATGCGTAGTAAGTGAAACTCCCGGCTCTCGAAATCCCAGGACTAGTGCTTTACTGGGCTGGATAAGTTTTGGTTGAGGGGACCATTCACCAGGGAGTCTTGAAGTCTCAGTTCACGTGGTATCCCCGTTAGCAGTGAGAAGCCCAAAGTTCGGTGCTGGAAGGTTTGCTGTTTCTAACATTTTTGAACTACCCACCACAGATTCTTGGATCTCAGAGTCTTAATAGATGCGGAGGCCCGGAGTTTGGTGGCGTCATTCGGCCGCCAGTGTATCGGAGGATACTGGTGGAGGAGCTTTGTGCACCGGTCAATAGGTAGATCGCCTGGGGTCTACCTATAAACTCGGATAAATGGGTGTTCGAGGGATGAAGAGCATGGTGGTATTTCCCACCACGTTCTTAGGAGCTTGTTCTTCCGTCTCATGCGTGAGGAAAAGAACCTCGGAGTTGTCGTGGCCCGCAAAGTGAGGACTGGAAAGTAGAATGAGAGAACCTGCTCCTTGCAGCGGAGAAAACATGGACCGACCCTCATCCATTTGAGCCTTTACCCATGGATACTTTCGGGTTGCCACAGGCTCTACACGTGCCTACTCACTTGCAATACTGCGGCCCGGCTGTCTGCTCAGTCAAGGTGGTGGAAGCACTTAAACTGGAACTCCACAAGCCTAGATGCTGAACAACGTAGAACCAGGTATGAGGAACGTTTGGAAGCCACTGCTTTGTTCCTCCTTGCGTATGGAAGAAGCCCGTGTCTGGCGGACCATCCCGAGGATTAAGGCCTGGATCCGCAGTAGGAATTCCCGACCAGGAATGAAGACTGTACTCGAGGACGCATAGTGGCTCTTCGTAGGGAGCGCTCCACCCGTTTGTCAGTTGATTATTGATTAGAAATGAGAGTGACCAACCTCCGGAAATCTGTACTGACTGGCTTGGTCAAAGAGTAAAATGAACCATGTTTAAGAGGAGATCACAACATAGCCGGAGGGCTATTAGCAGGGCACGAAATCTAGCCTAGTCAATGGAGCACAATGCAAAGGTACAGCGATCAGCTGACCACAACCCACTATCACGTGTATGATTGTAAGCATCACGCACGAGGCAACTGCTAGTGTTACTCTTGACGTAATTCCTTGGGACCATGCTGTTTGAGGTTTCTGTACCAGGGTGGATACCCGCAGAGGGCATTCCACGGCCTTTTCCGGTTGGCTTCTCTGGATGAGGGAATGTGACCTCCAATATTTGATGAACCCGTCCCTCTCGTTTTTTTTTAACTTATCCACCCAAATGGCTTGCTCGGGTAAAGCCATCGGTTATTTTTCTTCCTTTGGCCGGCCATATATTCCGTATAACTGGTTATGTTTTTTCCATGGGATATATATATCCCTTTGGGCATTTTCCCTTTCTGGAAACAAAACCATATTTTTTTCATTTTTGCCATCATTTTTGAACAGGTCAACTTTCATTGGCGTTAATCTCAACATTTTGCACATCAGGAATAGCCCACGATTCCCGGGACACACAAAGTATTTTATTTTCACTCTGAGCTCTTTTCATATTCAGCGAATAGCCCAAGCCCGACTATGAACCAGAGTGCTATGCGAAGCACGTAAAAAAACAGAATTCCACAGTGAAACATCAGGAGGTTTTCAATGCCATTCTTGAATCTCTTTTCCAGGAGGCTCACACTTCTTGTCAACAAACCAAAACATACTGAATTCTCCTCGGAAGTCCCAACCAGTATGGTCCTATAGACCAGGGATACTGTCACGAACCCATCGGGTCAAAACCTGTACGACACATCCCAGGAGGCTCTCATCAGGCCTATGGCAGCCCCGAAAGAGAGACCTATCTGGAACTTCCTCTCCGAAATCCAGTTGAAAGATATGACTCTATGGGAGTGGTTGCGGAAAATGCGATCATTTGTAGGCACAGCGTCAACGAACAACACCTTGAATCAGCTATGGATGCAGTGGCTCCCACCGAGAGTTTACAGCCTGGTTTAAGTTCCAACACAAGGACAGACTTTGAACAAACGTTCCGAGGCTCCAGACAAGGTCCTTAGGCCGGCACTTGCATTCGCCCCACAGTCCCACGCTTTTGCCAACTCCACCTTTGCCCCACCATATTCCGTCGTTAACCATGCATTAACTGCCAACCAGCACCATGCTTTCGCCTTTGTCTTTAACCCAAGGCGCAAAACCTGTCAGACTCATCAACCTCCATCTAGTGGTCACCACAAGTCACTCACAGCTCAACTTCCGTCCCTATCACAGAACTCTAGCATCCTCCACGACTGACCTATATAACGTTTGGTACTCAGCCAGCAAAACTACAAAACACCTGTGGATCGTCCCGACGAATCACGTTGTTAGTGCTGCAATTTGTACCCCATCTTTGTGCAGACTGACGTTTTGTTGAACATAAACCCCATTGAATAATCGCAAGCTGTGTTTGACTCTACTCCCCCTGCATTTTTTGTCCCATGTAAACGACATTGGGGTTCTGACTTCGCCGATAAGGCTAGTGTTAGCTCGGCACCTCTGCAAACATTCCTGGCCCTGATGGTCTCCCTGCACAGAGTTGACCACCGATAAGATGTGACCACCAAAAAGTAAGAAATTGGCATAAAAAGTGAGAAAAATACCCCACTGTTTTGTCATCCAGGCACACCAGCCTTGTCACATATGGCTCATGTCTCTGAATTGCAGTTTTGCTGCGAATTGACTGGTGTGGTTGACCTACTCCCAACGCGGCTTGCTACATGCGGTCCATGTTTCGGCCGGGGCGTGGGAGCTGTGTTCGCCCACCAAAAGCAGCTCTTCCCCCTCTGACAGCCAGATACCCGGCTGTGATAAAACCATTAAAAAATAACAAAAACGTCTAAAATAATGTGGATCATTCTTGGAGCGCCACGTGCTGGATGCCAGCGGTTGTGTATCGTGCTACCTTCTTTGTGCCATCTACCATGAGCACCGAATGTAGACCGTTAGAGTCCGCTTCCCTGACGAACATTCGGACCCATCTCATTCCAATTTCCCACGGCTCTCCAAAACCAGTCCTCAAATCGGTGTTGTCTTGCTATGCAATACGATAACAACGAAAAAGGCACCACGATAACCATGCAATCACGTCTAAATCAGATTCCTCTGCTCATACTCTAGCATAATCTCAGTACGATAGCACCATCGAGTAAGAGCATAGATGAATTCACGTCAATTTTCCAAGGCACTTGACCGATTGCCTCTAATGTATCACCACTGTCACCCCAATAATTTCTTCCTCTTTAGGGCTCCTCAGAAACTACTGTATAGAATAACCACTATACCGGTGAAGACAGTAACAGCATAGCACTACTCTAACAGTGTGCCAGTCCCATTCGCTCACAGTCGGTTATCTCAAACCTATCTTATCACCTCGGTACCAAACTGCGTTCTGCGTGAGCAAAAGGCATTGAGGGTTATCATTTCTAACTGCTCTAAACCGTGAGGCCCTAGGTCTTATATTAGTATCCGAGAGATGCCGCTCCAAAGTGCAAACCATAAATCCTTTGGGGTGCATACACATTTACCAAACTATGTACGCAACTTTGTTAGCCTGTAGCAGCGTAGCGCAAATCCACTGCCAGCCTATTTTACCCAGAATGTGGAGTAGGTGCCACTGACTGCTCAAATGAAACTTCATCCACTCCCCAATCACATAGACCTAACCAGTCCACTATTTGTCTTCATACACTATCACAACCCACAGCTGGAACCACATCCAGACTGCAGTCCCCCTTCATTTCAGGTTTGCTGTCTCCCACTATCCCAGTCGCCAAACCAAATAGCCAAGGGTGCCATTGACTCGTACGGACAGAGACTCAAGTGGAACCTACCATAGCAACTGGAACCGAAGTCAAGCCACCCGACAGGAAATACTCCCAATTGCTTATCATATCGTTCAGCTTTTTCAAAGGCAGCCAAAACGAATTCCAGTTCACGCGCAAGCTGCTAATATACCACCACACTCGGCCGATTGACCGACACATACTTTGCCCTGCATGACGAAACATACCCATAAGATGTCGTGCGTTACCAGAAATGATGCTGAATAAAACTGAAAGCAAATGAGTCAAAATACACTTATATATTTGTCGATGAAACAGAATAATAACGTTCAAGTCCATGCTTAGATTTCCAAATTTATTATCCGTTACCACAGTTTATCTTTCCCCCGAACCGTAGCCTGCCGGAAATTGACTCTCCTTTTCTCGAGGACCCTCCAGTTGCGCCTCCTCATGTCTGAATGGTACATGTTACTGATCCTGAATCTAAACTAATCTCTTTATGGACTGCTGTTTCTCCCACATCCACCAGTGTTCACTTTCACGAAATTGGTTTCATCGCCCGTTTCGAGACTCATTCCGTTTATTGAACTCTGGTAAATCCGTCATTCAGGGTTTGCCTCGTCTTCATGGATCGCCACGCTTTTCCCATGCATCGACTTTCCCGAAAACACTGCAATTTTTTTTCTTCCTTTTATTCTTGTTCAAAATTTACTCCATATGCAGAACCTCAGTAGGCCTCCAGTTTGCTCAGCTTGCATCATCCTCGTTCATAATGCTTCCCTGGCACTGGGTTAACGATTTCTCGATATCCCCTCCGCTTAGCCGGGATTCGAAGCTGGTTCAAAACTGCCGAGCAAATTATTAAAATTATTCATTCAAACTGTTGCTGGCTATGTTTATCTATCGCTGATACTCTTGACCGTCATACTTAGAATTTGCAAATAATCCATCTTAATGAGTGACGTGTTACACCATGATCATGCGCTAGCGCGTGCATCTCGACTATGGCCGAGAAACATACCAATATTAATATTAATATTCACTTCAAAATCCAGATGTTCTGCAAAGATGTTAGCCGTCCAGTGCAAGGGGTCAAACAGCATGAGACCGCCATCAATGGCCTGAACTCACCGAGCCAAAGCCGCTGCCATTCTACATGGAATGCCTCGAGAGGAAATTCACAACCTTGGCGTCACCGAAGTTTCGGATCCCAGGGGCGTCATCATTCGCTCAAACAGGGTGATTGCGGCAAGCTTAATGGGCATCCCGCCTCCCAGTCGCCTCACCTAACTGGAAAACTAGACTACAGGTACGCTTTTCCCAATCGACACGGGAGAGCGGGCCAGCATGATAACCAGTTTCAAAGTTGTCGGCTGTAACCCCACAAGCCTGAAATTGCAAACCGCCAATGGAACTCGTATCTCAAAGTATGTCAGTCAATTTCTCATCCTATATCTCTGTTAGCGTAGTCAATTTCTATGGGTTCTTACCCTCGCCGGGGCAAACCAGACAACCTGAGGTTTAACGAGTTGAAAAATCAGGGCTCTGTGGTCGTTTTCGGTAAAAGACACGACGAACAAATCTCTGAGTGCGGCTGAAATAAGCCATGCTTATCTGCACAAGCCAACCCACGCACCCCCATCTTCAAAGGCTCAGACCACACTTCGATAAACGCCCCATGTTTGGATTCAGTAACTCTCGATGACCATTATTCTTTGGACCACAAAACCATAGCTGACGTTCCTTATCCTCCAGTCGCACCCCACGAGAGGCCAGGTTCGCCGAATTCTCTTCCTCGGCCTGTATCTCCATTACGCGAAAAGTGGGCAGGTATTTATCTCAGATACTGTTTGCAAAAAACTAAGCAAAGCATCCTTTATCATTCTTCAGATGATAAAGAACCATGGTAGGATTGGCCCAACAATAAGCGTCGTGCAACTTCAGATCCGTTTCCCCTTTAATCACTTCAGCTGTTCTCCCGGAGCGAGAGCTGCAGTCAGCTCCAATCTTGGTATGGCTGCTGTCTTTAGAAGAGTCACACGTGATCCGGCAAAACCAAGTGCACTTTTCGAATGGTTTTTTGTCAGATACAAAATTCCGAAGTAGAACGCTGCTACGTAGCCCGCCTCGGGAGCAGCGCTATATAAGTGCAACTCAGTATCCGTGTCGGCACTGAAAACGTCACATACATACCATGTAGGTACTCCTAACTATTTGATCTTTCCCACAGGCCGCTTCACTTCTTCTCACTTTGCCCCAGTTCCCAAGCCCAGTGGTTCGTCATAATCAAGTTTCTTTTTGGACAAATCTCAAAACAGTTTATTCATGAGTAGGTTGAACTGACCAGCCCAACCTAGAGGACGGTAGACTGTGACCAGTTGTGCCTAAAGTATTTTCCTTGTTGTTCACGAATCCTTGATGTAAACATGGTTTCGAAGGAGTCCAGCCCAACCTTCCATGCCCAACTTAATATTCCTACATTCGGCATCCGACCCGCATCAGTGATTCTACAGCGCTATTTCTTTCATCAACCAGAACGACAATAAAACATCCGGCTTGCACTCATCCACTCGGGTAACCCAAGCCCAAGAAAACCTTATAAGTCACAAGGTGGTACTTCCAGCCATAATGCTTCTGCGGCATCACGGAAGAAATTAAACGGTCCGCGACGGGGAAATCCATCAAAGCCGCTTGTGATACTATCGACGAGTTCTGGCGCCCAAGTAATGCGACTGTCTTCTTAAAAGCGAAGCTGGCACAAATTTGTGGCATAACTGGTCCAAAAGGAAGCTCTGTTATTCTGATCTTGCATTACAGCATGCCTTGGAGTTTTCCGAAATGAACTGTCATCGTTATTAACAATAATATTGTTATTAAAATTACTTCAGCCTAACAGTATCACTATCAGACCACTACGGAAACCGGATGGCATCTTGATCTGCCTCGGGCAACTTTACTTGAAGTAACATACAATAAGCATCAGCACACAAAGCCGTAGGCCTCTTGCGAAGTCGCAGAAGTATATCTATGAAAACCGGAACTAAGTTGGGGCCCTCCCTGAATGTTGCTGCGCAGCTGAGGACGACACAAACCTTTCCAGACCCCTTAGGATTAGGAACAGCATGACGCGGAGGATATCGCCTTACTCGTCTATCTGCGGTGGCTTCCTCCTACACATTCACGGCAAATGATCTTTCAACTTAGCGCGTATTTCAGTCAGGACTCCGAATCCTTGAGAAACCTGCTTCCCAATAACCCCAAACAATGAACAGCCACCGGCCGACAGCAAAGTTTCACGGGATTACTGTGACTCTACGGCAAACCAACACGAAAGGGAGTTCAAAGCCACGGTGACGATAAACCCGGTGGTCACTGCTTGTTGTCCTTTCAGTATGGACACCAAGCTCCTAGTAATTTCTGGTATTTATTGCTACTCTATCGGATTCACTGATCCGACCACGATATAAAATGCGTCACATCAACTGGAGGGCGACAGCCATTATAGCAAATGAGTGCAATAAGTATTTTGGGAGATTTAAGATCACTAACGGACCCAGTCTGCCGTTTAGAACCCTACCTAAATAATCTCATTTTGTCCAACTAAAGAGGCAACCCTTTCTCCCACCACATTGTGATATTCTGCAAGCCACCGTATTCCGGTCACACTCTCATTATCTCTTAGTTTTTATTTTAATTACAAACCCCCTCTTTCTGCTATATTGCGTCCGATCAACCACCAATCACTCCTACGACAAACTTATGTGCACCACTCTTACCCACCGGCCTTATATCACAGTAAGCACTCGCCTTCTCAAGACACCTCAAGTCCAAAGTAATCAAAGTACTTGGTTGGTCTCTCGTCGACGTACTAGGAAAAGCCACCAAATCAGCTGCCGAATTGGACATAGCTATGTATAGTTTACCTCTCAGCTTGGAGCTTTAGGTCAAATCATTGGTCATTTGGTGCATGGGCTTTCCTGTCCGACCCATCTGTACATTATGCTCAGGCCATCTTATTGTTGGCTACGAAATTCATCCGCAAAGTTGACTTTGAAATCTTCAGAAGCACCAAAAAACCAATGGTGCAGCAGCAACAACATTCCAGAGAAATTACATTTTTCAACGGCTATGAGTCTACTCCTTAAGGCTCGTGACCTGGATTCGCGGCAGTACTGCCGCGTCAAACTTGGCAAAACTTCGCAGCCAAACACAGGTACGCTTGTATTCATGTTCATTGCTGAGGTTGTTGCCAAAGAATTAACCAACCCACAGTGTTTTGTCGCGGCCAACACAGGATTCGAGCGAGCAAGGATGCTTCCCGACAAAACCCCACTACAAAGGGGGGTACAGAAAAGCCATGCTAAAAACCGTAACCCTGTGCACATTTGAACGGTATCCCCTCTCAGGTGAGTAATTAATCAAACGTCAGCCGTCATACCAAGGTTTCTTCTGTAGTTAACCGCAAAAGACCTGTCGGTCTAGGTGGATCGTCGAACTTTACTCCATCTGAGCCACGTTAAAGGCGTCCAAACCCAGAGGATAGCCCCACTGGAACATTTCGTCTTGAATTATTTCCAGACGTCCACAAGACTGACAAAAGTCCCCCTGCCCTCGAACTCGTAGCAAACTGTTATACCGAAGTGCGGATGACAGGTTTCCTCCTACTAGTTCAGGGACTGTCTGGTCAAATTTCTACTATAAACCCTACAGCATATATTTTGACTAAACAAAAGTCTACCCGAGCAGGAGCCCGAAACCCCCTCCTCCGTCCGGGAGAAAAACCCTATACCCGACGTGAATTCAGCAAGCTATCGATCTTCGATGAGAAAACCAGTCATTCATCACAAAACTCGGCAAGGCGTGGGATTAAATGTCTCTACACCCGTGGCCACCCAACCGCGTCGCCAAGAAGGTCAACAAAATGGAAAAACTTTTCTAAAAGCAAACTGGGACGGTCTACCCATAATCCTACGTAATGAGACTTGAAACGACTTCTTTCTTTCATCCAATCCTCAGTTGGAGTCGGATGTGATGCCCTCTTACCCATCCTGCCCTTTGGAAATCTTTTTTCCAAGGTAGTCGGAGTCAAATCAGAAGGATCAATCAACAACAACTCAAATTTGAGAAGCCGGAGCGTGCCTACAAAAAGGTCACTTACGCCTCTTCCATTCTCTGTTTCAGCCACTTCTTGCTTCAGATACTAGAGGAGTATGAGAACAAGCTGGAAAAGCGAAAACTGTACGCCCCTAACCAGCCGGACAAAGTAGTCCATTTTTCTAGCCATAACAAAACTCGAAACACCTCTGTACCAAGGAAATACCCTGTTTGCTGCCATCGAGAAAAATTTATATCAGTTCGCCGCGGTTAACCATCGGGGAGTTTAATAATTTCTTCCTTTCTACCTTCACAAAAGACCAAGATAATTCAGCCCGCCATCTCACCTTCTTGACTACCGATATCTCGTCAACTGTAGCGCTCTGGGCTAGTGAAGTCAGAGAGCTGGTAAGTACCACCGAGCCTCTGGTCCGCAATAGACCCAGTAGTATCTTTCCGGCCCTGTTCCGTTTTGTTGGCCCGGATACTGTGATGATTTTGCTAACCCCACCTAACGTCTCAATGGTCCAAAGCTCCTCCTCATCCCGGGGGACATACACTCTATCATTCTCGTTCGTAAACAATGACCTTTCATGGCACTGCGGACCACAGCCTCATAAGACACATTCCCACGACACCCAGGATAATTAAACGAGTATTAGGAGATAAGATAGTCTTTTTCCTCCCCACTTGCGGTTAACAAATAACAATCAGTATGGCTTTTGAAGTCCAGATCGTGTTCGACCTGCAACTGGATCTCCTCGACTTAATCATATCGTCTGCTGTCTCTGGCAAGGCTCTTATACTCAACGTGACAAAGGAATTTGATAACGTATCCCATGCTTGACCGCTGGCTAAGGCCAAATCCTGCAGCTTAAATGACCTACAGCTTTCTTGGTTGTCCTCTTATCTTAGTACGACGCAGCAAGTAGTAAACAATAAAGGTCACCTCCCATCTCCCCGGCCAGTCACAAGGCCCAATTTGATTCTGACTTTTCATCATCGAAGTATTCAGTGGATTACGCCATAGCGCCGTATTGACTTCTGTCGATGGCGTCAATATTGTCTATTCCTTTGAACCCTTTACAATGACCTTCATCCCCCCGAACCTGCTGACCACTTGAAAGCTCTTGACATACGACGAAGTGCTCCTCCGCAGCCAAGAGGGCCATTCCCACATATAAAGGCCGCATTCCTCCCGGATTTCTTGCCTTAAACGGATCGCACATACCCACAACCCCGCTGGTAAGAGACCTGGTCCTTCAGTATTCCCGTATCTTTACCATTCAAGGGCAAGCTGCCCACCAGGTGGCCAAGACCAAGAGAACGTCAGTCCTCAACTTCAGGAAGCTTGATAGCCAGCTTCTGTTACTTAGATCTCAGGCTGGCCCGCAGCTCGTGTATAGCCCTGTAACACACTCTTATGAGCTAATCTGATGGACTAGCAATCGGAAGAGTTCGGCGATCCTTCAACAAGCAGTTAAACGGTCCGTCGTCTCCCGAGAATTAAAGGGGAGATGTTGTTCACTAAGACATTGGCCCCCGTGGCCACGGATTATCAAACTCAATCTCCATTTTCTATTCAATCCCCCACATTTTAGAGCTCGTATATCCAACATCTACATCATCTAGGTTTAGCCAAAGACACAAAGAAATCATGCTACTAGAGTTCCATACTCCAGGACAAAACTAAGGGCAAGGTTCTTCATCATTACCTAATTCCGAGTATGGAATACATTGCCTGAAGAAACTCCTGCCCGCCGGTCACCTGGCCGATTTGAAGTTGTCTGCTCCAAGTTTCTAGATGTTGTCGGAGTACTACAAATAACCAGTGCATGAGCCACGTTGGAATGAGCTTATGAGGGTGACAGGGTTTTGATTAGGCAAAGGAAGCGGAACCCGCGTTATCGTCATTTGCGACGCAGACATCACCTACCTTATACGTCCTCTCCATTGTCAGCATATTTTTACCCCTTCAACTGGTTTACATCACCTTGAAAGGTTCCCCCCAATTCAAGTGCGCTAAACTTCCCACCTATCATCATACTAGTCGCCTAATCCTGTCCACATTGGCCGCATCCTCCTTCTCAAACTTCTCACTGGTATTTCGGCCAAGAACCCACGCCGATGGCTACCGTTTATTTCCGAACAATCATTATCCGTATTCATAGATTTTGTCAATAATTTCGTACTCCTCTCTAATCTCCATAGACAATAGCCTTCGCTTTATCCGAAGTGGTCTCAGCGTTTAGGCAACTAGATGTTTCTTCTTCACACAGACAGTTAATCCTCAGCTGGGATCATCCCACACATCGTCTCTCTATTTTTGTCTCCAGTCACCCACTGGCGCCCATTTCGCCTTTGATGTTTCGAAACGATCCAGAGATAATACCAGCAAACCATTCGGCCCTTGCCTTCAGGCTAAAACTTCGATATCTTCTCGTCACTTCGTCGCTCCCTGATTGGCCTTGCTCCGCAGGATCCTTTGCAATCTGGTCGCAAGCTCCTGGACTACCCAAACCTGACTGCTATGTGATCTTGCCACTACTACCGCTACAAGCCTCACTGGTTTGAAGCGCTACCACATCTACCGCTTTGGCGGGCCTCCATCTGGTACGTGTGAGATCTGCGACGGTGTACGGGGGCAGCCAGGTCGGTGGATCGCACCTCCTGTCACCAAAGGCGGTTTTTAGGTTAGATATCCAGCGCACGGTTGGCTCCGTTCACTTGCGGATTGAAGAACGCCATTTCCATACTTGAAATGCTGTGAATATGCTGCCGTCTCCCTCAGTTGCTGCCCACTTTCCATCGCGCTCGCCTCCGTCATCGCCACCATAAGTTACCGCACTTTGTGGCAAGCAAAATTTGTTTTCTCCAGAGCATAATTATTGCACATCCAAAAACCAATCATCATTGTTGGCTCAACGTTTGCGGTCCAATCTTCCAAGACTTCATACCCAGCTGCCCACCAGTCCCATTCGTAAACTTTACCACTCACTCAGATAGAACTCATCCCTCTCTATCAGATTTACTTGATATATTTCCCTACTGACACGTTTACTGCTGCCCTCATCACCGCTCCACAATCTTCAAACAGTATACATGACTAAGGAAAGCCTGCCGCCAGAGTATCCAAGTAGCGGATGATTTACTGATTTTTTTCTACCTCTATCACTCCCATTCTCACCCACATAGAGCTGTCGCACTGCGATGTCCTTGCCTTGAGAAGCGCCATGCTTGTCTCGTACGGGCACGTCTGAGAGGCACTTGTACCACAGAGTTTTTATTTATCGCTATCACGCGGTCCACCCTTTAAAAAAGAAAGTCAGTAGATGGTATTTTACCGGCCTTTTAATTTATCACCTTTTTTAGAGCTACATGTCCCTGCGGCTGCCATAGCTGGGCATCACACATCGACTTGTAGCCCAGTTCCCACTTTCTATTTGACGCGTTATTTCCCACCTTTCTGAAAATGAACAACTCGCTCCCCGGTAATTTGTTTCTACCCGGCCAGTACTTCCAACATCACTGGCAATCTACCCCTAGACGTGCCATCCGTTTGGCCCATTCACTGACCCCACCATTATCCAACGGCCGAATTTCGCAACCATATTCATCACAAGCTTTGTTATTGAGCAATAAAGTTCTACCATAGCATTTCACAAGGCGCATCGATTTTTCGATACAGTCCGAACCGATTTCTTTTCTGACACATTGACCTCTATCTGGTCCACAAAGTAGATTCAGTTTTGCATAATTTGCCCAGGCACACGACAACTGATTGGGGAAAAAGGGCGGGCGAGATCCACAGGACAAACAACAAAACGGGTTTTCGTAAATTGTGTCACTTTGTGAGCGCCATGACACCTTACTGACGCAATGCACACTTGCCCCTTTCTGTGAACAGAAAAATGCTTTAGATGTTTATATGACGGAGTTTTCGAATCACGAAATTTTTGCGGTGTCTACAAGTGATACCGATCGCAATAAGCGTCGTGGCAGACATAGCTTAGAGAGCTGTAAAGAGTTTCATGTATTTTGTCCTAAAGACCACTGTGCGTCAGTATCTTGTGTCACAGCGTTTTCTTTTGCTCACCTCCATTGCATCGTGCTGATAGATTTCTTTTTGGAGGGCTGCCTACAGAGGGGCAATGCAATCGCCGGAGTCATCTTTCGCCACGTGAAAGGAAAAATGTTCCGGCCTTCGGCACATCTTGCCAACTACTATTGCGGGCTTCTGTTCCAGCTTGGGAATTGTACTGGTCATTACCAAATGTCCGAACAACTCATTACGCCTTGGTGCACTGCCCGGGGCTGACGCAGATATCACCGACATGAGCCGTGACTTTTCCAAGCTCCTAGATCTTGTAAGGGACCGCCAAAATCAAATTGAACATTCGCATCTGAATTACTAAACTAGCTTCACTAGGGTTTGCCTTTCATTCTGAAGTTTTCGGATGGTCATGAGGTGATCAGAGTAAAGGTGGCCCATACCATTATATCAGTTCCGGACGTACGGGTAGCGGCACCGAGCAGGGAACCCTTGTCCAAGTAAGATCATTCGACAGAAACAGAATCCGAAGCTATTTCAGACCCTATGATCGGGTTGGTGATTGGCTTAGAGGGCCCTTTGGGACAAAGGATTTTGGAATAGCGAGGGTGTTCTTAGGGAAACATCTGAGCTGGAGTTACTCCTTTAGGCCGGGTCATACGAGGTCGGCTCGGATAAATTTAGGGCTTGCGCCGTGGGCAGGCCACAGAGTGTTGAGAATAACCCGCGAAAATTCTATGAAGAAGACTTCGGTGAGAGCGATCTACTAGGAATTCATTATCCGTGAGGGATGAAAGGGCTATCGAAATTTTGGAGGCGTCGTTAGGGCTTAAGGACGGAAATCTTAGTAGTATTACTGATGATAGTTTATTTCGGATGGCTCTGAATCATGCTGTTGCGCAAGAACAAATTTTACGGTTGGGGGCGGAATCCAAGTTTCGAAGGGATTATACAACCGCGCACACTAGCTGAAGTATGGGAGAAAGCCTCCAGTTTACCCTTCATCGTAGGGCCCGGCAGGCTTGAACTCGAGGTCGGGCGGTCAATCCGACTAAATCCTGATGGGGCTAGTTGGAAATGGCAGAAATACACATAAGTCTTACAAAAGGAAGACTGCACAGCTGGAGAACAAGAAACGGTCGACGGAAATTTCGTTTGTACCGGAAAAACCGAATTTCCAAGAGATATAAACAAGCAATAGCTCTTCGCAGTATAAGAAACGGGTCAGGAATGAAAACCGGGGGGCGAAAGGAATTGTGATTACGGGTAAGGATCTGAAAAAGTTGGTCGAACTCGCAGCTGTACTGTTCAGTGACTGGATAATGGCTGAGTCTGTTACTCATAAGATAAACAACACATCTGGGAAGAGGTTGACAGAGCGATGGTGAGGGAAGCGGCCGGGTAGTAACAGGTGGATGTCAAGTAGATGGTGGGATATAACGCATCAGCTCGAAATCGGGAACTGGTGATAAATCGATGTGTGGTCCGTGGATACGGCAGTGGCAGAGACTCACCCTGCGAAAAAGTGATAAGGTAAATGGCAGGTAAGATCCTGCATACCGTTTTCCTTTTAAAAAGGACTGTCCTCGATAATGGGAGTGGGAAGGATCGGAAGTGTTTCAAACGACTTACCGGAATGAAACACAAGATATAAAGAAACGATAATGAAGCGATGAATGCGGTTGCGAAATTCGGCCGTTGGATAATGGTGGGGTCAGTGAATAGGCCAAACGGATGGCACGTCTAGGGGTAGATTGCCAGTGATGTTGGAAGTACTGGCCGGGTAGAAACAAATTACCGGGGAGCGAGTTGTTCATTTTCAGAAAGGTGGGAAATAACGCGTCAAATAGAAAGTGGGAACTGGGCTACAAGTCGATGTGTGATGCCCAGCTATGGCAGCCGCAGGGACATGTAGCTCTAAAAAAGGTGATAAATTAAAAGGCCGGTAAAATACCATCTACTGACTTTCTTTTTTAAAGGGTGGACCGCGTGATAGCGATAAATAAAAACTCTGTGGTACAAGTGCCTCTCAGACGTGCCCGTACGAGACAAGCATGGCGCTTCTCAAGGCAAGGACATCGCAGTGCGACAGCTCTATGTGGGTGAGAATGGGAGTGATAGAGGTAGAAAAAAATCAGTAAATCATCCGCTACTTGGATACTCTGGCGGCAGGCTTTCCTTAGTCATGTATACTGTTTGAAGATTGTGGAGCGGTGATGAGGGCAGCAGTAAACGTGTCAGTAGGGAAATATATCAAGTAAATCTGATAGAGAGGGATGAGTTCTATCTGAGTGAGTGGTAAAGTTTACGAATGGGACTGGTGGGCAGCTGGGTATGAAGTCTTGGAAGATTGGACCGCAAACGTTGAGCCAACAATGATGATTGGTTTTTGGATGTGCAATAATTATGCTCTGGAGAAAACAAATTTTGCTTGCCACAAAGTGCGGTAACTTATGGTGGCGATGACGGAGGCGAGCACGATGGAAAGTGGGCAGCAACTGAGGGAGACGGCAGCATATTCACAGCATTTCAAGTATGGAAATGGCGTTCTTCAATCCGCAAGTGAACGGAGCCAACCGTGCGCTGGATATCTAACCTAAAAACCGCCTTTGGTGACAGGAGGTGCGATCCACCGACCTGGCTGCCCCCGTACACCGTCGCAGATCTCACACGTACCAGATGGAGGCCCGCCAAAGCGGTAGATGTGGTAGCGCTTCAAACCAGTGAGGCTTGTAGCGGTAGTAGTGGCAAGATCACATAGCAGTCAGGTTTGGGTAGTCCAGGAGCTTGCGACCAGATTGCAAAGGATCCTGCGGAGCAAGGCCAATCAGGGAGCGACGAAGTGACGAGAAGATATCGAAGTTTTAGCCTGAAGGCAAGGGCCGAATGGTTTGCTGGTATTATCTCTGGATCGTTTCGAAACATCAAAGGCGAAATGGGCGCCAGTGGGTGACTGGAGACAAAAATAGAGAGACGATGTGTGGGATGATCCCAGCTGAGGATTAACTGTCTGTGTGAAGAAGAAACATCTAGTTGCCTAAACGCTGAGACCACTTCGGATAAAGCGAAGGCTATTGTCTATGGAGATTAGAGAGGAGTACGAAATTATTGACAAAATCTATGAATACGGATAATGATTGTTCGGAAATAAACGGTAGCCATCGGCGTGGGTTCTTGGCCGAAATACCAGTGAGAAGTTTGAGAAGGAGGATGCGGCCAATGTGGACAGGATTAGGCGACTAGTATGATGATAGGTGGGAAGTTTAGCGCACTTGAATTGGGGGGAACCTTTCAAGGTGATGTAAACCAGTTGAAGGGGTAAAAATATGCTGACAATGGAGAGGACGTATAAGGTAGGTGATGTCTGCGTCGCAAATGACGATAACGCGGGTTCCGCTTCCTTTGCCTAATCAAAACCCTGTCACCCTCATAAGCTCATTCCAACGTGGCTCATGCACTGGTTATTTGTAGTACTCCGACAACATCTAGAAACTTGGAGCAGACAACTTCAAATCGGCCAGGTGACCGGCGGGCAGGAGTTTCTTCAGGCAATGTATTCCATACTCGGAATTAGGTAATGATGAAGAACCTTGCCCTTAGTTTTGTCCTGGAGTATGGAACTCTAGTAGCATGATTTCTTTGTGTCTTTGGCTAAACCTAGATGATGTAGATGTTGGATATACGAGCTCTAAAATGTGGGGGATTGAATAGAAAATGGAGATTGAGTTTGATAATCCGTGGCCACGGGGGCCAATGTCTTAGTGAACAACATCTCCCCTTTAATTCTCGGGAGACGACGGACCGTTTAACTGCTTGTTGAAGGATCGCCGAACTCTTCCGATTGCTAGTCCATCAGATTAGCTCATAAGAGTGTGTTACAGGGCTATACACGAGCTGCGGGCCAGCCTGAGATCTAAGTAACAGAAGCTGGCTATCAAGCTTCCTGAAGTTGAGGACTGACGTTCTCTTGGTCTTGGCCACCTGGTGGGCAGCTTGCCCTTGAATGGTAAAGATACGGGAATACTGAAGGACCAGGTCTCTTACCAGCGGGGTTGTGGGTATGTGCGATCCGTTTAAGGCAAGAAATCCGGGAGGAATGCGGCCTTTATATGTGGGAATGGCCCTCTTGGCTGCGGAGGAGCACTTCGTCGTATGTCAAGAGCTTTCAAGTGGTCAGCAGGTTCGGGGGGATGAAGGTCATTGTAAAGGGTTCAAAGGAATAGACGTGGCTCAGATGGAGTAAAGTTCGACGATCCACCTAGACCGACAGGTCTTTTGCGGTTAACTACAGAAGAAACCTTGGTATGACGGCTGACGTTTGATTAATTACTCACCTGAGAGGGGATACCGTTCAAATGTGCACAGGGTTACGGTTTTTAGCATGGCTTTTCTGTACCCCCCTTTGTAGTGGGGTTTTGTCGGGAAGCATCCTTGCTCGCTCGAATCCTGTGTTGGCCGCGACAAAACACTGTGGGTTGGTTAATTCTTTGGCAACAACCTCAGCAATGAACATGAATACAAGCGTACCTGTGTTTGGCTGCGAAGTTTTGCCAAGTTTGACGCGGCAGTACTGCCGCGAATCCAGGTCACGAGCCTTAAGGAGTAGACTCATAGCCGTTGAAAAATGTAATTTCTCTGGAATGTTGTTGCTGCTGCACCATTGGTTTTTTGGTGCTTCTGAAGATTTCAAAGTCAACTTTGCGGATGAATTTCGTAGCCAACAATAAGATGGCCTGAGCATAATGTACAGATGGGTCGGGCAGGAAAGCCCATGCACCAAATGACCAATGATTTGACCTAAAGCTCCAAGCTGAGAGGTAAACTATACATAGCTATGTCCAATTCGGCAGCTGATTTGGTGGCTTTTCCTAGTACGTCGACGAGAGACCAACCAAGTACTTTGATTACTTTGGACTTGAGGTGTCTTGAGAAGGCGAGTGCTTACTGTGATATATGGCCGGTGGGTAAGAGTGGTGCACATAAGTTTGTCGTAGGAGTGATTGGTGGTTGATCGGACGCAATATAGCAGAAAGAGGGGGTTTGTAATTAAAATAAAAACTAAGAGATAATGAGAGTGTGACCGGAATACGGTGGCTTGCAGAATATCACAATGTGGTGGGAGAAAGGGTTGCCTCTTTAGTTGGACAAAATGAGATTATTTAGGTAGGGTTCTAAACGGCAGACTGGGTCCGTTAGTGATCTTAAATCTCCCAAAATACTTATTGCACTCATTTGCTATAATGGCTGTCGCCCTCCAGTTGATGTGACGCATTTTATATCGTGGTCGGATCAGTGAATCCGATAGAGTAGCAATAAATACCAGAAATTACTAGGAGCTTGGTGTCCATACTGAAAAGACAACAAGCAGTGACCACCGGGTTTATCGTCACCGTGGCTTTGAACTCCCTTTCGTGTTGGTTTGCCGTAGAGTCACAGTAATCCCGTGAAACTTTGCTGTCGGCCGGTGGCTGTTCATTGTTTGGGGTTATTGGGAAGCAGGTTTCTCAAGGATTCGGAGTCCTGACTGAAATACGCGCTAAGTTGAAAGATCATTTGCCGTGAATGTGTAGGAGGAAGCCACCGCAGATAGACGAGTAAGGCGATATCCTCCGCGTCATGCTGTTCCTAATCCTAAGGGGTCTGGAAAGGTTTGTGTCGTCCTCAGCTGCGCAGCAACATTCAGGGAGGGCCCCAACTTAGTTCCGGTTTTCATAGATATACTTCTGCGACTTCGCAAGAGGCCTACGGCTTTGTGTGCTGATGCTTATTGTATGTTACTTCAAGTAAAGTTGCCCGAGGCAGATCAAGATGCCATCCGGTTTCCGTAGTGGTCTGATAGTGATACTGTTAGGCTGAAGTAATTTTAATAACAATATTATTGTTAATAACGATGACAGTTCATTTCGGAAAACTCCAAGGCATGCTGCAATGCAAGATCAGAATAACAGAGCTTCCTTTTGGACCAGTTATGCCACAAATTTGTGCCAGCTTCGCTTTTAGGAAGACAGTCGCATTACTTGGGCGCCAGAACTCGTCGATAGTATCACAAGCGGCTTTGATGGATTTCCACGTCGCGGACCGTTTAATTTCTTCCGTGATGCCGCAGAAGCATTATGGCTGGAAGTACCACCTTGTGACTTATAAGGTTTTCTTGGGCTTGGGTTACCCGAGTGGATGAGTGCAAGCCGGATGTTTTATTGTCGTTCTGGTTGATGAAAGAAATAGCGCTGTAGAATCACTGATGCGGGTCGGATGCCGAATGTAGGAATATTAAGTTGGGCATGGAAGGTTGGGCTGGACTCCTTCGAAACCATGTTTACATCAAGGATTCGTGAACAACAAGGAAAATACTTTAGGCACAACTGGTCACAGTCTACCGTCCTCTAGGTTGGGCTGGTCAGTTCAACCTACTCATGAATAAACTGTTTTGAGATTTGTCCAAAAAGAAACTTGATTATGACGAACCACTGGGCTTGGGAACTGGGGCAAAGTGAGAAGAAGTGAAGCGGCCTGTGGGAAAGATCAAATAGTTAGGAGTACCTACATGGTATGTATGTGACGTTTTCAGTGCCGACACGGATACTGAGTTGCACTTATATAGCGCTGCTCCCGAGGCGGGCTACGTAGCAGCGTTCTACTTCGGAATTTTGTATCTGACAAAAAACCATTCGAAAAGTGCACTTGGTTTTGCCGGATCACGTGTGACTCTTCTAAAGACAGCAGCCATACCAAGATTGGAGCTGACTGCAGCTCTCGCTCCGGGAGAACAGCTGAAGTGATTAAAGGGGAAACGGATCTGAAGTTGCACGACGCTTATTGTAGGGCCAATCCTACCATGGTTCTTTATCATCTGAAGAATGATAAAGGATGCTTTGCTTAGTTTTTTGCAAACAGTATCTGAGATAAATACCTGCCCACTTTTCGCGTAATGGAGATACAGGCCGAGGAAGAGAATTCGGCGAACCTGGCCTCTCGTGGGGTGCGACTGGAGGATAAGGAACGTCAGCTATGGTTTTGTGGTCCAAAGAATAATGGTCATCGAGAGTTACTGAATCCAAACATGGGGCGTTTATCGAAGTGTGGTCTGAGCCTTTGAAGATGGGGGTGCGTGGGTTGGCTTGTGCAGATAAGCATGGCTTATTTCAGTCGCACTCAGAGATTTGTTCGTCCTAGACCATATTTTCAGGGAGTATTGCGCGGAAAGATCTACTTGAGCAATAACTTCTTATTATGTTCAGGGAGCAAAGTGAGGTGTCATGGCAAAGAGGTCATTCAGTGGTTCAGGAAGTGAGAAATAGTTTTAAGGCCATTGTGATGCTGGTAGAAGTAGAATACTTACTTAAGGAAGTTGACTAAATGGAACCAGGTTTTGACAGCAAGGACTGTCTCAGACACATCTCTATACAAAAATGGAGTTCGTTTCTAAATGGCGGGCCGTTATGCGTGGGGTTATGATCGGTTTGGGCCAATCTCTCGGAGGAAGCTAGGCTTCCCATTATTCTGCCAAAAATGTACAGAATAAGAGTTTTAATTAAACACTGCCATGTAACTGAGGATCGTTTTGGTTGTTTGCCAGTTCTATCGGATATTCGTCGGCAATTCTGGATTACAAAGTGGTAGGTGGCTGTTTGACGAGTTTCCGGAAGGTGCTTGCATTTTCGCCGAATGTCAGCGCTTTTGTGCACACAAAAATGGAGTCTCTACTGAAAGAACGTACGATGAATGCCGGTCATGCCCTTGAGCAGATAGGAGTGGACTTTATTTTTCTGAGCGCGGCAGGACTAAAGAGAAAAGTATGGCTAAAAACTCACCGGCATGAATGAGAGGGCGGTATATACCGAAGGTACGCTACCGCTGCCCACGGATACTTTCTTACTGGCACCATTGTGCCCCGTGGCCAGGAGAGGTCAACCACACATCCTTTCCAGTGATAATGGAAGCAATCTTGAGGAGGCTTAGTTGGAAATTCGGGGGTTTATTTGAGAGCCATCACAAGACAGATAAATCGCTTCTTATCGAATCGCGGTGTCAAATGGAGGTCCGGGCTGCAAGAAGTTAATCACTGAGGTGCGGTCTGGGGGTGTGTGATGAACTCGGTGCGCCTTGTACTGTATTCCGTCGCCCGTGGCCGTCATTTGGTTCATGAAGGTCTAATGATACTTTTGGCAGAAGTAGATAGGGATATAATAATAATAATAATAATAATAATAATAATAATAATCATGGTTTATTTCGGAAACGTCCGAAGCATGCCATGTGCATGAGCTTGTTGATACAGGTGATGGAATGGATGGATATAATTCATGAAAATATGGAAACTCATGAAAATATTGGATAAAAAGGCTCAGAAGGGGGAATAAGTTAGGATGAAAATAGGACAAACATGTGCACACCATAGAGATTGTGTGGAGTTTAAATGAGCTGAAGAGCGGATTTGAATGGACGCCCGGTGAGTTTGAAGGTCAAGGCCAGGTGGATCGAATGGCTGGTCCGGGCAGTTACATAGAAAGGCCGACTGGTAAACATGAGAAAGGCTGGAAATCGGTGTAAGGAACTGCAGTAGCGAGGAACGATTGAGAAAGAGTTCAGGTGTACTGCAGTGGATTAGATATCAATGAAGCATTGGTACTTTGCAGTGGATTGTCGGCGGACAGGACATAAAACTCACCGTAAAACAGGCAGCGAGCAGTGCAAGACGTAGAGGGATGATCAGATGACAAAATCGATTTAGAGGGATCTTAATTACCCCCCCCCCCGTATCAATGGCAGATGATTGCGAAGATCCAGAAGTACTGGTTGAAAAGACGTTTTTGATATTTAGCCGTAGCGAAACTGTTTGCTCATGAATTTTTTTCCGGTGCCTGTGTCAGACACTGCAGAAGAGTACAGTTGTCATCTAATTGGTTTTGGAAACGGCGAAGACTGAGTATGAAAATATGTTGGACGAAACGCAAGTGAAGGGTCTAAAAGAGGGGTTTTTGTTCTCATATTAGGCGGAATTTTTCATGGGAACCAATGGTCTCTGAGGCTTGTTAGCCAGGTGCAGTGCTGAAGAGATGGTCTCGCCGGAGAGACTTTGGTCTGCCCTTCCCGCGGGTTGCTGTGGCATGACGTACGCAAACTCTATTTGTTGGAGAGAGCGAGTTTTCGGTTTAGTTATAAGCAATCCATCTTCTCCTTTTGTGAATGACTGCAGCTTTAAGTAATTAAAAGAACTTGATTTGTTATTTTTGCTGCAGGACTTATGTCGATATTCCGTCTGTCTGATGAAATTTCGGTCGTTTAAAGTGGTTGGTTCCATTTTATTTAGCGTGAAAGTGAAAATTGTTACTTTGTATCTTCGCTTCCTGTCCCGGTGCACTCATTCAACTCCGTTGCGCCCTCAGGTTTGTTCTCCCGAATGTGAAGTGGATTACGTCAACCTACAATGACGCACCTCCGTCAGGTTGTCACTCTAGCAAAGTATGCGAAAAGTGTTGATTTGGATACCGACAAAAGGTTAGTAGGCCGATGGGGCTGTTCGTTCAGCTAGGGCTCATCTGCAGTGTTACATGCAGTCCGAGTTCAGGGCAGTTGTGATTCTGTGTAGAGTCTGGAGTTGTTAGTAATTCTCAGTGCACCTGTCACACGCAGCCCCTGTCTTGGTCACCCTCTGGAAGGTTGGATCCTTCTCCCACAAGCAAAGCCTAAATGGGACTTACACACAAGTTCCGAATCGTCGATGAGAGATAAATACCGATTTAAGTCCCGCTTGGGATCTCTGTTGACTGAGAAGAAAAAAACGACGGAAGCAGTTGGATGTACCCGCAATCGTTGCCATGTTTTTTCTCATATTTCCATCAGCGATGACTCGTTGGGGGCGCTGGCCATGGGTATCAAAGCCTCTATGATGTGAAGTGTGCAAGAATCGCTAATATGCAACGAACAAATCATAACCTACCAAATCTGCGCAGCAGAATGGTCGTTTGTTAGGCATTCGTTCGATGTGTTCCCTATCCTTCGGGCTATACCGCGGGCAAAGAAAACACAATCGCCAGTGTGACCTTCGTAGCGTACTACTCTGTCTATATGTTACACTAAATGAATGTCAACAATATCTAAGACGGCACTAGCAAACTAAGATGGGCGGAGGAGCGTGCGGCGATAAAAAGGCCAAAATGGTATGTACATTAAGAATTAAAACGAAACAAAGGGTGTGACTCAAACTCACAGTTGTTCAGTGTTCTTGTGATCAGGAAATGAGCGTCGAAGAGCCAATATCCGCCAATGTCTTCAGTTCAGTTCGGTCTGACAGCCATTCGTTGGACAGAACAGGATGGTATTGAGCGAAGTGCCGAGAGACGCCGTTGAAGCTTCTAAAATGTTTGTTTCACTCAGTTAGTTCCGACCGATATGATTTCAAGACACTCCAAACCAGAAGATGAGACCGTGCCAGAATTAAAGATTTATTTACAGCCTTTTTGTATTGCGCGGTGGTGACGACCAAAAGGTGTGTGCGTGTTTTTACATTAAAACGTCGGTACAACAAAGGAGTGTCGCACCAAGGGACGTTGAAAATCATGGAAAAAGTCGGAAATGTACAGGTACCTACACAACTCCCCCGCCAGAGCGTTTGTTGTACAAAATAAACGCTCGAAAGAAGAATAGAAAGAGGAAACGGTTAGCAAAAGAAAACGTCAACTAACAAAGTCTTGAAATCTGACAGGATGTCGAACGTTTCTGCCGGAACGGCGGGTTACCAGGGAAGGTTTTTGCTGTGGTGGTGCCGGCGAGTGTGGTGTAGTGTCTGGTGTGATGAAAGAGTTTGGATCATCAACAGGTTCTGTTGGTGGTGTGTTTGTGGATGGTGATGGTGTCGGTGTTGCTGGTGATGGAAGTGTATCAAAATGCGCGGGCTTCAATCTGTCAACGGAAACAGTGTCTGGCTTATCGGCCTTTTGAACCACGAAATATTTGTCTGTGCGACTAAGCACCCTAAATGGACCGTCATACGGTGGTGTGAGTGGTTTACGAACAGCGTCGTTACGAATAAAAACGAAAGGTGACGTATATAGATCATTGTGTACAAAAACGTGTGCGGATGACGAGCGAGTGGGTGTTGGACGTAGATGTGACATACGGTCTTTGAGTTGTTGGACAAATTGGGATGGGTTAGGACTGGCATCGGTGCTAGGTTGAACATACTCACCTGGAAGGCATATGGTGGTACCAAAAACGAGTTCAGCCGACGTGCTGTGGAGGTCGTCTTTGACGGATGACCGCAGACCTAAGAGAACTAGTGGCAGGTTGTCGCTCCAGTTATTGGGGTTTGGCTGTGATATCAGTGCTGCTTTGAGTTGACGATGTAGGCGCTCTACCATGCCATTGGACGAAGGATGGTATGCAGTTGTTTTGATGTGTTTACAGCCAAGCAGTTTAGTGAACTCACGAAACAAAGTCGACTGGAATTGGCTGCCACGGTCTGTGGTGACGGTGGACGGTACACCAAATGTAGCAATCCAGTGCTGGAGTAGTACTTTCGCAATATTTTCTGCCGAGGTGTCGGAAATGGGTACTGCCACCGGCCAGCGTGTGAAACGATCAACAACGGTTAATAAGTGGGTAGTGGACCAACAAGATCGACGTGAATATGTGTGAAACGGACGTCGGGAACGGTAAATGTACTGGGAGGAGAAAAGGTGTGGCGGTGGACTTTGTTTCTCTGACATTGTAAACACTGTTGAGTCCAAAATGCAATGTCAGAATTCATATTGGGCCGAACAAATCTAGCAGAAATGAGTTTGCGAGATGCACAGATACCAGGATGGGAACGAGAATGAAAATGATCGAAAACGATCTTCCTTTAGCAAGTTGGAACGATAGGACAAGGGTGACCTGTAGACCGGTCACATAGGACTGTGCCATCGGCTGAAGGTAGGGGAGAATCCTTGAGCTGGAGTGTAGAGGATGTGCGCAGTTCGAGCAAGGATGGATCATCACGCTGGAGGTTTGCCAGTTCCGTAAGATCGAATTTTGTCTGCACCGTGTTGATGTCAGGTCTGGATAATGCATCAGCCACAACATTATCAACTCCACGCACGTAGCGGATGTCTGTTGTGAACTGAGAAATATAATCCAAATAGCGGATATCTATGGGTGAATGTCTGTCAGGCTTGGCATGAAGTGCGTGTATCAGGGGTTTGTGGTCAGTGTGCACACGAAATTGTCGTCCTTCCAAAAGATGACGGAAATGACGGATGGACAAGTAAATTGCTGGGAGTTCGCGAGAAAATGTGCTGTATTTTGTCTGTGCCGCCTGGAGTTTTTGCGAGAAGAACGCTAAGGGCTGTAATTGGTTGTCCACTATTTGGTGAAGCACTGCACCGACTGCAGTATTTGATGCATCAGTCGTTAGGACTAACTCAGTATTTGGATCCGAATGTGGATGGTGCAGCATGGTGGCGTCTGCGAGAGCTTTTTTGGCTTCTGCAAAAGCTGTCTCGGCCTCGGGAGTGAAATCAATCGTCTTGACGTTGGACTTGAGAAGATCGGTCAAAGGTGAAACAATGGTCGCACAATGGGGAATGAAGCGACGGTAGTAGTTCAAAATTCTCAAGAAACGTCGTAACTGTGTGATCGTCTGAGGTGCAGGAAATGACAGGATGCTGCGCACCTTGTCTGGGAGGGGTGTCAAACCGTTTTGATCGATATGGTGCCCGAGAAAGTCGAGGGACGGAACACCGAACACGCATTTACTAGGGTTCAGCTGAAGTCCGTATTGTTGGAAACGTGGAAAGAGTTGACGCAGGTGGCTGGCATGCTCCGATGGAGAGGCGCTGGCAATTAATATGTCGTCGATGTAGCCAAACGCGAACGAAAAACCTCGAAGCACTTCATCGACGAATCGTTGGAACGTCTGGGAAGCGTTTCTCAATCCAAGTGGCATGCGAATGAACTCGAACAGGCCAAAAGGCGTGGTGATGGCTGTCTTGGGAATGTCTTCTTCGGCCACGGGGATTTGGTGATATGCCTTTACGAGGTCAACCTTGGAAAAGATTGTCTTCCCAGAGAGATTCTGTGCAAAATCATGAATGTGTGGGATCGGGTACCTGTCGGGGACGGTGACATTGTTGAGAGCACGGTAGTCTCCACAGGGTCTCCAATCACCAGATGATTTTGGAACCATGTGCAAAGGCGAGGCCCATGGGCTTGAAGACGGCCGAATGATGCCAAGATTCATCATATGTTCGAATTCAAGGCGTGCGATACGGAGTTTGTCGGCGTTGAGTCGTCGTGGTTGAAAGTGGACAGGTTGGCCTTTTGTAGTGATTTGGTGCTGCACAGCATGAGAGACTGGGTCGGTGAACTGACACGGTTTAGTGAGGGATGGAAACTCCTTCAAAATGCCAGCAAACGGCGATTGCGGGATCGCCAGCCGAATACCCAGAGAGTTGGTGCATTTACCAATGCCGACTACAAAAAGCTTGGTTGTGGTGTCTACCAGCTTGCGATTTTTGAGGTCCACTGTTAAGCCAAAGTGTGAGAGGAAATCCGCGCCAATAATGGGAGTCTGAACATCCGCCTGGATGAAAACCCACTGAAAAGAGCGTCGGAGGCCCAAATCAAGAGTGGTGGACCGTTGGCCGAATGTAGCAATAGTTGTTGTGTTTGCTGCTTGCAGTGTAAAGTGAGATGGTTTGAGGCTGTGATGTTTGGGTGGGGGGATTACACTGATCTCGGCGCCGGTATCAATGAGGAATCGAAGACCGCTGGATCGGTCAATGATATAAAATGGGCGACTTTCATGTGGAGGGCCAGCCCTAGTCGTCGCCGTTACTGGCTGGCCTGGTCGCTTGACTGTGGAGTGTAAGTGCGGAATAAACATGGAGGATCGCAGCGGCGTGCCTTGGAGCCGAATGTGCGGTGGTACCAACACCAGGTTTGTAATCGGCGGTTTCTGGACTGTGATCTAGGTCGATGAGGTACTTCGGCGGACACAGATCGATGAGTAGTAAATGCGTTGCACATTGCACTGACCTGATTGCACAACATGCGAGCGGTTTCTTTTAGGTCCGTAATGTCCTTATCGGTATGCGAGTGATGGGATGAGGAATCAGGACTGCGAGAAACGTCACCACGGCGATCTGGGGCAGGTGCTGGTAATGTCGTAGGGGATTCGTGCGTCGGAGTGGTTTCGGAGGGTGATGTCATGTGAACACAGGGTCTAGCAGCCGGGTAGCATTCCATTATTCTATCGGCGTGTTGCGCAACCTTGTCAAGTGGAGTGGTGGGTCCCAGCATTGACAGGACCTGCTGCATCGGAGGAGGTAGTTTATCAACCCATATCTCCCTGAAAATGGCGTCGTCCATTTGCCGTCCAGCCAGTAGCGACCGCATGTGGCGCATAAGCTGAGACGGAGTTTGGTCTCCGAGCTCCACCGACGTGAACAGTTCACGCAGCGTTTTTCCGGCTGATTCTCCGGTACGCTGAATGACTGCTTCCTTAAGCTTCGTGTAAGGAGCTTCTGGTGGAATGGGATCGAGGAGATCTTCCACGTCAACGGCGATGTCAAAGGTAAGTGCTTGGACAACGTGAGAGTATTTCACACGCTCGTTGGTTATACGTCGAGTGGCAAATACGGCTTCTATCTGTCGAAACCACACCCGAGGGTTGGTAGGGGCAAAAACCGGCAGTTTCAGAGCAACCGCTTGGAAGTCAATAGATTCGCTGTCAGACATGGTGAATGGTGTGGAACTTGGACCAAAAGAATAAAGCTAGTGTCAAATGATGGAAAAACAACCTGGGCTCACCAACTTTTTAGCTTACTACTCTGTCTATATGTTACACTAAATGAATGTCAACAATATCTAAGACGGCACTAGCAAACTAAGATGGGCGGAGGAGCGTGCGGCGATAAAAAGGCCAAAATGGTATGTACATTAAGAATTAAAACGAAACAAAGGGTGTGACTCAAACTCACAGTTGTTCAGTGTTCTTGTGATCAGGAAATGAGCGTCGAAGAGCCAATATCCGCCAATGTCTTCAGTTCAGTTCGGTCTGACAGCCATCCGTTGGACAGAACAGGATGGTATTGAGCGAAGTGCCGAGAGACGCCGTTGAAGCTTCTAAAATGTTTGTTTCACTCAGTTAGTTCCGACCGATATGATTTCAAGACACTCCAAACCAGAAGATGAGACCGTGCCAGAATTAAAGATTTATTTACAGCCTTTTTGTATTGCGCGGTGGTGACGACCAAAAGGTGTGTGCGTGTTTTTACATTAAAACGTCGGTACAACAAAGGAGTGTCGCACCAAGGGACGTTGAAAATCATGGAAAAAGTCGGAAATGTACAGGTACCTGCACCTTTCACGTGGTTGAAATCCCGCACGCTGCTAAAATCTTGGCTGGGGACTTCAGCCTCCCTGGCATCTGTTGGACAACTCTGAATCCCTCTCCGAAATTATGCAATTTTATCTCACGTATCCGTGCAGGTGGATGCAAGCAACATGTAACCTCAGCAGCCAGAGGGAACAGTATTACTCACCCTATCTTCAACTTAGGCTTCCGAAATATATATGCAAAAGTCCTTAGCAGCTTTCCTTGTAGTGGTCATAAGGTGAAAACATACGAATTCTCAATTCAACTGCGTAACCACAAAAATCCTCAAAATCAGAAATCTTTCCGAAGCGCAAATTGGGACATTCTACCCATCAGTGAACTCTTAACTGTCAATGACACAACTAGCCATTCCGTGCAAAAATCAGGATGTCTCGCCACTGGATACATTTGCGCCAGTATCCGTAAGGAATTCAAAAGTAACTGGAGTGAAACTATCGGTAAGACCAGTCACCTCACCTCGGGGACCGGGGCCTCGCTCTTCGACCCTAATCATTCTCTCGCCTCCAGATAGGTCGAAACATAACATAACCTCATTTATCAACAAAAGAGGAGGTCGGTGAAACTATTCAGGTCGTAGGGCCAGTACCTCATCCGAAAGCAGTTCCGGTCGACTATTTACGGCTCGCTCAAGCACACTATGCACCCTGCTCCCTAAATTCAAATAATCGCGAACTTTCCGGCTCAAAGCCACCCAATACAATTTTTTCTTTTTTCCGCCTCCTCTGAATGTCTTGCCCCCCTCTATGCCGTACCTCTCCCCACACTATCCTACAACCCACCAGAGCATACAGCCTCTCCAACCCTGACAACCAACTTAAGGGGCCATATATTCAATATACATCTTGGCCATCAAAATGGCAGCTTTGCGGTGGTGCTCTTCAGCGCTTCCTCCTCAGTGAGCAAACTTGTATCCGTCCGCTCCTTTGTACTACATTCTCACCCGGATGTGGTCCTTTTAACTGAAACTTGGCTTACCTATAAAACTGCCCTCCAACACATCTCCATACCAGATCGTAATATATCCGATATGACAAGATCTCAGAGACGTACCGGTAAAAATCTGACTTGTAATAATAACAGCCCTGGGACACACTTACTCTAACATTCTGTCCTCGATAAGGTCCAAAACTCTGTTTGAACCTCTATACCACTGCTTCAGGGACGGCTCGTCATTGGTTGTGTCTACCGTCCGCCGGGCTACAAAATGAGCAATGTAAATGCAATCGCCGACGAGCTCCGTCAAGCAGCTGAAATCCCGCATGCTTCCCAAATCATAGCGAGGGAATTCAACCTCCCTGGTACCTGCTGGGCAATCCCTAAGTTCCCTCCGAAAATTTGTAGTCTCATCTCATGTATCCATGCTGAAAGGTGGACATAAGGTACAACATCAGCAACCAGAGGGAACATTGTTGTTGGTCTCAACTTTACTTTAGGCCTTCGAGGTATAAAAGCAAATATCACCAGCCACTTTCTTGGCTGTAGTCATAAGGCCATAACATTCGAATTCTGCCTACAACTGCATCAACACGGAAGTCCCCGAAATCGGAAATCTTTCCGAAGTGCAAATTGGGACATTCTACCAGCTACCCTGCATAATCAGACTTGAGATAATTCTCCCTAACTTCTGATCTTCAGCTGGCGTTGAATGTGATGTACTCTAACTTATTCTTCTCTCTGAACATCATTGCCGTTGAGGTAGTCAGTGCCAGTGTGAGTAAGACCTATCGGCAACGAAAGATACAATGCAAATTTCGGAAGTTGCAGCTTGACTACAAAAGGACCGACGACCTCTCTATCTTCCTCCGCCTCAGCCTCCTCTCACGCCAGCTACTAAGCGAAAAAGAGGAGAGGCTGTCAAATCAACAGCAGCATGTAAAGCATATTTAAGCGATGCTTAGCTAAATTCGCAAGGGATCCCGAAATCAGAAGGCGAATATCCGTGACGTTCTACGACATTAGATTATTGAATTGCCAATGACACGAATCAGATACAAACCTCGATGACGCGACCACAAGGACCCTAAAAAAGAACCGAATTTGCTGCTTGCGAGAAAGGAGCACGTGTTTTGCACATGTCCAGAATAAGTATATGACAAAGTAGCGCTGTGGGAGCGAACAAACATCAATTGGTCCATAAAAACAAACAGTGCGTAAAGACACGTCAGTAGTGTAAGCAAGTGAGTGACGTCAAGAAAAACATGGAGCTGCAGTGGTTTTGGGGGAGATTTTCCACGGCCTGTTTTTGCACTGTACGCTCTACACCAGCCAAACAAAACAGTCCACCTCTCTGGCCTTATTAAAACTCGAAACCCCTGCTGTACAACCAAAATACCATATTTCCCCTCATCAAAGAACATTTATATTAGCTCGCCTCAGTTAATCGCTGAGGCATTCAATAATTTCTTCGCTTCTACCGTCATAACAGACCACAACAGTCCAACCCAGGATCCCACCTCCTTGGCTGCCGATACCTTGTCAACCGTAGTATTCTCAGCCAACGAAGTCAGGAGGCTATTAAATACCACCCCGCCCTTGGCCGGCCTTGGACCCGATGGTATCCCTCCAGCTTTGTTTCGTCTTGACAGCCCGGACATTGTGATGCTTTTGCTGAACTTATTTAACCTCTCCATGTCACAAAGCATCTTCCTATCCCAGTGGAAATCTTCCGTTATCTTTCCCTTAAAGAAGAAGGGTGCCTTACGTGACCCTGCTAAGTACCACCCCATAAGCCACACTACCGTTATTTCTAGGATAATAGAACGAGTAGGTAAAGGTGGGACTGACTATTTTATCCTCACTTTTGGGTTAGCAGATAAAAATCAACACGGCTCCTTAAAGTCTAGGTCGTGTCTGACCTGCCAACTTTATTTCCAAAATCCAATCACACAGTCGGTTGACTCTGGAGAGGCATTTATCGCTATCTTCCTCGATATGACGAAAGCATTTGATCACGTTTCTCATGCCCAGCTCCTAACCAAGGTCAAATCCTACGGCATACCAGCCCCACTTTTTGCTTTGTTGTCATTATACCTTAGCATGAGATTGCAAGCAGTAAATATTGAGGGTTACCTCCTGTCACTCCGGCCAGTCGCAAGTAGTTATACAGGGCAGTGTGCTAGGCCCACTTTTACTTCTCCTCTACATTAACGACGTATTCAAGGTAACACTCCATGGCACCGCGTTTCTATTCGCCGATGATATCAAAATTGTATATTCCTTTGAACCTTACACCTTGACCTATACCCTCACCGAAATCGCTGACGACTTAATAGTTCTTGATATATGGTGCGACGCTTGGAAAGTGAGCTTCTCCGCTGCTAGGGATGCCGTTCTTAAGTATAAATGTCGAATTCCTCTTGAATCTCTTGTCTTCAACAGCTATTACGTTCCTATTACTCCGCTGGTAAGAAATCTCGGCCCACAGTATACCCGCAAGTTCAACTTCCAGGAACAAACCACCTACCAGGTGGCTAAGTCTAAGTGTAACAGCCGGTCGTGGAAAATCCCCCTTTTTTCCCTCGCGATTCAGTGTTTTTTTCCAACATCACTCATTTCCATACACTATTGACTTGTCTTTACAAACTGGTTGTTTTTCTGGACCAATTGTTGTTTGTTCGCGCCCAGAGCGCTATTTTGGCACATCCTTGTTCAGGACCTGCGTGACGCACGTGCTGTCTGCTCACACGCTGCTATTCGGTTTCTCGTTGTTGAGTCTTTGTGATCGTATTATTGAGGTTTGTATATTGTTTATGTCATTGTTTATTTTAATAATCTAGTATCGTAGAATTATCACGGATAATCGCCTTCTGATTTCGGGATCCGTTTCGAATTTGGCTACGCATTGCTCAAACGTTCGTAACAGTACTCAATAGATCTATTTGGAACGAGGAAAAATCACGCAAAATGCCAAGAAAAGGATCAAAAGCAGTCGAATCCGGACAGGAAGTAATACGGCAAGTCTCTGGGGAGGTTTTGGGTACATATGATTCTTTAGTTAATGCTAGATCGCCTAGTCCTGTCAGTGCTAGCTCATGTGTTATTGAAAGCAATATTGATCGTAAGGATGTCGATTTATATAAGCTGAGAATACTAGAATTAGAGCAACAGTTACTTTCGGCTAGACTACAGGCGCATGAAGCAGAGAAGTGTACACAGAAACAGTGAGAGCATGAGACCAGGGACTTCGACACTTCCGATAGGTTAGAGTGCAATAAGGTAGGGAACCCCACGCCGGTCGCCGAATACAAACCACCATCGATCGATCTGCCTAGAGTGGAGTTAACGGTTTTCGACGGGCGAGCTGAGCAATACTGCAAGTTTGTCAAACAGTTCGAGACGTTCGTTGAAAACAAGATAAACGACCCTGGGCAAAGGCTTCTTTACCTTACTCACTACTGCCGAGGCCGAGCGCGAGAAGCTATCGACGGGTGCACCATGCTCGATCCAGAACAAGGCTACACAAGGGCAAGAAAGATTCTGAGGGACTTGTTTGGCCAACCTTTCAAAGTAGCCCGTAACCTAATAGAGGGCGTGATGGCAGAGGCAAAGAGAACCAAGGGCGACGTCTACACCATGGCCGACCTGGTGATCAAGATGCAGAACTGCTCAATAGCCCTCGACCATTTAGGTTACAGGGCTGACCTAGATGCCATGCACACTTTGGAAGGCATAGTCCGTCACCTCTCTCCCGAACTACAGGGTCGGTGGGCGGAAGAAGCTGAACGGATAAGCCGAGGCGACAGAGAAGCCAACTTCGAAGACCTGACTGAATACTTAGACAGGCAAACGAAGATAGCTGACAGCAGATTCGGCCGACTCATCCGGGACAGCAACCGAGCAAACAAGCCCGGTACTAGCCAAGCCCAAACCCCTGTACGGGAATATCCAAAGTACCAGCCTTGGACCAACACACACGTCATTTCACGAGATGCTACGGCGAAACCAAATTGCAGATCCTGTGGTACTAGCCATGGCCTACCAGAATGCCCCAAGTTCGGCAACGCCACAATAGACGAACGGTGGGGAATGGCGAGGATGGCAGGAGCATGTTTCATCTGTCTCAACACCACGCACCGGGCAGCAGCCTGTAGAACAAGGAATCGATGTGGTTACGAGGGCTGCACGGGCAGACACCATCGGCTGCTGCATCAGGCGAGAATAACCGTATCCGAGGCGATTGCCAAGCCCAGCGTGATTTGTTCAACTTCACAATCTGCCAGTAAACCGGTACGTTTAGGCGTAGTGACCGTGGGAGTAGTGACTCCGACTGGGACAGTCAAGGCGTTGGCTTTCGTTGATAGTGGATCCGACACCACTTTAGTGAAAGAGCGGTTTGCCGACAAACACCAACTGGCTAAAGGTGCGACGTCGTTAGCAGTGAGCACGGTGGGCGGAACACAGGTAATGACTGCCGGTAGATTAAGGCTGCAACTCATCTCTCTAGACACTAACGAGGAAATTGAACCAACGGAGGCATTCACGTTAGCGGATCTTCCCATGCGAGCACCAAGGTCGGTGAACGCAATCTTGACTCGATGGCCCCACCTGCAGGATGTAACCGTCGTAGACTGGGAAGATGATGAGGTGGATCTCCTCATCGGATGCGACGTGCCAGAGGCGCATTGGGTGCTTGACCAAAGAGTGGGCGACCGCCAGGCACCTTATGCCGTACGCACGGCTCTGGGATGGATGTTATACGGTCCAGTAGGGGTACGCGGCTCCGTGAATTACTTATCCGCCGAAACGGGCCGCATAGAGTATCATCTGGAACGGCTGTATGAAAAGGAGTTTCATGACATTGGAGATGAAAGACCGACGTTGTCTCAAGAGGATCACTTCGCTCTACAAACGGTGCGGCAAGGCTCTAGAGGCCTCAAAAAACAGTTCGAGGTTCCCCTCCCATGGCGCACACCGGTCGACCCGTGGACTGACAACAGAAATTATGTTCTCCAACGATTACTACGACTAAAAGAATGCTTCATTCGAGACCAGAATCTGTGGGAACGATACGCGGATTTGATGAAGCGAAACGAGGCCCTCGGTTACGTTGAAAAGGTGCCTGTTAACACCGACAGCAAAAGGGGTATCTGGTATCTGCCTCACCATCCGGTTATCAACCCCAAGAAACCCAATAAACTGCGGGTGGTTTTCGACTGTGCGGCCAAGTTCCAGGGCAAGTCGTTAAACGATCGCCTACTACAGGGGCCTGACTGGACCACACCACTGATCGATGTTCTGTGCCGTTTCAGAGTGGGTAAAGTGGCCTTGTCTGCTGACATTAGGGAAATGTTCCATCAGGTGAAGATTCCGGTAGGAGAACGAGATGCTTTGCGTTTCCTGTGGTGGGAAGGGAGCGACCGGGACAACGCAGTGGTGAATTATAGGATGACCGTCCACCCCTTCGGAGCCATATCGTCACCATTTTGTGCAAACTACGCCCTCCGAGAATCAGCGAACAAACATGGCGATCTAGTACATCGGACGGTGGTAGAAAGCGTCAGCAGGAACTTCTACGTCGGTGACTACCTTGGGTCATTCGATGATGTGGAATCAGCTCTAGATCAGTTCAGGGGTCTGACGAGATTGCTGGAAGAGGGCGGCTTCCATCTAACTAAATGGATGTCGAACGCTTCGGAAGTGCTGAAGGTCATCCCGTATCACGAAAAGGCCGAAAGGGTAAGAGATTTGGACGGCTCTCCACTTCCTATCGAGCGCACTTTAGGGATACAATGGGACGCGGAAACGGACGATTTTGTTTTCGAACTGAACGTTCCCGAGCTGCCAATAACCCGTCGTGGCATACTATCTGCCGTCTCAAGTTTGTTCGACCCGCTCGGTTTCGTCTCACCATGGCTGCTACCCGGAAAGATCTTGCTGCAGCGGCTGTGCCGTAAGAAAGTTGATTGGGACCAGGCACTGGACCGAGGGGACCGGCTGGACCGGGAAGAATTTCTGAACACCTTGAAGAAATTAGGGGACATAAGAACCCCACGATGTTTGACTCCTGGCCATACGACACGGACTGGAGAACTACATGCTTTTTCCGATGCATCCAAAGTCGGTTATAGAGCTGTGGTGTACGGACGATGGTGCGCAGGAGATGGACAATATACCACGAGGATCCTGTTCACCAAAGCCCGCGTTGCCCCACTGAAGTCGGTCTCACTCCCACGCCTTGAACTCAGCGCAGCCATGTTGGCAGTCAGGGTGGTGCAAGCTGTGAAGAGATGTTTCGATCTCTACATTTGGTCGGTGAGCTTCTGGACGGATTCAACGATAGTACTTTACTACATTAACAACGTACGGAGCCGGTTTAGTACTTTCGTTGCTAACCGGCTCACGATTATCCACGATGAATCAGCCACGCACCAGTGGAGTCATGTCAGGTCTGGCGATAATCCGGCCGACCTGTGCTCCCGAGGTGCGAACAACTTCAGGCAACTGGACACGTGGACGAGAGGGCCAAACTTCCTGCAATTGCCCAAACAGGACTGGCCCGTGTTCGAATTAAAAAACCCTACGGAATTGGAACTGGAGATCAAAGGCGTAGTGATAGCAACCAACGTCGTCGAAGCGTCGTCCATTCTATCGCGACTGGTCAGGTTTTCTTCCTGGATGAAGACGCTTCGTTCGCTAGTTTGGTTAACCAGATTCAAGATAAATTTACTAGTCATGAAAGGGCTACGGCCCTCAGGTCGGATACCGGTCGGCCCGATAGGTCCCGATGAGCTACAAGCGGCAGAGTACGATATTTTCAGAATGATACAACGCGAGGCTTTCGCCCAAGAACTCAAGAGGGCGGAAGAAGTGGGGCCGACCAATGAAGACATGCCATCTCCAAGAGGCGAGCTGAAGCGTTTAAACCCCAAACTCATCAACGGGCTGCTGCGGGTGGATGGTAGGCTGACCAACGCCCACCTGAACTTCGACACAAAGTATCCTATACTGCTGCCTGCGAGACAACCTGTAGTAGAGCTAATGATCCAACACGTCCACGCCATGGAGGGACACGCCGGGGAAAGTCACGTGACGAGCGTCATCCGAAAGCGTCTTTGGTTGTTGAGAGGACGAGAGACTGTAAAACGCGTAATCCGACGGTGTGTGCAATGCAGGAGACGCAATGCCACAGCAGGCAAACAACTCATGGCCCCACTACCAGAATGCAGGGTGACTACGGGCTGGTGGCCGTTCAGTGACACCGGGTTGGGCTATTTCGAGCCGTTGTGGATCAAGTGCGGGAAAAGATTAGAAAAGCGATACGGATGTATCATGACGTGCATGAAATCACGTGCGGTACACCTAGAAGTCGCACATTCGATGACGACCGATTCGTTTCTACGGGCCTTGCAAAGATTTATCAACCGAAGAGGCGTACCGGCCGATATATACTCAGATAATGGATCGAACTTTGTGGGCGCTCAACGGGAATTGCAGCGTTGGCACAAGAACATAAACAGGGACGAACTGCAGAATCGGACCGTGGCCTACGGCATACGCTGGCATTTCAACCCCCCACAGGCCAGTCACCGAGGCGGCATATGGGAACGCATGATCCGGTCCGCCAGACGGATATTGCTGTCAATCATGGAGCAGCAGCCGCCCGACGACGAGACGCTGAACACCGTCATGACTGAGGTGGAGCGAATCCTGAACAACCGCCCCCTGGTTCCAGTATTGAACGGCGACCCCACTCACCTGGCGCTCACCCCGAACGACTTATTGACGTTAAGGTCGAACGAGGGTTTCCAAGGGCCGGTAAACCTTCGTGGGAGCTACCTTCACGGGTGGAAGCAAGCGAACTATCTGGCCAAGGTCTTCTGGAGGCGATGGCTACGGGAGTACCTACCGGCTTTGCAGACTCGACAGAAGTGGCTGGCCAAAACAAGACCATTCAAAGTTGGGGACGTGGTTATGATCGCCGACGAACGCGCACATTTCAGCGCTTGGTCTTTGGGAGTAGTTACGAAAACCATCAAAAGCACTGACGAAATGATAAGAACGGTGAAGGTGAAGACATCTAACGGAGTGCTCATTCGTGACATACGCAGTATTAACCTACTCGAGAGCGAAGACGGAGGAGCTGATAACCCTGAGGCCTAGTAAACCTTTTTCACACCAGTAATCGAGGTGGATAAAGAAACACCATATATACCACACAATCTCCGTCAAACACGTTAAGGTGCTCGCGGTCCTTTCGTTGACATTACAGAAGGTTCTTTCCGATATGTGGTGATGAGTGCGATTCCATTATACATCCCGATACATACACGCATGCACGACGCACTCTACATCCCGTAAACCCATACATGTGACAGTGTTCTTTGTTTGCCTTTTGTTGACGCTACCGAATGCCCCTTGCATATGTGGAAGTAGCGTAGCTCAGGTCACACATACATGCTACATTTACTCGTTTTCTTACCACGCGGTCCTTTGTTGACATTGCAGAAAGTCCTCCTTTGATGTGTAGTCATACCTGTGATTTCATTGTAACCCCGGCACACACACACACTCAAGCACGTACATCCAGGACCGGACGGCCCCTTACGAGGACAACGTCTATGTGACCGTTCACGCCCGCCATCGGTCATTTGGTCTTGTGGAAGATGTAGACTAGCCTCACGTCTATGTAGCCAATGGGTTAGGTGCGACCAGTAGTAGAACGTTGACGACGAGCATTAGACGCGCGCACTGACAGCAGGGCCTAGGCAGGTAGGAAGAATCAGTACCTTTATACCGAACCTTTGACTTTGCTAAGGATCCAGGAGGATTTTGGTGGGCGGTGTAACAGCCGGTCGTGGAAAATCCCCCTTTTTCCCTCGCGATTCAGTGTTTTTTCCCAACATCACTCATTTCCATACACTATTGACTTGTCTTTACAAACTGGTTGTTTTTCTGGACCAATTGTTGTTTGTTCGCGCCCAGAGCGCTATTTTGGCACATCCTTGTTCAGGACCTGCGTGACGCACGTGCTGTCTGCTCACACGCTGCTATTCGGTTTCTCGTTGTTGAGTCTTTGTGATCGTATTATTGAGGTTTGTATATTGTTTATGTCATTGTTTATTTTAATAATCTAGTATCGTAGAATTATCACGGATAATCGCCTTCTGATTTCGGGATCCGTTTCGAATTTGGCTACGCATTGCTCAAACGTTCGTAACACTAAGGGAAGGATAGCCCTCGTTTCCGCGGCGGCCAGCTTCTGATCTTCAAATCCCACGCCAGACCGCAGCTTGAGTACTGCCCTCTGGTATACACTCACATGCGCAAACCTGATAGACTTGCGACTAAGAGAGTTCAGCGATCCTTCACGAAGCATTTATTCGGCCCATCAACTCCCTTGGATTATAAAGAGAGATGTGTGCTACTAAGACTTGAACCCCTGTGGGTACGACGTATGAAAATCACAAGTTATCTTCTATTATACCTCCCAAATTCTAGAGCGCATACTTCCATCACTGATCTACGTCTCGCTCAAGACGCACCCTACTCTCTTTGTAACCGAAATCATACTACTAAGGTTCCATGCACCAGGAAGAACTAAGACAAAGGTTCTTCATCACCTCCTATTCCCGTATTTGGAACAGACTACCCAATAACATCCGTGCCTGTCAGACACTAGATCGTTTCAAAACTGGCCTTACAAAGTATTTAGATGTCGCTAAGGTTCTACAATTAACCCATATGTGCACCACTTTGGAACAAGCTTATTAGGGCAACCTAGATTTTTGAATAAAAGCATGACCCGGGTAACATCCTTTGCAACGTCGACGTCACCAACCCTATATGCCTTCTCCATCGGCAGTACATTAGTATCCCCTAGAATGAACAACGTCACTGACACTGGGCTCGTTGGATTTCTCCTCAATTCACGCGCTCTGATGTCTCATATCTGTCTTCATCATATTTAATTCGTTTTAATCGGTCCGAGCAGACCTCGTCGCCCTCCTTTACTTTGCCCCGAAGTCCCAACACTAAACTGAATTCCGGTGACCATCATTCACTTCCAAACCGTCATCCTTAGCCCTATTTTTGGTCATTGCTTTTGTATTCTCTTTCACTCCCAATGGCTCGTAGCTGTCGTTTTTCCACAAGTAGTTCATGTCTAACTTACTGGGTTTTTCTTTTCGCCATTGACCATTGATCCTCAGCTGGGAGCATCCCAGACTGAGCCTCTCTTTTCTTATGTTTCCAGGCACCAACGGGCGCGCATCTGCCTTTTGATGCCTTAGAATAATCCGGAGAAGAGACTGACGAAATACCTGGCCCACACTCCCGGGTGAAAATCTGACACCCGCCCATCGTTCCGTCCCTCGCCCTTTGATCCTGTACTCCAGGATCCCTCGCAGTCTCATAGACTACTCCATCTCTACGATTACACGACCGAGACCAACATCACCTATGAAAATCCTGCCGGAGCTGGGCGCTGTCAGATCCTCAGCCTTGGCTGCTGTATGTCGGGTGTGCAGGATCTCTGCAACGATTTGCTGGTGCATCTAGTTTAGTGGATTGCACCTCCAGCCTCCAGAAGTGGTTTCCATGTTAGGCGTGCAACGCACGGTCAGCCACACCCATTAGCGCCGGTGGCTGAATAAAAAAACCATCTATATACTCAAAATGCTGCAAACATGTTGCTGTATAATCCAGCTAACATGGACTCTCCATCGAGCTCACTTCTAAATTCACCATCATAACTTACCGCTTTTAAGCCCTGCAAAGTTCACTCTCTTTAGTGCATAACTATCGCATACTTAAAAACCCATCAACATTCTTGGCTCGCTGTTCCCGGCCCACTTCCCCGCGGTTTCATGCTAAACTATTTCCCGGCCTTAATCGTAAACTTGACCATTCCCCAAGATAAAGCTCACCTCTTTTTGCTACTTTTACCGATATACTCGAAAATTAACGCATTCATTGTTGCCATTCACTTCCGTACCGAAGCCTTCAAACAGTATATGTCATTGCGAAATATATCTCTGGGGAATCCCAATCATTGACGATTCTTCGATTGCTTGATTTCTCTGTCAGTTCCACTGTTCGCCCACTTAGGGTTGTTGCATTGCAACGTCCCCATCTTGCAAGGTGTCATGTCCCAGGTATGCATATCTGATAAGCTCTTGTACGGCAGAGTTCTGTTCTGTCGCCATCAAGTGATGCACCCTCTGCAATGAACATGGATTGGTGGTCCCCTATCCGTCACTTCATCATTTTTGCCAGCTGTGTCTTCTCTACTGTTGTAGTTGTGCACCATACATCGACCTTTCGCCAGTTCTCAGTTTCATGTTGGTGCATTATATTCCTTGCTTCTGAAAGCAAAGAATCCGATCGAAGTCTATATGATTTTATCCGGCCACTTCGTTTGCCATCACTTTGGCAACCAATTTCAGTGTGCTGTCCGTTCGTCATACAATGGAGTTAACCGATATACGGTCACTGAACTTCACAGCTGTAACCTCCGGCTGGTCTTCTTGGTCCCTATATGTAATGCCACCGTTTTTCATCGTCTATTCATACATAGTAACCCCTTTCATACATTGAGAAACACTTTTGCTTGATTATCTCTCCTTCATGAATGTTTCTTTTTTCACGATATCCAAGTATTCGTTATTCCAGTTTGGTTCTCCCGCAGGACAGTCTTACTTCCGCTGGATCTCTGTGATTACTTACTACTCCCCATCCACTCCTCACTAGGTACTCAGACAAGAAAGCCAAAATTCCTCTAAAGCAGTGAACTGGACTGGCCCGTCTACTAACCAGAACACTCCTTGGATCGGGGGTAGAAACCAACGGCACAAGAATGAGGGTAGTCCCCACCGACCCGGCAAACTTTTTCCCACAATTAACTAGATTTTCCTCTTGGGCAAAGGCGCTCCGCCAGCTGGCATTGCCGACCGAGCTCAAGAGGCATTTGCCAATCACGGAGGGCCTCCGGTCTTTCGGCAGAGTGCGTGTGTGCTCAATAGCTGCTGACTTGTTATGATATGCACAGTAGGATCTCCTCAAGAGGATTAAATCCGAGGCGCTCACCCAAGGGATTCAAAACCTCGAAGAGCCGGGATCAAACAGCGAAGGGACACTGATCCCAAACAGCAGTTTAGAAATCCCAGATCCGGAAATCATGGATGGACTGCTCAAAGTAGGGGGTAGACTGACAAACTCTTGCCTAAGCTTTGAAGTGAATCACCTCGTAATACTACTATCGACAACCCGTAGTAGACCTATTATTCAATACATAGATGATATAGAGCGATACGCTGGGGAATGAAACTTGGCGAGCGTTATCAGGGGACCGTTTTGGATGCCGAAAGGAACAGCGAGCCTGAAAAGGGCAATTCAGCTTTGTGCACAATGTGGAAGAAGTAAGGCGACCGCGGATAAGCAGTATGTGACTCCGCTGCCAAGGAGCAGGGTGATCCCAGGAAGGTGGCCGTTTATGACGTTGGACTTGACCGTTTAGGACTTTTGTGGGCCAGATACGGGAAGAGGATGGGAGAAAGATACGGGTGCATCATGACTTGCATGAAATCTCCAGCAGTACACTTAGAGGAGGCGCTTTCGATGCCAGGTGACCCCTTCCTCCGAGCTCCACAAGGCTTCACGGACAGTAGAGGTGTATCGTCGAATGCTTTTTCCCCCAACCGGTCGAACTTCGTTGGGGCGCAACAAGAATTGTTGCACTGGAACCAACATATAATTAGGGACAAACTACAGAGTCGAACGGCGACTGAGGGCATTCGATGGCACTTCAACCCCCCCCCACCCCACAGGCCTGTCGCCGCGGCTAAGTCTGAGGGAACTCACTCAGGTCTGCTGGGGGAATACTACAGTCTCTAATCGAACAGCAGCCCCCGGACGAAGAGACGCTGAACACTGTGATGACGGAGGTAGGAAGAATCTTGGGCAATCCCTCTGTGGTTCCTGTAGCCCCCGCAACCCCACTTCTTTAGGGCTTAACCCAAAAGACTTGTTGACACTGAGGTCAGATATTTGATTCCAGGGGCCGGTGAGTCTCTGAAGAGGCTGCTTACATGGATGGAAACAAGAGAATCACCCGGCCAGGTTGCTTTGGAAGCGATGGTTGCGTGACTACCTACCGATCTTAAAAACCCGACCGAGAAGGACGACCGATAGAAGACCCATCAAATTGGATGACACAGTAATGATATCCGGCGAGCAAGCGCAGTTTAGTACGTGGCCCTCGGGTATTGTCGAATAAATCATCACAGACTTCGACTGGCTAGTGGGTACAGCGAAGGTTACACCGCCAATGGAGCAGTGATGCCTGATGTGCGCAGCATCAGTTCCTTGGGGGCGAAGACGAGCCAATCAATGCAACTGGCTCGGCCGTACAATAACTTTCCAACCAGAGAAAAGCACACACGATTTCACCACGTCATGCCCATTCCCAGCATCAACTCTCTGCACACTGTACACTAGTGCAAGCGTGTTTACATTGGCCTTCGAGTACAGGCCGTAGCCGATAGGTATGTTGGTCACTGATTGCCTGTAGACCATCATGAGATCGTGAGTTCCCAATTACTGTTTGCCACCAAAGAAGGCGATTCTACGAGTGGTAGTTATCGTTGCTTTTTACACATTCAAGCCCACTCATACACACACGCATGAAGGGCATTTTGCCCGACACTTCCAACAGGGTACGGCCTTACCTCACGAGTTCCGTACTGACACGATGAGAACGATTCCATAGATGGTAATGGTAAGTGTTTCCGAGCACCCAAGCCCTCACAAGTACGCAAACGTTCACTTGGGGGATTGTTTGCCCGAAAGCGGCAGGCTGGTTCGAAGCCCTTACGCGTATTTTCCATTAGTATGAGTGGAAAAGCAGCGGCCCTTTCCGATGCTGCTGGCGAATAATGGTCGATAAAGAATAGGGTCAATCTGCTGCGGAGGAGAAATTCACTGATTCAGATACCAAGTTGCGTGCGAATGGGTATGCACGTGAGCAGATTACAGATGTCAGCAGTGTCAGTCACGTGCTCTGACAGCAGAATTGAGGTGGGTAGGAAATACCAGTACCCTTAATTCAAATGCTTGACTTTGCGAGAATAGGACGGGTTCTAGCGGGCGGTGTGACGATCAGTTGTGGAAAATCCTCTCGGAGTTTTATAACGCCTTGGTTTCATGAAAATACTCGATTACATACAATATTTTCGCTTCGTACCATTTGCTTCCCCGTAAAATTACTTTTGTTTATTCGCATCCAACGAAAATCTTGGCTGGACCTGTGAGACTCACTTTCTGGTCTATCTCATATAGTGAACTTGGATCACGTTTTGAGGTTTTGACTGCATGTTCGAGGTTTGTATACATTTTGCGGGGTTGTTCACTTATTGATTCAGTATCGTGGGAACCGCAAATCAATCTAGTCCTGATTCCGGGATTTGTGTGAATTGGTCTACTTATTCCTCGAAAGCTTCTTGCAATTACCAAGCTATGAACTCTATCAAATCACCGAATGTAGATTCACGCCCAGGTATATTTATCCTCTGAGCTTTCCCTGCACATTGTCTCTGTAGATCAATAGGCAGACATCGGATGCCGCATTCCTGTGTGTGCAATGCATTCATATCAAACCGATATTCTAAATGCTCCAATGCGGTGCTGCAGTTCTGCAATTGTTCTATCGCCGAATTGGACAATAATTCAGCGTTGCCATTGGTCTTTTTTGTCTCTGATAAGAAACCATCAATCAAGCTCCCGGCCACCTTGAATGGTTGTCCAAACAAGTCTCTGAGGACTCTGCGTGCCCTAATGTACCCCACTGCTGGGTCAAACGTCATACGGTCTTTTTCATATCATCTTTGACCCTCTCACGACATTTACGCAATAAACACGGAACCTGGCATCTTTACACTCAACGAAATTTCTGGATCGCTTTACGAATGAACAGTATTGCTCGCGGTGCCCATCGAAGAGGGCCAGCCTTAATCCTGGCTAGCCGAATGCTGAAAACCGGGTAGTTCCAGCGATCTCGAGGACTTGCCGATTTAACTCCCGTTGGTCCATTAGGTCCTTGTTTCCTCGTCTAGGTATTTACGGTGAGATTTCCTGTCACAGGAATCGCAAGTCGAGCCAAACTTAACCAATTCACACCAATCCGAAAAACAGAACAAGATTGATCCATCGCTCCTCCGGTACTAAACTGAAAACCACAAATTTTTTAAACACTTAGTAACCACAGGCATGCCGTTAAACGGACTAAAAGTTAAAACACAAGGATTCATATTCCGCTGTCCAGGCTCGAAGGTCGGAAATGGTTCATGGCCAAAACCAAGTACCTCACAGGACAAAAGTAAGCGAAGGATTTTTGTTAATTGAGCAGCTTAGCAAAGTGATGTCAAGTATTGTCATATTACCAAAGCGGGCAAAACCTTTTGATGCATTCTCAATGTGCCCTTTGCGCCCATTTTCTCCGCATTTCACACCTTACACATACAGACGCCGTTGATCCCGCTGGCTGGTCGGTCATACGCAATTATCAAGGAATAGGCGCGTCCGTTTACTTCCGGCAGTGGGCGTGTGATCAATTAACCCGTCTCGTAAGTAAACAAGGCCCCTCGCAACTGCAAAAATGTCTTTCCTTTACTTTTGGCTCTCGTCATTCGAAGGTTGTTTCCACACTGAGGCCATCTACATTTCCTTTTTTAAGTCTGAACAAATTTGTTGATGTTCTACTTATCCGGCTTCTTTCGGCACCATTACAAAAACTACGCTGTTCCAGAGGAAATTCCCTCCATTTTCAGAATCCTATTTCACTGGGGACACGAATCCGGCACATCTTCACAGGGATCATCTACCGAGCATGCACTGGGTCCATATAAGCAGAAGATATGAGCTACCGGGAAAACCGATCATAACAGTCGATATCCAAGCCGGACCTGTATCAGGTCATCCGCGAGGTTGAGTGGAGGGAAACTCTCCCTACAACATCGTAGTGAAAACCGAAAAATCCCACCTCCGGCTTTGAACCTACGAAGGTTTTCAGGTTGGGTAGCCAGCTACCGCGGCTGTACCCCACGTCTGGCTTCCAGTGCTAGCCAACATTGTGCCGCACTTACCTGTGTTCTCTCTTTTGCATTTTTTCTACCTTCCTCTCGAGAGTACACATTGTCAGTTCACTTTTACAGCAGAAAATGGTTTCAATAAGTTCCTTATTTTTCTCCATTCACTGCCGAGAAGTCTTACAAGCTTCTTTCGTTGCCTTATTTTTTTGTGTCCGTCAGGTGACCCGATGTCATGCACAGAGGATAAGACCAGCATTCCAGACATCTTAGTGCTGCGGTCTGAACTCACGAACACTTTCCCAGTTACTGGGAGCCGTACCATGTATTTATTCCTCTGGCTTTATCGTTTGTGCCACACTTACTCATTCACCAGAATCCTGAGTCGAAGCGCTTCTTGTGAGCGGTCTCCTAGGAAGAGGCCTCTGAGGTGACCAGTCGAACACACCCCGTCTATCACTTGTTTGCCTGCAAGTTCCGCGCTCGTGGCAACTGCTGGCGCCGTTTCAGCACACTTCCTCGGCACAATGCAGCTTGCGGTCTCTTGAACCAGGCCCGGCGAAATAACACGCGGTTGGCACTCCCCGGTCCTTTCTCGTAGACTTCCTCTAAAAACGCGATCACAGAAGCTGAGGGAGTGTGTCCTCCAATGATGGGGCTCACTGCCCTTTATATGAAAACTTGGAAATGACCACAGGATGCATTTTTGAGAGCACCTTTCATCTTCGTTTGTTGTCCAGTGAAATAGGAGATAAATATAGGGATCCGGGAAATTCTGGCTGGGGCGTCGAATCCGTGAAACTCCTTAAGAAGTTCAAGATGATCAAGATAAGGTCGGAACACCCGAATGTCATATAAGCTAACTGGTACTGTAGTAGAAACTTCGGGAAGGTCGCACGAGTATGGCGAATTGAAGTAATGGATTTTCCCTTCCTTTCCAGTTGGTCGTATCAACCTTGTACAGGCGAAGAGAAAACTGGAAGAAGGTGAAGAAACCGCCAATCTGGAAGACGGTGCAACAATCCAAGAGGACTTGTTCGTAATGTGTTTATATTTCTATTTTTACGTTAATAAAAGTGTGCCACATATTTTAGATAAATCCTTACATTGCTGAATTTCGTCTTTTCGCCTTTGGCTGACGGTTACCAAATTGGTGCCGCCACCCGGGATCGAGGATGCCGAGAAAGCTGGCTGAATCGGACAATCGAGAAGAGGGGACAGCTCACTCGCCACCCAAGGACCAGCTTGGGAGTCCATCTGTCCAAGAACTTTCCCGTGCGTTGACTGAGTGCAGAATAATCAGAACTCAGCAGATTCCTACCCCGGGAGCGCCTGAGAAATTTCACCTTAATAGAAACTATAATCGATGGGAGAACCAAGTGCGGCAATACCTTCGATGGTTCGCTGAAGAGAGACAAGAAGATATTATCATGGGGCTGCTGGATGGAGAAGCCTATGATATTGTCAATGAAGCAGACGTTCTTAACAGTGGCGACTTGGATTCTGCATTCAAGCAGATTCTGAGACTTTTGGACGCCCCCGGGCCCCCTTCACAATATCGGCAGGAGTTCCACGCGAGAAGGCAGCGAGCGGATGAAGACGTATGATCCTTCGGTCACGTCCTGCAACTGATGAGTCAGCGGGCTTATCCCGACGAGACCAAGGAGGAGCGGGAATGCCGGGTGCTAGAACAGTTAATTGACGGCGTCTCGAACCCAGCTGTGAAGCGGGCGCTGTTGCGAGGGAAGTTCGAGAATTTGGCACAGGCATTGTCTGCAGGGGAAGTAGAGGAGCGCGTAGAACGGGCAGTCGCGGGGGTGCCAGCTGGAGACGAGTGCTGCCTTTTACGTGAGTGGCAACCGAGGACTCAACATCCGGGCCGTAATCACCCTCACTGCAAACGAAGCTGGTACCGAGGAAAGCAAGCTGGAGTACGTCGACCGTCTTATAACAAGATTCAAGGCTTCAGAGCCAACCGGTGGTATGCGGGTCCCCACAACAGCTCTCCCGGTACTTCGTACTCACAGCCAGTCGAAAGCGGTCTACCCTTGTTCGGAACGAGGCCACAAACTCAGAAACAAGGTAGGTCCATCTTTCCGCCGTTTCAGTATGTTTAGCTTGCACTGAATCTCTATCTGTTCGAGTGAAGGTTATTTGAACCTTTTGGTGTGGGTTGATTGATACGCGGGCCACTTGTAGTTTAATCAGTGCAAAACTGATGGCAATAGTCGGAAGCATTGAGTCAGCCTCATGCAGTATAGCCTTAACGGCGGTGAACGGGGAGAAGTTAGACGTCAGAGAGATCATCACTCCGAAGTTGGAACTGGGCGGCGTCGTTAAGGAGCAGCCCCTAATAGTAGTCGGGGGGATCCCCTACGACGTGATCTTTGGAAAAGATGTCCTAGTGAATTTCGGGTGGGTGATCGACATTCCACAGAAGAGGTTATACCTGAGGAACGGAAACAGTGAAGCCCTCGGCCGGAACGGGATCAGCATAAACAGTTGTGCAACGATACCGGCAACGAAAGACCACGTAACACGGTTCGCCGCGATCCTAGATGATAATGACACAGCCAAAAGTAATTAACTGTTGTTGAATCTCCCTGAGAAATTTTCCGATAAGTTTTTATGGGGAGACGAGGGATTGGGCCGGACGGATTTAGTTAAACACCGAATTGACATGGGAGAAGCAAAACCCACGAAAATAGCCCCCAGACGGATTTCAATTCGTTATCAAGCGAAGGTACAGTATATAATCGAAGAAATGTTGAAGAACGACGTTATTCAACCACCCCACTCCCCTTTGTCGTCTCCAGTGGTGTCAGTTAAGAAGAAGGATGGAAAACTTCGTCTGTGCGTAGACTACAGGAAGCTCTTTGCCATCACCAAAAGGGATTCATTCCCACTGCCTGTCATGGAAGACTTGTTCGACGCCTTAGGAGGTAGCTGGTACTTCAGCACCTTAGACTTGGCGTCTGGGTATTGGCAGGTTGAACTTGCAGCGGAAGACCGGGAGAAGTCTGCGTTCACGATTCCATCCGGGCTTTATGAGTTTCAGACTATGCCTTTTGGGCTAACCAACGCACCTGCTACGTTCCAACGTTTGATGAATCGCATTTAAGAGGGGCTGATTCCTTCGAGATGCATTGAATACATCGATGATTTACTGATTCATGGGAGAACGAAAGAGGAACATTTAGAAAACCTAGAGCTAGTACTGGGAAGAATTAGAGACGCGGGACTTAAACTAAAGCCATCCAAGTGCAAATTTCTGTCCAAAGAAGTGAATTTCTTGGGCCACATTGTTTCGGACCAAGGAATAAGAACTGACCCAGAAAAAGTCGAACAAGTCTTAAATTGGCCAACGCTTAACAACGTGACAGAATTAAGGAGTTTCCTAGGATTGGCTTCGTATTACCGTCACTTCATCAAAGGTTTTGCAGGACGGGCGGCACCATTGAATGCTCTTCTGCGCAAAGACGACGGCTTTAGTTGGGACGGGGGATACGAGCAGTCCTTCAAAGACTTAAGTTCGGCTCTTTGCACGGCACCCGTGCTAGCACTGCCCGATCTGGCGGAAGGAGCTAGTGAGTTTATCCTAGATACAGACGCGAGTGACGGGACCATTGGAGGTGCGTTATCACAGATCGGGCGAGATAGATTAGAGTACGTCATCGCTTATGGCAGTAAAACGGTATGTGAACGAGAGAAAAACTACTGTACGACGCGAAAAGAAGTGCTAGCCCTGATCACGTTCGTAAAATAGTTTAGACAGTACCTAATCGGTCGACGATTCTGAATTCGTACAGACCGTCCGGCCCTTCTGTGGCTACAAAAATTTAAAGACCCACAGGGACAGACAGCCCGGTGGCAGGAGCAGTTGCAGGAGTTTGATTTCGTGATTGAACACCGTGCAGGTAGCCGACATTCGAATGCGGACGCTTTATCGAGGAGGCCAATCCGAAACCACGGAGATTTCCCGTCCTGCCCCGTCGGTTATGTGGCACAGATCAGTCTACAGAAGGATGCGGCGGAACAGTTGGGCTCGATCCAGCCCAGCGACAGCGACACAAGCCTCATCTACGTAAAACTGAAGGCAGGAAGTGAGAAGCCTAGTGAGTGTGAGATGGCGGGGAGTGGTTTTTGGACCAAGCATCTCTGGAGTCTCTGGGTTCACTTGAGCTTTGGGGATAATGTTTTAGTTTTCCATTTTGGTCCCCATTATCCAACGAAAGTCGTCGTCCCTCGGTCCATGGTACAAAAGGTCCTTACGGCATTACACACTGAGCTGGGCCGTGCGGGTGTCAACAAACTAGAGCACGCGACAAGGACTTGGTTTTGGTGGCCTTACCAACGAAGAGATGTATTGGATTTCTGTAGGACGTGCGAACGTTGTGGCCGCTTTAGGAATCCCAGAACGACACCGTGTGCTCCGGTACAACCCATAGCAGCGGGATCTCCCAATGAAATAGTCGGTATGGATTTAATCGGACTCCTACCACTTACGCAACATGGAAATAAATACTTGGTGGTGCTCGTCGACTATATTACTAAATGGTGCGAAGCGATACCGTTGAATGTCGGAGATGCCAAAACCGCTGCAAATGCGATCCTTAAGCACTGGATTTGTCAGTGCGGTGTACCGAGCCAACTACACTCGGATAAGGGTACGAAGTTCGAAAGCTGTCTCATACAGGAGCTTTGTAGATCTCTTGGTATCGACAAAAAGTGCTTTACCTCCTACCACCCACAAGGGAATGGATTAGTTGAGCGTACTAATCCGACACTTATCAACCTTCTCAAAGCCTTCATCGAGCACGGTACTGAGCGGGACACGAAAATACACTTCTGCTTGCTAGCGTATCGCTGTTCGGTGCATGCTTCAAAAAATCAGACTCTTAGCTTCCTTTGGACAGGAAGAGAAATTCGGCTTCCGTCAGATTTGCGAACACCCACAATTAACAGTCAAAACACCACGGTAGTGGAATACGTCAGCAAACTGCGGGACATAAGAAGTGGTGAAGACTTTGCTCGAGCCCATCTTCGGACATCACAGAGGCGGCCAAAAGAGTATTATGACGGAAAGGCTTTTGGCGCTCCAAAACAAGTTGGCGACCTCGTATGGCTTCATATTTCAGTACCCACCGGGGGGACACCAACTAAATTTTCCGGGGGTTGGAAGGGACCCTTTCGTGTTGAAAGGGTTGTGTCAGATGCAACCTGTGTCATTCGAAACGCGTCGCCGAATAGTAGTAACCCATCATTCATTGTTCATTTCACTAAGCTGGAGCCCTTCGAGCAGGTAGCCTAGGGAATCAACCCAACCAGTGGGATTTCGCCGACCGAAGACCAAGGCGCAGTGCCACCAGTACAGTTAGAGCTAGATGTGCCGATAGAAGGGGGAAGAGCTGTGGTCCCGGGGACGGAGCCTTATGGAGGGGAAAGCTGTGTAACAGAAACTTCGGGAAGGTCGCACGAGTATGGCGAATTGAAGTAATGGATTTTCCCTTCCTTTCCAGTTGGTCGTATCAACCTTGTACAGGCGAAGAGAAAACTGGAAGAAGGTGAAGAAACCGCCAATCTGGAAGACGGTGCAACAATCCAAGAGGACTTGTTCGTAATGTGTTTATATTTGTATTTTTACGTTAATAAAAGTGTGCCACATATTTTAGATAAATCCTTACATTGCTGAATTTCGTCTTTTCGCCTTTGGCTGACTGTTACAGTACCAAAATGCTGAACAATCTGCAGACTACTGTCACCTGCTGGGACTGTCAGGAATAAGACGAGAAGACCTTTTCTATATGATCTCCGAGGGAGGCACAAGGGGGCATAGCCTTAGATTATAAAGGAAGCATTCGAGGTTCCAAATTAGGGCGAAGTACTTCTCGAATAGAGTGGTACCCTATTGGAATAAGCTCCCGGGGGAGGTCATAAATACCACAACAGTGAAGGCTTTTAAGAAAGCAGTAGACCTATGTTGGGTGTCAGTATACCCCGAGTTATGTTAAGCAGCTTTAAGGGTCAGATGCAATCTACTCATTGTTACCACCTTTCTCTGCCTGGGCTGATATTACACAAAATTTCTGCCTTTCAAAAAAAGAAAATCGCGCAGTCTTGGGAGCTACGGAAAAGCGCCGACAACACAACTATCTGGACACACGACTGGCTCTAGCCATACAAAGTCCTGTGCAAACTCAACTGAACTGAACTGAAGAAGAGAACTGCACTGAGCTTCAAGGTTATTGTGCCCACGTATATGACCGTGCAAACATTTTCCGGACTTCGCCGTTCTTTTGTGTTTGGTTGTGTGGAGGCTTAATTAGTGCCTTCACTAACAGATCATCGATACTAACTTTATCTGATCAAACTTCTCTGGGCTCCATTTTAACTCGGTAAATCTGGTGTCTGCAGTTTCAAGGTCCAGTCTTTTTAATTAAGTACGTGCATATATATATATATATATATATATATATATATATATACATTTCACCGGTTTAAAATCAAGCATGATGTCAACGCAACAGATAAATTAACTTGGAGAGTAGAACAAAATATAACCGGTCGTTAGTAAAAAGTTGACAATTTGTGTTTTCTCCACCTTACATGTTCTGATGTTCTGTAAGAGTATCGTACGTGTGAGTGACATTTTTGTACCAAAGGGACATGAGTGTTCGACAGCTAGGCCGAATAGCATTCACGCTACTAACTTCTCTTGTTTGGGGAGACACTCGAGTGTCTCCCCAAACAAGAGAGAGCCTGAGAGATCTCTCAGGCTCTACGATTGCGTTCTTCGAGGAGGTCAACGAAAAAAGACCGTGCAATATCAACCGCGTGTATTATCACTGGGCCTGGGTAGAGAGACCGCAAGCTGCATTGTGCCGAGGGAATGTGGCAGAAGTAGGGCTGTTAGCTTAAAGTGCGAGAAACGTACAGTCAAACTAGTGATAGACGGGGTGCAATCGGCTGGTCACTATGATTGTGACCGACGTCCCTCAGCGTCTCTAACCGACGACAATCCCCATCTTGGGCCAAAACCAGAAAGACTGGAAGCACCAAAAAAGCCTGATGTTAGTTTTCTCATATCTACGCCAGGTCATAGCCTAGCCGCGGCGTTCCGAATTCCAACCGTATGCGAGGGGTCGGTTACGGATAACAGCTGTATGATGATGGGCGCGTTTCTAAATCGCTTATATGAAGACCGCCACTCCGGCATTTAGCCGCGAATAAGGTAGACTCACCAAATAAGCAGTTGTAGACAATCATCGTCAGTGCTAGAGAATGTGGCTAGATTTTCCGTTTACCTGGCTTTATCCGCTCTAAAATACCACACCTGCCGACAGCATTGTGACGTGACGGGTGTGGCCCGCCATTGAATAAGGCCACAATCCATTGTCATGTCCCACTTACCAAACAAGGTTTGCCATAAGATGCAAATGAATCATATACTCGGCCACCAGCTCGTCTGAGCTAACGCTGACACCTTGCAAGATGCGCTTGGGTGCGCAAAGCTGCAGGTGCATCTTCAAATAAAAAGATCTACTCTGGACCGGGCGACCTAGTAGTACAAGAGAACACAGCGCAAACGACCTTGACTGTTTGGCTTTCCCACTGGTTCAGCTGTCAGCACTTTAGGAAATAGATGGGAAACCAAAGATGGGCCCAGAAACTACTATTTCCTGAGTTCAAGCGAACGACCTCGTTTATGGCTGGTCGTGGAGAGGGGAATCTTACCCCAGTCCCGCGCTAGAGTCTCCACAACTGATACGCCTAATGGAGATTAGATCACCCTGGGCTTTTCGATATGCTTCTGGAAATACGCACGCACGTAGTCCAAGAACGAGACTTGGTGCATCCTGCCTCATTGTTTTCATTTTAGCAGCTTCTGCAGCACTGCATGGCAGTTCGGCGGAACCACCATATTTCAAATGTAGTTATACGTAATAATCTCCAAGCCCGTGTTATTGAGTGGAGATAATCGTTCAAATGCCCTGACATCATCTCGAAGACTGTACTCGTTCGCATTCGACATAGTCCTACGCCAGATCCTCAGGAGACATGGTGATCAGAAAATTACTGCACCATTTGTGCAAGCCGTAAAGATGAAAGTGTCTAGAACCAACCCTCACGTCGAACCGCTGAGGGCGTCGTACTGTTTTGATAATGACAATGCAACTCTCCCGACAAGCATTCTTTTAAGAAACATTCGGTCCATTGAGTCAGCATATCCCAACACCCAGGGCCCTGAGTTTTGTGTCAAATGGTCGCGGGGTATCTTGTCGGATGATCTGCTAAATTCCATTAGGATTGCGTCCGTAGGATTTCCCATGGCATTGGCGCTCGTCTAATATTTTTTAATGAATGCTTGCGCTTGAAGACAATGGAAAGGATATTGCCCATAGCCACAAAAGCCCACTGCAATTTTAAGGATAACCGGCAAATCGACTCTGAGACTTCGAATGACGGAGAACCACATAAGGTCCCAGTAGGTCAGGCGTGATAACAAGCTAGACGGTAGTGAGGATTAATACCTACCGTCAAAGTGACCGACAGTGGTGGGGATTCACGTGCTAGTAGCAAACTTGTTTGGCACAATCTGATTCTCCACAAGCTTTGATACCGTGCTCATATTCGATTGTTACTGCCAGTGTTTTCCCGGGGTCGCATGACCAGTAAGCGTTTCACTACCTTTCCAAAAACGGATGGTAAACTGATGGGCCTATTTTTGATAGCATCTAAATTCCCACCAGGAAAGGGAATGACAACGATTTCCTCTCACTCTTGAAGACGCTTTCCTGCCGAAATCAACGCACTGAGGAGTTTAGGGATTGGCTGAGGTAAGATATCCGTCAGCTTATTTACCACCGGCGGGTATCAATTATAGGGCCTTTAGGGTTAGTTGTTTTATTGTGACTCAGGGTGGCATCTAACTAACTGGGAATTTGTCTCAAATCACCTAGAAGGGACGCCTAGGTGACAAATGATAATGCAGCCGTTCTAAACAGTATTCTCACTGGTATGCTTCTAAGGATTATAAAATACATTTTTGTATTTTTCTTCACCTCAACGGTTTACTGTATCTGAGAAGAATCCTTTTATTGATGTATGATTCGGAGGCAAAACGCAACCCCCAGAGAGAGCCCAGGAGGCGATAAACCGTTTCTTACGGACGCTCAAGGCACTGTTGGCTTTCTGTTGTGTTGCTTTATTTGTCTTTATCGCCTTATTTAACAGCGGTTCCTTGTAAATAGCATTGATAATGAAGAGACCTGTTTAGACTCGAACCTCTTTTCTTCATCGATTATCTCTTATAGTTTTATCGCTAGATATTAGCGGATAAAAAGTTTGCAAAACCGGAATTCGCTTTGTTTTTAATGTGTTAAAAAATAGAAATGCGATGAAAAAGTTTCATAAATGTGCATACACCTTCACATATCGGAAGGTGAAGCCATTCCTTGATGAATGATGCGTAATTCTTTTTAAATAGAATAGGGATAACAGTAGTGTTCTTTCTGAATTTCCAAAGTAGCATTAGTTTCAGAACAAGACAAAGCTGATGCGTAGCATTAAACTAAGTCGATACTTTCAAGTGGGGCAGAATGCTCTTTAAATTCTGTTAAAAATCGATTCAAGGTATATTTCTCATCGTAAAACTCTGACAATACACACTGCCTTCTCTGTGGAAACAACATCCAACTCTCCGCTTTCAGCCTCATGTGTCCACCACTTGTTGCCTTACACTCTTGACAACGTTATGCATTTCCACACCGCGGATGTCTTGGGTCGTTGAGTGACAGACAATATGGGAAACTGTTGTGCAAACAAAGTTGCTTGCGATACGGTCCGGGTCGTCCACCCATCTACTACCGTACATTTTGATGAATTCGGTCAACCGGTGAATCCAAATGCAAATTATGCCGTCAATGTCATTCGCACAACAAAGTATTCAATTTGGACGTTCCTGCCTCTTAATTTATGGGAACAGTTTCATCGATTTGCGAACGTGTATTTTGTTTTCATTTTGGTTTTGAACTTTATGCCTGGCATCGACGCATTTGCTAAAGAAGTGGCTCCCATTCCGGTCGTTCTGACTCTCGCCGCTGTGGCAATCAAAGACGCATTTGAAGATTTTTGCCGACACCTTTCCGATCGTCGAGTAAATCGACGAATATGTAAGGTATTCTCTATGTGAGTACGTCTTATTTTGTCTCCAACCTAACAGGTCAGTCACTTTTGACCATGTTTTATTCCACAGTTATGACAGAAGTATCTGGAATAAAGTTTAAAGCAGAATATTTTAAACCTTCACTGAAATCGAGTATGTAGTAGCTGTTCAAAACCGTGCTGCTCCGTGGTTCTACATATGATCTCTTGTCTATAAGTAGGAATTATTATTTAAGCTCTTTCATGGTTTCTTATTTATGTTGGGAGTGAGATTCTGTTTTAGTGGAAAACAGCTTCTACGGTGAGTAGTTTAGTGGGACGGCTAACCTATGACACACCTATGCGATTCTTCACGCTTAGTCTTAGGCTTACCGTTGCCGGTTTTTCTAGGTGATACAATGGCCCATGCCAACCCCACTCAACTCGAGTACGAACATAGAATGAAGACGTTTGCGTGGTAAATAAACCTTGCTTACGGTAACCGAAAAGGTGAGGACCAAATTCCTCATCACTTATGTCGTTTGATTTATCCTCATATATTTTTTATTTGTAACAGTATCTCATTTAAAATGTGTAATTCGACACGAAGATTTAGGGAGAAACAGATCGATGTTTTATACGAACTAGTAGCTTTGTGGAACAAAAATATACCTTTCGTGTGAAATAATCCTCAGGGCCTGGAAATACAGCGTGAAATTTCAGAGTTGAATGAATGCTGTTGCCAGCGTATACATCCTGAAATGAATTGGATTTATTTGAATAAGATGGTTCATTTATTTTCGCTCCTCGTTGTCTTAGCCACATTATCAGTTATGATCAAGCATTAGGCTCTTGTTCAACTGCTCCAAATTCAGTGCCCATTTCAGAATAACCCTCTGTTATAGATCGGTTCACAGTACCCAATGGGCATGTCAGCGGAGGAATTAAATGGAAAATAAGGTCGAAAGAGAATATTCTTCGCACATGTTTTACGAACGATTTGGCTTGTTCTTGTTCCTATGTCTAATTATAAATCAGAATGTCTCGTGAGCCATAACGATTAAGTATCACAGATCCTAAATTTTTATATCTATTAGCAAAATGTCTCATGTCTTTCTGGTAATTTTGAATTTAGTGTTTTTAAAACTTCGGACCACAACGCCCTAACGACAGCTGAAGTCACTTTTTTAGCCAAGGCTGACATTTTCGTCTAGAAAACTTTCGGAATCAGATTTCATGCAGAAGCGTATATGGCCTCTGGAATAAAACTGTGTCAATGTCATCTCAGTAGACATAAGTCGAATTATTTGTGAATCTGTCGATAAAAATACTCATCGAGTTGGACTTGTCATAATCCACGAACTCATGACTACTGAAGTATATCAGCATTCTAATGTTTCTTATTTGCATCGTTGTCTAGGTACGACAGCATAAAACTTCTTTTATTTGCCTTTGAGATTGTATTATACATGTAACAAATATAAACGGCTTGGAAAATTATGGCTACCATAGTTAACCACGATATAAATGTGGTCGTTTTGTGTATTTCACAACAGTGACTTTCACCAACTATCACCAGGCTTGGATAAGACAGTCTTGAAGTTCTCGTGCGTATTATGGTCGGCAAATAAACGACTTGGACGCATATCTAACAAAACGTTTCAAGCGAAGTTGTCAGTATTGAGATGTCTTGGCAGTGAAATGTACATAGTGCATGTGTAGACAGTTGTCCGCTGTTGCCGGTCTCCACGGAATCTGACCTTTTTGGGCCTTATGTGGTTCTCCATTTCAAGTTTCAAGGTCTGATTGCCGGTTATCCCTAATAGTGCAATGAGCCTTCAGGACTATGGGATATACTGCTTCCCTACAGTCATGTAATAAAAAAGAAACACCCACTTTTCACCAACTGAGGTAGCTTATGCCGTAGTAATTAATAACCTTAAAAATAGCATCAAAGTCTGTAAAGTTTTTCTCTGTGCGTGAGTGCTTTTCTTGTCTGCAGACACCTTCAGTTCCGGGGACAGGGTTCACACCTTCAAATGACAAGCAGCGCAAGAAAACTATGCGAACAGCTGAAACCCAATTCGTGCTTACACGATCATTCACCTGAGTTAACAACGATAGGTGTTGCTCGCTAGGGTGACTTTCCGTCATTCTTCCTTCTGGACATGGTATTTGGGTTGCTTCCAGAAACAGCCCTATCCTCGTGTGACAGCAGCGACATTAATCTTCGTTCCGAAAATTTGCTGTCTGGTTTAGAATACACGGACGATTTAGTGCTTCTGAGTGAAGACCCAAGAAAATTGCAAGTTTTTCTAGATAGTTTTTCAATCAGTGAAGTAATGGTTGTGATGCATTTTTCATCTTCATGGTGTAAAATGCTGCCGGAGGTCTAATTTGGTCCTGCATCCGAACGCCGTAATACAACAAAGGCTTTCGTTTATTCCAGTTTCAACTCGCCGATGCTCCGAGGTGGCAACCGAAACCGGAGCATTTCAGTCTCAACTTAACCTCGTACTTTGTACTTTGGTTTTGGTTGCTACCTCGCCGCATCGTTGGGTTGAGAGTAGAACCAGTGAAGCATAAAGTGGAAAAAGGCATAAAATGTAATAAGCGGAAAGCATGATGACACAGTGAGGACCAGAATGCAGGTGCGCCACTGGCCGCGAGTTCTAGCCATATCTTTTAATGTCTCTAGCCATCTGGTAGGCGGGTATCGTGAACCCAAACCCGGAATTCTAACCCGTCCTACTTGACCAGATCCACTGATGAAGGTTTTCATACCTTTTTGCCGTGTCATGGGCTGACCACCTCGACCTACCTTTTAACCTCAGAGGATAGCACACTTTGAGGAAGTCTATCCGTTGGCATGCGTAACGCATGTCCGAGCCACAAAACTGAAGCCCAAGGGTGAGACATTTGTGATGAGCAAAGCCGATTTTATGTAGTTCACAACCTTAATCTTTTCAGTGTTTCTGGTTTTACGGGTCCTACGTTAAGGACTTCCAGTAGCGATATTCACTATTGATTTTTAATGCTTCCAAAAATAAAATGGAACCATGGTCATTGGTGAGTGTTTTCGATAGGGCGTTTCTGCACAGTAATGATACTCCCATGAAAACATTCTGATAGGAAAAGCCTACGAAGCTTTGTCTAGAAGGAGCAACATTCTCAGTGTGAAGGTCGTTCGTGTGAATCTCTCATCGACAGGGAGATTGACGGTGATCCGGCTAACTCTAGTGCATCATCAGCGCACCAAACCCGTTTGCTACGCGGGATTTTCAACTATCCTTTACAGTAATCAATAAAACTTACTGCTATTTGTGCTACAACTTCCCATTTGGGACTTTGTGCAATGTCTCACTCATTGTCAGCATGTGCAACGCAAATTGGTATAACGAGTCTTCCAGTCGTGAGATGCACTCATCCTTTTCCGTAATATTCGTTAAACAGAAAGGCTACTAACTCTGTTTATCAGTCTTTGACTTGAATGTCATATAACAGTGAAAACAAAGGTAACAGCACCACATTCTAAGTAAGTCGTTGGGGCGCAAGGTTTAACTCAAATTGTGTGCAATGCTGCGTGCAAGAGAACCAAAATAAATTTTTATTCATCATATGACCTCATCTGCGAATATGGGGACAGATTGTATCTCCAATCTTAAGATGATGAATAGAAGCCAGCCAAGCTGGTCTGCGTTTACTTCCTAAAAAGTCGATAAAAAATACAAGTAAATCGCTTAGCGGCCACGTATCGGTTTTAAAACCACTCAGCGAAGCACGTTTGACGAGTCTGCTTTATGTGTTATCATGCAAGTGATCAGTCATTCTCCTCACTTCATCATCTCTTGTTGATCACTGAATAGTGACGGAAGGTGTTTTCCAATTATTCCCTATTGATCCCTCAAACTGTCCCACATAGAATACATAGAGAACAACAAAAAGAGACGAACGAGAGCTTGCTTTCAGTGATTCCCAATCATGATAGTACTGCACAACAAATATAACTATTTCCCACTAAACTTGGAGCAGTAGATAGGGGTTAAGGTGGTATATATACATTATATATATATATATATATATATATATATATATATATATATATATAGATATATATATATATATAATATGTAAGCAAAGTTTTAGATGTTATACACACTCGAACAAATTTCGCGCTCGCGAATAGTGGCTAAGAAGCCAGATTCTGCAGCCTCTGTGTGCACCTACTCGCCTGTTCCTGCGCAACTATGTAGTTTGGCCACGTTTGTAAGCATCATCCGGCTTTATTGATCACTGGAGAAATTAAAGCGATTACGAGTGCTGTGTTCATACCCGCTCAGTGAGTGTGGTCGAAGCATTCTATCTGATTTACAGAGTTCGAATTAAGAAGTCAAGGCCAGTGGAACGTCATGTCCTCGCTTATGTAGAAGCTGTAGGCATTCGTCTATGATCCTCCGTTATGCGCTGAAGAACAGTTTGAGCAACCACTGAAACTCCTTTGGACCACTTCCCACTCCCCACTAAACACAAAACAAATTCACTAGTGTCACGCACTTTCGATCCAAATAACGATACAGGCTACTCGTATGAACCTTTCACAGCCACTCCAACCCAACCCAACCCAACACCCGTTGTTTTAATCCCAGTTGATAATAGTCATATAATATGATATGATATGACTAAGCATAACTGAAAATGAGCTTGTTCTCCACTTTGTGTTAGTCTCAGAGACATTAACTCCATACAAATATAGTTCGTACCTACCGGTATTCATTACGTTGGCCGCACGGCTTCTTATCCAAGGGGATAACATTAATAATTGTAATTCTGGTCATTGAATACCCTGCTAAGTAGCTATCGGATGGGGATGGGGCGTCGCTACTGTCAGTAAAGTCAACAAATGTGGAAATGGAAATAGAGGGTATCGGATACGACGTGGGTTTTTCGTATGATTTTTCCAAAACAATGATTTTTGGATACGTTTTGTGTGTAACTCTAATCATCAGTCACTCAAGTTATTATACCAGGTAAGTATTATGATATAGCTCCAACGAAAAAAGTCGTATTTTGATAGCAAGAAAAAGCATATAGTCCCTCATATTCCATGTTTCTTATATTGATCTGTTAAGCGCCAGGTTTCAGTTGTATCATACTGTCATAAAAAACGAATACATTCTCCATTTCTCTCTCACTGTCGCACCTTCCATTTTATCTAGTGAGAAAAAGTGTTACGTAGACGAGCAGTGGCAGCACATTCGACCGGGTGATTTCATCCGTTTGCACACGAACGAGATGATACCAGCCGATGTTTTACTGCTTCACTCATCTAATGTGGCCGGGATTTGTCACATCGAAACGGCAAATTTGGACGGCGAATCGAATTTAAAACAGCGCGAGGTGGTCGAACGGCACACGTGCAAGGTACGTTCTAGGGACGATACAGAACTTACACTTGTCGTCTGTTTCAAATCATTTATTACGGAGAAAAACTGTCATTTTGCTCATATACCTCACTAGAAATGAATTTATTGCGTCGCCAATTTGATACTAAGCAATCTTTCTTGTTTTTCATCATTCACCTTTGGAATTTGTTGTTGAAATTTGTATTACCAGGTTGTGATCTTTTTTCTATGTTACATACACGTAAACATAAATTCTGGTAAAACTGCGTTCTCGTGATGATCAGGTGACTAATAAATACAACAACCGCGTACGAAGTATTCGACAGTTCCGTTGTTTTTTTAATGAATTGTTCACGAGTTGTAAACAGATATGGTCTCTTAGTGAATTCTTTCTCAAGCCATGAAAGCCACAGTTATATGATGGCTCGATTCGGAGGAAGGTGTACCGAAAAGTGACTTGAATGTCGTCTGTAATGAGGATCAGAACACGAATTTTCACAGTTTTATGCCACTTGATTAACGACTCAGTTTGATACACTGTCCTCTCTACCGGATGAGACACACTTGTACCTCAGGTACTATTGAGATAGAGTTGTCACAATAAGAAAACAGTAATCACTACTGAATATTCAGAGAGAGGATGAAAGAAAAAAGTATTGAAGGAAACCTGAAAAAACAGGCAAATCCAGTGAATAAGCCGCGGGTTGGAAAGCAAGCGCTTTTCATAGGGCTCCCATTCACGGGGACATCGCACCGGAAAGATGCAACTGACTGGCTCGAAAATGCAATCGCCGGAAATCTGCGTTCGTCTAGTACTTGCGTTCTGTTTACAACAATCATGGGCTTATTTCACTATCCGAAGAAGCATTCCTCGTCTAACACTTTCTGCTGAATTCAATCGCCGCGTTTTCAAAATGCCCGTTATTTTTGTATTCAATAAAAAAAGCATTAGGGACTGCACCGATTGATTGGGTAACTGTATTGCGCTTGAACTTGTGCAAATGTTTTCATTTTTTCTTGTTCTGGTTTTTCTGTCAATTTCAGCAGCAGTTTTCTCCGCTCAACTTTATTTTCCCAGCAGAAGTAGAAGCTCCCAGTGCAGAGCTGTACAAATTTAGTGGAAAAATGTGAGTTTTTTGGTTTAATTATGGTTGCTGCGAGTCATGCTTATTTGTCATCTGAGAGACTGGGAGATAAAACTGGTCGCATATGTCATTCTGACAATTCAAGCTTCGAAGATATTTCTGCTTTAATCAACCGACCGCAGCGAAGCTCGTAAACTGGAGCAAATTTTACCACACTTAGTGATTTATTCATTCATTTATTCGGTCGGTCAGTCAGTCAGTCAGTCAGTTAACTAATCAGTTAACCAGTCATCATCATCATCATCGTACAGCGTTAAACAGTAGGGCAAGCCCCACTGACCACTGCCTTTCTCACCATGTTGCACGTTGAATTAAAAAGTATGAATATACAAGATGGAGAGGGAATGGACCTACATGGGTGGGAAAAGAAAAGTATGCCCTAGTAGCCAACACACGGAATACACAGTCTAACTGTATAAACGTACACCGATCAAACATTCTGATTCGATAGAAAGTGACAACACGATCTCCACTGTTCACGGTTCGCAGCCATATCCTTCAGTGTATCCAGCCAACTGGTAGACGGATCTTTTGGACCCCAACCACGAAGACGTGAAGCACCTACTTTTCCTAAGTCTGCTGTACATTTTCTCATTCCTCGTTGCCACGTCATCTGTTGACCTCCACGTAATCTCTTCCACTCCCTAGGAGGGGCGGAGAATAGGACACGGTACGGTAGACGTGTGTTTGCCATACATAACACGTGTCCCAACCAACGAAGTCTACTAAGTTGGATACGCTGTGACAAAACGTTCTCTGAATTAGTACCAATACTCGCTTTCTTACCTCATCGTTGCTTACTCGGCTATTCCACCCAATCCTAGCGATACTACGTAAACATCGATGGTCGAAAACCTCAAGACGACGAATATCTTCAGCACGCAGACTCCAAGTTTCGCAACCGTACAACAAAACTGAACGCACAGTGGCACAGTATACACGACCTTTCAACTTCAGTGAAATATCGGATCGGCGCCACAAGTGCTTCAGTCCAGCGTACGCCGCTCGAGCTTTGGATATCCGCGTACTCACCTCTACTACTGTGCTCCCATCCGTCGTCACGCAGCTACCGAGGTAGGTGAAGTGGTCGACAACTGACAGCATTTCCCCATCGAGCATCAAGCTCGGAATTGTTGACGTCCAGTCTTGTAACATCACCTTGCACTTTGAAGGTGCAAAGCGCATGCCGAATGGAGCTACAGCTCTTGCGAGATTATCTAGTGTACGCTGAGCATGTTCCGTGGATTCGAACAAGCAGACAACGTCGTCTGCGTAATCTAAGTCACATAGCTTTTCACTATCTCCTAGTTCGACCCCTACATCCTGAAGATTTTGCAGCGCACTCTCCATTATTTCGTCCATGACGAAGTTAAAAAGGAATGGAGACAAAGGGCATCCCTGCCGAACACCACTGGTCGTTTCGAACCGACCGGATAGTTCACCGTAAACTCTAATGCTGCCAGAAGTATGAGAATACAATGATCTCAGTAGATTCACGAACTTCTGGGGCATACCTTTTCGATGAAGAGTACTGAAAAGCGATGTTCGATCAACTGAATCGAAGGCGCCTTTCAGGTCTAAGAAAAGCATTATTGTTTGTCGGCGGTGCGTGTGACGCGTTTCAAGAAGTCGGCGAAGAGTAAAAATCTGGTCGATGCATCCTCGACCTGGGCGGAATCCAGCCTGCTGTTCGCGGACATTCCTCTCGCGAGCCGGTGTAAGACGGTGCAGCAAAATCGAAGCTAATACTTTGGTGACTATCGGGATTAAGCTAATCCCACGATGATTACTGCAGTCATTGCGTATTCCCTTCTTGAAGATGGGAACAATCAATGACTCGCTCCATATTAACGGAATACGCTCCTCCTTCCAAATGTCACGGAGCAAGGCGGTTAGTGATTTTATCAACGCCTCACCACCCAGTTTGAAAAGAACTGGGAGAAGTTCGTCGGGAGCTGCCGCTTTTCCCCCGCCTTAGTAATCGAATACATGACTCTACTTCTACTTCTGATGGGGGCTCAAGTGATACCACCCAAGGAGTCACAGTTGTTGACACGGGAGTAACTACACTAGCGTGCGGCCAGCTAAACTGTTCCTTGAAGTACTCGGCCCATCGGTCAAGCCTTTGCTGTTTGTTATAAATGGGTTCTCCATTCCTATTGTAAATCGCTTCACTGACCTGAGTTCGCCGTCCACTGGTGTCACGAATAAGTTTGAACAGTCTTTGACTATTACCTGAAGCAGCTGCCACTTCCATTTCTTCGGCTACATTGCCCCACCAATTTTCGCGATCCTTTTTAAGGCTTCGCGTAACTTGTCTTTGCAGCTTTCTCCGCATCTTATTCATCTCCTTACGGTTCGAAAGCTGACGCTTTTGCTCCATTATACTCAGCGACTCTTGCGAGATCCAGTGTCTTTGATGGACAACGGATCCAGGACCACAGGCAAAACCTGCTGCAACGTGCATCGCCTGTTTGATATGAGACCAATGCTCATCTACATTACTGTTCTCCGTGGATCCTAGCTCATGTGCTAACTTCTGCTCATAACGGGTGCAAACATCTGGATCACACAAACGTTGCACGGCTAATCCGGTTTGCGGTTTGCGACGATGGCCATGGAGCTGGAGAGATAATCGCATTAAAACTAAGGCATGGTCCGACTCTACGTACGTGGACCAGTAAGATCTACAGTTCTGAACAGAACTGCGCCATCGGTAGCTTACGGCGATATGGTCAATTTGACTAAAAGTAACTGTAGAGTTAGAGCGCCATGTCGCTGTGCGACGCGAGCTGTGTCGGAAATTTGTGCTAGACAAGAACAATCGATTGTCTGCACAAAATTGGAGAAGCCTATCCCCGTTATCTGTGCGATCAGCGGGTAAAGCACAACGCCCACCTAAACAGGCTTCTGACACACTGAGTATGCCAACTTGTGCATTGAAGTCATCAGCTAGCACTACAATGTCGGAACCTTTACTGCTGCGAACGAGAGTGGCGAGGGCATCATAGAACTCATCTTTCTGCAAGTCTGAGCTGCAGTCCGTTGGGGCGTACGCCGAGATCACGAACAAATTGCGTTTAACACAACTGTCCTTTCGAACGCCGACTGACCCTTGGAGTCTCACAGCACATAAACGACTGTTAACAGGGATCCAGTCTAAAAGGGCAGCCTCAGCCTTGTCAGTCAAGACAATTCCTACACCACGTTGACCCACAGCTCTAGCTGCTTCGTCTCCTGAGGTGCGCAGAATATACCTCGATGAGATACCTGGAGCAGTTAGCTGAATTACACTGCTCGAATCCTGGATACGCGTTTCGCTTAAGCAGCAAACATCAATCTTCAGAGAGTTCATTGTGAGGGCTAGGCACGCCTGCTGACCGGCCTGCATGTGTGTACGCACGTTGAAGGAGCCGAGATTCAGAGGCCGACGGGGCTTGAGAAAATGTGAGTTACCAGTCAGAGGATTATTCCCGATACTATTTGACAGTGAATCGTTGCGACTATCGACCGTGTTATCAATGGAAGCATTATGGGTGGATAGATGGGGCAAAGAGGGATGGTTAGGGACAGAAGACCAAGGTTGAATAACAGAGAGGGAACTCTGAGCAGTAGCACACTTATCACTACCCACCCTGCTCGATGCAATGGGCAGCGCGGTCCTGATTAGCCTGCGCGACGACCGATGCAGTATGGAATTCTTTGTAGTCGTGCAGTTCATGGGAGATGTTGGACGGGTACTGCTAGGGTGTCCAGCCACAAAGCAGGAGAACGATTAGGGTCCTCATCCAAAGCCTTTAGTTCTGACAAGAACCTATCCGCAAGGCAGCGGGATGGCTTAGTGGAAGCCCATTTGCTTGGATCAATTATTCCTCCACTGGTTTTTCCGACTGAGTTGCCAGCTCAAATCAACCCCCAACCTGGAGGACCAGGAGACTGGACTTCGTCTGACCTCTACCCATTGACCTGTCAGGTATGATTGCATCTCCGGCTTAAGGAAGCCATCCTGTATAGCTCTTTGGGTCATAGAGGCGCGCAAGCCATCACACCACGTCAAGGTGCAGTCTCGTCGTGATGGTACAGCTCCGTTAACCAGTAAAATAGATCGACCGACCAACCAACGAATGTCTTACTCAATCTATCTATCATTAATGATTCAGTCAATTGTCGCACAGTATGTTCAGTCTCATAATAACGATCACCCATTTATTTGTTGGCGTTTTCCTTTTTTACAAGACTTGGAAATCAATGCAGATTTCGCATAGTATCCGATCCTTTGTTGAACTGCAGGTCTATGTGAAAAGCTACTGATTAAATAAACAACCAGGTCGTAACACAAGGGAGGGCATGAAACGATTTTTTTCACCACTCATATCAATAAAAATCAGTTGGTTGTCGAGAATGCACACGTTTACTTGGAACAACAAATAAATCAAAAGAGAACAACGGACAGCACGAATCTGGCATTCTTCGTGAACGAGAGTCGACGTGAACTGAATAAATTTCCTCCAGTAACATTGCAATTTCGACTGTTTTTTTCTCGCATATTTCTTTGCACTATAGTCCTCACAGTTCGTTAGTATTAAAATGACCGGTTGTGTGGTCAGGCACGGTTCAATGATCCAGTTATCAAGAATGAAGGATAGATAGGAATTGATTTGAGAGAAATTTAGACCCCATCGCTGCCCGTGGTGGGCTGGTGGTAGATGGCACTTTATTGTCACCCGACTTTTTCACTGTTTTATTGCAATGATTGCACATAAGTGGAATGGAAGGGGCATACCCCATAGTCTCGAAAGTCCACTTCGTCGTTAAGGATAACCGGCAACCGGACACTGAGATTTGGAGTGGATAACCACACAAGGCCCCAATAGGTCAGCCGTGATAACGAACCGGATGACAGTGGGTTACTGTCTACCACCGAATTGAATGTTGGTGACGGGATTCGAATCTCTGATCCTGTGTTGGTAGACAAACGCTCTGAATCACTCGACCACCACCAGTCATCTGGCCCATTGTAGCCCTAGTTGACTCTCCGCTACACCACTCCACACGGGTATGTCAGTGGTTATGAGCGAAGCCCCACCGCGTTACATACGTCTATAAACAATGGATGAATAAAGAAATAATGATCATCACCTCGAACTGTTTCCAGTTAGTCATTGCTCTAACAAGCTATGCTACTATGGCCAGTCTGTGAAGAGACAATGTGCACCCGTATCTTTATAGACTGAAAATTGAGAATTATACTCTGATTTTTCTTGTTTCATTGCTCGATTGATCGCGTTTTACTTGCACTCGATGCCTGTGCACTGCAGCTGATGATGATACCTAAAAATCAGTTAGAGTAGTAGGAGATTTGAACCGATCATGAAGTGGCATACAATGCAGTCTCGACACTGAACTCATCACTGGGTCCAAACAAGCCAGATAAAACTGATATACAGTGCATTCAGGGTTTTTCAGTGCTAAATGAAGCATAGTGCTAGATAATTGATTAGTCTGCTTAAAAATTTCAAACTTCATTACTTGTGTTTCCAAAAAAATCAAATTTCCCCTTTTGCGGAAACAGTTTTGGTTGATATACTCCATTCCGTCGGCTTCTTTTCTCACAAAAATTTTCTCCGTTTCGGTTTCACCTTGTACGTGGACAGCATTCGACCGGACGGCTTTATTCCTATACGTAAACACAATGTGATATTGCGTGGTTGCGTTCTGCGAAATACAGACTATGTGGAAGGCATGGTTGTCTACGCGGGTACGTCATCTAGAATCACTTTGTAGGTTCTGTTTTACAATCTGTGCGTACTTAATTTTTTTTTGGTTTTTCTAGGAAATCCCTGGTTTATAATTTTTATTCACACATAAAAAACCCATTACGATAGCTGATGCATTTGATAATGTCCCTTCTTCTTCACCCCCAGTTAATGATGCTTGGATAAACCATGGCAACAATCTACAACTGTTTCATCCAGATCGTTGGGCATTTCCGACTGTAATAGTACCATGCATATCACCCCTGAGTCCTAATTGTAACTGAAACCCGGCCAGTAGGTAGTATTTTGCGTGATACACATCGGACATTAGTCTGCCGTGGTACCGGTGGTGATCAAATGATCATCATGGTGAAATTCAGCCGTGTTCGAAACTTTCCGCCGCTGTCTCTGTCGATCACATTCCCCGATTCGGCAGCTTCTAATTAACTAGAAATATGTAATCTTTCTTGTATAGTAAACAAAGAAACGGTATCATTATCATCTTTATACTGCATAATATAGCATCCCTGAGCAACAAGATGGGACAATATAAAAATATTTCCGTAGATTTTTCAGAGTTTGTTTTGTGCATCGTTACTACGTGATAAAAAGTTATTTCTAAAGGCTACAGCTCCGTTCGACCACCCATCAACCCTGAACTGGGTGCGGCCTCTTTTCGATTGGTGTGTCCCAACGGAAATCTCAATCGGGAGTTTTTTTAAAAAAAACCAGGAGTATGAAAAGAGCAAGAAGTGGATGACAAATAATGGTATCAAATCGGTGAAAGTCGGTAAAAACGTGTGTGAATACGGGAGCGTCACTGGCCATCACAGGTAGCCATATCCTACCCAGTGTGTTCAACCGCTGGGCGGGTGAATCTCTTACATCCCACTCAGGAAGCCTAACACGCACTGCACCGCGAAGTGCACCGATCAGGCTTCGCATTTTTTTCCATGTTATAAACCGTCCACTCTTACTCATCTTTCAAGCACTGCTCACATCGGGGGAAGTAGCGCATCGAGAAATCCTATCCGGGATCAATGCGTAACACATTTCCGGATTATCTTAGCCTGGTGAGATCTAGTATTCCATCCAATGATTTGTTTCATGTGTCTAATACTGTACACCCTGCTTTGCTCTCATGGTGTTCCCACCAGATTCGAGTAATGTTACAAAAACATCGGTGTTCGAATACCGACAATCTTCTTTAATCAATTCAATAACTAATATTGATTGCATTTCTTCTACTCCGAATGTCAAATCGTTATCCATCTTTTCTTTCTCTTTACTGGGACGAAAAACATTGCACAAATTACGCAATTTTATCAGGAAAAGAGACTAAGGCTGCAATGAATAATACTGGAGCGCGATTCAAACGAAGCAAATTGGAACGACATATCAATCAAGATGTGATATGGTGCATCCTAATATTGGCAGTCATTTGTTTCACTGGAGCAATCGGTAAGCGCTCATGGTAAATCAACACTATACTAACCAGTCAGTTCCTCTGTTTATCTGCATATATTCATATATATATATATATATATATATATATATATATATATATATATATATATATATATATATATATATATATATATATATATTCGAATCACGTCCGGGCCTTAGTCTTCTGGAGCGTGAATGGACGAAGAGTTCATACTTAGAATTACACGGTGGTTCTTCCAACGTTATCTCGTCGGTTGACAAAGATAACCTTCAGAACGAGGACACAAAGTCCCATGTTTGGATTTTTGATATAAGTAGTATGGTAGTGGTATGGTTGACGGGGCAGAATTCCCCCGGAAGCACAACCGGTTTCGCAGCTGTTTGGCACTCGCCAGGTATGCGTACCCGCTACTCCCCTGCCCAATCCGTGAAACTAGTTATGTGCTTCCAGGGAAATTTCGTCCCGTCATCCAGATACAATATCATACTACTCACATCACCTATTCGATTCATTGGAAGCCAGTTGTTCGCTCTCCCTTGTCTTGTTCTTAATGTGACCATGACCACGGGACTGTGTCAGACTATTCGTATGTTTTGTTTTCTGCACCTTTTTGTCTTCCCTGCATGAACTCATTCTCAAACTCTCCTCATTTAAGGCAGTGGAGTGTGGCAACAGAATTTGCCTGGAGATGACGTCCTTTTCGTCGCACTGGATCGTAATGCAAGCACATCCACACCGGCTTTCCAGGGATTTCTGAATTTTTGGCGATTCATTATTATTTTCCAGGTAAGCAGTCCGACTCGGATGATGGCGTTTCTCTTGTTGTGTTGTTATCGGAAGAACGAATGGAACGAAATGGAAGTGAAATTCCCTAAGGGTGCCGGATATTTCCGAACACCATAGGTCTTCGTAATGTACAGTGAGGACTTTTCCTTGTTTGCGAGTTCAAATTCGAACCTTTGGCTTCATCGTGTACATTCCGGGAAGAAGTAGATAGCGCGAAATTTGACTGCTGGCGAGTTCATTTATCATCACTCACTATTTACTCCTGATTGGTCTGTAGGGTAGTTAGTAGAGCGCGGAATGGCCAGTTGTGCGCCCACGTTCATTATTTCAAATATCGAGATTCCCGCTCAACAATTTTGATTCCCAGAGAAACAATCAAAAAACCCTTGATTTGATTAAAGTTCACCTAATTAGATAAAATTATTCCTTCATCAGCTAAATGTTCAACCTAATCGATCAGGGATGACTGTGCTTTGCCTTGTCTCTATCCTTCAATGGTATTTCTGGACTCCTCACTCAGAATAATAAGTTTCTAATGTTTTTCTTAATCTCTATGAGGATGACAATATTCTGGTATCAGATTTATACTTAGAAATGAAATCCTGATTGAACCGACTAACTCAGCCCTGACGAGGAGCTGGAGAAAAACATCATCAACTTCGGTGCCTAGCACCCCAGAATCCAGAGCCGTTGGAAAGATGAGAAAGTGTGAGTCAGTGTCCGGAACAGAAAAAAACTCCAGATTTCTTCACAAAGAAATTATATGCCCCACGGTCAGTTCTTGAGCACCACTTTCGACATGGTCAAATCTTTATAACTTGAGAGATTATCTGGTATTTGATCAAATGCGTAATTATATCAGCTCACCAGTTGTGAAATTTACTTATTCTGGTCCTTATCAAGCCTATTGTTCGGTCCTCCTTTGTACATCGCCAGATTTACATACGTGTTGTTTGTGTTCCAACGAAAATCCAAATGCATTCACGTCTTTGACACATTTGAAACATACGTTTTGCTCCAGTGTCGTCTATTTGCGTGGTCTTTTACAGCCTTCATACCATGCAGACATTTATTGTGATAGAGAGTATAGTTCGTTGTCGCGTGGCTTGGTACCACGTCTGACCTATTGGGATATTTGGTGTTTTTCCACTTCAAGTCTGAGGGTCTTGGTTGCCGGTGCTGCTCGATCGTGCAGTGGGCCTGTGGAACCATGGCATAAACGTTTCTCCCACCGTACTCAGTTGCCTTTATCGTGCGCACAAACGCGGAACTTTACGTTCACCTTCATAACTGATGGATGAGTCTCAGACATTCAGCGATACGATCTTCGGTGGCTCCTTGAGGTAGGTACTAAATGTTTAAGTTCGCTCCGCGAATTCGGGAGGTCGTGGGGTTCTCCGCCCTCCTCATAAACCTATATCTACTAAGTTTTTCTATTTCATGGTTGTGCACGAGTACAGCAAATGGGGTGTACCCATAACGACAAAGTACCTTTGCACCATGGGACAGAATCGGTCAGCTGTGATAAGGGGCGGATTAGTGTTTACCACGAACGTAACCAGCGGTGGCGGGATTTGAACCTTGTGTTTTCTGGGTGATAAAGCCTTATAGCACCCGATCACCACCAGTCGTAGATACAGAAAGGTGCTCAGAAAAGTCACGTCCGATAAGGCCTACTTCAGTTTATGCACACTGTATCCGGTTATTTTCATCACAGTATAACTAGACAATAATCCACTGTCTCCCGGCTTGTTACCATGCATGACCAATTGAGAACGTATTGCAACAAGGACGACAAGACGAGCTAGGACACTTGTATTTCAACGGCCAAACAAGTCAAGTTCATGAAACACATACAGTCGTTTAAATAGTCTCTTTTCCAGACCGCGTAGCACCAACATTGCTCTTGTGGCTGCTTGAGTGTTTTGGCTGCGTTCTGGTCAGTTGCTCGTGGCCGATAGCTTGTTTCTGTTGGGCATTATTTCTATTCGGTTGGTCCGATTGTCCCAGTTGACAGCTTGATCGGCAGTCCTTCACCTGGGCTATCTTGCTGGTTGCCGGAGATCCCGCTGCTTCTTTTCTGCTAGTCCGTATGCCTCCTTTTGTTTGTCTGGGTAGGCCTCCGACATATTCGCCGTCTGTTCTTTTGTCTATGGCTCTCGGTTGGTTAGTCCGTTTGACTTGATATTCACATCGTTCTCTTGCCGCAGTGTTCCCCGCTACAATTTGTGGTTCTGCACTAAGCTTCAGGTTCTGGTTATCATCTTTCTTAACAGTACAATGGGCTTCCGAGGCTATGGGATATACCCCTTTCATTGCACCCATAGTCAACCATGTAATAAAAGAAGAACACGAACGAACCAAACTTTGGTTGATAGATAAACACTTGGTTTAGTCTATTTTAGGACATTTACTTGTTGTAGTTTCATTTTTGTTCCTGCTACCGATATGCTACAAAAATGCTTGCCTTGACACACAAAAACATTTCTCTGCATGAATGGTTCAAGTTTTCCGGATGATTGTTTTTATCTTTGATGTTTTGCATCCCCAAAAGAAATTAGAATTGGTTTTTTTCAGACTAGTTTTGTGTGAAACTAGACTCATCCGTGGATTTATTATGTATGACATACACTTCAGAGCACTTTTCGTTCAACGATAATTCGTTACGCTTACTTTTTTTAATTACATGCCTACGCATTAGTGCAGTGGAAAGGGCATGCTTCACAGCCTCAAACGTCCACTGCACTATTAGGGGTAACCGGCAACCTGACACTGAAAGTTGGCGTGTGGAACCAAATGAGGTCCCAATAAATCCGGCGTGGTAACGAGCCGGGTGACGGTGAGCTAATATCTACCACCAAAGTGATCGATGATGACGGGTTTCGAACATCTGACCCCCGAGATAGTAAGCAACCGCTTTAAACCGCTCAGCCACCACCGGTTGTTATTATTGCTGTTTTAGGTGGAACAGGACTAGGTGCGTGAATGGACCGATCCGTAATCGTGTCGCTGATGGCTCCCAACTTGTTTGTTGCCTGTCTCTATTGATTTGTGACTGGAATGATTGCCGTGGATCGTCGTAATGTTCACTGTTTTATTTGATCATTAGATTAGCAGAACCCAAGACACGCACAGACTATTGATGTTAGAGCATCACTGTCTTCTATGCCATTGCCCAGAAATGGTGCAAACACTGTATCCACATTGTTGAGGTTAGACGAAAAGAGTTATGACTCAGAGGTCAGTCTCCCCTGAAAGCGCTCACCCTGCACGAGTCAAGGTGGTTCTGCCGTGTGTTTTGCATATCCGCAGTTAGGATCCCTCTGTGTAATTCGTTCTTCCAGTCCGGTAGCGCTTAGAAGATTGTTCAGTGAATCATTTTATGATGTGGCGTAACGGTGTGAAAACCTCAACCATTCGGCTCGACCGGGTTGATTCCATGAGTTTCCCGGGTATGGAGCTCACGAAACCCATCTGACAATTCGTTGGGGAAACTGGGCAAAGTGACCATGTCACGTGACATGCTTTCAATTTAACTCGTCATTTTCACTTGCACCTCTCTAAACTGTTTGTTTACTCTTTGTGCTCTAATTTATTTCACTCCCGATTGAGCACGGTAGCGACCGAAACCAAACACAAAGCACAACAAGTACGAGGTTATTTTCTGAGGCAACTGGGCGGAAAACTAACTCGAGACATTAGCTGATGTCCATAACCTCGTGCTAACCATTTGCTTGAGAGAGACGCAGTGCTGTACTAGACTGATTCAACCACACAGGTTTTAACGTAGGACCCGCCTTCCGATCATTCATTGTGCTCGTACCGTTTCCTAAATTCCCGGTGATTTCGAATATTTATGTTGTTCGTAGCTCAAGCTGTTTAATTTGGAAGTAACCGCGAAATATCTAGTTTCCATGTTCAGCAATCCGAATGTTTAAAGTCCTCAGAGAGGTCAAGGTGAAATCTAGGGGCAAGATTCCTGTTAATACTGATAAGTACAGGAGCCGGCATCTGCGTACTGATATGAATCGTTTGCGACGTAAATGCCCAGATCGACGATCACTAACCCATACAGTTTTGTATATCTCTGACGCTTCATTAGAATAGTAGCTTTGTAACTTTCTCGGGGTGCAAGTATAGACAGATCTAGATTATGTGATCGTCACTGTACCTCTAAATCGCCATTCAAAGGTCAGGTGACAAATACAGTGTGTACACTGGTACACGAAAGAGGCATTTGGTCATTGCTAATTTAACTCGCCTGTAGCGTTGACGTGGTGTCTGTTCGTCTGTCAAAGACTAATTGTGCGCTGTAACTTATTTCAGTTCTTATGTGGCTTGAAAACGTGAGTCGTGCGTGTGTGCGTGTTGGGTTGAAACACGCAGATTGCCAGTATTGGAATATTAATGTTTTCAGGAGCGTTGTTCGAGTTTTCCGTGAACACGGGGTTGTCAATGCTCAAGTTAGATGCAGAGTTTTGAATACACAAGGGAAGTCATCAGAAGGAACAATAAAGCTCCGTAGGCTACGGTGGTTAGTTCATGTATCGTGCATGTTCCGGGGTTGAAACACCAGACGCTCAAGGTTCGCCGAGGCGAGTAGCGGTTGGGAATGTGGGGACAAGAGTACGAAAATCTTAGAATGACATTTCCTCCCCTTTACTTTGTTTCGGACCATCTGGGTAACACGTCCAATAACCTCATATTATACAAAGCGGCAGCCGAACCAATTTGTTTCCGCAATTCAACTCGAAGGCCTAAGAGTGTTCAATCTCAAGCAATCGGTTTTCTGCCACTGTATAAGTCGTCTCCCACTCTCAAGACTGATCAGTATAGATTGAAGATTTAAACAAACTTCCAATATGAGAAATTTATGTCCCCTTCATTACCCCGGCCCTATGCACACACACACACACATGGGCGTTCACCATTCACCGTTCTCCCGCGTTCTAGTACATAACATAAACGGAGGTGTATCCGTCGCAAAACGGATTATTGAAAATTAACTTCTTCGTTACGTGGTGTTTTTCATTTCCGGAACACATAACCTTCCGACTTGACCGTGTTCAGTGTTTTAAGCATCTCGGATGAGATGTTCTAGGTTCACCCGGCTTTAGGTCTGAGACTTAAGCTGCTGACGTGATACGACAATATGTCGCAACGACTGAGGTTATTTGCGATCCTAATGTTTCCCAGAAATTTGTGATTTTCTACTTTCGGCGTGATCTGAATCGGTTGGTTTCCTATTCGGTTTCTGGTTTGACTGAGAGAAAAAAACTTCACCATCGTTACTTAACCGTGCATGATAATTCTCGCCCGGCAAGTGCTTTTTCCGTGAAATCTACGGCGTTGAACACGTGAACCTCCCGCTTAAGTACGCACTCGTTTGATCACGCATCCCAGTTAACCACATGCTTTTCCCTAAAATTCCAGGTTCAACATTTATTACCTTAAATACACATATTTTAATCAAAAATTTCGTGTTCGACATTTATTACTTGAACATGTCATGGATTTTCATTTGGCGCTGGTTTTAGAATTTCTTTTGTTTGGCTTTGAAGGGGGCTGCGTGGATCTTTCCCTGAGATGATTCAAATGGTTTCTTAAGATCATCGAATGTATCGTCGGTTTTAATTTGTACTCCAGAACAGAGCAGCCGATCCTCAATCTCGGGACCCGTTTATAAAGGGACTCGAATTCCTGAAATACAACTCCAGTTTCTAAACCCGCATTCAGATCTTGAGGATCATCGTCGTCACTATCAGCATCGGTCACCAGTTCAACAATTTTCATCGACTCCAAAAGCTGGTGCGACGCATGCTATCAATCCAAAGATAAAGCATATCTTAAAGCTCAGTAAATCATGCAACTGAAGCTCGAAAATAATTTCCCTCAGCCTCTTCATTCATCAGGACAGAACGCTTTTGGGTCACCTGACGATTCTCCCAAATCTTTCGGATAGCGCCTTCCCTAACCTTGTACTCCCGCACTAAGGCACTAACTAGAAGCGCACGTTTTGCTTAGCTTCCATATGATTTCGCAGCGTTGAGACTCATTGAGACACCTTCCGTTTGGTTTGGTTGACATCGAAGTAAGCGAAATGCACGCTTATGGCGAGGGGCGGCTGGCACCCGTAAACCTCGCAGGTTCAAGTTGCGCTTCGGAGTGGTTAACCTAAAGTACGCACCTACTGGCCAAGTACGCATAGACTTCGCAGGTTCAAGTGGCATACTTAAACGAGATGAATTCTATGGTCCAATAATATCCCAAATGCCTAAGGTTAAATGGATTATCCACGTAAGCGACAGTTTGGGTTTCCGTGCCTGATGAGGAGAAGGTTTTTTGTCAGCAGAAATAGCATTATTTGCACAGTTCTGTAGTTCTAGAAAAGAAAATAATGTGAATAACAGGAGAGCTAGTAGGGCTAACTGATTGCTTGTAAATGCAATCAACAAGGAAAAGACATTAATAGAGACAATCTGGAAGTCTGTCCACAGAATAAAGTTGAATGTAGCCGCGAGAGACGAGGAGAAAGAAAGCAACCACTAGGCGGTTGGAAAAAGGCTGCACATACAAAGTAGGTAATCGATGAGCAGTTGGGAAAATGTATTTGCGCTGGAAATAAGCCATAGGATGTTGGAACCTCACTAACCACAACCATAACTGCCATTATTCGAGAGCAAGACATATACTCAGCATATTGTCAAGAGTTGGGATGGGGTTGAGAAGCGTCTCTCGTTGTTACGTGTGATCTTTCTTATAGTGTACTCAGAAATATTGGAAGACCACGACTGGGATGAATGGCACTGAAGGTCGTGAACTCACGCAAATAAATTTGAATGGATTGAGTTTTGATCAAAACTAATATAGGAAGGATGCACGCTTATGCTAAATCGACAGTCAAATGGTCTTGGACGCAGTAAGATTGGCTGCGCTTATGGGTGCATATAAGGACATGGCAACCGTGAGGTATGTAGATGAGAGGAACGTGACGTATATACCATCGTTGAATGAAGAGAGGGTCATCATCGGCATACTCATCGATTGGCTTTAGTGTGCTTGATAAAATTTTAATGAAAACGAGAAATATGCTGAGTGAGGCATACAATGTTGAAAAACGTGGAATTTCACCGGAAATACTCCGGAAACCTCGTTCGCGTGCGCAGAGGTTGAACAGTGTCCTACAAATTTGCCTGAAAATAAGTAAAAATTCTGACCTCTTAGTACAACATTATCGGTTATGAAACAAGAAGTTAAACCCGCAGATTATAATAAATCATCTTTCGGTCATCTTAATTCTCCGCTTTCGATCTTCCGATCTGGTTTGCCCTCCTTGCCAATGTTTGAGTAAGTACTGTTTTTTCTTTCTCGAATGTCCTTGTCTGTGGGTATAAAAAGCTCGAGATCATGACGCGAGGCCCTGTTTTTGTTGAAACCTTGTGAAAAGAATCGATCAACACTCAAGTGATAGATTTTTCAGCATAAAATCGTGTGCGTGCACGATCCTTGGTTTGATTGTGAAGCATCTGTGTAGCATTAATTATATGTTCAGCTTCCGTTACGAAGATGTTCGTCCAACTCAAATTAGAGGTTGTTTTTGGTATATCTTCTCTCTCTTACAGACACAGACACACACACGCTCACACACCGTTTTTCATCGTTATTATTTTGCGGAATTTCATTCAAGATTCTCCGCCCGGGCAATTTGTTAAACAGATCCATCGTAGTGGGGATGCAACTTGCCAATTTCACATCGTTAATCAGCTGATCGATAAGTATACTACGCTTGCAGTTCTGTATTATTTCATTGTGCATTCAGTACAATAAACGATACTATTTTGGATTATCTCCCATCCGTCCTAAAACCGACTAGCGTCGGAGCTAGTCCGTTTTGTGTCACCCAGACAACGGTAACCCTAGTGACTGGGTTTAGTCTCAGTTGTTTGTGAACTGTTGTCCATTGTTATTCGCGTACGTATACTTACTACGCACTTTAACCCGAGCGACTAGATTAAACTGATGCACCTTTTGATCTTCGGTTTGTGTGCGTATGTGTTTGTCTATCTGTGAATGTTTTGCATGTTCACGAACAGGTGTGTACGCAGGCCTCGTACCAAAGAAATACAAAACTCACCGATGGCAGTTAATCGTGGCATAATCAGGTTGGTAACTAAAACCAGACTGTTCCCCTTGTTCCACATGTGTGGGCGTAGAATCGTTTTTTCTTTTCAGTTCGAACATGTTAATTTGCTTCCGAGTCAAAAACCTTGATTGGTCGGGAAAGATGGAAAACCTACGAGACAGTTGATTGGTAGCAGTGGTTGTACTAATATTGACTGTAATATTCTATCCAAGCCGAGTGAATATAAACAACCCTCTTCCCCCCCCCCCCTCAGAATGAGCAGGTCACGGATGCAGTGGGAACTGCTGATCCGGTCGCTTGTATGACATCAAGTGTATGGTGATTGATCTGATTGATTGAAGGAACGCAACAAGGAATACCGAGTAGACCCGAAGCACAAAGAAGATAGTGAAAGCCACAGTTGACTCATTGTTGATACAGTCTCGGAGGGTGGCGCGCAAACACGGTAACGCGCAATTCACAATGAACGAAACTCTGTAGAAGTGTCCCATTAAGTGGAAAAACTGACGATCTGCAAGTGTTATTAAACCCGTATATCATTATCTTAAGTTGCTCTACCTAATTTGGTGCTTTAAATTGTCGCAATTTGTTTATATATATATATATATATATATATATATATATATATATATATATATATATATATATATATATATATATATATATATATATATATATATATATGGTGGAAACACCGCGTAAGCAATGCCACGGTTAGGAAGTTTGATGCTCTACCGACTGAGTTATTGAATTGATTCTTGAGACAGACCTATCCTCGTGTGAGAATAGCGGCGTCGATCTTTACCCAAGCAGTAAACTGTCTGACTTGGAATACGCGAACGATATTGTTCTTCTGAGTAAAGATCCAGGTTAGTTGCAAGCTCTCCTAGATAGCCTTAACAACAGTGTGGGAGTGTTTGAGATGCGTTTTACACCTTCAAAGTGTAAAATGCTGCAGCGGGACTGGGTTGGCTCAACACCAAACCTCTTCTTGGCAGGGGAAACTCTAGCCGAAGTAAATAATTTTTTTTACCTGGACATTTACATCTCACCAGGTGGACAGATATCAGATGAAATGTCATCGCAAATACAGAAGGCGCCTTTGACTTTTGCCAGCCTTCGTCATCTGTGGTGCCGGTGTAACGTCTGATTATCTGTTAAAGACAGAGTGTACAATGCGACTGTTGGGTTCATTCTTTTATGCGGTTCAGAAACATGGCCGCTGAGGGTAGAAGGTAGGCGAAGACTATTGGTGTTTGAGCATTAGTGTCTCCGTAGCATTGTCCGAGTATGGTGGAACACCGTATCAGCAATGGTGAGGTTAGGCGTAAGGTGTTGAGAACCAGAGGTCAGTCTCTGGAACAAGTACTGAATCCAAACAAATTAAGGTGGTTGGGACATGTGTTGCGCGTGCCCACGGATAGACTTCCTCAGCGTACACTGTTCTCTGAAGCAGGTAGTGATTGGAAGGCAAGTCAAGGTGGTCAGTCCATGACATGGCAAAAAGGTATGAAAGTCTTGACCAGTGGAGTTGGCCAAGTAAGACGTGTTAGATTTACAGGTTGGGGTCCACGTGATCCGCCTACCAAATGGTTGGAGTCAATAAGTGATATGGCTAGGTGTCGCGGCCAGTGGCGTAGTTGCATTCGGACTCTTTCCTTGTCCTCTTTATGTCTCCTTGATCTTTATTACTGTGTCTATTCTTTTTGCTCTTTACTGGATGGTGCTGGAAGGTAGCAACCGGAACCAGAGCACAGTAGTGCAAGGTTAATGGTTGAACAAACTGGATGCTAAGATTCGGCGGAGAGTCTTAGATTCGCGAACCAAATCATTAGATGGAACATATAGGTTGACCAGTCTAAGGTTGTTGGGACATGTGTTGCGCATGTCTCCTGACAGGACTCCTCGGGGCGCCATGTCCACTGAGGCGGGTGCCGGTTGGAAGGTAAGCAAGGGTGGCCAGTACCTGACATAATAAAAAAATATGTAAAACCTAACCTGTGGACTGGGTAATGTAAGGCGTGTTAGGCTCCATGGATGGGGTCCAAGGGGTCCTCCCACTCAGTGGTTGTACACGTTAGAGAAAATATCTAGGTGTCGTGATCATTGGCGCACTTGTATTCTCAAACTTTCTTTACTGACTTAATACCAATATTTGTATTTCTCTTATTGTCCCTTTGATACTCCCATGCTTTCTTATTTTTTCGGATTGGGACTGTTGCCAGGAGATAACAACCAAGGGCATCGCAATCAGCGCATGGGTAATGGTTGTCTGTACTGATTCGTGTGAAGAGTGACAGTGCGCATGAAAGTACACTCGGTCATAATGAGATCTGTTGTCGTTGTTTTCGTTTTGGGCTGTTAAACTACTCGGTCGGTTGGTCAAGAACACGACTTCTTTGTTCAGGGATGCACCTCTAGCTTTTGCGTAGGCAAGCACTTCCTGTAATGCAGTATCGTTGGCTTAGACAAGCCGGTGACCAGTTGTACGGATCATTCGCTTCCTCTGAGAAACCTTCTCGATTAAGTGGAACTCGACGTGAGACGATGACCGTATTTCGCGGCGGATCGCAGTGCTGTGCCTAGATTTATAAGACATAAGGACGGAGAACGTTAGCGAGGCAAAAAATCCGCCACATCTGTGAGCGATGCTGCTGATCGTCCACGACCACTTATTTGATGAGCCCACCTTATTCACGGTTAATCCTGAAAACTACACCCGTTCTCCTATCCATGCCCCGGGAGCGTACCTGGCAGCATACTGTTCTGCTCTTCCGGGCACAATATATCCGTCATGGCAAACGATTTTGCAAGCGTTTGTCTGTTTTTGAGAGTTAAAAGCAAATGAGTAGCGATGGAAGCTGCTTCATTTTCCGTAACATTTTCCTCAACCGGTGTTGACCTGGTGGCATCATCAGAGCGAAGTATGAAGTTCGAAACCCGTCCCTCGGGCCACAGAGGTGGTAGATAGTTACCTATAGTCAGTCGGCTCGTTATCCCGCCTAACCTACTAAGGCATTTTTGTGGTTCTCCATTGCACATCTCAGGCTCATGTTTTCCGGTCATTCCTCGGATTAGGAGTGGAGTAGCAAATCGTGGTACTATAATTGTGATAGCTGTCCGACCGGCGTTAGGAGCTGGATGGGGGTTTCCAGCCCATGACTTTCGGCTTGATAGTTAACAACTTGTACTTACACCACTGGACTACCACTGGTTTCACAAGTCCCCGTACAGACGTCCTCGGCGTGCAAGTCTTACCTAGGCCAGTAGTGGGAGGGGCAATTGAATAAAAGGGTGACCGTTGTGTTCCATGAATGAACGATAAAAGAAAGCCGACTGCCATCAACCAGAATTGACCACGTTGAGTGTTTCAAGCTTCTCAGATGAAGTCAGCTATATCCAACCGGCGAATAGCCCGAGGAGTATTCATATGACAATAATTTGTTATCATCGACGCTGTTTTTTTCGTACCATTTCTTTCCTCATCTGCCTGATGCTGTTATTTGTGATTTTCCTCCTGTTATTTGATAGAAACCAGAGCAACCACATTGTGCATTGCATTTATGAATGAAACTGAGTGTGATAAACAGCCATTAATGTTTTGATGACTCACGTGACTTGGATTGTGCAACCCACGCCTAGTCTGTGTGTGCGTTTTTTCTCTTTTTTGGGTAGGGCGGGGGGGGGGGATATGCTGACTACCTGACCCACAGGCGAGACACTCAAGTGAGAGATTGATGCAGTGGAAGGCATTTAACACAGGACGTTTACATTTCGTAACCATGCCTTTTTATTGGTAATAGGTTCTTTTTGTTGTTCGTATCCAGTTCGCATCATTTTGATTAGCCCCACCGCTTGTTCTATTAGATTATAATAAATGGGTAATGTTTTCCCATTCTGAAAGTGAAAGTCGAAATACGGTAATCCTTTTACGTAGCCAATCGAATGACACATTTCCATTCTGTTCCGTAAAACGGTCTCCCCAGCCACGCTTGATTTGCTGTCTCAGTCGCCGCTCCCTGATACAGCTGAATGCGGATATCGTTGATCAGCCGCTATCTCTGATACCAAGGGTGGAAGAACATCCTGGGCACAAACTAGTCCAAATTGATAATCTACTGTTTGCAATGATGCTCCCTTGTTTTTTTTAAGTTATTGCAAACTCCAGTGCCAGCAACATCTTCGGTAAAGCCGAATCCGTCTTGGCTACTTTGGGAATCTCGGGGACTAGCCGCGTTGGTTGAGATTATACTGAAATAAGTCATTTTCAGGGAGATCATTCAACGCCGCACCGTGTATCCTCGATGTACGACCATAGCTATAGTGTGTGATATTTGTTACACTCCCCGGGAATGTACGTGTCCAAAGTCGAATGAATCTATTTAGTGCCAAACTCGCGCAAGTGAAGAACTGCAAGAAATTTATCAAGACACTTCACTCCTTATGTGCCGTCGAATTTATGAATCGGCCTGATTTTTTACCGTTCTGAACAAGTAACAATCATCTAACTATGATTCAGTATTCGTATTATCGTAGTCAGACAACAGTGATGCGCATATTCGGGGCGGAAATGGATGTAGTTAATGTCATTATTGTCAACACTTGTTCAGCATTGAAATCAGAAGTTGACTTCTGAGAACAGTGCACGAGTTTCACCCGTAACTGGTATTTTACATGTTAGCGTCATGCTCAGTACTATGCCGAGTGAGCCATCCATGGTATGGTTCGGGTTTATATCTTTCTGGGTTAAATTCCAACATGGTTCGAGAACTCAGGTTTATGTGTCGTAAGCATAAAAAGTGATGAAAATGACGATAGTGATGGTGATTGGTGTATTCTTCTGATCTCATTGTTTATTTGAAAATATCTCGGATGTAATGGATCGGTTAATGCCACGGAAACATGAGCTGAAGTGTGTGTGTGTGTGTGTGTGTGTGTGTGTGTGTGTGTGTGTGTTGATGCAGAATCCATCTTATCGATCACTTTTTATTTTATCCACTCTATATTTTATAAACTGATAGGTTTTCATTCACCATTTTCGTTACCATTCTGCCGTTTAAAGACGGACAGTGGGCGAGTATGATTGCAAAGATGAGGGTGTATGAATCTTCGGGTTGACAATAGATCCGTTTAACCAGCCGAAGTTCGATCCCATCATGCCACGATCATATAATGACCAGTGGTGGTCGTCTTGGATACACATTTATCACCTCTAACGTTCAATTCGGCTAGAACAATCATTAACCATGCATTGGTTGTGCCGACCACTTTTATTGTTCAAGGTTCAGTTCCCGCCACCATCGGTTACTTGGTTCTAGTGGGCAATAATCATCTGTTTTCTTGATCGTTAACATGGCTGATTTACTGGGACTTCATTTAGCTCTGTCTTTCCCTCCACTGTGAGTCTTTCAGCGTCATGTTTGTCGGCTTTCCCTGAAAGTGCACGAGATTTTTTTCGTCATGGGGTATATGTCGCTCCCACTCTACTCATGTGCTAGAATGGAACATGAGACGTAGCTAGTTGTTCAATCGGGAAGCGTGTGTGGTCAGACCAGCCGCATGTTGCTCAGTCAGTTTTGCATACCTATCTCGCATTTCAAATTCGTGTATTAGGCTATGAGTATCAGCACACGTCAGCACAATTCTACTCAAGTTCCACACTGTGCTCCAGTTCCAGTTGAGACTCGATAAATATGCACTGTAGCTGACGGTCTCCCACCCCCACTTGGTGGGTGAAACAATTTTGTTCAGTGCTTACCTGGGGATTTTGGGCTTTGATACTGCTGGATAACTCAATTTGTAAGAAAAATGCATTGTGATCCGATTGAATAACCTTGAGCAGTGCACTCTGCGTGCTAGTTCGTGCCTTTTGTTGATAACATGAGCCATACTGTGTGCGGGTCACATTTGTATAGAGTTCTCTCGACTATCATTCGTGTTAGGTTTATTCCAGATACTTACCGGGAAAACCTACCACACGTTCATTTCCACGCCGACAAGAACAAGAACCCGCTCAGTCTACCTGAAGCCATTTCTCTCGGTCATTCGTACCGGCATTATTGTATCTGCCCTGTTATCCGCGTTCCTGTGATCCAACACTGCGTGTGGAAGGTTTTCTTGCTATTCAACTATCTTGAGTAAGTTATACTCTGCTAATCGCAAGAACCGGTGCAAATGTGATCCTTGGACTGCTTAACCTGTGTCCCCGATACGGACACGACCTAGCATGTAAAGTGAACCGTTCAGAGCCATCCACTCAATCCACACGGTGCAAACTATCCATCAACCAGGGACTGTGTGGACATGCGCGTTGTTATCTAAGCTACCCGGTCGAATCCCGCTGATTCTGATGGCACAATGCAGTCGTGAATAGTGCGATAGGACTGATTCAGCAGTATGTGATCGGTCCGTTTTTAGGAATACATGACACCGACTATTCATCATTCACTCTTTTCATCGGGCTACCGAGGAGCAAAGAAAAGCCAACTCCCTGCAATAACCTTGAATGGCAGTAATGCTGATAGCTCATGCGGTTACTTCCCCAATAGCTTCTGATTATTAGGCTTTGACATTTAGGTCATCACTTGTGGTGACATCATCACACATGCACACTGACAACAAAAGCCAGGTCTGTATCTGTTGATTGCTAAAGGCTGTGCATTGTGTTACCAGTGTACGATAACACCATTTTGCATTTACATCACACGGTGATGGTCGAGTGGTTTGCTTACCACCTCGGAGATCTGAGATTCGGACCTCGTCACCGCCGGTCACTTCGGTGGTAGTCAGCAGTCCGCACTGTCGTCCGGCTCGTTTCCACACCTTGGGACCGTGTGTGGTATTGCACTCAAGATCTGATTGCCGGCTATCCCCAATAGTGCTGCGGACGTCCGAGGCTGTGAGCTGTACCCCTTCCACTGTACTCATACACAAACACGTAATAAGAAAACTTAGAAACACATTAGACGTTTTCCTCTCCAGGTCTCAACAGTAGATAGTCCATGTCTGCCTGAGAGCGGAGTGAGGTTTCATGGTTATGGGAGCATTGCGTGTACCCATAGAGTAATCAAACATCTCACCAGTTACACGGATTGGATCGTAGTTTTTATCTGGAGATAAAGTTTTAGATGAAAATTGGATGACCGAAAAGTGGACCGCATCGTCATTTTCCACTAATCAACATCTGTTCAAAACCCACGCAAGAAACAATTACTGCGGTTGTGTCAGCTTGTGTTTTCATTTATTGTGATCAGTTATCGTTGGTGCCAAATCTCTCCTCCCTGACACATACCACAGCGACCGAGAAACGCATTAGGTTCTGCCTTTTTTTCAAAGATTCCTGTTTCGCAAATAAAGTACCTCAGAATGTGCATTATGATAAGGCCTGTTGGATTTTCTGACTACAACCCCAAGTGGGTGCACATGTTGGCTATTCCGTGGATGGCTTCTTATTTAAGGCCTTTCTCGGTGATTGTTGAGTGGTCATTATCACCTCACAAAAAGGACATCATCGGTCATTTTTTATTGACTCGATTAAAGTCCACTTTGCTACTTGGTGTTTTGGTTCATCACGGCCCCGAATCGGAAGATTGTCAAGGTTTTCAACTCCCTTTGATCATACAATTGGTGCATGTTCCACTTTATTTCAAGCTCAGAATGTTTTACTGACCACGTGATGAACATGGATTACAATGGAAAGAATGAGTCTCATAACGTAACAACAGGTTGGAAGACAGTCGTGTGAAAATCACTTTGTTCATTCTTTGTTTAAAGGTATACAGATTTAATGAAAGGGAAAAATACGAAAAGTGCGAGAGTTTTTCACTGTTTCGCAGTTCTCAGATGGAATGAAGAGCTAAAACCAACATTACTATAAGTTCGAACGGATACTCTCTGCTCACATAACACGGTTGAAAACGAGGGGAATTAAGATCACCGGAGAAAGTTCCTAAGAACAGAATTGATGCAAGTAACGGTAGAAGAGAGGAAGTGAAACTACTTTTCGGCAGATGGTCATCGGTGATACGGGCGAATTTGTATTGAGCACGGTCTAGGAAAGTTGTTGAAGAAGACGGAACTCCGTCCCAAACAAGTCTGCAGTATTTTGGCCTTACATAGAACACCGAGAGGACCAAGAAAAGAAATTAGAGAACGAAAGACCGAGAAGAACCCAGAATGATATGGACTTAACGGCAATTCAGTCAAATTTGGGGACATGACCTATAAAAAGGCCTTTTTTAATCATTAATTTACTCATCATCATCATCATCTTACAGCGTTGAAGAGCAGGGCAAGCCCCGCTGACCACTGCCTTTCTCATCATCGTAAACACAGAAATAGCAAGAATGAATATACAAGATGGACAGGGAGTGGACCTACACGAGTGGGAAAAGTCATCAACACTCTGGTAGCCAACACACGGAATGCAAAGTCTAACGGTACAAACGCACATTGATCAATCATTCCGATCCGACAGAAAGTGACAGCATAATTGCCGCTGTTCACGCCTCGCTGCCATATCCTTCAGTGTCTGCAGTTAACTGGTTGAGGGTTCTTTTCGACGCCAACCACGAAGACGTGAAGCATCTACTTTTCCTAAGTTCGCTGTACACTTTCGCATTCCCCGTTGCCACGTCATCGTACTCACAGTCTCTTAAGAACATCGCACCGATACGATGAAGACCGAAATTCGGCGAACCAGATACTGGATCGGTCGCAACAATTGTTACCTGGTGAGGCACAATAAGGCAGGTTAAGTATAGGGCAGTAGAATGAGCTGTCGTACGGCGAAATATGGAAGATGTTTAACATGCTAGGAGGAAAATCATAGCTGAAAGACGGGAAATAGCACGGAATCCCCTGGGAGATGCCACCAACCGCTTGGTGTGGGTTTGATAAAACCTCGTAGACTTGGGTCGTAACAGAGCGTCCACTGAAGAATCTTCGAGTCCAACAAAAGAGTTCACGTGAGAATCCAGATCCAGGTAGTTTTGGCAACATGCCTTTGTGTTACTGTTGATCAAGGGCTTTCGAGGTGTCCAACGATATCGAATGCAACTTGCCATGATTGTTGGTCGCAGACCACCAAATATGCAATGCGTAGGATTAGAACGAATAGCTACACGTTCCCACCACCCTATCAGAGAGAACAATAATCCTAATCTTAGGTCATGATGTACTTCACATGAGCGCTATGTGGAGTAGATGAAGCAACAAACCAAGTGATGTCGAAGCTCCCATCATCACACATTATTTTTGGTGGTAGGATTCGCGTCTCGTTGACTGGTACTTCTTGAAATACAAACACAACAAAGTCTTTCCAGTTTCGCACCTCGTTCAGATTTGGGGATCAAATACGCCGTAGCACGTATTACTTCATCTCAGGAATGTCGAAAAGTCTTGGTAGTAAAAGATTCTGTTCGACCGTTCACGAAATGGTGAGTGTGACTTGTCGTGTTTTTTCGGATGAGAGGTTAGCAATAGAGTATTAGGTACGTGTATCAAATCATTGGACAAAAGAATAAAGCTCATCAGGTTAAGGTGGTTGGGACGTGTGTTGTGCGTGTTCCTAGACAGTAAACATCGGCGCGCAATGTTTGTGGTTGGAAGATGCACAGGGGGTGGATAGTCCATGACCGGGAAGAAAAGTATGAAAAGGTTTACCAATGGACTCAGACCTACAAGGCGTTAGAATTCTTTATTATGGTGAAAAGGATTTACCCACTCAGTAGTTAAATACACTGGGGGTATGGCTACTTGTTGTAACCAGTAATGTTCTTGCATGCATACGCATTCTTTCTCAAATTGTCACGGATATTTGCGGTCCCCTTCTAACTTTTCCCATTCATTTGATTGGTCTGATTTCCGCTTGAGGTTCACGGTATGAGGTTACAACCAGAACCGTGACCAATGTTTTTTTTTTCGTTACATCCTTGCACATGAGTCTAGTGGAAAGGGTACATACCCTGTAGCTTCAATGACCCACTGCATTATTACGGATAACCGGCAACCAGTTCCTGAGACTTGGACTGATGGAAAACCACATAAGGTCCCAATAGATCAGGTATAGTAACCAACCGGACGACAATAGATTAGCGTGTACCACCATCAAAGTGACCCACGCCGGTGACAGGATTCAGAACTCTGACCACCGCCGGCCCTTTTCAGCGGTGGGTTAGCTACTCGTAATCCATGAGTGAGGATATGTAGTGGGCTTCTGTGGCGATGGTGGTGATAGGATTCGAACTACGGATCGCCAGGCCTGAAGTGTGTGCGATGATGATAGCCATTTTACCGCTGCCGGTCTTTAACCCATTGTGCTGCACGGTATGCACAGCTGCTTCATCGTCCTTAGATGTGACAGACTTGAACTCCAACCACGGTTGCATGACTGTGAGTCGCACTGGTTACCAAGAGACAAGGATCCAAATTGTTGTTGACCCGGAACAAGCCTTTAATTTATCCCATAGTTGGTTTATTGAATAAATTCTGACAGGTTGGTGCTGGCGAACACAAATCATCGAGAAAAAATAATTCATCTTGCAAATAACATCTCACTGATTACGAAAAGACCATGGCTGCTTTTGTACGACAAAGTCACGCGGTTTGTGGCCACTCCTTATGTAATTGTCGAATTTCCCACTCTCTCAGATCCGAAAAAACATACCAATCTTGATTTGTATTTTCACATATCCTCATCTATTTGTTCCTTGTTTGTTTATACATAGTATTCGCTTAGTATTTCCATGCATGTACGAAGGATTGTACGATTTTTGTGAACGTATTTACAAATCCGCCAGAGACACTCAGCCGACGGAACGATTGCTTTTATCTCGATGCCACCCTGTTCATAAAAACCACATTGCACAAGCAAAGAACAGTTCATTAGATTCTTGAAAATATGCTCTTCGAAGGGGAGCAGCGAACAACCCAGTGTGTGACGCAGTGTTTATCTTTGGCAACCCTCCAATTCATTGTCGTGCACCATAGTGCTCTTCTGAGCAATGGAATTTCTTCCTCGATCTTTTTTCAACTCAGTCGAAAGGATATTCAATTGCTTTCCAAGTTGGGAAAAAACACTAGAAGTGAACAATGAAATGTTTATGAGAACAGGAGAAAGTCATTCTGTATCGATGCATAGGTTTATTTCCTCATGACATTCATGCACACATTCAAAAACTTTATATTCTCGGTTTAATTTATTATAATCAATAGTGCGAGAAACAACGATTTCTCATCACAAGCTTGAGTAGAGAAGTCCGAAACATAGGTTTGCACAGTGTATCCTGAACCATTTCGTTGCATCTGTACGCGTGCATACTAAATTCAGTGCGATTTTGTGTATAGAAGGTAACATCACCATTAGCACTTGATGTGAATGACAAGTGATAGGAGCGAACAAGAATGAGGGGGAATGAATGTTAGGTCACCAGAACAAAGTCAAACTGATAACCCGCTCACACTGTTTGCACATTTCGGGCCTGTGATTGAGAGTGGATAAGGCCTCAGCATAGCTGAGCAGCCCTCGTGTTGATAATGTTGTATAACACCTTGAACATGTGTCCTGGAGTTATGCAACAGTTTTTCTCAGTCCGGTATTGTGTAATTGAGGATATTGTTTTCGATTTCGTTGATGATGCCGTCGTTGAAAACTGACTGTTCATCACCTTTTGAAACCACAGCGGAATATAATCTTTTGCTCGCTGACGTGACTGTTCTCACCGTGCAAACGGCTGAGCATGCACATGTGAACTGATAGACACAGCTCGATTATTCTCTATTTCATGCTTGCGCATGAGTGCAATGACCCAATTCACTATTAGGTAAAACCGGCAACCAGACTCTGACACTTGGAGTGCTGGAGAACCACATAAAGTCCCACAGGATAGCAGTGACTCTTTCACCAACTTTGTTAGTATCCGTATGGTTGTGAAGACGACAATATCGGATGGGTTACGTTCTAAGCGCGTTTGATGGCTGCATTTAGACGCTTACTAACTAATTTGCTGAATTGGTCACTTTCGAATAGTAGTTGTAAGAAACATTTCAAATTCTGAGCACTTTGGGGCTTCGGAATAGACGACTGCTCTCTGTGGAGCACTTCAGAATAAACTGCAGCATGGCGCACATTGATCTGTAGTGTTGTGGTTAGTATCTCATGCTCATCACCTAATGTGTCTTCTGCGAATGCTCCACGGACCTTGTGCAACAGTGTTCAAATGAGACCGATCTGATATTTAATAGAAGCAAGGCTCGTGAAATTTAGCTATCATCCAAACTATGTATTTTTCCGGTAGGATGATCTGCCAAACACTGCGTTTAGTCTTCCGGAAATATGTATGTTCAGAAAGATGTGATTGTTTTCTCTTCTGTGAGGGGCCAACTTGATGTTTGGGTGGGCGTTGTCAAAGTAATCTAAAAATCTATTCGCATTTCTATTGCGGTTGTTGCTGATATTGAATGTCATCAGCGTAGCGGAAGTAGAGATCGACTCTCGAAATGTCCTGTGTAACACCAAGCAACTCGTTTAAGCTCATGTATAAAAAATACCCGGGCGAGATTGTTCAGTTGTGCAAAGGCCCTGTCTACTCTCAGTTGTAAACCTGAACTGTGCAAACAGCGTGAGTGGCTTACCAGTTCGGCCTCATCCTGGTGGTCTAATGTTTATTCCTCCTTATTCTTGTTCGGTCCTATCATTTGGCATTCACTTTAATCTTATCTGAAAGATGCACGTGCACAGTTGCGGATGTCAGCATTTGAAAATGTGGCTCAAGACGGTTACACAGCAAAGAAGGTTGAGTAGCGCTTCATGAGGTTTATGCTATCCACTCTTCGGTATCTGCTTTTGAAACCCCCCCCCCCCAGTGCCTGTCTGTTCGTTGAAGTCAATCAAAGGTCGTGAAGAGAATTGAATGAAAGCTCATGGACTGTCTTTTAAATGATTCACTTGTGACGCTCTGTCTCAGTGATCATAGTCATTTCGCATACCGTTGAGCCTCGAGTCACGTGTTTTACCCCCGTTTCCTTATCAAAGGTCAGTTTTGGGAATAGACAACATTCCACTACTGCGCATGAACTAATGGGGCTTTGTGTGACTCGTAATCAAACATGTTTTCCACTTAAAGCTACACGACCTCCAACGTAAAGCAAAACGGGGCGGTATCGTGATTTTAGCTGGAGACATGAATGCTAGAGTCGATCGGCTGTCTTCGAACGAAGCTTTTTCGGGAGCCCTTTATGACCTCGATTCCTGTCCTTCAGAAAAACGGGAAAGGGTTGTTGGCGGTGTTCAGATCCCTACCTGTTTCTCACCAGTACGAACTTCAGACGTTCTAATCGCCGGTACGCCACGTGGCGTCCGCCCTCTTCGAGTTAGCAATGGACCCAGATAGACCACGGCGCAGTTGGCTACCAATGGCGAGTCTGCATACAAGACTGCCGGTCGTACTGGAGCACTCCCCTTGACTTCGACCATGCCGTTAGCCTGCACTAAGTTGTCCATGTGCTTCGGTGGGCGTGCCAAACGTACGATGCAGCAGCGGTTAGACCGTGGTATGCTATTTGATCCGTTTTACCTCTCAACTTTCCGAAACGGTCTAGCCGACAAGCTGGGGTCGTCGCCACCAGATAACATCAACCAGCACTGGTCGCTTATTAAGATTACTTTGTATTTTGCTGGCGTAGTGAATTGTGGCCTGACTCGTCGTGTTGCGTGACACTGTGGATTTCTGCTGAGTCTCTGCATCTTTTTGATGCACGCCAGTCCATTCAGGCTGGTAGTGAACACAGTGCAGCACGGCTCACAACGAGACGTGAGTTTAACGCAAGTCTTCGTAGGGATTGCGAAATCTGGTGGACTCAAAAAGCATCAGAGATGGAACGTGCTGCCGCTGTGGGAAGTTCCCGCAAACTCTTTCATGTTATCCGAGTCACCGGTGGGAAAACATGAGGTATGAGCAAATCGATCTGTGAAGCTGACGGTTCACCTACCATCAGTCTGCAGGGACGTCTTGTACGCTGGATGCAGCACTTTAAAGCCCAGTTTATCTGACTTCCAGCGTCAGCCCTTTTTGTAGCTGACCCGGCACACGTTCCGTGGTCTTTTTCGACATATTTATTTTTTGGGGCAGAATTCGGTGAGGAAATCCAATTTGTCGGACGTCGCAAAGCACCGAGCTCCGATGGTCTCTGCCCAGCTCTACTTAAAGATGGTGGAATGGAGTTTGTCAGAGAACTTCAAGCTTTGTTCTCCAAGATATGGCACTCCGAAAAAGTTCCGTTTTTAGTTGGGGATGGGGGGGGGAGTGGATCGATCATTGTCTCCATCTTCAAGAAGGGCTCGCGCAGTCACTGCCCAAACCGTGGGGGTTTAAGCCTAATTCCGATCGCGTCTAAGCTGCTAGCGTCTGACATTCTTCGCAGGTTGTACAACTCGCGTGATAGACAGACTCGCGAGAAACAGGCTGGGTTTCGTACCGGTCGTAGATGTATCGATCAAATCTTCACCCTCCGACAGTTGTTAGAGCACCGTTAAACCTTCCGATCATTGTGTTTCTAGACATCCGCACGGCTTTCGACTCTGTCGATAGGTCTGCACTGTGGCACCGTTTGTTAAGGAATGGAGTGCCTGAGAAGTATGTGTCGGTTCTTAAAGTGTTTTCTCGTCATACCTCAGGTTGGGTTAGGGCTCATGGCCAGCTTTCGCCACCCTTCGGCGTCTCCAGTGGAGTACGAGAGGGTTGCCCTTTATCCACGTTTATTTTCAACTTCGCCATAGAGGATGTCCTACAGGACGCTTTTTCCGGTCTTTCAAACGGTGGGATAGAACTTATCCAAAGTAACAGAGTTTTTGCCTTAGAGTATGCCGATGATATCGCCTTGCTGAGCGACAGTGTACAGGCAGTTTAAAACGCATTGGATCACTTGGCGATTGGGGTGTTCTGATATAGTATGTGCTTTTCACCTTCAAAGTGCAAAGTATTTCTTCAAGACTGGCAGGAACCTGTGGTTGCACTCACCGTTAGTGGTGATCGGTTAGAGGTAGTCAGTAGTTTTAAGTACCTCGGGAACCTGATCGCAGCTGGAGGTGGTGTGCGGGAGATCACATCACGAATTAGGAGAGCCAGAGCAGCTTGCACGAACCTGCGTCATCTGTGGTGCCGCGATGACATCCGGCTTTCCCTCAACGGAAGGGTATAAGGTGCCACAGTTCGTAACGTTCTTTACGGTTGTGTGACCCGGTCCCTCCGCGTTGAAAACGCTCGGCGGTTTTCTGTATCGACCACCGGTATCTCCGAAGCATTGCTCGTGTCTGGTGGGAACATCGGGTGAGGAATGATAAGGTTCGTCGTCGTGTGTTTGGTGCTTATAGTTGTCCTCTGATCAAGATAATCGTTCTACACCGCCTCTGATGGCTCGGGCACGTTTGCGTATGCCTGTCCATCGTTTGCCCTTTTTTGCTCTTTTTACATGTGCTGGACAATGCTGAAAGAAGCGGCGCGACGGCCAGGCTATGACTTGGCGCAGGGGCATGAAAAAGTTGACTTCGGTTGTTGCTTGCCGCCTTTTTGGTTGGGGCTCAAGGAGTGTAGATTGCCGTCGGTTAGATACGCTGACAGATATGGTTCTGAAGTGAATCCAGTGGCGCGAATGCCGTATGGCCTGTCTGTTGACTTCTCATTTCCCCCTCTCTCGTAAACAGTTGAGAAACAGACAGAAAGCATTCGAAAAATTTGCATTTCGCTTGTAATCTTTATGTTGATTCCTAAACCCCCGCCCCCGACTTTGTGATTTTTTTCTGTTGTTGTTGCGTTGGCACTTTGCTTGTTCTCAAGTGAGTGTGATATATATATATATATATATATATATATATATATATATATATATATATATATATATATATATATATATATATATATATATATATATATATATATATATATAACTCATCAAAACTCCATTTCTCATGCACATAGCTGCTAGTTACTTCTGACCGTTTGACGGTCATGAGTAATGCACTTTTCACTGTGATTTTTTGCCCATGCGTAGAAGGCAGGTGAATGTTTCACAGATCCGCCTTTCTGTTGTTCATCGAATTCACTTTATATCTTTTCATTTGCCACGCTCAGTAGCTGCTACTCATCTCCGAAAATAAATTCCTTGGTCGAATTCACAGGACAGTTATTGTCTATGAAGTAGTTAACTGACTCCTCAGGCTGTTCACTTCACATCCCTCGTAATTGCATCTTTTTGTACACTGATGCTGCACTCAAGCAATTACTGGGTCAGCTGTCATCTTATTTGAGATGGGGTTTCTAGTGTCGCTCGTGCATAGCGTGACACTTGAGATTTATCACACGCGGGTTCATCATAAGGTTGTCCGGAAACCTCTACAAGTATTTTGATCATACTGACCTTTCAATCGTCTTGCATGAAAACCGTTTGAAATCGAAAGGATTCTATCAAAATCGGATGTTTCCATGCAGCTTTTTCCTGAATATGGAGCAAATTCACTCATTCGCTCTCCCCCTCATTCATTCCAATCGATCAATCCGTTTTCGAATCATTCAATCAATCAACGACTTGTTCATTCAATAGTTTCTTTTTTTCTCTCACCCTCCCGAATCTGCCGGACCCTCTGGAAACTACGACTGAATTAGTCGATCATTCCTTTGCCTTTGTACGTCAGTATTGAATTTATCAAAATGCATCAAGTATGGCACATGAACAACGATCTGAATTTGTATGATCCGATCGTGGACAAACGGATTGAGGTTCGTGCATTCAATATCTTGGAAGATTTGGGTCAAATCGAGTACGTGTTCTGTGACAAGACGGGCACGTTGACCGAGAACAAAATGAAATTCAAGCGAGCCAGCATTCACGGAGTAGACTATTGGACAGATCCAGTCAGTAAGTTTTTCGTTGTATTGTTGTATTTCACACTTGTTTTCTGTCCTGGTGCGAGACATATATTCTGCCTACTTCTAACGATTGGTGTTCCCGTATGAGTTCGGAGTACATAAAACATTTACTTGACTTGACTTTGTCTCGTTCAAAATCCGTTGCGCATTCCATACGAATGACATGGTCGACCGACCGAATGAACGGATATGATTGCGCCCGGCTGTAATGTTTACGTACCATCAGACCGTATGAAATTCACATGTGCGAATGTCGCATAGTGACCACACCCCGAGAAGCACGGTCCTCGGACGTCTGCAAGTGTCGTAATCAGATTCTGTCGACTAACGGTATCTATGGCACAACTTTCACCCTTGACCAGCCGTCTGGGGACAGCTATGGACTTCTGTATTTCAATCTGCCTTGACGACGTACGCTTGTACATAACCAGGTCACGTTTCTCTCTCTCTTTCTGTGTGTGTGTAATGTATACATCTGTCTGTATGCTTCTGCGCTTCGGCTTGAGCATAGCAAAGAGCTCTGAAGCTAGGTTCATTTCGGCTGCCAACAGGAACATCTTTCTCCTGTGTGTGTTTGTGTTTGTTTGTTTGTCTGTGTGTGTGTGTGTGCGTGTGTGTGTATGTGTGTGTGTGTGTGTGATTGTTGGCTCGCAAGCAAACGTGCATGAGTTGTGGTTGCACTGTTACGTCTTTTGTGTACACGTCTACTCGCCATAGTTCTGTCTTTTCAATATTTTTAACACAGAACACCAGAACAACTGTAAATAGAATTCTATCAAATTCACCTCGGAATGGATCTGAATTATTATGGACTGGTTCAAAATTCACGGAATCAACGCCTCGCTCTGGCCTTAAAATCGCAGAAATACTGTACGACTGTTTGTATCCGTAGACGGTTGTGAATCATCAACAACACGTGTACTGTCAGGCTGTCCCCGGTAGAGGTACTCCGACTGGGACTGACTTTCAGCGCGTGCAACTCATCATTCTCACGGTGGTCGATCCCAAATTATGTTCCACTTGTAGCGTCCATTGGACACTTGAGTGAAGATTCTGCCCTGGTTGTCGTTGCTTCCGCTATTTTTTATCCTGTCGTTGTTATTTCCTCACCTATGACTCAGTCTGTTCCAATATTCTTCACTATGGTACACACCGGAATGAGTGCTTGTTTTATCGCATCAACGTGACCCCCTCCCCCAGATTTATTATGCCATCGTCTGTGCTGCGCCTGTTAAACTTAAAGAATTGTCGGATGATTATTGATTTCGTTCCGTTGATTAACCCCGTGATCCCTAACGGTTGGGGTTTTCACTTTTACTTATCTTAATCATGTTTATCTCAGTAGCACAGCATATTTGCACCGAATTCCTTTTCATTCCTAAGTGGATTTGTTTTGGTTCTGCGCGTAACTCAACTAGCTCGATACGGAAACCACACGTGTAGTTTTTATCGATAATTTATGTGCGAATCTCTTCCATAGTACATCAGTGAGACAGAAAACGCTCACTGTCTATGCGATCTTCTACATCTACTTCTCCGATAGCAAGAAACTTCATGAGCAAATTGATCGAATTCCTCCTCCTCCCCTTCTACGCACCCTCGAAAGGTGATCACGGCTTGATCGGATGGGAGTAGAATTCATCTATTTAAACTTGGCTTCTTCAGGTTACACAGACAAATTTATGGGGGGCTTGCATACTACTTACCGAATGAGTAAGTATTTGATTGTTGAAACCGCAATTATGGGCAATTGTGGCTTAACAATGAGCGCGACTACGTCGGAGGGACCGGATGCAATAAGGTAAAGGAAGCCATGCGAACCACACGACTGCATCTTCCAACTTGGCAATGATTGTTTTAAAGTGGATCAGACAGATGTTATGCAAATAAGCATATTGTTATATCTGATTGATTTTGGCGGTTTGAACGAGCAATTCCCAGTAGGTAACCTATTTACAAGGTACGTCATGTGGACTAAAACAGTTGTTGCCGTGAACAGGATAATTACTAAGTGTCCATGGGTCTCATTGTTAGTGACAGTGACTGTGTGTGTGTGTACCATCACGACGAAACTGCACCTTGGCGTGGTGTGATGAGTTGCATGCCTCCATGACCCCAAAGAGCTGTGCAGGATAGCTTCTTTAGGCCGGAGGTGCAATCATCCCCGACATGTCAATGGGTAGAGGCCAGAAGAAGTTCAGTTTCTGAACCAGTTGGTGGGCAACATCTGGTTCTAACCACTATGCCCCTGGAGAGGACACTGCAGCGAATAAACATGGAAAGAAGCAGTTTACCGGTCTAAAAACCTCCACCAGATGGACTTAGAAGTGGAGTACCTGGGGTTTCTGTCGACGTTTGGAGAAGTGATCGCTCTTCATTAGGCAGCTATCGCTCGCCTAAGCTGGGAAGCCCCCAGCCCGAAGGATGCTGCTTCGTCCATGTTTCACCTGTTACGTTGGACGCATGAGGCTAAGGATTGAATCCGAAAAGCAGATTGATAACAGAGCACCAGCCAAGACAAGACAGTGCGTGCAGCAATCAGGTCTCACGTGGCAGACCAGAAGGAGTTCCGTCACGGGTGCTTCGGTCACGTTTCCGCGCCCGTTTAATACTGATTTGTGGGGAGACTTTTGAGTCAAAGGCTCCAGTCAGGGTTCCCAAAGAAAACCCCTTCTGCGGTGTAGGCAGCCATGAAGTATGAAATGCCCAAAAATCTCCAGCAGTCCTTCGAGAAACATTTCTTATCTCTGTTCTCCATCCTTCACATCTTAACTCGAAGTGGATACGAGAGGCCACAATGAGTCATGGCCGGGAACTTCTAACTCTCGGTAAGGGTAGAATCTTAGAGACAGGGGAAAAAAGAGAATCGATTCTCCTACCTAAGCATTCTCTTCGCTTAGCTGGTTTCAACGTCCGCACACTTTGCCAAACGGGGCAACAGGCTGCCCTAGCTAGGACTCTTGAAACCTTTAACATGGAAGTGTGTTATGTCTCCGAACCCAACTTCATTGTTAACATTTCGCACCCCAGATACAAGTGCAGCTTCTCGTTTCAGTCTACGCCTGTCGAGTGATCCGGTGTCTAGTGCTCGTGGTCAGGCTGGTGTTGGCATCGGCGTGAGCATGGAAGCTGAGTGTGCACTGCTCAGTTGGATCCCAGTCAGCAGTCGTCCGTGTGCAGTTCGGTTCAATGGTTCTGTGCATGTCAACAGCAATAGACTGAAGCGTCGATGCCTGTTTGTCGTTTCTGTGTGTGCCTCAACTGCATGTAGCTCTCCTGAAGGTAATGGCGAAGTCCACAGTGACTTGTCTCAACTGCTCCACAGCGTGCGTTCTGAGGACATCATGGTTGTTGTTGGTGATATCAATGTTCAGTTTGAAATCCCAGACGAAGCAGAGAGAAGTATGGGAAGCTGATTTGGCGTTCCAGACGATCGAACAGATAACGGTGATTGACCCATTCAACTGTGTTCCGACCATGGAATAACCCTAGCGAGTAGAAATTTCTCGCACAAAAAGTAGCATCGATTAACCTGGCGTCCCCCTGCGCCTTCACAGCACTGGACCCAGATCGACCATATTGCTATCGGTTACCGCTGGAGCGGATCAATTCAAGACTGTCGATCATTTTGGTCTACGTTTTTGCAGACACTGATCACGCTATCGTCCGTGCGCGTATCATCCGACGTCTCGTCGATGGCCGAAACGACGCCAAGGCCACCGGTCCCTCGCATCAGCTGCTGGATGATAACCATTGATCTTCCCAAGCAGAGTTATCTGTCAGGTTATCGATGAACCCAAATGCTCAGGATCTAGAAGGGCCATGGAAGGAGATCCAGCAGACTCTTTTTGAGGCTGTTAATGTTGCCCAAGATCCAAAAACCAGACACAGAAGCGATGGATATCTGCATCCTCAGTTGCGCTGTTAGATGCACGTAGGTTAATTCCTCTGAATTTCAAGTATGACTGGGCATGGAGATGCCCTAAACGCCAACTGATTCGTAGCCTGAGAAACGACCGTGATCAATAGTGGATTGCGAAGTGTAGGGAGATGGAAAAAGCTGCTGCTATCGGCGAAAACCGAAACATTTTCCGTCTAACCAGAAATAGCGGTCCCGAAAGCCAGGCGTTAGTGAATTGATCAAAGAGGCGAACGGCTCACTGATTCAAACTCAAGAGCGTCGTCTAGTTCGTTGGCCGGAGCATTGTGAGAAGCAGTTCAGTTGGCCTTTATCCACGATAGGTTTGCTAGGTAGCACCATAGCACCAGCTATAACTGTAGGTACCGGTCCTCCGTCAGAAGCGGGGGTTCATTGTAAGATTGGCTACCTTAAACGGCGTAAGGCTGCTGAACCGGATGGGTTGTCTCCATCTGTCTCCAAGGACGGTTGCTCAACATAGTTATTGGAGTTGATAAAGCTTTTTCGTAAGGTATAGGATAGCGAACAAGTTCCAAAGAGTTGGTATGAGTCAGTGATCGTACCGATTTAGATGAAGGATGACATGTCCTCCTGTGGAAAGCACTGGGGAGTCTTTGGTAAATGTCGGATCTAAACTGCTTGCTGGCATTATTCTCCACTGCCCATGAACCGCTCGCGAACAGTGCTCACGCGAGAATCAAGGTGGACTTAGATCTGGTCGAGGTTGTGTTAATCACATCTTCACTTTTCGACAAGTTTTACAACATGAGCACACCTTCCGTAGATCCACCATCTTCGTTTTTCTTGGTTTTAAAGCGGCCTTCGACTCGGTCGACCGCACAGTTTTCTGGAGCTGCCTCTTTTTGAAGGGTGTACCAGAGAAATTCATTTTCACTATACAGTTTCTTTACATGAACAGCCTAAGCCAAGTTCGGGCTTTCGGTACTCTTTCACCCGAGTTCGCCATGAAAAGTGGTGTACGTTGGGGTTGCTCCCCTTCCATTTTCCTCTTTAACTTTGTGATTGATGTGATCCTAGAGACCGCACTTTTGTCACATGAGGATAGCGGTATTGAAATTTCCCCAGGTGGAAAAGTGTTAGACCTTAAATTTGCAGATGACATAGTTCTTCTAAGTGAAGATCCAGGTAAGTTGCAAGCTTCTATAGACAACTTGACGGACTGTGTAGCAATGTTCGGTCTGCGTTTTGCACCTTCAAAGTGCAGTATGCTGTTGTAGGATTAGGTCGATCCGACACCAAGTCTTTCAGTATCTGGAGAAACTATAGACCTGGTTGATAAGTTCTGTTATCTGGGCAGCTGCACTTCACACAGCGTTCGGATATCAGATAAGGTGTCTTTACGTATGTAAAAGGCTGGTTTGGCATTTGTCTGCTTAGTCTTCTGTGGCGTCAATATGACATCTGCTTATCCGTCAAAGGTCGAGTGTACGCTGCAGCAGTCAGGCCTGTATTCCTGCATGGTTCGGGAACATGGCCACTGCGGATGGAGGATGTGCGAAGATTGTCGGTATTTGAACTCCGATTTCCTCGTAGTATTTCTCGGATCTGGTCGGAACACCGCGTAAGCAATGCTAAGGTTCGGCGAAAAGTCTTAGATTCCCGAACCAAATCATTTGATGGAACACTTAGGTTGACCAGTCTAAGATGGTTGGAACGTGTTGCGCATATTTCCTGACAAGACTCCTCAGCGCGCCTTGTTCACTGAGGCGGGTACCTGTTGGAGGGCGAGCAAGGGTGGCCAGTCTATGACATAGAAGAAAGATATGAGAAACCTAACCTGTGGACTGGGTAATGTAAGGCGTGTTAGACTTCAGGGATGGGGTCCAAGGGGCCCTCCCACTCAGTGGTTATACACGTTAGGGGAAATAGCTAGGTGTCGTGATCATTGGTGCTCTTGTATTCACAGATTTTCTTTATTGATTTTATACCAATATTTGTAGTTCTCTTATTGTTCCTTTGATACTCCCATGCGTTCTTATTTTTTCGGATTGAGGCTGTTGTCAGGAGATAACAACCAAGGGCATCGCGCCCAGTGCATGATTAATCGTTCTCTGTACTGAATCGTGTGTGTGTGTGTTGACGATTTGCGAATTGTGCTACTAAGTAAGTTTTTCTTGACGCCCGGATTTTCTTGGTCTTAGGTGGTTTGGTTGAAACATAATTACTAGTCTTTACTAGCCAGCATGACGTTTAATGTACAATAACGCTGTCTCTGTAGATTTACGGATAACTTAGAGTCTACCATTACGGCACTGAAAACGAAATTTGACAGGATTACTGTGTGACGTGCTTTAGATGCTCCATTTCGCTACGCATACGAACGCAAACTTTGGCAAAAAAGAGTACTGAAAATCTGAAAACGCCTGTTCACGTAGTTGTGACCTCCCGCGTTTTATCTGTATTTTATGGTTCTTCCGATATGCTTAATTTAGGCCCTTGTAAAGACGCGAAACATACCGTTTGGATTGAAGTTATCTGGGTAATGATGATTTTAATTAATCATTTGTAGAAAATTAAAACTCATGTTCATCAAACGGTCCAGTCTCCATCACGACGAAACTGCACCCTGACGTGGTGTGATGGCTTGAATGCCTCTATGTCCCAAAGAGCCATACAGGATGGCCTCTTTTAGCCGGAGATGCAATTATGCCTGACAGGTCAATGAGGCAGACGAAATCCAGTCTCCTGGTCCTCCAGACTGGGGAGGGATTTAAGCTGGAGGCTCAGTCGGTAAAATTACTGGAAGAATAATTGATCCAAGCAGATGGGCTCTTACTTAGCCACCCCGCTGCCTTGCGGACAGGTTCTCGTTAGAACTAAAGACTTTGCTTGAGAACCCTAATCGTTCTCCTGCTTTGCGGCTGGACACCCTAGCAGTACCCGTCCAGCATCTCCCACGAACTGTACGAATAGAAAGAATTCCATACTGCATCGGTCGCCGCGCAGGATAATCAGGACCGCGCTGCCCAGTGCATCGAGCAGGGTGGGTAGTGATAAGTGGTCTACTGTTCAGGGTTCCCTCTCTTTTATTCAGCCTTTGTCTTCTGTCCCTAACCACCCCTCTTTGCCCCATCTATTTACTCATAATGCTCCTACTGATAACACGCTCGATACTCAAAACGGTTCACTGTCAAATAGTGTGAATAATCCTCTGTCTTGTAACTCACGTTTTCTCAAGCCTCGTCAGCCTCTGAATCTCGGCTCCTTTAACGTGCGTACACTCATGCAGGCCGGTCAGGAAGCGTGCCTAGCCCTCAAGATAAGCTCTCTGAAGATTGATGTCTGCTGCGCAAGTGAAACTCGTATCAAAGATTCAAGCAGTGCGATTCAGCTAACTGCTCCTGGTATCTCATTGAGGTATTTCCTGCGCACCTTAGGAGACGAAGTAGCTGGAGCTGTGGGTCAGTGTGGTGAAGAAAAAGTCCTGACTGATAAGGCTGAAGGTGCCCTTTTACACTGGATCCCTGTTAACAGTGATTTATGTGCTATGAGACTCCAGGGGTCAGTTGGCGTTCGAAAGGATAGTTGTGTTAGGCGCAGCTTGTTTGTGATTATCGGCGTACGTCCCAACAGACTGCAGTTCTGACATGCAGAAGGATAAATTCCTTAAATAAACTCACGACTTTCGTTCGCAGGTGCAAAGGTTCTGACGTTGTAGTGCTAGCTGGTGACTTTAGTACACAAGTTGGGAAACTTAGTGCATCAGAAGCTGGTTTAGGTGGTTGTTGTGCCCTACACGCTGAACGCGCAGATAACGGGGATAGGCTTCTCCAGTTTTATGCATACACTGGGTTATTCCTATCTAGTAAAGATTTCCGACATAGCTCTCGTCGCACGACATGGCGCTCTAACTCTACAGGTACTCTGAGTCAGATTGATCAAGTCGCAGTAAGCTACCAGTGTCGCGGTTCTGTTCGGAACTGTAGATCTTACTGGTCCACGTACGTAGAGTCGGACCATGCATTGGTTTTAATGCGACTATCGCTTCAGCTCCATGCTCATCGACGCAAACCGCAAACGTGGTTAACCGTAGAATGTTTGTCTGATCCAGAAGTCCGCACCAGTTATGAACAGAAATTAGCATATGAGCTAGGATCTACGACGGATGGTAATGTAGATGAGCATTGGGCCCTTATCCAGCAGGCAATGGACGTTGCATCAGGTTTCGCCTGTGGTCCTAGATCCGATATCCATCAAAGACACTGGATTTCTCAAGAGTCGATCAGGCTAATGGAGAGGAAACGTCAGCTCCCTAAGTGTAAGTAGATGAATAAGATACGAAGCCTACAAAAGCAAGTGAGGAGAAGCCCTAAGAAAGATCGCGAAAATTGGTGGGTCACGGTAGCCGGGGAAATGGAAATAGCAGCTGCTTCAGGTAACAGTCAAAAACTGTTCAGACTTATTCGCGACACTGGTGGACGGCGAACTCCGGTCAGTGAAACGGTATGCAATGGAAATGGAGAGCCTGTTCATGACAAAGAACAAGGGCTGGACCGTTGGGCCGAATACTTCAAGGAACAGTTTAGCTGGCCGCGCGATAATGTAGTTACTCCTGTGTCAACAACTGCGATTCCTTGGGAAGTATCACTTGTACTCCTATCGGAAGTGGAAGTGGAGTCATGCATTCGATCACGAAAGCGAGTGAAAGCAGCCAGTCTTAACGGACTCCCCCCAGCTGTTTTCAAGATGGGTGGTGGTGTGTTGATATGTTGATATGGAGCGAGTCATTGATTGTACCCATCTTCAAGACGGGAATACGCAATGACTGTAGTAATCATCGTGGGATCAGCTTAATTCCGATAGTCATCAACGTAGTAGCCTCTATTTTTCGGCTTCTGACACCGGCACGCGAGAAAAACGCCCGTGATCAGCAGGCCGGATTCCGCCCAGATTGAAGATGCATCAACCAAATGTTTACTCTTCCCCAACTACTTGAAACGTGTCGCACGCATCGTCGACGGACAATAATAGTTTTCCTCGATTTGAAAAGCGCCCTCGATTCAATTAATCGAACAACGCATTTCAGCGCTCTTCATCGAAAAGGTATGCCGTAGAAGTTCGTGAATCTACTGAGGTCGTTGTACTCTCGTACTTTTGGAAGCGCAAGGGTTTACGGTGAACTATCTAATCGGTTTGAAATGACGAGCGGTGTTCGACAGGGATGTCCTATTTCTCCATACCTGTACAACTTCGTCATGGGCGAAATAATGGGTAATGCATCGCGACATCTCCAAGATGTGAGCGTCCACTAGGAAATAGTGAAAAGTTGTGAGCTATATTGCGCGAACGATATTATCTGCTTGTTCGAATACACGGAACATGCACAACGTGCACTAGATGGACTCGCAAGAGGTGTAGCTCCATTCGGCATGCGCTTTGTTTCTCCAAAGTGTAAAGTGATGTTGCAAGACTGAACGTCACCGATTCCGAACTTGATGCTCGATGAGGAGGTGCTGACAATTGTCGACCGCTTCACTTACCTCGGCAGCAGCGTGACGACGGATTGGAGCACTGTAGTAGAGGTGAGCACGTGTATATCCAAGGCTCGAGCGGCGTACGCTGGACCGAAGATTTTGTGGCATCGACCTAATATTTCACTGAAGTTAAAAGTTTGTGTGTACTGTATCATGGTGCGTTCAGTTTTGTTGTATGATTGCGGGACAAGGAGTCTGCGTGCGGAAAATGTCGGTCGTCTTAAGGTTTTCGACTATCGATGTTTGCGTAGCGTCGCTAAGATTGGATGGAATGACCGAGTAAGCAATACTGAGGTTAGAAATCGGATATATATATATATATATATATATATATATATATATATATATATATATATAATGTCCTCTTGTGTGTTGAACCACTGAGTAAAGGAGGGGTCTCGGGGAGCTCCCCTGGGAAACCTAATTCGCGAAATGCACTGGTTTGATTTTTAGTATTTTTACGTCACGTACTCATTTTTCAACTAACACCTCCCTCGACGAACGTTGCACGCCGAGAAATCCTACCCAGTAACATTCGCATCACATGTCCCAACTACCTTAGCCTGGCAACCTTTAGTATATCATCCGATGCTCTGATTCGCGTGCCCGATATTCTATGCCAGACCTCATCATTGCTGATGTGTTGTTTCCACCAGATTCCAGCAGTACTGCAAAGACATTGGTGTTCAAATGCCAACAGTCTTCATATGTCCTCCATCCGCAGCGGCTGTCTCCGAACCACACAGAAGTACTGGCTTGATTGCTGCAGCGTACACTAGACCCTTGATAAGTAAGCGGATGCCACGTCGTTGTCATATATGACTGAGATTGGTAAATGTCAAACGAACCTTCTGTATATGCGAAGATACTTTCGGGTGAAAAGTAACTACCTAAATAACAAAACTCGTCTATTGAGTTTATAGTCTCAGACGCCAACCTATTCTGCAATAGCATGTTGTACTTTGAAGGTGCAAAACGCAGACCGAACATTACTACCCAGTTTTTCCGGAAATGCTTGCAACTTACCTGGATCTTCACTTAGAAGAACTAAGTCGTCTGCATATTCAAGGTTTGACACGTTTTCACCTGGGTAAAGTTCAAAACCGCTATATTTATGGTGGTTACCTGTTCGGTTCACAACCATTGACCCCGGTTTCGAGTCTCATTGGGGTCGCGATGGATGTGCACTTCAGCCGACGAATCCTAGCACTGACCTGGTGGATGCCGGTCAGTACAAAGTGAAATCCTGCTGTAGGCAATCAAATAACAAGCTGGTCCACTGTGGCAGATGCCATGTGCTACTGTGATTTTGGGCGGGTATGCCGTGTGATTCACGTGCGAACGGTTCAGAAGCCCTTCGGCGGGGCCTCGTAGCTCAGCTGGTAGAGCATTCGCGGTACTAAAGCGAGGGTGGCGACCATGCGTGGATTCGTATCTCACCCGGGGTCGACGACGTTTAACATTTGGGTCAGTTCAAAAAGAATTAGCAATACAAATGGAATGTGTCTGCAGTGGTTCACGTTACACCACCTATCGGTTACCAACCTTGAACTTGTCATTCACATCACTTGAATTGTATGATGAACGTCTTCTCAGATTATTTTTCGCAATTTGTTCCAGTTAGCCTATAGACATATAATTCAAGAGCATTCGTTTTCCCGGTGAATTCAATATTTGTTGCAAATCTGCTTAATTGTGCTCTCCCTCCCTCCGCCCTGAATTACCTACCACAGTTTCGCCCTTAGATCACAGTAACGGATTGCTTCCCAATGGCGCCAAACGTGGTTCGGTCGAAGATCGTAAAATCAACCACGTGAGTTGGTACCCGGTGTATATATATATATATATATATATATATATATATATATATATATATATATGTGTGTGTGTGTGTGTGTGTGTGTGTGTGTACGCGTGTGTGTGTGTTATTTCAGATAATTCTTTATCTGCACTACAATTCATCGCAAAGGTAAACGGAAAGTTTCTCAAGGTAACGAAAAATCCACTTGAGTTTCTCGTATCTAAAAGCCACGATGCGTAGCGGAACTGAATCGGCAACCACCTGTGTTTCTATTTATGATCTGAGTTTGAAATATTTTTTATTCCTTTCAGTGTGTGCCTTTTCCGTCGTGTGTTCTTTTCCCTTATTTTTGTGATCAGTCCACGTCCGTTGAAAAAATGTGTGCTCATTAGTACGTACCGTCTAGCGAATAAACCACCAGTCTAGCGCGGTACCGAATGGCCAGATCAGAGGATAAACAATGTGGTGGTAGCTGGACCTTGTTTTCGATGATGAACGGGGCTTGTTCTTTTGACTATTCTGATCAACAGTGTGACAGTGTTTGGGTTGCGTTTCGCACGTTGGAAGTTCAAAATGTTGCTTCAGGACTGCACTAGCCCTATGCCGAAATACATTTGACAGTTACATATTACCTGGTGCTCGAATGTCGACTCAAGTGTCCTGTGGCATACTGAACGGCCGTTTGGTTTTGGCCAACTTAAGCTACCTCTGGCGTCAATTTGACGTACGTCTGTCCATCTAAGCTCGATGGCACACCGCGGCAACTGGTGTTTATTCTTGGCTTATGTAGCTCAGAAAAAGTCGTTAGGGATGAAAAACGCGGGAATACTACTAGTGCTATGTTCCGCTGGACGTGCCGGATTGCAGTTTGTTTACTGGGAAACGTGCATTTGGCAATCACTGAAGTTCTTTGGCTACAACGAAATTGCTCACTCGCATTCAGTATATCCGGTTCCTCTTGAGTCAGTTCTTGTTTGGTTGGGGATTACAACCACATGGTTCTTATGTCTTGCTCCAGCTCATTGCGTTTCGTCTGCGTGTAGCCATCACCGTCCTTTTCGCTCCATGGTCCATAATTGTTTCCAGGCAATGGACTACTTGCCTAAGTAGTATATGAATACCTCACCACAAAAATGTCGTTCCAACAAAATAATGACAAGAACATCAAAAAGTAAACAGCGAAAAGCAAAAAAATCATCACTTTTTATCTCGCTAATTGTTTATCTTATTGTGTTGCACTCCCTTTCCTCTATTTTGTAATTGTCGCTGTTGCGTTAGCACCTTGCTTGATCTGAAGCCGATATATATATATATATATATATATATATATATATATATATATATATATATATATATATATATACCAGTGTTTGGGCATGAATGTTTTCTGGAGTATGGAACACTATATCAGCAATTCTGTGGCTAGACGTAGGTTGTCGGGACCCACAGATGCGTTTCTATAGCAGCGATTAAACCGAAAAATGATGTGACAGTTGGGGCCCATGGTACTCATGTCCATAGGTCGACTGCCTGAGTGTACTTTGCTTTCCGAGGTGAGTGGCGATCGGAAGGTGGGTCGACGTGGTCTGTCCACGGGATGGCGAAAAGTTATGATAACCCTAACCAGTGGACTTGGCTGAATCGAACGTATTGGTTTTCCGAATTGAAATTCACAAGAATCGTCTGTTAGGTAGTTGAAGATATGAGCCGAGGTGGCTAGGTTCCGAGGTTAGTGATGTACTTGTGTTCAATATCTTTCATCTTCTGCATGATTATCGATTATACCTTTCCATTTTGTTTGCTTGTTCCTCGTATTTCGATTTATTTTTTCTACATGAACCGTGTTGTACATGCTCATATGATTGATTCCTCGAAGCGGTTGGGAGTTCGTGGGTGCATCGAGGTGGTATGAAGAAATGCGAACGTTGGCCAGTAGATTCGGCCAATTAAGCTGCGTTTGCCTCCAGGATGAGGCTCAGCGGGTCCCGCCAATCAGATGGTTGGAGGTATGAGGCGGCATGGATAAGCGCCGCGGTCGGGGGCGTACTTGCATCCGAGGCCTTTCCTCATTTCCATGATTTCCTCTTGTCATTTTCTTTCTTTCCCGTTTACTCCTTATGCTTTTGTTCGTTTTGTTTTTGATAAGAGATGCGGCAACGTATCCAGCGAGAGTACCAGAGTACTGAGGTGCGCGATTGATTGCTGAAAGAACTGACTGCAATTTGGAGAGTTATGGGTGTGTACCTTGTTGGCATATATAAGCAGTATCGACCAATCAGCGCCTGGAGTGGAGTGATCGGTATTTATATTTGTGACCGTTCTTTTTTCATGATTCACGTGGTTTCTGCCTGAATTTAAATTGAAAACAAAGTGGCGTGAAATTCACCGGTGGAACCGTTTATAATTGCGTTTACGGAGAAAGCACAGATAGAAAGCAAGAAATTTTCTACTGCACAAGGAACTTTGATCTGGATGCAGATAGATATTTTGATTCTGACAGTGGGAAACAAAGATCTACCAGAGTACAGACTCAGCAGCGATGAGTGAACTTGAAAACTTTAAGTAGGAAAAGCAAGTCGGAAGGAACGCGCATGTTAATGTGAATGCAGGTATCCTAACGAACGGACGATTTCTGCACTCTCTTAATTTCCCACCAGTAAAATGTGACAAGACCCACCTAGCCAAGTTCAAAATCGAAATTCCTCCATGCCTTTTTTGTATTCCCTAGAATGACTATCGTTTCTTATCCGCTATACACCGTTCACTTCAGTAAACCATGGAGATTAAACCTGTTCAAATAGATTGGCCTTTGCGACTTCTTGTTTCCACGGTAGCGCTGGGTGGCGGTCATATATATATATATATATATATATATATATATATATATATATATATATATATATATATATATATATATATATATATATATATATATATATATATATATATATATATATATATAGCCAATGGCAATCTTCATCCCTTGGGCTCTAACCACAGTGGCTCGAAGCACCAGCTGAAACCAATGCTGATGCTAGCTACTTCATACCTCTGCACCAAGTCAAGGCCTGACCGCCACGTCGCTTCTTCCAACCCTGCCCGGCACGTGCGAATAAAGCACAGAAAGTTAGACGATGTACAAGCATTCGTAAAATGTGACCGACTCACCGGAGATGGTGTAGAGTGATCACTTCGTTAAGAAGGCGGTTATCCGTGCTTAACACACGATGGCGGAACTCGTCATAAATCACTCGATATTCCCCCCAGACGTGAGCGATGCCTCGGAGACATCGGTTGTCGAACACAGAAAGACACCAAGCATCCTCAGTGTGAAGTGGCCAGATCTCGCAACTGTAGGGCGAACCGCGGTAGCGTACACCCGTCTCTCAAGGGAGAGCCGGATGTCACGTCGACATCACGGGTGGTGCAGGTTTGCGAAGAATGCTCTAGCTCTTGCTATTCGTGAAATGATCTCCCCAGCATCACTTCTAGCTGTTATCAATATCCCAAGTTACTTAAAGTTGTCAACTAACTCAAGCTGATCACCACAAAGAGTGAGTGCGGGCGGCGGTTATTTGAAACTTATCCAATAAAGAGGCAGAATTCTCATCTCCCGTTGATCATGTCACCATTGAAGTTTGCCAATCTGTATTCAGTCCCTTCTTCAGCGCATGCGCCCAGACAAATTCACCTTGAATCTCAGCATATTATGTAACTGATCATTTATTTACGATCTTAAGGTGAGTGGGCTTCGCTCCTATTCGTGGTACCAAAGAAGAATGCCAACTGGAAACCCTTACGATCAATAGTATCATTGTCTTCGTCGGATATCTGTTGCTACGTATGCACCACGAAGCTTGTACTGTGCTTGATAATCAAGTTTTTCCTATACCGATATCGCGAGATGCCGACAAAACCAGATATCGTGCAAACGGCCACTGTCAAACCCTTCGTTTTACTGAATCTACCCGCACAGTGTTCGACCTAATGAATACTGCTTAAACTTATCAACGTTCCATAACCATTCTACCAGTATATTGGATTTTATGAAATTAATTATCATGCAGCATGAATGCTCAACATGGAAGCAATACACAGCTGTTTTCATCCGACTTTGTTAGGGATCATCAGCTGCAGTGCACATCCATCGAGTTCCAACTAAGACTCGAAGCCGTTCTGGTTGTGTTGGGGTAGTGTAAATCACTACTGTCTAAAAATCCACAATTTATATATTCAGCACGTTTCTGACAGTTGACTGTAGTGACAGACCACCTTGGCGCCATCCACCAGATTTCTGTTTTGTTCGGAATTAGTAGTAGTAGCGTAATTAACGTTGGTACTCCGTTTACTCGTAAGCGAGTAAACACAAAAGGAAGCTCTTCGTCGATAACCTAATAAGTAGGTAAATACTGAAGCAAGTGAGCACATGAGTCAGAGGTACGTGTCATTTACAAGTGCAGACCAAGCGTACACTCGGATCAGGTCACACAAGGCCGTTCGAAACATGACAAAATCTGATTGACCAACGCGGTTCGGGTTGGAGCATGACTAATATTAACACTGCGTACGAACGCTTATAGGCATGTGTCCAGATACTTAAGAGATATGGATCAATCGTCCACTGATTTTGCGTGTGAGGCTACCTATCTGCGCACCTGGTTGTTTGAATCGAACACAACAATTACCAATCCTGATCTATTGGAGCCCAGTCGAAATGCAGCTGCGGTCACACAATGGGTTTCTTCGATCGATCAAGCCAACGACGTGGTAGTAGGTCTGTTTTCCATTCGTTGATCCGTATTGGCCGTTTGAGCGTATCCAAAAAGATTTCTAGTGGAACTGCTTGTTCTTATAGTCAGTTTGGGTTTCCGTCGTATTGTTTTCTCAGCTGGTTTTCATGGTGGATCCACGTTCCATTATCTGTCTGCTGTTTGGTTGGTACCTACAGCTTCGGCCCGATGTGGATTCCTCGATCTGTATTTCTTTGCATAGGCTGAGGGGCCAACTCGAAAACCATCTTTCTATTTCGTCGATTGCTTCTTGTGCGATGGAAATAGGGCGTTGTGGATAGTCTTCAATTGTCGACCCATTTGCACTTCAGCTGGGAATATGCCCCGGGAAATGATGTCATTTAGCGTTGTCCGGTCATTCCAAGAGGGCGTTGACAACCAAGAGGTACGATGTACCGTCAATGGGTGCAGCAGAATTAACGTGGAATCTTGGTCAGGGATGTTGACGTGGCGGCTTTTTTGATTTTTGTTGGTACCGCGAGCATTGACGAACTACATAAGTGGTGCCATCATCCATTTCGGACCAGTATGTTTAACTCCTGGTTATTGCCTTCATATGATTAATTCCCGGATGGCTGGTGTGAAATTGCTTCAGTATGACATGACGTAGTGAGTCCGAAACCACTACTCTTTGGAATGACTCGAGACATGCGCCAACGATGGAAAAGGATTCCCGACAGCGGTCGAGATGCAACATGTGTCCAGCGTATACTGTCTTTGACCATGAGGTCTGAACAGGTGTAATGGTTTGGCGTAAAATTATGCTGCATTTGTCAGCGTCGCGAACTTGTTCCAATGTGACGGGCATGGCTTGGGCAGTGTCTAGTAGTTCCTCAGTAATGACATCCTCGGCTGTGGTGGCCGTGATAGCGGCTTCGTCATCGTCCCCATGATCATTTGTTACTAGGGCAAGATAGACCGTCTGCTTGATCAAAATTCGCCGTTTTCCAGAATTGTATTTTAAAACTGTAGGCCAGCGTTGTATTCAACTGGCGGAATAGACTGGAATGCCTTTTTGAATCCGAAAATGGAAAACAACAGTTGGTGGTCTGTGCGAAGTGTGAAATGGCGGCCGTCGGTGAATTTGTGGAATTTTTGATGGCGAAAATGAAACCAGGGATTTTTTCCCGATTTCCCCATGGCTTCTTTCGACAGATTTAAATGAGCGGGACTCATGCGGCACAGGTTTCTCCGTTCCGTCAGGAAACATGGGAGATAACGGCGCCAACACCAAAGTTGGATGCATCAGCTGCCACAATAATCGGTAATCCAGGATCGTAGTATGCTAACAAGGGATCCGATGTCGATATACGCTTCAGTTGATCAAACGATGATTGCCACTGTTGAGACCAACATCAAGGTTAGTACTTTCATAGGAATTGATTAAGTAGTGCCCGCAGGTGATATCGTTCTGATAGAAAAGCACTGTAATGACCGATGAGGCTCAAGAATAATCGGAGCTACGGAACGTCCCTTGGGGCTGGCATTCGTTGTATTGCTCGTATCGTTTTCGGGTGTGGGTAGCGACCGTCGGTGTTAAAAATGAACCTAGGGAACTTGGTCGTTTTCAATAAAAATTGGCATTTCTCTTGACTTAGTCGAAACCCGAATTTTTGAATGCATTGTAAAACTTACTTCAGGTGGCTCGCAGGCACGTCGGTGGAACGTCTGATCACAATGATTCCATTCAAATATCCATCCGTTCCTTCTGACCTTGCTAACATGGTGTCCATTGCACCTTGAAGTATTGCTGGGGCTGTTTTAACTCCAAATGACAGACACATGAATTGGTACACTCCACGGCGAATGTTCATCGTTAGCAAACGTCAAAACTTAGGTGTGGCCCGGATTTAAAGGTAGGCTTCGGCTAAGTCCAGCTTCAACAAGCAGGTTCCGCCATTCAGTACCGTAAAAATAATCTCGGAAACGGATAGCGGATTACCGTCGGAGTCTAGAGCATTTCATCACTACATAATTCCCATCTGTGATTTGACGGATGCTTCCTTTTTTGTCAAAAATGAGTCTGGTTTTCAAATTGCTGGGACCCATGGGCCGAAATTATTTTACCATATCCACAGTTCCATTGTGTAATGAGACTCTTTAAGCAATATCAACGCTCAGTTAACCACTGAAACCCTCAGAAGTACTGTGCGGCTGTTTCATCTGGCTTGCTAGGATTAATTAGTACTACATAGCCATAGAGCCCCTCCCCCCCCCTCTGGGACCCGAACCCGGGGTGGATGACTGGGATATCGAGCCACCAGTCTATTCGGGCTGTCTCTGAGCGGTTTGTTGAACATATGGAATACATGATATAGGACCCTTCCGTCAGCGGATGTGAGCAGTAACAGTCCGTTGCCCACGCACAGCGATCGTCTCCTGTGTTGGGTGAATGCCCTATAGAGTACAAGGAAGATAATCCGTTATAAACAACCTACAGAGATTGGTTACTAAGTGCACATGAGTGGTAGGAGATCTGATTTCTGTTGTACCAGGTTGTTACCACACCACGGACTATGGGATTTGACCAAAATCTGGCTTGATGATATAGGGTTTAGCAGATATTAGCAAATTCGGGGGATTTCTGTCTGTGAGTTCGAATCCCACCGGGTCTGATAATTTTGAACACTTGGATCACTGCGGAGTTTGTGGAAATCCGCGAAAACCCAACTCCGTCACACGAACCTTACCTCATGTACTCAGCTGGTGAAATCCAGTTTATTTCATAGAGACATACTGTCTCGCAGTCAGGCACTTTACAGACCAATGGTGGTCGAGTGGACGTTTGCTTACCACCTTGGTGGTCATACATTCGAACGCTGTCACCCCCGGCCACTTGGGTGGTAGACAGTAATTCACTGACGTCCAGCTTGTTACCATACCTGACCTAATGTGATCTTAATTGGTTCTGTGCCACTCTTCGTCTCAGGGTTTGGTTTCCGGCTAGCTCCTACAGTGCAGTGAGCTTTTGAAGCTGCGCGGTTTACTTTTTCCATTGCACAAATGCGCAAGTATATAATAGTAAAAAATACTGTGTGGTCCTGTAATAGATGCGGGTAGTTAATAGGACCCACTTACATAACGTCCCAAACCATCTATTTGGCTGAGCTGCGAGCGAGTGCAGCGAGCACTTGAATCAATTCCGCAATATCTGGTTGTTTAGTATTTATTCGGGTATAACTATTTGAACTATACAATCTTTGTAAAATTCACGTTACGATCTGACTACGGCTCTTGTTTGACCGTAGTTCGTCCTCGTGTCTCACTCACTCGCTTCCCTGTACCACAGACTACGAGTATTTGCAATCAAATATCGCGATACACCAAGTATATTATATTCTCGTCAAAAATACCACTAATTTGAACTGTCAAAGTCACGCACATGCCAAACAAACGTTTTTTCGTTCTTCTAAGCGTTTGTACAAGAACCAATTCAGTGGTCTGTTGATTGGAATTTATCAGCAAACAGATCAGGTGACGTGTGTGCATAATCAACAACATTTCTTGTCTCGTGAATCTGAGTTGTGAACATTTCACGGTGTTTTGAGTCAGTTTTGCAAAAAGACCAACTGTGTCGGAGAATACTATTGCCGGAACGAGTCCATGAGTTATTACTGCGTGCGTTATAGCAACTGCTCTATGAGGCCTCACCGGTGGCTTCGAACAAGCACGCATCAGTTCATTTGTTTGTCATCCTAGCTGGACCAAAGATTGTCTTTTCTTTGTGACCGAAGTGAATCATCGAGAAATCGTGAGCTTCCTATTAGTGTGATAGTCTTCACTTGTGTTGGAGAAAATGATAGTGGAACACAGACGCAGTGAGAACAATTTCATAAATTTGCCTCCAAAGATAGTTTAAAATTTGTTTAGTTAACCTGAACAAAAGTATCGCCATGTTTCGACTCTCTTCTATACCTACCAACTGTAACAGTGTTAGTGAACTGGTTCGGTCCAACAACTGAACCCTATTCCGATAGTCGAATCATTAGTGGAAGTAAGTTAGTTTTGCTATCTTGGTAGTGATGTTTCATCGGATTTTTGAATGTCGGATGAAGTGTGGACGCATATGCTAGAATTGTGTTGCATTTTTGCCATTCTTAGTCACTTGCTGTGAAAGTGACTTCGGCTCTCTTCCGATAGTTCAGAAACGGGGTCGTTACGGTTGGAAGGAGACAAATGCTATTGGTATTTGAGCATCGATGTATCCCCGGTATTCCGTGCAACACGTCGGAAGCAACGTATTTTGATTGCCTGGGCAAGGTTATATTATTCCCTATCTTTGTTCTTGTCTAATCTCGTCGCCAATTTCATTCCTGTTCTACTCAGTCGGATAGCACTCCACAAATGAACTCCCTGAAAAACGTGGTCGATCGCATGTCATTGCTTTCACCGTCGGAATCCCAACGCGAATCGTCGGATACACCTGGATCTTCGAGTAGTAGCTCCACTGACAGGAAAAATGCTTATGTGGAAGATTTTATTTTGGCCCTGGCCATTTGTAATACTGCTGTGGTCTCGGCCACGAAGAATGCAGCTTCTTTGGTAAGTCTGACGTTTACCGTCGTTTGTTTCGTCATCATCATCATCGGTCATAAAAAGTCATTGTTGTATAGCTATAAACTGTAAAGCTTGCTTCGTCGAATACCTCGTTGGTCACCACCAATACAAGTCAAATGTGAAAATATAAAATACGGAAGAAGGAGTAGCTCTGTACATCTAAATGAACATAGGGATCAATAGACAAAAAGTATTGATGAATGTACTGGGATGTGGTAAAAAAGGAGGAGAGCAGAAATGGGTTGGTTAATTACGTTTCGCTTAGCGCCCAAAAGCAATGTACCGTGAGAATTTCATATCCTCAAAGTTTCACCGTTCTAAAAAGAATGGATTTTAGGTTTGCATATGAACAACGAACATTTTCAAAATGTCAGGTACACTGGTGAACTGGGAAGCTGTAAAGATTAGATTAGTTCAGTTCTTTCAGCCCTCGAAACTCACAAACAATCGTGCTCTGGTTTTGGGATGCTACCTTGCCGTATAGTCTAGACGAGAACAAAATGAATGGGAACAAACCAGCCGAAGTGGTACAGGTGGAAATGATGAAGACGAAGAAAGAACCTGAATGGGTGGATCTCATGAACCCTAGGCTAGGAGCCTAATATAAGTCAAGGTTCTCATACTTTTCTCCACGTCAAGGACTGATCTTCTGGACCCACCTTCCAACCTCGAAAGACAGTTTAGCACTGAAATTGACTGCCCCCGTGGCTAACCGTATCCAAAGTTGTTACGTATACAGAATGCTTGTTTGGCTTCTACCAAACTGAGCCTCCTCTGGCAACGCTGCGATGATAGCCGTTTGATCTACGAAGACTCGAGTGTATACTGCGGCAGTTAGGCGTTCACTCTATGGGCTGAGAAACGTAATTGTTACGAATGGAAGATTCTGAAATGCTATCACTGTTTTTGAGTACATGTTCACAACATTGCTCGAATATGATGAGAACACTAAATTAACAATACTGAATTTATGCTTGGGTGTTACAGACCCATAGATCACTCCCGGTAATAAGCTCTAATTCTAAACATGTGGAGGTGGTTGGGATGTGTATTATCCATTTTGGGGGTGTTGGCAGACACGTCCCCTGTAGACGGGCCGGTTCAGTTGGCAGACATCACACTATCGCATGTCCAGAATCAAAAGCAAGATCCGAGACATCAAAGCAAACACCACGTCATCGACTGTTGAGAATCACAAACAAGAGTAGAGCCAGCCAAGTGGATCTGGGGACCAATCAGCGAATAAAATTTGTCTGAACTAGACAAAATTGAGTCAGCCAATCCGGATGCAACCGGACAAACCAGTCGAATGGGCTTTTTGTAGACTATCAGTGGACCAGTGTGCTTTCAGGCAAGGTTTTGGTTATGATGAACACACATCTTAAATAAACGATTGTTTTTCTACCACTGAATCGAGATGATTCGAAGCCAGAAAGGCCTACTGATCAGAGTTAGTGGTCGGCAACAGAACGCCCATTTCCTCAGATAGACCCCCTCGTTATGGATTGTTCTTCGAGGTGGGTAACGGTAGGACAATGGGTCGATGGGGTTAGTTCATGACTTAACAAAGTGGTTTGAAAGCCTTAATTGGTATGCCAAGCTAGGTGGTTTGTTAAACTTGCGAATTCGAATTCACGAGACCAGTCCAAAGGATAGTTGGGGGCTTTAGTCGGCATACCTAAGCACTGTGGTTAGTTGTGCAGTTTTTTTAATTTCTCTTTCATGCTCATGCATGAGTGCAATGGGAGGGGGGGGGAATACACCCTATAGCCACAAAGCGCCACTGCTTTATTAGAGTTACCGGCACCCAGACTCTGAGACTTGGAGTGGAGAACCACATAAGGTCCCATTAGGTCAGGCGTGGTAATGGGCCGGATGATGGTGGAGATTGCTGTCGACCACCAAAGTAGCCGGTGATGGCGGGGATTCGAACTTCCGATCTCCGAGATGGTAATCAAATACTCTATACCACTCGACCACCACAGGCCATGCTTTGTTCACAGATGTTTCCATTTATTTGTTTCTTAAGCGTCGTTTGATTTCTCTCTTTGAATTAAACGATGCAGCGAGGTGGTACGCGAAATCCGAACCATAGTACAGAATTGTGAGATGATTGGTTGGAAAAACTGGACTAACGTAATCGGTAGTGACGGGTTAATAACCTCTGTATCTGGGGCCACCAGTCAACTTCTTTTGCTACCCATTCAATACCAAATTGATGGACATGAATGATGCGATAATAACAAGGCTTGTCTCGTTGCACGAAAACTATATTAGATTCCGAAAGTTTGTTCATCCGGAGCAAAAATGAACACGTTTTCAAAAATAGCGATAACTCTGCCCGACTCGGTCTTGTGTGCCGAAGGAAATGGTTCGATTCCCGGATTTCGAATGGTCGGTGGCAAGGTATAATAGACCCATCAGTTTGTAACCGACTGTACCTTAAATTTTATACTGATCAGTCGCAACGGGTCGTCGATCTTCGTCAAAACGATAGTAAGGCACTGGAAATTGGGAGTATGAAGTTGATCTAGAAAACCATGGTCTATACACGAGGCGTTAAGTAACAATCACTTGCCTATCGTTTTTTACGTCTCATCGCGCCGGTTCGGTACATAGTAGTACAATATGGTAATATAAATTGTTGTGGTTCTTTCTCATCTACAGTTATAATCTTATTTAAATCGTATAAGACGTGTATGGATGAGAAGTTCATTTTTAGAATCACACGAAGATTCTTCCAGTTATTTCGTCGGTTAACACGGCTAACCTTCCGAACGAGGACGCATGGTCCCAACTTTGGGTTTACGACATGACTAGTATGGTATTGAATCTGAATGAAGGGAAAAATTTTCCCCTGAACCGCACGATGACGGACCATCTGTCCCCGTTCCGAAGTTTAACCTTGTTAACTGACGAAATAACCCCGGAAGAATCACCATATGATTCTAAAAATGGATTTCTCGTCCATGCACACTGAATAAGTTCCAAGTAAGATTACAGCTGGAAGCCAACTGTGGGGTGCTCAGGTGTAGGGCTGATTGAGCATAGAGTACCGACTACGTACACCTGATGAGCGGCAACCACCGCGAAACCGGTCGGGTGCTTCCGGGGAAATTTTGTCCTTTCATCCAGATACAATACCATCATATCGCAAAGCCTTTCTCGTCTCTTAGCATTTTTACAAGGTAACCTATTTTGAATAAAGTGGAATCTCGAAAGCGAGCAGAAAGTGGTAAACTGTCTGTGAAATTCTAACCCATAATGGACCGCAGCTTATTGGGCAATGCCTTGGTCATCCTTCCGTTCAGTCTACACTAGTTGAACGTTTAAAAAAGTGTGTAAAGTGATGACACTCCAGTATAAATGGATTTGGAAGTATTTACCCATTCGCTTCTGTTGCCTATTTGTAAGTTCGGATTCTCGTGTATGATATGCGGTCAGCTGACTGCATACCGGGAAAAAATGTTCGTTCCCCTCCTGAATGTTACGTCCAGGAGCAAACCTCTTATAGTCTTGTCACTACATTTCACCTTTGTCATGGGGAAAAATACTATGAATTAAAAGTTTATACATCCAATAATTTTGGGATCATTCCTACTTTATAACATATCATATGGCGCGTCGTTTTTTCGATACACTCCGAACGGATCTGGGATCTGATACATTATCATTCATCCTTCTTTGTCACCTGATCTGAAAGTTTCTAGTATACTGATGGTTAATTTTCACTTCCAGAATCACGTGACCCTTTTCTTGTGGACGTTAACCTTTTGTCTTTCAATTGTTTCTTTTCCAGTTCCAAATTCCAACTCGACGCCGAGGTCTGCGCAATCTGTTCCGCTCGAGCCCGAATACCAATGCAGCAAACCGACCAATGATTTCTGGTACGACTAGTGCCACATCAAAGCGTCGTCGTCGAAAAGCACTCAGCAGTAAAACGGATGCGGAAGATTCGGTCTCGGTCAAACACGCGCTTAGTCTGGGGTCTATTTTTGTCCGTCGTCATCGCCGGTCACCACGGACAAATGATGTTGTCGCTGCACCTCAGCTCGAACTACCGCACGAACGAGATGAGATCAGTATGACTGAGTCCCCTCGACCGGAATCCACCTATGATGGTCTGGCATTAGCTGCCGCCAATCTACCCAACGCCGATGGCCCTTCACATATTCTAACGCTGCAGCCGACGGACCCTCTAAACAACCCCGGTGAAAAATCCTCAGCCGATCTTCAATCGAAACCGGTTCCGTTGATCGCAGTCCTCGAACCGGATTCGGGCTCCAGTATACCGCTCGGAGAACCGGACCGCTTGCTGGAATCTCAGTTACCATCATCCACACAGAGCTTGCCACCGGTTGTCCGTGGCTTACAATTGGATTTGCCCACTCCGCGTGCTCTGCACAGCACGCGACCCAGAGAATTGAATGTTCGATGGCAAATCACAGATGATTCGATTTTGGAAGGTGAAACTAATCCGATCCCAATCGACTCCGGTTAGTCGAGTTTCAGCTGAGAATGCGACACTCAGTAGACTTTCTCATTGAGTAGATTTTGATTATGAAATGCTTTATTATACAGTATCGGCACTGTACTCGCTACCGAAAATCCATCCTTGTTAAGCATCGTCGTCAGTGCGAATCCGACGCGGCCGAAAAGGGAATCAGACCGGGCATTTAGCATCATGTTCCACATACATACACACACACACACACACAAACCGTTGCGTTAACCAGATTCATCCTCAATCGTTTGTTTTACGTCAATATTACATGTGACCCTTGTCACTGGTTTACAACTCGTACACACAGTCAGTGATCGACTCCCCCATTGGGCGCTTTCTCACTTAGTATTCTGACGTGATATCGAATTACTGGCGACCGAGAGAGTTTAACCACTAGATTCCGAACGAAATTTTGAGAGGAAAAGTAAGATTTCAAGTTTATTGTGCTTTCTCAGTGGTGAATTGTACAATGGTGCTGCATACTGCAGCCGTGCGTCTCGGAAAGTTAACCAGCTCCTCAAGAAGTCCTTTTCTTTTCAGTTTTCAACTTGAGCTCAATTATTTGCTTTTTAATTGTAAGTTTGCTTTTGTGAACATACACATCGGGGAAGAAGTGAGCTAATTATTCAGCGAAAGAATAAATAAATAAACGAGCGAGTGAATGCGTTCTGTGGGTGACTGAGTGAATGCACAGGTGACTAAATGATTTGGTCAGTGAGCAAAAAAGTGAACTCGCGTAGTAAGTGAGGGAATGCCTGAGTGCGTGGGGCAGTTTGTGTGTGTGTGTGTGTGTGTGTGTGTGTGTGTGTGTGTGTGTTGGGTGTGTACTGGGTGGGTAGGACTTATTTTCATCAGAACTTAATTTGAACGTTTGTCATTTGATCAGCGTTTCGCAAACCGATGATTGGCATACCATTCACTGTTGAATTACCTTGTAATACCAGTCGATAGGATTTTGGCTTGAATACTCAACGGGATTCATCATTGCACCTAGGTACATGTGTTTACATTGCCTTTTCCCTGTTAGATCGAGATTGATTAGAAATGGCCTGATTTGCACGTTAACTGTTCCACGATTTAAACTATCTTAGACTCATGTGAACAACATGCTAGTTTCTTTATCCTTCCCGACCAACGGATTTCGATACACGATCGGTGGGGTTAGGCTCAAAAACCTAGACCCATCAAATATATCCACTGTATCCTCGCTACTGAGTTTCTATCAATAGCAGTGTTTTATACATCCCAGTGAAATAAGAGTCCGCTCTAAATGGTATCACGGAAACAGTATTTCCATTGATGGTTCGAAGAGAATTGAAGTTAAAAAGAGGAGTTCATATTCTGATGATGAGTACGTGATATACCTGAACTGAACGTTCCGATTGGGTCACCGTTACCAGAGGTCCTTCAAAACCACTAGAGATTTGGTTCGATTATAAACTTATTAAGACCACCGTTCGTCCGTTATTTGAAAACCACGATTAAAATAACAAAAAATCGACTTTTGCCGATATTTAATCTATGTGATCCTTATGTTGGTCAATCGGTCAGCAGGCTCCACAATGACCTTTCATAGATTACGACGTATCCTATCACACTGGCCGCACATAATCAAGACACTATAGCACATTCTGGCTTGTCTGTATTGATGGGATTGCCTGTAGGGGCTGCTGCCGGGGTCCTTGCTCGTCCCGGAACAATCACCCCATCCTGCCCTGGTAGTGCAGTTGGTCTTAGTCTTCCATTGCACGGATGTGAAGGTCAGAATTTAAAAGGACTGTTCAACCGCATATGGGTTGACTGAAATCCGCGGCATAGAACTGTTCGAACAACAGACGCCTCACTTTGTTGGATTTCACATTCTGGCCACTTGTTATTCGCACACGAATATCAGATCTCCAGCTTCAGTGGTTTCAGCTGATTCTTTTGTATCCGTGCCCTTATTTTTGATCTACTTCAATAATTTGTTTTAAGGCCTTTACACAAGTGTGTGTTTGTCTGCAGGTTTGTGCGAGGCGAACTATTCGGGCTGGTTGCCATATCTACGATCCATTCCACGCAATTGAACGCCAGTTCATCGTTGCTCATGTTAACCTGACTGAATCATGATGACGGCAATGTGCTCAAGCAGGGGGTTTAATTTGATACGTTGGATTTCACTGCTCACATGTGGTCCAACATTCCTCTCAAGTATATGTACACGCTCCCACTGGCGTTCCTTTTCTTTTTTAAGTTAGCTGCTGTGTGTACAGTCCATATTTGACAGTCTTGTTCTCACGAAGTTGGACACAATCAGTTTGATTGGTTTAATCCTATTGATCAGACTCATGTGTCCATCTTGCCAGCCCAAATGTTCCGGTTTTGGCGCTCAACTTTGTGCCCACAGCACGGAACCTTGTGTTTGTTACAGGCTCAGTGCCCTCATGTGCCGTTCGCCTCTGTATACTTGTGTGTGTGGGTGAGCTTAAGTTTTTAGGCTTTTACGTTTAACTCGAACCCAACCTAAGCGCTAGAACAGCTTTGCTCTGCTGTCGATGTCCGAAATCACGACGCCTCAGTGATTGGACGGTACTGCGCTCAGGTCACGGGGGTCGCACAGGCAAGAATACTCCAGTGTCAGAGCAGTGTTGTCCACTTTTGAACGAGGTTAACGGGGCAAAATTATCTGATCATAATTCGATACAGCGCAATGGAACTTACGTAAACGTGCGTCTGTCAGTGAATACGAAGAGCAGTCAGTCAGAGCTGCGTAACTCAACTGGCGGGGCGTGAAAAAAGCGAGGAACGGCACACCTGACTGATGTGTATAAACATGTGAAGAGAGGGGCACATGCTCCTGACCATCAGCCTGATGACAGTTTGACCAGGTTTTCACTACCCAGCTTGCTTCACACCTGTCAGATTTATGGTTAGATCGTAAGATCCACAGTAAACATTGATCACTGCAGTATGTGACCTAGATTTCTAGCTGGTCTGATCGTAACTGGTTAATCCCACGGGATCTGCGCGGAAAGTAAAAAAAAGGCACGTTGATGGCTGATTTGCTCTAAAAGTCATATTCGGGGGCGGGGGCGGGGGCCGCCGTTGAGTAGATTGCGGTGTTGATGTAAAACAGACGTTCCGAACAACAGTGTTAGTTCTATTAGTAATTGCCGTTTCGGGCATGCACCAGGAACAGATTCATGATGTTAATGTCATGCACGCTTCAAGCTTTGCCAATGTGAACATGTTTGTCGAGTGAGTCGATTATCATGATTAGAGACATTGTCTGGGTTATAAATGGGTGTCCTGCTGTGCGGTGCGTTGCTTCGACGTCTATCAGGAGTGGTTTGCACTGGCTCCCAAACTCGTTAGATTTGCATTATTGGCGGTTTCTCACATGCTAGGTAAAACAGCCGCGTATTGAAATTTCGGTAGTGAGCCATTTTTTATTGCATGTTTGTGCGTGAGTGCAGTGGAAGGGTTATTTCACGCAGTCTCGAAGGCGCGCTGTACTATCGGGTCAACTTAGCAACGTAACCCTGAGACTTGGAGTGGCAGAGAACCACATGAGGCTTGACTAGGTCGAGAATGGTAGCGATCCGGGCAATAGTGGATTACTTTTTACCACCAAAGTGACCGGCGGTGGTGACCTACGATGTGGTAGATAGACGCGCTAAACCACTCGACCACCACGGGTGAGTGATGACTATAGCCCAAGAAAACGTGCGCATTCCTGTAAACGTAGCAGCCATTGAGCAAGGGTCAATAGGCAGTCTGCAAGATAGACTAACGTTAATCTGTTAGTAATCCGTCGCCAGTAAAGCCACGACACATCAATTAGTTTACAAGTCGAATTTCAAAATTTTGAAAATCAAGTAGAATTAGGTGAGAACCTCGAATTTCATTAATTTTCACCTTTTTCCAAGACCGATTCTTCTACATGATATATTTTCTCCCTGTGAAAATGCATATTTTCAGACCTAAGCTCGTGCACTTCAGTGCACAGTCTGACAACTCTAAATTGCAAAACGGGACCACCACATCGCACACCGCCTTCGCTTAATACGGAATTGGCCGAAGATGAAGGCGACACCGTTCGTGGCTCCTCCACAGATGTGCAGATCCACGAGCTACGCCCTCATTCCTCACGGACTTTGACCGTAGTCGCCCACGACGGAGTATCATATGATTTGCCGGTCAGTGAAGACTTTGTCCCAGAAGCTATGGATCCGAGCGCATGTCCACTGTCCGATAATACATTATACGGCTCGTATGAGTCGGAAAGTCCCGATGAGTTGTCCTTGGTCAGAGCGGCCTGTCAACAAGGATGCAAATTGTTACAACGCGGTGTGGATTTTGTGCTCCTATGGCTACCTAGTAAGTGAATTCTCTCTCCTCCCCTACTGAAACATGAACTATTCGGCCCTATATTTATCATGTACCACCGCATGACGTAATAGTCGAAGTAATGCAACACTGGTTGGTTCAGGGAATTTATTATGGAAAAATAAGTAATAAACTGGCTTCCGTAATGTTCTGTTTTTAAATTTACCTAATCTGATGGTGAACTGAGCAGATCCCCGATGTCGACATTTCATTTTACGAAATAATTTCATTCTCGTTTTACAGCCACTTTCGACGGCGGTAGCGCAGTATCCCTGTTGTCAGTTCGTGATATGGTGTGGTTCTGCTGGAGAAAAAAGGATCCTTGTGGTAGTCTAGCAGTCGACGGCCGTGCTTCGTTTCCCCGCGAAATCGGGTTGTCAGTTGTTGTGTTGTGATGATAATGCTCGACATACCAAACTATGTAGTATAACGGTTGAATGCACCATTGGGACCGTGCTGTCTCTGTGACGTACAACGCCGCGTTGTTAGGGGTTGTGGTGGGATTTTCGCCCGGCAGCGAACTCTCTACACAAAAGCCGCGGAAGCCCATAGACAACAACGTGACACGCGAGAATGCGGTCTGCCACTAAGGCCATTACTTCTTGTCTCTTACTCAGCTGTCCTGAGAATGATGAGATTTACTAGGGTGCTTTGGACATCGTCAACTGGTAAACCGCCATCCGAAAGGCAAATGAACCGATAACTCGGTCACCGGCTACCAACATACCAACTTCTTGTTGCCCGACAGGTAGCACTTGGTTGTGCATGGGCTAGAATTGCTACCTCGAACAAAAAGCCAAGTGGCGCTGGCGACGCCACTTCGTACCTAATTCTCAAGATTGTTCACGGACCGTGTCCCTGCCCACACCGCTCACGGACAAGTGCAATTAGGGATATCGATGAAGCCGGCTTATCCTCTCGCAGGAGCTGGCAGCGTAAAACTAAGATAAACTAAATCGTTATGTAGAAGTCTGGTGCCAACCGAGTTTCACTAGGTTACATGCCAGCGGAATAAAAAAATTAATGAAACAGTCATGCCAATACTCAGTCTGTAATTGAAAATAGAAACGTTTACAGCCATCTGGGTAACAAATAGCTGCAGGCCAGATAAGCATGGAAGCATATTGAGACCAAACAAATAGAACAGTCTACGGAATATTGATGCAACATATTGTGGTTCAATGTTGACTGAAGCAAGATCAGCCTGATATATATATATATATATATATATATATATATATATATATATATATATATATATATATATATATAACTCCTCAGTCATCGAATTTGACCATTCGCGTATGTTTGTGCCAAGAATATAAGAAGCAGAACAAATGAGAGTTCGCACAGCATCGACCTAAAGGGAGAGTGGACATGTATATCATTTTACACCGCCTTAAAATCCAACCAGGTGCCAATGCGACTACAACAAAAACGGAGGAATCGTGTTAATCAGGGTCCACGAAAGCTTCTATTAAAAGAGGAAATGTTTTGCACCGTACGCCTTTGATGTGTGTTTTTTGCTCATTGGTATTGTATTTCCACGCGGAACGGCAGTTCGGCAGATCGCAACGACAATAAAGCATTCGAAACACTGACTTCTCTCATGAGCCATGTCTTTCAACCTCTCTAACCAACGACAATCCTCATCCGTTGGACCCCGCCCAGGACGGCCGGAAGCGCCTACCGAAGCCAGTGCTGATCCTGACTTCTTCATACCCCTACGCTAAGTCGTAGTCTGACCGCCGCGTTTCGTTCTCCAGTCTTGTCCATCACGCACCTAAAGATAGATGATGGGCAGGCTTACACAAAGATGTGATCGAAACAAATTTATCCGGGCTTCCCTTATCTGATGTCATGGATGAAATTTTCCAATCTAGGCGGTATTCATACGAAACACAGGTGTTCGAAACGTTTTCCTCTTACCATAATTTTGCAGAATCAAGCAGTTTAAGTTAGGAATTTAGATATTTCATCTACCGTCTTATCCTTTACGCTCACATACAGTCACAAATAAAAAAGTCCCAATTCCTCTTCGTACAGCTTCCTCCCAAGGACTGATAATCCTCGAGTTAATGACTGATTACCATCGGCAAGTAGCTCTCAGACTTATCACAACAATGTGTTCTTTCTTGAAAACACATAAAGCAAAATTTATTGAAACAGTAGACTGTGGAACAGTTTCCTAGTGCGCTGGTTCGCCCTTGATTGACCAAGATGATTGCGTTTATCCGCTCTGCGGATTTTGCCATGCATCGCCCCGACACGACTTAAGGAGAGATTACTTAGAGGGCAATATTGGATGCAAGCCCGTTTGTTCATCAGATTTTATTGGATAATTTTTTTCACGGCAAGAGGCTTTCATTCCAAGGTGTTATTTCACCACATTTTCATTGACTGAATTGTATACTTTACTTACTTTATAGCTCTCCTCGTCTGTCTGTCCGTCTGTCTCTCTGTACCTGTGTGAATTATTAGGCACAATACTAACAATTTTATCAAAGCTGAATGGTATGTGTTCCTCAAGCTCAAACCTCGTGGCTAAATCCGTTTTATCACTTGTTTGATCACTACTTTGAAGGCGTGTCGTGATTCGCGCGCTCGGATTTGAAACGATTGAGCTCTTTCGAATAGAATATGCTTCCGTGCATCAAGTCTGCGTTCTGAGGTTCGAAGCCCTCTACTGGTGACTGACTTTTACGGTGCACATGGCACCGAACTGTCGCCATAGCTGGTCTATTATTGTGGCTTTATGTGACACATTCATCCACACCTCAAATCTCAACGTCTTTTTTACCAGGGCTATGCCAGTTCCACATTTGTCATGAGCAGCGTGCATTGAATAATAAAATTTCAAAGTACATGGAGGAATCTCGAATCTCACATTTAGGTACTGTTCCTGCTCAGTCATATTCTTCTCATCAATTCGGTGGTACGCATTGGTCTCATGCCATTGCAGCTGAAGCGCGAAAAAGTAATCAATCGCGTTCACGGCTTCAGAGCAATTCAGCTGCTATATTTGACGATACTGTGTGTGTGCTCCAGATGGGTGATTGCATTGCTGTCGTTTGTGCGCCTGTGCTTAGTTAAATAAACACACGTCTAAGTTTTCTCAATAGTTCTGAGAGATGCTGTTCAACTGAGACCTGGTGATATTTCTTTCGTCAGTTGTTGTTGTTGTTGTTGTTGTCTCTGAATTTGCATACCGCACTCAACACGGCGGAGCTTAGACAAAATCTTGCTTTTAGTTAGCAGCTGGTTGTCGAGTTGTATAAGCCTTTTTCTACCTCAAACGAAAGAAGTTCTAATCCCGCTACCGCCGGTCACTTTGATGGTGGAGTGTCATCCACTATCGCACGGATCGTTATCATGCCTGATCTTTTCGTACCTTATGTGGGTCTCGGCTACTCCAGGTCTCATGGTCAATTTGCTGGTTATCCCTGTTAGCGCACCGGGCTTTCAAGACTATTTGTTTATTGAACACAAAATAACTTGCAATAGGATACTAACCCCCCCCCCCAGTCAAAAGAGGTACTGTAGGAGAAGTATGGAGAAAATTCACGTCAGAACCAACATGTCGATATTATTTTTGAAGAAAGATAGTATTCGAGTGGAAAGACATAAAGAGGCAGTGTTCCAAATTTTGGTAGTCCGGGGGTAAAGGAAGATTGGAAGATAGAGGTAGGACATCGAGGAAAAGATACCTGACTAGGGTGACTCGCCGCCTGTTTACGAGAGTACTTGTTAGGGAAAGAGGACCTGTCAAGGCAAGCTCCGAAAAACAGAAGCCAAAATGGTAACGGTAGAAAAGAGATAATGAAGCAGTTGCCTAACGTTGTATCAGGGGCTTCAGATTTGAGAAGAATCGTCAACCAGCCGGATGGCGGTAGGTTGTACCCGATCAAGAAGAAAATGGACAGAAGACGAAGCCCCATCTCGCACGTTGCAACAGTATTCGAGTATGGGGCGGATTTGAGCTTTTTATAGTAGGAGGAGAATTGGAGAAAAGAAACGTCTGACATGGAATAGTAAATCAAATTTGTGTGCAGCACGGGAAGCAAGCAGAGATGTGGAAGGGGACCAACATAATAAAAAGGTATGGATGGGCCCAGAAGGAACGTAGAGTCTGTAGAATGCAAATGCGAACATATAGTGAGAACGATTCCCTATTTTTCAAACACCTCATGTTCATAAACGTTCCATACCACTTGTTTTGCTTTTACCCGTGCGAATCCTTCACAAGGCTGAGTCGATTTCTTCTATATCTCTTATGGCGTTTGCTCGTGAGTTGAGGTCAGTCGAAGCATCGGTATACTGAAGCACAACGTTTGCGCCAATGAAAGATACCGAAGATGGACTGAAAGTTAAGACATCCCGTGTCCGCTTGAGCCATGTCACCTCATGTCCCTGGTCGGCCACAGTTGTGATGGTTCCAGTTTTATCGAGGCGTGCGTAGTTAGAAGTTTCCTAGTCCGACCTCTGTTATCGGTTGCCGAGCTACTGGAGACGGTGCAGTTTCAGGAAGAAAAGTGACCCCTTTATACTTAGTCATTGCCTAAAACAGCATTCCAGGTGCAATCTTTTCATTTCACCTTGGACGCATCAAAAACCTCCAGATTCTTCGCATCGGTCAGGTTTTGCAGGTGTACATAAAGACTTGGTGAAATGTTACCTGGTAAACACAAGAATTTGAGTGGATGTTTATTATGCTGTTTGATCACAGTGGCTTCTGGATTTACAGTAGGCTGTTTTTATATTAACGTATCCTTGCGCATGAGTGCGTCGGGAAACGTTTTACCCCATAGCCTCGAAGGCTGGCTGCGCCGTTAGGTATAATCGGCAGCCGGATCGTGAGACTTGGAGTGAGGGGGAACTACACGAGGTCTTAACAGGTCAGGCGTGGATATGAGACTTTGCACAATTAGAGTGATTGACGGTGATGCAATTGATCCATTTGACCTCTGGAGTGGAAGGCATAGGCGGTAAACCACTTGGCCACCACCGTCATTATCCTAATGACTTGGAATTTCCCGCTTATCCTGATTGATGGGCTGTATGGTCGCGACGAAAAATGTAAGGTGACGAACGAATTCCGTTGATACGAACAGGGCGTATCAGATCTGGTGTGATTGTAATGATTATCTTTTCGACTTAGTTATATGCAAAGTGAAAGCCTTTGCTTCAAGATCGATGCGTTTGAACATCAGTCACAGTTTATCTGGTGTATCTCCTAGAACGATGACTCTAGGAGAGGGTGTTTCTCCTCGGAAAATCGTTGATCGCATAGTTGAGTAAAACTGGTGGTTGCGTACGGTCTTTGCGAACACTAGAAGCAAGCGTCACTTCTGAAGACTCTTCGTCGTGGGTACAGGGAATCGACGGAGTTGTCGAATAGTGCAGTCTTAAGGAGTTTACGTTCGTCTTGGCACCTGTTCGATTAACCTTCTGCTCCAAAGTGACCATCTTCAAAGGTGGTGCGGAAGTTCATGAGGCAGATGGTGGTTGGCTAATCACTCTACTCCAGTGGACTATGCAAATATTCCACTTGGTTTTTTTTAAGAAAGAGCAGAGTTGTACGCTACGAGGCATGTCCCCAAATCGTGGATGACAGAACAGCCGTCATTTTCGCGGCTAACGGTGAACAAGGGGGCTTCGGATCAATAAATAAACAGTCGCGAACGAACAGCGACAGCGTTCGAGCTTGTGGCAGGTTTTCTCGCCTGCTTCGCGCTTTCCGTTCCGAAACACTACACAAGTGTACACATCACTGCGACATGGCGACATGTGGCCCCCAATAAATTAGGTCTGAGCCCTTTTTCGAATTCCACTTAACCGATAGGGTTTAGCTGATGATTCGAATGAATCGTGTAATTGGCCATCGGCTGGTGCGAACCAACGCAATTGCTTTCAAAGGCGTGCTAGGCTGTACAGTGGCTAGCGCTACACCCTTGAATAAAAAGACTTATTCTGGACCAGGCGACCGAGTAGTACAATAGCCTGCAATACAGCCTACTAAGACATTCTCTAATGACTGATCGTTATTCCTCTCACTAACGAATGCACTCGTGAACCGTTCGCGACATTTTGTCTCTCCAATAAATGGTCCCCTTCCCCGTCCTTTACCATCTTGCTACACTGTTTCACACCAAATGGACACTGCAGACGTCCGTCGTAGCAGTAACGCCTCTCGCGTAAATTCTAACCATGTTCTCTCTCGTTTTTCCTCGAGTTATTTCAAGATCTCACATAAATTGTTACCGCTGACTGATGCTTTCCTTCGTCCTCGATGCACACGCAAACTAGCCACGTTCAACGTGCTACTTCGGATGCGTATAGGACGACAGGCATACTTAGCTCGTATGTTCAAGACCCTTGTCATCGATGTGTTGCGTCCAAGAGACTCGCATTCGCGATTCCAATTCCATCATTCTACTGACACCTCCATGTTATCGTTGTGCGAATTTTCACTTAAGCCGTTCTGAGGAGCATGAGGCTCCGGTTTCCGGTCTTACTGGGATTGATGCTTCTCTGTTAGTGAGACTACTGAAGGCGCGGTTAGGCTTTTTCGTTACATTATTGTGCATGAGTGCAGTGGAAGGAGTATATACCCCATAGCCACGAAAGCTCACTGCACTATTAGGGAAACCCGGCAACTAGACCCTGAGACTTCGAATGGAGAACCACGTAAGGTCCCAACAGGTCAGATATAGTGCCGATCCGGACGATATCAGTCGGTGATAGTGGGGAGTTGTACCTCCGACTTCCGAGGTGGCAATCAAACTCTCTAAACCAGTCGACCACTATCGGCATTTCGATTACCTTCAGCGAGTTTTAGAAGTTCGTGCAAAGTGTATAATTGCACTTCGGATAAATGCAAATGTTATCTCGGCGTACGCGCCCACCAATCACAATCAAGATGCAATCAGGGCTGAATTGTACCGTAAGCTAGACGACTTCTTGCCTAAAGCAAACCAGGCTGATATTGTGATCTTAGCAGGAGACAACGATAACGGAGTATCTTGGCTGCGACCTAATGAAGCACATTTATGAGGCATGTTTGGGCTGGGTTCCTGTCGCTCAGACCACAGGGAATGATGTTCTGCTCTGTACTGTGGTCATCCTCTCCCTCTCTAGCGCGAACCTCAGATGCTCTAAACGTCAATACACCACTTGGTGACCGCTTTCGAGTCAGCAATGAATCCAGATCGACCGTATGAAAACAAGCCACAAATGAAGGGACAAACAATTGTTTTCAGTGACTCATGCCCCAGTCTTTACAAAACACATGGCAAATGTTTAGAGTGATCCAAATGTGAAAAGTCTTCGGCCCCGGTTAGTACAAAGGGAAATCCTGCTGTAGGCAGTCAAATCACAAGCTAGTTCACTGTGGTGGATGTCATGTGCTACTGTAATTTGGGCGGGTATACTGTGTAATCCATATGCAAACAGTCGGAAATTCTTCGGCGTGGTCTCGTAGCTCAGCTGGTAGAGCACTCGTGGTACTAAAGCGACGGTGGCGACCATGCGTGGGTTCGAATCCCGCCGGGGATGAAGACTTTCCACATTTGGATCACCTCTAAGCGTTGTCAAAATCTGCCAAACATCAATACACGGGAAATGGTTGTGCTGACAAGTGCAAAGGTCAATCGAATTGGACACTGTTTGCGGGAAGGGGTTGGGGCTTGATCGACGTGTCTATCCGCACGACTAGGTCGTGATAGTAACATGGTTCCGAGGTGAGTCACTAAGGGGGACGTGATTCACTTGCGGCCAGGGTAATTAGAGGGCTTGGACGTGTTTCTTCTGTGCACACAGAGCAGGTGCGAAAAGATGGGTGCTAACTACTGCTGCGGTGTCCAATGTGTGTATGCGAACATGTTTGTGGGGATTGAAGGGGGGCACTCGGTAAACGATTTGGAATGCTGAATCTATGTTTATTTGATTACCTGAGTCCACCAAAAGGCCCGAGAATGGCACTCCCTCCTCCTCCTCCGTGTTGTAGCCACCGCGAACAATGTTCCTTGGTTCTTTCGGTTAGTTGCCTCCCCGTTCGGACAATGTAGGTTGCATTGCATTTGTACCCGTACAAATAGATTACCATCGAGGTGGCCAGCATTGGCAACACATTCCTATTAGAATTCCGGATAATCGGAGAGCCTGCAAATACAAATCTGTCTTTTCGGTACTTCTCCTCAGGCCAGTACAGTACACATGCAAAGTTTTAGCGTTATTCAAAAATGTGATCCAGAGTATTAACGTAGAAGCACTAAACTGGATCACATTTTCGAATAACGCTATAATTCTACATGTGTACTGTACTGGCCTTAGGAGAAGTACCGAAAAAACAGATCTGTCTTCGCCACGTTGTTTTCCAAATTCAGATTATGGGAATATTTCACGTGCTTGCAAATACGCAGGAAACACGAGCTAAGTTGAATGTTCCACTCACCGCACGTGCTAAACATCTGCTGACAAGGCTCGATATGGCGTCTCCTTTGATTAGCTCACGGATAAACAGTTTCTTCTTAGAGACGTCGTAACTTGAAACACACTTTGGTCTAACTTTCAGATTTCGTTCAATAAGGCGCTCACGGTGATCGTTTTCCCCTAGTGTTTTTAACTAAGCCCAATTCTTCCATCGTCTCTTGTGAGTATAACTTTCTTACTCGCGAGGCTAAGCATTGGACTAGGTTTCTTTTATCTTGTATAAGTACGAAAATGAGGAAATTTATGTACTGTCCAGTCCATGTTTGCTTCCTGTGCACCCTTCTTCCGACTGTTTCGTTGGTGTTCCAGTAAGGCCAGTGTGTCGTTCTTTTTCCGTCTTCACCGTGAACCGAGTGGCTTTATGCGCACTGTTGAATGTCTGTTTTGTTTTTCCTACGTCGAAATAAAGAAACCGATGTAGAAAGGACAAAGCTGACATTGAGTAGTGCGTACAAAGCCATTCAGTTCACTGTCCTGGTTTACTAGCTTCTGACACCTGCTTTGTTGTTGTTGCGTTGGCCGCTTGCTTGATTCCCATTCTCTCTCTCTCTCTCTCTCTCTCTCTCTCTCTCTCTCTCTCTCTCTCTCTCTCTCCATATATATTGTCCACACGTTAACATACTATTTACCGTCAATGTGAGCGCTTGCACGTGCAGCCTCGTTTTTCGTTGGGTTAGCAATGACCCAGACACGAATAACTATGAGCAATCACAGTTGTGTTTCATTTGTGGGCTCTTCAATGAAGAGTATCCATTCACACTCCAGACGATTCAAATCGGATTCTAATGAATATATATATATATATATATATATATATATATATATATATATAAGAAAGGGACCAGAGCAGAAGATACACAGTGCTTGTAGAAGTTTTCCATTGCAAGAAATTCCATTAGGAGTGGGTTCAGCCGCCGTAATTGCGGAAATTTTTCTGTTCTCTGTAGCTCAATGAGCAGAGCTGTTTCAATTCTACTTGATCGGTCTCAGTGAATCCCAAACTGTAGTGTACAAAGTTGTGCGATAGCGTTCTGTAACTGAATTCCGTATATTGGGATGCACACTGTACGCGATTCATCTTTGTTCCGTCTTTCTGTTTACGTCCTCAGTTGTAATGATTATCTGTATCGCGTTGCAGGAACCATCATGTTTCTGTCGATCAGAAAACGTCTTGTGGTCGTTTACAAATTGATTGTTGTGTATTTATGAATTTCCATTGGATCGGTGATGTTTGACTGTTCAGTATTGATGTCTTATTCTGTCAAACGTCCAGTGTTTAAGATCCACCGCCGTCATTTTCATTTTTTTATGATCGTTAAAATTATTTCGGGGTAAAACCGTTTCAAATGGCTATTCTGCCTCCCCCCTCACCAAACGACTGTTGTAAGGAAAAACACAACAGTACTCAACGTTCAGTATACGGTACGTGAATATTTAGTATAGATACCTGCAAGCCTTTGCAATCCAGGTAGATTATGCTCCCAGTGCAAGTAATTCCATATTCAAAAATGCACACCAAGAGTCGAAAGCGAACTGGTGGTCCTTCGTTTATCAGTTTGTATCTCTCGACTAGCTGATCTACCACGATACAACCAGTCAGACGCAATTGAACATTGAGTAGAGCGTAATCAATGTTCAATTGATACGCAGAAATTGTTCTTGTGATCGGTTTGATTCCTGCTCGTGCGTGAAATTTCGAATGCAAAAAAAAAACAAGTCGACTTTCCATTATCTAAATCATGAAACCTAACGGTTTTACCAACAAAAGGTCCAATCGCTTTGTGCTTTCTTGGCTATCATCGTCTACTACCCACCTAGGTGAGCATTCCACTCCATCTCAATTTCAAAAGCGACATCGACGTACCTGATCCGTAGGTTGTTCTTTCCTATACGCTTTTGTCCAAGCGGGCGCAGACACATGAACTGTGTAAATGCCTCAGACCCCGGGAAAAACGAAATTCAAAGGAATTGACACTACTCTCGAGTGGATTACGATCAGTCACTAGTTGTCATTTCGTCCCGATTTTTGGTTTCCCCATCTCGTCTAACCTCGCAAAATAATTCCCAGTTGTGGTGGTGGTGGGGGGGGTCAGGGGTCGGATTATTTCATTTTACACATGTCCCCCCCCAATCACCTCATCGATTGAATTGTTTCACGCGTTGTGTTCTATTGCGCTGATCTTGTTACAGAACCGAACTAGATTCATAAGACAAACGGTAATGTTTGCTGCTTCGAGTCATTCAGAATGCGTCGAATCATACCTGCTGGCATGCATCTCCATACAAGTAGTGGCACATGACATGCTTTGAGGGATGCCGAGGATCGCTTGATCCAAATTGGCCGGTATCATATGATCACGTCGTCTACTTTTTATTTTATTTTCTTGTATTGGAGTGTATTTATTTAATCTCTAATTCCATTTATGGCATGCCGAGAGATAGTAAGTGACTAGTGATTGCTATAGCACGTATCGTTCACATGAAGTGAAGTATTGGAGACCAGCCTGACAGTCTGGATAAGTTACTTTGAAGATTCTCCGCAACACAAGCCGGATGACAGGCGGTCATACTTCCGAGTCCTTCGACTGGCAAGTGGAACGTAGGTGATGGGTTAACATACAGCTGTTTGATCGATGCATGCAAATGCTTTCCACGAATCCATTTTCATCGCATCATTCGGTTTGGCTCATGCTTTCACGCGCACGCACTAAGTAACAGTCACTTCAAATTTCAATGTATGAACTTACATTTCTGTCTTCATTGTAAATAGAATGTAGTCAGATACTGATTGATTGGAGCTGATTACCAATCTGACTTTGAAATTGGTATCAGATTAATTTTTCACGACATGTTTGAATTTCATCATAAAACCGATTCGCAGTCCTTCTGCTGGTCGAATATGTAGTCGTGACTTGCGTTGCATGTCAAATTCTGATTCTCAGTTGTTTTACCGCATCGGTGGTGCTTTTTGCGATTGGTGAAATAAATGCTTTCGTTGGGCAGTTTGATGCGCAACCAATCTAATTTGTGTCATCGGTTTTGTGAACCAGCGAGTGTTTGGCATCAAACCAGATTCCCATGATAATGCAATGTCTCGCGTTCGTGAAGAGCCAACTTTTCAAAACGATCGTGTACTCCTTCCCAGACGAGAACCAAGATTGCTCCCTTGCCCTTCGTTTTAAATCGAGAGTTTCTGAGACCCATTTTATTTTCCATAATAGTGGTTTATCATTTTTTGGTTATTTCTCCGAGAACAGTCATCTCATCGTAATTCGACAAGCATGCTGAAGGTGGTTGCAACGTTTTCACGTCCATCGGGGAAAAATGACGTCTTGATCAGTCGTTGAAGGTTTTCAACCGTAATTTCCGCTGGTATCATCTAGTCTTATATTACACCGAACTCATCTGCATTTACGTTCGAATGGACGCATTTTGAATAGAGCCACGTTGAGTTGTTGATTTAACACGTCTTTCATTTAAACTGTTCACATATGTACGTAACTGAAAAATCTCTCTGACCGATCACTTAATTTGTTTTTCGTTTGGCAACTCTGAAAAGTCGATAACTTACGTGAGTTCAAGACTTATTCTGATTGACCAATACCTGGCTACATAAGGTCACCTATGATGATCAGTCACACTTTGCCGCACAAGACTTCTCACAAGTTGTTTTCCTTTGTTAACATTGATAGTCACAAAACAAATAAACTCTTGGTGACCTCAAGTACAAACCAATACTCCGTTTATCTGAATACCTATGTGAATAATGGTCAGTCTTAGTAACTCAATTTTGACTTTGGTTCAGATACTAATTTATAGCAATATTTCTCTCTGGTTTGTGTTAGTCAATACTACAAACAGTTTACGTGTAAGATATGACAGAGCATGAAAACGACGACCAGGAGGACTGACAAATCAGGAAGATCCATAATTGAATTCTGGCTTCTTTGCAGAAGTATACTGGAATCAGGTTTCATGATTCAATTTTTTGGTTTGGTCAAGACCCATGCGCGAATGATACTTACTCCCAACATCAGTTACTCAGAAAAAGGTGTTCGCAGTCATACCATCATTTTGAACCATAAGACACCGATAGCTGCAGTGTCTAGCTTATTATGGACCATTAGCTGTGACGGCATTTGTTGGTTTATTGTCAACACGCAGCCTGTCCTGGTTAGCAGATCAGTGTCATCACTCTGAGTCGTCTGATGCGCGAGCATCGCCTGTCCAGGGTCGAGGTCAAGACTTGAGTAAACGGAACTGCCAGCGACAGGACTGCGGATCGAAAGCGTTGAACGACAAGTTAAGAAAGGAAACCTATCGAGCGGGGGTTAGTTGTATCACCAGCCAGTCCGAAGAGACTGTCCTCAAAGTTAGTCGGACCAGTTATTTTTGTGACGGGATTGATTACGGCAACCCAGTATTCTATGGAAAAATGGTGTTCTTTGCTAATAGATCTAGATGGTTCGGGGTTAGAGAAATCTTCTTCCTGGAACTAGTGGGCCGACGCAGAACAGTGGCGCTACCAAATACCCATCGAGCTGTCACACAGGTTTGTTAGTATCATTCTTTAACCGACTGAATTGTCCCTCAGCAACTTGTTTCACATTGACACTCATTGATATTGAGCCTGTCTTTTGCCCGACTTGGCTGTTGACAACCCATCGCCCACATGGTGACCGATTCCTATACAGGTGCCCATGTGCGGCAACGATGTTACAAATGGCCGACGGAGTTTGGTTTCCTGTCCAGTTTGATGCGTGAAAACTTTGAACGGTTACTAAGTGGCTCCAGCAATAGATAATACAGTTTTCGTACACTGAACTACCCTAGATTCTCAGTGGTGACTTGATCGTTACTGATGTTTGACAGATCATTTTTTAACCATTCACATTTTCCTTAACTTAGACTGTTTACGTCATTTATTCAGAGCAAACTTTGCCTATGAGGAAATATTTAGGCGCATCGATTCATTCTTCTTTCTCGTTCAATGAGCTGTATGTTTGATTCAAATGTTTGACCCGGAACCCATCCTTAACAACGATTCCGTTGAGAAAGTGCGCATTGGGATTTTTCATGTACAATTTCTGTGTTCGCTACACTCGTATACATACTCACACAAATCCGTTTTCGTTTGTTTTCCGTTTACAATTATCAGCCGATGGTCTAATCGCTCTCCGCGTGCTTCATATTCTCCCATTCGACTCGGTGCGTAAACGTATGTCTATTTTGGTGCGACATCCAGCAACAAATGAGGCGGTCTTGTACACCAAGGGTGCGGATACAGCCATTCTGGATCGAGTAAGATGTCACAGTAAGTTCGGAGAATAAATCATACGGAAAGATAGACAGATACTTGAACTAAACCGGTGAGAAGTTCCTGCTTCGCTTTGATATGCGATCGAAACAAGTCAGTCTCGTGTGACTGATCACATATTTGCTGTCTTTCTGCGGTTGATTTTCTTTTGTTACCATTGGACAGTTCTACAAGGTGTCAAAAAACGGGGGCTACTGCCAACAAGAACAGACCAGTTGCACTCAGACTCAGACCCGAAACCTCAAAGTCCTTAGTTCGCGATGTTAACCGTTTGACCACTGATAATCTATTCCGTGTCGGCGTTCCACTCCACCACCGAATAAAAAGCATACAAGTTACGACAAACCCAATAACTGTTTCGATTTACTCCGGGGGTCGTCTGGCCATTCGAATTCTCGAATACCTACTGAGCAGTGTTGTTACTCCGGACAGCGACACTCAAAACTGTATTGTGCCAACAATAAAAAATAACTACTGTCAGTTCTCAGTGTGTTGCTTACATAAGGATAAAACTCCTTTGAATTTTTTGAATCTGTCGAATCTTCTGAATGATGGCATAGTGATTGTACGTGCTATCCTTTTTTGAATTCGAAGTCCTAGTGTTGAGCACTCACAGTTTTCCATCCCCGCCGAATGTGGAATTAGAATCCTTTCGGTCGTAAACAACTTGTTGATTTAACACGGCACGTGATTCTCTGCTTCGAACCTTATTTCCGCATCGATGGTTGCATAAGTGGCCGGTTAATTCGTCTTCTGTTTATGTTTTCATTGTGTATTTGTACTTTTTGTAATTCGCGTCTTCGACATCAGCTTACCCCCCCCCCCCCACACACACACACGCGAAAAGTGGATGGCATAAGTTTATGTTCTAGTCCTGTGATGCAGTGAATTGTCGTGCAGTATTTGCACACTGTCCATCATCGAAATCCCTTTGGACTGCCATACGCGTAGCCCACATGTATTGAGTTTCGAACTGACCGTGCAAGAATGTGGGTCACGCGAGTAACCATCACGTTGTCCGATAGAACTCCCAGTGGTCCGATTCGCTTTCGACCACCCTAGGCTGATAACGAACTGATTGCAGTCTGTTGATTGGCTTACCAAGCAGCGCTCAATTGTGTGTCGTTTTGTGTGTAGATTCTAGATCATTTCAGCCTGTCGGCGCTTTGAAAATTGTGTACGTTTTATTGGTGTTCGTTCAATAGTTCCACTTTCTCCATGTAGTTTTCAAATGCTAATTTTGCCTACTGGTAATATTTTAGTAGTTATTTTTCCAGCATGTATGTTGAGAAATCAGAAGAGAAGCCACCTAAACCCGCGTCTACGTACTATAACTATTGAGCACTTCACATGAAGTAAACGGCCAACCGAAGACTGACTGCCGGCGAGCACGGCCGCTTTTAATCGCGCGATTCATGGCAATGATGAGGTTGCTTCGCTGAACATACTTCTATTGCTGTCCTGTCCAAGAAAGAATCTGCAAGAACAGCAGTAGCAGTGGTCTGTATATGGAACGACAAGCACTCTAGTCGCAGTTACTGAATCGAGCCTGGTAGACAGTAATTCATTATCACCCGGTTCCTTACCACACCGGACTTGTTAGGACCTTATGTGATTCTCCACTGCAAGTTTTAGTATCGGGTTGCCGGCTATCCCTAGTGTTATAATCCACAAGACGTGCCTGGGTAGTAAGTTGTTGATTGTAGTGAGCTCGTCCGGACATCAATAAAACTTACCGAATGTTACAAACATGCTTTTTTGCACAATAGCTGTCCTGTCCACTTGAAAACAGTCATCATCGGACGGAGGAGCAGTCGTGTGGTTCGCATGTCGTCGTTCACCTTATTGCGTTTAGTCTCTGGGACATAGAGGTGTTGTAAATCCACAACTGCCCATAGTTCCGCTTTCAGCAATCAGCTGCTTACTAAGTAGTATATACACTCCACCACACTAGCAGTGCCGTAAGCCTTCAAGGTAACGAAGTATACCCCTTACCACGCACTCGTGCATAAGCATTTAGTAAAAAGGCAACCGGAACGCCGCAGTAAGGAGAAGAAAAGTTCACCAAGTCATTAGGTGACGCATATGGAACTTATCAAGACCACCGCAGTAGTGTTCAGTCAGGATACAGGTTTTGACGTGCCGCCTGTTCTCCCGAAATTCAGCGTAGGATATTTAATGCACCAAGTCTGGAGAGGTAACGCTAGTTGGAACATATTGTAACAAGGATGACAAGATGGGCTCGGACGACCAAACAAGTCCATGAAAAACATACAATCGTTTATATAGTCCCTTTTCCACACCGCGCGGTACCAACATTGCTCTTGAGGTTGCTGGAGTGTTCCGGCTGCGTTCTGGCCTGTTGCCCGTGGCCGATAGCTTGCTTCTCTTGGGCGTCATTTTTTAATCGGTTGGTCCGATTGTTCCGATTGACGACCTGATCGGCAGCCCCTCACCTGGGCTATCTTTCTGGTTGCCGGAAATCCCGCTGCTTCTTTTCTGCTAGTCCGTATGCCTCCTTTTGTTTGCCTGGGGAGGCCTCCGACATATTCGCCGTCTGTTCTTTTGTCTGTGGCTCTCGGTTGGTTGGTCCGTTCGACTTGATATTCACATCGTTCTCTTGCCCCAGCGTTGCCCGCTACAACAGGGTGCACACTTCCTGGATTAGACCTTTTTGTGTGATGCTTCCCGAGTAGCTATAACTATTAGAAGACAGTGATGTGCTTCTGTCGTAGGCGTTCTTTTATTCACACCATTTCTAATAGCTGGTTCTTCCTCATTATTTCTGTGATCCCAGGCACGTTTCACCACTGGTCTTTTCCACCACCGTCAAACCCAAGTGCATGGTTACTTATTGTTTGAGCTGAGTAGCCGATTCTCATGGAATTTGTTGCAAATTGATCACGCTTGGGCTCTGATTGGTGATATTTGTGAGGGTGCTTGCTGACTCATGGTCGATAGACGGCCACGTCCCGCTAGCCATCAGTATGTCAGCGCCTTTCCAGGATCCAGGTCAGTGTTTGAGTCAGCGGATTCGCAAGTGAAAAAGTAGCGAATCTGTAAAACGTGAACGGATTCCCGTCAATTGGTAGCGGGTCGTATCATCAATCAACCAATCAGAGGACAGCCTACTTGATGCAAGTCTGAACCATTTAGTTTGTGTTGCAACGACTGCTGATGGTGACTTTCTTCCTATATAAACAATGTGTTCTGCGCTAATAAACTCAGATGATTCCCAAGCGGGAACCAGTTCTCACTAGAGCTAATAGGACAGCATAAAATAGTGCTCGATTGGTATGTGACTCTGATTATCCAGTCGGAGTTCGAACCCCGCCACTGTCACCGCACTGTGGTAGTAGACAGTACTGTGTTGTCGACCAGTTTGAACAAATAGATCGATTAGTGCGATCGTGTGATTATTTCCATTGCACAATACTCATATAAATGCAGAGAATAAGAAACAACACGGAGGGGAATCGACTGGGTGGGTCGTATCGACAAGCAGTTCCCCCCCCCCCAATCTCATGGTGAAACATTGACAACCGGGACATTAAAAATTGTAAACCGAACTCAATGTTAGCAGGTCAGACCTGTTAATTGTTCTGGTTCGACCCACTAGCTCTAGAGAGAAGACTTCCCCGTTTCCGTGTTTTTTCACGAACTGATTCGGTCATCGATCCGCTTCATCGACCCCGGTTTTGCCGTCGCTTCGGAAAAAGCGGTGACGGACTGTCTGCTAACGAAACTGGGCCGTTTATCGACAAAGTACCGGCCCATATCCTCATAGTAGTGAATTTGGAGACAGGGTTGTGTGTGTTTGTCGCTCACATCATCGATTTCGTCGTGTTGATTCGAACTGCTGAACACCTGTTCGACGGTCATCGCAAAGTCTGGGTTGTTCAATTTCCGATCTGTTCTTGCTTGTGCATCCACACGGCCAAACTATTATCTTCTTTGCAAACTTTCCGTATATTACTTGTAATTGTCTCTCAGATACCAAAGAATTGGAACTGTTGGAACGCACACGGGCACATGTAGATGAATACTCCCGAGCCGGTCTTCGCACTTTGGTCATCGCCAAACGAGTGAGTGTTTTTTTTGCTACACCGTGTTATCTATCATTTCTATTATTATTATTATTTATTATCTGCCAAACATCAATACATTTCTATTATTACAAATTTTCCAATATCCTAATCATGGTTGTGCAACGTTTTCAAGCCGTCGAAAAAATGTCTCCTCAAATTTAGACGGAAATCCAACCTCGTTGGTTAAGACACGCACACGGGACGGAACTACAGAACTTCTGCACAAGCAAAATCTAGAAGGAAGAAGTCATGACCCCGGATTGGTCGTGTTCTGTTGTCATCCATTAACTCTAGGGAGAGACTTCTACCTTTGAACTGTCTCGGTTAGTCGGTAGAAAACAAGTCGTTTATATAGGATGTGTGGTGTTCACAACCAAATCCCTGCATGAAAACTAGTTGGTCCACTGATATTTTTAAACGGCTTTTCTGGCTGGTTTGTTTGGTTGCACCCGGATTGGTTTATTCGGCTCCGATTGGTTGAGACAATTGTTGGCGGCTGATTGGTCTAGTGATCAGCTTGGCTGATTCCACTCTTGTTTTCTATTCTGGACAGCCGATGACGTGCTGTCTGCTAACTGAGTCAGGCTGTCTATAGACGACGTGTCTGCCAATACCTTTGAATGTCAATGAACAGAATTGACAACGAAAGACGTCACAATGCAGCAGATGTTAAGAGCCACCAGTAATCTTTTCTGCAAATGTGACGGATGCTATCATATGATTTTTATATAATATCAATTCGCCTCTTGGAATAATATCAAAAACAAGGCTGATGATAAATGAACCTATAGGAAGAATAGCATAGTTATTTTTTAGTAGACTAGATAATTTATCAGGAGAATAATACAAGATTATGGGAAAAGTGCTCCGCTATACGAAGGAACAAGTCAAAGACTGCGAAGCATCAAAGAGCTCTAATTTACTGCTTTGAAAGGACAGTCGACGCAGTTTTCTGACGTTATCTTCAATATGCGGAGACTAGTGCATGCTTTCTTGTAGTTTAACACCGATATATTCCACTCATGCGCGAAGACGGGTTTATGTTGGCGGTCTCTCCTATGAACCGGGATCACATCTATCTGATTCACAAAAGACCAGATTGATAAGAAAAGTCCATCTGAACGGGGCTGTTGGGCCTCTGTCACTGGATTTTGATATTGCTATCTCGTCAACCTAAAAACGATTGACTCGGGTGCTATCCATCTTGTCATTTATTGTTTGTATCACCATCATCGTTGTGAGTCGAAGTACAACCGGTACTCAGTTCCGAAGGAGATCAAATCCTGCGCTTCTAAAAGTGAATGACCTTCAAATATCCATCACCAGTCTACATTGAAAACCCACACAATATAACAAACATTTTCAGTTCGATTCAGCTCATCTACAGTGCGTAAAACGGATGCTTATTTCACCATTAGCCAGCAGAGCTCGAAAACTCTGCACTAGAGATATCACTCAGGAGGAAGAAACGAGACGCCTTATTAAAGCCCTTCAAGGCAACAACTACCCGCCGCATCTAACAAGAAACCAGCTAAGAGTAAACGAATCAACAATGTAGATGTGAGGATAGCGGTTAACGCATCGCTGATAGACAGCCATGTCCCGTTAGCCGTAAGAGCCTGTCCAAAATCTTGCGCACGTCTTGAGCGAACGGAATTGCGAACGACAGGACAACTGATCGATAAGACCAGGAAGGATTCCCGTCACGGTAGCTGACCGTATCACCATCATCAACCAATCAGAAGAGACGTTACCCGATACCAGCTTGAACCAATTGGTTTATTGTCTGACGATTGGTGACAATGGTTCTTGCATCCCGTAAAAGCTGTCTGTTTTCTACCTATAAAACAAGATGGTTCAAAGCCAGAGGAGTCTTCCCACAAGGGTTCGTGGACGGCTATAGAACATTTTCCCAGGTAAAAAGACTTTTTGTCTTCCATCGGTATTCCGTACAAATCAGGAACTTCTGAGGCAGTCGGAAAAGGTCTCGGTGATTTCAATGTCCGCATGATGCTTCAGGTTGACACCACTCCGAAACGCCGCGTCACGAAGGCCAACGATCCAGTCAAATTGCAAGACCAAAAACAACCGCATTCACAAAATCAATTGTAAGCGGTGTCCAGCTGAATATATGAGACAAACTTGCAGGCAGCTGCGCATCAACATAGCGGGATATAAGATAAAATAAAAAACAGGCATTCGGACACGACAGTTTTAGCGAAATTAGAGTGGGATTCAGCAAGTGTTCTTCACGCCGTAGTCGAGGGGCACGTAGTACCTTACGACGACGCCATAATTCTCCAACTGCGCTTTAAAAATGCACTGATGGCTTGTATGGCGAAGTTTTGATAGTTATCGCCAAAGCGGCATGTGTCCACCGGAACTACGTGGCGGAAATTCCCAAAATGAGGACATTACTGATATCATAAACGGATAAGCAACTTAAAAGTCACATGTCAAGTTGAACTCGTCAAACCTGATTGATTATGGAAGCAGCTCACATCGACCGCAAACCGGTCAATCTAATCAACCAACGATTTAACACGCACACACAGGTTATCGAACATCCGTTGATCTTTAGCTGATTTCTCAGTCATTTGATAGTGAATTTTTCCTTGGAAAAGCAGTAACCGAGACGACGATTAATTTTGATTATTTCCCACTCACGACACCGTGTTGTTTTGATTACATTTTTTTCGTTTTTTTTTTTTTTTTTTTTGTTCCATTTTGTTACTTGCGAAAGCGTTAGAAATACATAAGGATCGGAATCCCGCACCGGTAGTCTTTTTTATTCTAGCTACTAATGACAATGGCCGTGGTCAGAGTTTTAATTTAACTGATGTCAGCTGAGGAATGAACACTACATAGGATTGTTCACCTGAGAAGACGATCTATGGAACACCCGGATTTGCCAATTTTTCGAACGGTTTATTCACTATTAATTGACATTCGTTGACATTTCTCCAATAAGGCCACCGGAGTGGGTCGGTAACTTCATACAGTCACTATGCGGTTAGATTTTACACTTTTGAAGTCATAATTGACAACCCTCCGTGTATTTGATCATCTTTTCAGGGGGATAATCTAACGTATTGTTTTTTTCGCCGGCCGACATTAGTTATAGACAAATATGACTACTGTTATCGTTGTCAGTAAACAAAATGGAAATCCGAAGCTTCAGTGTTGGAACCAAAAAGTATGACACCGTGCAGGACCTCGATGGTGCATCATCTTTTCGGGTTCCTCGGTAATCATCGGTTTCTTCTCTAATTCACATAAAATAGATTATTATAAAATTCCCCAAGATAAATGCAACCACTTTTGCATCACCTGATATGAAATGAGATTTCTGTCATGAAAGTTAGGTTGCCGTTTATGAGTGTTTCGGATTCTGGTAGATGCCATATTATGATGATAAGGACGTGAGTTTGTAGACAAATATTTGTTTTTAATGACTCGTTCTCAAGCATATACAAATCACAGACTAGAGACTGAGTGGTTGAAAACAATTTTTTGCCTCTGAGCTCGTGTATGTTGTCTGTGAGGGTATTGACAGGTATGTCGCCTATGGACGGCTTCGCTTGTCCACAGTAGAGGGCAAAATTAGAGTCAACGAAGCGGAGCGATAGGCCAGTTAGTGACCAACCATTGTCTGAACCAATCGCAGCCGAGCCAACTAATTAGGTTGCAACGAAACCAACTAGTCAGAGGGGCCGTTCGTGAGTATCAACTGGATCAATACGTTTTCATACAAGGATTTGTTTATGGTCACCATACATGTTACATAAATGATCTCTTTTGCACCAATAAACAAAGATAGCTTGGAAGCAGAGAGGTTTCCTTCTTAGAACTAGAGGGTGGTCTCAAAATGTTGTCAATGAATGTAGAATTGATAATAATTTCTCAAGTTCGGTAATCTCATCCGTGTTCGTAACGAGGTTGTTTTTCGCAGGAACTCTATATTCGGTATGAGAACCGTCTGTTCATAGCTGACTTAAAATGTTGTGATCCCCTTCTCTCTCTATCAATCAGGTAATTCCAGAAGAGGAACTGAAAGTTTGGTCTCGTGAATATATTGTGGCTGAGACCACGGCCGGTGAGTCTTCCCAAGCCTTAGGTGCACTAATGGATCGCATTGAAACAGATTTCACACTCTTGGGTAAGTCAGGCTGTGTTTGGAATGGTCGTTAACGCTCATTACTGATAACCGCTCCTGAATTGTTTTGTTGCATATGAAAGGATTCACAGTAAAAAAAGGGTAAACCCCTACGTTCGGAAACAGTGTAGGAAGAGTTCGGTAGGGTGACATTCACGTCAGAACCAAATTATTATTCCTAACTTTCTTTTTTTGGGAGGGGGGGGGAAGGGAGAGAGGCTGAAGGTGGGTAGAAAGACGAACGGGATGTTCCACGGTTTAGAAATCCGCGCGTAGGAGTATCGAGGTCCCGCACCTGGGGACAAAGATCCGATTTGAAGTATTTGATTATCTATTTCTGGAACCAACGTTGTAAGATTACGAGATTGAGGACAGTCGAATACAGATGGGAGAAGTAAAAATCAAAATAATAGCGGCAGATTAGGAACAGTGAAACAACTGCCCCGTGATGGACGAGCAACTGCAGACTGAATGTCAAAGATAGGTTTTCAGTCAGGCAGATGGCTCTACGTTCAAGAAAATATAACGAAAAAAACGAAACTCCGTTGCCTATATGACTTCGATGCTCGAATATGTAAGACAAATATGAGCTTCCTACAGTAAAACAAGGTTAACGGGAATGAAGAAAGAAGCACCTGACACGGAATAGATAGTCAATCCTGGAATGCTATAAGCTAGACCCAATTCAGTTTAAACAATCAATCAGTCGTCCAATTTACAGGCAGTAGGGCAGTATCCCGTTAGAACCTCGTAACCTCAGCGCTGGGTGCATGGACTCAAATTGACTTGTCCCTCCATTTCCTCTTCAGAAGAGCGTCCGGACGTCGGTTGAATGTGTGATCTTTCTTCTTCACCACTTCTGCTGGTAAATCATCCCGCAGACTCTTTAGTCTCCTCGAGAGTTGGTATACCAGCGGCAGGTCCGCTGATTGCTGTTTCGCAAGCATCAGGTAATGAACTCGAGCTCGATTGTGCGCCCGCAAAGAAAAGTTTTTCAGCAACTCTGGCCCTAAATCTCCACGGAGAATGCGCCTGGTGTAGATAAGACCACCGCGGTCTCTGCGATAAGGCCTGAGAAACATTCCGGTAGCTTGGATACGACCCTCTTAGCTGATCCCACGTAATCCACTGACGAAGTAAGTGGCGGCCCGCTGTACTAGTTCTAGCTTGGCAACTTCCGCAGCCGTGCGGGGGAGTGTGGTGGGACCATCGTATTCCACTTGCGGGCGCAAATTTGTGGGGTGCAATAGCTGTGGTTGCCATCTTTCAGCAGTTACCTCAATCGGAAACCAAGGCTCCGCAAATCGATCATCGTAATGTGGTAAACATGATGTGCTTTTATATGATAGCAATGGAAAAGGAATATTCCATTAACACAGGGGCCCATTGAACAATCAAGTAAAATGGGAAATCAAAACCTTGAAACCTTGGTTAAGGAACCACATAAGGGTCCACCCAGTATGTTAGGCTTGGTAACGACTCGGGCAAGCCGGTGCGGAATGCTGTCTGCCATCAAAGTGAACTACCAGTGGTGGGGTTTGGACCTCTTATCTCAGACTACATTGTCAGAGAATTAAATCTCTCGATGACCATCCGCGAAGTAGAACATGCCCAGTGACTGTTTTTTTTTTGATTCTCTGACGCACTAGGCCTCTGATCACTTGATGAACAAATAACTAATAGGGTGTGTGTGAGAGAGAGAGGGGGGGAAGGAGAGTTCTGCTTGCTATGCGGAGTGTGACTACTGGAGCGGAATGCCATGTGCATTTTTTTCAATATACAGCCAATTTCTTTTGTTGTTTGAAGACTGGAAATTCTAGTTGGGATAGCCTTTTGTGCTATCTGACAGAATATGCAAACACTGAAAGCAGCCAAATGAGGTGCGCATTGCAATCTGAAGCACATATCCAATTCCCTTCTTTGTCTGGACTCAATACTGCTATCGTCGGTGACATTGAACCTTGAGTATAATCCACCGTGGGCCAGCTCGTTACCACACCTGACCTCTTGGGACCTCATATGATTCAGCACTCTTAGTCCCAGGGTCTGGTTACCGGTTATTCCTGATATTACATTGGGTCTTTGCTGCTATGGGATATATACCTCTTCCATTGCACTCTTGCGCAAGCATGTAATAAAAAATCCCAAGTAGCCCTTGAAGTCAAATTATATTCTTCTTTCACTGAACTCGCATGCTATTGGGCATCATTGATAAGCCTAGACCGAAACAGTCGTGAGCACCACTGGTTTTCCCGTCGTCACTTAGCTTTGTCGCATCGTTTCTCAACCATGATGTATGATAACTATCACCCCTGCGTACTTTTGGCATGGAATCTGTCTAATTAAACTCCAAATATTGACCTCTTGGGCGGGTGCACCAAAAGCCGTGTTTGTTGTCTGGGCAGTGATACGAAGAAAATGAGTGAAAATTCTGCCACGTTCCACTCATGAGGTCAATTTTGAGAACCCAATTGGACAGGTCTGATGCTGAAAGTACTTACTGGCGTAGATTTACCATACGCTTATGAAAAACGATGTTACAGGGCTGAGTACCGACGGGAAAACCTACTACCACGATCACTTCCCCTTCCCGCCTATGGATCAAATCTTTTAAGTAACTTTTCACGCATTTAGACGTGTTGGCCTCATCACAAGTCACCGAAAGCGAATTTGTTCATCATCACCCCATTTGTCCATCCCGCCATTCTGTCCATCTCTACTATTCGTCCTACTAGGTGCCACAGGGATTGAAGATCGTTTACAAGAAGGTGTTCCACAGACGATAGAACATCTGCGTGAAGCTGGCATGCATGTCTGGGTTCTGACCGGTGATAAACAGGAGACCGCAGTCAATATAGCTCATTCTGCCCGACTCATTACAGATGACCACAAACTGATATTTATCAATGCCAACTCAAAAGTGAGTAAATCTCCGTGTGTGGGTGCGTGCTGTCTATAAACTTTGGTTTCTTATTTTACTTTTTATGGTGTAGTAGTTGTGCACTACTTCAGGAAGGGGGTCACGGCCAATTAGAGACTTCTAGTTGGGGAATGACCGGCGGCGAAAGCGGGGTTCGAACTCGAGACAGAAGGGTTGAAAGCCCACTGTGATGACTTTTTGACCACCGCCAGCCAAACACAAACAGTCTGATTTTGATGATTTTTTGTTTTACCTTACTGTATTATCTAACATGCGGATTCGCATCTACTAGTAATTAGGTTTTCGCTTAAAAACACGAACGCGTAAACCGTTTGTCATGTCAAGAACAGTAAAGTTTGCCAGACGCAGGCGACTCATGCGCGCACCAGTCAGATCACGCAGGTTCGGCCAGCGAACGCAAATGACTCAAAGGCGGCGTCTCACTGGTTAGAGTTATTCGTTCGTAGCATAACTTACTTTAATGATAAGTGTGTGTATATGTGTTGGCAGCAGATATTGATCAATCACTCAATGAATTGAGCATTAATAGCATCTTGTTATCGTTAGCTAAATCAACGGTAGGGCTACACAAGTGTGTGTTCTTCAAATTTTTCCATCCGCCTTGTTTGCCTATTGGTCTGAAATTGTCAATCATATAATCAATAGCATTAAGACAACTGCTGTAAACTGAATCGTGCACTATCCTTATATCTCTGTCGCACGGGCGTGCAAGTGGGCACGTGCGAAATTTAAAGCTACCAAGGGTGGTGCATTGTCGTTTTCTCGGTAGAAGAGCAGCCGGTCGCATCTCGCACATAATGATGAACCCCATTGTTGCTCTTTCAGGGTTTCCACCGAACTACGTATCGAATAACCAAGCTCATTCCATCAGTTTTAGGTCAACATTGCCTGTTTGGTGCGTCAACGCGATTGAGTCTTTTATCCGTTTTTTGGTGACTTCTGGAACAGTGATGCCGCGTCGATTAATATTACAAATGGCATACATTGCTTCACTGTGTTCTTAACAGTCTGTTTGAGTATTTTCATCGCCACAACTTGTGTTGTACCCCTCCCCCCCCCCCCCATCCTCCCACACACACGCATGCTTAGCTCATTTCTCATCGAAGACCACATAGTAGCTGGTAATTTCAGATTTCTCCATGAATTTGAACTCCTAAACTGATATCTACGCGTTTCTTGTTATTTCCTCACCACAGACCCGAACCACCCATCTTCTCACATGTCATTTGCATGCTACCCTGTGCGGACAGACGTGGCCACCACGAGGAGTGATCAACGATGTGATGAGTGACGGTCCGGATCTCACAGACTCATCCTCTGTTTCCTCATGCTCTTCCAGTGAAATGAAAAATATGAATCGGGACAAACATGCAGGTCCAGATGATCAAAATCATGATGATATGATGACCTATACGAACAATCGTCGCGTTCGTCTATGTGACCCGCCTTCTGTGTTCGAGATCGAGGCCGATCCCACGGCGACAAGACATCGGCGCCGGATCAGGCGATGCGCATCGGAGAGTCGAATCCACTCGAGGCTGTACAGACATCGTGGGCTTTTGGATGAAAATACGGGCACCGGGGATGCACCTGCCCCCGATTCGTCTCGTCTGTCCCGCTACCGACGTGGACATCGACATCGTCATCGTAGTCGAAGTCGAAGTCACAGTCGTCATCGTCATTCTCGAGACCACTCTGGCATCCGTAAATCTTATTCTCATCATCCGCAGCACTGGCGAGTTCACATTCGACAAAGATCACGACCTTTTGGCGGGATCAGAAAATCATCGCTCCATGAAGACACACTGCAACTGGCCCTGGTGATTGATGGTGAGACACTGCAGTATGCGCTCGATGACGACAACAAGGCAAATTTTCTCCGATTATCACGATTTTGCTCCAGTGTTTTGTGCTGTCGTAGCACACCAGCACAAAAGGTAAGTTGAATACTCTTGAGCTTACGTCTCTCAATAATGTGGATCATCGTTACGCAAACAACCATTGCTCAGGCAAGAAAGTGTGGTTGTTCCCATTTTCGTGTTATCCGCTTCGATTTCTGTCGTCTATTTGTACCTGTGTAGGCGGCTGTGGTCAGCCTGGTCAAAGAAGGGCTGAAAGTGCAAACTCTGGCTATCGGAGACGGAGCAAACGATGTGAATATGATTCAGGTGGCCAACGTCGGCGTGGGCATTGGTGGACAAGAGGGTATGCAAGCTGTGATGGCCTCCGACTTTGCGATAAGTCGATTCGCATTCCTCGAACGTCTGGTTCTTGTACACGGGCACCTGTGTTATGACAAACTGGCACATACCGCGCTCTATTTGTTTTACAAGGATGCGGTACGTTTGAGTAGACACTATTTTCTGTCACGTCCTTTTCAATCACAGATTCATCTATATAGCTTTTGAGGCATAAATCCTCAAGAAGATGTTATTCTAATAGAAGAGTGTTCTTAATTGTTCCACTAATTTTAGTGAGAAAGCTTTCCTGCCTTCGAATCATCTCGATTTGTTAGTACAGTTTATATACGACGCATATTGGTTATAACCAAAGCCCGGCCCGCATATTCATTGGTCCATCTGTTATTCGCAGCCAGCCCTCCTAAGCAGTTAGTCTCATAACAAATTAGTTGACTGACTCGGTTCAGATGACATTTGGCATTTGATTCGTCCTCCGGTCCGCTTTGTTCGCTTCAATCTTGTCCCTGATTCAGGACAGGCAAAGATATGCTGGGTGATCCCCAAACCACCATACTGTCTACCAAACGAACAGTCCGTTTCTTGAAAGCATACCAGCCCATTCCCTCACAAAAAGTGCGATTTAAAATTCTTGATTTATCTTGAAAGGTTCACATCACACTCACTTCTCGTTGAAATGCCGTCGAAAGATGACACTGGGGTTGGTAGCTCAACTTGATAACTATCACATTATTGACTTCGGTTGTCCGAATAATCCTACAGAACACACGGAAAAACAACGCAAGTTGACGAAAAAGCTCGTTTCCAGTGGTTCTTAAGCATGCAATTACATCATATTCTACATGAACAGGGTTAGTTGAATAAAACGAAACTGAAGATAGATCGATGATTGGGTCGAAAATAAAGGGAGGAACAGAGAGGATCAAGTTTCACAATCGTGGTCCAAATCCATCTCTGAACCGCGAGCGAGCGGCGTTGGTGTCATTAGTCTGATCAACGGATCTGCGTTGTGCTTAGATGGTAGATAAGAAGCGGACCAAGGAGGCTTCAATGCTTGCGCGAACTGTTTTTGAGTGCATAATGGTGGATCGTAGAGATGAATGCCTACTGCTTCCGCTGTGTTCAGGACGCGGCACTTCACTAATCTTGATTGTTCACTTCGAAATTTGTAAATTAGCTGGAACGCTTCGGTCACATTCGCTGAGTGGTTAGACGCAACAAGGTGTGAACAAACAGCACTCGTAGTTACTTTAATTGCTCCAGTGTCCGACGAAGCCGGACGGTGCTCACGGACACGTTCGGATAGATGCCTGGTTTTACAGCCACTATGCGTAGTTCCACCGGAACAGATAAATTAGTGTACACGGAATGACGCCGCAGAATCCGACATTCTTTCCCTTAATCGTAAGTACATTTCTGTGAATAAAATATGAAGTTTTTAATGGCTTCTGATCGCTGAGCTTGGAGTTTAGGTCTCAAACGTTTCATCATCAGTCGAAGTGACATCGTCAGTGCGCAGTTTGCAACCATAACGCCCAACTCAGCTATCAAAAGTCATTGAGAACCACCAACCTGAGCTACAAGCAACGCCAATTTTCAAAAGCATCGAAATTTTTTCCACGCAAAAGGTTTGATCAACCGCTCCCGATAGTTTGTGATCCATAATATCTGCTTAGTTATCACTCAAGATAGAACGGAACGTAATTCTTCTTGATGAATCGCACGAAAAATGTAGAGCGGGCACACGGGACAACGAAATTCAGCTTCTGCGCAGTGTTCCTGCTAGGTACGACAGGTGGAAGAAGGAACCAAGATAATAGATGTCCAGAATAAGTCAGTATATATCCGCTTGCCTTTCAGAGGTGATATCCCAGTGGATATTATACATCACAGATTATCAGGAGCGGTTTACAAAACCTTTTGTGCGGCAAAGCCATCAATGCCATTTGTGTACTTGCGAATAAAGGATTCTGCGACCTCATTCTGTACACACTCATTCACCTATTCCTGTGGAACTGCGTACATTGGCCGTACGACCGGGTGCTTATCCGAACGTGTTCGTGAACACCATCCGGCTCATTTGACCACCGGAGCAATTAAACTAATTACGAGTGCTGTTTTTTCACACCTTGTTGAGTCCAACCACTCAGTGATTATGACCGAAGCGTTCCGGTCAATATTGGCTTCCCTGCTCTACTCAAAAAATACGACACAGAAAATTAGACGCGAAAGTTACTCGCCCATGACCAAGAATCCCAATTTTTCCCATGTGAACGCACTTATGAAATTCCATTGGCGAGTGGTCAAACTGTTAAGCTTCTCAGATTAGAATTCACTGTGATAAGGTCAAATTGTATAAATTCGGAAATACTTGCGTAAGATGAACTTTCCACAATGAGTATTTAAATACCTTCAAGACCATCAGAGAAGTGAGGATTACACCTCAAGGCAAAACTCTTACAAATGTGAACGAGTGTAGTGACCGTCACTTGCGCACTGATGCTGTCACATTGGCTGATAATGAAACGTCTTTCATCTAGATGGCATGCTCAGGGCGATCAGATACTGTATAGCTTCCTTATTGTTGTTTGAAATCAAGGAATGAATAAGCAGTCACCTACTGCCTGCCAACACCTTTTCGTTTCTCAAACCTAGTCGATTTTCTCCCCGAAAAGACGCTAGAACGAACTGCGAATGGCTTGTTCTGAACACGTACAAATGTTTCTTTCAAGTTTGACAGAGTTCGGATGGCGTGAAGTAGTCCAGATTATCAGTGAATTTGAGCAAAACAAAGCGCGTCGTCCAGACATAGGGCGCACAGAGTATGTACATTCTCATAGCGATGTTCTTTGGTGCCTCACCGACTGGTTACAAGAACAGTATACTGGGCAATTGTAAAAGAAAACAGACAGGATAAATGCTCACGAAAATGGGATGAACAATTCCAGAAGTCGGAGACGCGAACTATCTACGAAACATTACATCATTTGCTATCATCGTATGGTTCGTCACTGAGTTCCGTTGGGCTCGGTAGAGAAGTACTCTCAATGATGATTCCTGACGGGCTGGATGAAGTAGTTTTACTGCCGTTCTGCTTCTATAGGGATTTAACTGTCGATATTACCTGGTGAATCCCCGTCTCCCCCACCCCCACCCCTCGCCAAGAAGGTGGTATCAGCAGCGAAGGAAATACTTACCTGGTATATGAAGAATATGAATGGGTAAAAGTATAATATATTTCTTCCCTCCCCCCCCCCCCTCCTGGAGCAAACATCGTCGCGACCGACCAAATTTGTTCGCTCCCGAAAGAAACGTTCAGAATATCGCACAAGCATGGTTAAAACACGAAGAGAACCCACCAAAAGGTTCAAGTGAGATTATTGGTGCCTATCGGGTTTGAAATAAGACACGAAAAAAACTTTCAGTAGCAAGTTATTTGATCAGAAAGATATCCGTTGGTAATTGTTTCCTGCTTTGTTGTCTCCAATATGCAGCTTCTTTTCTAAGTTTTCTAACTCGGACATGAATTCCACAAGCGATTCTAGTGCAAATTGGCCGGAAACTTTCGAGGACGGGGACATGTGGGGCTTCCTGGGGCATTCGGACGGTTCTCTGAGCGCTTCTCAAGAGCTGTGCCGAATTCGGCAACAAGGAGCTCGATGGAGACGAAATGGGGTGGCCGTGAGGGACATCCTGATCGTAGGATTCGACACCCCAATTGACCGTCAGGATGCGATGCGGCGGTTCAAGACTGCCCAGTTGAGTGTTGGTGTGGACCCGCTGGTGCGTGCGGTAGAACTCCATTTACTTCTGGGCTGTGCGTTGCCCACGCTGGATGAGACGTCACGGGCTGAGCTGTTGGTGAACCGATTTGTAGCCAGTCTGCCAGACTTCTTGCGAGAGATTGTCGGGGTCGGCCGTTTCATAGATGTGATCCAGCTCGTGAATTGGCCAGTTTTTTTGTGGATGGAGTAAATGTGGTCACTGACAAAGATTCTGAACGAACAACCAACGTGTGAAGAAGATATGGAAGCCGGAAATTTTGAACATGCAAGACAGAGCAGTGGAAGCCAAAGAGCCGAGAGAAACCCATTCTTCCTCCAGTTAACTTGTGGAACATGTTTGGTATGAACATCTTGAAATTCGGAATGACATCGCAAGAAACGGAGACGTCAATTGATGCAGTCGTCATTGGAGCGTTAGGCTGCTGGTCAAGTCAATCACAAGTTGAAACTAATGAACCTTGCCTGGCTGAAACGGAAGAAATCAACCCTCTGCCTCAACCATGAGCAATTCAGACGGATACTGCAGAAGGCCACGTTTTGGACGATGATGCAACAACACGATTCCTATTGGCAGTGAAGTGATCGCGTACGACTTGGTGGTGTCTTATAACAACAGTTGAGCGGTCCTGTGTGCTCAAAGCGTGATAATCGGTCCCCGCGATTGTTATCTCGAAACAAAGCTCGATTCCGTTCTTATCATTGATCAGATGAAGCACACCACTGGGAGAGTTGTGGGACTGATGATAACACCTCCACGAACCGGTATTGAAGGACTGAAACCCGAGGTGGAGGAGGATTTGAAAACAGTCCACCTAACACGGACATTTTCTTCAAGAGGGAAGAGTGAAGTGGAGTATGTGTACTACTCGCCGAATAGGTGAGTAGTTAATTGTTCAAAAACGATTTCTGAACAATTATGGAACGGCAATGAACGTGATTACATCATACGGACTCAGCGCAATAAGGTGAAGCAAGGCGTACAAACTAAAGGAGTGCATCCCTCGACCAAAAAAATACTCCTGGAATATAACATTAGTTTTGATGCTGGCCTCGTTTCTCACCATCCTATAGACGTGCGTTTTCCGTACACGGAATTGGGATGCAATCTTCACGGAAACCGCATTCTTGTGGGAGTTAACAAACTTTACTTTAGCATCAAGAGTCAAGAATGTCTTTCTCAGTGATCGTCGCATCGCAGTTTACGACCGGTTGCAAGTTCCACTGACGTGGTGTGAAAGTCGCTGTGATTATTCCTAGTGAACCCAGCAGGCTTGCCAGCTATGATATCAAACATTCAAAGTAAATTGCAATAACCACCTTTGCAGGTGTCAATGGCGGTTGCATACGCATGAGCACACACAGCAACACACACGGAATTCCATAGTATCCTTTGACACTTTGTCAGATGATTCCTGTGACCTTCCAGGAACAACACGAAGGACCTAGGATGTTCACACATACATACTCGAGTGCAGATTTTCACGCTTGTCACAACAGCTTATTTCAGTACAGGATCAAGTGGCGTTTTATAACGGTGTATAGGTATGTCGTGTTCGCTCGAAGGGGATGTACATTCTTGAGGGTTTTCAGTGGTATAGTCAGTCGGGAACGGGACAGTGTGTTCGCACGGAACGAGCACTGTACTGATAACAACACCGATTTTCTCAATCCAAGAGAAGATGCATCTTATCAGTCTCCGCCAGCGATGCAAATATGCCTCATCTGGCCGCATCAAATGGTCACGGTTTTCATAACTTTTTCGCAGTGTCATAAGTTACTCAGTCGTTGTACACCCCAACAAACACATACCGAAAGAATTCGTAACAATAGTATTTACAATACATTGCTATTTAAAGCGTCGTCACGGGTCGAGTTATCCCACTTGGCTTAATGATGTAGCTCCCCCACCCAATGGTCCACGCTTTATCTGAGTCATTGCTGATCTGTACTTTTCTCATCCGAATTTCGTGGTTCACACCCACACAGATCATATTTCTAATCCATATAGTCTAATAATTGTGAACGGAAAACCCGAAAACCGCGAAATTCCGAGACCTTTTGTGATTTCATATAGTAAGTTGTCTTTTAACACGTACTGCAGTAGTAAGCCGCAGTTTTTTGCCTTGCTGTTCGAATCCCCACTGGCCTTCGTGTTAGCGAATGCTGTCAATTCATTTCTTGCGCTAGTTCACACGTACTAGATAGTAGATATAATGAAACAGTATGAAATTAGCCATGGATCTTGATCTTGATGTCCACATTTATTTTGTTTTGATTTTGTGTCCAAATTTGGAGAACCCCTTCCATCCTGTGTTGGTTGGCTGGTATAAGTAACCGGTTAGGCGATCCGACAGAATTTGTTCGAAACGCGCCGCAGTCGTAATTTTCCGGCTCATTGCTCCGTCCGACCCATTATGTTCTATATGACTCATCGAGAATCCCCGTCGCCAGCTCATAGCTGCGCGTTCTCCGCGACAGGGCAGCAAGCTCTTGTGATGACGGGGTACGTTCCATCTTCCAGTGCTCATTCATCATGCACAGATACGGAGTAGAAAAATAAATTATACGGGTATAAAGCGTAAATTATCACTTACTAGTGATTGTTACATTTGCTATATGATAACTATTAGTCATGCACTGTATTACTTCGCTCACGTTATCTTCTCTCATCCTTCAGGTGTACATCTTTTTGCTCTTCTGGTTTCAACTATTCAATGGATTTTCCGGTAGCAACGCAATTGATCAGTTGTCCCAAATCTTGTTCAGTATCACTTTTACCGGTCTGCCCTCGTTACTGATGGGTATTTGGGATAATCCGATCGATTCGGATACGTTAATGGCCAATCCGATACTGTATCGGGCTGGAATTCAGGGAAAGGTGAGCATTGAGAGACGATCTTCCGGCGTATGACGTTGGCAAAAGCCCTGCCCGTTTGATCTTAATTTGTGCACTCATGTGTTACATCAACTGTTTGTTTAATTTATCTAAAGTCTATGTGACTCTTGGTTGTTTCCTGTGTTGACAGAGAGGCTTTATTGGTCCAATGATGAAGAAGGATAGGGTTAGTGTTGTTTTCTTTCAGAACTCCGACGAAATGTACTGTCCGCCCAATAATTTTGGAGTCACACCATGCAGGTGGAATTCCAATTTTTCTACTGAAATAACTGCCGGTGGCCAAAATCCAAGTAACCATCAGGGACTAGAACGAATAAAATGTACCGTGTTTACCTGAAATGAAGACTCCGTCTGATATTGATTTTGTATCCAAAAAACGCACTAGGGATGTCTTATATTTCTGCGGGGAAGAATCCAAAAAGATAAGTCAAAGCTTCATGTTCTCGTGTGAAAGGAAAAAAGTTGTAAATAAAATCCCATGCTCAGTAACAAGACTTTCATTTATGTGCTAATTGTAGGTCAGATACAGTAATTTCATCCTCTTCTGAGACTTCGTCATGGATGATCAAGCCCCAAACTTGACACTGTATTTCTTGTGGGATTATTGACCCCAATCTCATGTTTAGCAATAGAACTTTCCTTAGATGGACACTGTTCAACTGGCAACGCTGTTTTCGGTTGTCTTATTCCATGAATTCCTCACTAAATTCACGACTTCTTCGGGGTTGGATTTGACAGGATTTCCACGCTGACATCCCTTCATTCTACGTCCAACATACTAAGTAACTTTTGTCCGCAAATAATCCTTGCATGGTTTGAATCCAAAAATGTATGTTCGCTGTGGCAAATTTAGTTCTCACTACTCTGAGTCTCGGAGAAATGGGTCACCTCGGGATGTGAGGCCTCATCCTTGAGCGCATTCTACCGGGTCTTATTTTCGGTGTAGGACTTACACTAAAACATCCTGAAAAGTCATGGTGAGGCTTATTTTCGGAGAAGCGCAATACTGGTGACCGAAGGATCAATGACACCAATGTTTACTAGTTTTGACTGTCACAAATGTCTTCGAATTGGACGAACAAGTGTGCCGAGATGCCCATACCTTCGTGATGGCTTCTGGTGTTTGTGCATTTGTTTGCTACTTTAGTGCAATCGGTTTGGGAACTGCGCTGATCAGCTTCCGCGTCATCTGGCAACTTCATATCTCATCCGTAATGAATTGAGTTATACTTTCGCCGGCTGCCGTGCCAGATACATCTACTGTCATCCCCGCCCAGTGACCTCTAGTTTTATTTAGTATTTCCTCGTCGGTTCCGTGATTGCATTCTGCGAAATGTATGTCTTCTCAGTAATTCATCTAACAATGAGAGGATGAAAGATGTGGAATAAGAATACTGTATTATTTTGTTCTGTACTGTGCCAGAAAAGCAAACCAGAATTGTAGCATTTCCCTGAAAGCATCAGATTACCGGTCTATGTGGACCATTTTTCCCATCGAACCTATCATTACGTCTGCAGTTTTGACAAGAAACGACTTCTCCTGGGGTATCCTTCGTAATGCTTTACTCAACAGCTGACTTTGTCTATTTCATTGAAAGAAAAAAAGAGTTTGTCTGGTTGGCTGAACTTTGGAATCAGCTGTTGTATCAATATCTGAACATTGTTTTGTCCTAAACTGGATTTACAATTAGTTACAGCTGTTCATCAAAGCTTTTTCGGTGTCGACGCAATCGATCCAGCTTTACCATATAAAAGCCATACAGATTGGCAGGTTTTCCTTTCGTGTGAATCGCACGACAGAACTAAAAAAAAACGGTTTTATCGGTTCACCTTATAGAGTTCATCGAAGGTACAGCTTTTTACGAAGTTCGAAAGACATCCACTTTGAAAGCGCACATTTCAAGCCAGGGGAATTCAAAAGAAACCAATTGATGCCTTGAACAACTGCACCAACATCCTCCTCAACGTTGAGATAGTTGCCGACATTGTATCAAGTGGTTCTTGGCAGTGATTGAGTTCACGGAACGTTTCTTGTGATTCCGATAGCTACACCGCAATCGAAGATGGAAACCCTTGGTAGTTTTCGAAGTTCTGTTTCCGGTCTTGAGGAACGGACAGCGACCGGGGGACTTGACTAGCTAGAGACTAAAGCCGAACGAACCAAGGTGCGCCAAGGTTCTATAACCAGCAGGTGGTGAGCCAAAGCCGGACGGCACCAGGTGGACTTAGACAAGCAAACTTCAAACAACCGGTTAACTCGGGTTACTAACCTGCAGAGGACCGCTGACTAATGATCTGTGTATTGAGGCGTGACTGATGAGAGTAACCCGTATGTCAGATAGGCGTTCCTTGAAGTAGCTTCCTACTGTCGAATTGCAGTTGGTTATCTTTGTGCCTGACTGTGAGTCAATTCCTGAAATCAGGCAACTCAGTGATTCTAATCGCGGTGAGGTCGCGAAAGCTACTGATGACTGATTGAAAACCTGATACCGAGTCTAAGCGAGCCCCTGACGAGCAGCTATTGTTCTGATAGCAGATCTAACTGCGAAGGCCTTTCCAGGAGAAAGCGCAACCCAAACCCTAGGCTCGAAGAATCAGTTTATCATTTTGGTATCAAGGAAGAGCTGGTAGTAAAATACGATTCGAAAGTCAGTGCCTTTATCCACTGATTATGATGAGTATGTCAAACACTGCATAACTAATCGTGATCAGAATCCCGGAATTCCACAGAGTACGCATGCTTCTTGATTACACGCGACCCGATTTCGACTCAGCTAAGTTCAGAAGCAGCAGAACAGCAGCACAAAGGAACGGTCATTGGATAACAAGTGGAATTGAATCAGTTAGAGTTATTTCTACCTGTGTGACAGATTGGTGAACCTGAATTATGACGTGCAATCAACAATTGGGAATGCGGAATGATCAAGAAGGAAGTGGCTTCAGTGGAAAGTTATCGGAACAGAAAGGGCAGACAGCAAACTAAATGAACGAACATCGGATGAACTAAACAAATAAACCATACCAGAGTGCCAATCGATATCGTCCGAGTTACTCAAAGAGAGTATATCCAGCAGGTGGTGATCAAGTGGTTTAGAGTGCTTGATTTCCACCTCGGGTGTCAGAGGTTTGAATCCTCGCCATCACCAGTTACTTTGGTGGTAGACGGTAGCCCACTGTCATCCGACTGGTTACCACACCTGACTTGTTGGGACCTCATGTGGTTCTCTGTCACTCCAAGTCTGAGGGTCTGATTGCAGGTTATCCCTAATCGTGCAGTGAGCCTTTGTGGTTACGGGTTATACCCTTTCCATTGCACTCCTACGTAAGCATGAGTGTATAGAAAGGCGCACGCCTAGCATGCATTTGACACCAGATAAAATTCGTCTAAAAACAGCGTGCGATCGATCAGTCAGTCCAACGGCGCAACCGTGGTTGCGGTATGGCGAGCGCACCTAACCTTAATAAGTAACGCGACCTCAAGGTCGTCGAACGCAGTCGAGGAGAAATGGAACAAATCGAAGAAGGTCAACAACCAGTGAACAGAAACGCACCAGTCGTACTCAAGATCGGGCCTACTTAACCAGTTCAGTTCAAACAACCACTGGCCTTGCACTGGGTGCAGTGGCTTTGGTTGCTATCTCCCAGCGGTAACATCAATCGGAAATAATGAAGAAAAAACAAGAATATGAAGAGGCTAATAAGAGAACTACAAATAAAAATATCACTTTCACAAAGAAGGTCTACGGATACAAGATCGCCACTGATCATCAAGCCATGTCCTCCAATGTATCTAACCATTGAGAGGGAGCGTCTCTTGAACCCCACCCAGGAAGTCTAGCACATCCTACATGGCCAAGTTCGTTGGTTAGGTTTTTCGTACCTTTTTTCCATGTCATGAACTGACCATCCTCACTCGTCCTACAACCGTTACCCGCCTCAGCAAACAATGCACGCGGGGAATCCTATCCGAGACATGAGCTTAAGTGTTTCATTTTATGATTTGGTTCGTGAACCTAAAACTCTTCACCTAACCTCAGCATCGCTTATACGGTGTTCCAACCATACTTGAGCAATGCCACGAAGACATCGGTGTTCAATGACCGACAGTCTTCGCATATCTTCCTCCCGCAGTAGCCGCGTATCCAAACCCTACAGAAGCACTGGCCTGACTGCTGCAGCGTACATTCGACGCTTGATAGATAAGCTGATGTCATGTCGACACCGCGGATAAATCAGACTAGCGAATGCTAAACGAACGTTATCTATACGCAAAGAAACCTTATCCGAACTCCGGGTGAAATGCAACCGCCTACTTAAGCATCAATAATGTGAGTGACTAAACTAAAGCCGAACAGAGGAGTCGAGCGGAAACGAAAGCAGACTGACGAAGCTTGGCGAACGTAGTCATCGATGGATTGATAGGGAAAACGGGTTGGGACGGCAGTAAGAGCGCAGTAGTGTAGAACCACAGGTTCTCGCGTGCGTGTATCTGACCATCAGTGGTCAGATAAAACTCCACCGTTGATTCCCAGGGCGCGGATTCAAAAATAAATGTCGTCGTTACGACAGTAATTATCTCCGTTCTCGCCGAAGTCTGCAGGCCGAGACTGCTTTTCTAGTAGAATATCTGCCACTACAAAATCAACAGAGATGGGATCAGTTGAGGAATGCAAACAAAACTCCATCTACAGTGTTTTTATACTTCTCCACCCGATATCTCAATCGTTCGCTATTTACTTGTGTATCATTCACCGAACATTACTCTTAAACGTCTATTGTGATAAGTTTATTGCCACTATTCCTCTCATTACCACATATCCACTTCCAATCTGATCGAATTTGTCACGCGGATCCTCACATCTGTCATTCACTCTATCCGTTCTTTTCCCCTGCATTATTGTTCATGAACATCGCTCCGCAGTCCTATCGACCATGGCTATTTTGGATCAATATACTGGATGCGGTATGGCAAGCACTGATCATCTTTTTCATCCCGTATCTATTCTATGCAGACAGTAGCATGACTATGTGGCGATACGGAGTGCTGCAAACTAATATTTTGGTCATTTGCAGTCTTCTTCATGCTGCACTTGTGACTCGGACATGGGTAAGACGGTCTTTTCTCGTTTCAAAGTGTATCATCTTTTCTCTCACTCTCTCTCTCTCTCCATATCTCAGTATAGTTCACTTCTTGGGCTTCATTCTAAAACAACTCTTATGGCAATGTAGTCAGTCAGACAGATAACACAATTTTCACATATGTGCTTTTCGATTAATATAAAGCTCCGACTCTCCAGTCTAAGTTATGAGACCCGGACCGCGCGAACGCCGCCGACCAATTTTCTTGGCAGTGGGTACTTCGCGGCCGTCAGCACTTCTGACCCATTGGAGCTTCATACGGTTCACAGTTCTTCCTCCCCCGCCCTAATTCTAAGGGTAACAGTTGATCGTTCTTCTTGATAGTGCGGTGGGCTCCATCGATTATGGGGTGTATCTCACGACAGCAGAGATATAAGCATGGAATGATGAAGGATCCGCTCTCATATGCAGTGTTACTCGGGTGGGGGTACACCCCTGGAGCTTAGATTTTTTAATACTACTACTAAAAACAGTAGCAGTAGTTAGATTTGGATTTCTGAATTCTCAAGAGAAAAATTACATGACATTATTCGCTAGTGAACACGGTGAACGACACCGGAATTTGCAAATTGTACGACCAATAGGACTGTTTTTAATCACAAAGTCATCGGATGGAGCCACCTGCGCAAATCGAGTGGACCGTCAGTCGTATGTTTACCAACATAGACTCGTTCATTGTGATTTACAAATATATATATATATATAGCTCCGAAATACTTCCGTCATGTGTGCTCAAAAATACCACCATCGGTTGTCATGCTAACTTGCATTCGTTTATTTTCGTTTTCGTATATTGTGAAGTCCATTCGTTCTTCAATCTGCTGAGAAGCATAGTGCACTGGCCCTTTCAATCATCCTCGGACGAGGTAATATTACATGTCCGGAACGTGTGTCACGCGTAAACTGACCGACGTAGTTTGTATGTGAAATCTGTCAACATCTATCTTGAATAACCGACAGATAGTTGTTCGGTTCAGATCAGTTCTTTCAGATGTTAGCCTCACACTCCTCTGCTTTGGTTTTGGTTGTTAACTGACTGCATCAGCGAACCGAAATAAAATCAGTCGGAGCACAGTGAACAGATAAATCGTAAGGAAATGTGTACGCGAAAACCATGTAGATGTAGACTGTGTTTGAGGACATGTACGCTGTTCGCTGCTTCACTCAGACGTGGCACATAATGTTTTCGATCGGTGGGCGGATCTCGTAGACTCCAACCCGGAAGCCTAACCCGACCGACCGAGACTAATTTTTAGGGTTTTTATGCCTTTTTACAGTACCATGGATTGATCAGCTCCACCCATCTTCTAACTGCTGCCCTCCTCACCTCAATTTTTTCAACCAATAACCTCATCCTCTTCTGCCCACCTCAGAGAACGACTTACAAGGAATCGTGTTGGCCCAGTCAATCTTCTGTACGCGTCACGATACTTCATTCGATTTCATATCATTAGGTTAAATGTTTTCCGTTTGTGTTTTGATCTGATGCACTAGGGAAGATACTTCTTTACTTTCGAAACATTTCATTTCATGAGTTTGGAGTCTAATATTGATAGTGGATGCTCCGTCACCATATATAAATAATTGTTGCACAAAACTAATTGGTTCGACTAATTTTTGGGACCGTTTTTTCTGATCGGCTGATGATACATCCAACCGCCGCTTGACAAGTTTCCCCTTTGAACTGATTGATTCACTCAATCTGTCCGTTCTCTTATCTGGTTCTTTCATTGATCCGATCCTGGGCAGGCCCTGCTTGCGTATCACAAGCCTCATAATAGCTGGGCTAGTCTGCTAGCAAAGACAGGTTGCATGCTGGCAACGGATCAATCAGTACCGTCACGCGTGGTAACTCATGAGCCCGTCTGCCTTGTTCACCAGCTTCCCTCGCGTATATAAGGCTTTATAGTTTATACTTCGAAGGCACTATATGAATATGCGTAGCCCCCCCCCACCTCTATTAAACACGTCACCTCCATAACAAACAGACATCTCCATATCTCTACGTTGTCCCCTGAGTTATATAATGTCTTTTAACTGACTGGCAGATGAAACACTGAAATCAAGCCTGTTCGTTACATTTTTGTTCTTCCAGTGCTGCCTGATTTGTACTTGCCAAATCCCTCTTCCTCTCAGGTCATCTTCCATTGGGTCGGCCTGATTGCTAGCTATTTGATACTTTGGGTATTTTTCACTATGATCTACCATTCGGTGGCCGTAACCGGTATACAACCCGAATCTCCGTATCGGGTGATATTTGTGGCAATGCATGACGGACCATTTTGGCTGCTCACCGTGGTCACCACTGCGGTGGCCCTGTTACCCAGGTATGTGATCGTTTGTCCTATCCACATTGAAGTCTAAACTTGAAATCTTACCACTGTAATGTTTTTGAGCAGGCAGTTGAGTTTAAGAAAAAAATCACAGAAGTTACAGATCAGCAAGTGAACTAAATGGGTTTGATTCTGCCTATACTTGCACACTTCTCATTAGTTAGAACTATCGGGAAACTTGCGAATAAGTAGAGTAGCCCAGTGGGCTGCTATCGTTTGGTCAGTTATTCATCATGTATTTGGAAGAACTCAGCTGAGACCGTCAGCATTGGTTGTGTCTCTTGGCCTGATGAATATTGTTGCATTCCCCACTAGACCGGACGCTCAGCTCGGTCGTTGTCTCGTCAATTATCCCAACTTGTCCGACATGACCTGTCGCCCTCTAGTTGACTTTGCTGATCATTGGTTGTAAAAGTTTACCGAGTGGTTTACTCTGAAACTAACCAAAAACGTTTCACTCACAGCTACGATCAAGGGATGTACAGGCGACAATGCCACCCGGAAAATCTCGCTCGACTCAGATGGGATTGACGATTCTAACCTACGCATGTTTTCCCACTCCGTCCCCTTCTTGTTTTGCGACCATTTAACTGAGTACTTGAACTTTTGCTTTAGTGTCTGTTGCTTCATGGGAATTTTTTACATCCGACCGGACTGTTATTCTTTTCCTCATTTGAAACGACTACGTTTTATGAAGGAGCGTGCATTTAGGGCCAGAAGCCATAGCATCGTGGGGACTTTATCCAAATCGACCAAAAAGGAGGTTTATAGCTTTAATGTCATATATATTCGGCCATTAACTGCAAGCAAACGTTGAACGCGACTATGCATTTAGTTGGTGCCAATCTACATAAGCGTTCAACTTAATCAAACGCTGAAGAACCCAGCCTTCGTCTCACCACTGGTTCATAACCAACAAACACTTCTAACTTTAAGACTGATCCTCACCAACACCTTGGCGTGGATACCGTCGCCTCCATGTAGACAAGGCAAGCGGTTCAGATAGCCTGCAATCAATTTTGTTGCAGCAGTGCATGAACAATTTATCCCCTATATCGCCTAATCTGTTTGGCCCATGCTCACTTCGTAGAATTATCCCCAGTGGTTGGAAAGTGGCGTCTTTTACCTCAGTACCTAGTGCATGCACATCATTAACCCTCAACGGTTTGAGAAGCTCATGCTTCAGAGATTTTTCCAAAACCAACTTGTTGTACTCCAAATGATCTGCATATAAACAATAACACTCAATCGTCGACGTTCTAGCCTCCCTCACCCACTCTATTTTATCAACAATCGATCGCTTAAGGCAAGTAGTTAGGTCCTGTTTCATAGATAATAGCGACGTATTTAACTGCGTCGAAAGAACAGTATTACTCTTTATGTTATCGTCCACGAACCGTGCCTTATATTAGCTTGTTTACTGAAAATCCCTCGTTCGGATATCGTCGAAATCAAGACAGTCGTAATCCACTCAGAGGATGCAATCATGTAGTTCACATTGCCTTCCTTTGTTGTGCTTGGCCGTCTGACGTGTGCAGTTGTGCTTTGAGCAATCAACTACCTACTTATTCAGTCAGTATATGCATACTCCACAGCACATGTATTTGTGTTATTGCTATCGCGTAGGGACACAAAATGTGCCTTTCGGACACCCGTATGCATCAGTTTCGACAATACCAGCGAAAAGATTGTCACTGCGTAACGCTGGATGGACTGAACCTATGTAAGAACCAATCAAAGAACTCTATCCCTTGGGATGTCTCGCTGAAACAAGATCTGAACCGAATGGGACCTGTAACTCTTGTAGCCTTGTTTCCTCAGGATATTCTTGTAGGAACCCAAGGAGATTCCCAGTTAGCTGGCGGCTGTATGAACGGAAGTGCCTGGTCTTATAATTTTTTCAAGTGACAATAATTCATACGATATTGGGGCCTGGCTTCTTCCTAGGTTTCCTCTACACAGGGCGTCCCGCAGGGTCCCATCCTATCACTGACTTTGTTTCCTACTTGTATATCTTCTATGCACGCGTATGATTGCCTGCTTATCAAATGTGCGAATGATGTGATTCTTAGAATGCCCAACTTCAACAGCTCAACATTTCCCCCCCCCCCTTTATAGTAAAGAGGAATGGAACTTGTCAGCTGGCCTTCTAGTCGTATTGCGAGTATAAGTGTTTCAAAGTGTCCCGATATTCTTTTCCATTTTCATAAAAGGAGCCATTACTCTGAATTATTGGCATCCGATGGTTACCGATTACGAAACGGAAAAAGTATCATTCGTCAGGTGTCTCGGTATAACCAGTCTTGAGGTGGATAGATCATGTCACGACAACCTTTAAAATCTGGAGACTCACCGTTTCACTCAGTAAAACTGCATGTATTTCCGTGCATCGTTCCACACCGGTTCTATGCTTCTCCCGCCACATTCTCCGGGTTGCTTTTCATGGACTTTAAAATCACCATTACATCCCTTAAACATTTGTCTTGATATAGTGGAATCATTTATGATACCCATTTGCCCACTTCATCAAAGTCTAACATCACAAGGCCCCGATGATATTCTCTCGTAGGGTTTACGCTAGCAACATGTGCACCCCTCATCCCGGCCTTACCAAATGTATATCAATATCTGCCACGCGATCACACTGCTCTCTTTCAAGCTTATCAAACTTATGTAGTTCCCTAACCTTGTCTATTTTTCACCCACCCACCCACCATTTATCATCACCGACCGTTTTTAAATTTTCTGCACTAAACACACTTTTCAATTATTTATCTCTCGCATTACAGTGGTTACGTAGCACCGGAATATTCATCCTCAGGTGCGTAAAGTATACACATGACTTGAAAAAAACAGATAATGGTTATACATTCCGTACACAAGACTGCTTATTGCAAATCGTCATATTCGTTGAATTTATTTATGGATCTACAAGGAGCCCATCAAAGCTGAATCGTATCTCGGACTTGCTGGACACTTTATGCAATGAATCTATGTGGATAAGCCGAAGTTAAAATGTTACGGGCATAAAATATACAAATGGAGTTAGTAATTCGAATACGCAATCTAACTTTCTCATGTACCTCAAGGATTCGACAGAACCAGATTGGTTCTAACAAAATTTCAACCAGTTAATTGGATCATAGAGTAAGTGTATTTTTGTGGTGTAATCTGTCACCGCTCATCAGAACAAAACCGGAGCAGCGCAGCATAGGAAAATCACCCTCGCCGTTTGCTCAGTCGTAATTTATGTGGTCTATATTGCCCACTAAAAGGTATTCCAGTAGTATATCCCAGAGCCCTACTTCCTCCGGACTTCTACAGATTTTTCATACACACCGTGTTTAGAATTCGTGGTCATTTCGAGGAAATCTGAGTCCGTGACTTACTACTGTAATGCTATTTAGTAGGTAAATCAATGTTAGAATCGGGCCGTGAACAACCATCACTACACCCCCAGAGAACAATATTAACGATCCATTTAATTGAGGATTTTGGTATCAACATTGTTTTTCACAATTCTTTTTTGGGCGGATGAGTTGTAGCCCATCAGGTAACGATGGTGAGAAAGTGGTGGTTGTTTTCATGTAACTGGCTCAAAAATCGAAGTTCTTTCAGGGCACCATGGTTTTGACGTAGTTGGGTTATCCTGTTTGCAATTCCTACCCTAGGTTGACGAAAACGCCGAAATGCGAGAAATTCACTGTTTCATTGCTCAGAAAATTGTGATGCTAAACTAAGACAAACATGGGGACTGTGTTCGATCATCGGTTTCTCCGCAACACTCCCCTAATCGGATCAGAAAGTATTAGGTTTGTCGATTGTTTAACATGATCGTCCCAATTCACTAGACCCACCACCCAATATAAAAATTTTATTTCTGCCCCGACATGTTTGCTAAGGCTGGTAGTAAATGAAATATAGAGATTCGTCATTGAATTAAGTGACAAAATGATGCTTACACTCGTTGTCCAGAGAATTTCGTACGGTATATGTTAGATTGACCAGGTTCAGTCTTTAAAACCCGTCCGTCCGAAGTTTGGAAACAATAGGTGGCATGGCCACACGTTTTCACTATCGGCACACTTTTATTCGCACAATTTACTGGTGACTTTTTCCTGTGGCCAATTTTTACTACCGAATTTTCTATATTTTAGACTCATGTTTATCACATTGAAAAATACATTCAATCCGAGTTGGGATACTGTAGCCGGACTGTTGACTAAACGTTACGGTCGGGGCAAACGACTTCCATTGGAACCTTACATTTTCGGCCCATTCACAACCGCCCTTCTGGGTTCAGGACCGAGTCCACCACGTGTCAGCCGCACCGAATCGATCCGAAGCACTCCATCACACATTACACCTCTTGAAGACTCAGCGGACACTTCGAATGGCGCATATGGTTCACGAATGTCCGTAGTCAGTGTCATGGATGGGACGGAACCGACGGAGCAAACTGCTCAGTTCATGTCTCGTGTGGGTCAGTTGTTCACGGTGAGCGGACGACTGTTACGTGGCGTGCCTCCGTCTCCTACCGCATCACCAATTCATGATAACGGTAGTACTCCCGGTATGGTCATGCTGAACAACAGTCGTAGCAGTCCGTTGTCCATGGTCAATCTCCGCGCCAGTATGTCACATATGGCCGTGGATTCCAGACGTCGTCGACGTCGCACGCATACCATTCACCACACGCAAACGCCTAGACATCTGCGAAATCTCGGACTTAGTTTATCCAATAATTTTGATGATGAAGCGGGCAGACCGGCGAATCCGGTCATCTGGCCAGCTGTGAATCCAAGCGTACGCGCGCATTCGTTGAGTACACGACACTGTTCGATCTCCCGTCTGCGACCCAGTATCGTTGGTAAGTTGCAAACGATATGCACCCACCCCCAGAGTGTCCCTTGGTCACGTGTTCATTTATTTTCTATCCATCTCAGTCGACTGGGCTGTATGGATATTGTCCGGAGCCCTCGTTTTATTTCATATTTATTGAACGACTCAACTCTTTCTCACATACTGATGCCGTCCCGTTTTCAGGTTGATGATGTTGTGGCACCATGTTTTTCAGTCGTTTCTTTCTCTCTCTCAAGACGTACTAATTATTCAGATGATAATTCCGTTGTAGACTGAGGTTCTGGAATTCAAGCACCTAGTGCTGTCACGGTAACTGGATTCGGTGACATAGTTTGTCTCCCACCTCGACCTCTTGTGGCCTGATTGGGCAACTAGTAGTGACCAATTTGGACAATCAAACACGTACGGTCGTCCAAGTACGCCATTTTAACGTCCACATTTCGCTCGAGATTGGTCCTCACAATGTGTTCAAACTGTTGTCGCTTTTTGATCACCTGCCTGCTAGCAGTGGATTTACTCTCTTTCAGACATCATTCTTGCTGGTTCAGTCTATTTGGTTCACGTAATGCCTTGATCGAAATCGTTTAGTCTGGGCTGTCTTCCGCTGTTGTCTTTTTTCATCTTAATAGGTTTTGCTTTGTTTTGAGCGAATTGTTATGGCCTAAGATCGATTGATGTAGCTGATTCCGTAGTCTCCTTCCTTCCAGTATATGCAACAGCCACTGCTATAACATAGAGTAGTAGTAGGGGACGATCCTCCCAAATCAGCACTACAGCCATGTCTGAAAATTCTGTGAGTGCACGTCGGATGAATCAGTTCTACCGGATTTATATCCAAACGGTTGGTCGGCATTTTCCTCTGCGCTGTTGGCATACCGTCCGAGTGGTATAATCCGGAAGGCTGCATGATTAACAGGCTGTTTGTTGTTGGCTGGTTTGGACACTGACAAAATGAACCAATCAAAACAGAACTGCTTATTTGCGTCTTCGGTGTCCAATCCATGAGAAGGCTGTCGCAGTCTGATCGCGGATGCCATCATGTGGTTTGTATGCCTTCCTTCATCTTATTGTATTTAGTCCGTGTGACGTAACCGAGTCCATTATCGCTCCATGATTGACCACAATTGTTTTTCAAGCCACAAACTACTACTCTTTATTCGGTGAATAGTATGCATACTCCACTAAACTAAGAGCCTTATGCATTACTGATCTTTTCTGAGTCACATTGGCCAATTTTGGAGAAATCGGCACTTATGTGAATACACTAATAGTACCTCGCTGGATGAAAAAACCGACGGCCGGTCCTGTTCACCAGTCGATTGCCTTTTGCTAGTTCTTTATTCGAATGTACACCTAAGAAATTTACCTTAATAACTCGATCGTGGTTTCTCAACGGTTAAATGTGACCGAGTCCGTGTGACTGTCCTCTGTGTTCTTCATATTCGTCTACTCGTTATCGTTTTCCATCTAAGTTCATTGTAAAATATGACCCCATAAATCACTCAATCCAGATAGGCTACAAAACTTTGTGCGAGTGACCCTACAGAACAAACGAACAACAACACAGGGCGGCAAACAAGCTCGTTTTCAGTCATTCATAATCATTTCATTACGTCACACTGCATATGAACCATGTTAGGTAAACAAAACTAAACTAAAGGAGATGGGTCAAAAATAAAGAAAGAAGGAGACAGATTTTTACGCGCGTGACGCAGATCCATCTCTGAACTATAAGTGAGTGTCCGTGCCACCCTTTGGTTTTCTTCTGGCTGAACTTGTCAACCAACATATTGGATCTTGCGTGGCCCTAACCCACAAGATAACAGGACGCAACGCATTCAGCGCATCCTGACTTATCTCTGTCGTTCTCACCCATTCATCAGATCTCAATCTCGACACCTTTCTTCCAGAATTGACGTGTGTAAAATCTCTCTTGTGTCCCATCCGGCGCGTGTACCGACCAACAAGGACAAGACTAAAATGGAATGACTTTCTAAATTTGGTTGATGATTTCTTTTTCATTCATATACTTTCAACGCCTTTGTTGTTTATTTTGGTTACTATACTCCAGTTTTTTAATAGCCATTTTGACTGAAATGTAAGCAGGTTGCTTGCAAAGGTCTGACATACGAATACAAGTTGAGTCTGGTCAATATGTCTAAGCTATATTCGAGGTATGGAGTGAGCCGAGGAAGTTTCAGTGCTCGCATGAACTGCATGAACTGTTTTAAACGGCGGATCGTAGAGCCGAATGCATCCTGACTCTGTTGTCTAGGACACTGCGCTTCACCAGTCTTGACTGTCCACTTCAAACTTTGTAAATTGACCGGAAAGCTTTGACGACAGTCACGTAGTGATTAGAGTCAACAAAGTATGAACGTGCGACACTCGTAATCAGTTTAATTGCTCCGGCGTTCAACCAAGCCGGATAGTGCTCACGAACACGTTAGGATAAATGCCTGGTCGTGCAGCCACTGTGCGTAGTTCCACAGGAACAGCCAAATGAGTATACAGAGAATGAGGCCGTAGAATTTAACGCCGTATCTTTTATTCGTAAGCACATAGTTGGCTCTGATTCGAACAGAATACGGAGCTTTGCCGCACAAAATGTTTCATCAACCGCCCCTGATAGTCTACGACGTATAATATCCGTTGGAATATCACCTTTGGAAGACAAGAGGATGTATACTAACTTCCTCTGGGCACCTATTATTTCGGTTCTTTCTTCCACCTGCCGCTTCGTCGTCAGTGAAACGTTCCGAATATCCATTTTACAGGAACACATGGCACATAAATCGTAGTTCATTGTCGAGTGTGCCTGCTGTACAGATTTCGCGCGCTCTACTTGTCAAGCAACGAATTTTTCATGTAACATATGATACAAAAACTTTCCTGGGTAAGTTCATGACGCTTGGGGGATGTATCTGACACCAGAATGTTCAGTTCAATCGCAGGACGGGGACTTCTGGACAACAGATTGTGTCCTAACCGGGGTAGGGTTTCTATTGCGTAAACATAAAGTATGCATAATTGTGACAATTCAACGTAATTACCAGGTTGAGCTTAGATCATATCAATTAGCCCGGTTTGACCGCATGAACAAAACACCTGGTTAGTAAGTTAACTTCTGTGGAATTCCTTCAACCGTTAACATCGTACTTCTGCGCAGTGGTTTTTGATCCTACCTGGGAACATCATCTAGTCCAGTACAGGGAGCAACCAAACAAAAGAATTATAAATGGAAATCCTGAATGCGAAGAAAGAGCTTGAATGCAACCACGCCACTGACCGTGGTACTTGGCCATGTTGCTTGTTGTTTCTAACCATCCCGTGGGTGAATCTCATAGACCTCAACCCGGCTTAGTCCATTGGTCAACGTTCTTTCCAGGTCATGGACTGACCACCTTCAACCACCTCGGAGAACAACGTATACCGAGGGACTACATCCGTGGGTGTGCGTAACACATCCCGACCATCTTAACCTGTTTAGATTAAGCGCTTGGTCCGTTGACAAACTTCTGGTCACCAACAGTTTGTGCTTAACTTCAGCATTGCTGAGACGGTGTCTCTACCACAGTCGATCAGTACTGCGAAAACGTTAATGCTCAAACACCGACAGTCTCCACGTATCTTCTACCCGTAACAAGCATGTTTCTGAGCCGTATAAAAGGACGGACCTAACTGTCTCAGTGCACACTTGACCCTTGACTGACAATCGGATGTAATTCCGGCGTAACGTGGGTCAAAGTGACCAAGACCAAACTCTCCTTCTGTGCGCGCGATGAAGCTTCATCCGACATCCAGTCACCTGGTGAGACATAACTGGAAGGAGCAGTCTCGTGTTTCATATGCGTTGTTTCAGCTCATTGTGTTTTATGAAAGTGTAACGTAATCCCGTTCTTTGCAGCTCCACTGCCCATAGTTGTTGCCGATCATGTATGTCACCGTAATATAGTTTATGGCATACTACACTACAGTAGCGGTTTAAATAGCCGATGGCACGCCCACTGGCTAGTCGGCTGAAGAACTGAGAGTAAAACAACATTGTGATGAGGCCGTGCTCCGAGCGAAATCATTGCTTACTCCTGACAAACCACAGCTGATCACTCAGTCTTTTATATTAGGTGAAATGACTAACGGTGCGCGCCGATTGCCGGTACAATTGATCAATGGTGTTTGAATGCACGAGCCCCTGAGCGGAAATAGTGATTTCAAATCACAAAATTGAGGTTTGCCCCGTGTATCCTGGACCATTTCACTGCATCTTTACAGCTAATAATGATGTCATCAACTAAACCAAAAACAATCAGACCATCTATTACACTATATATGGTTGAGAAAAAGCACTGCTTAACTTCAGGCAGCTCGTTTAAGGTCATATACAACACTAAAAACACGAGACTCTTTAGCCGTACCGCGACTCTAGCCATTCTCATTTACAAACCCGAACTGTGCAAACAGCGTGGTGATCGTACTACTCTGGTGACCTATCATTTAGCCCTCTTTTCGCTTTTGTTCATTTCTGTCATTTGTTATTCACTCCGATCTTGTCTCAGTTACCAATGGTTATCCTACTGATTATGTATGCAAATACATTGACTGCAGTATGCACGTGCAGAGATGCGGCATAATGGTCCAGGACACATTTTGCAAACCTGTGTTTCCGACTTCTATAGTCAAAGTCCCTCCTGTTAATCAGGTCTAAACTATACAAGGCTTCAATCCCACCACCGCTGTCAATCGCAATGACGGTGGTAGATGGCAATCACTCGTTATCATCCTACTCGTTTGCACACCCGACCTACTGGGTCCTCATGCGGTTTTATGTATCAGCGTCACGGTTTCTGTTTTTCATTGATGGTACACAATGAGCTTTGGAGTGCACGGGTTCTGTCTTTTCCACTGCGCAAGCCTGGAACGAAAAAGTAATGCTACAAGCACAACTGTTGACGAGCGTTTTTACTGGCTTGGTGAGAGTAGGTACGTTCAATTAAAAGTCCGCTAGGACAATGCTCGGGAACTTTGAGCAAATTGTTACACATCCGATCTCAATATCTAAGGCATCTGTTTGATTTCAACGATTGTTGAATCCAATAAAATATTGGAATTTTTGTCATGCCAGAAGAATACTAAAATGTGACAGAGGGCTCTTCTGATAGTCTTCTAGCTTATGTCTGTCAATTTTCTGTTGTGTGCTTGTGTTTCGCATTAGTCTGTGAATAAAGATAGACACCAGATTCCTGAACGAGATGGTGCTGAATTGGTATTTGTTCTAGATAAGTATAATCACGAAGTTTTTGAGGAATTCATTTTCGAACTTAGATGCGTGAGTTTCCGAAATCGGATTGGTGAGAATCGTTCAAAACTCCTCATAATGATCACCATCATCACCGCTCTGTCCCCCCGCTAACCGTTTCGATTATTTAGATTCATTCAGGTCGGTCGAATCCGAATAATTCGGTGTACAGGTAATTAATCTCTTTTGCGCGTTCAAGTTTGTTCCGTAGTTTTACCGTTTCTGTCATAACCTGTTCAGTTTCATGTGTTTGGGCATTCGCATAGCTGTACGCAGTTTTCTTCTCTTTTTCGGTCACCGTTCGTCTTTATCGGATAGATCTGTTACACAGATACGTCCCATACCTGCCTGTATCCACTTCCCAGTCCGATCCTCCTAGGTGGATGAGCACTTTCACCAAAAGTATCTATATTTCTTGATATCAGAGTATTAGGGTTGTTCTATTATCAGAACAAAATGCGCTCCTCTGGTGCTTCGCAATCACATGTGCAACAGCTGTTCCCGTTTATCCTTACGTTTGACAGTGATTACCCATTTGCTTCCATTTTTTGTGTAAAAAATGAAAAGTTACTCGCCGAAATGAAACCCAATCAACCGTCGGCGGAGAATTCGACCGGTGGCGGAGATTAAAACTCGGAGAGAAGGTTGTTCGGTGACTTCCGGTTGGACTGAATGTACACTTCTTCTTCCGAACAGAATTAGCAAGCATTTGAACTTCTGACGCGAATGTCTCTCTTTAATTGACTCGTCTTTTTCTCATCTGACCCTTAGTCTACATTTTTCTCTCTTCTGCGTGAATGAATGATAGAAACTACCTCTCAGAGGAACGAATACCCATCATTGAAAAGACCAACTAACTGGTCGTGAGTATGTAGTAGATAATGCTTGCTTTTCCGAAAGGCTTTTTTATACCGATTATATTGTTATTTCTGAAACGACTGATTGTGCATTGCATTGGAATCACAATAAGGATGCTTTATCTTTCTACTGAAATTCGATAGGTCATAGCACTCAGCAAATTATGAAATCGGTTACTGTTTGAGTGAATTGAATGAAAAACTAACTAGGGCATTACAAAACGCCTTGCATCGTAAGTAGAATGAGCCCCTCAATGAAGGTCATCGCCACCGGTGTATTTTTTTGACCGATCCCCTTGGTTAGGTATGCGGCTTTTCGGGTGAGTCGTTTTTTGTTCGTCAGACAAGTTTATCTTAGTTTACATCCACAGGTTTACCCCGGATATGAAACAGGTATTCCGTTACATCTAATTCACAGAGGCCAGACATCAAACGCAAGCCTCCAGTTTGCCTGCGTATCATCCATCGGACGACGGGGGCGCGTTCCCCACGAATCCGTTTACTCCATCCGGTCCGAACACATCATCATCATCGAGATGGATGGATCAGATGTACCGGACACAGTGGCTTGATTCGTCTATGAACGCACCGGCACTGGGACTGTTTGACCCACCACCACCATACAGCTTGGACGATTTGCCCGATCCGCAAGGGCGCTACCGCCGATCAATTTCGGGACCCAGTGTGCAAAACCGATTTAATGATGTCCAGAGACCATCTTCATCGTTATCATCAACATCAGCACGATCCTCGACCTCAGAATCGGCACGATAATTATTCGTGCCGTGTCCCATCTGCCCCCCTGCTCCATCCGTCTGTCCCGTTCAAACTAGTCCGATTACAATGTACTTCTCTTCACTCTAACACTATCATCACCACATCTGGGACTGTATCCGCCCCCTATTCATCCTTCCTATAACTCATATCGTCTCCAGTGAAACCTACTCAGATTCAATAACGCTAGTGTGTTTCAAACAAAGCTCTCACGGCACTTTTTCTCACCCCTCGATCTTGTTATCTTTGTCTGACTCAAGTGCGCAGCCTCCTCATTGATCTATCTCATTCATACTGTTGAGTTCCAGCTGTTGTTGTTGTTATTTCTCATCCTACCTCTCCGTGTTTTCGTTCGCGTTGTAAAAAAATTACTGGTGTTTTATCTATTCCAACAAAATTGGCCGTTTAACTGGTGTACCATGACGCTGATCTACTCACATTCCCTTTACTACTTATATATAATCCTTCTCGTCTCCTTGGATCCTTTCCCTTTTCACTCGCACGAGGGTGCGCATACCGGACTCACCCCGATCGTGGTGATCGTGTTCCTGTGCTGACTTCCGTTTCGTGAAAACTGGTTTCCTTTCATCCAAAACTCTGTCGCTTTAGGAGACGCGATTGCAACACTGTTCCGCACAGCTCGAATTTCGGCAAAGCCAGATCGAATTGTGCCGATTCTTATTGTGATAATCATTTTGAACTAATATTGCGCCGTTATTCCTTTGACTATGTGCATGTAAATTATCCGATCTACCCTCTTTCCCATCCTCGCCTTGCGCTGGTCAGTTCCATATACTCATCATCACAGTGACATTTTATTCAAGATATGGATCAGTTTTTTCCCTCGATTTGTCGAGACTTGTAAACAATTTAACACTGTGTTCTCAGCGAAAGTGAAAGAATCTTGAACAAAACTGTGCATTCTAAGCTGAAAAAATCTGATCATCCGCTACTGTTCACGTGAACCCGACAGATATGTCCCAGGATTACGCTGAAAAAGCAGTTTTATCGATGATGATCAGGTTTTTTTTTCACTTAGATGTTTGAGCATGAGTGCATTTGAAAGGGTACATCCCAAGACCTCCAAGGCCCGCTGCATAAACATATATATATATATATATATATATATATATATATATATATATATATATATGATATTTGTTTATGCAGTAGGTCTTGGAGGTTCCCATTAGGATAACAACAAGTGAAGCAAAAAATTCCCCTAAGTATGTTTGGCGTACATGTTTTGCAATTTTTTCTCTCAGTTCTTGAATTGTTTATGGGTAACGGGAAGTCAACAGACAGATCATAGAGCGTTCGCACCACTAGATTCAGTTGCGGGCCATATTTTCCAGCGTCTTCACCCAGCGGCAATCCTCATCTCTTAGACCCCAACCAGGAGGGTGGGAAGCACCAACCGAAGTCAAAGTCGAGGCTAAATTCTTCACGCCCCTACGCCAAGTCATAGGCTGACCGCCGCGTCGCTCCTTCCAACCTTGCCCAGCACGTGTAAAAAGAGCTTGAAAGGGTAAACGATGAGCAGACATACGTAGAACATGCCCGAACAATCGGAGGCGGTGTAGAACGGCCATCTCCGTCAAAGGACGACTATCAGCACCGAACACACGACGACGAGCCTCGTCATCGCTCACCCGATGTTCTCAACAGACACGAGCAACGCTTCGCAGACACCGGTGGTCCGATACAGAAGGCCGCCGAGTGTCTTCAACGCGGAGGGGCCAGGTCTCACAACCGTAAAGAACACTACGAAATGTGACACTGTGCACCGTTCTCTGGAGGGAAAGCCGGATGTCATAGCAGCGCCACAGATGACGTAGGTTCGCGAAAGCGCCAACCGGTAACCCGGTCCCCAGACCTTGAGTGTTGGAGAATCATATACGGTCCCAACAGGTCAAGTGCCGTAACGAGCCAGAGAACATCGGAATACTGTCTGCCGCCAAAGATGACCGACGTTTGCGGGTTTCGAACCTGTAACCTCAGAGTTGATAAGCAGACGTTAATAACCACCCAACCACCATTGGTTGTGTCGCATAAGTGGCACACCACTAGATCGGAGGTGCCAAGTCCACTACGCCTGACTTTTTGGGGAGAGGTGCCAAGGAGTACCTGGGCAATCCAAGTCGCAGGGTCATTATTTCCGCCTGTTCCCTAGTGTTTAGTGTGAATATGGGGTATAATTGTCCTACATAAACGCAGTGTGAGATAAAAATACCCAAGTCTGAACTTACGGCATCTCGTATTTCTTTATCCAGCAACAGGAATATCAATGGTATACGTACTCAGTGTTGACTACTTTCTCAAAAAAATGTCCTGGATCAATGAGAGTAGCAGATTTGATCTTATTATCTAGTGATCCATGCAGCTGAAGCATTGTTCCGTTTGTTTAATTATTGAGAACGGAATGAAGACAGGCTGCGCAATGCAAGCATTTCGTCCACTCTTATCGATCGCGTACGTTGCACATATGACTTTATATATGATACAGTGCATGGAATAATGACGAATTTTTTTCATTACTAATACAAAATTCATGTGAAGTTCTGTGGCTGATGCCAAGGAAGGTTGATCGTTTGCAGTGATTGTTTCTGTGCCCAAAGTCGGGAGTTTTCTGTCTTGATCAACAGTTCCACTAAAATCCAGCAGTTCTGCATTCCGGTTGCGTAATTGTTATGAAAATGACCGGATCAGGTCAACTCGATGACCTGTCGGGAATAGATGCCTCGCAATAGCCGATGCTGGAACTTGCACTCGATGACTCAGCTGGACTGCACAAAACACTTGTACATGGGTGTAGTGGAATGGGTACACCCCACAGTCACAAAGGCGCACTGGACTATTAGAGATAGCCGGCAGCTGGAGCATGAGAACTGAAGTGGAGAGCCCCATAAGAACCCAATATGTCAGGTGTGGTAACGATCCGTATTTCCTAGTCCCGTAATACTGATGCAGTTACTTGCACGTTCATTAACAAATTTTAAAATCTGACCCAAATGATGACGTTTTCATACCGTTGCATTGGACTGGCTACCACCGAAGCGACCGGCGCCAGTGGCCGGATTCAAACTTCTCATCTCCGATGTGGTAAATAAACGTCCTGAATCACTTGACCATCACCGGCAACGTAAGTGCAGTGCATAAAAGCAGACCAAGCAATGAGGGCTATTTGACACGGCATTTGAACATATTATATAGCCACCAATGCATACAATGAAAAAATCAGCCCGTGTTTTTGCTAGTTGAAGTTGAATTAATGTTCCAAAGTCTTGTACACTCATCGTGAACGTAATCACGCACAGATGTTAGTATTTACTCAACTAGTAGCAAGTGGACCGTTATCCGCGCCCGGAAAAATTTGACGCTGATGTCAACGCTCCTGATTCTTATTACATGCGCATGCACCAGTGCATCCAAACAGTAGACATGCTGGGTACAAACGACCAACACGTTTCTAAAACGGGTGAAATCTGAATACGCCACAAATTTCGAGATGCTCCGTGATTCTTTCTCTCGTCCTTCTGATAGCGCCGTTTCAACTCTCCGATCTTTGTGCGTCCACCCTCAGAACTCTCGTTTTCGCTTGTTGTCTTCTAATTACACACAAACGAGGGAATGAACAAAGAAAAAGCCAATTCGTCCGGGGCATCGAAAACATTCGCAAATCACTGTGACTTTTTTCCTGTATCAGCTTGAGAATTTCGTGATGATATGATGCACGATGAATTTATTACCGGCCCGAAATCCGAATCCATTCGAGCAAAACTTTTGGAACAGTCTGCCCTAAATTTTCAGACGGTTTATACTGCGTCCAGATGATCCAAATGTAAAAAGTCATTGGCCGAGGTGAGATTCGAACCCACGAATCATATGACTTGACCACCAGAAGAGGTTCCAGAAATAACAGTCCGTCGGAACCGATACCATTTACTATTATTCTGCTACTCTGGTAAGCTTTCTTAAAATGATATAGCCAGCCAACCCATCCACTGAAACCGAACTAACCGTGTCCGCTAAACAGAAAGCAGTTATTTTGTGATTATTCCGAGCATTATCGTAATAAATGCCCAGCGAAAGACACCACTTACAAAGCTTGTGGGAGAACACATCATTTCAAGCGGATTTGTGGGTCATAACCGGTTAACTCAGCCGTTAGTTTTCTTTCTGTCTTTCGTGGACAGCTTCCGCGCCATTTTGTTTTTATTCGTGCGACTACCTAGATCCCTGTGGACGATGTTGAACTAAAAGCATTCATGGACATCGGCAATCCTGATAGCTACGTTTCGCCATCTGTTTCAGATTCTCACCACTGGGAAGTTCGACCGTGAGATTCTCGAATAACTATTGCATTTATGTCTGTCGTGTTATCCAACAGTATTGCATGTCAAAACATCCCCTATCAAGACATTTCGTAAGACAACATCAAACTTCTTGTCATGTGTAATCCTAGAACCGATTTTTTACTCGATCATGGTTTCACAGGTTGCATGACAATAAGGAAATACCATTCGTTGACGGACGTGATACGATTCTGCTCTGGCCTGGATGCCGCCAAATTACAGCGGGCTCGGAAACACCCTGGGGAAGTCCAAATCCGTAACTCACTACTGCAATGCTTGTTATTAGACGAAGTAGCGAAATGCGTAATGCTGCCTATGCTCGCACAATACTTCACAGTAAAAGCTGAGACAGTCAAGCAAATGAATGGAGTCAGCCAACTGGCCACCGAAAAGGAGGGTTCTACAATCAGCGCTAACATTAAGTGAGGACCGCCTGAGAACACAGGCCAATATGTGATTTATTCCTCGGAAGTCTATGGGGAACTAATCCAGGTTAAATAAGAAAGGCTCGAGTTTAAACAAGTTACCACCAAGACTGCTAATGATTTTGACTCTCGCTTCATCTTCAGTACTTATAAATTTAATTATTTACCATTTAGTCGGAAAATATCCTGGATAATAGAGAGTGGTACTCATGACGCGAGTGACAAATAAAGGTGCCCAAATTACAATGCAGACGGTGCACAAACCGTTTGAAGGTATCTGCAAGACTTGTTGCAATGAATCACTAATTCATGACCTCAGCCAGTTTCAACGTTGTCACTCAAGCAGCCCACTGGATCCCACCGTATCTCTTGAACAACATATTGTTTTTCGATTCATGGAACACGTTAAGCTGGCATCGTTTCCAAGGCCAAACTGATGCATCTAATTATGTAACCAGGGTAAAGTTGCTACATATTTTGCCTGATGATAGCCGGTCATTCATCGGAGCTCAGTTTTTTGGAACCTCTACTCACTGCGAACAACTAACACTTTCACACGGTCAAAACTGTCCACAATTGCTTTCAAAGACAGATGTTCTCTAAGGTACCGTTCCATCACCGTTTATCTCACATATATGTGTCCTATACGCCTGGTCATTGTGACCCCGTGCTTATGCAGTATACCAATGACGTCGATCGTAGTACGCCAGATACTAAAAAATGGTCCGAAATAGCTAACGAACCCACTGCCAATAACTTGAGTATTAGCTCCGCTGAACGTATGAATATTTATTGTCATATTAAACATATACGTACAGTATTGCTTGAAAATAGTATACAGGTGTTGTTGAAATTCCCAAGACATCCTGATTTTTCGAATTAATCTATCTCCGACACATAAGGTAAACTTCTCCATTACCCGGAAGAAATTGCGTCAAATTACTCCTTAAATACTTGGAATAGATTCTCTATCACATTTAAATCGGGGCTGTTAACAGGAAACTCTAAAATGGAGTCATGAGAACTTCCTGTGGCTTTACAACCGTAAACTCTGATAGCAAATAGATGGGTGTGCCTATGGCTACTAGATGTACATCCACTTATGATACACGATCTGGTGCATTATTCCACAGCAAGACGGTTTGCACAGAAGAACTTCTGGTGTGACGGACACAGAACTTGCATCTTTTGATCCCAATGAGTTCCATATTCTCCAGAGTATCTTCGATAACGCTCCACCAACAAGGCTGATTGTGAGTTTTTGAAGCCAATACCAACCGTCGTGCAGAGTTTTGCAACCTCAAAATCACTAAAAATGAGTTTCTTCGGAATTTTCTGACGACCGACTTACTTTTTTCCCAAACCTGTCTACAATGGCGTGGGGATTTATCACCAGAACTTCTTAATTATTTACTTATTGCTCTTTGGATGCTATTTTTTATCCCCGTGCATCTAATACCAGCATTCAAGACGAACATGTTGATTTTGCACATCAAATCATGTTATAAGACCATTTTCACATGAATACTCCGAAGAAACATGTCATTCACAAGAAGAATGGGAAATATGTTTATCACAGGAATAAGTGGTTGATTGTCTAGCACAATTTCATCCCTCTCCTTTTTGATTAGAGAGCGGGACTTGCCGGTTTTAATAGAACTTTCTTTAACGTGGCAAGAACAAAATGGATATTGAACGGACCGCGCCCAGATGACCTTGAAGTTCAGATCACGTACTGGAAATAAACCAAAGGTTTTCCTCCGAAGAAACCAGCTTTCATCGTGAGTCGGCTGTTGCACTGTTAAACAACAAAGTATTTCCCAAATACGTTGGTTTCTTTGTGTCAAGCAGACGCATGCTAGGTAATTCAGATAATGAAGACGGTTCCAGTAAGATCAGCCTTTATTTCTCAACGAGGAAGACCACCATAAGAGAGTTTTACATTTATCGGGTTCAGTAATAAATCACACCCAACATTTAACAAACTTCATGCATCTGAACTTCAGATTAATAATCACATTGAACAAAGTCTCCCAAGCTTATTCACCAAGGTACCTCACCAGAACCAACGTTGCTGATATAAGGTAGGAAAAAGTTAGCAATAATTACGAGAAGAATTTGTCGAATGAATTTCGACAAAGCCTGTAGTTTTATACTGATCCACGTTCATTCAAGACTTGGTTCCATTCTTAGTCCAAGCTTGACATGATGAAATTATTTTCACTTGATGTCAACCATTCACACCGTTTATCACAGGATATTTCATCTCATGCCCAAAAGAAAATTGACGAGATATACTGAGTAATTCATATCGTTTAACACTTAGCTACCCATTGTTGGAACCTTTCAGCCGACATATTGGATTCGGGACGTCAATACAACCACGGATTCCGGCTTGGGGTCGCAAACCCTTCTAAAATCATTGTTCATGACTCGAGGCCTTCAAGTTCGGTAAGACATAGGCCGATCGAAAGATTCCAGCCGCAGCTTTTTGTTTTCCAGTCCGTGTTTTGATTAGACCGAGTGTACAGATGCCAGTTTCGATGTGCGTCACATGACCTGCGTTCGTTTGCACAACCATGTTTAGTTAGCATCAATGTTCGCATTCGGCTAAACTGCCTAAATGTGTGTGTATGCGCGTGTGTGTACGTATGGTGAAATAAGGTGATTTGGGACACCTAATCGTTTTTATTAGCCGATCGTTAAGCTCATCTAACCTGCTTCTAAGTGGCACTGCGATGAGCGCGAGACCAGAGACCGGTGTCAAGCGGCCTTCAACGTAGTTAATGAGTTTAATTGGCCATCACGCAGTCTAGTAGGCATATGAGATAGGAAACAGTCAAGAATATACGGCAAAGAAAAACCAAATGCAACTAACTGAGCCCGTCAGGAACTGAGGATGCGACGGACGGGAAAAAGGCGTACCGGGTCACAGGAACGAAAACCGTATTTTATGAGGTGGACGAAGAAACAACATAATCCTGACGGGAAAATGAATCAGTGCGCACCTAAATAACCCGATGAGAAGTTCAGAGCACCAGTCAGGAAAATCGTCGAATTTCAGCTGGATGAGTTATTGATCAACAGTGGTCTGAGATAAAAGTAATGCAAATACCTTCAAGTGAGACTGTACAGGGCTAAGTTGACTATTCACGGAGAGCAGATGCAACAAGCTATGTATCATGGAGAATTAACAAGAAGCTGTATCCCACACGGTTCATCATTCGCACCCAGAATGCGCTTCTCCCCCCCCCCACTCCCCCACGATGTGACGGACAAAGTGCCTCGATTGACGGCAGAATTCTCACTACCAAATGCGTTGCTTTTACTATGCTTTCATTCTTTGAATAATCTCATATGCATATCACATGAATAACCAATTAGTGACAGTGTTGCACTGCTCGACAGCGCAAAGTGATGCTTATTTTTCACAGAATACCCTTTGTTTCCAACTGGATGGATGAGAATCCGATAATGGTCCAGTCAGCTCTACTGCGAAGAGATCCTACACTTAAAAAGCCGCCTTTGAGTATCAGGGGAGATGCCCGTATCGACTGCAACCACCAGGTAGCCAGATTTGAGAAAAGGATTTTCCGATCGCAAAACACGGAGACTTATGAAGTGGATATCCTTAATTTAACTTCATACCGATGACCCAATAATACAGCTGATTTTGATGCAATTCATCACGGTTACCACCGTTTGCTACTGGCAGCCGAAGCACTACATCTGACAGCCCAATGAACGTGATTTTCCATCCCTCAACTAGTCATTGAGTAAAATCGTGCATGAGGCTATCGGTGTTGGGGATCTTGGGTCCTTTTTTGTTACATGGATAAATCTGATACCCAGTAAAATGCATCAAGTTCAAGCGTCCGTGGGTTTACTGGATCATAGAAGACCATGAGTTACATGGTATTTATCACGGAAGCTAGCCAACATCGATTATTCTGGTCCAAAAATAATCAATCAAGTGGACATCAGTGTCTAAGTCAGAGAGAAGGGTCTTGGTTTCTGTCTACAGTATCAGAAACAACCAGCCTGAATTATCACATGCTGGAATACGCTGCACCTCTGGCCGTCTTCAGTAATTCAGTTCAAACGACCGCTAACCGCGCATTGGGTGCAGCGTTTTCTCTTGTTCTCTCTCTCTCAGCGGGAACCTCAGTCGAAAATAATCATTAGAATCACAGGATACCAAAAACGTCATCCTATTTCGTGTCTAGGGGTATGGGAGATATGTTTTATCCACAGAACTCAATTCAGACCACAAAGGTTCAATCGACCATGAGTTACAAAGCGAACCCACAGGAAACATACATCCGCATTGTAAGCCATCGAACTACCGTGCCGTTTTACTTGTGTACATCTGGTGGAAAAGATGTAAAAACATGACAGTTCTACTTCCATTTCATGTAACAAATTGAATCAATGCCATCGTATGCTTATCCCTACTTCTACAAGCCATTCCTTTGTGATTTTACAATCCAACTAACCAGTTACATTCAGGTGATGTTTCGCTACTGAAAGCTACATTACTCATCACAAAAACGCTCACTTCACAACCAGTTACTCGGGGTTTGAACGATAACCCAGACGAAGTCGCACAGGCATATCAAAACTCCCATTTGCTCCCTTGTTAAACTCCAGTTCTGCTCTCATTCGCCTACAATCTGGGATAAGAGCAGTTAGTTTGATAACTCGATTCCAACAAAGTATTTCTGAAACTTTTGTATACGTTGCAATCACTCCTACGTTTGCTCATCTGTAGTCTGATGGCAAGCCCATTGCTACCAAATCTTGCAAACAATCTGCTGAGGATGAATACTTAATATATGCCGAAATCTAGCGTCTCCTGAATGACAGCATCATTGAGCTTGGCGTATTTTCATTCGGACTCTTTCTCTGTCGTGATGGTTTGCACCTATCACCTTGCTTTCGGTCCTTTTTTATTATGATTCTATTCATTCTGCCCTGAACTTGACGACGCCATGGGGCCGCAACCAAAACCAGCGCACAGAAGTGCGAGGGTCATAGCTAAATAAACTGAAGCTATATCATCGTTGAGGCTCCTCGTACGTGGCGACACTATTTTTTAGGTACCCACCGCAAAACTACTACTCATCAACGGTTCGTGGCCTTCATGTGCTACTGAAGTAAGTAAGCAAGTAATGTATCTGAGACGAGATCGGTTCGGAGTGTATTGAAAAAACGATGCGCCATGTGATAATGTTATACGTGGGTGTTTATTGTTCGGCAAAAGCATTCTCGAAAAAGACGGTAGTCCGTCGACGTTTCGGTTACCGGGGATAACCTTTCTCAGGAACAGTTTACAATGGATCGTAAACCAAAAGTGGCAAGATTCAACGATGGAGACCAGAACTATCCACCTAACGCACGTTATTCTTGTTGGAAAGTTAAAAACAAACAACAACAACAAAAAACCTTTTTTAGGCAAACCATCAATCCAACTCGAGCGTGCCAGGCCGGAGTGAATAATCGATAATTTATCGGATTACTCAAGGCGGAACCCCTTTTGCCAATCAAGCAGTCATCTAAAGTCCGACGCAAATCGGGTCAACGGTAAATACTTTTAGCAATCTAATTGGCCTAACAAGGCTTGAACCTAATTGGACACTCGAGTTCGCGAACGTTCGATTTTCGCTTTTAATGTCACGTAGTAATTTCTGTACGGACACGTTTCTGTTTTGGCGAGCTGAATTGTTGTCTTCTGGTTTTCAACAGCGGGCTCTTATTTCCACATTGAGATTGACTGTTTCTCCCGGCGGGGGTGTATGTCGTGTTCATACATGCCTATCCGGCGACTTCCTTTCACGCATCTCAAATACGCCATCATTCTAGCTTTTCAACTAGTTGAATAAAGCGTTATACCTAGAAACGATGGTTTGAAATCCTCATTCATTGCGAACGCAATCGTGTACAGACGTCATACTAAATAACGAGTCTGAGTTAACCACAGGTTAGGACGTCGCTGCTTGCGTCGGTCAACCTTGGCGAGAATCACACTCTTCTGTTGTCCAAATCGGTACCACGCACATCTCCATTACGAGTCTTACGGTAAGCATTTGCCAGTTTTGCTCGATGGTGGGCAGTGGAACCGTGTGCTTGTGACAGACATGCCCCTTTCACTCGACTCTTGTGTAAACATGAAATGAAAATCTTGTATGTTCTACTGTCAATCACGACATCTTCATCCACTCTTGTAAATTAAAAACTTGTACTCCCACTACTTCTTTTATGGTCTAAAAGATTGCCTGTTACGAATCCCTACTTCCGCATTCTATTATGACTTACGATAGAACAATCTAAGAAATGCAGCAAGATTTAACTCCGTTCATTCATTCAACACATTGTCGTCTAACTGCTGAATGCCAAGCGCGGTTACCATTTGGCCGCTGTTCTTCCCTGCTCTCGCAACATTCACTAGTCACTTACTCTCCCGATCGCCTTTTCATTCGCATGGGTCATGCGAAACATTGTTCTGGTTATCGTGTTTGTGTAATGCGGAGCACTTAAGTAACGGACAGGTGGTTAACATATAAAAGAAAGGGGTGACAAACGCGTATAATAAGGAAAAGACATGCCGACCTTACAGAACTACTCATCCGGCAGATTTTCCCATTTGGACTTTCAGAACCATGGCGTCATTTATTTCCCCTTGAGGAAGTTCTAAACTAGCAATCAGGTAATTACCGTGTATCCTGATCCATTCATTATACTTCAGTCGTAAGTTTACGACAGTGGGATATAATTCCTTGGCAGTACATTAGTCTGCCCACTTTGGTTTTCCCCTCTAGCAAGATCTCGGTTTTTCTTTTCTTCTCATTCTCATGTATAGTACTATAAGCAGTGAGAATACGGATACCAAAATGTTTCCATATTTCTCCATCAATCCACAGTCCCTCAGCTCTAAGGTCATCAAACAGACAATGCGGAAGAAACCAAACCAGAACAAACAACTCTGAAGGTGTTAATTTACTCAGACAAGAAGCGTTCGACTGTTGCCAGCAAAAATACACTATGGAGAGAGTCAAAGCGCATCAGCAGCGCCGGGTTGCTGGGATGGACTGGGAAGTGATCGACTGTCAGAAGCGAAATGATCAACGAAAGCGACTACAAACAAAGATAATCACGTAGGCAGATGTCTAAAAATAGTCGTGTACCACACCAACTCGTTTATTTCGAAAGCGGCGAGTCGTATGGGCGTAAAACTCGTCAACGTTCGGATCGATCCATAAACCGCGTGGATTGTGGAACAAAGGATAGTCGTGCCAATGACCCACCTTCCAACCTGGAACATCGCGCATTAACTCCGCTTCGTAGTCCCGATTGCGACGAATTTGTTTCAAATACAAACGCTCTTGTTCGGCCAAAATAAACGGAGAGAGGGCAATGCGAACTTCTTCCTCCTCACGCATTCGCGTGTCACGTTTGTTTTTGACATAAGATTGGTACTGCAATCCAACAGCTGTACAAGCGTACAGTCCTCCAATAACCAAGAGACCTGGTGCCATCGGGAAACGTAAAATGAACAGTAAAAAAAAACTAAATTACAAAGTAGGCATATTTGTATGCAATCGTTTATGTGCAGCTGATGAATACTACGAGATTTCTTTATTGCGACATTTCAATTTACTGAAAGATGGAAACAGTCACCTATTTCCAGCCACTTTCAAAAGCAGTCATACCGTTGCAGGGAAAACTGTTAAACGATGTTCACAGACAACCGTCTTTTTAACAAAATATAACAAGTGCGCTCTACTGCCGAAAATGAGAGGGAAATAAAAACTGCGACTGCTCATCGCGGCAGATTAACGACTATGGATGGCTACCTGAACAGACATATCGTTTGATGTGTAGATACCCAATGGAAGTAATGTCCGCGACACTAGGACCTAATTTTCATCCGACTTCATCTTCCTATCTTGAACCGGGAACTGAGTAGACCCGTGGGATATTCAGGTTAGTAGCCAGTCCCAAGCGGACGTTTGTAAAGTAAGCGAAGATGGAGACTCACTTTGGCTTTCAGTGGACTACATCATAGAACAGATTTCTAAATATTACACAATTCGGACGCAGCGAATATTGGAGCGCTTATCTTGGTACTTTCAATGCATATTGCTGTAGGACGTGATCTTACTTTAAAAGCGAATTTCAGACATTCCTTCGAAATCCAACACGGGTACTGTGTTCGGACGTCTAAGATATATATTTAACCTGAACTAATCCAAGTGCAAGTTAGACGACACTAGGCGGGTGGTGGAATGAAAGACGCCGTCTTTACCCCGGGGTCAACACAATCCAGTTTACTGTTGGAAGCTTTGATGCCTCTTCATCAAACCACAGACCTGGTGTAAAATCCGGTCACAAGCAGCACCAACAAACATATGTATTCATGGTTAAACTAAAGCTACAATTGTGATTAAGCATTATTTTTACGACTAACTACAGCACTTCCAACTTAACTGCTTCATCAGACCGGAGCAGTGCTACGCAGACACCAGCGGTCACACACCGGCACATCACTATGTCACCCAATCACATGGACAATGTTAACACGCTGTACAGTAAAAATACGTAGCTGTTGGAGGATTCATTTCATTTCCATGTTGTTTTTGAATGATGCACGAATTGCTGTTAACCCTAACCCTGCTTTTTCTGCTATTCCTTTTAAATCAAATCACACGGGGTGACCAAATTTGTCATGTTGATGCGCCAGCCCGCTACCATATTATACATGCGCACGGATTTTAAACATGACCAAGATAAATCGACTTATCCCGGATGATTTGCCTCAAGGGATGATAAATGCTACTAAACCCACACCAGGACGAATGGTAAAATGGTCAGCTGGCAACGGAACACAATGGCCTTTGTAGATACGCATAAGGATGAGTTCTATGATGATCTCATCACTCTGGGACAGGCATCTCCAGTTTTGTGAACACAATCAGTTATTCCTGTCCAGTACGAATTTCCGGTGCAGCTCGTGTCGCACGGCGACATGACGCTCTAATTCTACAGATATTTTGAGTTAGACTGGTCGTATCGCAGTGCGCTACCGGTGGCGAATTTCTGTTCATAACTGTAAATCCTACTGGTCCACGTATGTAGAGTCGGACCATACATTAGTTTTTTTGCGACTATCGCTTCAGCTCCATGGTCATCGACGCAAACCGCAAACCCGGTTAGCTGTACAAATTTGTCGAATCCAGAAGCTCGCACCAGTTATGAACAGAAGCTGTCACAAGGGATAGGAACTGCGACTAACAGTAATGTACATAGGCACTGGGTCCATATCAAACAGACGATGCACTTGGCAGCAGGTTTCGCCTGTGGTCTTAGATCCGATGTTCATCAAGGACCTTGGCTTTCTAAAGAGTCGTTGAGTCAACTGTAAGGAGATGAACAACATACGAAGAAATCTACAAAGGTAAGTCACAGAAAGCCTTCAGAATAGTCGCAAAAAGTGATGGGTTAAGGTAGCTGAAGAAATGGAGGAAACAGCTGCTTCGAGTAACAGTCTAAGACTGCTCAAACGTATTCGTGACACCAGTGGACGGTGCACCCAGGTCAGTGAAACGATATGCGATGGAAATGGAGAACCCATCCATGGCAAACAGCAAAGGCTCGACCGCTGGGCCAAATACTTCAAAGAACAATTTAGCTGGCTGCGCGTCAACAACTGCGATTCCTTGGGTGGTATCATTTGGTTCCCCATAGGAAGTAGGAGCAGGGTCGACCATTCGATAACCAAAGCATGAAAAAGCAGTCCGTCCTGACGAACTCCCTTCAGCTCTTTTCAAAATGGGTGGTGATGCATTGATAAAGTCACTTCCCACCTTACTCCGTGACATTTGGAAACAGGAGCGTAGCCCATTATTGAGGCAAGTCATTGATTGCATCCATTTTCAAGAAGGGAATACGAAATGACTCTATTAACCACCGTGGGATTAGCTCAATTTCGATAGCCACCAAAGTATCAGCCTCGAACTTGCTGCCACGTCTAACATCGGCTCACGAGAGGAACGCCCGAGAACAAAAAGCCGGATTCCGCCCAGACCGAGGAAGCATCGACCATATTTTCACTTTTCGTCTATTACTTGAGACGCGCCACACACACCGTCGACCGACAATAATGGTCGCGTTCGATTCAGTTGACCAAACAGCGCTATTCAGTGCCATTCGTCGAGAAAATTATGCTTCAGAAGTTCGTGAACCTACTGAGGTTATTATACTCTCACACTTTTGGCTACGCATGGGTTTACGGCGAACTATCCAGTCAATTCGAAACGACCAGCGGTGTTCGAAAAGGATGTACCATTTCTCCATTTCTGTACAACTTCGTCATGGATGAGATGGTGGGAAATGCTTTGTGAAATCTTCAGGATGTAGGCGTCGAACTAGCAGACAGTGATAAGCTATTGCTTTGAATCGTCGTTTCACTGAGAGCTGTCAGAATATGATCACAATCCTGGGCAACCTAGTATTTTCGTCCTAAGCTCATGATTCCTGTTTGAATAGGACAATTATAAGACTCAGGTTGCAAACAGATACATCTGGCCACTTCAATTCAAGTGGAAACAAAGAACACATACAAACGCTTTCGTAAACAATGACTTACGATTTATTGATACTAAAGTGAAGCTTTAATCCTTATATATGCAAATTAAAAACGTAATTTTCGCATGATATTTCCTTGCAACTTTAAAGCAGAATACTCTTGAAACCGTCGATTAACTCATGCAGAAACTTGGAAATCTTGCCAGAGACTGTAATTCCCAGGCTGTCGGAGCAAAGCAAAACGAAGAAGAAGCCATCCTATGCGTCAGCGACTTCTCAAAAATAAAACACTCCACGTAGGTACTGCATATGACCAAGCTAAAGCGCGAAATCTAGCAGATCAGCAGTCGTAGACGTTCGCTCAATCCAAAGCTTCAGTGTACACTACCGCTAAGATAGATAGCTCCAGGGCCCTCAGTCAGGTATCTGACAAAAAGGCCAAAGAGAAACTGGTTGCATCCCAAACTAGCTGTTTTTTGTGATTGTGATCACCATCCTCGTCACAAACGTCTCGCGAAAGATGCGATTTGCAAGTTGTATGGTAAACGGGGACACTTTCAGAAGGTCTGCCGAGCTCCTACGAACACAAGACATACCGCAACTTCTTCGCTATTTCTTGTTTCCGCCATCATCACAACTGCAGCTCCAGCGCGCCTCAGTAAGGCTATTGCGAAATTAGAAGTCAACAGAGCAGTGCTAGATGCTTTAGTAGATACAGGAAGCTCAGAGTTACGCCTCCGAGGAGATTGTGCTCCGGAACAAATACTCAACAATGGCATCCAAAAGTAAAATTATCTACATCGTTACCGCATGATCGAAAGTACAAAAGGTCACTGTTTTGCCTCGTTGCTGCACAAAAGTGTCCGATACGAACATATCAAACTATCGATTCACCCTGACTTACGTGCTGAGGTACTGCTGGGGCATGACTTATTACAACAAAACACATCGGCAGAAAGACCCTTCCAAGGAATTCGGCCACCATTGTTGTTCTGTAGTCTCTCCGCTGCTAGCCTTCCAGCCCCATCTCTTTTCACACATCTGGATCCCTCTTGCCGTCCTATTCGCACAAAATCAGAGATACAGCTACAACGATGAAGTCGTTACTCGATCAGAGGTCATTAGATTATTGGACGATGGAATAATCGTAACTTCTGGACCACCATGGAGGGCCCAAGTCCTAGTTACAACCAACGAACGCCAGAAACAACGGATGGTGGTCGACTATAGTCAAACAATCGACCGATTCACCTTCCTAAATGCATACCCGCTACCCCACGTAGATGATTCGGTGGGGGAAATTTCAGTTCACTATTTACAGCACCTTAGACCTACAGAGCACGTACCATCAGACCCCTATAAGGGAAAACGAACGGCAATACACGGCTTTCGAAGAATGCAACAGCCTCTACCAGTTTCGTCGAACACCGTTTGGAATAATTAACGGTGCTGCCTGCTTCCAACGCACGATGGACGAGCTCGTTCGACGTGAAGGGCCAGAAAAAACGTTCGTATACATTGACGATATTACTATATAAGGAAAGATGTCACTGACCACGATGTTAATCTGAAGAGGTTCCTGCAAACGGCTGTGAATTATTGTATGCCTCTAAATCACAACAAGTGTAACTTCGCCACTACCGTGGTTTGACTGCTGGGCTACGAAATATCTAAAGGAACGATTAAGCCTGACCCAGAACGATTTGACGCTCTCCTCAGACTTCCTGCTCCTAAGGATTTGAAGATGCAACAAAAAGCCGCTAGAAAGTTTTAATATCGCTTCCAATGGTTTCCCCGTTTTTCGGATAAAATTCACCCACTTATCGTCAATAGGATTTTCCCTCTTCCCAAAGTACTTTCGTCCTATGAGCCACTGAAGTCTGAATTAATCCAATCATTGCTGTTCGCAATCCCTAAAGACATCATTGGTGGTCGAAACTGACACCCGCAACATAGCGGTCTCTGCTACTCTTAATCAAAGCGGTCGTCCCGTAGCCTTTTTCGCGTACTCTGTCACCCACGAAGCGAAATCACTCAGCGGTAGAGAAAGAAGCTTACGCGACTGTTGAAGCTGTTCGGAAGTGGCGACATATCCTTTAGCTGCATACCTTAAGCTTATCACACACCAAAATGTACGAAACCAGCAGAAAAATAATGACAAAATCCAACGTTGGCCCTTTCCCAATTCTCTTATGATGTGATACATCGCCCAGGTTCAGAGAATCCCGTAGCCAATACTTTATCACGAACATTCTGTGTAAGCACACATTCTATCAGTGAACTGAAGCGACTTCAGGAGAGTCTGTCATCCTGGTATTACTCGTCTATATCATTTTGTTCGGACAAAAAACTTGCCTTTTTCTCATGATAATGCCAAAGCGATAATTCAGCAATTTTCTGCTTGTTCTCACCTGAAACCCAAGTTCTACAAACCCTGTAACAGCTCACTTGTTAAAGCTACACAACTATTGAACATCTGTATTGACTTTAAAGGGCCAATCCCGTCTTCTACCCGCAATCGCTACATCTTGGCAATTAAGGGTGAGTATTCTCGATTTCCATTTGGTTTTCCTTGTTCTGATATGATAGCTTCCACCATAATTCCCCGCTTATTGGAATTGTTTACTGCCTTTGGTATGCCGCGCTATCTACATTATGACCAAAAAGCCTCTTCTGTCCCAAGAAACGAAGACTTTTCTTCACGAAGGGGTGCACCTACTAGCAGGATGACGAGCTACAAGCCTAAAGGCAATGGTCAAGTCGAATAACTGAATGAGACGATATGGAAAGCAGTATCTCTGCGCCTCCGTTCGAGAGATCTAGCCATTGATCAGCGGGAGCTGGTTCTGCCTGAGGCACTGCATGCCACCAGGTCATTGCTATGTACTGCTACCAATGCGACCCCCACGAACGAATGTTCATTCACCATCGAAAATCTGCTGTAGGCATCACTTTGCCTGGTGGACATTTATCCACTGTCGTCCGGATCGCTACGACATCTGAACCAGTGGGACTTTATGTGGTTCTCCGCTAAAAGTCGCAGGGTCTGGTTTCCGGTTATCTCTAACAGAGCAGTGGGTATTCGGGACTATATCAAAAAACATCCATTAGTCCAAGTATGATCCGAATGTGGAGGAAGTCGAACTGCTGGAAAGCAACCCCGAGCAAGCTCACACAGGTCTCCTTTATGAACCCAAGGGAACGATATCACTTCGTCATCTTTTCCCGTAGAACGATTGTTCATTGTATCCTTAGCTGCTTTGTTCGGACCAAACGCGACACCATAGGGACCGAAGTTGTCCTTCGGGCCACTGTGATAGAGCCAATAAAATGTACCCATTCCCGGGACCTTTATTTGTCGGCTACCTGAGTTGGGTAGGCGGACTTCTGAGAGGCAAGCAATATCTACGTCATAGTCATGTAGAGTCCGCATTGTGATGCACTGACTGCCGACGTCTAGAAACATCCTTGCATTCCAACAAGCTACGTATGTTCTTTTCTTGTAACGAATGATCCCAGCTTGTTGTCTTATAACCTCGACCGCCGGGACACGAGGCGCGTCGCTTACTGGGGACGCCGTAGCATGATGAGCGCTTGAGATTCCGTGAATAATCATAGAGAGTCGCGGGAGTAGAGTACGAAGCGGTGTTCCCAGCACCGTTCGGCCTTTTCGTTCGAGGTTGCACCTCTAACCCTTGCACACTCAATTGCGAACTGCAATGTAGCAGTGTTTCCAGAGGAGTCGGAGGTCTTCTGTGTGGTTCGTTCACCTCCTCTGGAATGGCGGATCAAGCAGTTGAACAGTTCTCCTTTGCGGCCATTGGGCTAGTAGATCTCGTCCGCTTATTCAAAAGAATCTATCTTCACATGCCGAACATCGTCTCGTCGAAGTTTTTTAGACCTCGGCAACCCTCAACTTGGTTTAGCTCGCCTGTCGAGCAGTTTGTCGAGGTTTGACCGCTGGTGCATGCTTCAGCGTCGTGGAGCCACAGATGAGACCTGGGTGAATGATAGAGACCAAAGAGATAGAGGATGTCCCAAGGAAAACGACAGTCAACCAACTCAGAGGTGCCATTCCACTCAGACATCCCACACAAGCATGGAAACGTGACCGAAGGTCTGTCACGATTTTTCATGTACTGTCTTATCTTCATTGGTGCTCTATTATCGATCCGCCTTTCGGATTCAGTCCTTAGTCCCATGCACTCAGTGGAGCAAGCGGAACATGGACGGGGCAACATCCTTTGGGCTGGGTGCTGTCCAGCTTAGGAGGGCGACAGCTGCCCAATGAAGTGCGATGACTTCTCCCACCGTCGAGAGAAATCCCAGGTATTCCACTCCTACGTCCATCTAGTGGAAATTTTTTGACCGCCAAACTAATTTGCTCCGTGTTTATTTGCTGGAGTGTCCTCTCCAGGGGCATAGTGAATAGAACCAGAAGTTGCCCATCAACTGGTTCTAAGACGGGACTACGTTTGGCCTCTATCCATTGACCTGTCAGGCATGATTGTATCTCCAGCTTAAGGAAGCTATCTTTGGGTCATGGAGGCACGCAAGCCATCACATCACGCCAAGGTGCAGTGTCGTCGGGTACAAGTCTGGCATGTGAGAGGACCGGCCCACAGTCTTTGATGTTTCGATACAATAGCCACGTCCTGGTGATGTCTGTCGTATTCACGGGTGCGTGGTAATACTGAAATGTCACAGTCCTTAGTCGATTTTTCGGAATCTTCGGGAGCAAAAACTTCACTCAAAGGTTCGGATGTATGAGACAGCCGTGTTTCCCTTCCGAGACAGCGAATATTTTTCTTCAAAAACTGCATCCTAGATTCATCACGGAGCCATCACCGAAAGCTCAACGACTGAGGTTCAGCTTGCTTTTCCTGACGTCGTGCCAGTAGCAAATAATTACATCAGGGTCGCCAAAATTTCTCGTCGATAATTAGTACAGCACTTACTTGGCATTCCAAGTGTAATTTCTGGTACTTTTCCCTCGATTTTGGTAATAACGATCAATCATCCAAGACAGTGATCTAATATTTTCGTAACGTAGGTGTGGTGTAAACTGCGACTGTTCTACAAGCCAAGCGATGTAATTCAACTGCAAGAACCTATGCAACTTTGATGCTCTCGTAGGTCTATCTTCTCGTGCTCTGGTCGGAGATTTGTCTTAGAAATATGCCACACAATGATCAAGATTCCTCAAAAAGCTGCGAATAATGATTGTCGGCTTGGAAATTCTCTTGGAAATCTACTGTTTGCTTATCCTTGATTCCTAATGTGCGGACATTTTTCAGCTCAGACGAAAGTGGACTTCGCGCCAGCCGTGCTTTAATGAGATTTCTACTTCACATAGCATGAGTGAAATTCGTCCACGAACCACGTTCGTTCGCTGAGCATTGGAAAACAGTTAGTACCGACGAAAGCCGTTACATTTCCACAACACTTCGGTGTTTTTACCATTTGTTTAAGGGTGAGTCTCACAGCATATATATATATATATATATATATATATATATATATATATATATATATATATATATATATATTTCACACCTGTTTGCTTTCAAACTGCGTGCCAAACAAAACATGGTACAATTGGGGAGGAAGGGGTACATGGTTCGAATCCATGGTTTTTTTGTGGGCCCAATGCTGCCAGATTGCCCAAACCGAGGCAGGTCGTTTTCTTAGGGATCCACAACCGGAGCCTTTAGCTATCCAAAGCTTAACCCGCAAGGCAGCGGGACGAAACGTGGGGTCCTAACCCAATGAGAGCCGGTAACTGACTGCTCAGTTCATACGCCCTTCGGATGAGGCCAAACATCCCGGGTGCCCAGTGCACCTCTTCGACACAGATGCCGGTGAGCATACCTTTGTACGCCTCATACGCCACCCGTAGTTGGTTCGGAATCAGGGTTTAGCCATCTCCCTTAGACTGACTATTAGCCAGCCAACCCGGTGGAGAGCGCCGGGCATTCGCTTTCGTCCTCTCACTTCAGTGGGAACACCTCCGCCACGAGAAGGCAGTGAGTAGAATTTCCTCAGCAGAGGCTGTGTTAGACGCACGGTCACTTGGGAGCATTTCGAGACGTTCAGGACGGGTAGTCATCTCGGAGCCTGAGACACCCACCGCCGACCATACTGAGGCGTTTGGAGGCAACAGCACATAAGCACATTGTCCCAGATAAATCGATTGGTCTGTTTCATGCCCCAAGCCTATACAAATGCATATCTGGCATAGTAGTTGGTTGACACATCAGTATGCCAAATTTAGTCACTTTGAGTGATTTGGTTCAAATTTTGTCGCAGAAAAATTGGGTTCAAGAGCATTTCACGACCTATATGATACCACATTATATGTCATATAACCTCACAATTTATGGTTCTGTTTGAACAACTGGTGTAGTAAGAAAAACTGTGACCTTTTATATTGTTCGGTTGTTTATGACTGCTTTCTTTGCTAATTACTTTCCCCTTTCTATTTTCAGATAATTCTTATTTTGTGAGATGAATAAAGCCTTGTTAGCAGGCCTCAATTCTGCTCTACTCTGTTTGGTTGGTTGAATCAAGTTTCATCACAATTTATTCACCTCACAAACTATGGAGCGATTCCTCCGCCCCCAACGGCTCGACGTCGATCCGAACTCTTCCGAATCTGTTGAATCTTGGACTCACTGGCGCTGCGCACTTAACAATTTTCTTGAGCCCATAGGGCACTTACAGCCAGATAAGCTGAAAGCGCTTATTAATTATCTCGCACGGTCAGTTTTCCGGTACGTGGGAGATTGTCATGACTGTTAAACCACAATACCAACGCTGCATTCAACGTATGTTTGGCCGAAAAATGAGCTATTTGCACATCCATTATTTACTTTCAAATAGGAAGTTGGGGAAACGACGGATCAGTTCCTTCGTAAGCTGCGGTCGCTCGCGAGAGATTGTAACTAACAGGCAGTCTCTGTGGAACAACATCGCCATGAAGCCCTACGTGATTTATTTATACGCGGATGCATGTTCCATTCGATCAGAGATTACTAAAACACAAAGTACTTGACATGAAGTCAGCGGTTGATCTGGTGAAGTCCTTGGAACAGGCTCAGAAGCAATCTGATCTATTCCAGGAGTCGGCCGAATTTTCTCCATGTGATGCTACTAATTTTAGCTCACCTTCTCCTCAGAAGTTACTTGAAAAGACGGCTGCGTCAGAACAACCCACTCTTGCTGCTAATAAGCCCTCCTGTTTCTTTTTCGGCCACGCTCCTCATCTCCACTTCAAATGTCCAGCAAGAAATGCGATTTGTAACGTGTGGCAAAAGAGGGCATTATCACAGTGTCTGTAGGTCCAGCGGTACTGTTCAACGCAATACCGAACTAACTGGTATGTGTCTTTCGCCCATGATAACGTCAGCAGTCCCCGGAACTCTATCACGAGCCGTTTCTACGATGTCAATTAACGGTAGGAACTTCAGCGCTATGGCGGACACTGGGAGTTAGGAGAGCTACATTTCATCGGAAGCCGTTCAACGCCCCGGATGTAAAGTCGGACGTTCGAGAAATAGGATACTGTGGCATCTACCAGTCCAACAAGCGTAACACAGGGCCACTGTTTTGTCTATCAAAACACGGAGACGACTTCTATCCCAGCACCTACCTATCAATGAAACCTCATCCATGTGCTGATTTGCTTCTTAGATGACTTTCTGAAGATGCATCAGAAATATCGTTCAACGGTAACGGACCCTCCTTTTCTCTTTGTGGGCTGATGTCTGCCACTGTTACTGCTCCTCGACTCTTTGTCAACTTATCAAGAAAGTGGACCCGTGGTCACGAAATCCAGGCGTTATTCAGTGGACGATGAACGTTTCATAGCACTCGAAATCCACCGCTTTCCGAAAGGAGGGGTTATCGAACATCTACGTCTCCACTGAGGGCGCAAGCTCTTGTTATTACCAACCTAAATCATAAAAAGTGCATGGTTGTCGATTACAGCCACACTATTAATCGTCTTACCTATCTCGCCTCCTATTTACTATCGAGAAAATAGCCCAGTAAAGTATCTTCAGTACGAACGACTAGCAAAGCGCATAACATCAGGTATCCATACGCGATGACGAGAAACAATACACCGCTTTTAAGGCGTGTGGGAATCTGTATCAATCCCATCGGATACCTTACGGAGTGACCAATGGAGTTGCCTGCTGCCAGCTACCTATCGATCGTATCATCCGAGAAGCGCAACTGAGCCATACCTGCGCTCACGTTGACAACATTACCATTCGTAGACATACCGCAATAGACCACGAAAGAAATGCAGCAAGATTCGGAGAGACAATCGGCCGCTTTGGTTCAAATCTAAGAGAAGACGAAAGTATATTATGCACTTCTTCAATAACGCTATTCGATTATGAAATATCCAGAGGGGTCATCAAACCTGATCATAAAAGGCTTCAAGCATTACGTGATACGTCGCCACTCATGGGCTTAAAAGTTCAACGGCAAGCCGTCAGATTATTTGCATAATACTTACATTGGATTCCTCGATTTTCATATCGGATTCATCTATTGGTACATAATTCGATCTCTCTCTTGCCAGAACATGGCAAAGGTGCCTTCAAATCACTGAAAACCAACCTTCAACACGCGGTAGTCACCACTGTTGATCCCACCATTCCCCTGTTAGTCAAAACCGACGAATCTGATATCGCTATAGCAGCAACTCTAAATCAGAACGGGCGACCTGCGGCACTTTTCTCACGCACTTTATCACCCACTGAGCGACATCATTCGGCTGTTAAAAAGGAAGCTTAATCTACTGTCGAGTTTGTTAGAAGGTGGAGACAGTACTTGCTAGAACACCCGTTCAAAGTAGTTATTGATCAACGATCTGCTTCGTTCATGTAAGGACTGTAATACAGAGGAGGAATAAAGAACGATAAAATTCAACGGTGGGAATTAGAACTTTCGCTTTTCCATTCTACACTGTCTGTCGCCCGGGACGAGAAAATCCATCTGCTGTTGCCTTGTCGAGTACCTTCTGTGTTGCGTCTTACACACGCCCCCATGAGACACTCTGTCACCCAGAGGTCACTTGCCTGCAATATTTCGTGCATTTGAGGAGCCTTCCATTTTTCACTGAAGTGCGATCTGTTATCTCTAACTGCCGTACTTGTGCCAATGTCAAACCCTCGGTTAGCCGTGCAACGTATGTGTGATCCAGAAATACGCACCCGTCATAAGCAGAAGTTAACATATGAGCTAGAATCTATGACGAACAGTAATGTAGATGGGCATTGGGCCCATGTCAAACAGGTGATGCACGTTGCAGCAGGTTTCGCCTGTGGTCCCAGATCCGATATCCATCAAAGACACTGGATTTCGCAAGCGTCGATCAGGCTAATGCAGCAAAAGCATCAGCTCTCGAACTGTAAGGAGATAAATAAGATACGAAGACATCTACAGAAGCAAGTTACGAAAAGCCTTAAGAAGGATTGCGAAAATTTGTGGGTCACGGTAGTCAAGGAAATAGAAATAGAAGCTGTTTCAGGTAACAGCCAAAGACTGTTCAAACTTATTCGCGACACCAGTGGACGGCGCACCCAGGTCAGTGAAACGATATGCAATGGAAATGGAGAACCCATCCATGGCAAACAGCAAAGGCTTGACCGTTGGGCCGAATACTTCAAGGAACAGCTTAGCTGGCCACGCGCTAGTGTGGTTACTCCTGTGTCAACAACTACGATTCCTTGGGTGGTATCACTTGAGTCCCCATCGGATGTGGAAGTGGAGTCGAGCATTCGATTACTAAAGCGTGGGAAAGCGGCCGGTCCTGACGAACTTCCCTCAGTTCTTTTCAAACTGGGTGGGAAAGCTTTGATAAAATCGCTTGCCGCTTTGCTCTGTGACATTTGGAGCGCGGAGAGCATCCCGTTAATATGAAGCAAGTCATTGATTGTTTCCATCTTCAAGAAGGGAATACGCAATGACTGTATTAACCATCGTGGAATTAGCTTAATTTCGATAGTCACCAAAGTACTAGCCTCGATTTCGCTGCACCGCTGCACTTGCTCGCGAGAGGAATGCCCGCGAGCAGCAGATCGGATTCCGCTCAGGTCGAGGATGTATCGACCAGATTCTTACTCTTCCCTTACTACATGAAACGCGTCACACGCACCACCGACCGATAATAATGGTTTTCTTAGACTTGAAAGGCGCCTTTGATTCAGTTGATCGAGCAGCACTTTTCAGTGTTCTTCAGCGGAAATCTGTGCCCCAGAAGTTCGTGAACTTACCGAGACCATTGTATTCTCATACTTCTGGCCGCGTAAGACTTTACGGTGAACTGTCCGGTCGGTTCAAAACGACCAGTGGTGTTCAACAAGGATGTCCCATGTCTCCATTCCTGTTCAACTTCGTCAAGGACGAAATAATAGAGGGTGCGTTGCAAAATCTTCAGGATGCAGGCGTCGAACCAGGAAACAGTATAAAGCTGTGTGACCCAGATTACGTGGACGACGTTGTCCGCTTGTTCGAGTCCACGGAACAAGCTCAACGTGCACTAGATAGGCTCGCAAGAGCTGTAGCTTCATTCGGCATGCACTTTGCGCCTTCAAAGTGTAAAGTGATGTTGCAAGACTGGACGTCAACGATTCCAAACTTGATGCTCGATGGGGAGGTGCTGACAATGGTCGACTGCTTCACCTACCTCGGCAGCAGCGTGACGACGGATGGGAGCACAGCAGTAGAGGTGAGCACGCGGATATCCAAGGCTCGAGGGGCGCACGCTGGACTGAATCACATGTGACGCCGACCTGATATTTCACTGAAGTTGAGAGGTCGTGTATACTGTGCCGCAGTGCGTTCAGTTTTGTTGTATGGTTGTGAGACTTGGGGTCTGCGGGGGACATTCGTCGTCTTGAGGTTTCCGAACACCAATGTTTACGTAGTATCGCTGAGATTGAGTGGAACAGCCGAGTGAGCGACAGTGAGGTCTGAAAGCGGGTATTAGGTACTAATTCGGAGAACGTTCTGTCACAACGTATACAGTTAAGTAGACTTCGCTGGCTGGGGCACGTGTTACGTATGGCAAACACGTCTACCGTACCGTTTCCTATTCTCCGTTCCTCATAAGGAGTGGGAAAAACCACGTGGGGGTCAACAGATGACGTGGCAGCGAGGAATGAGAAAATGTACAGTGAACTTGGGAAAAGTAGTTGTCTCACGTCTTCGTTTTGGGGGTCCAAAAGATCCGTCTACCAGTTGGCAGGAGACACTGAATGGTATGGCAGCGAACCGTGAACAGTGGCGATCGTGCTGCTACTTTCTGTCTAATCAGAATGATCGATTGATGTGTGTTTGTACAGTTGGACTGTGTATTCTGTGTGTTGGCTACTAGGGCGTTCTTTTCTTTCCCCACCCTTGTAGGTCCACTCCTTATCCATCTTATGTATTCATACTTTCTAATTCAACGTGCAACATGGTGAGAAAGGCAGTGGTCCGTGGGGCTTGTTCTGCTGTTTAACGCTGCGCTATGATGAATGTCAAACCACAATTTTATTGACCTCTCACGGTACCCTTATTAAGGCTACATAACCCTTCGAGCGACTGTGTTGATTTTAAGGGTCCTCTACCATCCGTCACTCGCAACAGATACCATTTAACTATCATCGATGAATATTCTCGTTCTCCGTTTGTTCTCCCATGTTTAGACATGTATGCTCCCACAATCTTCTTTTGCTTCTGTCAATGTTTTTCTCTCTTCGGGTTACCCTCACACATTCACTTCGACCACGGCTTCTCCCTCATGTCCGACTCTGTAAGACGCTTTCTACATAGTAAAGACATCGCCATCAGTCGGAACGCCCCATACTACTCTCATACCAATGGCCAAGTTGAACACTTAAACGAGAAGCTATAAAAAGCAATCTCCTTAAAACTCACACCTCACGGAGTGCCCATCAGTTGCTGGGACGTTTTACTCGACGCTTTGCATTCTACTCGGTCTCTTCTTCGCCACCAACTCAACGCCGTACAGGGGATTTTTCCGTCACAATCGCAAATTTGCATTTGGCACGTCGTTACCTAATTGGTTAATAACTACCGGCAAGGTCCTCGTACATAAGAATGTGCAACCGTCTAAGTATGACCCATTTGTCGAAGTTGATCTAGTTGAGTGTAACCCCAATTACGCTTACGTTCGATTCCCCAACGGGCGGGAAGACACTGTATCCATACGTCAGTTGGCTTCATTACGAGAAGAACCAAGTGATTCGACCCCACGTTCGGTAAAGGACGAAATACAGCGCGATTCATTTTCCCAACCCTCCGAAACCAACGGCAATATTGGCAACTCAAGTCCACGCAGTACGAATTCTAAAGCAAATGCAGACACAAAAGACACTATCCCATACACCTCTAAATGCGATACCCCAAGTACTACAGTCTTACAGAAACATCCAATTAACAACAGAGAACTCGTACTATGATTTGAAAAGCAGGAAAGCTTAACATTATTATTCGATTCCTAAACTAAAATGTTCTTCTCTGTAAAGTCTCATGCAAGTCAACGGTCACACTGACACACTGTCTACTCCGTGGACCAGTTTCCACCGCGTTCCTGTTCCTAAATCAGCGGCGGAGAGTGCAGTGAGAAGAACTGTGAATATCTATATTGTTCGGTTGTTTGTAATTCATATTTCTACTGATTACCTCCCTTTTCTGTTTTCAGATAATTCCCATTTTATGAGATGAATTAAGCCTTGTAAACAGGTCTCAGTTTTGCCCCACTCTGTTTGACTGATTGGATTAAGTGTTATTACAACTGGTAATGCAGTGGTTTAAAACGACAAGATGGAGATAAACGGAGAGGCTATTTAAGTTCAATTCAGTTCAGTTCGATTTGCACAGGATTGGTAGTGGCCCAGGCCAATCGAGCGTCTAGATTTCTTTCGGCGGTATGCACTGAAGTCGGCACTCACCTCCGTTCAGTTTGGTAAAATCTTCTACTGATCCAGTTTTGCTAAAAAGGAAAAGAACGGAAGCATCACCTCCCATGCGAGACAACTATTATGCGAGCGTTCCCCATAAACAGTATGTCGCCCTTCGCGCCAAGTCTTTCTTATGGTCTGCAAACAGTAATCCACTGTCGTCTGGATCGTTGCCAAGCCTGACCTATTGGGACCTTATGTGGTTCTTCGCCACTCCGAGTCTCAAGGTTCGGTTACCGGTTATCTCCAATAGTGCAGTGGGCCCTCGTCCTTATGGGGTATATACCCCTTCCACTGCACTCGTGCGCAAGCATGTAATAAGAAAGACACCTGACACACTTTCATCACCACTGTCCCCCCTGGGATCTAAAAATATATCTCCGAGAATATCTCCCACTTGTTGTCTAGTATTTTTTGACGGATTCCATATCTTCAAAATTCACCAGCTCTTCGGTCAGCCGGTTCCACAATCCAACTACTCTAGTGCAGGAGAAATCGGCCGGCACATTCAGCCTAAACCGCGCCTTCCAGTTCCATGTAGTTCCCTCTTGACCGTTCGCGTGAGCCATCTTAGACATATCCACAGCTTTCATAATTTCAAAGGCTCTTAGTCTTCCTTCTAGAGAAAATAGTCCCATATCCTGCAGCCTATGGCTGTAGATTTCCCTCGCTGAACGTCCACCATCTCAGTGGCTAGCCGCTGAACTTTTCCAAGACAAGCCACATATTTCTTGGAGGAAAGGTGTCCAAGCCCGTACACGGTCTTCGAAGTGAGGCCTCACTACGGCTCTGAACAGGGGTAAGAGCAGTTGCTTGTTTGCAGGAAATTGTCGACTTAAATCTAGAAAGCTCCTTTCGAGCTCTATGGGCAACTAGCTTGTTCTGCCCAGCCCACTTGAAGTTTACGGTCATAGCATGGCCTAGGTTTTTACCTGCTGCATTGCATTATTCGCTGATTTGATCCAACAACCCTGACATCGTCTGAAAATATGAAACACGGGAACTTCAAAGCTTTAGCCAAGTCATTTATGTGAAGGATGAACAGAAGAAGTCCCAGAAGTGATTCCTGAAGGGCACTACTTGCCATATATACTGGCCCAGAGTTTGCATCTCATGCTCTAACAAAACGTCTCGTTAGTCAGAAAGTCAGCTATTCAACTATATAGCTGTCCCTTTATCCTATAAGTTCCGATTTTACTCAGCAGCAGGTGGTGGCTGATTGCATCGAAGGCCTTACTGAAGTCTAGATTGTAAACTTCCACGATTTTCCTTCCATCCAGCTGTGCAGTGACTTCATTCAACAACCCAAGATATACATATACGTATATGAATCACACCTGTTTGCTTTCAAACTGCGTGCCAAACAAAACATGGTACAATTGGGGAGGAAGGGGTACATGGTTCGAATCCATGGTTTTTTTTGTGGGCCCAATGCTGCCAGATTGCCCAAACCGAGGCAGGTCGTTTTCTTAGGAATCCACAACCGGAGCCTTTAGCTATCCAAAGCTTAACCCGCAAGGCAGCGGGACGAAACGTGGGGTCCTAACCCAATGAGAGCCGGTAACTGACTGCTCAGTTCATACGCCCTTCGGATGAGGCCAAACATCCCGGGTGCCCAGTGCACCTCTTCGACACAGATGCCGGTGAGCATACCTTTGTACGCCTCATACGCCACCCGTAGTTGGTTCGGAATCAGGGTTTAGCCATCTCCCTTAGACTGACTATTAGCCAGCCAACCCGGTGGAGAGCGCCGGGCATTCGCTTTCGTCCTCTCACTTCAGTGGGAACACCTCCGCCACGAGAAGGCAGTGAGTAGAATTTCCTCAGCAGAGGCTGTGTTAGACGCACGGTCACTTGGGAGCATTTCGAGACGTTCAGGACGGGTAGTCATCTCGGAGCCTGAGACACCCACCGCCGACCATACTGAGGCATTTGGAGGTAAACTTTCGAAGTACATACTGACCGCCTCTGCTTTGCTCTGATCTTCACAGACTTTTCACCCGTCGCTTAAAATTAGCGTACCGACTCCCTTTGAGTGCACCGCTTGATTAGGTATATCTAAAATATTTCCTGGGGTATCACCTAGCTGCATTTGCCAATGCAAGCCCAAATGTTATTTTTGAGCTTTAGGTATCTCGAAAGTTATGTTTATGTACTCGGAGCAATGCAACTACGTTCTCTCACTTCTGACTGATTTGAACTTCTGCCAGCTTCTGTTTCGTTTGCGGACAGATTTTCTAACCGCTGCCGTCCATCAAACAAACTTACCCTGATGCTTCACCGTCATCATAAGACAGCGTTAAACAGCAGAACAAGCCCCACGGACCACTGCCTTTCTCACCATGTTGCACGTTGAATTAGAAAGTATGAATACATAAGATGGATAAGGAGTGGACCTACAAGGGTGGGGAAAGAAAAGAACGCCCTAGTAGCCAACACACAGAATACACAGTCCAACTGTACAAACACACATCAATCGATCATTCTGATTAGACAGAAAGTAGCAGCACGATCGCCACTGTTCACGGTTCGCTGCCATACCATTCAGTGTCTCCTGCCAACTGGTAGACGGATCTTTTGGACCCCCAAAACGAAGACGTGAGACAACTACTTTTCCCAAGTTCACTGTACATTTTCTCATTCCTCGCTGCCACGTCATCTGTTGACCTCCAGGTGGCTTCTGCAGTGTAATTAGGTTTCGCCTAATTATCTGCCACCTGCCTACTACAGCAGCATTTTCATCTACACCTCGGTCCAATTCAGCTGGTTCTGCATTTACTTCAGCAGCACTTAGCCTTCCGGAATTCCTACCCTCTTCTGTCACACTCGAATACCCGGGGCGGAGTGTTAAATTAATCAACACATAGTCAATCTTGCCCAAATGTGGGTGGAAGTTTAGCTTATCTATGTCGCTTTCATATTTCGTGATCATCGGATCTAGAAAGAATGGGCCATTGCTCGTTTTGTATCCCGTATTTTCCCGTGTTGAAAGAGGTTCCCCTGTGGAGCCACTAGATAAACTTCTCCCCTCTAACGCAGATACAGCTCTCCATGTCCCACTCCACTGCCGGACCGTTAAGATCCCCAGAAATCAGTATTGCATTTGCTCCTGTCGCTAAGTAAATTATGGTGAACCGAATGCTGTATATAGGATACTGGTCTTTCGCTAATTTAACTTGCTGACTTTGGATACACTTAGATGGGTTCTTTAACAGCCCCGGTTGTGCTGCCTAAACATCGTAATGATAGTGCCCTAAGTTTTCCCATGATGGCTTGCGGCTGCGCTACCGTTCGAGCGGTCATCATCTTTTATCTTTATCCTTCATATCTTTTCACTTCTTCTTATTACATATTGATAGTATACAATTTATAAGGAAGGGGGTTGCGGCCAATTTCAGGGTATCAATTGAGTAAAGTGACCGGCGGACGAGGCAGGATTCGAACCCGGGCTGAAAGCCCGTCCACTTATCTTATCTGTACGCTCGGCATGGCCAAATCTTTGTTTATTGCTATTAACCACTATTAATTATTGTGTAATTATGTAATTAAACGGCCAAAGTCCACCGAAAAATTTCCACTTAAATGCAGTCAACCAGGTCATGTCAGCTAGTCAAATGACTTGCAGATAATATTACTTTGCTTACCGTTTAATGGTCTTCGGACGACCTTCCGCACGACATCAATGGGAGCATACCCCCCAGATGGTGGCATCTCCTGCTTGTAACGAGGCATCGCGCGGAAAAGACGACTACCGGCCGGAACAGTGCCTAGTGAGAAGAGAACCGTGTGCAAAATGTCGGGACATTGAGCTTGCTGACTCCTGAACAACTTAAATCACTAGAATTCCTTTCATGATTCCTACAGAACAACTGATCTGAATCATAAAAATGAACAACACCCAAAATTATTTTGCGCTGTAACGAGCGCTACGACGCACACGACTGCAATTATTTATCGATACACTTGCTTGCAAGAAACGAAAACCGCAAGGCATCCACGGTAAATCCTAAGATAATTCCGTTTACATCACATTTTCTTAAACGCAAAGAGGTTTCATCATACTTGCTACAGATTATAGGAAGCGAACAGCAGTTTCGCTCTACGAGCGGTGCTTTTGAATGTATCACTCGCAGAAATTTCCGTATCTCAAGTTGGCATTTAATTTTTTGGATAAGTTGAACATAAGAGTATGGTACTCCGAAATCCCACTTGAAGCAACTCTGGTCCACAAAGCGTACCTTAAAAATGCCGGACTATTAAACTGAGTCGGAGGCTGCCCGTTTATTGCCAGGAATTGTGGTGAATTCAAAGACCCGGTTCATTTCATCTCAGGCCAGGTCAGTTCAGTTCAGTTGTCTTGAAGTCTTGAAGTACTACACGGGTTCGAGGCTTTAAGCCCAATTGTCCCGGTTCTTTAGGAAATCTTTGATCTTCTGTCGGATTCACCGAGCTGAAACGAGAGTAAAAAGAAGCGGGGGGGGGCGGGGGTGGCAGCGAAAACAAGATACATATAACCTCATTCAGTGTCACACTGTGGACAGTGCCTTAAGCTGAGTGGGGGTGCGGCATTCATGAACATATATGCGATAAAAGACAACTATTTTGTTTTTTTTGTTGACAAGGAATTGTTGGGAGAGACCCAGGTAGAGGTCTAGCTTTTTCTTGAAGATAGTTTTGTTCTGCAAGAGTACAATATCTTCCGGAAGTGCATTCCACAAAGCAATAACCGTATAGTTAAAAAAGCTGATCCTTAGTGAAGTGCATGACCTCGGTTTGAAAAGTTTTCCGCTGTGACCACGGAGAGAAGAGGCTGGACAGAAGGGGAAGAAGCAATTGCTTTGACCTAATTCAAAAAGGTGGAACATCAAAAACAGATCACCTCTTGCGCGTCTTAAGTCAAGGGGATAGAGGTTGAGGAGTGAGAGGCGGACGGGATAAGGTAGATGGGATAGACCACTTACTGCCTTGGTGGAGGCCCGCTGAACCCTTTCTAGGATCTCACGGTCTCGGACAAGACCAGAGTGCACTATCTGACTACCGTACTCCAGCAGAAGTCGGATATAAGTGCCGAAAATTATGGGGAAATCATCCTTAAATATGCGCGGGAAGGACCTTCGAATCATGTTTAGAACTCGAAAGGCAGACTTGCTCGCAAGTTCGTGATGATGAGAGAAGGATAAGTTACAATCTAACCAGAAACCGAGCACCTTGTGTCGGTCAACCCTTGGCAGAGTGGCTGCTCCATTAATGGAAAACGTGTGACCAGTCTCTCTGCCGAAAGACATGCTCACGCATTTGTCATCATTAACTGGGAGGTTCCAATCCTCGGACCAGCGTTTTGCTTCATAAACTGCAATTTGCAGGTCTTCAACGCTTGAACTCCAGAGGGTTACATCATCTGCGTACATGGCAATGTTCGCAGGAAGGGCTGTCGGTAGATCGTTTATATAGATCAGGAAAAGAAGAGGACCTAAGACCGGCCCTTGGGGGACCCCAGTTGTTACTGGGGAGGGTTGAGACAAAACATTCCCGACTTTAACCACAAAGGTGCGGTCGGTAAGGAAGCTACGTAGGATGCCCAACATGGAGCCTGTGATCCCGTACGTCTGCAGCTTATAAAGAAGAGGGGCATGTGGGACCTTATCGAAGGCCTTAGCAAAATCGATGAATACAGCGTGTGAGAGCTGGCCATCATCATAGGCTTTCGTTAGACTATCCATGACAGTAAGCATATTGGTGATGCATGACCTGCCAGGAAGAAACCCATGTTGGGAGTTCAATCTGCACAGGACAGGTAATGGCCACGGCCAATCGAGCGTCCAGAATTCCTTCGATGGTATGCACACCAGCTATGCACCCACCACTGCCGAGTTTATTTAGTCGAATCCCCGCTAAAAATGAGAGGGAAACGGAAAACCTCATCGCACATCAACTGCGAGGGACATTATGCATCGTGAGCGTTCACTGAGACAGTATGCAATGAGGGAAAAAGTCTGCTAAAACATACTCCAGAAGGACCACAGTGCTACCCGTCATCCATCTAGTTGATATTCTTAAGGCTCACTACAAGGAAAGATCTCGTACCACTTGCGATCAAGGGCACATTTGAAGGATTGGACTGTCTGCAGATCTACCATTTCACCAGGCAGACCGTTCCAACTGTTCACAACCCTGTTGCTGAAGAGGTGCGATCTAGCCATCAACCTAGATCGGGCTTTTATCAACTTCTTTTCGTGTCCCCTTGTTCTGGAGTCTACGGCCAATTGGAATAGACTATCTGGTCTGAGGCCAGAAAAGCCCTTCATTACCTTGAACGTTTCTATGAGATCTCCTCGACTTCTCCTCCTTTCCAACGAGAAGAGATTCAGGTCACAGAGTCTCTGCTCGTAAGTCTTACCCCTCTGCCCTTCAACCATCCGCGTGGCGAGACGTTGGACTTTCTCTAGGCAGGCGGCGTCCTTTTTGTAGAAGGGTGACCAAGCCTGCACACTACCTTCTAAGTGAGGTCGTACTATAGCCATGTAAATAGGTACGAATACCTCCGGCTTCCGGCAAGACAAAGCCGATCGCAGTCTAAAGAGCTCCCCACGAGCCTTATGCGCAGCCGCGTTGCACTGGTCCGACCATTTGAAGTCACTTTTCATGATGATCCCCAGGTCTTTAACCCTACTGGCTGCCTCTAAGGTGAACAGCCCTTGATCATGAGCGACAGTTAGGCTCTCTGTTGCCCTTGACAACAAATGGCTTTTTTGAGCGTTTAGAGGTAAGTCCCATTTGTATGCCCAGTTTAGGACGGTGCCTATTGCCCTGCCCAAGTCCGCCCTACCCTTAGATCCAACAATCTTCACATCATCCGCAAAAATAAAGCTGGGCGATTGAAGAGTGGATGCTAGGTCATTAATAAATAACAAGAATAGGACCGGGCCCAGGACGGATCCCTGAGGTACACCACTGGTGACGTTCACCAAACTGGAGCACAGGACTGATAACTCTCTTGGTGGTATGCACAGCGGTCGGCGCTCACTGCCGAAACTTTGTCGATTTTTCCAGTCCCGTTACACGAAGTGGTTCATTACTTTGGTTCGCCGGAAAAAGAAAGGAGAAGAAGCATTCTTCCCACCGTTTTGGCGAGAGACAGCCGTAACTATAGCGCCCCGTCGCACTAAGTGTCCCGGGTGGTGGGCATGGACACAAGACAACCGAAAAGTCCTAGGCCATAACTTCTGCTTCAGTCAGTAACTAGTCCCACTTTTCATCCAGTGTAGCTTCTCTTCGTTGAGAGCTAACTCACTAGAAAGCAACGGTCAGCTCAGAACTTTGGCGTTCATCGCTTAAAAATGGGCATTTGTACTTGGGTCCCCCATGGGAATGACTGCCACTCCTCAGAAGCAATCAGTCAGGGCCCCAGGTCTCCCACTAGATACAATTAATTTTTCTTCTCGAATCATTCTTCAGAGTGCCTTCCCACCCCGGACACAGGCTCTTTTCAGAAGTCCCGGAGAGCATTTCGGTGACTCATCAGCCATCTACTGGGGCACGTATAAGGTCAAGAAAATGCAGCTCCATCTCCCTGATAGGTCAGGATTTTCGGTTTGACTCAGTTCCTTCAATCGACAAATTACTTGCAGCCGGCCAGTTTCTTGGGTTCTCCTGAGTTAAGTCGGGACCCGCTCCCGTATCGAGTCTATGGCCCCTGGCCCTCGGTTCGTGACACGTTAGCGAATGTACCCGACTGCGAGCAACAGAGCAGAACGCAAAACGCTGGAGCGGGGCAACTTGTATACTGGAGGAGCTCAAAGGCATGTAGACGGTGTACACAGGCGGAGCAAGTGGCCCCACTAAATTCGGTGCCTGTTCAAATAAACAAATTTGTTAGTCCTTGTAATCGTGTGTTGTAGCGGTAGCACTACAGGGGTCTCCCCCTAGAAGGCCGACGTAGTTGAGCTTCGACACTTGATGGCTACGTCGGCTTCGGTGGCGAGAGACGTTTTCCATGCCCCCTGTCGCGATCGAACACAACAACGAAGCCAGCACAAGCCGTCCTCCATAACCCATACTGGTCGCCGTGCGTCGATTGCAAAATTGCTTCCTACCTAACATTTCATCCATCAGGGGTAGATCCTGCTTGTGGCTTGGTAGTGGTTATCTTATTGTGGTGTCTGTCATTGTCGGCATATCACAAAGTTCCGTTTTTCTGTGGTTGTTATTGCCTTCGTAAACGGGCCAGCCTCCGGCGTCAAATGAGTACAGTCGCGATCCAATGAGCATTGTGTTTGAGCCATAGGAAATCGTGAAATTCCATATGGTTGTGTCAGACGGGAAGAGCTGGAAGGCAAGAAACACAGGGGAGCTGTGCCTCGGAGCGCGGACGGATGTTCGACTGGGGGGGACATACCGGCGCAATACAGGCTGCCGCTACCGTTGTCGTGATAACCACGTAGTCATGCATTCATGCATATTAATTATATGTACCAGGGGAATATGAAAAGTCAACTTAAATATATACAACTGTTACATACTCAGAAAACCTCTTTGGTTGTCGCAGCTCACGGCCGCGTCGATTTCTCCCGTTGACGGGTGCATCTGTGTCTTCTGTGGAGTTTGGCTTTGCAGCAGGCAGTGGGGAATCGGTGACGGCAGTAACAGAGGCCGACTCAGGACGACTAGCGAATGTTGTGAGCAAGTGGGGATATCGGGAAGGTTGTTCCGGGTGGGTTTTACCTCGATGAAAGTTGGCTTAAGGCGGTCTATGCTGATGTTCTCTTTCCTGCCTCCGGCTCCTACCACCTGTTTCTTTTCCCTTCGCTGTACGACGAGGAACGAGCCAAAGTAAGCCGCTTTTAGTGGTGATCGCACTGCATCCACTCGAACGAACACATGGCTGGCGGTAGCTAGAGTGGTAGGTATGTAGTTGCTGAGGGTTTGTTCTCGTGGTGGGGTGGTCTTTATCACCCGCATTTGGTGTGACAACAGTTTTGCGTAATCCCCGCAATTAAAACTCACAGGTGGTAATGGAGAAACCAACTCACCTGGAAGTCGTAATGTGCAACCGTAAACCAGTTCAGCCGCCGCAACACCCATGTCGGCTTTAACGGTGTTACACAGTCCTAAGAGAACGATCGGTAAAACTTCACTCCAATAAGGGTTATCACGAGCACGAAAGGCAGCTTTCAGCTGGCGATGGAATCACTCCACCATGCCATTAGCCTGAGAATGATAGGCCGTCGTCTTGTTGTGTCTGCAACCGAATGCGTTCATTAGCTCGTGGAATGCACCATCAAAATGAGAACCGCGGTCAGTGGTCGCGATAGAAGGGCAACCGAACTGACATACCCAAACAGCTTCTGCAGCTTCCTCTGGGACAGGACGGGGAATAGGTATGGCCCGTGGCCAGCGAGTGAAACGATCTACGCAAGTGAGGATGTAGACGCAGCCGTTGGATGGTGGAAGCGGCCCCACGAGGTCCACATGCACATGGTGAAAGCGTGCGTCCGGCTCACAGAATGTGCCTAACTTAGGTTTCGTGTGAAGATATACTTTAACGCGTTGGCATTGAAGACAAGCGTGGGCCCAAAGACGTACGTTGCTTTTGGCGCAAGGCCAGACGAATCGCTCAGTGACTAGTTTCACTGAGGCGGTTACACCAGGATGCGATAAACTGGGGAGGCTGTTGAAAAAATGTCGGTGAAAACCGGCAGGAACCGATGGTCACCGTCGACCCTGTGACACATCGAAAATAATAGTTACGTCCGAAGCTGGAAGCGCCACTGGCACTAGATGCAGGGAGCTGCTGTTTCTGAGCTGCTGGACCTCGGGATCTGTAGCTTGGGCTACAGCGATTGCTTCTAGGTCTGTGTCCATGGGTAGTGGGTAGTCGATATTGTGGGCGCGTGAGAGTGCATCTGCTACGGGATTGTGTGCCCCAGAGACGTGTCGAATGTCCGTAGTAAACTGCGAAACACAGTTTAAGTGGCGAATCTCGCGTGGCAAACATCCATCATAGGCTGACTGGAGAAAGTACTCTAGTGGTTTGTGATCTGTGAACACTGTGAACGTTTTGCCCTCGTGTCTGCTCCGGAAATGCCGGATACCTAAGTAGGTTACCAGTAGTTCTCCGCTGAACATACTGTATCGGGATTCCGCAGGCTGGAGATGCTTGGAGAAGAAAGCTATTGGTTGCCATGAGTTGTTGACGAATTGCTGCAGCGCTTATCGAACGGCCGTGTCCAAAGCATCTGTCCCCAATGCCAGGGGAGCAGAAGGATCGAGACGTGAATGGAGTGCTATGTTGGCGATAGCTTCCTTGATCAAAGTAAGCGCTGTCGGTGCCGTGTCGGAAAACCGAATTTCCGCTTAACTCCACCGAAAAGGTCTGTTAGATACTGTGTTATTTCGGCGAAGTGTGGGATAAACCGGCGATAAAGTTAACCAAGCCATAAAACTGGCGCAACTGTCGGCAAGAGTGAGGCTCAAGATAGTTGCGAATTGCCGCCCCCTTGTCAGGCAGAGGCTGCATGCCAGAAGCTGAAATTTCGCGACCTAGGAATGTGAACGTTTTCCTACCTGATTCACATTTGGTGGGATTATTGGTTATACCGTGTTGGCTAAGGCGCCCAAAAAGAGCTCGCATGTGTGCTGTACGCTAGTTTTTCGAAGAATTTTCCACCAGAATTTCGTCCAAGTACAAGTAGGCTTCCTTCAAACCGAGTGTTGCTTCGTGCATAAACCCTTGAAAGGTTTGGGCTGCATTGCTGAGCCCAAACGGCATGTGCAGAAACTCGAATACTCCGAACGGAGTAGTGACTGCGGTATCAGTGATGTCAACCCCAGCTACCGGGACTTGGTGGTAGGCTCTAACGAGGTCGATTCGGCTGAAAACCGAACAACCAGATAGGGAAAAAGTAAGATCTTGAATATGCGGAGTGGAGTACCTGTCTGGGGAAGTAGCCTGGTTGAGCTTCCTTTAGTCTCCGCAGGGGCATCAATCACCGTTAGGTTTAGGAACCATGGGAGGACGATGCCCAAGGACCACTGGACGGGCGTATTATGCCTAATTCTAGCACGTGTTCGAACTCAGCTTGTGCTACGCGGAGCTTGTCTAGTGCCAAGCGACGTAGTCGGCTAAATGCGGGGAGTCCTTTGGTGACAGTGTGGTGGATGATGGTGGTCACCGAGGGTAGGGGTCTTGATTGTCTTGGCATTGCCGGGTAATCTGGAATGAGGTCTGAGTAGGGGTGTCCGGCCTTGGATTCGATGTATAGGGGTGTGATGTGATTCACGGAGGAATACGGACCGGTCACGGAAAGAGAAGTCTGTCGGTCGACAACTCTCCGGCATCGTGCACCGACCAGGAGGTCGAAATGGTCAAAAAAATCGATACCTAGTATGGGCTAGGGGACGTCTGCTACTGTAAACACCCAGCAACAAGTGCGACGTAAGCCTAAGTTGAGCGTGAATGACTTACTACCGTAAGTAGCAATAGGAGTGCCGATGGCAGCACGGAATTGTTGGATTGATGGACTTGTTGCATCACCTGCCTGCCTCGAATTGGCACTAACTGCTGCACAGTTGTCCATTAGGAACAGGTTATTGGGAACTAAATCTCGAACATACCACAGACCACTGCTATTATTGCTGCCGACCGCGTTAGTGGTCAGAACGCGTCGGGATATTAGTTTCCCTGTTTGGCACCTGGGAAGGTGCAACCGGCTTCGCGGCCCAGGGCCTTCTCCCCAAACCATTTGTGATATCGACAGTAGGTTGATCGAGATGGGCTAACGGGACGGTCGAGGGAAGGGCTTCTGAGACGTTCACATCGGTCAGAGTTGTGATAAGGTTTTTGGTCTCTACAATGAGAACATCCAGGAGTGGATAAACTTCTGGAAGCCCGCTCGAAAGCAGCTTTCAGAGTGTCCTCGGAGTGTGTTCTACGGTGGGAGCTGTGGTCTGGGGGCTGCTCGAGTTTGTTACGGCAGTAATTTGTAGATGGTACCGTTCCATAATACCGTCCGCTAGTTTTGCCGCTTCTGTGAGCTTAAGATGACCAGAAACCTCGAGCAGTACTTGAATATTGGGTGGTAATCGCTGTATCCACAACTCTTTGAGGACTTTTGCCTCTGAAAGTTGCCGTGCCAGCTGTTGCATTTCTCTCAGTAATACAGAGGGCTTCTTACTACCTCACTCTGTCCCTTGGATCAGCCGTTTCAGTTTGGACGATTCTGACGGCAAAAGACAAGAGATTACCGCGTCTTTCACGGCTGTGTAAGAGCAGTTACTGAATATTATGCCGAGTATCTGGGTAGCAACGTCACGAGTGAGGTGACCGATAGTCCACAAGTAACGGAAACGCTCGCTCGTGATTCTATATGATTCAGACTCTGCCTCTAACATATGAAACCAGAGTTGAGGGTTATCAAATAAAATTAGGGATTGCTGGGGAGAATGTTAAAACGGACGGTTCCGGATCAGGCTTGCGGTTGTTGTTAGCCGTAAGTGTAATGGTATTTCAAACGTAAAACAATATATAAAGATGAATTCGGCAACCGTGAAACACCTATAATATCGATGAAAGTAAAACATAAAAGGAGTATGAAGGCAGATATCAGGATTTTACGTTTATACTTCGGAAAAAGTAATAATAATAATAATAATAATATTGGTATATTTCTCGGCCATCGTCGAGAGGCACGCGCTAACGCATGATCATGGTGTAACATGTTACTCAATATGGTGAAATATTCACGAAATTCTAAGTATGAAAGTCGAGAGTATCAGAGATGGAAAAACATAGACAGCAACAGTTTGAATGGATCATTCTGATAATGGTTTGCGCGGCAGTTTTGAACCAGTTTCGAATCCAGTGGTGCGCGGTGGAGATGTCGAAGAAATCGTTAACGCAGTGCTAAGGAGGCATTATGAACAAGAATGATGCAAGCCAAGGAAACCGGAGGCCAACTAAGGTTCTGCAGATGGAGTAAATTTGAACAAGAGGAAAAGGGAGGAAAATCGACGCACCCGAAGAGGATAGCGATCCATGAAGACAATGCAGACCCTGAATGACGGATTTACCGGAGTTTGAGAAACGGAATGAGCTTTGAATCAAGGGGACATGAGGCCAATATCGTGAAAGTGAACTGGTGGATGTGGGAGAAACAGCAGTCCATGAAAAGGCAAGTTTAGATTCAAGGCCAATAACATGTACTATTCAGAAATAAGAAGGCGCAACTGGAAGGTTCTCGAGAAGTGGAGAGTCAATTTCCAGCCGGCTACAGTTCGGAGGAAGGATAACCTGTGGTAACGGATAATAAAGTGGGAAAATCTTCGCATGGACTTCAGCGTTATTATGCTGTTTCACTGACAAATATATGTATGCGTTGATGCATTTGCCTTCAGTGTTATTTAGCGTCATTTCTGGCAATGTACGGCTTTGAATGCGTATATTTATAAACTGATAAAGGTGATTGATGGACTTACGGGTGTCCTTGGTGGAATAAATTTGTTGTTCGTGCCCACCCGTTTAGGATTCTCCTAGGGTCAGTCCGGAATGGCTCCCGTATAGAGTCTATAGCCCCTAGCCCTCGGTTCGCAAATGCCTAAAGAGGACTGGCCTGTGTACGAATTAAAAACCCCTCCGGAATTGGAACCGGAGATCAAAAGCGTAGTGGTGACGGCCACAGTCTTCAAAGCGACATTCGTTTTGTCACCACCAGTCAGATTTTCCTCCTGGATGAAGACACTTCGTGCTTTGGTTTGGTAGGCCAGGTTCAAGGAACATTTGGTAGTCGTGAAATGGATCCGCCCATACAGCCGGATACAAGTGGGCCCGATTAGCCCCGATGAATTACGAGCCGCAGAACACGGTATATTCAAGATGACACAACGGGAGGCTTTCACCCGAGAACTCGGGAGGGCCGAATAGGCGGGACCAATCGACAAAAGAATATCATCCACGAGAGGCGACTCGAGGCACTTAAACCTGAAGCTTATCAGTGGATCACTGCGGGTAGATGGTAGGCTGACTAACTCCCACCGGAGCTTTGACACGAAATACCCCGTGCTGTTACCGGCTGGACAACGTGTGATGGAGCTAACGATTCAACACATCCACCCCGTGCAGGGACAAGTGGGGGGAAGTCACTTGACTAACGTCATCCAAAGGCGCCTTCGGTTGCTTAGAGGAAGAGCGACTGTAAAAAGCGTAGTCCGACGTTGTTTACATGGTAGGAGACACAATGCTGCAGCAGGCAAACAATACATGGCCCCGCCAGCAGAATACAGAGTGACTCAGGGTTGGCAGCCGTTTAATGATACCGGGCTGGACTATTTCGGGCTCTTGTGGATCAAGTGCTGGAAGAGGTTGTGAAAAAGATATGGGTGTATCATGACATGCACCTAGAAGTTGCACATTTGATGACAACCGATTCTTTCCTGCGGGCCCTGCGACTCTTCATTAACCGAAGAGGTATACCAGCAGATGTATGCCCCGACAATGGGTTGAACTTTGTGGGCACTCACCGGGAACTGCATCGTTGGCACAAACCATGAACAGGGACGAACTGCAGAATCGAACCTTGGCTTATGGCATACGATGGCACTTCAGCCTCCGCAGGCCAGTCACCGCGGCGGCCTATGGTAACGCACGATCCGGTTCTCCAGGCGGATATTGCTGTCGATCATGGAGCAACAGGCGCCCGACGACGAGACGCTGAACACCGTCATGACTGAGGTAGAGAGAATTCTGAAATAGCGTCACTGGTTCCAGTAATGAACGGCGACCTTCACCCCATCTGGCTCTCACCCCGAACGACTTATTGACGTTAGGGTCGAATGAGGGTTTCCAAGGGCCGGTCAACCTTTGCGGGTGCTACCTCCACGGATGAAAGCAGGCAAACTATCTTGCCAAGGTTTTTTGGAGGCGATGGCTTCGGGAGTACCCACCAGCTCTGCTATCTCGGCAGAAGTGGCTGGTGAAAACCAGACCTTTCAAAGTTGGGGATGAAGTGATGATCGCAGGGGAACACGAGCATTTCAGCACCTGGCCCTTGGGCGTGGTTATAGAAACCATCGAAAGCTCTGACGAAATGACAAGGACTGTCAGGGTGAAGACCGCTAAAGGAACGCTTATCCGCGACGTACGCAGTCTCAGCCTCCTCGAGAGGGAGGACGGAGAAGCCGGAAACACAGAAACCCGATAGGCTATTCCTCATTCGTCTTTGGAGTGGTAAAAGGAACCTCCCACGTGCGGGGGCATTCAAGGCATACTGGCGTACTGTTCCCCCATACACCCCGACACATGCACACTGACATGACAAGTTTATGCCTCATGACCTCCATCAAACACATTGCAGTGCTCACTGTTCTTCATTGACGTTACAGAAGGCTTCTCTCATATGTTGTACTAGCTGTGATTCTGTCATACCCCAGGACACACATCAATTACACTCACGTAATACACTTTTATACCCATGACCTCTATCAAATCAAGCAGCAGGGCTGATTGTTCCTCGTTTATCACTGGCATTATGGAAGATACCTCCTGCAGGTGGTGGCCGTTACTACACACCCACAGACCAGAGTACGACCTCACCCATGACACCCATACGAACACACACGCAAGCACACGCAGCCGAGACACGACGGCTCTCCCATGGACAGAACCTATGCTTCTCCTTCAAGCCCGCAAACGATCAGCCATTTTCATGGACGATGCATAGTAACATCGCGTCGGTGTGGCTACCGGATCAAGTGCGATCGTGAGTAGAATGTTGACGACAAGGTATTAGGTGCGAGCACTGAGAGCTGGGTTTAGGCAGGTAGGAAGAATCAGTACCCTTATTCCGAACCTTTGACTCGGCTAAGATTCGGGAGGATTTTGCTGGGCAGTGTAACGACCGGTCGTGGATAATCTCCCCAAAACACTGCAAATTCGTGTTTCCTCAACATCACTCACTTATTTACACCATTGGTTTGTTTTTATGCACTGTATGTTTTTATGAACCAGCATTTGTCCGTTCGCGTCCAGCGCGCTGCTCCGTCATATCGTTATTCTGGACCTCCGTGACGCGCGTCCCCCTTCTTGCACGCCGCAATCGGGTTCTCGTTTTCTGAGTCCCTGTGATCGCATAATTGAGATTCGTATCTGTTTCGTGTCATTGTTCATTCGATAATCTAGTATCGTAGAATTTCACGGACAATCGCGTTCTGATTTTGGGATCCGTTGTGAATTTGGCTACGTATTGCTCAAAGGCGTCTTACATGCTTGCAAACGGTGTACACAGGCTGAACAAGCGACGCCACCAAATTTGGTGATTGTTCAAATAAACAAATTCTTAAGTCTCCGCAGTCGTGTGTCTTGTCGGTACCATTACAGTTTACGCCTACCTAATGCGGTCCCACAGATGGTCTTCGCCGTTCTAAGGCGTGTGTCTCTGGAAACAAGGAGCATTCTGCCTCTTCGACTAAGCTGACCAGCTCTTTTAACCTCCCATCTCCTGTCAACTCTACCGGACTACCAATCTAACTATAAAAATCTATCATTCCGTACCGTTCTGCCCATTTTTTGTTTTTGCACGAGGATACTAATTGCATATATCCTTCGTGCGTCTAAATCTGCCTCTTCTTAAGGTGCTCTAATCCTTGTGCGCTAATTATTTCTTCACCCAGCCTATTCCAATCTCCCATTACTCTTGCTGAAGAAGTTCGCTTTCACATTTAGCCAAGAGGTTGGTCTGCACAGTTTTACTTCTTTTCCCTTCGTTTCTTGGTCAGCGCTCTGTTGAAATTCACCCTTTTCACTTATGATAGATAAGCCCTTAGGACTTAGTCGCCTCAACATGTTCTTCTCCGAGGTCTCTTTTCCTGGGTAAGAGGAGCCCCAAACACTGCAATATTTGTTTATATGATTTCCCCCATTGTCCTAATACAACCTGTGTGGCTGATCGCTGAACCATTTCCAGACAGGCCGCATCTTTCTAGAAAAGAAGCTCAATTCTGTACACAGTGTTCTAAACGTGGCCACAATAATGGTTTGTGCATAGACGTGAGTACTTCTACCGTTCCGCAATGAGATGCTAAGCGCGGCCGAAGAAGCTCACCGCCTGCCTTATGAGCAGCCATTTCGTGCTGTTCAGAACACTCAGAGTCTGCAGTCATGTTAAAACCCAAGTGCCTTTTGATTGTGCTGCCCCACCTAGGATAGGTCCGTCTTCTCCCTAAACAGTCATTTCTAGCAGAGCTGTTGTTAGTAGTTGACTGTTGCATATCTTTAAGGCCATACCCAATTTGGTTGAACAAAGAACTGCCTGCATCAGGTCCCTCGGTAATTCATCCTGACCTCCTGATTCCGCGAATTTTATGTTGTCCGCAAAAATGAAACATGTTAGTGACAAACCTTCCAGTAAATCATTTATGTGGATAGGAGAAGGCGGCTGTCCCGAAACGAACTCCTGAGGGACTCAGCTAGTTATCTCCACTGCTTTTGACCAGCAGGCTGCTACCCTAACATGAAACTTCCTGTTCTCCAGGTGGGCTGACACCCGCTTGAGCATTTACCGTTTTGTCCCAAACATCCTCAGTTTCTTCATCAATAGGCGATAGTTGACTGAGTCAAAAGCCTAGCTGAAGTTCAGGTGACAAACTTCAACCATCCAGCTCTCATTAACCCGGGTAGTGACTTCGTCTATGAATAAAATAAGGTCCGAGATGTGCCTTTCAAAATACCGTTCAGTGCCCTAAACAGCACCTTTCGGTTCATTAGATGTTTACTTGTGTCTTGTTACTATTCTCTCCAAATACTTGCGCAGAAGGCATGTAAAGCTTACAGGATGATGAGTCTCCTTTTCTTGCCGCCGCCTTTCCTCACGGACAGCCATAAAAGTTATTAACTTCAGGAGGCGCAATATAGACGGCTGACGTGCCCCTTGATCATGGCAGCCAATGGTACATGATGGCTGGGTGTGTATCATCAGGCCCGGCCGACTCGTTTATGTTAAGTCATTACAATGATTCCTCTGCCTCCCACCAGTAAGCAAGTTGAAAACAGTGGGCGCGGCCGCCTGCTTTTCAGCCGATATATTCTGCCCCTCTGCCCTCCGTGTTCAACCTCAAAGTATACACCCGAGGCATCGGCTTTGCTTTGGTCATCATCACGTACTTAACCCCCATCCCTAAAGATCTGATGTCCAATACGCTCCTAAGGAAAGCCTTTACCTGAGCATTCCCGTAGCAGCTTTTTGGGCTTTGCTTACCCTCTTTCGCCAGTGTCAGTTCAAAGGTTCTGTCTGCTCCTGTCTGGATTTTTACAGCTGAGTTTCCATCCACCTCGTATCGTAGCCAGGCCCTTTCGCTACCAGCGGCCTTGAAGGTCTGCCTGGTGTTATTACTCTTGTTGCCCGCTCTTCAGACCGCCTGGGTCCATCAAGTTGCTTTGTCCCTGTTTCCGCTCTCTTGAAGTGCGGCAAAACTGTCCTGTAGTTCTAGACGGCTCCCCTTGATCCTCTTTTACGTTTTCCCCAACCAAGCTTCCTCCTCTTCTATCCTGCAGTCTAGATTTGCAGTCCCAGTCCTGCTTTCCCTCCTTTTGGCCTCCCGAAATTCCTGCGTAGTTTCCTGCCTCTCTTGCTTACTCGTGACTGAAGCAAAGTTTGACGTTGACCTGATCACTTTTGTCCCAAGTTGGCAGAAAATCTAGCCCGTCTATGTCACTTCCATACCATGTGACCATCAGGTCAAGGAGCAAAGGCTGCCGCCCTGACCTTTACCTTGGTCCCTCTAACATGCTGGACCGGAGCCCTGCAATTCATTTAGTCGACGAAGTCTTTCTCTGCTCTACCCCGGATAAAGCCACTCGCTGTCCTGTCAGCTCTTAATTAGTTAACTTCCCCTGCCAGAAGGAGTCCTCTTGCGGCTGCTGTAGTGCATCTATCAGTCTTTTGTCCCTTTCCATGGTTGATTTCGGTCATCTACTTGTGCAAGCCGCGGCTCTCTTCCCGACTTTCCATCGTACGATGATAACACACTTTTGAGTGACTGCCGCGCAGAAGCTGACGTCTGCTTCCATGAGCACCTGTCTTCCTCCGGAGAGGAAGATTACTCCACCACCTGCAGTGTCTTCCCATGTCTTGTCGACAAACAAGATAACAGCCTTGCACTCCCTGTGGGCTATGGTCGTGTGGGACAGCCGGGTCTCTGAGACTGCAACTATTTCAGATTTGCAGCGAACGACCTTAGTGGTCAGTTCCGTCCCTTCCTCCTGAGGCTGTGGTCAATAGTGTGTGGCACCACAGTTTCCCTTTAATTCAACATTGAGTTTTCCTCTTTTAGCTTGTTCATAGTCTAGGGTGGAGAACTATAGTTTCTGCTAATTTCTTAATTTTAGTGTGCTGGACGTCGCAGTTTACCGACTTGCCCCTATGACTGATTAAACATGTCGGAATCTTGCGTAAGAACTATGGGTATTACTGTATTAGTTCCCTATTTTGTCGACCCGGAAGGTATTATGACAGGCACCTCAGGACTACCTTCGTCTTCCGCTGGACAGATCTTCCACTTCTCATCTTCTATTACGTCTTCAATTGATGCTACTGCTTGACAGCAATCGCCGCGTGGGCTGCTTTGGATAGCGGGCCCAGTTTCAACTACTGAACTTGTTTCTGGCTGACTGCTGTGCTGAGGCTACGTTTGTGATGGCGTTTCTCCCACGACAGCTTTCACTTGCACCCTTTTTCCGTTTTGGAATATGAGGTACGATAATATATCTTCCACTCTATTCGGTGAAGTACTTCCCTCACTCTTGTTAGCAGCTGGTCCCTGAAGTTCGTGTTTGCGAAATCAGCTTGTATCGGCCTCGCTGGTCCTGAGCGTACTCCTGGCATCGGTTGCTTCCATACGCTGACCTTGTGAACCCTCCCGGCTCCTGCCACTTGAGTGGTGCATATGGGCCTTAATCAATCTCGCTCCCCATTTTTATCCACCTCCCTGCTTGTTTAAGTTTCCTTGATGGTGGGTTTTTCGTAGTTCATTTTGAGGACTATGCGACAACTCATCGTACTGAGTTATCCTTCTGCCGTTTTCTCCTGCCGTTCTCGTTTTAGTCTCTCTATTTTGTGCTCTAGGCCTACTGTGCTCGCAGAGGCATACTCCACCTGTTGTTCACATCGTTCTTTGGGGTCACCTTTCTGCATGCTTTGACCTTGATGTTGAAGATTGCCTTTGCCCCAGTCCCCTCCACCCTCCTACTGAGCTCGAGTTAAGGTCACACCGAGTTGAAATTCAGGTTGTCTCGTTTTCTTTTTAGCTTATATCACTGTTTAGACTTGTAACTGTGTCCACCCTTGTATATACCACCTCATTACTTGAAATAGTGACCTAGTGGACTAGACAAATGCGGCACACCAACGTGAAGCTGCTAGTTATTATCGCGAGTTAGAGTTATAGATTATATTGGATATCCTCTGCTTCAGTTTCATTTAATAACATTCTACATGACTTAGCTGACAAATCTTCCTTGATTCTCACCACGGTACCATCCATCTAGCTTTTTTACATCCCACTTCCCATAATGCAACTCCTGCCCTACTCTCGCTACGCATCCACCGGTGCACCTTCTGAAGTTTCTGTCCCACTGTGCCTCCATTTATTTTTATTTTCTACCATAAGAACGCACCCTCGTTCCATCCAATCCATCGATCCCATATCTAAAATATACCTCTCCGTACAACCTGCTGTTGTGATCCAAGCAATAGTTAATTACTTGCCGTATCCTGTGTGGGTTGCATCTGTGCATACCACATGGCAAGATTATACTATCTCCCTATCCCTCATCTTCCCGAGTCTCCTAATCCCAACTATATACATAGTGGACCATACAGCTTACTTCCTATTCCGCATTGTTGCATAGGTCTCACCTAGAACTGTGCGCGTATAGCACCCTCGTACACTCATGGTCTGCTTAGGCCTCCGGTTCGTCCCTGTCCAGTTGACCGAACTCCTGCCAACTCCGTACCTTCGTCATACATTTTTATTTATCATGCCATCCCGGCCCCCAAACCAGTGCTCGGAAAATTCGTATCGCTAAAGCTGGCAAATCCAGACACACCCAAACCCTCCCAAAAACCAGACCGTGCTCTGTCGCCCTCACTAACGTCGACGGTGCTCCAGTTTGGTGAACGTCACCAGTGGTGTACCTCAGGGATCCGTCCTGGGCCCGGTCCTATTCTTGTTATTTATTAATGACCTAGCATCCACTCTTCAATCGCCCAGCTTTATTTTTGCGGATGATGTGAAGATTGTTGGATCTAAGGGTAGGGCGGACTTGGGCAGGGCAATAGGCACCGTCCTAAACTGGGCATACAAATGGGACTTACCTCTAAACGCTCAAAAAAGCCATTTGTTGTCAAGGGCAACAGAGAGCCTAACTGTCGCTCATGATCAAGGGCTGTTCACCTTAGAGGCAGCCAGTAGGGTTAAAGACCTGGGGATCATCATGAAAAGTGACTTCAAATGGTCGGACCAGTGCAACGCGGCTGCGCATAAGGCTCGTGGGGAGCTCTTTAGACTGCGATCGGCTTTGTCTTGCCGGAAGCCGGAGGTATTCGTACCTATTTACATGGCTATAGTACGACCTCACTTAGAAGGTAGTGTGCAGGCTTGGTCACCCTTCTACAAAAAGGACGCCGCCTGCCTAGAGAAAGTCCAACGTCTCGCCACGCGGATGGTTGAAGGGCAGAGGGGTAAGACTTACGAGCAGAGACTCTGTGACCTGAATCTCTTCTCGTTGGAAAGGAGGAGAAGTCGAGGAGATCTCATAGAAACGTTCAAGGTAATGAAGGGCTTTTCTGGCCTCAGACCAGATAGTCTATTCCAATTGGCCGTAGACTCCAGAACAAGGGGACACGAAAAGAAGTTGATAAAAGCCCGATCTAGGTTGATGGCTAGATCGCACTTCTTCAGCAACAGGGTTGTGAACAGTTGGAACGGTCTGCCTGGTGAAATGGTAGATCTGCAGACAGTCCAATCCTTCAAATGTGCCCTTGATCGCAAGTGGTACGAGATCTTTCCTTGTAGTGAGCCTTAAGAATATCAACTAGATGGATGACGGGTAGCACTGTGGTCCTTCTGGAGTATGTTTTAGCAGACTTTTTCCCTCATTGCATACTGTCTCAGTGAACGCTCACGATGCATAATGTCTCTCGCAGTTGATGTGCGATGAGGTTTTCCGTTTCCCTCTCATTTTTAGCGGGGATTCGACGAAATACACTCGGCAGTGGTGGGTGCATAACTGGTGTGCATACCATCGAAGGAATTCTGGACGCTCGATTGGCCGTGGCCATTACCTGTCCTGTGCAAACTGAACTGAACTGAACTGAAAAGAGTCCAAATGGCCTCAAGTAGAGTTTCATCGAACTTGAAAACGAGGCCGAGCTGATTGATGAAATCCACCCAAAGGTTATACCCCTGGCTGCTCCCCTTGATCCTGCAGCCGCTACATCCCCCAAGCACTTGGTTCAGGTGGGACACCTCCTCAACTCTGTGTCGACCGAAATATGCCGCCGAGTTACCAACTCCAAGAATGCAGTGGTTTTCAATGTTTCAGACCGATTACCACCTTCTTTAGCAAAACATGACAGATTCAGTTCGTGCAATATGGCTCACTACGGATGCTATTACAGGAGGCTACGTAAAAAGTCCCAGCGACTTTCTATTTTATTTACCCAGCTCCCCTCCTCAGATAACACCTCGAAACTCTTGCGGTATTATATTTCCGCCAAACTCCGGGTCATTTGAGCTATTGGTTCGAGCGCACTCCTGTGGTCAGCAATAAATTTTCAATTTTCAGTCAGTGCATTTTTTAAGATTTCTCCTTCAGCATACCCTGCTGTGCGACTTTATATCGATACCGTCGGACTCCTTGTGCGTTTTTCTTCCATCCCTGTTTTACTTGCCTACCTATCCTGGCCATGAAATCTATTTCACTCACTACTGGGCGATGTTAACTTCTAACCTTGAAATTCTTCTTTGCCGGGCATTCATGCGACCATTCAACTTGTACACTATTTTGCGCCCCACGCACCAGCTGAGTATCGAAGAACCCATTTTGTGACCTCATTGTATCATACGATCATGCGATCAAGCATGCCTCGGGTGTCCCCGAAGTAAACCATTGTTGTTATTATTATTATCATCGCTATTATTATTTTAAATTGAAAATTGCAAAATTACAAATATAAGCAAACTTCAAGTATGCGGCCAAATAAGCCTAGCCGTAGAACCCAAGGCCTAGCCTCTCGTGGTCCAGAATCGACAGTAAGGGTCGGTTCAAGGATGTACCCAAGCGTCCCAAGTAAACAAACAAACGTGCAAATATATTGTGTGTGGTCTAATTAAGTGAAGTAATGCCGGAAGTGATCACTTTCACTAGGCACGTAGAACATTTAGAAGGATTTTCAATGTATGTGCTTTAAAGTGGCATGGAAAGAGAAGCGTTTCGAGGAGTTTGACGTGAACGAGTAGTGCAACGGAAGATATCGGTAGGGTGTAATTAATCCACGAAATAGGTTTAAAGTGTCACTATTTCTAAGGTGGTTGCTAGGACTTGCCTACCGCGGACTTCTCAACTGGTTGAATTAGTCTGCCTCCGCTTGACTAATCTGCTGCCACAGCAAGGACGGTTACTTTGGTAGCATGATATTAGGTAATTGATATTTTTCTTGACGCACTGTGTAAATTCAGAACGAAATGTGCTTCTGAGATAACTTATGCTGACATTTGATTATACGTAAAAAATATAAGTACTTTACAAATATAGCCGGATGCCATTCCGATATGAGGTAGCTCTTACTCCTGACCTGTTAGAGAGAGTGTTCGAATTCGCAGCTGGTTCGAATAATCAAACTTATCATCCCGGTCTACGTTTGGTTGCAGTTTTGCCAGGTCAGAGAGTTGTAGGCAAAGAAAGACAAATAACTTTCACGGTATCAGATCTGAGTAAGTCTTTCGCATCAAACGCCGGAACTAAGCTGAGTCGTCAGCGGCCATGTGCTCCACCTGCACGACCGGACAGCCCTCAAAGCAATGGCAGAGTGAGGAATATGCTGTGCGCCCGAGCCTAAATATGGCCGGTCCATCAATAACAAGCGTATGTTTCTTCAACCAATCACAACCAAATAAAAAGTCACATCAGAGATATTAAACAAATTGTCTTGTAACCATGTGCTAGCGAAAACCACTCGACCGTACACAAACCAAGCTACATCAAGCAGCAAATAGTCGAATCCGTGCACATTTCTGACACCACCTTTCGGGTACAATCAGCAGCAGTCTGCCGTGCACCAGCCACAGCAGATTATTTACACTGTTCCGAAAATATCACACAGACTGGTTTTTGATGATGTGACTTGCTTATTAGGAAGACGTTCGGGGGGACAAGGCGACGTAGGATCATGAAGGTACGTCTTTCGGCACAGAATTCTATTCTCTGGTTAAGGCACCATTGTCCAAAGCATTTTGGATCGTACCTTGTATTAGGAATTTCTTGGTTAGGGTGCTGATGTGGAAATTTATATATATTCTTCATGTCAAGAGCAAATATGAACTGGACTCCACGCTGTTTTACAGGAAGACATCGTCACTGCACAAAAATATAAAAGTAATCCCAGTGGGATGCCATGAGTGGCGTCATTAGTAAAGTGGAGGGTTAGGAGAGATGGTCATCGGCTGGCAAAACTTGATTGCTGATGGAAAGACAGAGAGAGAGCTAGTCGAGAGTAGGGGCCTTACCTCCGAGGTCTTCGAGTTTTTTCAGAAGTCACGAGTGAGGGTCAAGTGCCTTAGCCTTGTCCAAGAAGGTGGCATCGGTGGTGTTTACCTTCAGGTATTAGGTCATGGGGCATTAGGTGCTCGGACAGAAACATTCCACTGAGCATTTAAATAGTCTGACAGCCACTGGTATGCTGGTAATGGGGCCACAATTTGAGTGATCACGGAGAGGGCCGACCTCTTGGCGAGGGATAATGGTGGATGTTTTCCGTTAGAGTTGAAGAGTTCCATATTTCGAGAGTTGGTCCCCTTTCTACTCCTTCTTTTCGGCACGTCGGCTTGATAACCAGCAACAACACTCCTCCAGTAACACACGTTTGAGCAATGCGTAGCCAAATTCGCAACGGATCACAAAATCAAAAGGCGATTTTCCGTGATATTCTACGAGACAAGATTACTGAATGAGCAATGACACCAAAAGATACAAACCTCAATAATGAGATCACAAGGACTCAACAAAGGAGAATTCGAACTGTGACGTACGAGCAAGGAGCACGTGCGTCACGCAGGTCCAGAACAAGGATATGACAAAGTAGCGCTCTGGGCGCGAACAAACAACAACTGGTCCATAAAAACAAACAGTTCGTAAAGACACGTCAATAGCGTAAGCAAGTGAGTGATGTTAAGAAAAACACTGAATCGCAAAGGTTTTAGGAGGGTTTTCCACGACCGGTCGTTACACCGCCCACCAAAATCCTCTCGAATCGTTAGTAGAGCCAAAGGTTTGGTATAGAGGCACTGATTCCTCGTATCTACCTAGGCCCTGCTGTTAATGCGCGTGCCTAATGCTTGTCGTCAACGTTCCACTCATGGTCGCGCCTAATCCGGTGGCCACACCGACGCGAGGCTACTCTACATCTTCCAGCAGAACAACTGACCGATGGCGGGCGTGAAGAGGAGACAGATGCTGTCCTTGGAGCGGCCGTCCTGCCCTGGCTGTATTTGCTCACGTGAGAGTGTGTGTGTGTGATGTAATCGCCGCTACTTTCACATATGCAAAAGACATTTCAGTAGCGTCAACAAAAACAAACGGCGAACACTGTCGCATGTTTGATAGGGGTTGCATGGTATAGTGTGCATCGGGTATGTGTGTACGTGTCTGGAAGTACAATGGAATTGCGTGTAACACCACATATAAAAAAACTTCCGTAATGTCAACGAAAGACTGTGAGCACTGTAACGTGTTTGACGGAGATTACGTGGTATAAATGTGTATAACGTAGGTGTATGTGTTTTTGGGTGTACGATGGTTCCATACATCAGTGTGTCGTGAAAGCCCACCTCCAGGACGAATGTGAAATAGTCCACTGGGCCTCAGCGTTATCAGCCTCTCTGACTTCACTCTCAAGTAGGCTAACACTGCGTATGTCGCGAATTAGCGCCCCGTTGACTGTCTTCACCATCACCGTTCTTATCATTCCTTCAGAGCTTTCGATGATTTCCATAACCACTCCCAAGGACCAGGTGCTGAAATGTGCGCGTTCGTCTGCGATCATCACCACATCCCCAACTTTGAATGGTCTTGTTTTCACCAGCCACTTCTATCGAGTCTGCGGAGCTGGTAGGTACTCCCGAAGCCAGCGCCTCCAGAAAGCCTTGGCAAGATAATTCGCCTGCTTCCATCAGTGGAGGTAGCTCCAACGAAGGTTTACCCTCTCTTGAAAACCCTCGTTCTACCTTAAAGTCAGTGAGTCGTTCGGGGTGAGAGCCAGATGGGTGGGGTCGCCGTTCATCACTGGAGCCAGTGGGCAGTTGTCCAGAATTTTCTCGACCACAGTCATGACGATGCTCAGTTCCTCGTCGTCGGGCGGCTGTTGCTCCATGATCGACAGCAATATCCGCCTGGCGGACCGAATCATGATTTCCCATAAGCCGCTGCGGCAACTGGCCTGTGAGGGTTGAAATGCCATCGTACGCCGTAGGCCACTGTTCGGTCCCGCAGCTCGCCGCTGTTCAGGCTTTTTGCCAAGGCCGCAGTTCCCTGTGGGCGCCCAAGAAGTTCGACCCATTATCTAAGTATATATTGGCCGGTACGCCTCTTCAGCTGATAAATATCTGCAAGACCTGAAGGAAAGAATCGGTCGTCATCGAATGTGCGGCTTCTGGGTGTACCGCGCGTGACTTCATGCACGTCATGATACATCCATAAAGTTCTTCCAATCTCTTCCCGCACTTGATCCACAAGGGCCCGAAATAGTCAAACCCGGTGTCGCTGAACGGCCACCAGCCCGTAGTCACCCTGAATTCTGGTAGTGGGGCCATGAGTTGTTTGCCTGCTGTGGCATTGCGTCTCCTACATTGCACACACCGTCGGATTACGCGTTTTACAGTATCTCGTACTCTCAGCAACCAAAGAAGCTTTCGGATGACGCTCGTCACGTGACGTTCCCCGGTATGTCCCTCCACTGCGTGGAAGTGTCAGATCATTAGCTCTACCAAAGATTGTCGGGCCGACAGAGGTATAGGGTACTTTGTGTCGAAGTTCAGGTGGGATCTGGTCAGCCTACCATCCACCCGCAGCAGTCCATCAATGAGTTAGCGGTTCAGGTGCCTTAATTCATCTCTTGCAGATGATATTTTTTTGTTGATTGGTCCCACAACTTCCGCCCTCTGGAGTTCTCGGGCAAAAGCTTCTCGTTGTATCATTCTGAAAATATCGTATTCTGCAGCTTGATCCGTCCCAAAGCCGGGTTTGGATGGTCCTCAGTCGGCTTTCCTTTGTTTAAGAGGTCCCTATCTCAAGATGAAAACCTCTACCATCTCTCCGAGCTTTATAAAGGGTGTACTACACGATCCGGATAACTATTAACCCATTAACCCTCCACAGTAAGCCAAAAAATCGGGGAAAGCGTTATCAGAAACACGTTGTTCGGTATCTATTATTCACCAACCTACCGAACCCTGGTGAGCATGGTTTTTCGAACTCCCGCTGTTGTTCCTTCGCTCAGTTGGACTTCCCCAGAGTTTTATCATCTGCCATCGACGGTAGCAACTCCGCATTTGTCCTGTTCCTTGATATGTCTAGGGCCTTTGACCGTGTTCCTCATATGCACTTTATAGCCAAAATATGATCTCTCGGTATAGCGGATCTTCGTCTGTCCTGGCTGACCTAATATGTCTCACACGAATTACAAGTTTTGTTGGGTGACGGCTACTTATCTTCTACCAAACACAACGCTGGTAGTGTCACCTGGGCCTATTATTATTCCTCACTTATATCAACCTTGTTTTCTCCTTGATTTGCCGCCGTACCCCATTCCTCCTTGTCGGTGATAAAGGAGTAGTTTACCCCTTACACTCTTGTGACCTATCCACGACCCTGTGCAACATATCGCGTGATCGATCTTTTCTTCAAACCCGGTCCGTCGTGCTTCGTGAAGTTCTCTTCGGAGAAAAGCTTCCTTTTACGTCACAAATGCACTGCGCCTCCAGGTCAAGTTAATCTGGGCGGCATTATCGTCCCCACGCACCCACCGCCGTTGATCTTGACATACGCCACTCCTGTTTCTTTCACTTCTCAGAACAGGCGGCGGTCCAAGGCGCTGATACTTAGCAAACCGTAGGTGTGATAAATCTATCTTTTCGCCAACAATTAGTCGTCTATCCATACACCTCCCAAATGTTAGACTACTCCTTAAATATTGCCCGAAAACCCCCAGCTACTGGCCAAGTTCTATCATATCTTCTGAGAACATTCGGCTTGCCTTCAACTAGAGGCTCTTCCGCTTATCCGTAGTTCCAAAATACTGCTAAAGCTGTGAGCTCCTACAAACTGAGCCTCTGTGGGTTCACCCTGTGCGGCTCGAACTGGTCTTCCTCTTCAGGCTAATCCACAACGAAGTCTACACTTCCTATCTTATCTTACTTGCTGCCCCCTCTTCCTATCCTCTCCGACGTCGTGCCTTTTCTCTCTCCCTGTCCCCCATTCTGATCTCCATCTGAGGTCCCAATTCTCCCTATTACTCTATTCTGTGTGCCTACAAACCTGTAACTTTTACCTACTTAACTGCCCTGAATGCTATATTTCTAGCCAGTGAGTGCGTCGCCGCCGATTGGGCCACCAGTAGAGGCCTCACACTACAATCTTATTACATCTGGGCCACAAACCAATACTTAAAGTCACTGCCCAGCCCTTTCCTTCTGCTCATAACCGCGAGCTATAATCATGGCCATCCCAAATACGCAGTAGATATATCCTGTTTTCGGTGCGATACCTCTACCCTTAACCAACATTCGTCTGTGCGTCCATCCTGGCACCGTTTGTCTCTTCTTATCTTGCACTGTTGGGCTGACCAAGTCAGAGTTCCACATTGTCTACGCCAATGCTAATGCAGCAGAAGGTAGTTGACCACCCGTCCTACTTTTCCCAACTAGGCCTGGTGAACCACTTCACTGGCGAACTCTTTTTCATTTCATTCTTTTTTACTTTTATCTCACCGTCGACCGTTGATCTCCATCTGGGTTTAAGCCTGGTTGTATTTTTCTATCTCGTTTCCCTTTCTGCCATGGTACGTGGCTGGAAATTATTTCGCCCAAAGACGGGGAGGACTACCGGCAAGTTTCTATCAGTCACGTCCAGTTATAAGCAGACCTGGTAGAGCTGGAGTCGCTAATAATTTATGTCAGGGAACTTCGTGGTTCAGGAGAGGATCACTCCTCGTTGTCTCGACAATCCTATACGGCATTGGGTGCAGTCATTAGAATAACCAGAAGCCTACCAAACCAAATTAGGAAACCACTGGCCCGGCGTCAGCAGATAGACTGGTTAATTATCAGTGAGATCTTGGCTCCCAATAGATCTTTACATTTTAAAGAAGGATTTGATTGAGCCCCTCAATTGTGGAAAAGTTACGCAGAAACAATGACGTGGTACGAACATCTGGGATATTCAGAACGAGTTGGCACGCGAGCGATAGACAAGGGGAGGGTCTTGTGCTTGTCTCACCTTCCCGAAAAGAACCTAAAAAACCCGCTTTGTGTGCGGTGCCCTCCTAAACGGCTAAACGTGATTGTTTCCTCGCATATCTTTGACATATAAACATATGGGCCTTTAGTTTACAAACATTTCATTGTTGCCTACCACTCAGAATTTTCGCCAAATCCACTTTTGCGTTTCTAGCTATGGAAGTCGGCATCACGTGCGCTCACGAAATCTTACTCTTCTTTTGCTCGAGTCGTTTGGAGAAGTCGCTCACCGACGCCTTTGTGCAATTCTCAGTATTTTTACTCCTTTTGGGACACAGGATGTTGAGGATAAAGGCTTAAGCCGTGAAAACTGTGGAGAGTTGCACCGCTGAATTCCGCCTCAGCCCACAGCCCAAGCCGGAATCCTACATGACTCACTGCGCTGACGATCCTACGGACACCTTCCATGGCAGGTGTAGGAGTGGGGGCTATATACCGAGGTTTCAAACCTGACCAGCCGGTTGCTAGTCATCAGTAATGTTTCTTTCAATGCGACAAGCCTGAAACAAGTTGTTGACCTCACTGCAAACGCACTTACTTATGATCTGATTGGAGCTGGCAGCTTAAATGAGCCCACGGCTACTAGAGTTATCAAAATGGGAAACTCTCCTAATTCAACGGTATTTAATGTACCCGGTCATATTCCACTAGATTCAATGAGAAGAAGCATCCTGAGAACCTGCGATAAAGCGCGTCATTCATGTCAACCAACCAGGCTGCCGAGACGGTCTCAGCGTACATTTGCCCGCTTTTACTTCGATTCCATCTGAAAAACAGCAAAGAATCTTTACAAAATCTGAACATGGCGCCTTGAATTCCCGGTTCAATGATAACAGAATTACTGCTGAAGAGCCACACGCGCTGACAAGAATTCTTTGGTCTCAATGTAGTTATTTTGTTGTATATGACAATGCAACCAGTAGGCTCTCGAGGAATCCTAAAATATAGTTGCAAAATATGAGCCCGGTCCACCGTAATCCAAGGTATCTGTCGCGGCTGTTTGACTTATACCTGGTATTACCAGTCCCTCCAAATATACGAAACACTCGAGAAAGCCCTGTGCAAGTCCCGTCAGGTGGCTGAAACTCTGGCTGAAAACACGTCATCTGCTTAGCTGCAGTCCATTTTCTTCCCGTCCACAACATGATGCTTATATAGCACGAACTAGAGATGAAGCCCGCATATTACACTCAGCAGTGCAGTTATGACGCGTGGGCCCATGAACTAATTTGTCTAGCACACTCAATATTCACGACGATCCCTGACGGGCAGCCTACTGCCCATCCTAAATACTAACCCGCGAACCAACCGGACATATGGTGTCCATGTACCCCTCGTTTCATGCTGTCTAGTGTTTCTCTTTGGTTACAACTGAATACAGTTTCCGCACATTATTTGTGGATAATTTTCCGTTGAGATTGAAAGATCGAGCAATCACTGGCCGGGGATAACCCAGAAGTTTGCTCTAGGACACAAGAAAAGGTACTTTAAACACGCCCTCAAATTCCATCACATATCTAGGAACTCCAAAATGCGACCCTATGCAGCTAAAAAGCTGTGAGGGGCGTACGTTTGGATGGGGCAACTAGCATGCCCACCAAGTGCAGTAATCTCTACCTAATTCAAAACGTTTCTCAACTCAGACCCATCCAGTCTCACTAGCTGGCCCAAGCCGGTGACTTTCTATCCGCCGAAGGCCACTCGAATAGGCGAAAGTTTACATGAGGTGAATCACAAAACTAGTTCTTTGGCAATACAGGGATGGTGACTCCTCACTTTAGATATAGCCAGTCCTTCAGACCCCGCACCTCTCGACTACCCACCCCGATCGCTTCGTTGAAATGTTCAGAAATATCCGTTAGTCGGTCGTGCCATTTTTGGGTAGATATCAACCGGCCTTTTCTCCCCCGCATATCACCTCACCGCTCGCAGAACCCGCCCACAAAACCACCAGGTTTCGTTTCACTAAGGTGGTCTTCCCATCTCTTCAAGCAGCACCATTCCTACCGCTCTCCCACACAGCAGCTACCCAGCGCTTCTGGTAACCTCCCGTTCCCAAAAAGGGCACCTCGTTTTCCCGCCCTTATTCGCCACCCAAGCATGATCCCCTTTCCCTACCGGGGCTATGAAAAAATACCACCTAAATTCTCATTTGTGCTTCAAGGAATACATTTCAACTCCCCTTCCTTCCACCTCCTCCTCAAGACTAGCTTGCCAAATTGCTGAGGCAGCTGGGGCCCCTTTCACATCAAACCGTCTTGCTTGCAATTTTCTCTACATAGCTAGCATCAGCATTGTCTCGTCAACCTCGCAATTTAAAGGATCAAACTACATTGCTTGTCAGTAAAGTTAGGCACCAAAGCCCAACCCGTCCTCAGTCTGGACAAGTGGAAGCTGCTCAGCTCACGTTTATCACACTATCTTCGATATCCTACCAACAAGTACTTGCACCCTAGAGTCTCCACCAAAACCCCTTTACGAATGACATCCTTGATTTTTTCCCCTGCTTCGCAGTACTCCGCCCAAAACCCACCAAGTGACTCATCGGTTCACCCTCCCACTCAACTGGAAAACTTATCCCCAGTCACAATAATATCTTTTGCTGACCAGGAAGACGCCAAAATTGAGGTCTGCAAAGATTGACATGGGCTCTGACACTATCTCCGCCGCAGTGGGTTAGCCACCTGAGTACTCCCCCTATGTTCGTCATGCTATCTTAGCGTGCCCTAATCTGGATGGAGTTAATGACGAGGTTTGATTAGCAATTAGAACAAAAATGTATGCAGTCTCTTTAGGTCATGTTGACTTTTCCCCCGGTCAAGCAACAGCTTGAGTTAGCAACACAGTTAGTGCTTCTAGTCCAGCTTCAAACTGACCTGAGAGCGCCAAGCTCATCGCAGTGACTTTACCTATCTCAGGGTTAACTGGTCCTCCAACACGAGCCCGCATGCTTTATCTGATTTTCTCCCATGTATTCCAAGTGGAGTACGAGCTATATATATAAACTCTTCCTTCAAAGGGAACAGTGTCCCTGACTTGGTCTTCACACACAGCCCTCCCGGTGCTCGGCAGTAGGTCACTCACATATTCCTAAAGGGTGACCACAGAAGAGTAACTTGTGCATTTAGCTGCCCTCTCAATAACCAACTACAACAAAATGAACCAACATGGACTTAATTACCGGGATATTTTATGGAACATGATTCGCTCTGGGTCCTGTGACACACTCTCTGATCTCCGATGATCAGGTTACAGCGAACTAATTTTATGCAAACCAGAACAACCCCCTGAACAGTCACATTTCAATCTCCACTCCTCACCTTAACACTGAATTTCAAGAATATTAAGAACTGAACTAGGGCTTTTGGGCTTACAGAGCAGGTACCAACTGCAACACGACTTCACCATTGTGTTGATTATGGAAGATAATAACCACCAGCTAAGTCACTCTGCTAAAATGATCCTCAGAAAACGGGAATTCCCCACTCTAGCGGATACCAAAATTTGGCTTTCTGGCCAAACCAATGAGTATATGACCTTAGCGTTGCTACTGATACTGATACAGTTACTACTACAGATGCTACTACAAATGCTGCTATAAAAAACTACTAATGCAAGTGCTACTACTTCTACTGCGAATACCACTAATGCTGTGACCGTTTTCCTTGTTATCACGACTTCCAATAATCTTGTTGATGCTACTGCTTTGGATACAACCAAGTCAGCTGCGTCCAGTGATGGTACTACTCCTACTAACGGCGCTGGTAATACTAAGATTACTCTCACCCGCTAAGCGCCATGGAGCTTTTTCCCTGACGGACGGAGAGGCGATGTCGCATCTGGTAAGGGTCTCGCACATTATGCGGACAACCAACCAATATTCCTCTCACGAATGGACATACTCCCGGTTTGCCTTGATCTTTAATCGTGCGTTAGAGCCAGCAGTATCGGTCAATCAGTTTTGCCATGTACTGATTAGTTTTACTCTTTTGCGCGTGACGGCGTATGTAGTTTAGCTCTTTACACCGACTCACTTGTTTGTTTGTTGCTTACTCGCCAGCTTCGGCCGAGCATCGTGTTTACGATCGCACAGGTAAATGAAGTATCAACATTGCGTGTTCTTCTACCAACTACGGACGCAACGACATCCAAGTTAGATACCATATTTTGCTTTCGGCACTCACTTATCATCGGGCCGTTTTGCAACCCAATCCATGTTATCCTCTTTGGCTTCTGCAGAGGTACTCCTTATCCACTCCCCACAGAAAGCTATCAGTTTAATAATACTATCTCTCGCTCTAGACTCTGAATCAGACCTACACATTTTGCGAACAACTATTCTAGCATTTACCATAAGCTGCCTGATTCGCTCTAATTAGGTTCCACTCCAGAACAACTTGAAGAGCATTGAACAAACCCTCGAAGCATCATGCATTATCAGCGCGCCTTGCGTCAACATAAATTCAGACCAAGTATAAGACAGCTCAGATTATTACGCCCCATATAACGACAATCTCCTGCTTCCGCACCTTATCTCTTGTCCCGTTCGAGAATCCCGCCCATTTATTTATTTACATTCACTCTCCTATTTTTTGCATCGGCTTAAAATCTTACACTGCCTTGCGGCTCGAATTCCAGATGGTTACTCCATTTACGATGGGACAGAAGTAAGTTTAGTCCAAACAAGTCTCTGGCGGAGGAGCGCCGGACATTCTCATCTGCAGTGGAACTGGTTTATGCCATGTTGGAGCTAACGAGACAGCAATATTCGAGAAGCGGCCTGACGTGGGGGTGATAAACTGTGAAGCGGCTGTCTTTCAGCCAAAAGGAGTGAAATAATAATAAAGTGAGCAGTCTTGCCTTGGCAATCGAATGGGATGCGTGTTCAAATTTGAAAACGGAAGGGTAATGTAGACCACAGTCGCCTGCTGCGGGAGAAGTCAGAATTGAGTGACCACCAAGCCGGATGGATTCAGGGCTCGTGGTACATTTGTAGGTAAGCAGCGAACGTTTGGAAGCCGAGAATTGCATGTGCCCCATGTGGCTGTAGTGGTCAAGGAAGATTGAATCATCAGAGATGTTTGCTTGTGTGGCTCATAGACTGAATGGGTTAAGAGTACACACCATCCTAATATCATCGGCAAACAGACACGGAGTGCCGAGATGAAGAGCAGCAGGGGCGTAGTTTATTAACGTGGGAAAACGTGGGGGTTCTAACGCGCTTCCTTGGACAACTCCACCTGTTATGAACTCATGCAATGTTGTATAATAACCTCTGTCATATTGGTCGTTCATCTTCAGACTCTAAGGATCAGGATCCCTTTTTTTGCCAAAAAACGAGGTGACGGTGTTACTGGAGGCACAAAAAGGTCCTCGGTGCAAAGTGCCTCATCTGTGGCGTGGCGAAAATAAGATAGCGTCGACTATGGTGGTACGAATCACAGTCTACGGGTACGCTAAAATAAGTCCAATATTGTCAAGTGTTTCTCCAAACTTAATAAATAATAAATGGTAAATCCAGGTGTCCCTGCTGTTGAAGTAGAGCCACAAGAGCCCAACCAAATGCGGGTTTGGTGTCTGTGGATAATCCAAGCAGCGGCCTGCTTACTAGGAGCGCGTTGAGGTCGATCATGCATGCTGGTTCGCATATTTGTATCACTCTGATTTTTTCAGCTGGTCAAAAACACAAGTTGGGAGAATCGCTTGTGCTGCCATCCTCGCGGATGCTCTCCTACGGATCCTACGGACCGACCACAGGGCGCACCGCACAGCACGCGACAACGGACTGACGGTACTGCGGCTCACAAATGTCTATATATGACCGATGGGTCAATCAGAACTCACCAAAACAAATTAAATAGCAGGACTAAAAAAACAGGGGAAAGAAGTAAAACCGGTCAGCATTTTTCAATGAGAGAGAATTATCAATTCCTATGGAAATGGCACTAAACCGTGACATTCGTTTTTCCCCCATTCATGTCACAATAGCTGAGTGATGCTTTACACCAGCACTTCTTGAGTGATTGGATGGTACCCAGCTGAAGGTCTGGAGTACATGCACAAGTGTTATAGGAAATAATTGCCACTGGTGGAAATTCGAACATATTCAAGGGATATGTTTGTTGGTGGGCTGCAGAATATGAGAGGCATATGGATAGAAATCTTGTCGAAACGTTCGGTGAATTATTCACTTTACGACAGGTATGTCAAGAAGTATTGCCATGGAAATATATCAGTCTGCAAAGATGGTAGTATCTAAAGTGGTGGCTGTATACTGGAGGAATCATATATGTGGCAAACGATTGAGTATTTCTTGGGAGGGGGACTACCAGAGTGCTGGTGGTAGGGGACGGCCGGAGGAAAACAGGTGAGCGTGCAGCAAATTGTTATCCTTATGTTGGGATGGTGTGAAATGTCAAAGCGGAAGTGGAAGACAAATCAATATTGACTCTGTGGTTACAGGCATTATACGGGTGTTCACTTCTGTAAGAGGGATGGTAGAGTAATCCACAGAAAAGTGTACGTCAATAGATGAACGCTGTGTGGTGTGTACCATGCAAAAATTACAGATCAATAAAACTGCCCAAGTATATCGCGGAAAGCTGCAGTGGATCAACGAATACAGAAAAGAAATGTATCAGCCGGTACAGATAGTGGTGTGATTTAGAGGCTGCATACGGGGTCAGTTTCGGTAATATAACACGAATGCAACATCTGGAATATCAAAGGTGTCGATAACGGTGATGGTATTGTAAGTAGACGGTGAATGTCACATTTCTAATAACCAATTTGACAGGTGTAACAGATGATGGGAAAGGAGAGGCGATGCTGCATGGGAAGTGTATCGGAGACGTTCAATCACGGAGGGAACGTGGTGATCTGCAAGACCCGAACACTCGAAGCAACAGCATTGCGGATGCGATCGGATAGACCGATGAGGAGTGCAGGTAGTTATTAACCACTCTGCTGCCCACTGGAGGACTACCGAAAGATATATCAGCTCCGGACGTTTTTTTGATGACCTTTGAGGCAATGAACATTGACAACAAATGTGCCAGCGATTGCACAGTATTAGCGGGTTCTAACACGAAACGGGCATAATGACAAATGGGATTAAAATGAGTTGTATGAATGCAGTGAGATTGAGTAGTCCAGGTCCAGGCAGTCTGATGGTGGGAATCTTGAAAAAAGCGACCGTGAGACGGGCGAAAATGGAGTCGTGTGTAAATCTCATTTGTTCTGTCCAGCGAGAGAGGTTACAAGCTATTCCTGGGATGAAAAAAGCGACGATCGTCCTTAGGGGTTGGCTTCTGAAAACAAAACGGAGAAGGCTGCAGTCTGGCAATTCTACCAGCTGTGGGTTAGGGGGGTAAGACAAAACATCAAAATCATGCCAGTAACAGAAATGGGTGATCTCGACATTGAAGTCTGGTTTTTTGGATTAAACAACATACGGAAAGCGAAGAAGACCAGTGATAGCGACTAATTATCGTGAGGCTTAGTGATAATTACCAACAAAGCAAGAAGGCGAGAATGGGCGGCATCGGGGGCAAATACTTATGTGTAGTTCGATGAATGGTTTATAGAAGACCACATGGATTGTGGTAGTTCGTTCATCAGAACAAGGCCTGGAATCTCATGTGTTGAAATAGGGTATCAACGAGTAAATAGTTGAAGCATGGATGAGACTGGTACCTTGAGGACAATATTATATATGCTACTATGTATTTTCTAGCATTATAAATGCTCTTATACCTGGCGGCAGCTGATAAAAAAGGACCTAACCGGCTACGGTAAAATCTGACAGCACGAAAGAAAGAATCAACGGAGTAACGGTGGCCAGTAGGGGGTCGTGGTCAGGAGCGTTGAAAATAGGAAGTGGCTAAACAAACACGTAGAGTGTGTTGTTGACAGTCATGGAGTATGGGCTGGACTGCTTTTATTTGCTAACTATAATATAGAATGAATCCACTTGCTGCTTACCATCCGTCGGTAATAACTGTCTACTGAACAAAGTTGTTAAGCTTTTGGTTGGTATCCCAGGCCCAGTTTGTAAGCTCGGGTAACAGGCATGTGGGGATCATGCATTCGGATGAGTTTTTGGACAGTCAGATGTTTATTTATTCCTTTTTTGAATAATAAAGAGGCCGAAGACATTGACCTAGTTTGAGGTGGGAGTTTGTTCCAGAGAAAAGAATATTTAATAATAAAGAAGTTTGACCGCATCGCAGTCCTGGATACTGGAATCAAGACCATGGTGTCCCTATGTCGTAAAGAATAGTTGAAGGGAGTTGTGACCTGGGGGGCTGAATCGCAAGATGTAAGTTTTACAATATTGCAAAAGAAAGACAGGTTCATTCGTAGACGGCGCAGCCACAGGTTCTCTAGGTGCAATATTTCACAACTTTTCATGTAATTTAAAGGCTAGGAATATCCTAGCATTTGTTTGGTAAATCTACGTTGTACATTCTCAATTGCAAATCTGTCAATCTGCCGCATATTAGAAAAGAAGACAGTGCAGTATTCCAGAAGTGGTTTGATATGAGTTTTAAAAATGCTTAGCTTGCTCTCCGGAAGACCGAAGGTTCTATTGATCAGACCAACCAGCCGTCTAGCTTTAGCAACCTGCAAGGCCGAATGTTCGGAGAAATTAAATGTACAAAATATTGTAATCCCAAGTCCCTTACCTCCGGACTGTTGGGGATGAACTGATCATTAATGTTAAATCTTCCTGAGGGAACCTGACACTTATATATAAGGATACAACTTTTGACAGCGGAGAATTTCATCAACCATTGGTCGCTCCATGAGTCTAGCGATAGTAGACCGCTCGTTATGCTGTAGCGGTTGCCATCTTCGTTCATACTTTTACCACGTTTATTGTTTAACTGAACGCTGACTGCCAAGCGCGGTGGCCATTTGACCGTTGCTCTTGCGCACGCTCTCACGCACGCTCCCAAATACACGCTAACCACTATCTCTCCCAATCGCCTTCTCGTTCTTACGGGTCGTGGAGAATACTGTTCTGGTTAACATATTTGTGCAGTGCCGCACATTAGAGTAACGTGCAGGTGGTCCACGCAGTACAAAGGACCGAAGCACGCGTTTACTAAGGAAACCGCGAAGTAAGGTCTAATCAACCTTACAATTGGTGAGCCCGACGTGATCCTCAGGTCACGTGAGTTTCCTTGTTTTCTACCGTTCAAGGTCCCGTCTGCGTACGTTTTTGTGTGTTTTATTGTTTCCCTATCTTGATTTTTTTTTTTGGTTGGTTTACCAAATAATTTTTTTTCTCGTCCATACATATTTTGTGTCTAATTCGTCGTAATTTTTTTTTTTTCGCGAAGACTGTAGTGCCCCATTGGTCGTTGATTTCTTTTCCCGTCTGTATTCCATAAAGTAATCGCTATGTCTGCCGAACGGAAATCCTGCTCAGACCCCACCGTTGGGGCCATCACGCTGCACATACCGGCATTCACACCTGCTGATCCAGAACTCTGGTTCACGCTGGTTGAGTTAGAATTCGAAAACTGCCGTATAACCAGTGACGCCAGCCGTTTCAGGTGGGTAGCAGGCCGCCTCCCGCCAGAGGTCACAATGCAAGTAAGGGACGTAATAATCTCTTCCCGAAGCTATGAGGCTCTAAAGGAGGCTGTCATTGCCCGCACGACCCCAACGCAAGACCAACGTATGCAACAACTTCAAAACGTTGAGCTTGGAAGTAGGAAGCCCTCCGAACTGCTGCGTGAGATGCAGCGCTTGAGAGGACCGACAATAGGTGAGGACCCGCTCTTGAGGGAACTTTGGCTGCAGCGTTTGCCGCATAACATTCCAGTTTTACTAAGTGCCGCGCGCAAATGCTCGCTAGAGGAAACTGCAGCGGTAGCTGATGACATTATGTCACGAGACAACCCCGCTGTAGCTGGAGTAACCAGGCCGTCCGTCGCAACGGTGCCTGCCTTGCCAACATCTAACGAACTCGCATCAGTTTTGTCTAGAATTGACGCGAGCCTGCAACGCCTAGCAGTTAGAAGTGGGTCACAGGAGCGGCACCGCGCACGCTCACCTAGGCTCCATAGTCCGTCATTGCGACGCCGTTTCGTCGGTTCTTCAAAAGAAGGATATTGTAAGTACCACAGTCGCTTCGGTGAGGGAGCCAAACGATGCGAACGAGGGTGTACGTTTCCCGGTGCTCATCAGGGAAACTAAACCCCCGGCCCGTGGTGGCGACCCACGAAGCCGGGTATCACACCAATAGTCGTCTTTTGAACGTAAGGGACATCATTTCAAATAACCTATTCCTTGTAGATACCGGTGCCGAAGTGAGCGTCGTCCCCCGAGCGAAAGACGACAATAGCACACCGCAGGCCCAAACACTACGCGCTGCCAATGGCACGGCCATCCCAACGTTTGGCCAGCGGTCGCTCACCTTAAACTTGGGTTTAAAGCGTAATTTTCGTTGGGTATTCATCATCGCCGACGTCCCGTACCCAATTCTGGGCATTGACTTCCTGCAGCACTTTGACTTGTTAGTTGATGCACGGCGCCGCGGAGTGGTGGATCGTCAGACCACTCTCGCCGTTGCGGGTCATAATTCGCGAGTGAATCACGTCACGCCATTTTACGTTCAACCACCGGCACACCAACCTTATGGCGAACTCATCGCCGCCTACCCGGCCATGTTTCGGCAGGCCGGGCCTCTCCCAGCAGTGACGACCAGTGTCACTCACCATATCGATACTAAGGGACCCCCAGTGTTCAGTAGGCCGCGTCGGTTAGCACCAGACAAGCTTCGTGTTGCACAGGCCGAATTCGAACATATGCTAGAACTGGGTATAATACGCCCTTCTAGTAGCCCTTGGGCTTCCCCCCTTCATATGGTTCCTAAGGCTAGTGGCGACTGGCGACCCTGTGGTGATTACAGAGCGCTTAACAAAGTCACCGTCCCGGACCGATACCCGATTCCCCATATACAGGATCTTACTTCGTCTTTATCAGGTTGCTCCATCTTCAGCCGTATCGATTTGGTTCGGGCGTACAACCAGATCCCGGTAGCAGAGGCCGATATCCCTAAAACTGCCGTCACTACACCTTTCGGGCTGTTCGAGTTTCTGCGAATGCCGTTTGGACTCAGCAATGCAGCCCAGACCTTTCAACGGTTCATGCACGAGGCAACTCGTGGTTTGGAAAATGTCCACGTATACTTGGATGATATTTTGGTGGCGAGTTCTTCAGAGCAAGAGCACGCTACGCACTTACGAGCACTTTTCGAACGCCTTAGCCAGCACGGCGTTACGATCAATATCGCGAAATGCGAATTAGGCCGGTCTGATATCACTTTCATAGGACATTCTATTTCATCCTCGGGTATCCGCCCTCTGTCAGATAAAGTTTCCGCTATTCGCGACTACCCTGAACCCCAATCTTTTCGCCAGTTGCGTCAGTTTGCCGGTCTGGTGAATTTCTACCGCCGATTTATTCCTCACTGTGCGGAAATGATGCAACCCCTCACCGACCTGTTGCGCGGAGGTAAGCGGAAGTTCGTGTTTCCCGACACAGCACAAGCTGCATTCGCCTTGGTCAAAGATGCTGTCGCCAACACAGCACTCCTTACCCACCCTGACCCTTTGGCTCCTATTTCGGTAGTGACGGATGCCTCGGACACAGCGGTTGGAGCAGTACTGCAACAGTTCGTAGATGACTCTTGGCAACCTTTAGCATTCTTCTCCAAGCGCCTACAACCCGCGGAATCAAGGTACAGCACGTTCGGTAGAGAGTTATTAGCCATCTACTTGGGAATTCGTCATTTTCGACATGCACTCGAAGGCCGTTCGTTCACGGTGTTTACAGACCACAAGCCTTTGGTTTACGCACTGAAGTCAGCTTCCGATCGATACTCACCACGCGAGATTCGCCACTTAGACTTTGTCTCACAGTTTACTGTGGACATACGACACGTCTCTGGGGTACTTAATCCCGTCGCAGACGCCTTATCGCGCGTATATCAACTAAGTCTGGCACAAACGCCCAACATCAACTTAGACGCAATGGCACAGGCTCAAACTATGGACCCTGACATCGAACAACTTAGACAAAACGGTTCTTTGAGTTTAACCACAGTGCCTATCCCAGCTTCCCAGAATACCATCGTGTGCGATGTGTCGCAAGGTCGCCCTAGGCCAGTAGTTCCTGCTGCCCACCGGTATCCTACGTTCATGACACTCCATAATCTGGCTCATCCGGGTGTGACTGCCTCGGTGAAACTGATAACTGAGCGTTTTGTTTGGCACAATGTCAAACGCGATGTCCGTCAATGGGCTCGTGCTTGTCTGCAGTGTCAACGTGTTAAGACCCATAGGCACACTAAGGCAGCGTTAGCCAGGTTCCCAGAACCTGAAACACGTTTTCATCATGTGCACGTCGACCTCGTAGGACCACTCCCACCTTCGCTTGGGTACGTTTACATACTCACATGCGTGGATCGTTTTACTCGCTGGCCGCAGGCCATCCCTATCCCTCGTCCCACCTCGGAAGAGGCCGCGAAAGCTTTTCTGACCGGTTGGGTTAGTCATTTCGGTTGCCCGGCAATAGTAACCACCGATCGCGGTCCACACTTTGACGGCGCTTTCGGCAGCCTACTCGCTACGCTCGGTTGCCAACACGTTAAGACGACAGCTTACCACCCTCAGGCCAATGGTATGGTTGAGCGTTTCCACCGACAATTAAAAGCCGCTCTTCGAGCAAACGGTAACCCCCTTTGGAGTGAAACACTACCATTAGCACTCTTAAGCCTGCGTAGTACCGTTAAGGAGGAGTTACACACAACACCGGCCGTACTAGTATATGGCTGTCCACTTCGTCTGCCTGGGGAGTTGGTAGCCCCCTCATCAACCGTGACTTTCGACTGCGGTGACTATGCTCAGCGCCTTACGCAGCACATGCGAGTGCTCAAGGCCAGTCCGCCGCGTGAACAACAGTCTACAAGTTATGTCCCAACTGCGTTAGGAACCGCTACTCATGTATTCCTTCGCGTCGATGGCGTTCGATCACCACTACAAGCGCCATACACTGGCCCGTTTCGGGTGATAAAACGTAGGGCTAAAACATTTGTCATAGATATCAACGGACGACACGACACCGTATCTATCGACCGTCTCAAGCCTGCCGTCATTGAGTGCAAACCGCTCGGCCAATTTACACCCACTCAAGTCGCTCAGTCACCTGCATCGAGCGAGTTACCACTCGAACCACCCCCAATTGCGCCTAGTGAGGACTCGGCAGCTAGTCCATCAGATTCTCCAACCGTACCCGCAACGCGAAGTAGCCGTCGCGGTCGCCAACTACGAAATCCCGTCCGCTTCGCCGATTTCGTGACGATTTTTACAACCGACTGTTAGCAATAAGTTGGGAAGTTCGCCATGGATTTACCAAACAACAGACCCGGGAAATTACAATCGGTAGTTATGATTTCATTTTCTTCTGGTCTCCTAGCGACTACAACAACACCGAACATCGTTTGTGTGTTGTTATTACGGTCCAACATCCGCCGGCGCCCTCAGGCGCTATTTTGTTCCAGTTTACCTTGCCCTCTCTCAGACGGATCTAACAAGTCACATTGGCTTCATCCGTAGCCTGGCTGACTCCCGTGCACGTTCAAGGAGCCAACCGCTCACTGGACAACGGGACGATTGGTCAGCCTGGCACTGGAGACGGCAACTGGACGCCTTTTTGGATGGACCTGACGAGGCATTTTCCGGCTTGCATTCGTATGAGACCCGCGGGCGCCAAAACACAGTTGGACCCACGCACATCGGACCTCGAGAGTGCAGGCACCGGTAAACTCATCAGCAGTCGTTCGACGTCAACAACAATATAACGGAGAAGCTATGAGGAGTTCCTGGACAACCAATAATTCCGGCTTACCATCACGATCGAAGCCCAACTCCGTCGGACTTCTAGGAGGAGGCCCCTGTAGCGGTTGCCATCTTCGTTCATACTTTTACCACGTTTATTGTTTAACTGAACGCTGACTGCCAAGCGCGGTGGCCATTTGACCGTTGCTCTTGCGCACGCTCTCACGCACGCTCCCAAATACACGCTAACCACTATCTCTCCCAATCGCCTTCTCGTTCTTACGGGTCGTGGAGAATACTGTTCTGGTTAACATATTTGTGCAGTGCCGCACATTAGAGTAACGTGCAGGTGGTCCACGCAGTACAAAGGACCGAAGCACGCGTTTACTAAGGAAACCGCGAAGTAAGGTCTAATCAACCTTACAATGCTAGCAATAGTAGAAGCTAAGGCGTCAGGTTCAAAGGAGTACATAATTTTTTTGTGGTCTGCAGAAAAGAAAGCAGCCCCATGTGTGATGCTAAAAATGTCATTAACATATACATGAAAACGTAAGGGACCTGGTACACTACCCTGAATAACTCCACTAGTTACTGGTCGAGGTGATGATAAACTGCCATCAACGTCCACCACCTGCTTTCGGGATGTTAGATATGATGAAAACCAACTCAGGATCGGGTCAACAATTCCGTAGGTTTTCATCTTCGCCATTAGCCTATTGTGGGATACTCGATCAAAAGCTTTAGTCATGTCAAGGAGGATTACGGTCACTGATTTACCATTGTTAGTGGCCGTAGTTATTAGGTTAAGGAAGTCACTCATACAGGTGGCACACGATCTTTTTTTGAAGAAAACCGCGCTGTCCAGTGTTAATGAGGTTATTGTTCAGTAGATGAATTGTCAGCTTATTTTTTATCAGTCTTTTCATAATCCGGGAAACTATAGGGGTGTGGCTCACTGGTCGATAGTTGGTTAGGTCCTGGCGTGAACCTTTCTTAGGAATTGGGATAATAGGTGATGTCTTCCAGTGGGAGGGTAAAACGGTACTGCTCATAGATAAATTAAAATCCTTTGACAACAAGATTGGGATATCAGTTCCACCTAGACTAAAAGTAGCCGGTGGTACGGCATCCGGCCCGGGGTGGTATGACCACCTAATTTTAGTTAGCTGTACTGTTAAGTCGTTTGGGTGAAATGTAACCGCTGAGAACTGTGCAGATGTCAGCGGCTCAACGTTATATAGGCATGGGGAGTCATCCGTCGTTAGAGACGAAGCAAAATAGGCACTGAATGCCTCGGAAATCTCTTGGGAGTTTGTTATATAATTGTTGTTATATATAAAGGATGAGATAGGAGAACTGCACTGACTGTTTCTCAACTTTATCAGCTTAGATAAAGCTTTGGACCTCTTTGGATGACTCAGGGCCCTTAATTCCTGTTTTTTATTGGGAAGAATTTCAATGAATTTCATTGAATGAGATAAACGATTCATTTGCAACAACAACGAAAAGTCTCTCGACCTAAGGAATTTGCGTTGTAGCGTAGAAATCTTCTGTTTTAATCGACAAAAACTGTTTGGTTTATCTCGTCCAGGTAAACTTCGGGTTGGGGTGATTACGTCAAGACATGAATTTAGTGTGGACTAAAGATGATCCACCAAGGTATGCAAATCATCAGATAAAAAGAAAGTATCACAGTTCTGCGAGCAAATGAGTGAGGGTGATTGATTCCAGCTAGCTTGGTGGAACGGTCTTTTTACGGTTGGTTTGTGGACGGTTCGTGTTGGCACTGAAAACTCACATCTTACCGGCAAGTGGTCACAACCTGGGAGGCTGTTCACGATAGTTGTGTGTACACAAGATAATCCTACCCTAAAAATGGGATCAAGAATGCTACTGCCTTTAGTTGGGCACATCACATGCTGAGTCCATCCTCCTAAGCGAATGCTGGTCAAGAAGTGTAGTAGGTGATGTGGGGCTTTCAAAATGCACCAACGGACGCCTGGTGCGTTAAAGTCGCCGGCCACCAGTTTTGGGCCGGGTGTGTCCGCAACAACATTTAAAGCCTCTATGATAGGCAGGAAGTCGTTTTGACTAGTATTAGGGGGGCGGTAAATGCAACTTACAATAAAGTCGGAACATCCTGTAGTGACCTATAGCCAAACTGAATCCGGCAAATTATCTAGTATGGGGTGCTGAAATATTTTCGCTCGCATGTTTTGCCTTACGTATATAAGACAGCCTCCCCCTCGCTGAGTGAGTCTGTTTTTCCTGAAAGCTTGGTATCCGGTGATAGCGATATCCTCGTTTGGAGTGTTGTCTGTCAACCAGGTTTCGGTAATTAAAATAAGGTCGTAGTCAGACGTGAGCAGTAATATACGCAGCATTCGCATCTTATTCACTATTGAGCGTGCATTCAGCATAAACAATGAGAACCGTTTAGTGGAGTTAAGGTTAAATTTAAGGTCTTTATAGGATTCCGGCATTACGTTTGCTGGAGGAGGATCGGATGACGCAATCAGTATTCCTTCAGATGGAGTAGTCGGTAATGTGGATGGTGAAATAAGCTGAGTAGGAACACCTGGCGTGGCAGTCAGCTTGGTTGTTAAGCTAGGCTGGGTATGGTTAGTACTGATTAGATTCGTTAGATTGGAAGGATGTCTGCGGTTTGTAAGTCTACTCAGTGCGGAACAACGCCGTGAAAGATCACTATCGAGTGCTTTACTCCTGGTAGATACTGGTGGCTGGGACGTAGAAGTATGAGGATAGAGGTTTAAGTAGCTGTTAAGTGGGGAAGAAAAAGGAAGTGTACTAGCCTCAGGTATCTTGGCACCTGCCTTAATACGGGCGGTAACACAGGTGCCCTCTTGACATCAGTAATTCAATGGGCTGTAACCTGGAGGGGGAAAGCGAAATGGAAGTGGGATATAGGGGTGACGGCTGGCGCAGAGACTGGGAGGTCCTGGGTACTGTTGTAAGAGGCCTGCGGTAGAAAAGGGATTCAGGGTGGGTGAGATATGTGAACGATAAAAGGAAGGAGGTTCATGTGAGAAAATATTACTTAGTTTACGATAGAAGTTATGTAGAACACTAAAGTAATCGTTTGGCATGAATGGTGGCGTTGTTGAAGAGGCCCGGCGGTTAGTTGTACCAGCCTGATGAGTATGATAACCAGATGCAGAAAAAGCAAGACCGGGTGGTTTGCACGGTGCAACTAGTGGATGGTGGTTTAGATTGGGTAGATAGGTCTTGAATGACGTTTTCTCGTCCATTGTTGCACTCAGTGTTGCCTCGCTTGGGGTCCTTAGCCGTTGGAAGTGTGGCTTGGTGAGTGAGTTAGGATTGACCGTAGTGTCAACAATGTGCAGTCCACCTAGTAATGATGTTTTCGCTGGTTTGGGGGATGGCCTAGGCACCGTAGATTGCCGAGTGGCTATTGGAGCCGAGTGAAGAGATGGCAAAGAAGAATTTGAGGTGTCTCCGTTGATGAGTTGAGGATTTCTGGGTATGGCTGTTAGGCCGGTGGGGCGATTCACATCGTCATTGGTCGTGGCCGATGTTTCGGCGATAGGTAATGGTGGAATCGAGTTAGCCAGCCCACGAGAGGACAGCTTGCCAGGGGTAAACTTTATGCTTCTTGGTTTCTTAGGCGCTGGCTGGTGAGGTGAAGTTGAAAAGTACGTATCTAAATCGACGTCAAACATATGGGATCGATGTTCTGGTGAACATGAAGCCGAAATGATATTGCATGTACTTTGCGCATCGTCAGACGGCAAAGAAACGGATAGTTGAGGGCGGACAATTTTAGACGAAGCTGAATGCGTGCTGGCGGACCTGGCGAATTCCCTTTGTAGTGGGGTTTTGTCGGCAGCAATGTTAATGTTCTTGAACGGGGTTCTGTAAGCCACGGTGGGTTGGTTCTGAAAGAATTGTTTGGCAGGTTTGTCGTCAAGAAATTTGAACAACATTGGACAAGATTTGCTTTGGATGTTCTTTCTTAGCCGAAAGCACTGGCAGGGGTGGTGTGCCATATTAATAGAACTTGGGGGGCTATGTTTTACTTATTCAACAGGGATTCTGTCAGGAATATTAAATACAACAGAGTTTTTTGAGTTGTTGATTCTTCGAACTATCTCCGAGGTAATGGCATCTATGAAGCGCCCAGCCGTGACTAGGTTCTGGGCTGACGGATTTGCTGGAGGGTCAGAAATGTACGTGAGTGGAATTAACTTGGACATGGTAGTATCAATCGAAGAAATGTGGCTGCTGAGATTAAGGAGATTGTGTTCTATGGTCTCCGCCCTTTTATTTGCCCCGCCAAAATCATCGGTCAGGCTAACGGAACTAGGATTCAGTGGAAGTTTTGCGACTTTCGACTTGGCAAGTACTTTTGGTCGGATGTTTGTACGACCAACCAGTGAGGATGCGGTTTGTCTAGCTGGTGGTTTGGGCATTGCAACTGTAGCGGTTGCCATCTTCGTTCATACTTTTACCACGTTTATTGTTTAACTGAACGCTGACTGCCAAGCGCGGTTGCCATTTGACCGTTGCTCTTGCGCACGCTCTCACGCACGCTCCCAAATACACGCTAACCACTATCTGTCCCAATCGCCTTCTCGTTCTCACGGGTCGTGGAGAATACTGTTCTGGTTAACATATTTGTGCAGTGCCGCACATTAGAGTAACGTGCAGGTGGTCCACGCAGTACAAAGGACCGAAGCACGCGTTTACTAAGGAAACCGCGAAGTAAGGTCTAATCAACCTTACAATTGGTGAGCCCGACGTGATCCTCAGGTCACGTGAGTTTCCTTGTTTTCTACCGTTCAAGGTCCCGTCTGCGTACGTTTTTGTGTGTTTTATTGTTTCCCTATCTTGATTTTTTTTTTTGGTTGGTTTACCAAATAATTTTTTTTCTCGTCCATACATATTTTGTGTCTAATTCGTCGTAATTTTTTTTTTTTCGCGAAGACTGTAGTGCCCCATTGGTCGTTGATTTCTTTTCCCGTCTGTATTCCATAAAGTAATCGCTATGTCTGCCGAACGGAAATCCTGCTCAGACCCCACCGTTGGGGCCATCACGCTGCACATACCGGCATTCACACCTGCTGATCCAGAACTCTGGTTCACGCTGGTTGAGTTAGAATTCGAAAACTGCCGTATAACCAGTGACGCCAGCCGTTTCAGGTGGGTAGCAGGCCGCCTCCCGCCAGAGGTCACAATGCAAGTAAGGGACGTAATAATCTCTTCCCGAAGCTATGAGGCTTTAAAGGAGGCTGTCATTGCCCGCACGACCCCAACGCAAGACCAACGTATGCAACAACTTCAAAACGTTGAGCTTGGAAGTAGGAAGCCCTCCGAACTGCTGCGTGAGATGCAGCGCTTGAGAGGACCGACAATAGGTGAGGACCCGCTCTTGAGGGAACTTTGGCTGCAGCGTTTGCCGCATAACATTCCAGTTTTACTAAGTGCCGCGCGCAAATGCTCGCTAGAGGAAACTGCAGCGGTAGCTGATGACATTATGTCACGAGACAACCCCGCTGTAGCTGGAGTAACCAGGCCGTCCGTCGCAACGGTGCCTGCCTTGCCAACATCTAACGAACTCGCATCAGTTTTGTCTAGAATTGACGCGAGCCTGCAACGCCTAGCAGTTAGAAGTGGGTCACAGGAGCGGCACCGCGCACGCTCACCTAGGCTCCATAGTCCGTCATTGCGACGCCGTTTCGTCGGTTCTTCAAAAGAAGGATATTGTAAGTACCACAGTCGCTTCGGTGAGGGAGCCAAACGATGCGAACGAGGGTGTACGTTTCCCGGTGCTCATCAGGGAAACTAAACCCCCGGCCCGTGGTGGCGACCCACGAAGCCGGGTATCACACCAATAGTCGTCTTTTGAACGTAAGGGACATCATTTCAAATAACCTATTCCTTGTAGATACCGGTGCCGAAGTGAGCGTCGTCCCCCGAGCGAAAGACGACAATAGCACACCGCAGGCCCAAACACTACGCGCTGCCAATGGCACGGCCATCCCAACGTTTGGCCAGCGGTCGCTCACCTTAAACTTGGGTTTAAAGCGTAATTTTCGTTGGGTATTCATCATCGCCGACGTCCCGTACCCAATTCTGGGCATTGACTTCCTGCAGCACTTTGACTTGTTAGTTGATGCACGGCGCCGCAGAGTGGTGGATCGTCAGACCACTCTCGCCGTTGCGGGTCATAATTCGCGAGTGAATCACGTCACGCCATTTTACGTTCAACCACCGGCACACCAACCTTATGGCGAACTCATCGCCGCCTACCCGGCCATGTTTCGGCAGGCCGGGCCTCTCCCAGCAGTGACGACCAGTGTCACTCACCATATCGATACTAAGGGACCCCCAGTGTTCAGTAGGCCGCGTCGGTTAGCACCAGACAAGCTTCGTGTTGCACAGGCCGAATTCGAACGTATGCTAGAACTGGGTATAATACGCCCTTCTAGTAGCCCTTGGGCTTCCCCCCTTCATATGGTTCCTAAGGCTAGTGGCGACTGGCGACCCTGTGGTGATTACAGAGCGCTTAACAAAGTCACCGTCCCGGACCGATACCCGATTCCCCATATACAGGATCTTACTTCGTCTTTATCAGGTTGCTCCATCTTCAGCCGTATCGATTTGGTTCGGGCGTACAACCAGATCCCGGTAGCAGAGGCCGATATCCCTAAAACTGCCGTCACTACACCTTTCGGGCTGTTCGAGTTTCTGCGAATGCCGTTTGGACTCAGCAATGCAGCCCAGACCTTTCAACGGTTCATGCACGAGGCAACTCGTGGTTTGGAAAATGTCCACGTATACTTGGATGATATTTTGGTGGCGAGTTCTTCAGAGCAAGAGCACGCTACGCACTTACGAGCACTTTTCGAACGCCTTAGCCAGCACGGCGTTACGATCAATATCGCGAAATGCGAATTAGGCCGGTCTGATATCACTTTCATAGGACATTCTATTTCATCCTCGGGTATCCGCCCTCTGTCAGATAAAGTTTCCGCTATTCGCGACTACCCTGAACCCCAATCTTTTCGCCAGTTGCGTCAGTTTGCCGGTCTGGTGAATTTCTACCGCCGATTTATTCCTCACTGTGCGGAAATGATGCAACCCCTCACCGACCTGTTGCGCGGAGGTAAGCGGAAGTTCGTGTTTCCCGACACAGCACAAGCTGCATTCGCCTTGGTCAAAGATGCTGTCGCCAACACAGCACTCCTTACCCACCCTGACCCTTTGGCTCCTATTTCGGTAGTGACGGATGCCTCGGACACAGCGGTTGGAGCAGTACTGCAACAGTTCGTAGATGACTCTTGGCAACCTTTAGCATTCTTCTTCAAGCGCCTACAACCCGCGGAATCAAGGTACAGCACGTTCGGTAGAGAGTTATTAGCCATCTACTTGGGAATTCGTCATTTTCGACATGCACTCGAAGGCCGTTCGTTCACGGTGTTTACAGACCACAAGCCTTTGGTTTACGCACTGAAGTCAGCTTCCGATCGATACTCACCACGCGAGATTCGCCACTTAGACTTTGTCTCACAGTTTACTGTGGACATACGACACGTCTCTGGGGTACTTAATCCCGTCGCAGACGCCTTATCGCGCGTATATCAACTAAGTCTGGCACAAACGCCTAACATCAACTTAGACGCAATGGCACAGGCTCAAACTATGGACCCTGACATCGAACAACTTAGACAAAACGGTTCTTTGAGTTTAACCACAGTGCCTATCCCAGCTTCCCAGAATACCATCGTGTGCGATGTGTCGCAAGGTCGCCCTAGGCCAGTAGTTCCTGCTGCCCACCGGTATCCTACGTTCATGACACTCCATAATCTGGCTCATCCGGGTGTGACTGCCTCGGTGAAACTGATAACTGAGCGTTTTGTTTGGCACAATGTCAAACGCGATGTCCGTCAATGGGCTCGTGCTTGTCTGCAGTGTCAACGTGTTAAGACCCATAGGCACACTAAGGCAGCGTTAGCCAGGTTCCCAGAACCTGAAACACGTTTTCATCATGTGCACGTCGACCTCGTAGGACCACTCCCACCTTCGCTTGGGTACGTTTACATACTCACATGCGTGGATCGTTTTACTCGCTGGCCGCAGGCCATCCCTATCCCTCGTCCCACCTCGGAAGAGGCCGCGAAAGCTTTTCTGACCGGTTGGGTTAGTCATTTCGGTTGCCCGGCAATAGTAACCACCGATCGCGGTCCACACTTTGACGGCGCTTTCGGCAGCCTACTCGCTACGCTCAGTTGCCAACACGTTAAGACGACAGCTTACCACCCTCAGGCCAATGGTATGGTTGAGCGTTTCCACCGACAATTAAAAGCCGCTCTTCGAGCAAACGGTAACCCCCTTTGGAGTGAAACACTACCATTAGCACTCTTAAGCCTGCGTAGTACCGTTAAGGAGGAGTTACACACAACACCGGCCGTACTAGTATATGGCTGTCCACTTCGTCTGCCTGGGGAGTTGGTAGCCCCCTCATCAACCGTGACTTTCGACTGCGGTGACTATGCTCAGCGCCTTACGCAGCACATGCGAGTGCTCAAGGCCAGTCCGCCGCGTGAACAACAGTCTACAAGTTATGTCCCAACTGCGTTAGGAACCGCTACTCATGTATTCCTTCGCGTCGATGGCGTTCGATCACCACTACAAGCGCCATACACTGGCCCGTTTCGGGTGATAAAACGTAGGGCTAAAACATTTGTCATAGATATCAACGGACGACACGACACCGTATCTATCGACCGTCTCAAGCCTGCCGTCATTGAGTGCAAACCGCTCGGCCAATTTACACCCACTCAAGTCGCTCAGTCACCTGCATCGAGCGAGTTACCACTCGAACCACCCCCAATTACGCCTAGTGAGGACTCGGCAGCTAGTCCATCAGATTCTCCAACCGTACCCGCAACGCGAAGTAGCCGTCGCGGTCGCCAACTACGAAATCCCGTCCGCTTCGCCGATTTCGTGACGATTTTTACAACCGACTGTTAGCAATAAGTTGGGAAGTTCGCCATGGATTTACCAAACAACAGACCCGGGAAATTACAATCGGTAGTTATGATTTCATTTTCTTCTGGTTTCCTAGCGACTACAACAACACCGAACATCGTTTGTGTGTTGTTATTACGGTCCAACATCCGCCGGCGCCCTCAGGCGCTATTTTGTTCCAGTTTACCTTGCCCTCTCTCAGACGGATCTAACAAGTCACATTGGCTTCATCCGTAGCCTGGCTGACTCCCGTGCACGTTCAAGGAGCCAACCGCTCACTGGACAACGGGACGATTGGTCAGCCTGGCACTGGAGACGGCAACTGGACGCCTTTTTGGATGGACCTGACGAGGCATTTTCCGGCTTGCATTCGTATGAGACCCGCGGGCGCCAAAACACAGTTGGACCCACGCACATCGGACCTCGAGAGTGCAGGCACCGGTAAACTCATCAGCAGTCGTTCGACGTCAACAACAATATAACGGAGAAGCTATGAGGAGTTCCTGGACAACCAATAATTCCGGCTTACCATCACGATCGAAGCCCAACTCCGTCGGACTTCTAGGAGGAGGCCCCTGTAGCGGTTGCCATCTTCGTTCATACTTTTACCACGTTTATTGTTTAACTGAACGCTGACTGCCAAGCGCGGTTGCCATTTGACCGTTGCTCTTGCGCACGCTCTCACGCACGCTCCCAAATACACGCTAACCACTATCTGTCCCAATCGCCTTCTCGTTCTCACGGGTCGTGGAGAATACTGTTCTGGTTAACATATTTGTGCAGTGCCGCACATTAGAGTAACGTGCAGGTGGTCCACGCAGTACAAAGGACCGAAGCACGCGTTTACTAAGGAAACCGCGAAGTAAGGTCTAATCAACCTTACACAACACTGACAGCGATTGCACTGGAGAGCTAAATGCACAGAGTAGTCTAACGTTCCCCAATGTACAGGCTTACTGAAATACAAACGTGTAACTCTGTGGTTCTGGACCAAAGAAACTTAAAACTGTGGGACTGTTCATAATGAGTCTTTGAAACTAAACGAGGACTTCTTTCAGGGAATATCTTGAATTGAGTGGTAGACTGCCACAAAATCGCTCTTGATGCTGCCAACTTATTATTATTATTATTTTGGACAGAAGTTTCCCTCAGTTCGTAACCCAGGAAGCAATTCAAAGGCTTCTTTTGCAGGAATTATTAAATTAGTTGCTTAGGTCAAGATTTCGCGTCCGGAGGAAATCCCTGGAAAGCTTTTTGGAGTTATGGGATCAAACTAAAAAGCCGTAATTTTTAGTACTACTTTAGATAGCTAAGCAAAAACTATACCCATTTAAATCGATAAACGAAGTGACGTGATAGTTCAGTAAATCTCGTGAACTGTTGGAGAATCAACAATGGTTTAATAGATAGAGTTTCCAGCAATGCTTTTAGTTAGGCCTCATCCCTAAGTTCGTAGAAGGGTCTTGTGCTGATATTTACGATCTCACGGTTGGGTGGCGCCAAGTAACAGATGATCACCAAAAGAGTTGAGCTAGCCAAAAATCGCTAGATATTTTACAGATGGGCTCACAAGGGGTGATTTGTGGTAGGTATGGATCTAGATTTCCCAGTGAAGGTTTGAGTTGATTTTTGCGGTAATAAATTACGGACCCACAATGGTGTGTCGCAGTTATTGCCACGGACAAGTTGACGCTTCAAAGTAGATAACTATTACTACTAGGTGCTACGTAAAAACAGGCCTAAACGATTGAAAAAGGAAAAAACGAGACAACCTGATACTTGCCTCAAGTTGACCTTAAATTTTTTCAGGACGTAAGCCTTTACTACCTTCGAAGGAGTCCTAAGCTCCTTTTTCTTTTGGAATTGCTTTATTTATTCTGTGTGATCATTATTTATCGGGGCATTCCGAAAACTAATGGCGATTTGTCATAAATCCCAACTCCACAAGTTCCTCAGATCTAGTTTATAGTTTATTTGATATTTTCTTATCCCACCAAAGGTGGTTGTTTTAATACTTAAATAATCAGACGGTATTCCGTTTTGTCGAAAATAGTTTTCAGTCGGACCATTTTTGATATCTGCACGCAGGAACGTTTCGTTATCCAACTTTTCTTTAAGTGCCACTATCTCTCCCTTTACATCTTGATATTTTAGGCCAGATGACCCGGCAGCACACAAATGATGAACCTCTCACGACCATCCCAAATGAAGCTGTTCTCGAATTGCAAGTCGTAAAACTTTTTCGGTATGGCATTTTTATGATATACTTAGCGATTTGCACAAACTCTTTCTGATCAGTGATAAATTGAGGGTTCGATGGGAAGGATGGACTACGACTTAATTAGCTAAGAGACTGGCAGTTAAGATGCAGCAGGACAAGAAGATGTGCCTATTTTCAGCAGCTTCCGCGAACGTTGGGCGTAGCCTAACTCGCTCTGAATTGGACGTAGGTAAGGCTTCCCAGCGTTAGCCCGAAGCTGGAGCATCGTCAACCAAACACCAGCCTAAAGTCAGCCCAACTTGACCCAAATCGGGCCCACTGAGAGTGGGGTAAGTTCCGACCTGGCTTAATGTAATGCAGACATCATACAGCTGACAGAAAAGCTTCTGAATTAAAATGGAACAAAAATGTCTCGAAAGTGTGCGCAATGGGAGTGGCTTTAATAAACATATATTCTTTATTTTTGGTGAATCTTGTTTTTCTCAGTCAAATCTCGGTAATTAGCTCTCCAGTCATTGGCTTAGCCGTTGCTGATTGTTGATTGGGTTAGTGGTCATATATAATCTGTCACACGAAGTTCAGTCCCCACTTTCCGTCCCCTGCGGTGCGGTTACCGGCTATTCGGTGTGTAATGGGAGATCCGGCCCAGTTCCCTAATTTGCGTTCGATTTTCTGGAATTCCAACCAACCAGTTTTTACGTACACGATTGGCGAGCAAGAGGAATGGCTTCACCGGCTCGGGAGGAATGCGTACACTGTCTGGCTCAATGACGAACGTGGAGGACTACGTGACTGTTAACATGGTCCCTATGGGGCCACCACATTTTGATTACCGTGTTGCTTCTCTGAAGCCGTTTTGTTGTTGCATTTTCATTTCTCTTGCATGTGAGTCTCGTTTCACGTGCGCAAGCCTGGGAATACTAGCTTCATATAGGGGGCGACCATTTGCGAGTTTGGGCGTGGTATATAGAAAACTCCGTGCTTTGTTAAACATTTCGTGAAGATCGACCGACGTTTAACAGCTTCAGAAGATGGAAAGGAATTAACATTCGATTCAATCCGTTACCCATATCACGTAAGTTACATTACTGAAAGCATTGGTAGAAGGAGCGCAGTTATCTACTATGTTCAGACAAGAGGATCAGCTAGTTTGTCCAGTGAAACTTTGCTGCTAGATACATGGAAGAGAGCTCGTACAGTGGGACATAACTATATTTATATAATATCCTTCGGTTACGGTGGACGCGAAACACCCATCACTTACGTAACTCATTACGCCAATGGTGCACACGCAGGTAGAAAAACACAGTTCAGGTATTCTGGCAGTTATTCTTTCAGCCAAACTTCACTGGGTCAGATCACATCGCCCCAATAGGGGCACGTTTTTCACACAAAATAGGGATTTTGCGACAATGACAAGTGAGGACCACTTTCCCAAATAATAATTAAGAAACAGTCCAACGTTTTCAAAAATATTTCACACATTTTTTGCCATTGCCAGATACGAATCGACATCCCACTTCAATTTTAGAGTCCGTTATACAACAATGATGACCATTTCGTTGATCGAGATGTTTCTACCAAGGAAAAATCGCCCATTTTTTTCTTTTTATAAATATACCAAGTAAGTCACTTAAAACCCAGCAAGTAACTCGTATTTCAAATTAAGCTTGGCAGATCAATTCCTAGTGTTTCAAAATTGGCGCCCCAGAATTACAGGATTACGCGCCAATTCAAAAATATCCAGGTCGGAACTTACCCCCCTACCCGGGCCCACTTGGTAGCGCTTTGAACTTGCGGCGTGGAACGACCTTGATAGTCATCGTCCTATCAACCACAACTCTGTTACATGTAAGATGAAGGAACTAATAGTTGAAGGGCTAATTTTTGGTTGTCCGCTAGGCGACAACCTAATAAAACCCTTCCAGCACGGCTTAGTTTAGGCCGGTTTATGCACCTCCTGCCAGTTTTAATTTTTCAACACCGCTATCAATGCAACGGACATAGAAACAATCATTATCCTCTTCTAAGATATCGCTAAGGCGCTTGACAGTGTTTCATATCACCACCCAACATCTAAAATTCACTCCTGTGGCACTACCGACCGTCCTCTTTCCCGGGTATCCTCCTATTTTTCATTCCGCCCCCAAGCGCTTTTGGCCGATGACTAACCGTCATCATATAAGTTCATAACAGGTGGAGTTTTTCAAGGAAGTGCGTTAGAACCCCTACGTTTTCCCACGTTATTAAACTACGCCTCTGCTGCTCTTCACCCCGGCACTCCGTGTCTGTTTGGCCAGAAAGCCAAATTTTGGTATCCGCTAGAGTGGGGAATTCCCGTTTTCTGAGGATCATTTTAGCAGAGTGAATTAGCTGGTGGTTATTATCTTCCATAATCAACACAATGGTGAAGTCGTGTTGCAGTTGGTACCTGCTCTGTAAGCCCAAAAGCCCTAGTTCAGTTCTTAATATTCTTGAAATTCAGTGTTAAGGTGAGGAGTGGAGATTGAAATGTGACTGTTCAGGGGGTTGTTCTGGTTTGCATAAAATTAGTTCGCTGTAACCTGATCATCGGAGATCAGAGAGTGTGTCACAGGACCCAGAGCGAATCATGTTCCATAAAATATCCCGGTAATTAAGTCCATGTTGGTTCATTTTGTTGTAGTTGGTTATTGAGAGGGCAGCTAAATGCACAAGTTACTCTTCTGTGGTCACCCTTTAGGAATATGTGAGTGACCTACTGCCGAGCACCGGGAGGGCTGTGTGTGAAGACCAAGTCAGGGACACTGTTCCCTTTGAAGGAAGAGTTTATATATATAGCTCGTACTCCACTTGGAATACATGGGAGAAAATCAGATAAAGCATGCGGGCTCGTGTTGGAGGACCAGTTAACCCTGAGATAGGTAAAGTCACTGCGATGAGCTTGGCGCTCTCAGGTCAGTTTGAAGCTGGACTAGAAGCACTAACTGTGTTGCTAACTCAAGCTGTTGCTTGACCGGGGGAAAAGTCAACATGACCTAAAGAGACTGCATACATTTTTGTTCTAATTGCTAATCAAACCTCGTCATTAACTCCATCCAGATTAGGGCACGCTAAGATAGCATGACGAACATAGGGGGAGTACTCAGGTGGCTAACCCACTGCGGCGGAGATAGTGTCAGAGCCCATGTCAATCTTTGCAGACCTCAATTTTGGCGTCTTCCAGGTCAGCAAAAGATATTATTGTGACTGGGGATAAGTTTTCCAGTTGAGTGGGAGGGTGAACCGATGAGTCACTTGGTGGGTTTTGGGCGGAGTACTGCGAAGCAGGGGAAAAAATCAAGGATGTCATTCGTAAAGGGGTTTTGGTGGAGACTCTAGGGTGCAAGTACTTGTTGGTAGGATATCGAAGATAGTGTGATAAACGTGAGCTGAGCAGCTTCCACTTGTCCAGACTGAGGACGGGTTGGGCTTTGGTGCCTAACTTTACTGACAAGCAATGTAGTTTGATCCTTTAAATTGCGAGGTTGACGAGACAATGCTGATGCTAGCTATGTAGAGAAAATTGCAAGCAAGACGGTTTGATGTGAAAGGGGCCCCAGCTGCCTCAGCAATTTGGCAAGCTAGTCTTGAGGAGGAGGTGGAAGGAAGGGGAGTTGAAATGTATTCCTTGAAGCACAAATGAGAATTTAGGTGGTATTTTTTCATAGCCCCGGTAGGGAAAGGGGATCATGCTTGGGTGGCGAATAAGGGCGGGGAAACGAGGTGCCTTTTTTGGGAACGGGAGGTTACCAGAAGCGCTGGGTAGCTGCTGTGTGGGAGAGCGGTAGGAATGGTGCTGCTTGAAGAGATGGGAAGACCACCTTAGTGAAACGAAACCTGGTGGTTTTGTGGGCGGGTTCTGCGAGCGGTGAGGTGATATGCGGGGGAGAAAAGGCCGGTTGATATCTACCCAAAAATGGCACGACCGACTAACGGATATTTCTGAACATTTCAACGAAGCGATCGGGGTGGGTAGTCGAGAGGTGCGGGGTCTGAAGGACTGGCTATATCTAAAGTGAGGAGTCACCATCCCTGTATTGCCAAAGAACTAGTTTTGTGATTCACCTCATGTAAACTTTCGCCTATTCGAGTGGCCTTCGGCGGATAGAAAGTCACCGGCTTGGGCCAGCTAGTGAGACTGGATGGGTCTGAGTTGAGAAACGTTTTGAATTAGGTAGAGATTACTGCACTTGGTGGGCATGCTAGTTGCCCCATCCAAACGTACGCCCCTCACAGCTTTTTAGCTGCATAGGGTCGCATTTTGGAGTTCCTAGATATGTGATGGAATTTGAGGGCGTGTTTAAAGTACCTTTTCTTGTGTCCTAGAGCAAACTTCTGGGTTATCCCCGGCCAGTGATTGCCCGATCTTTCAATCTCAACGGAAAATTATCCACAAATAATGTGCGGAAACTGTATTCAGTTGTAACCAAAGAGAAACACTAGACAGCATGAAGCGAGGGGTACATGGACACCATATGTCCGGTTGGTTCGCGGGTTAGTATTTAGGATGGGCAGTAGGCTGCCCGTCAGGGATCGTCGTGAATATTGAGTGTGCTAGACAAATTAGTTCATGGGCCCACGCGTCATAACTGCACTGCTGAGTGTAATATGCGGGCTTCATCTCTAGTTCGTGCTATATAAGCATCATGTTGTGGACGGGAAGAAAATGGACTGCAGCTAAGCAGATGACGTGTTTTCAGCCAGAGTTTCAGCCACCTGACGGGACTTGCACAGGGCTTTCTCGAGTGTTTCGTATATTTGGAGGGACTGGTAATACCAGGTATAAGTCAAACAGCCGCGACAGATACCTTGGATTACGGTGGACCGGGCTCATATTTTGCAACTATATTTTAGGATTCCTCGAGAGCCTACTGGTTGCATTGTCATATACAACAAAATAACTACATTGAGACCAAAGAATTCTTGTCAGCGCGTGTGGCTCTTCAGCAGTAATTCTGTTATCATTGAACCGGGAATTCAAGGCGCCATGTTCAGATTTTGTAAAGATTCTTTGCTGTTTTTCAGATGGAATCGAAGTAAAAGCGGGCAAATGTACGCTGAGACCGTCTCGGCAGCCTGGTTGGTTGACATGAATGACGCGCTTTATCGCAGGTTCTCAGGATGCTTCTTCTCATTGAATCTAGTGGAATATGACCGGGTACATTAAATACCGTTGAATTAGGAGAGTTTCCCATTTTGATAACTCTAGTAGCCGTGGGCTCATTTAAGCTGCCAGCTCCAATCAGATCATAAGTAAGTGCGTTTGCAGTGAGGTCAACAACTTGTTTCAGGCTTGTCGCATTGAAAGAAACATTACTGATGACTAGCAACCGGCTGGCCAGGTTTGAAACCTCGGTATATAGCCCCCACTCCTACACCTGCCATGGAAGGTGTCCGTAGGATCGTCAGCGCAGTGAGTCATGTAGGATTCCGGCTTGGGCTGTGGGCTGAGGCGGAATTCAGCGGTGCAACTCTCCACAGTTTTCACGGCTTAAGCCTTTATCCTCAACATCCTGTGTCCCAAAAGGAGTAAAAATACTGAGAATTGCACAAAGGCGTCGGTGAGCGACTTCTCCAAACGACTCGAGCAAAAGAAGAGTAAGATTTCGTGAGCGCACGTGATGCCGACTTCCATAGCTAGAAACGCAAAAGTGGATTTGGCGAAAATTCTGAGTGGTAGGCAACAATGAAATGTTTGTAAACTAAAGGCCCATATGTTTATATGTCAAAGATATGCGAGGAAACAATCACGTTTAGCCGTTTAGGAGGGCACCGCACACAAAGCGGGTTTTTTAGGTTCTTTTCGGGAAGGTGAGACAAGCACAAGACCCTCCCCTTGTCTATCGCTCGCGTGCCAACTCGTTCTGAATATCCCAGATGTTCGTACCACGTCATTGTTTCTGCGTAACTTTTCCACAATTGAGGGGCTCAATCAAATCCTTCTTTAAAATGTAAAGATCTATTGGGAGCCAAGATCTCACTGATAATTAACCAGTCTATCTGCTGACGCCGGGCCAGTGGTTTCCTAATTTGGTTTGGTAGGCTTCTGGTTATTCTAATGACTGCACCCAATGCCGTATAGGATTGTCGAGACAACGAGGAGTGATCCTCTCCTGAACCACGAAGTTCCCTGACATAAATTATTAGCGACTCCAGCTCTACCAGGTCTGCTTATAACTGGACGTGACTGATAGAAACTTGCCGGTAGTCCTCCCCGTCTTTGGGCGAAATAATTTCCAGCCACGTACCATGGCAGAAAGGGAAACGAGATAGAAAAATACAACCAGGCTTAAACCCAGATGGAGATCAACGGTCGACGGTGAGATAAAAGTAAAAAAGAATGAAATGAAAAAGAGTTCGCCGGTGAAGTGGTTCACCAGGCCTAGTTGGGAAAAGTAGGACGGGTGGTCAACTACCTTCTGCTGCATTAGCATTGGCGTAGACAATGTGGAACTCTGACTTGGTCAGCCCAACAGTGCAAGATAAGAAGAGACAAACGGTGCCAGGATGGACGCACAGACGAATGTTGGTTAAGGGTAGAGGTATCGCGCCGAAAACAGGATATATCTACTGCGTATTTGGGATGGCCATGATTATAGCTCGCGGTTATGAGCAGGAGGAAAGGGCTGGGCAATGACTTTAAGTATTGGTTTGTGGCCCAGATGTAATAAGATTGTAGTGTGAGGCCTCTACTGGTGGCCCAATCGGCGGCGACGCACTCACTGGCTAGAAATATAGCATTCAGGGCAGTTAAGTAGGTAAAAGTTACAGGTTTGTAGGCACACAGAATAGAGTAATAGGGAGAATTGGGACCTCAGATGGAGATCAGAATGGGGGACAGGGAGAGAGAAAAGGCACGACGTCGGAGAGGATAGGAAGAGGGGGCAGCAAGTAAGATAAGATAGGAAGTGTAGACTTCGTTGTGGATTAGCCTGAAGAGGAAGACCAGTTCGAGCCGCACAGGGTGAACCCACAGAGGCTCAGTTTGTAGGAGCTCACAGCTTTAGCAGTATTTTGGAACTACGGATAAGCGGAAGAGCCTCTAGTTGAAGGCAAGCCGAATGTTCTCAGAAGATATGATAGAACTTGGCCAGTAGCTGGGGGTTTTCGGGCAATATTTAAGGAGTAGTCTAACATTTGGGAGGTGTATGGATAGACGACTAATTGTTGGCGAAAAGATAGATTTATCACACCTACGGTTTGCTAAGTATCAGCGCCTTGGACCGCCGCCTGTTCTGAGAAGTGAAAGAAACAGGAGTGGCGTATGTCAAGATCAACGGCGGTGGGTGCGTGGGGACGATAATGCCGCCCAGATTAACTTGACCTGGAGGCGCAGTGCATTTGTGACGTAAAAGGAAGCTTTTCTCCGAAGAGAACTTCACGAAGCACGACGGACCGGGTTTGAAGAAAAGATCGATCACGCGATATGTTGCACAGGGTCGTGGATAGGTCACAAGAGTGTAAGGGGTAAACTACTCCTTTATCACCGACAAGGAGGAATGGGGTACGGCGGCAAATCAAGGAGAAAACAAGGTTGATATAAGTGAGGAATAATAATAGGCCCAGGTGACACTACCAGCGTTGTGTTTGGTAGAAGATAAGTAGCCGTCACCCAACAAAACTTGTAATTCGTGTGAGACATATTAGGTCAGCCAGGACAGACGAAGATCCGCTATACCGAGAGATCATATTTTGGCTATAAAGTGCATATGAGGAACACGGTCAAAGGCCTTAGACATATCAAGGAACAGGACAAATGCGGAGTTGCTGCCGTCGATGGCAGATGATAAAACTCTGGGGAAGTCCAACTGAGCGAAGGAACAACAGCGGGAGTTCGAAAAACCATGCTCACCAGGGTTCGGTAGGTTGGTGAATAATAGATACCGAACAACGTGTTTCTGATAACGCTTTCCCCGATTTTTTGGCTTACTGTGGAGGGTTAATGGGTTAATAGTTATCCGGGTCGTGTAGTACACCCTTTATAAAGCTCGGAGAGATGGTAGAGGTTTTTTTCTTGAGAGTGGAAGAAACTGTGAAGTATGGTGGTTGGGTATACATTAGGTAGCCACAAAGGAAGATGGGGACCTCCAAAACAAAGGAAAGCCGACTGAGGACCATCCAAACCCGGCTTCGGGAGGGATCAATAGAAGAGCCTCATTTCCCGATCCCCAATTTGGTTAAGGGAATCGATGGAAAAGAGGCTCAGGTGCTGAATTGGATGGGAGGAGGAGGGACACTTGGGCAGTGTGTAGGATATGAAGAGAAGTGATTAATGAAGGCCTCAGCAACAGACGCTGTCGCATCAGCAATAGACGGGCTGCAGATGCGGAATTTTGGCGAGGCAAGGTTGGAGTGGCTGAACCTCCTACTGAGCAGGCTGGACAGGTAGGCAGTTTTGTTGGGGTGCGCTGAAGCGGTGCTTTCTTGTCTCCTTAGATGCAACTCGGTCATACCACATAGCTCCAGTTGAAACAGGCTCATGCGGAGGAGAATTTTGAAGTGGTATGATTTAGCTGACTTAATTTGCAGCCTATCCAACTTACTCTCTAACGGTGACAGGGAAAACTGCGTGACTTGAGGCATGGATCGACGCATGGTTGAGGGGATATTAAGCAGTACAGGAAGTTGGAATAGAGAAAGTTGACAACAATGAAAGGATCAGGGGGGAAGAAGAGGTATTCCCTACTAAGGGAACAGATTATTGTTGGTACGGGGCCAGTTATATAAAAGGCAGTAACTCGGGACAGAAGGGGGTCGATTCGGATGGGAACAAAAGAAGCGACTGACTTTACACGGGACTATACGGTGGTCACTACCCAGAAAGTGGTCAGCGACCTGAGCAGTGATACCAGGAATGCCGATGCAGAATACCAGGTCCAAGAAGTTGTTCGCCCTTGTGGGGCAGGTGACACTTTGGGTCCACCCACCAAAACGACTACAGGGAGGGGGCGGGTAGAGAGAGCGGGACTGCTAGTGTAAGTGGACTGGCAGATTGGAGGAAGGTTGAGGTTGACCGCGATAATTTTCGCACAGGCGAGATAGTCGAATGCGGCAATAAAAACGCCCACTTCAGAGTCTATTTTCGTGGGCTCCTCACACGGAAAGACCTGGATCAGACGTATAAGGAGGTTCCGGGAGGAGTCGTGAATAGATAGTCATAGTGAGCCTTTGATAGGTGGAAGGAGGCGAAGGTCAGTAATGCTAGCTTGTTTAGTGCTTCAGAAGGCCAAGCAGCCACCACCACTCCTACTCCGGCGAGTGTTTGAGAAGCAATAATACTCAGCGAACCGAACAAGGTCGAGTGAGAGCCAGGATTCGGTTACCAGTATTATGTCGGGGTATGAGACAAGTGCCGAGGACCGCGGATGCGACAAACTCCTGATTAGTGGCCGAGCGTTTATAAGAACTAGTAGAAAAAGATTCGGTGCCGGGGTACGAAAGGCGGGGATGCCAGGTGCATGGTCATTGAGATTGTTCTGGCCATAGTAACGGGGTCTCAGTAGGAGTGGATCGTCACCAAGAGTGGGAGGGTGGGCGAAGATGAAAGCGGGTGAATAAACAGGCGAAGCTTCGGTGTGAGGCTCCGCTGATTGTTGTGGGCGATTGATAATACGTATATGCAAGAGTTTACATGAAGGTGAACATTTTAGGGTGTGAGGGATGGTCAGGATGTCTGGTTTGTATGCATTTCTATTTGTCCAAGGTTGGTTAATGATATGAGATTCCATATCACTCTGGTCTTCCAACATCCACAATACGGGATACAGAATTCCACACGAAGGTTGAGATAAGGAATTGGAAACCGTCAATGTTGACGTGTCGAGTCGTCATAGTTGGAGCACAAAGGTGGTGGAACGTGCCTAAGAAAAAACGGCCTTTACTTGTCGCTCTAATATCATGTGGGTTTAGAGGATCTGGCCGTAGGAAAGTTGGTCTAAGGGAAGTTGGGACAATGTCACATATTGTCCAGATTTCATTCATCTTCAGTGGATTCGACACGGACTGTAATGTGAAAGGGGTTTGTCGGCACATAAGAGGCACAGGCTTGCTAGTCAAATGGAATTCAGGCGAGGTGTCTAATTTGGGGCTGTGTGAACCGATGCCCGCCCTGACTCCAAGACGAACTTCGGAATAGGGAGGTTCTTGAAGTCGTTTGTTGACCTGGTAGCTGGTTGGGAGGGGGCGGTAGCAGTTGGTATTGGCCAGTAGGGTTAGTTGGTTGCGTGCTTGGTGGAGGGTGCTGGACGAGCTTTGTCGCCATAATTCCAGGTGCATACAGTGGTAGTAATATCGCATCCTCATCACGAGGCCTCCAGAAAAACGTGCTAGGCCGCAGAAATGACGTCGCTGGTAGATCAGTTGTCTTGTGACCAAGAGGGGAGGGCTAATTGGTGAGTGACCCCGGAAACTTAGCACCGCGGTTTCGACGAGGTTGTTTACTGCACTTTATTTTAACAGACGCAGTAGTTGGGGAGGCAGGGTGCCGACTTCTCCTCGGAGGATGAGTCGGTGAGACGTACAGCAATGTGCCTAAACCCATCGTCACTGACGGAGTCACATGCGCAAATGGTGACGCAGACGTATTTTTTACTACAAGATTACTGTCGTGGGCCTTTGCCGAATTCAACCTTTGCCTGATGGGTTTTACAGGATCATTTTTCCAGGGCCTCTCAGGCGGTAGAAGACTGTGCCCAGCTTGGGATAGGTTGAACGGACTTTGTGTGGTATCCTAGGGGCTAGACAGATGGAGGTCTACTGGTGCCAAAAGGGCCGCGGAAGCAGCAGGTTTCCTCGCTGAGGTCCCGTTCAAGGGAGCATGTAGTGATTTACCAACGGACCAGTAGGAGGCATTGGTTTGCGGTTCAGCATACGGACCACCTCTCTTTGCAGAAGTGGCTTACCAACGAGTGCTTTGTTGTTCCTAAAGGGCGTAGCTCCAACAATCCTTTGATTATTGCCAGTGACAGTTGGTTGGAAGAGTGAAACAGCAGAGAGCAGGGTTACCGTGGTGACCATTTTGGCAGCCCGATGCAATAGCAAACGTTATAGGCCAGGTAGCATGCTTTTAGCATGGTGGCTTCAACAGACTAAATGGAATATCTGCCTGGCGCGTTTACCACTATAGCAGTGCTAGGGTTCTTTATTCTTCTGTGGGTTTCCGAGGCGATTGCATCCATATCACGGCCAGCTTTGGATACGATTTCCGGGTCAGCTAGATCTGCTGGATCAGCAATGATAGTCGGCGAGGGAGTCTTCAATAAAGAATGTTCACTGAGTTATCATTCTTTATGTAGGTTGTTTATATTCTGTTGTAAATCACAGACTTCATTTTTTGGCCCCACTATCTACAGAGACGAGTGGTAAGGAGCACGAATTGACAGCCCCCTTCAAGTCGGAGCTTGCCTTTAATCCTTGGTGTCCGAGTGGTTCATTTTGTTCTAGGAGGACAATGACATTTTAATACGGACTACGACGTATCATTTATGTCTAAACCAGAGCCAACCGTGTTTGTAGAGGGCGTGCTGGTTACACTGGAACAGTACAAAATGGACAAGACTTCATTACTGCAATACCCAGGGTCCGAAATATGAACCTCGCAAAACGAAAGCCCAGCTGTGGAACGCTAATGACTCTGGTGTCAAAAAAAGGCATCATCCTTATTCACCGGAATTTCTTGGTGCCTTTTACGGAATTCAGGACATGGATGCTGAATATCTGCGTGTCACCAATGTCGAACACAGGTTTTGGCGGCGTGGCAGTATTTCTTTGTTTCGTGGACTAGACCCGGCCGACCAACAGATAGTGGCTGTTTGGCAGGCAATCCTCAGTAGAGGTTTCTTCGGAAGCTGCTCAGTGAAATGAGTAGGCGGCATTTGTGAGATAGATTGCGGTTCTCAGTGCTGAATGTTATAAAAGTAAGCCAATGCAGCATTACCCCAGGGCTGAACCACGGCTGCCGACGGCTGAGCCGGGGACGGACATGGATTTTGATAATTTTCAGTGCTTTGTGATCTATGTCAATGAAGAAATGGGTATATATTTATATATATACATTTCACACCAGCTTGAGGAGCATGGCACCACCCAGACAAAAACGCGAGAAAACTACCAGTTTGAGGGTTGGGAGTCATCATTAGGATTCCAAGAATTGAAAGCGAGCTCTTTTATTGTTTACCCGTACCTTTTCTGTGATTTTGTCTGCTATTCAACGGTTTACGGGAAATGTAAGTGAACAGAAAGGCCGTGGAGCATTTGCTCCACTGGATTCGGTTCCAAGTCATATCTCCCAGCGTCCCTAATCAACGGCAATACTTACCACTTGGTTCCATCTAGGAAGCGAGAGGCAGATACCGACTTCAAAGCCGAGGCTATATTCTTCATGCTTCTGCGCCGTTGTAGTCTGAGAGCGGCAACGCTTTTTCCAGCCTTTTCGAGCAAGTGTAAAACGAGTACGAAAGATTAAACAATGAACAGGCGTTGAAAAACATTTTCCGATCATTGGAGGTGATGTGGAGAGCCTAATTCCGTCAGAAGGCGACTATCGTTGCCTGAAGCACGACAACGAACCCCGTTATTTCTCACCGAATACTTTCAGCGGACGTGAGCAACGATTTGGAAACACTGGTGTTCGAATACAAAGAGCCGCCGGGCGTCCTCAATGCGAAGGGGCCAGGTCTCTCAACAGTAAAGAAGAACACTACAAAAAGCGGTTCCGTTCACCCTTCTCTTGAGAGAAAGCCGAAGGTAGTGGCGGTACGGATGGTGCTGGTTCACAAAAGCCGCTCTTCCTCTCGCAATTTTTGATGTGATCTCCTCTCTAGCATCATAGTCTGTTGCCTAGCTCTCAAAGTACTAAAAGCTATTGACTACCCGTACCAGATCACCACTTGGGGTTAGTGCAGGTGCATGCATCTACCAGTGCTAAAGAAGGGCTTCGCATTATGAAGGCGTAAAGAGCATACCACATTGAGGAACCTCAATCACCAAGCTTTCCAATGCGTGCTGACTTGCCTGCTCACCATAGCTCAGCCGAGAGCAATCATCGGTACACACTGAATTAAATCTCTTTTCCCTAGAATGGATTCAACTTTGCCGTTTGGAAGGCCACGCAAAGCTCTTTGTAGGACACCCCTTAAAGCAAACTTGAAAAGAACCGGAGAGGCCTGGTCTCACTTTACGGAAGGCTGCAAAGTGTGCCAAAAATTGGCCATAAGCCCTTACCCGACCTCAGGCATGAAGATACTACTCTAAGAGGACCTACACAATTTCTAGTCATGCCATTCCTTAACAGACAGTGCCATAGTGTAAGTCTATCGATGGAGTGTAATGCCACGCAAACGCCCAGAAACACATCAATCACTGGCCTTTGTAAATCTTATTGGTTTTCTGAAAGGGATTGGAGGGCGAAATGGGTGCCAAACAAGTACCCACTTGGAAGATTTACGGTTCCAAAGACAATCGTTGCCCCAAGTTCATTTTGCAATTATCGAAGTGCAGCTGCACTGAGTCAGCAAGAAATGCACAAGACTGGAAGAACCTTTTCTCCCTCCACGGCCTGAACACCAGCAGGGAAGAGCCAGCAATTACGGTCAAAGGCGCATAGGGGGAAAATGTATGGAGAGCAGTGGTTTTTGACGAATACGTTCGTAAACGACATAAATACCCTTCATGGAATCGCCACCGGAACGTCTGTTGGAGCAAACAATCAAATGAGGGGTAAGTTTTAATGGAAAAGTTGGGTATGAGCCTAAAGTAGTGCTAAACAGAGCCTGCCAAGGAAGGCTCTCCAACAGGTCATTTGCGAGAAGGCACATTGGATAACGGAGAAAAATGGCTGACGTCGGGTAAAAGCCACCAGCATCAACCAGATCAACCGAGCAGATAAATTAAGCAGAGGAGGAAACATATTTGTGTGATTTGATGCCCAAGGTTTTCCAGAAACTTATTCATCAATGAACCCGAATGTTCACCAAGCACAGGTCTGGTTAAAGCATACACAATAATTCCATCTTGGGAGATGCAGACACCTTCCTGGTCCGGAACCTCAGTTTAGTGTCTACGAAAACAGGAGGAGGAAAGGCTGTGACCGGGAGACATGAAATTATTCACAAAAACCAGAGGGTGCACCAAGTGTGGTAATTTACGGGACCGCTCATCAAAAGGAATGTGTAAAATGCATTCTTCGGTACAATTTCCCAAAAATAAGTGGAAACCACGATAATAATGAAGAATATACTCGGGTTCGATTGTGGCAGAAATGGACCGTTTAGGCAACTCTTTCAGAGTAAAACAGCATCCACCACGTATTCCGTGAGCCTCGCCGTTAATTTTCTAGGGAGTCACTTTTGGCTTGGCCCAAGCTAGAGAACTCGAGTTTCAGTACTTTTTGCTTAGCAAATCGTGCACAACTTCTTACATAGGCCCACGAAGCCAAAGAGGAATGTTCCGGCTCTTTGTAGAAATGAGCGTGCCAGTTACCTCAGGATGAACTGAAACTACGTTGATGCCACCAGAAGCTTTGAAGTGACTTAAAACTGGACTCCTGCTAAGGGGAGGGGTGAGAATTAAACAGAACGTCCAGTGAAATTAACAGGATTCAAGCTGTCCAAGCCAATGATGGAAACATCTAGACCAATTAAAAAAAACCTTGTTGGTAATGGTAATGGTAGTGGTTTATTTCGGATAACCCGAGGCATGCTGTAACGCAAGATCAAACGGTACAATTGGACGTGAAGTCCGAATTCCAAGAGGTTGGTTAAGGTATGTGCGCTCAATATTGTACAGGAGAAAGTATTTAAGTCACTCTCTGTGGCAGCGCCCGGCAAATTTGAACTCAAGGTCGGGTGGCTAACCCGGTCAAGTCAGGGTCGAGATGGTCGAAGGTAGCTGACTCTTCCTGAAACAGTACAAAACGAAGTGCTATGTAACAAGAGAATCAAACAGAATTGACGAAAGTTTTGTTCACTTCGAGGGAAAAGAAGTTTCCGAGGGAGACATGAACCAGCTACAGCGCTCCGCGGAGTATGGCACGGCTTTGGATTGGAAATCAGACGATGAGAGGAATGAATTTGCAGACAGAGAACAACCAAAATCTTTTGAAGATTTTCCTTGAAACGTTCAGCGACCAAATATCGGCTGAGTCCGTTAAATACCCAATGAAGGACTCATTTATAGAGAGTGATTGCCTAGGTGATGGTAAAAGAAGTGACCGGACGCAAGCATGTAATCGTTGCGCACATTGTTAACGTTCATGAGGGGGGAATGTGATGCACCAAAATAGAAATGGGTACTGGGCGAGTATTTAAATAGCAGGTAAGTATTTACGTTTGATAATCGTTATCTAAGGGCCGAAAATAAAGACCAGAGAGATGAAAGAATCAAAATTGTCTGGGAGGATTTACCAAGATAGAATACCGAATATGAAAAAGCACCAACAAACGCTGAATACAGTTGGGTAGTTGGGCGGCTGGATGTGGATGGAGTCCTGGATTGTTCGCCGGCAAGGAACAATTCACTTGAACCCAGCACAAATAACGGGTGGCCAGTAGCTCCCCTAAATGAAAAGAAAGTGGGTTGGAGCTCCACTGAAGAGTTAACTTTTTGGAAAACCAGAGGACAAACCAGTCATCAATTACGGTATCCATAAAAATGAATGTCTAAGAGAATGAATGACAATAAACGAAAAGATGCTTTGGTCAGAGCTTTCAGAACTAACAACAGACAAGGTAAGAGGTTGGAAGCCTGAGGGTGAATGACCGTCCTCGGACAGACGCTCAGTAGATCATGTCTTTTCAATTGTGCACACGGATCAAATATACCCTTACCTTACTTAAGCTCTGACAGTTCGCGTTACGAAATCTGCTGTTCATTAAACAATGTTTCTGGACACAAGAATTTCAAGACTTATTTAAATTTCATCAGCTCCAGGACATTGGACAAGTGGGTTGCTCGGGTAAACTTTCCCTACTTGTATCTATGATGGGCCGGAAAACGATTTCGGATTTTCGTGCCAGATAAAAGTGGGGTCTCTTTTTTAACAGCTCAAAGCACGCCCTGTTGCTGTTCACAGAAGATTATGGAGGATTGAAGTTTGCATCCATGAATCAGAAGTGCTTGTTGCAAATCGAGAGAGTAGAGGCCTGCATTATTCTGTCTCGTAACTGCGCTTTGAGATGATAACCAAAATTGCATTTAGGGTCTTCTGCCTTTATTTGCTACACAACCGCGTATCAACCGGCCTTAATGAGCAAAAGTTTGCCCCTTCATCAGCTTCGAGGTGCGTAGTTATCCGAAAGCTTCAGTGGCAACTTCCGAGAATCCCATGCTAAGGATAACAGAAAACGTGAAAAAGCTTGTTTCTTCAAGGGAGACCTTGCACACTTTCCAAAGGCTGTCAAAAAACGCGCGGCCTTTTCATTACCGAAGGATTTACGGGTCAAACACCAAACTTCAAAATGCTCGATGTAGTCCTCAACCTCTTTTGCACCACCATGAACATTCGAAGGCTCTAGGTTACAGATATCCATGACGGGAATCAAACGTGAAACTAAAATTTCGTAATCGGTACTCGCTCTGAGAAACCAATACCATCGAGACGAAAGTACTGAACTCTCCGAACCAAACCAATTACCCTGAAAAAACAAAGGCGTCGGCTGAAGTGGTGTAGTATGCTGGATATAGTGTCTTCCGTGGGAGCTGCTTTTGCCCCATCCACCATCGGGGCTCAGTAGGTGCGTGAGCAAGCATGATCACTCAGACCGATAATGTTGGGCAGAGCGACAGGTCTAAGAGCTTTAAACTGGATGGCGATTTGGAACTGTACTCCGAGTGGTCTTTCTGTACAGGCTTCCAAAGGTTTAGTAAAACAGCACGTGGGAGTGTCAGTGATAGCCATCCCTAAGAGCCGCGATAAAGTGGATTATTACTAACTGTACCTGTTGCCGACCACAAGAAACAGCGATAGAAAACCAAATAAGATCACTGGTACCAATACCTAGAATAACAAAACGGTAGTAGCTGACTTCATAAACTGTTTCGGTCAACCCACTGCTTCGGTTCGTAAGAATAATGAGAACGGGTACGTTTGTCTAGTTAAGAGGTGGTGCTCAAGGCAAACACTGGACAGCTTTTGATGACGTCACAGCCTGTTGTTAATGGAAGAGGCTTGCCAACCGAATGTACTCACCCAATGTGCAAGCTTTTCGGGTCCTTAAAGGAGCTTCGGGTTTGTTAGTTACTTGAGTAATTTCAGATTAAGGGTAGAAAAAATATTAGAGGAGCATGGTGCCAATTCGACCATCCGCCTGCCGGTAATCGCAGTGGTTAGTGAGAAAGGCTGGCAGTGCAGAGAATATCATCCTTCTGCGTGCTTCAAACGTGCCACCGCTTAACTGAAAGCTAAATGCCAAGCACGATGGCCAATAGACCGTTGCTCTCGCGTGCTCCTCACGCAAGCTCTCAAGTACTCCAGTAGCTGTCTCTCCCGATTGCCTCGTTCTCATGGGTCGTGTAGTAAGCCTTCTAGTTAACCTATTTGTGCAACTTCGAGCATCAGAGAAAAGTGCATGTGGTCTACGTAATGCGAAAGATCGAACAAAGCTTTCGATAGGGAAACTGCGAGGCAGGGCGCAGCGACCTTACAAACGGAAGGCTCGAAGTAATTTCAAGGTCATGTGAGTTCTCTTGTTTTCCTCTATTCAAAGTTCTGTCTGAGTAAGTTTAAGGACCTTTAATTTCCCTTCGTGGAAGTTTTCAGCCAGTTTTTCAAGTCACTTTTCTGTCACACATTTGTGTGTCCAGTCTACCGTTGTTGAGTTCAGAAAGCACTGACTCCAGTACCGTCACCATATTGCTGGACTTCCTCCATTCTAGAAACATTATTCACCAGTCTTTGCCAGCTCAGCGGAAACCTTTTTGGACCCCTCCTTTGAGAGGACGGCAGTGCAAATAATGGCATTAATGCCCGCTGACCAAAACGTCTCTTTCACGCGGTTTGAACCAAAATCCGAAAATTGTCGTATAGCCGGTGAAGCCAGCCGTTTCGGATGGGCGGAAAGCTGCCTCCTTCCAGAAGTGGAGATTCGACTTACGGTAGCAATAATCTCCTCCAGGAGCTATGGGGACTCCAAAGGGGCCGTCTTTGCCCAAAAAGCCTCTAAGCTGGACCAGTGCCGCGACATGTTCAAAGCATCGAGCTCGGAAAACGGAAGTCCTACAAACCGCCGCGCAAGGTGCAACTTTTGAGAAGGCCGATTGCAGGCGGGAATCCGCTTTGACGGGAACTTTGACTGAAACCTTTACGGCACATTGATGTTTCACTGACCGTCACCGCCAGGTTCTTGCTGAAGGAAACTGCAGCCGCTGTTGATGAAGTTGCCACTGTGCAACTTCACTGTGGCCGAAGCAACCATGTCGTCATTGCCAAGGTGCTTGCCCCGCTAAAATCCAACGGCTTCCCTTCAATTCAGTCTAGGATTGGTCTTAAACGGCTATGCCGCGCAGTGACCAGAAGTTATTAGCAGGAGCAGTACTGCACACGCCTATTTAAATGCAATTTTCATTTACTGAGATAAAGTGCTGGTCCTTCAGACAGCGGTGCTGTAAAGTCCAGTCAATTAGGCTTTCGAGGAATGAGTAGCGACCAATTTCGACACAGTTCAAACAAAGTCGATTCCAAATGGCTACTGTACCAAATATGACAAAATGAGCAATTTTACACTGACCAAGTCTCGTTATTGGTCCTTCTGGACCCTTAGGCTCCAAACAGAACAACACACCAACAACTGCAGCCAAATAACATCAAAGGCCAGAAATGGAAGATGAGACTACCAAATACAGCCAGAACAAAGTTCAAGCTGATATACGCAGGCTGCAGGTCACTATGAGGGTCCAACTTATGACAAGTATTTAGAGCAATAAGACAAAAACCTGGATTCTGGTAAGGATAGCTCATACAAATGAAATAGTGTTACTGATGTGGATGTTGGAGAAAGGACCAGGGTTTCTTGAACCTCCTTACTTCAAGCCTCAAGATCGGACCCGAATTTTCCTGGCTCGCCGCCAGGTGCTGTTAACCTCATGCATTGGCTCACTCTTGATTCCTTAATAGATAAAATCGATCATCGTCAATAGCCGCTTCCAGCTGGACGAGTGGGTCAACTCTCAGTGTTCCCTTCCGATTCAGCCGATCCGAAAACCCGGCGTCCCGTTTGAGGAGTGGTGGCTGTTGAACTTATATCACGAGTCTGGTCCACCTCCAATAAGACAAATATTTCTAATGTCGAGGGGCCCTAATCTCCGACCAGTTCGCACTGTAGTCGTTCTTACCAAACTGCCGTCCGAAGGTGAGATGCTTTCAATAACTCCGATTGGCCACTGGCCACGCGACACAGCCTCCAAAACTGGTAGCAAAACATCGCCTGATCTGAAGCTGCTCCCTTAAGTTATCCATTTCTTTCGTTGCGGTAAAAGTTAAGATGTTCCCTGGTCTATCTCTTCCATAACACGCATGGAAGGTGGTTTGCCTGCCTTCACTGACAAGTCATTATATCCTGCAACAGATTTGTCGGAGTACCTCGTGAGTTTGCCCTTAGATTAAATAAATTTTTGGATGTGAGCACTGGCATATCATGACAGTTCCATGTTCAGGTGCTAACTACCGTCCGTTTGCTATCCCGTCGCTCTCCGAAAGAAATGTCATTGATAGTTCCTCAGTCGTCGGCTGTTCCCCTTCCCAAATTGGGAGCAATATTCCCCTAACCGACCTCTCCATGGTCTCTCATATGCCATCAAGGTATCCAGCACGAGGGGATTGAAGTGCCGCCGCACACCTTTTTGCAACAATCTGCCATCAATCTTAACACTGAACCGGTTTTTTATTGGGTTCTTCAATTCCCCTTGAGTCTTCACCAAGGTTTTTACCGTTGACACAAAAAATCTCTGACGGTGCACCTCACCCCGACATGAAGCGCAGTGGTCTCACAAAGAATGAATCTTCTCTCAGGGACTAAGAAACTTGAACATGTACTGCACATATCTGGAGGCAGGTGAAGGCTTACCGATGCTGCTTCTCAAGGCTGCGACCATGCTTAACTGAAAACGCACCAAAATAATCTTTTCCGGTACACTGAAGGAAGCACCAACCTTACCGGACTATGTGACAGGTAGGAGAGCCACCATCTGTCTGTCCAAAAGCCAAATTCCTTCGATATTCCCATCATTCTCCAGGCACTTGCTTGACGGCGTCTCTACCTTGCACAATCTAGATTGTTTTTCGAAGTTCCGCAAGTACCTGAGATGGTCCTGTGTGTCCTTCCATTGAGTGACACTACCTGGTCATTTATTCAGTACCCGGGTGAGTTTGGGTACTATCACTGGATGTTTCGCGCCCTGAAGCCAGTGGAAGTGGTTCGTTGGTCTTTCAACACCAACCATTCCACTCGGTAAAACTGGACCAAGTTTCGGCTGCTTCTTGTCCAACGAAGATGTGTTAGCGCATAGGTTACGATACCAAGTGCTTAACCGTTTCACCCTTCATTATGGGCTTGCGCCAAAAGAACTAACCCTTTTTTCCGCCTTATGAACATCGGATAAATTCATCGGCCTGGTTTTCAAGCCCAATCTGTGCTACCGCTTCTTATGGCTGCGACATATGTTTGAAAACGAGTAAACTGCTCGACCGATATCAGCAAATGAAGCCAATTGGAATGCCGAGCAAAAAACTAGTCCGTCCGTGCATCCTGCAACGTTGTCAGGATCCTACTCGAAGGCTGCTCCAACCCCAGGCTGGCGGTGTTGCAGTACCCTTGGGACTGTTAGGCCACGAGGTTTCATCGTTCATCAAGGAGTTAGGGCTTTCGACCCCGTGGCCGATATCACCTAGTGACGTCCTGCCGTCAATGCCCAATCTGCAGGATTGGCTTCCGATCTGACATTGCGCCACCGCCAGGGTTCAGGCCACTAAAGGATTCTGGCCAAGCGGTTCGTAACCTACTTACTAAACCTAGTTTGAGTATTGCCTGTGTGGTGTAAAACTATGACGAAGTCCGTCCAGCAGTAAGTTTTATCAAATTTAATTTGAGTTCCCCTTATAAGAGCCCGGGAGTCTCTAACTGCTAGCCCTGCTACTGCTGCTAACTCCAATCCGGGAACCTTTACGGCATTCAGAGGAGCTACGCATGACTTGGAGAACTGTAGAAGGCTTCGTACCTTGGAATTATTTGGAATACGCCCTCACTCCACAGTCGACTTCATGAGCATCACAGAACTGCTGAAGCCGTACACCGTTTTCACTATGTAGCCTCTAAGAACACAAGGCTGAACTTTGAATTTGCTGAGTTGTGCCATAGTCCTACGCCACTTTTTCCAGCAGTGTAAGGGCTTTTTCCAATGGCGTCGTCCCAGCCAGGCTTCAAGCGACCCAGTAGGTGCAACAAAACCTCGCCTGGCAAAAAGAAAGTTAGAACCTACCCCGGTGGGCCGGGCACAGATGACACTATGGAAACCAAGCCATGCTTTGTTTGAGGTTTTCGCGTATTGTGAATGAAAACTTGAACGTGTCTTCTGCGGCGTTCCACTCCAATACTAACGTCGTCTCCGGCACTGGCAAGCAATCGTCAATTTCCAAAGTGGGATGAGCCAGCTCAGGTTTCTGCAAAATATCCAGCAACCCCCTACAATTGCGCGGATGCTTATGGAACCGGGAGACATAACGTGAAGATAACTCACTCATATGAATCGCAAAAACTTGCATTCTTTGGCTTAGGCGGGGACACAAAGCAGTCATCTGCATAGACGTTATCGCACTCAGTCTTGAAGATGTGATCCCTCGGCTGTAATCCTCAACCATCTGCCGTGCAATGTAACGCGAAATGTGCACAAAACGGAGAGAAAGCGGTAACACATAAGTGGGTATTCACTTGATATTCAACAAGGTAACCACCTAATTGACCATTTTCTCATAAAAGGAGCTTCATTTCCCCTGTACCCTTTATCGGCCCTCGGAACCGCATAAACATTTTTTCAATGTCCACGGCTAACGTGGCGGATTCCTTTTAAAAACAAAGCAGCACTCCAGTTGGGCTTGCTGTGCCGTCCGGTCTCTGTAGGAAGTAACCATTCGAGGGGCTTCTCCGGGATGCAGCCATACAGCCGAACTCCCTCGACTTGCTACGCTTCTCGGGGTTTGTTATTGACTCATGGGGTAAGTAACACTTAGACTCAAAATTTTTCTCTAGTTGTACATAGGGAACTAACTCGGCGTGTCCCTTGAGCACACGCTTTTCTGCCATTTTAGGGTGCTTGCCAAACAATTCAGAATCGAGCTCAATCCTTTTTTACAGTCCGTTCAACTTCTCTTTGGTCGCAATAAAATTATTTGGAATTCTAACCGTAGGAATACGCCCTGGAGGCGCAACTTCTCAGTGTCCGTCCAACAAGGTTGTGACACTGGTAACCGTATCAACATCCCGCTTGTCTTCTAACGAAAGAGAGTTTTTCAATGCATCCCCATCGCAGAAGTCGGCATTGTAGAGCCGATCGATCTGTTCTGATAAGAGGTCGATTCCCCTTCTTAGTGTGGTTTACCTTCCACACGAAGTGTGGTTCTCGGTTTATTGGACCAAGAAAAATCCATTCTTAAATCGTTCGCAAGACACAGGGTTGTTCTTTTTTACTGCATTTTTGCTCTAATGCCCAATGTGCTTCTGGGACGCCGGTCCGTATCAGGATTTGCACTCTGAAATCTTCCAGGTTGTGCTTTTGGACGCATTACAGGTGAGACCAGCGTAAAATGTCCCCATTTGATCAGCACTGTGATGCCTGGTGTGGTTGCCCATCGACGTGGAGGGCTCGTTTTGTACTCAAGAAATCACTCACTAACAACGGATTGAGTCGCAGCTCCGTTATTCCCGAATTCCAAATGGCCGTTTCATTTACCGTCGAAATCGGAGGTGAGGTGGCAGCTGCCTTCAGGTCCACCAGCTGCAGCCGGTCCTCTTATTTTTAAGTCACATCGGATCCGCTACCCAGCAGAGCGTAGTTCCCCACAAAGCCTATGGTCCGTCGACTCATGTTGGTGCCACACATAACCTGGCATGACAACCTGGCCCAGAAGAGGCCGCACAATTATTGACCGACTGGCCAGGTTTCCTGCATCACCCATAGTCAGCCCTCGTGTTGGTACATTCATTACTCGATCGGTAAGTTGCTTCTGTGCACCATGCAATACAGGGTGGTACCTTTCTGACAGCTGGATGTTGAATGTGGTTTGGAAATGAGACAGTCGCAAGACGGATTTCCACACGTGAGATAACAAACAAGCCTTGGTTTCTATAAATCATTTTCAAAGACCTGGTATATCGCGATACAATAAAAGTTTGCATTCCCCAGGTTCATATATTCAGTTAGACACCAAGCATCTGTCAGCTGGTACCAACAAAGAGCCACCTTGTTTTGGCGTGAACAGTGTCACTTCTGGGTGCGGTATTTGTACACTACTCCTCCCGCTGGATGACGAGAGTACCCTTGAGTTTTGCCGCTGACAGCCAGTTGACCAAACCTATTTCGAGCAATCGGCGCCTCACGGGACACTAATTACTGCAGATCTTGGAAAATGGGTTCATCTTCTCTCCTCAAAATAACATCAAATTTCTTAGCCCAAAAATCCTAAATGATAGTAGGCAGCTCCCAATTAATCCGTTTCAGATTCTGCAGCAAGTACAGGCCTGACATGCAATTCGTCTGCTTGAGTGCTACTTCGCAGCTGAGTTTATTTAGCGACAACTTGGTCAGGGCACTCACATCTTCCACCAGAGGCTTCAAACCTTGCAGCGAGCCATCCATCGGTGAACAGGCCTCTAGTAGCTGCTGTCGACGAGAATCCTTTGGGGTTTCTCCGGCCTTATTGTGTTATTACAAAAATAATAATAGCAACAATGCCTGTATATTTCGGATGAGCCCAAAGCCTGCTACAGTGCATGATCAGGTGATGAGAGTGATTTTGAAATCGGAATTTACGAAAGGGCCCAATATGTGTGCACAAAGTATTGAAGTGAGTGTTAAAGTGGACTAAAACTGTAATATTGCACGGTGATTTGAAGGTCGGGGGCGAATGATCGGATCGGCTGGCTGTGTTTGGAGTCGGTTAGAAAAGTGGGGGATATGCGTAAATGGTACCGGAAATAGCCACAACAACTAAAATTCCAGCTAAACCAAGGATAAATGCCCAAGAAGAACGAAGAGGAGAGCAGAAAAAAGTTCACCAAGGAGAATTCAAAATCTTTTTTGCACGTCGCTCGGTGTGAAAATATATGGATAGAAAACTCGAGGGCGTACAAGAATGGATCTTCAGATACCAAAAGCCGTGAATCAACTGCCAGTGTGGAGGTAAAATCTGGTGATGAAACGCCGACATAGTGAATTCCAAGGAAAGAGACCAACAAATCCGAAGGGAACAGGAAAGGGTTTCAAGAGCGGTGACGGAAGAAATAGACAAAGGTTGACTGGTTAGTTTTCAGCGGTTTGTTTCCACTGATATAAATATGATATGAAGTAACAATAGGGATATGGAATTATGGCAGTAAATCAACTTGGAGTGTGTTAGACAGCGACGGCAGGGGCGAGCAGCGGGCAGAAGCGATACTTAAGTAGAGGGTAGATAGGTGACCTGATGAAGAGTTTGAAAGGCAGACCACGCGGCAATAGTAGGGCGACGGCTACGGGACCATTGAGTCTGGTAAGGGAAAAAAGAACGGGCCATCGGATTCAGAACAAAATGAAACGGTCGGCAAAAAAGGCAGTAGAAATTAAATTTGAACTTCAGGAGGTCGCATAGCTCAGTGACAAGTTCAGCTCCACCTGAAATACTGAATTCGGACAGGGGATCGGAAGCTAGGTGTGGACGAGCATCCGTTGGATTTAGTTCAAAAAAGGGTCACTCAGATGACCACCGGGCTACGGGGAAAGCTGCGCACAGAAAGCCTCAAGGCATTCAACCTGTTCTCTTTAAACACGGGTCGCCTAAGGTGGCATCTGCTGGAGGCTTTCAAACAGCCCCGAGGGTTATCCAAGACCGACAGGCCGTCATTAGTTCGAAGTAGCAACCATATGCTCAGGGGACACTAGCACAAATCGACGAAACCCGAAGCCATCAGAAGCTGTCGGGAAAGTTTTTTTCTCTCCGTTTAAGGAACCCTTGGAAGAGAACTACAACTCCGTGTTATAGCAGTCACTGGAGTTTTCATGCCCAGACGACAAACGGATGACTACTGGGATAACGTTTGTTCGGACTACGGCTAACCAAGTGAGCAGTCTCCCAAGTTAGACTTCTCATTTTCACCCCCTCCTTCCTTCCTTGGGCGCAACACCTCTGCTTTCCCCTACAGTCAATAAAATACAGATCATTACGCTCTTTTTTTATCTATTCAGTTGTGCCCATGGGAGATTCGCGAAGGTAAGCTTGGCAGCTAGCTGAGAAATTGCTCTTATTTATCCAACGCGATTGCGGATTCTTCGAGAGCGAACCTGCTTCCAATTCTCTTCATTGCAGCCCATCAATCAACACCTACAACATTAGTACAGCTTGACCGTTGGTGCACAGTGGGGACATTGCAACCCTCTAGTGCAAGAAACGAAAAGTACACTGGCCAAAGCCGAGAACCCCAAGACCGGTCTGATCTGGTCTGATCAATACTGCAAAATGCGACTAGGGCCGATTTAATATAACCACCACAGGACCTTCTGCTCTATCCTCAGATATTCAAGGTAAGGCAGATAACGTTTTTCACTGTTTGCGGCTATTCAGAACCAAAATCTTTTGAACAATCATGTCAGTTTGCCGACCTGGAGAATACCTACCGCCGGTTAATTCTTTGCAGTGCGGAAATGATGCAAACCATCATCGATCTTTTGCACGGAGGTAGGCGGAACTTCGCTTCCCGACGACATATTAACCGCATTTACCTTGATCAAGGAAGCTTTCGACAACGAAGCATTTCTTACTCATCCGGATCTTTCCGTTCTTAATTTTGTAGTGACTGACGCATAGGACACAGTCTTTGGAGCAGCACTGTGGCAGTTTGTAAACGCCTCTGGCTGCTCTAGGTTTTCTGCTCCTAAGTCCTGCGATCCACCGGCTTTAGGTACAGCTCATTTGGTGGGAGCTACTGTTCATCTGCTTGGGCACTCGTCATTTTTGACAGGCACTAGAAGGCCATTCGTTCAGGGCCTTTACAGAACACAGACCTTGAGTTCACACATTAGGGTCGGCCTTTGATCGATACCCACCACGCGAGGTTCGTCACATGGAGGCCTGTTTACTTCGGGCTTACGAAATGCCTTCGGGGTACCCAATCCTGTCGCCGACGCCTTATCACGCGCATCAGCTGAGTCTGCTACCAAGGCCTGACTCCAACTAAGACGTGATGGAATATGCCCAGACAACGGGCTCTGATACTGACCAACTCCGGCAAAACGGTTCAATATTCTTATTGTTCATGCTTATCTTAATTTCAGGGGTAGGGTATGTCGCGATGTGTTACAGGGTCACTCTAAGCAGATGGTTTCTTCCGACCACCGTTATTATGCTTTCCTGACCCTTTCTAACCTGGCCCACCCCGAAGTGGCTGCCCCAGTGAAACTGGCGGACTGACGTTACGTTTGGCGCGACTTCACACAAGATGCCCCTCTGCGGGCCTGTGCCTTTCTTCAGTGTCAAAGTTTCAGAATGAATAGGCACACTGAGACGGCGTTGACTAGGTTTCCAGAACCAGAAAGATTTTTACCCTGTAGATGACGACCTAACAGAAACACTGTCACCCTCACCTGGGTACCCTTCTGTACCAATATACTTTGACCTCTTCACTCGATAGCCGTGGACCAGCTCCATCTCTAGTTTCACGTCAGAGAGGGCCTCGAGGGCTCTTTTGGCGGTTTGGATTGGTCGTTTTGGTGGCTTCGAGATAGTGACAGTCGATGGCGGTCCATATTTCAACGGAATTTTCGATAACTGTCCGCCACTTTTGGTGTTCAACACAATATGACGGCAGCCTTCCACCCTCAGGTCTGTGGTATGGTGGAGCTTTACCGCCAACAAATAAGAAGCTCCATCAGCTGGGGCAATAATCCGCTTTGGGGTGAAACGAAGCCGTTGGCACTCCTGAGCTGGTGTGGTGCAGTTAAGGAAGAATTACGGACTACACCAGCCTTGCCGGTGTATAGCTCTGCAATATGTCTGAATGGAGAGATTTTAGCTCTTTCACCAACAGACTCAACCGCTGCGACTGTGCTGAAAGCTATACACACCTTACGTGAGCACTCCAGATTAGCCAACCATGCGAACAGTAGCCTACAGACTGTTCCAGCCTTTTGAGAAGCCGCTATTCAGGTATTTTCTTCTTACGGACGATGTTTGATCACCACTGCAGCCGTCATATACATGTCACATTCGCGTGATAGGAGGCAGAGTGAAAACTTTTGTCACAGGTCTCTATGGACGACACGATACCACATTCATGGACTGCTTCAAAACAATCCTCACAAAATATTAACAACCTGACCAACTTGGGCCTTCTCCAGCCAACTTCGCCTTCATTGAGCAATCTATTGCTCGCACCGCCAGTGACGACCGGCGGTGGAAAATCCCCCCCAAAACACTGTGGTTCCATGTTTTTCCTAACACCACTTACTTACACTATTGACTCGCTTTATGCACTGTATGTTTTTAGGGATCAACTTTGTTCGTTGGCGCCCAGAGAGCTACTTTGTCATATCCTTGTTCTGAACCTGAGTGAAGCACGTTCTCTTCTCTCGCACACCAAAATTCGGGTCTTGTTTTTGAGTCCTTGTGATCGCATAATTGAGGTTTGTACCTGTTTCGTGTCACTGTTTATTCAATAATCTAGTATCAAAGAATTTCACGGATAATCGCCTTCTGGTTTCGGGATCCTTTGCAAATTTGGCTACGCATTGCTCAAAGGCTTCTTACACCGTCCACAACTGTACTCAGAAATACTCCTTCAGGATCATCAGTCTCATCCACAACGTAAAATGGTCATTGTGGTCGCTAACCACGTAATTCAGTCCTTTTCGCTGAATCTTGATAATTTTTGCAGCCAATTACCAGTACCAAGTTTTGAAACTCATCATAAGTCTACCAGCTAGCTAAAAGAGGAAATAATATCACCGCTTGTGATTTCATTTTCTTTTCGTCACCTGACTACCACACCAACATCAAAAGTTCTTTGTTTGTTCTTCTTCCTGACCCAACACCCTCCGATGCCCTTAGGTGCTTCTTCCCTCCAGTTCTCCCTGCATTCGCTCAGACGGGTTCATGCCATCACACTGACCACATTCGTACCAGGGTTGACTCTCGTGTAAACTCGAGGAGCTGGAGTACGGGGCGATGGCCAGCTTGGCCCCGGAGATGCTAAATGTACCAGTTTCCTGATGGACCTGAGGCGGCATTTTCCGGCAAGCTAGCATACGAGATTCGTGGTGATGAAACATAAACCAACCGACGGACTTGTGATATCGAAGGCGCAGATGCTGTGAAAATCCTGCAAGCAGTCATTCGAAGTCATCGACAAAAATGAACAAGATACTGGAGGTTCCTGGATTATCAATGCACCCGACCTACAGCCCTGGTCGGCCCATTTCCGTCGGAGCTCTAACTGGAGGTCATTGTAGCGAGAGTCATCCTCGTTCAGGCCTCCATCAAGCTACTGCCTAACCGAGAGCTGACTGCCGAGAGCGGTGGCCAACTGACCGTTGCTTTTGCGTGTTCCTCACACACGCTCTCAAATGCACTAGCAACCGTCTCTCCCGATGGCCGCGTTCTCGTGGATCGTGTAGAAAGCCCTCTTGTTAACTTCTTCGTACAATGCCGAATATTAGAGTGACGTGCGGGTGGCCCGGGTAACACAAAGGACCGGAAAATACTCTTGGAAAAGGGACCGCGAGATAGGTCGCGGCAACCTTACACTACGTTCCTCAAGCGGAATACCCAAGGAGCTGAGGTTTTAAAGGCATTTGAAAGGCGATACTTTGAGTAAGTAGCTCTTTAAAGTAGGGTAAATTACGAATCAAAGTATGTTTTTGTTTTACCGCATCGGCAAAGTTACCTGAATAATCAGATACTGACTTTTGTCTGGTACACTGTAAATCGAGCCATCTGAATGATGCAAGAGGTTGTATAAACCACTGGAGAATTATCAACGTTCAAGATTTTCTTGTTGCACGCTTCAACAATATACTGATTGCTATTCCCAAGGAAATGGCTTTTGACTTGATGGCAGCGGAAACTCGTGTAAAAATGCCGATATCGGAGACACCACCACACAACGGCCTGCAAGCCCATCCACCGGTGCACCTGCTAGGGAAAGACACTAGTTGATTGGCTAAAAACTGAAGGGCTGTGGCGAACTCAGTATGAAGATTTTCGGACAATTTTGGCCACGGTGAACCAATCAAAGGCTATCCAGTTTACACTATTTCGCCAAACAGTTGGACAGGAGGTGCTTCACACCATCACTGGCTTTTTATGTGATTCCGATGAGAACAGCGGTGACTGGACGACGGGCATGCATAAACTCGAGCGATATGGCCTTGGTGAGTGCAACGAAACATGCGAGCATTTTGTTTTCGACCAAAAAACACAAAAGCCTGAATAATCACTTGATGTCGTTAAGAACACCGGGACGTCCATGCAATGTTTGCACCTGCGTGGAAAAGAGCCTCAAGTGGGACCGGATCGTGATTGGGTTACGCGATACCGCAGTGATTGTGTGGTAGTTGAAGATTTCGATGCTATCACTCCAACAATGCGCCAACATCTACCGAGGTGAGACAGCGGCCGGAAAACCCATGGGGACCTTGAATGCCCCATAATCGCGTGGTCTATACAAAATAACTTCAGCAGCACGCAGGGTGCTATAGACAGTGTCAGTTTCGTGGCAGACTACACTTCGTGGAAAGAGACAACTGTCCGGTCCGGGGAAATCCTGTGATAACTACAAAAAGACGCAATCATTTCGCGTCAGAATGTTTCCTCAAGAATACAATGCACAGAGAAAAAAGCGTCAAAACACAGGTCGAGTGAATGGGGTGTAAATGCCAGAAAGGCAAAAGGGTGTTTTGCCATAATAGTGGTGAACAGGGAAGAGGTGGATTTCCCGTCAGACACAGGAGCTTCGGTGAACATCATGCCTATGGAAGCTGTCTAATACTGCACCGATACCGACGCAGAGGAGACTTCTTATGTGGAACGGTGACAAAACTAATCCAAGGGGTGAGGCAATGCTGAAAATCGTCAATACCAAGAACGAACACACATTTCTCAAACTATTGTGATCGGCCAGGGTTACGTTTCTTTCCTTGGGTGTGAATCAGTCAAAAATCTGTGTTCGAGATCACTCTACTATTGTCCACTTTCAGTCGCCATATTTCTGATAAGGTCGAACGTTACTTAGAAAAATATGCCTCTGTTTTTGACGAGAGATCTGGAAAGCTTCCGGAAGTGGCAACAATGAACTTATGTGAATCTTTGGAACCTGTGGTACTGCCAACGAGGCGTATTCCATACGCTGATGGGGAACGATTTGAGCGCGAGTTGAAAATTCTTATACTGAAAGAGGTCCCGGTTAAGTTTGATGAAGCAACAGGTTGAGTGAGTCAAATCGTGATCGTGACGAAAGCATCTGAGGAAATTCGCACATGCACAAGTCTCGAACCACTGTTCAAAGCATTCGGGCAAGAGCGCTTCCCGTTATCAAATGAGCGTTACTTCGCGAAAGTTGGCCCGGCTTCAGAGCATTCATATTCAAAGTTGGATGAACCTTCGAGTCATCGGACTGCTTTCATACACCGTATGGCTGTTACCGCAGGAAGCGACTACTTTTCGGTCTATAGGAATCGAGCGAAACATTCCAGAGGGGAATCTTAGAACACCGGATACCGGGTGCTGACTAGGTCCCGAAAATGGCCAATGGAAAGGGCAACAATTGAAAAGTCCTAGAGAGCGCCGAAGGGTGGTTAAGTTCGGTGGACTAGGTGAGGGACAGGTGGTGGCCTGTATTAAGAGTGAGCTTAGACGGTTGCTCAACTCCCTTTCGACCAATGCCGTTTTACATGCAATTTCACCCAAGTTACTATCTGCCGGCATCACAGATGCTACTCCCACCGGCATCGGAGCCGTGCTCGAACAGGATGTTGCTCAGTGCTGTGCTTTTCGGGTACGCTCCGTTTTGCAGAATGTGGGAATTCACAGACACAACTTGAAGTTCTAGCTGTGTCTTGATAGGTCGCTCGATTACACATAATTGTTCGGGCCACATTTTACGTTACTGACTTATCATGAAATACTCAAGCTCATTCACGATCCACATGCTTCACCAGTGAAATCATCCGCAGCCATGGTTCAAAAGCGAGATTTTTCTCGTGACTCATTCTGCGATAAACAGAAACTCTTCCTCGTGTGGAATGTTTGTCTCTTTACGCTAATTCTGGGGAAGCCTCCTCTGGCTGTTTGCTCACCCAATCACTTCTTCTAAATCTATCCGATCTAGTTCACGAAACTCCGGACAATTAATAAGCTATCTTATCAAGCCTTCAACATGGTTGGAAAGCGGGGTTTTACGAACGCCACATAGGCGTTTCTGTGAGTTCAGATGGTGCTTCGTGTTTCAATGATTGCATTATTACACCAACTACACTACTTTCAGCCTTTCCTATTGGTTTGCATTCCGAACGTCTTGTTATTGGAAAGGTGAAACTTTTGGCCTTAAACTGATCAACCGATCACAATACCACGCTTTTGACTGTACTTTCGTGCACTCGGCAGTAACTTGCGCTATATCCAACACACTTCCTCGGCACCAGCAACCTTGCGGTCTCTGTACTAGGGTCCTGTAAGAATACACGCAACTGGCACTCCACGGTCTTTTTTCACTGACTCTGTCGACGAAAGTGGCCGTATAAGCTGAGGGAGTGTGCCCTTCAACGGCCCGGCTTGCCATTTTGGGGGCCTGAAATTAAGAGTGATTTAGCCCAGTTTGCTAGACTTCGTTACGGCTGTTTGCAATAAATTCATTCCCAAAATTTCCAAGCGGACTCCTCGGCTCAAATCATGCGAGACCTGGAAGCTTGTTCACGCTGATTGTTGTGGACTTTTCCTGAATACGTAGTACGCCCTCGTAATCGTCGATTCTTATTCCAAGTGCCCGAGCTCTGATTTTACTGCTGCTGCACTTCGCAAGATGTTTGGCCGAGGAGGAGTACAGTATGCATTGGTTACCGATATCAGGAGTTATTTGACTGCCCAAAAGTTGAGAGTCTGGTTGAATTCCGTGGGTTGCCATCCAGTGGTAACTCCATGTTACCCTCAGCCAAATGACATTGATGAAAATCTTGCACAAACAAATAGATCTATCAAAGCCACAAAAGCAGGAACATCCAGTGAACTCGGTAGCACTGTGGACAATTTACTAATGCACCTTTGCTGTTCTGTCCAGTTAGTCACTGTTAGTAGTCCGGCGAGGCTGTGCGGAAGCCTTACACCGGGCCCTAACCTACTCCGGCTCGAGTCCTCGGAAGTTGCTTACCGCAGAGGGAATGATTTGAGACCCTCGCCAGGCGTTTTCTTAAAGCTATTTGGTAAAAGACCACCAGATTTCGGATCTCAATGATCTTTCCATTCATCAAAGACATGTAGATCCGATTGCCCTTTATCTTGTTCCCGAATATAGCCCGGTTGACTCTAATCCCGATCTTTCTGAGTCTTTTCTTGATGAATATGTCCACAGTTCAAATTCCAGTTCAAAAGAAATTCTCTGAAGAATGGAATGTTTACAAGACAAAGAAGGTCGTAACTGCGAAAACCCCGAACTTCATTCATGCTGCGGAGAACGCACCGATTTTTGATGACAGGACTTGAAGTTGTTTTATTGCTTTTGCATGTTTATACACTTAACGATTGCGCAGAATGCGAGTTTAAGTAGATGCCCATCCAGTCGGAGTGTTTGAACTTCAATTGCTGGTGGTACGGGCCGGAGCTATGCGGCCTTCATTGTGAGGTGTTCCAGTGCATAAGTCCAAGTCCTGATCATCTCACAATGTCATTAACCTTTACATTTGGGAGTGACACCGAACGCGAGGCTAGCTAAGAGAGCTTAAGGTTTAGCCGTCCTCAAGCAGAACCGTCAAACACGTGTTTTTCAAATGGCAGAAATTATTCGTCCTCACAGCAGGCAGACAAACAGAGCACAGTCCTGTGACGTCGACAAACAATCAATATGTTGAGTACTAACAGCCAACAGGTTATGCATCTCCAAAGTGAATTTTGATCATGAGCTTATATATTCAAACTAAGTCATCTTCAGGTAGCCACGACAAATGCCCCTCCAGAAGAGAATTGTCGAAGTGACCCGTTGATCTAATTGAGGGCCTACTGCGTGCAGGTCACTAGTAGAGTCTACAGTCTCTCGTGTCTTCGGTTGTCTGGGGGACCGTGTTACGACTCCACGGTCTGTTTTGTGCAGCCGGTGGATAAATACCAAAAGTCTCACGGAACTAGCGGTCATCTACTTATCCCTCACTTGAGTTTTGCAGAAATAATATGTATTTATACCATAAAAAATGATCCAACAAGACATACCGGGGGTTCCTACATCCACCTTGCCCATACATGCGATAAAAGAGCGAATTAAATCACGCAAGCAAACGGCTACGAGTAAAAACAAGGCAAAAGAAAATAACCGCGGTCGGTTGGCACAATACGCAGATGTGAGAAACGTGCAAAATTGTTTTCTGTTTTTCAAAATAGTTTTATGAAACATCAAACACTGCAAACGACTTAAAGCTGGATTTCAAATATGGATGGTACCTACAAGACGCTTTGGCCAGTGCACATGACAGCCAGGACGCCTCGTTCGTTGTTGCCCCACGGTTTTGCGATGCACTGGATGAGGTTCGGGGATGGGCTCTACAATAGGTGGGAGAACTATCACAGCACTCTCTTTGAGCAGCACCTCCATTTCTAGGCTACCGTCGAGATGTGCTACCTTAGGACTGTTGACAGATATAGTTCCGTGTTCACCGCTTCGGTCAACGGGGCAAGCGCAATCGTGTTGCTCGAGCACCTCATATTGGCCTTCACAAAGCCGCCGTAGGGACTTTCTAATGCCATCCAGACGTGTGAAGACCTGGGCGCAATTGGACAGTACAGGTGGAAGGCAGGCCAACCTAGACGGTGGTCGCAGCAGAAGCGTTTATAGACGGTGCATTGCGCAGCTAAATGTTGGGCATATAAAAATCAACCGTCGTCACTCAGACGATCCGCGGTAAAGTAATCCCCGAGTAATCGAAGATCCTGCCCAAAAACTGATCCTCCAGCTGACGCGGTAATATCGGGTTCATAGATGGAAAGCAAACCTCAGAAAACGATTGAAAGCACCTGCCCCCAGTTAGGGCTGTCAACAGCGATGTGAGAAGTTTTGAGCCGTTGATGAAAACGCTCAATCACACATTTGGCTGATAGGCGACGCTCTCGCGTATGAGAACAGTAACTGTTTTATATACACAATGTTTCTCCAAACAAGCGTGGCTCAGACTGCGCACTGCGATCAGTAGTAACCTCTGCAGGGCAGTCATTTAATGAAACGCAAAGATCCATAGAGGCAGCTATTGCGGTTTCTGTCACTACATTGACAGTGGGAACAGCCTCTGGTCAACGAGTGAAACGGTCGACCATAGGAGGAAGGTAACTGAAACCTTTACAGGGACTGAGAGACCAAAGGTATTTATGTGGACGCAAAAAACTCGTGATGGTACAACTGGAAAGAGACTGATGAAGCCGTTTTGTTCCTACTTACCTTCGATTGTTTGAAGTGAAAGAGTGAATGAGCCCAATTACGAATATCCTTTTGCATGTCGTACCAGATGTACCTATCTGCAACCGGCTTGGTAGTGGTTCGGATGCCAGGTGGGCTAAATTGTGTAAAACGTCGAAGAATGTTTGGTGCCAAGACGTGGGTACGATGAGTCGTGGGTGTGGTAAACATGTGTCACACATCATCGAACCTGAGGAAGTGGCTAATGAAAGCTCCGAAGGTTTGAGCGATGCGATCTGGCTAAGATCTATGAAATACAATTCCGAACGTTAGGGTACAGCCAAAGCTTTGTGGCCCATGACACCTGGTTGACAATATAAGTGACGTCCTCTCGGGAAACAGCGTCAGCCACAGAGACGTCGGTGCCTGAAATGTGACGAACATCACTGGAAAACTGTACCGCGAAGCTAAATGACGCAAAATCAAGTGATGAGTGTCTGCCGATTTGACTGTGAAAAGCATACGTCCTCGGTTAGTGATCAGTATATACGAAGACTTGTCTGCCCTTGAAGATATGTCTGGAATTTCTAAAAGCTCTATAAACGACAAGAAGTTTCCAACTAAGCGTAGAATACCTAGCTCCAGCTGGTAAGAGACAACTGCAGAAAAAGGTTTGTGATGTAGTCCCCTGCAGTAGCACCTCGCCTTTGGCTTTATCAGAGGCGTCGCAGGCTACACTCAATTGAGCTTCGGCTCCAAATAGAGCCTGCAAGGTAGCGAAAGTCAGTGCGTGTATGAGCTCCTGTCGCCGGGAGGGAACCACAACCCCAGAGATCATGCCTTCAAGCTGAAGAAGTATAGGTCGCGGACAAGACTTCTGGCCCAGCTCTTCAAGCAACGTTTGGTTAACGACTGGAATAAACTGTCACAGGAAGTGGTCGAGGCGGTTACAGTGGCTGATTTTAGGCATCGGCTGCACAGGGTATGGACCCGAGTGTTCCATGACCGGCTACGAAGTCCGACAGCATACCACTGAGAAGAATGTTCATAGTTCGTTAGAACTTGTGTTAACTAGGTCTCCATTCTGTCCATCTTTTAGGCTTCTGTCCTCAGTTTGCCGCTTGCTTTCCTTCTACTCGCTCCTTTGTCATTCTCTGTCTGTGGCCAGTTCCCTCTATATATGTGGCTTTCTTTTTACCCTCCACATTTCCGTGCACCACAATCCGTCTTTACTCTTGACTTTATCTATTTTGTTCCATCATCAGTTTTGCCATCCGTGCTTCTTTTTTTCCAAAACCTAACTGACCGGTCTGTTCATGTGGTGGCCCACTGTAACCACCTGTGAACCGTGCTTGAGTGGATGCAGGAAATGAAGCTCGAAGAACTAGTTGCTCCCACTGCCAAAGCACCGGGGGATCAGTAGAGCCCGTGTGTGCAGAAAAATGGGCATCTTGGCCACCTACCGTGCATTTCTGTAATTAACGTGAACCTGAACTGCATTGAAGACAGCCTTAGCGTCCTCGGATAATTTTATAGGACTAACTTTAGCCGCTCAAAGTAAAGCTTTCAACAGCTGCATCATATGGGCATGGTTTGGGATGAAAGGCCGAAAAAAGCTTACCATCTAGTTGAAACGACAAAAATGGCGGCCGGCAAAGTAGGTAGCGGAAAGTCATGAACCGCTCGTACCTCTTCTTCCAGGGGAAGGATACCACACACCGACCACGTGGCCCAAAAACCCGGCTGAATTTTGGCTAATGGCGCTCTTGTCCGCACTGACGGCCATGTACGGCCGAAGGCTCAAACAAAGGATGAACGTTTTGCTAGCGTACGTCTTCAAAGTCACCAGTCACTAGCATATCCTTTATGTAGGCTAAAACAAAATATTTACTCCTGACAACGTGGACAATAAAACATCGAGAGACTTTTGCAGCTTGGCATGAACCAGGTGGCATCCGTGGATATTCGAACGGATCAAATGGTTTCGTTACCAAAGTCCTAGGTGAGTCTTCCTCTGCGATGGCTATCTGGTGGTAAGTAAATACCAGATCTATTTTGGAGACCACACGAGCAATTTTCAGGTTGGCCGTGATATCCGAATATGTGGGACGGGATACCTGTCTGAAACTGTGGCTTTAGTGAGGGCTCCATTATCTCCGCATGGTAGTCAGTGGCCTGACTCTTTATGGACCATATGAAGTGAAGAAGCCCAAGGACTATTTGGAGCACGAATTATACCCAATTCAAGCATGTGTTCCAACTCAGATCGCTCGATTTTGAGCTTGTTGGGTGCAATCCGAACTGCCTTAGCAAAGGCCGGAGGGTCCGATATGCTAGGGTAATGTTCTATCGAGCAGGTTCCAGCAGGTGTTACCGACGGTGGATGCTAAGCTTCTGTGTATACAACAAGCAAGTCACCGAACAAAAGGAAACCGTTTGGTGCAAGCAGAACAGCAGCTGTTGAGTTAGAGTCAACCACAACTCCATTCACAGATAGATTACCAACAAGATCCACAAGACGCTTGTGGTGAGAATCAATCAAGAAGTCGAGGCGATGCAGGGGTTCAATACCAAGTGTGACTGTTCGAAACCAGAAAATCAGGGAGGTCCAACGGAAGGTGCGAGGAAGGATAAAGTCTAACGTCTTTGAATGTTGTCCATAAGTCAGTACGGAAGTACCATTATCAGCACGGAAGTTCAAGAAAGGTCATCTATCTAAGGTTCGGCCCGGAAGTGGGAGCAAAATAACTTCAGCAACTCTGCCTACCAAGCAGAATGTCCCGGAATCACGGTCGATTAGTGTAGAATAAGCAACCACCCTGGTCAGTAGTGCCCGTTGCAGCTATCTACTGGCGTGAGCAAAAAAAGTGAAACCAAACAGCAACAAAACTAGCTGCCCTGGGCCAATGATACTCATTACCATACTGAACATCCACAGAATTGTCGCTCAGGGGAAGCACGACCAAGAAGATAGAGAGGAGGTGCCTCATTCCTAGAAAGGATGGCGGCCACTAAACAGTATCAACAAGGGTAAGACATGAAAAAGTAGTCCAACTTCCATAAAGAAAATATATGAGGATGACAGACCATGAGTTTTTAATCAATCGCGATGTTGCGACATGTTCATGGGCATTGACCTACAGGATCTTTCCGCTAAAAAGTGACGAGGGCTCTGAGAAACAAGCAAAACTGGAAAAAGTATTCCTCCGAATAAGTGGAATACTTGGGTTAGAAATGGCTTGTCAAACGTTTGCGAAAGGAAGCGAGAGTAAACACCAGAAGTAGTGGAACATAATGAGGATCAGCCTGTGGCTGACAAGGGTTACAGCCGTAAGCTACTTTAGTGCGGGTAACTGTCATTTTTTTGTTATCAGTGGTAGTCGCCTCGGTTTGAGGCTTCAAGTCGACGAAGCCAGTCTGAGGCGACCGACGAAGACTATTTCCTGAGGTCATTGATGAAGGTTTCCTTGAAAAACCTGATGGATCTTTGTGGGTTGGACTATGCCGGAGTGAACGAGTGACCTTTTGGCTTGAGTCAAAATACGTGTTTGTGAGTAAGCAGCTGATCGAGAAGGGATGACTGTCGGGCTGCTCAAAGAAAAACGAATGCCGGCATTTTGACTCACGTGGACAACGAGGCAATTTGCGTGCTCCCCAGTATTCGAAGCCGGCTTTTTCACCTGGGGTGGGGCCAGTTCTTTGGGGAGACCAGCAGCTTCTGTTAGTAATGGTGTAGAAGTGTATGGAGTGTCACTGTGCACCGATTTGTAGGTGCCTAATAACAACGGCGATAAGACCTTCGTCCTCTAAGAAACCTAATGGGCATAGAGCAAAGCTCCGAGATGTCTTTGGAAAAGTCCAACTAAACCCTCATCTTAAAGATGATAGTCCGTGGTTGGGATATTTTGGGCACCACTCACTTGAAGATTGGGAATAGTGGCAGATTCCATATGATCTTTTTCGTTGACGACTACCGTGGCCGAACAACCAAAACAAAGATCCAGTTCTTCATGAAGGACTGAGTGACAGTCTTATATGGCACATCCGGAACAGGTTACGCATCTATCCAAAGCGCGAAATGGCCCGTGTAACTGAGATTGCATATCATATCCGGCAACGGCCTCAAGGGCCTAACTAAGCCGACGAGCAAGAGAACAAATTGACCATCGAAAGCCTTGAATGATCCGCCCGGGCTTGCATATTGTTGCTGAATTTTTACCCCCATTAAAGCGCCGTAGTTACGCGCCCACTGAAGAACGTTGCTGTCAATGTTGGGCCAAACAAATCGAGAACTAATGAGCGTGCAAGTGGCTTCAAGGCTGGGATAGAATAAAATAAAGTGCAACACTTAAAAAGGTGCAAATACGTGAAGAGGATACCGTCAGCCCAAGGCAGTCCAGAGTTTTGTCGCGGAGAGCAGTGACGGACGGAGACAAAAGGAGCAAAGCCAGCTCTGGAAGATCGGCTTTATATATTGCCTGTTGAAACTAAGGGTCTTTCTGGGCAAGAGCCAAGTCCTCTAGAGTGATACCCGGAATGGTAAGCAACAAGAAAATCTGGACCCGAGAAAGAACCTCGATAGCTGCGTCAGCTGAACCGGATATGTGAGAAAAATAAGCATAAAACTGTGATACGAAATCCGGTTGCCGAATTTTCACAGAAGAATGATGATCCAAAGTATTGCAAAAGGGGTGGAGTACCGGTTTTAGACAGACTGGCCAGATTTATGCGCTCTCCGTTATATTCATCACTAATTCTGTAGCATCAAATCGACCTGCTTAGATTTTTATAAGAGCAATCGCAACTTGTCAGATCAATAGTCAAATCGCCAGCGAGTCCCAAGAAGGGGAACAGAAGTCGAACCTTCGAAGTCTTATTGGTTGTATGGTGCTATTAAAACCAACCAGTTTCAAATATATGTGAACAAACCTCGACAGCAAGCCCAAAGGACAACCGTGTCTGCAACCAAAGATGTGTACGGCACGAGCAAAACACGCTGGTAAACGAAAGGCAAAGTGGTGCATCTTGTGTAGCCTCGATTATAAAACCCAACGGCCGCCCTTGAAAGAGTAGAGGGGTACAAAGCGCCTTGGCAGGAAACTTTCGAAGTCGAAAGTACTCCGAAACATAACGAAACAAGCCACTCTAATACCGGCATTCCAAAGTTGGTATGGCTTTTCCGGACCTGGTAAATATTCAAAAGTTATCAAAATCTTCCCTAGGGAAACATTTACTTGCACTTTTTGATAAAACAGGATGAGCTTTAAAGTCGCACATGAATTATTGTTTTGATAACATACCAACAAACAAAGCTAACACCTTCCAAAGTTCATTATGACCGAATATTTCTGCGAATGATTATCGGCTTGTTCTGGATGAGGCCTGTCCACATTATCCACCAGTATCCGGACACACTTCACCGCAGGCTCTTTTGGACAATGAGCCATGGGTTGCACTTTCGTAAACTAGCAGAAATGGACCTACCACTTTCAAATCCCCTCTATCTTTAAGCTCTTTATGATACGTTTAACATGTTGGTGGATATTTACGATGTTACCGTATCCGAAATATCACGGCCGGATATTTTGCTAGACACCATCCATTTGCCTGACCTTCTTCCAGTGTTTTTTCTGTGTTAAAGGTTGCTTTTGGCTGAAGCAATTACAAATTATCAGAAGGCAGGTCTTGAGGATTCCTCTGGCGTAAAACCCAGGGACGGAAGATCTTTGATGATACTTTCAACCCCCACAACTTTTATCAATAACTTTCCGTCATTCAACTGCCTGTGAGAAGTGGCTGCCGACGGCTGTCGCCCAGTCTTGTGGACATTCGTTCCCAACCACCTGCGCGGCTGCTTGCGCTCATCGGTCAAAATTAATTATAAGTTTCATAAAGTACTATTCTTTGCTGAAAGTTTTACGATCAGATTTGCGCAGGGCATTTTCCATTACTGCTTCCGGGGAAGAAAATCCAGACCTATTACCACTATTATTCACCCTAGGTCTACAGAGACCTGCTGTGAACCTTATTCCTGCCGGCAGAATTGCATCAGACATCATGCCACGTTTAACTGCCAAGTGCACTCCCACAGTTTCTAGACAAGCTAAGGCATTCAAATCCTTTGTGTTAACTTCGCTGTACCTCAATACACAAAGGATCCGAATGATAACTTCCAAGTTCACAAAAAGGTAGCTCTCAACCTGTTATCGGCGATCAAGAAAGGTTGCCGACATATGGTTTACGGACTTGTAGCGGCCTCTCGTTGAAACCAAACACATTTAAAATGCAGTCGCCAACCTGGAGCTTAGATGCGCCCTGTTTATAGAAAAGCATATGTGGTTAGGACTCCCATCGGAATGACAGCCGCCCCTGAGGCGCTAATCCATTTCTGACATCGTCTTCATTGGAGGCAGGTGGTCCTACATCCCGAATCACTCCTCAAAACCACGTATATTATAGTCAAATGAAGTGGCCGACAGTCAGGTAAAATTTAACCTCGAAGCACCCATCCAAGTTCAGGTTAAAGGCCTAGTTCCGGAGTCCTGCGGGTAAAATGCGTGGCTTTCATCGATGATCATTCAGTATTCTTAACTGGTTAATCAAAGTTTGATCAGCCGCTTCGATGGCTTGAGAATTCAGGTTGGCCCCAAATATTCCAATCAACTGGTTGGTTGAGGCCTGATCATACAAGTTCGCCTGGTACTGTTCTGCATATGCTCATTGCCGCGTCTCTTCAAGCGGTTCTGGAAACTTAGCGCACCTTGACTCGTCAGCTCCAACCACTAGCTCGTCTGGCTTTCTGTCCCCCGTCAACTCAACAGAGCAGTTATTATAGCTACGAAGCCTATCTTCGCCTATCGCTTTCCTCATTCCAGACCTTTGGAGAGATGTGGTATTCGCAAAGACCGCTCGAGCATCCAAATTTTGTGAATTAGGTGACGGCTTCTCGAGCAGTTATTTTGATCTTATTCTACAGCTGCCATGCTTTTTATAGTTCGTGGGTCTCTCCATACTCAGACTAAGACTCTGCTCACGCCCGCGTGTCATAGCATCTCACGGTGGTGCACAGCAGACGATTTGGTGAATCATCCTCGGGCGGGTTGATTCACCAAATTAACACCGAGTTGGCTGGAACTCAGAGCGGCTCTGTTATCGATGCATGGTGTACCATAGTGCAGCTTTGATCACAATACTTCTGGATTGGGAGTTCAGGCATATCAATTACGTTTCGTCTCCAACAATCCAATTCCGCTTCTGAAATAGTAAATCCGGATCAACTCAGAGAAATTTCTCTCAACTCCTCGCTAATGGAAGACAGAATACGGCCCCGAACTGGATTTATGTGTGGTATTACACAATTCATGCACGAAAATACAAAATAAATGTAACTTAAGGAACAAATGAATTTTAGGCCGCAGCTAAAGATCAGTTCAATGTTCCTTTGTTCGCCCAAATATGAGTTTCCTCTGGCGTTTCGATCCATACCTGCCCGCCCGTTGAACCCCATGTCGCACGGTAGTCTCAGGCCGGCAGGGACTGGTGCGTACACTGGTTATCTCTAAGATCTTTGACCCCCACTGTCCGCGAACACCTAATGGACTTGTCAGCTTGAATTTCGAATGATCCTGAAATTACGAGTACTTGGCCGACTCTAATTCGCGGAGCGTTTAGTGTTAGTGGCTGTACCGTTTCTGCCAAATTTGTCCGACTGTTCATAACAAACCGCATTGAAAACCATAGTTGGGCTTTTGGCGTCCTCTGAATTGTGTTAATTTTTAACTCAGCGGCTACTAAAACTCCATTTCCATAAGACTCCGCAGCTATTTTTTGGCTTTTAATGATTTTTGTTATTGTGGAAAGAGTTGAACAATTCCAGTCATCAGTTGTTGTCATTCATTTATTCCAACTGAAAGGATTCCTTTCACTTTACGGTCCTTGTCCCTCATCGAAGGTGATAGTCCTGGGTTTGTGAGTTAGTTTCCCTCGGCTTCTCACAAGAAAGATGGGCCGATCGGCTACGTGCCCATCTCCCCGAACGGTGATGACTACATAGGCGCTATATATTGAGGGAGTTTCTTGTTAGTAGGAACTTCTCCATCGCCTTTGCTCAAGTGGGTCCAAAGTCAGCCAGGCCCGATTCCCGAAAAATTCAGAGAATCAAATAGACAGACTTTGGATACTACGAGAAAAATAAAGGTCGAGTCCGCCTACAAAAATACGCTATTAATTTTAATTTTGAACTCCATCAAGATAGACTTTATCAGGTCGCAGGTAACACAAAAACCGCAGATTCAAGCCGCCGTGTTATCTAGACCCTCACACATACCACAAACGTTTCACCGAAAAAAGGCAGCAACAATGATCGGTGCCGTTCTCAAATCCCAGGTACCCTAAAGAACATTGCCCAGTCCTGGGAGCAGGTCGCAATTATCGCAAATCGAGCGACGCATAGCCGGTTCAAACGAATCCCAAAACCGGAATAAGACAGATTCGTAGTTTCTGTGATACTGGATTGAAAGTCACACAAGGTGCAAATATATACAAACCTCGAGTAAACAGCCTAATGGACTCAACAGTGAAACCCGAAGGTTCAAATCCCCGTGGCTCAAACAAGACGGTCAGAAGTGGTTCAAGGCCAAATTCGAATGTTTCACACAAACGAACAAAAGCGCAAAAGTGTGGAGTATGGTCGAGCTTATTAAAGCAGTGCCAATTAAAGTCGCACTCACAAAGCAAATAAAACGTTTTGAATGATTTTCAACATTTTTCTTTTAGAGCTGATGCGTGCACTTTTGTGGCTCTCCTTTTCAGGAAAGCCAGTTCAGACAACACTCGTCTTTTCTCAGGCTTTTCTGGTTTTAATTACGGTGCTTTTACAGGAACCAAAGTTTTGCGAAAGCATCCTCTGACGAAACAATGTCCCCTGTATATTCTTAGCGCTTTTGATAGCGGATGATCGGACTGTGCCTTGTGAAAGGTTCCGAAGTCTTGTGCAGACTATCTTGAGTAGTAGCAGATGATGCTGTGCCACTTGGGGGTAACAAAGCACTTCATTTCAATCAATGTCCATGGAAACCCAATCTTTTACCGTCCATCAATCAAGAACGCCCATTCTTAGCAGATTTGTCCTGTCACCCCTCCGGCTTGGTTTCGCTAAACCCGGCCAAAGCTGCCTTCTATCATCCTGCAGTAAGTCTACACGGTAGGCAGTTGCTCGTCGCAAAACTATCATGTGAATCGTAACACAACAGACCTAACAATGCCTAAACAACAGGCTACTCATCTGCCAACAGTTCCTCTGGTCAGCTGTCCTCTGACCAAGAACCCAATGAATTTTTTTACTTCACACATCGTAAAAACTCCAGCTCTGCTACATCTACTATTCTGAACTCATTTGAATGTCTTCACCTTTTGAGCTAGTTGCTGTAGGATGGATCTACCTTGCCTTTTGGGAGCTCGTTACCTGTCAAGACTTTACCCTCATTGATAAACAAGCCCTCGCAAAAGGAGAATGCCCTGAAGCTCACAGATATGGAAACAATGCCCTCTATGCCGTATGAAGTCCTAGAAGTCGCAGCCTTCCAGTTAGTTTGCTGCTTTCAAGGTTTGCACCGAAACCGCCATCTGTGAAGCCACTAGTTTTCACTACCTCAATGTCCCTATGTACTCGGTAATACACATTCAAAACGTACGCCTACATTACCCAGCGAGGTTGACCGCATTTTAGTGACTGTGTAGCCCGCTGCAAGCGGGCTTTGAGAAGAAGTACAGCATTATACCTCCGACCACGCTTAGGTGCGATAAGTAAGGTGTGGGAGCTGGGAAACCTAATTACGCGTAGGCTTCGAGCTGCGTAAGCAGTATCTACTAGCAACATCTGGGCTCCGTCCTCTTGCAACGGGTGCTCCCAAGAACCTCAGGCAGTCGATCACTTGGTAGTTTCCTCCACATAGTACACAAAAAACCTAGTATAGAGTGACTTTTCAGTGCTATTAGTATTCAGTTGGGAGAACCCTGGGCCAATCCCTGTTGTACCAAGGCCTCTCTTACCATTCGCGACCAGCTGTCAGTAGACTTTACTCGACTGTGCCACCTGAGCCAGTAAGACCTAATGAGGGTTCAGAACTCCTCTCCTCAATTCCTCAGGCAACGCCCACCAATCTCTGTTTTAGCCTTCTTAGTAATCGTTCCACTAAGGGAAGCAGGTTTGTTGAACAGTTCGATTCAAGCTGTTTTTTACATAATCTTCGTAGCCGTTTCAATTTATTCATTTGAATAGCTAAGCGGGCTTTCTTTCAATTCCTCGATATTAGCCTGAGTTATGAGACACCTTAAATACCTCGGCTGCTCTTTAGTTCTTTTTTCGAAGCCAGGTCAGTCTGACGGCGAGATTTTTCAGCTTCTCACGTACACACGACGACCACCCTCTCTGTTCCCTCACTTCCGAGTTCCCTGAAATACCCTAGGCCAGCCTACCAATGTCCGATGCAGCAGTCAGTATGTGGTTCTGAATATAAAGCTTTATGACCTACGCCCAAGCGAAATTCTGGTACCGATAAACTCAGGGTTTCCAACTAGGGGCTAAATTTTGCCTGCTTTTGGTCGAAGGAAGAACACAATCGTTGCAAATAACTCACCATCCACAGCTTTACTTTCCCTTTTCTCCTCGAGCCCAGATGCCAACAGCGTGTTGCTAAAAGTAAGCCCTGGATTGCCTGTTGGGATACCTACTACACTAAGCAACAAAAAGGCCTGTGACACAAGCCTCTTCTTGGAGGGCTACTTTTTCCTTTTTGGTAGATGTCTGCCCTCACTTGATTCCTTTGCCCAGGACTCCAACTCAGTGGCCCCATCACCCTTTATTCCCGCACATTTCCGTTAACTGAAGTTTTGCCACGTCGATTTATGTTCTTCAAAAATCCTCACTCCCCGATCCGTGCACGCGCTTGTAGTATGAGAGGATTCTATTTCACCCAGCCGTCGTGTGCTTTTGCTTTCTCATGGCCTCCGAGGAAAAACACCATGTCCGCATCTACATAAGAAAACTTCAACCCAATTTCAGATTCTTTTTTATTCGATATCTTTGTCGCCCACAGTTGACACACTGAACAAACTTTTGCCTTCTTTCTTTCCGATTCTCCATTCGGATCCTGGTGATGTTACGACACATTCTTCGCCCTGCCAGATGACCGATAAGTGCTCATTGCTAGTGGAGTTTCCTGGAAGATTATATCTGGATCCCATTTTCAACAGTCCGACCCTGCAGATAGAACGCTGAAAGATATTTATGTATATATTCGTTACCGACTGACCACCTCCCCTCTTACGATCTTCAAGTGATCAACTACAGTACAAGGGTACATATTACAACGACGAACGGTTTAGGGTCAGTGATACTAGCCCTTCAGAAACGGCTTATCTTGGCGTACAAGCATACCCAAAAATCAAATTAACCTTCTTGGAGGTAGACAGGCGGGCCCTTCAAAAGTCATGCAGCCTAGGGCCCACGTCTCTCATGTCCAATGCCAAAGCAAAAGGTCCGGTAGGACTCAAACAAAAACTTTTTGTTCGATTAAGAGTGTTATCAGGCCCAAACACAGATGGAAGGGTTCTCATCTTTTACTTCAGTTTTGTTGGGTAAATTGCGGTGAATTTACGGCATTCTTGATGACGCTTTACACAGTACGCATGACTCTCAAATTCTGATCATGCTTTACCCCGTGCTTCCCGTCCAGTTACGGGCACTGAACCCGTTAGTGTTACTATTTTGTCTCTCCATGACACTGCAGGCTGCTTGGTGATAAATCCGTCATGCATTGTACTCCGTCATTCTGCAACCACTGGTGGGGTCCCAAGCCATGGATGATTCTTCACGGTCCTCTCGGTAATGACCTCATCCTTTTATCGAGTATTGTCCCTTTGCGTGCCCAGCTAGTTCCGCTTTGGCACCTTTATTTCGCCTTCGCTGATCTGTCTGCTTCATCATAGTTTGCTTTGTTCACTAGCCCGTAGTAAAAATCAACAACCAGTATTTGAGGAATCGTTGTATTTACTACATTGCTTCCGTTTGATAACAAGGATCATTTTCATTTACGGCCAACCCTTTGAATATTAACATTTCCTGCACCTGATTTCTAAACCGATCCGCCTTGTTTCTATTACGTCTCATTTTGCTCCATTCAACGTAGTTTCCGCTTCGTTTTGCCGTTGTTTAGACTTGAGATTCTCACTTTTAAAATCTCTGAATATTTATCATCTTCAGTGTCACTGTTCACCCTGGTCGTGCCTTCACACTAATTTTTTGACCATAATCGAGAAATATATGAACAGTGATATTCAACTTAATATGTGGCCTCTTGGGTTGCAAACAGAGGATCTGCATCGCGCGTACATATCTTTATTTATTTCTGGAAGAAAAAGCCATTTTCAGTGATTTTTTCGGCTCCCCTTTTGCGTCAGAACAAATAACGGGACCATATTTTCCCATCGCCCACCAACTTATCTACTAAATTGGCTTCACAACTTCTAAAACCACAAAATGGTTATGAAAATCTATCGAGGGGCTCGGCTTCCATTCGTATTAACCCCACGCCTAGCGACGATGGCTCCAAAGTCTTTTTTAAGTCATCCATCGTATCCTTTTGGAAAAACAATTTCCTCTCTATAATTAAAGCACATACTTCGGGTTTGATTCGTCGTCAGCATCCGTTTCAGTGACTGTGATTTTTCATTTACAGGGTCCAGAAATAATGTCACAACCTTCAGAGCTCTAAAGTTACATCACTAACACTAATTTTGTTTTTCTAATGCGAAATATTCACCGCCACGGGAAATTTGTTCATCGGTTCCCTCCCGAATCTTTAATGTGCCAGCCAAAGGTGCTTCAAGGCAGAGGCAATTTGTACTTGTTTTACCTTACTAGCTGCCAAGAAAGATTTACTCGAGAGCCGACCCAGAGTTTATGGGCACCAGAGCACCAGAAATACGGTATCAATATATTTATCAGTCACCACTGTATCATTGCCAAGTTTGAAGGAACCAAGGTCAGAACTTTAGGAAGAATATTGAATCAACTGACCTCAGCAGGGAGAGAATTCTTCTGACATTCAGTCCACTTCGCTGGGCCCTGGGAGAAGCAAGTCTGCCCACTGAGCTTGCTGCCACTTTTGGACTTAACATCAATCCCAGCACGAGTTTTGGTTTGCAACCCTATGGCGATTCTCCAGCAAAAGTCGATTTTAGTCTGTTCTACCGTCGTTCGTAAAGGCTTTTCAAGAACCACTGATTCTGAACACTCGGAAAGCAAATCACACAACGAGCAATTTCAGGAAAGCGCAGCTAGTTTACAAGAACCCTGAAACCAGAACAAGATTAATTTGTAGCTTTAGCGGTATTAGTCTGAAAATCGCGACAGGTACAAGCGTACGCAAATTTTTATTGTATCCAGATAGGCTTACCGCAGAACCAAGAGACCTAGCCTTCCATGGCCCAAGCGCGACAATCGGAAGTGGTTGGGGCCAAACTCAAAGGTCTTACACAAGTGAGCGAAATTACAAATGTGTTGTGTATGGAATTTAACGGCGAAGTAATGTTTGATATATTCAAATCCAGGACTCCCGTCGGTAGTTCTGAGGGGTTTGAAAGTATATCCTTCGCACTAGGCACGAGTTTCAAGAGCTTTATTATATTCACCACTAATTCCGTCTAATTGGGTGGATCAGCTTAGACGTCTATAAGGGCAATCGCAACTTGTCAGATCAATAGTCGAATCGCCAGCGAGTCTCAAGAAGGAGAACAGAAGTCGAACCTTCGAAGTCTTATTGGTTGTATGGTGCTATTAAAACCAACCAGTTTCAAATATATGTGAACAAACCTCGACGGTGAGCCCAAAAGACAACTGAATCTGCAAATATCTTTCCTTATTTTCGTAAAATGACGACGTTCTACCTGTCTTAGCACCCACATAGTCTCTGATGTTGCGGCCCAACTTATTACCAACCCCCGGACACCAGAATTTAGCATTCGACTAGTAAATACCCTACGGCTGCCTCCTTGTTTCGCCAGTTGTGTCCCTGGTTCCTCTGCTGCTGCTAAGTCGGGTAAAGCACTAGATTTACGCATACTCTTGCCGACCAAGCCCGGATATTATCCTTGAGGACAGCATGGTTTCGAGTGCTGGCAGATTCCACCACGTCATTCTTCACACTCAACGACCAAGGAGTACAGTCTGACTCGTGCCAGCCAAGCCTCTACTTGAGCCTTTCATCTGCTGGCTAACCTGACCTCATTGTAACCGAAAGGCGTAAAATCTCCGTGGACGGCTTTCTACTGGACTGACTGAAGTTTCTGATTGTCCTTTTCTTAAGGTCGTCTCAATCTGAACCTAGGCAACATCAGACAACTCATCAACTAATACTGCACCACTGACCAACGTCAACAACTTCCAACTGACCTGCCCCGCCAGCTTCCACTGTTCACTTCTCCCAGAGGCATGTAATCCTTTTGCCTCGACGACACATCCTTCAGGCCAGAAGAGGAATATACTCACAAGATAATATGCGTTGCCTATGGCAGTCACCGGCTGATAAATTATATCTTGCGGAGACCTCTTTTTGTCAATGTTGGGTAACCAAAAACCGTGCAACGGAACCCATCTCGATAGAAAGCCTTAGATGGTTTTCTTTCCAAAGCTTCTCAGCTTGGTGCACAAGCACACTCAAAATACTGTGAGGCACTCTCATCTATTATTCTCAGTTCCGAAGCAGAAAAGCCTCAGAAGGGTCGATAAAATAACATACTGACCGGTTTATGAGTAGTCAGGACTAATCCAGGTGAACAACTCTACAGTCCCCGTTTAAATATTTTGCTCCTCCATGACGGCTTTCCGCTCAGTAATTTATTCGCAATGTTTTGGGACTCCACCCCTCTTCCATCAGCAGCGGATTCATATCACTAGGCCAAATCCTTTAGTCCTGGTAATCATCTCATCTAGTTCATGGTGTTTTGGCCTTTTCCATGTTCATAAATGCTCTCTTCAGCATTAATTTGTGGTTTCTCCCAGTCTGCTCCGTACACTGAACTTAGAAAAGCATCCTTCATCGCTTCTGCATCATGCCTACAGATATCGTATCTTTTGCATCTTGAGATTACTGTCGTTTCAACAATTTCGTGTCGTGCCGAGTTTTAACCAACGTCAGTGACGAAATACAAACTTACAAGTGTTCACGGCGTAAACCGTTGTGACTATAGTTCGTTTAATCTCGGCCCAGTTTTATCGTTTTGTTTGCTGAAGTGGCCGATGCCTTTTAAACTTTTGTAACTTCTGTCTCATCGAGCGACAAAGCACACCTTGATCATAATCTCACACGTGCTTCTCGGCCGCGGTCAACAAATTTACCGGTAATTTTAGCATTATTACAGCCAAAGGTGTGCACGACACGAATAAACCGTCCTGTTAAGTGAGAGTCAAGGTAGCGCATTTTGTATGGCACCCATCACAGAACACAACGGTTGGCCTTACAAAATTAACGGGATTGAATATGCCATGAAAAGCTACTTTTGATGTCAAGCGGACTCCACAACATGACAGAAGAATCCATCTCAAAGTATGGTAACGGTCAGCATTCACTGAAAATAATGAATTTGCTCACCACGGTGGGAAGAAAATGACGGACGATGGTGTAGATGACCGGGAATTCACGACCAAAAGAGCTACATTTGGAATCCTCAGAAGGCCAACGGCGTTTCCAAAACGCAAGTGGTTCTCCAAGACCGTCCACGGCTTGATGGAGAATGCCGGTAGTAACTACACCGGAAACTTCGACGGTGATACTGATGGCGGCACTGAGATCCGGATAAAGAAGGAAGACCGCTGACATCGATACTTTTTTGATTAGGGTGAGGGCTTCCAATGCCTCATCGGTCCAGACGAGAATCTTTTGTCTGCCCCGTAGCTGGTCGATAAATGCTTACGTCGGTGTGGTGCGACTCGGAATTACCCGAAGATAATACTTGGCAAGCAAACAGAGGTGCTTGAGCCGTCCGAAGGATGTCGGCAATAGAACTTCAGCAAAAATGGTCAACCTCGGTTTCTGCCGGATGGATGCCTTTGGTGTCGATAAACTGACCGAAGAAGGGCAAAAATAGCTTTCTTGATTCGGTCTTGGGATCGTTCATGGTGATACCGCGCTTCTTTAAACAGTGGAGAAACTATCAAGGGTGCGGCTGACGTTCGTCTACCCTGGAGCTGGAGACAACTATTCGTCAGTGCGAGGGTGAACGTAGGGCGGCCCCGGATAAAGTCGTGGATAAAGTGCTGGAACATTAGGGACAAGTTGAGCAGGCCATGTCTCAAAAGAACCAAACGAAATGGGGGCCGTTGCGGTGGCTGGCCCATCGTTTATTCAAGTACCAGAATTTTATCTGGTTTTAATGAGTGTCCGTGAGTGGTACCCTGATTCGCCAAATCTTTTTCCAATGTCATGTATTCACACCAAATGACCGATACCTGCTCCCAAGTACATTCGTCTCAATTTGTGCACCACATCGCTGAGCTATTACTTTCTTCTAGGCTGTCCCATGTACGGTCTGCCTTATAGGGACTAAGGTAAAATAGGAACGCGATCTTTTGCGTTATTATATTCTTGTACACTTCAGATAGCATATTACACGCGATTTCGTTTCATCCGACGTTCCTCTTGATCTGGTTGTTGGTTGTGCTGGTATATTTTTGGTCAGAAGACTATCAGAAATCGTCCATGTGGGATCACGAATTTGTTCGGTCAAGTCGGAAGCGGTAAGATAATCTCGTTTAGGAGGCCCTTCCAGTGGCAGCTGTTTTCGGAAAGCTCTTTCTGGCCATCAGAATTTGATGATGAGCCCAAACGAAATCTATTTTCTGCAGACGGTCGTTCCGGCCAGGGCCTAATGATTTCGTGAACGTGTGAAACGCAGTAACCATTGGGCTTCGTGACCTGATTGTGGCGGCACTGATGACTGCACCAGCTCCGGTCGTTTGAAGTTTCCTTCGGCACCTTGTGAAACGGTGACAACTTGGGGCTGTTAGATGGGTAGATGAAGCCAGGGTCCATTATGTACTACAACTAAAGTCAAACAATAAGGAGACTTTCTTGGGCCAAACAACGAGGGCGTATAAAAGAGGGAGGTTCCGCCGCACATATGCCAAGTGCGACTTCAAAGCTCTCCGCGGTTAAATGGTTTACAAGCTTGATGAAGGGCGGGAACGCGGCTGAGGTTTTTCAAAGGTGTCACTGGCTCCAGGGACCACGGACGATTCTCGAAAGAACTTGGCCAAGCATACAGATCCAAAAAGAACACCATGAGTTACAGAGCCGGTTAACTCACGGGAACCCGGATTTAAAGGGAGGTTGAAATGGTACAAAAACTGGTATAGGCTGAGACATATCTGCAGTGACTAAGGCCCGCTGAAAAGTGCGGCGTAAGCCAAGAACTTATATGGAACATTCAACACCAAATGTAGATGTAAGAAACCCGCTGACAGCCTGAAGCTCTCAAATGTTACAACGCTGATACTCGGAGTAGTGGGCAGTGACGCTGATCTGCGTGCCGGAGTCAGTGAGCCATTAACACCACAAAATGTAATGTTGATAAGACGGAAACCGCAGAGCCACGGAAGACCTAAGACCTCTGTCGTACCTAACTTTTGGAAGGCGAACTTTCCTTACGGTCATTGAAGGCTAACGAGTGCTTGCACTTCGGTGTGCATGCACCTCACCGGCGGTAGTACCGGCACCATACACTAGTGGGTTCATCAGGAAAAGCTGGACGGAGAAGGCCGCACACGGCAGCTCAGTGAGTATTGCTGGTCGGGGGGTGGATTCGAGGAACCGTAAGGGACGGATGAACAGCAGTCGCATATGCACGGAGGGTACTGAGCGGTGTAGCTACGTCTGCCAAAGTTGGGTCTGCTGTCATAGAAAATCGTTGACCACTTCGGGCGGAGGCCCCCCACATCAGGCGGCCCATCACCGAATCCAGCCTGCCTAACGGTATCCCTTCTATGACCGGCTCGGGGTTTACTGCGCTTTTTTGGGTAGCTGCAGCATCATCAGTTGCCGTAAAATCATGTCGCCAACTTGGATACCCTGAACCAGTTGCCACATAAGACGCAGGAGCAGTGAAGGCTTCTGGTAGCCGAGGAGAGTGTCACTGAGATGCTGGCAAAGGACATTTTCGATGGAAACTCCGGTGCTTTCCAAGATAGCTCAGTGGAGCGTATCTTTCGGCTTGTCTGCAGGTGGGTGAGAAAGTATGTTGCACCAGATTTCATGCATATTTATTGTAAGTTCCGCAGCGACATTCACTTACTTCTGCCTTTGAGAAGTACTTCTGGAAGCAGCAAACTGGGATTCTTGATGGGTAGGACAAAGGGAAGGGTTCCTCGTAATAATCGGCAAAGCCTTTGCTGGTAGAACGATACAAAGTTTTCAGGCACCTCAGGATCCGGCACAATAAACGTAGGTTTGTCAGTAGCTGGAAAAGGGGATAAAATACATACTCACTGAGGGACTGAAACCGCCAAAGCTGATGCTTTTAATACTATTTTCACAACTGCCGTGACTCTCAATCCAGTCTGTGCCCAGCTTGACACCCGGTTGACCACGAAATCCTCACTTAGGTCTATCACGGCTACCACTAGGAATACGCGCATCATGCGCGTCTTGCTGATATACCACCACACTCAGCCGATTGATCGACACATACTTTGCCCTGCTAGACGAAACACATCCATATGATGTCGTACGTTACCAGAAACGACGCCGAATATCACTGAAAGCAAATGCGTCAAATATATATATATATATATTTGTCAGTGAAACAGCATATTAACTCTTAAGTCCATGCGGAGATTTCACACTTTATTATCCGTTACCACAGTCCACCTTTCCTCCAAACCGTAGCCGGTTGGAAATTGACTCTCCACTTCTCGAGGACCTTCCAGTTGCGCTTTCTCATTTCTGAATGGCACATGTTACTGATCCTGAATCTAAACTCATCTTTTTATGGACTGCTGTTTCTCCCACATCCACCAGTGTTCACTTTCACGAAGTTGGTCTCAGCACCGTTTCGAAACTCATTCCATTTATTGAACCCCGGTAAATCCGTCATTCAGGGTCTGCATCGTCTTCATGGATCGCTATCCTCTCCGCATGCACCGACTTTCCCGAGAACACTTCTTTACAATTTTTTTCCTTTTTCTTCTTCCTTTTCTTCTTGTTCAAAATTTACTTCATCTGTGGAACATCAGCAGGCCTCCGTTTCTCCATCTAGCATCATTCTCGTTCATAATGCGTCCCTGACACTGCGCTAACGGTTTTTCGATATCTCCACCGCCCAGCCCGGATTCGAAACCGGTTTGAAACTGCCGCGCAAGCCATTAGTAAGATGATCCATTCGAACTGTTGTTGGCTTTGTCTATCTATCGCTGATACTCTCGACTTTCATGCTTTGAATTTTTGAATATTCCACCTTATTGAGTAACGTGTCACAACATGATCATGCGCTAGCGCGTGCGCCTCGACCATGGCCGAGAAATATACCACTATCATTATCATTATCATTATCAGATGCATTTACACTTTCCTACTGCCCTACCTCTTTGGACCTGACAGCCTACCGTCAGCAGTATTCGCTCTAAGTGGCCCTGATTTCCCCCTTCTACTACTGAACCTACACGGTCAATCTCCCTAAGATGAAACCTTCCTTAAACAAAGGAAGAAATCCATTATCATCCCTTTCTAAACCTGGTGACAACAGCCGATGACAAAGGAAGAGTGCTCGCCATCATCCACCTTGATAAGACCACGGCCGTTGACCGAGTGCCGCACCTGAATTTGCTAAACAAGATTAGAGTTTACGGAACTGAAAACCCCCTACCCATCAGCTTGAATCCTGCTTAAAAAACCGTCAACAAACTGCCTGCATCGACGGTCAGAAGTCAGACCCCCACCGTGGGAACAATGGGGTTATCTGGGGAAACGTTCAGGGGCCTTCGTTATTTTTATTCTATATAAATAACATCTAAGTCTCCAACCATGGCGAAATTTTCCTAACTGCCGAAGGTCATGGGGACTGTCTGCGAACTCGAACGAAGCATCCCACCTGTAGCACTGAACAACATCACGGTTATTACGCTTTCCTTATCATCGTAGTGTGACAAATGGGAAATGGAATTACCGGAGAACAAAAGCAGTTGTCCCACGGTAAACTGCGATATTGCTTATGATATGCTTAAAATCGACTGTGTACCGCTTCTATACTCCTCGGCCATACGAGATCTAGGACTGCAATACACTTACGTACTCAATTTCGCTGAACACATCTCTCATATGAATGTACGGACAGACAAGCCCACAGGCTTACTGCAGAGAAACTTCCTCCTCATGAACGGTAAATCAAGTGTATAGAGGAATATGGGCATGTGTATTCACCCAACCGCAGAGAACTGCGGGGTTATGTTCTCAAACATGCACAGAGGTGACACTAATTACATTGAAAATGCCTAGCATCTATTTATCAAAAACCATTTTGGTTTTCTACAAACCTCGGCTCCAGAAAAAGCAGTACCCTTCCGTTGCTTGACCATCTGTGGCTTAGAGGAACAAAACTCAACCTCGCTTCTTTTGTTCAACTTGCACCGTATAACGATCCTTTATTCTCTGACACCCTTTGAACGAAACCTCTTCCTTATTAAGTAAGCAGCCTTGAGGAATAAACTCCCAGGTAATATCCATTCCATAGGTTCCCCAACCATATCTAAATAAGGACCACGCGCAGCACTGGACGTCGAAAAAATAGTCTCCCTTTTAAATTCATATAACTGCGGATACAGTCTACTGGGAAAGTGCCATCTACTAATCCCAAACATTGATAATCTCTAAGCTGTACCTTTCCATTCATTGTTGTTGTCCCCACCTCAACATAAACCTACCAGTTTACAATGCCCAAATTTTGTTACCTTAATGACTAAGGCCGGCTCCTCTGAAATGGTCCTCCAGTATACGTAATACCAACAACGGCACGGAAGATATTCTTCAAACATTCCCAGCACTGCTTTGGATCCGGTCTCTCCTTCTGTGTCCCTAAACCTTAAATGCAGCACCCATCAGACTCCTAGGTCTATATCTAGTGGCCACCCCTAACCGAACTATTAGGCGCAGGCTGCTCGACTTCCCTTCCTATCATAGGTCTCAGGTGTTGTTCACAACCAAATACAGATCATGAGCCTAATAAATACCACAGCTTTCTCCTAAGATTGACCACAATAAGGCCTTTGACACTTAGTCACGGTAACTGCTAACTATGCATGAGTAGTCTCGATGTATCACTGAAGGCTGAGCTGACTACATCTGGCTAACATATAAACTGAGAGTCATCGGACTCGAGCCTCGTCGGAAGCGAGTGGTCAGCCACGCACTCCTCGAGTGTTAAAATAGTTCCGTTTATCCGTTTTCACACCTCCACTCTTCTATAGCTAAAGGCCGCGACACCACCAACGGGAAAATGGCAACAAGTCTGTAGTTGTCGTATAATGCCGGGGAAAACGGCTAATCCCAGCCGTGGCGGACCCCCTGGGTCACGCATAGAGAACGGTGGGAGGTGGAGGAATGGGAAGTGCTCCCTAGGGGGTAAGCATGCTCTCCCGCTCCTCTAAAACGAACAAAACACTAAAATACAATAAATGCCTATGGTGCTCCCCCAAAACAAGTGAGTTTATGAGCCAAGCTTCTATTGCTTCTGCCAGACACTGTGAGGGGGGACAGTGTGCCAGCTGGGCTCTCAACGGATGGACCAACCCTATCTTCACTATCCCAAGCCCTTCCTGGTTTCTAACTTTACTTCCCATTTGCTCGTTGATGCGAAATTCCGTTTTCAGTACAAGCTTCCCAAAGCTTAACCGTACAAAGTTCGCTATGTACATAACCTTCCTTGCTGTTATATGGACTAATTACCAGCAGCACTCTTTTACGCTCAGTACTAACAGAAAGAAAGAATTTTTCCCAGTTCAACCCTGGATACTTTTTATTCATTGATTGCCACCTAAAGGCAGTTGCAACCCATTAAGGTTACCAAGCCCCTACTTTGTTTTCCCTTAGGGCAAACGAAGTGTGAGCACGAGCTTCCTACAAGGTGGCCTCAGAATTCAACCTCGAAGTACCTTCAAACCGAACAAAGTGTAAAACCTCTGTACCCTCCAAGCAGAGAATATTAACCTACCCGCCGCCGACTCTAGCCGTGGAAGATCTGAGCAAAACCAAACGATCATCTATCGCTCGTACTCCCAAGAGGTGGTTGCCCAGGTAGTCACGGCACCTAACATAATCCTCTGAAAACTTTACAAGTTTTCATATTTTGGCCTAGGGATCGCTTCAGCTAATAACAGTTTGTCTACTGCTAGAGATGCGCGAGCACAATACCTGCCATCAGCTTAATAACATTTTTCTGAAAAAATTAACAATCTTATGAAATTGTACAAATTAAAATCACCCTATGACAAGACTCTCGCCATCTAAAAGTTGCTCTGAGTGAATAATCGACATATGACCCAAGTGTCTCTACGATCTGGTGGGAGCTCGTCTATCTCTCCATCGCTCTAAACCCATATATCAGAAACTTGTTTGCCCACCCCAACTTTATATCCTGTCGTAACCAACCCTACCACGCCTAAAGTTCCTTGCCACACCATGTATTGCACATCATCGAAGCCTACTTGCTAATTATAGACGTCCTTAAATGCCTATACTTGGTGCCCACCCGGTCTCCGCGAGTGTGTCAGCTTGCAGCCTTATATATACCATATGAGTTATGATTCGGCCCCGTCAACACACTACTCCAAGGCTGCGGTATAAGGTATGTGGAGTCGACCGCTTAAATGCATCCCTATCCCTGCCTTATTTATACGAATACTCCCAATTCGCCGTATACAGCCTTCGTTCACTATCATGACATAGAGCTTGAACCACGTTCGGACTGCCAATCTCTTCATTTATTCTTGGCCTGCTTCACTTTTGCCCCTAAAATTGTAATTGTGTTGTTTCTAATAAGACGTTATTTATTACCCCCCGCAGCCTCCCCGATCTCCTTCACATCATGTTGGTTACTTGGGTGACCAGTGGTTCACTAGGCAATACTCCCGAAGTACCACAGGGACTTGACAAATTAACTGATCAGGACTGGACTACTTTCGCGTTAGGCATCCATAAACTAAACTTATACTCATGCTGGTCGATACCACTGGAGTCTCCTACATTGTTCGCTACTGTGACCACAGTCCTGTTGCCCTGATTGCAAGCCATCACAAAAGGTTTGTCCAACCACAAGGCGGATTCCCGAAACCAAACGACATCATCCGCCACCTCGACAATCACTCCCATATATCCTTTAGACGTTTCTGTCCATACTGCACCCTAGTATTTAAACGACTACCGGAATTCATCCGTTGCCCTTGCGTTCTCAACCCACTGTCCCCCTTTTCGTCAATCAACGCCATCTTGGTCCATTATTGCCCACAACTCCAAACATTTTCTTCGTGAACTGTAGGCCGCTTCTGGTGGGCCCGCCGTGTGCCCCCGCTTCAGTTTGCTACCTGATGTCCGTGGAATACATGAACGCTATGAAATAACGCAACAGTCACCAGCTATTTGTCGAAACTTGGCCGCACGTTTTTCTATTGTTACCGTAGAAAAGTTCATTCTTGCGCCCGAGTGGCATCCGTCGTAGCCTTGGGTCTGGTTTTCTATAAATCTCTACAACACTCCTTCGCGTACCCATATTTTACCCCTCCCGTCATCCTTTCTTGTTCGCTTTGACCAGTCTGCTCCATTTTCAAACTATTTCTTCGACGACTCCATCTTGAGATCCCTAGCCAAGCCTCCAGCTACCATTCACGCTCGTTCAAAAGAACATTACGTTCACTGCAAAGTATTTCTCTTCATGCCTACTTTCAAGTGAAAGTTCGTTATGCTTACCTCAAAGGAACGGCCCAAAAAAGGACAACTATGATGAACTTATATGATTAGCCTGCAATCAATTCACAGGTTTCACCTTCCACCAGGTATTCAGACAACTGTCTTCTAGCTTAGAGATTTGCCAAAATGACATCGGTGGGAGTAAACCTCCATATACTCAGCTGACATTGCCTACTGTAATTTGATAACCTTATGTTGGTTTTATTCTCTACCGTGATTGGCCATTCTTCGGTGAAACTCTCCCTCTGGTCTTCCCATATGGAGTCCTCAGATATCCAGCTGGTGAGCTCAAGTGTTTTCCTACTTTCTGACTTTTCATTGACCTCTCCGAAAATCACTGTCCTCACTGTTCTTGTGCATACTGCATCTTCCGCACACTTTCTTGGAGCATTTTCCAGCAGTTTCACTTTTAGATAATTCTTCACCAAGCCCTGTTACTGAAATGGAAACTGATTTCCGTTTTTCGCGTTAATGGTTATCACTTTAGTTCACTTAAACACTTCTTAGCCCCATAATACTAATAATAAAATGTATGGGTCTCACTCCCGAAATTCGTGAATATCTCATATTGCTGTGTCACGCTGTACTCTATGATCATACATGGCGCGTGCGCCCCTATCGCTGTAGAGAAATATACCACTGTTATTACTTATGTTATAGGATATTAACATGCATATTCGCAACTAAAAAACGGAATCTACTACGAAGTGCGAGAAAGTTCGGAAGATGTCTGCAATTTCAGTGCGGGAGGGAATTCGAGCAGGAAAAAGGACGGGCTTCGAAGGACTGAGTGGTTATAATAGTTTGACGAAGATGACTCACCCCAGTTTACCCCGTTGGATAGATGGAAGATAGAGGGCAGAACGAGCTAATGGCTGGAGATGACGGGCCAAAGTGCACCGAGTTCTCAGAACCACTTGAAGGGACATGGCGATGAGCCCATGCAGAAAGGTACCAGGCCGACTAGAACAAACAGGCTTCAAACAACCCGTTGATTAGGATATTTTGAGCTACCTTGAACTTCTAGCCCATCGAAGCGACCGGTCAACCTTCGGGTAACCAGCTGCATATCTTGAAGGATGACCGAGTAGAGTCGCCCGTGCTTCGTGTGGGTCCCCTAGAGAGGACCTATCTGTCCTTGGTTTGGGTAAGTGCTTTGAGGCCCATTTACACCTGTCTTTATGCCGCATTTTGACAATAGAGGGCGGTGATTCGGGTTAAGACATGAAACTACCTACAGCCTGTGAGGATTAGACTCTAGGGCTGGAAAAGTTCCTGGAGAGCGGCTGTTATCCCCATGGCAGACTTAACGGCGCTTGCCTACTTTCAAACAACACCTTCCCGAGCTACAGACTTGTAATGGCATTGTCAATGTGCTTGATTCCGGCACAGAGCCTCCAGACCCTGACTTACACTGTAATCTGTGGTCCTTCCGGTGTTCTGGTATGTGCTCCATCACCTGGTGCTCGAGAGCGCCTCTCACCTAATATGTTATCTGAAGGGCAACTTGGAGCTTGTTGCCCATTGGATATAACAACTTAGTTATCGGTGGCTGACAACCTAGCTTCTAAATTCGGCAGACGATTTGATACTCATCTATCACTCAACTGCACTTCCAATTGCCTTAATCCTCAGAATCTTCCAGCAGCCCGGCCACCCAGTCCTTGAATACCGAGGTAATACATCTCATTCTGACCCAAAAATTGCAGAGAGTGATCATATCCATGGCTTCTGCTGGTGTAGTTCGGGTGGGCAAGAACCTTACTTCGAATTGCGGACGCGGTTAAGTTGGTGAACTGAGCCTTCTATCACCAGAAAAGGTCTTTAGACTGGTTGTCTACAGCACAGTCAGTCTCATCCAGTGGCACTGTTTACAGATGACAAAATACTATTTTTGTGTTCTTGTCGCTGCTACAAGCAGACCGACTGCTTTGCCTTCCCCAGTCTTCAAAGGTTTTTTCCCCAAACTTTTCGCTATTATCGCCGTAATAACTTGCTCGTCGTACACGAGGGAGAGAGTAGCACTTCATTTATGCAATAAAAAGAGATTACTTCACTTCCAGCCATGGCCTTTTTTCTTGGCGCACGGCTACCGCTCGTAAGACTACTCATGGAATTTATCGGCGTTTTCTCCACTGCCTACCTTTCCTAGACTTCACACTTGACAGCCCACCAGTCCTATTCGCAAATATGCTACTCTTCTTGACAGAACTGGTTACAACTATCGAGATATGCCATCAATGGCACATTCATGGCCACAGTCAACTTTCCGAATACGACCGTTAAAGGATGTCCCTCATTGCAGCATCCCTCCATATTCTTTCAGCGGTCAGTCGTGTGTGTCATAACTATCTGCTCCTCCAGCAGTCCAAAATTTTGATTGGATGCTTTATCACCCAGCGGCCATCTCAAGCTGATCTGTCATTATCCACCTATTATCTGTTAGAGAAGTCGATGAATGCCCATCTGTCTTCTGACACTGCTCCGGCAGTCTCTCTCCCCTTCCAGATTTGTTATTCGCTCTTTATATAACTGATTTCGTGAGTATCCGGCTACCAAGTTCCAACGCCATCTTCGCCGACTGATTCATTTTATTCCTTGTCCTTTGTTCGATCCGGGTCCTCCGTTTCAATGTCATCGGTCCTGCGGCTCTGCTTCTCTGTTGCCGTCGCGCGTTCCGCTCGTCAACTTGGCCATCGGTCTTCACCTGTTTTATCGTCTCATTTGCTCATTGTAAGCCCCTGCAATCGCCACAGCCAAGAGTCCCAGATGGATCTGTTACCATGTTCCGATTTTCATGTTAATGCTCCCTGAAGTAACTATCGTAAAGTCCCATCTACCAACATCCACATTACGAACGACAACATTTCATTTGTGTCAACTGTCTTCACCGTAATCCAATTGTTTGTTTTGTTGCATCAAGTCCTTTTCACAAATCGGGCCCTCACTGTTGCCTTGGGGGTAAGTTACTCGCCTTGAACCTTGTTGTGACCAATACCAGCCATCTCATCCCAAGTTTCTGGCTCCTGGCTGTGATTCGGCTGCAACTGTAGACTTATTGTTCAATTTGGGGCACATGAGCCCAGAGGGAAGACGGTTGAGATTCTTCCGTTGTAAAGTTGCTTAGTTTGTTGCATATAGTGCAGTAGCTATTTGGAATCGACTTTGTCTTGAATTGTGCCGAAATCGATGGCAAGCAGTTGCTCAAAGGTTTCGTTGGCTGGACCTTACATCATTATAACCCCCTTTTGCTACTTCCAAGAGTTGCCCCTGGGGCTTGAAGTCCTCGGCCATAAACACCCCCGGGCTCTATGGCCGTGTTGGTTCCTTTAAAACCCACTTTGGTGTATCCATCACCTGGGTCCCTCTTGTTGCCCCCAGGAATTTCCTTGGTGAGTTCCCTGCCTCTGTTAGTGCTGAATGAAAGCTCCCACAGAGTGAACTGTCGACGCTCTTTATTGAGATCGCCCTCCGCGATTTTGCTCTAAGATCTCCCACTGCCTTAACACTGTCAGCAAACATGAAAGCGGGCAGTCCACTTCGAGGTCTAGGTAATTTACGTACAAAGAAGCAGTAGTGGCCCAAGCTCCGATCCTTGCGAGGCTCCGCCGACAACCTTATAGTTACTGGGCATGTATCCCCCTACTTCTTCGCGGAAACTCCTTTCTCTGAAAAATTGGGCCATCCAGTCACCCAGGGAAAGACCGGTTTCACGGGCTCGAAGCTTATGACATAGTAGCCCTGATTTACTGAGCCGAGGGCTTTCCCGAGTTCAAGCAGCAGACCTCTGCTTTCTGGCTATTGTCAAGTCTCCTCGTAACTTCATCCGAGAAGCAGCTAAGGTTATTCGAGCCAGACCACTTCTCCATAGAGCCATGCTGATATACGTCAGTAAATCTACTTCCGAATGGGGACCCGACAATTTGGTTCCGTATTTTCCCTTTCAGGGCCCTCGATGCCACGAAAGTCAGACCTACTGGTCCTTTCTACTCCCACCCTTGTGAGCTAACACCACCAGCTCCAGCTCCAAGTCCCCGCCGCCGGCAGTCTCGCAGAAAATGGTTGAATAGAAGTGAAAGAGGCTAGGCCAGCAGACTGGCCATTTGCCTCAGGAGGCTAGGGAAAATTCCTCTGGGCTTGATGGCCTGTCCAGTTTTAATCCCTCTAGCTGTTGTTTAAAGTCCTCCTCCTTAGCTTAGACCAGCGGCATTCCTGTTCCGTCCGGTAGGGGAAGACTGGTAGTGTCTCTACCACTATTTTCACTACTCACTTCCTCAAAATAGTCGGTCAGTATATTGGCACTACCCGCTCTCTTTCAGCATTTGCGCTCCTCGGGCCTTTAACGTTACTGACCACAGCCAGTACGGTTGTCTCTGACTGGACCTCGGTTACTTTCTACCTCTTTCTGCGAGCCGTCACATATTCCTTTTGTTTCTTATGGCTCCCCGTCCACAAACCAGCTTAAGGCTTATGAGTTCTGTAGCTTGTGCTTTCAACGCCCTGGGCTTCTATGGCAAGCTATTTCTTTTAATCCCCACTAACGGTGCGAAAGCTTCCATAAAGATCACGATGTCCTACATCGCTGCGAGTGGTCTCCCAGTTTGATTCCGCAGCTGCGCCCGCTGTGGCTGAGGATTGAGTCTACTAAGTTTACGGCGGCGTTAGTCGGGCGTTGTACCCTTATGTGCTACCAGTGGAGAGTCTTTGTCCCTTGATCGCTCCCTGAAAACTCTGGTTCTGCCATTGCTCCTTTTATCTGATCATAAGACACAGCAAACTTCAAGGCTCCTCCGGAAAAACCATTATTACTTCCAGTTTTCCTCTACCAGTTGAACCAAGCACTTGCAATGATGTGTGTACCTTTCACAGGGCGATAGTTCCATTATTCTGACCGCAACACCACTTTTTGGACAGGAGAAACCACCGCTAGCTTCGTGTTGAACGATAATACCTCTTAATTAATTGTGGCACAGTGCAGGCGACAGATACCCACCGGTGACAGTAGCCAGTGACTAGACGGCGGCTGAGTTCATGCCATCAGGTTCAGCCGAATTAGGTATGTTTAGTTCCTCCTGTAACTTCTGTCTCTCTTCTCCTATTATTTGCTGGTAGCAACAGTGCACACATTCGCTTCCGTTGATACATTTTGCCCTCCACCTCATCTGTATACACCCTCAAAGTTCAGACTCAAGAATTTGGCTCCGCTTCGATTGTTGCCGCACTCTCCCTCCACCCTTAAGATCAGAGGTCCCGTTCCAGCCTTAGGAGAAGCCTCTGAATGCACCCAGCTGTTATAGCTCTTCGGGTTTTGCCTGGCTTATTTGGCCAGTGCCAGTTCAAAGATTCTCTTTGGGCCTCGATGAAATTTTACTTCTGGGGGTCTAACCCATCTATATCTTTCTCTTTCTATGTAATCGATAGGTCAGTGAGTGAAAGGTGATGCCCTGGTCTATGCTTTGCCTTCTTCCTCATGGGCTGAACCAGGACCCTCTGATGATTCCACCCCAGAAAATCCTCCTCTTCTCTACTCGAAAATCGGCTGCCCCTGCTCAGCCTCCAGCCAGAAGGTTAAAACCTTCCATTACATTCTTGCGTGTCAGTTTCTCAAACCGCCGTGGTGCATCTGCTGATGGCTGGTTCTTGTCTGAGGTGGAGTTGGAGCCCCTGATTACGTATGCGGCAGCTGTCTTTCTAGCTTAAGTTTACAATCATAGAGCACATTTGAGTCTCACTGTACACAGTCTTATGATTCCAAGTGAATCTGTCCTTCCGTCATAAGAGGAGTCACTCCACAGCCCGCCGTCATCTCCCCACCTTGTTGATAAATACGATAGTGGTCCTGCACTCCCTGAGGAAAGTGGTCCTTTGGAGACAACCAGACCGCCGGGGCTGCAACTGTTTCAGCAAAGCAGTGACCGGCTGTATTGAGCTGTTTCTCTTATTCATTTCTGCTGCAGCTGCGACTCATACGGAACACCACAGTGGTCCTTCCGTTCTGCACCATCTTACTTCTCTCTTGCCTGTTCCTGCCCTTGAGTGGGGAGCCTGAGTGGTTGCTATGCCTCCTGCCTTTATTGCACTTGAATTCGCGCTGAACCGGCCTGCCAGCACGAACTTTTGGTCTGTCACTTCAGGATCTTGTGTACGCTTCGTTGGCAGTAGAGCGTCAGTTCCCCTGTCTGCGTGGGAGATCAAAGATTTAGTGGCCCCGGACTGATAATGATAACATTATTCATAATAATAATGGTATATTTTGCAAAAGTGGTCGAGAGGCACGCGCAAAAGCACGATCATGATGTAGAACGTTACTCAGTTCAGTGAACTATACGCGAATTCCAAGAATAAGAGTCAAAAATGTCGGCAACAGAGAACCTAAGCTAGCAATAGTTTGAATGAATCACAACTAATGATGGCTTGCGAGGCAAACAAAAACCGGTTTTGAGTTCTATTTGGGCAATGGTACCTCGTGGAATGCCGAAAAGATTGTCAACACAAAAAGCTAAAGATGCATCCAAACCACAATGGTGCTAGCCATGGAAAACGGGTTCTGTGAGTAGACTAAGTTCTGAAAAAGGAGAAATGAAAAAAGTCATATAGAAATGTACTCGGAAAATTCGACAAACATGAAAAGAACATCAATCTGCTAAGATCATGTAAACCTGAATGACGGGTCTCCAGGGGTTTAAAAGAAGGAGCTATTTATGAAATAGGGGGCGTGAAACAAGTTTCGTGGAAACAAACTCGGAAACTTTGGTGAATGTGAAAGGAACAGCTGCGCGTAAGAAAGTGACCTTAACTTCGGCCTCAGTAACTTGCACCACTCGGAAAGGAGACAGAGCAGCAGGAGGGACCTGGATTAGTGAAGAACCAATTTCAAGCCGGAGACAGTTCAAAAAAAGATCTCTCGCAACAGGTAACAGAGAGGGCAACCTCTGCGTAGGCTTCAGCTTGTTTATGCTGATCGGCTGACAAACATACATACTGACTTGCAGAGTCTCAGTGTTATTCAGAGTCACTGTTGGGAACCACGGATTAGGATGATAGGTAGCCTCGAGTTCGGAAGGCGCATTGAAATTTCATGAATAACGAGTTTCTGTGTTACCTGTTCCACCTGTGTTTTCGAGTTCTTCTAGATAGGATTCCGGAATGATCAGAGAGCGACAGTCATTGGTTACGTGCATCACCCCGTGGGTATGGTTAACCCGGCAGGGTAAAGGATATGCATCAGTTAGTCATCGAGAAGTGACGGATGAAACTACCGACTGCTTTTGGCCGGCAAAACAGCAGGTTTAGCGTGATTTGTTATTTAAGTGGGCTGCAGTAGTGGTACCAGCCGGAGAGGTTTTGCGTCAGAAAACGCCAATCGATCTACTGATAAGCAGTTCGGGCGTTTTGTAGTGTGGCTTGATCGCAGCCTTGGTTGCTATGAGAGGTTCTATTTTGGTCTCCGCCGGTGCGAGTCCCAGTGTAGTCCTTGGTAGTTCATTGTACAGACTGAAATAAGCGGGCAGCGACGAACCTGAATAAATGGGGTTTGCAGTCTGGACGTGGTTCCAGCTGTGGTTTGTGATGACAAATGAAGACAGCTAGGTTTGTGTGAATGAAAAGAGGAAGACGTTTCATTTAGGCTGTCAGTGGCACCTAGTGCACTTTCTGATCTGGATCTTGATGCAAATGATTTAGTGACGTGGGTTTAGACAGGATTAAGCTATACAGCTACCGGCTAGTAAATTCGCCTACACAGGGTGGGCAACTGTGTGCGTATCCCAAAGGACTAATGGCTTTGTCTTTCCATGAACAGGTTTTCCAGGTCTCATCTTGCAGTACATCTCCAATAGCAAAGACCGCTAGGCAGTACCTGGAGTAAGGCACAACAATCGCAATTTGATAATGAAAATGATAATGATACCGATTTACTTCGGGGAGATCCCGAGGCACGCTTGATAGCAAGATCATATGGTGCACCTGTGATCACTGTGGCCTATTTTCAGAAAAAAGACTTGGGTGTCAAGGCAAAGTATGGGGGAAAGACAGTGTACACTGAACTGAATTTGTAGTAGCCCCCGGCAAAGTTGAAGGTTGAGGTCAAGCGGCGGAGTCGACCGGAGAGAACAGCAATTATTGGTATTTTGCACTATTAACATGAAACAGATAAATTTAAATGGCACCAGTGGAGAGTCAAATAGGAAAAGCGGAATTTTCGAAGAAAATTTATGTCCGATTTTTTCGTACAGTCCAATTGTAATTATAATAGTAATTTATTTCGGATAACCCTGAGGCAAGCCGCATTGCAAGGTCGAACGGTGCTATTCAAAGTGGAATCGGAGTTTCGGGAGATCTGTACAAGTATTTGCACACGATGAGGTGCAGAAGAAAGCACGTAAAAGGATTTTTATGGTACAGCCAGGCTAGTTTAAACTCAAAGTCAGGTGGTCGAGCCGACCGAATCCTGGTGGAGTTCATTGGGAATGATAAGGATACACGCAACTAGTACGAAGGAAAGACTGTTCTACCAGAGAACCGGGATGGATTGACGGACATCTGGCTACCGTGTAAAAGAAAAAAGAAAAACTTCCGAGGAAGATGTATCAATCAATCGCTCTTTGTAATAAATTAGAGGGGTCAGGATTGAAAACTGGAAGGTGAAAAAGAGTGATAACTCGGATAAAGGACAAGAAAAATCGGCCGAATTCTACGGTTGTGACGCTGCCTTATTGTGCATCAGTTGAGTCGATCGTATACCAAGCAGACAACACACCTAGAGAGAAATTGCCAAGGTGGAGGTGAAGGAAGTGGCTGGATAGAAACATGTAAACAATGAGCGAAAAGTCTTGCTTTCGCAAGAGTGGAATGTAATGCATTGACATGAACTTGGGAACTGGCTATAATTCGACTTGTGGTGCGCAGCCACGATTGTTGCATAAATGCAGCTGGTAAAAGGGATGATCAGTTAAATGATAGGTGAGTGCCTAGATGCTGATGCTCTTCAGCGAAAGACTACACGTGGTGGCAAGGGCATTACAAGGGTCGGAAGCTCCTGAGACGATCTATCGGAGTAAGACACCAGATAGAAAATACACGGAACACCCGATGAATAGACATGCAGAGTTCGGCTACTGGATATGGGCGGAGAGTATGACATTCCAAATAGACTACACACCAGCGGAATGGTTGTCAGAGTGATGGAGATGCTGGTGGCTAGATAGAACCTTAAACTTTGGGTGATTTTTTGCTTCCAGAAGATTGGAATATGAAGCGTCAACATGAACATGGAGACTGGTGATGAGTCGATATGAGGAGCGCAGCAACGACGGTAGCAGAGGCAAATAGCTGGCAAAAGTGAGAAAGTTACAGGCAAAAGGCCACCTACTCATGTTCTTTACGACAAGTGGCTCATTCTATAACGACAAAACAGGACCCTGCGGTACAAGCTCTTATCAGATGTGCATATGTGGTAGGTGATACTTCGCAAGATGTGGATACTGCAGAGCAACAGCCCTAAGTGGGCGAACAGCGGAACTGGCAGAAAAAGCGGACAATCACAAAATATTTGACCTTTGGAAACTCCAGAGATATAGTTCGCAGCGAAATACGCTGTTGGAAAACTGTGGCACGGAAGTGAATGGCAACAATAAACGTGTCATTTTTTGAATATATCGGTAAAAGTGGCAAGAGAGTTAGTTTTTTGTCGGGAATTTTTGAGGTTACGAATGGGACTGGTGAGTAAGTTGGCGTGAAGCCTCGGGAAGGTGGACCGTAGAGGACGAGCTAAGAATGTTGATGGGCTTTTAAATATGCTATAATAAGGAGGTAGGAAACGTAAATTTTGCCGGGTCTAAAGGTGGTAAGTTGTGATGGCGAATTTGAAAACGAGCACGATGGAGAGTTGATGCTAACTGCTGGAGACAGAGTCATGTCGGCGGCATTTTGAGTGCATGCATAGTGTTTTTTTCCAATCCGCAACTGGTGCTACTAGATGGGGCTCGATGCGCGCTGGAACCTAACCCGAAAACTATTTCTGTAGGTGGAAGGTGTGATCCATCAGATTTCCTGCGCGCCCGATAGGCACCAGCCAGGGGGTGAATCTGACCGCGTCCCATTCCGGCGGGATCTGCACAGGAGACTTTGGCGAGATCACATAGTCACAGAGATGGAGTACTCCAGTGTTTGCAACCAGGTTGCGAGGGATCCTGAAGAACAAAGTCATTGAGGGATCAACGGAATGACTGGTGGGCATCGGGTTTTAAGCCGGAATTGTGGGCCAGATAGTTTGCCTATATCATCTCCGGATCATTCCAAGAAATTAGAGAGGAGACTCGTGCCATTTAGTGCCCGGATATATAGAAATAAAGAGAAGTAGTCTGGGATGCTCCCAGCTGAATATCAACAGTCAGTGGTAAAAATTCCAGTGATTTAGACAGTGGGACTACTTCGGGAAGAATGAGGGCTTTGATCTATGCGAATGAGTGGGACTACTAAAATAATGAAGAAAACTGGGAATGAAGATGATGATCTGGATGTGAATGGTAGTCTCCGGAATTGGATTTGGGTTGATATGCCAGGGCAAAATAAAGAAGGGGAATGTGGCCGGTTTGGACTGAGTAAAGAGATCTAGGTATGAAAGAGATAGATCGGAGACTTTAGAGTAGGCGAATTAGGGAGAACCTATTAGGAACAATGTCAGTGACGTAAGTTATTGTATGGGATGCCAATATTCTGGCGATGCAGAAGACATATCGGATTGGTGATGCCGGCTTTGCGAAGGATGTTATCCGGGTGGCGGTCTCTTTACCTATTCAAAAACCTGGGTTCCCCTTGTAAGCTCTTTCCAACGCGGTGAAAGCATAGGTAAATAGTACTACTTTGGCGACATCTAGAAAGTTTATAAGAAAAATTTTGAATCGTTCTCGTGTCTGAAAGGCCCAAATGTCTTAAGTGAATCTGTTCCAACCTCGGAAATAGACAGCAATGAAGAAGCTTTCTCTTAGTTTTGTCCTGGATCAAGGAAATTTGGCAGAATGATTTCGGTTACGAAGGATATGGGGTGCTTATTGAGCGAAACATATAAGAGTGTTCGACGTACGCACTTTAGAATGTAGGACGTTGAATAGAATATAAAGGCTAAGTTTCATACATGGTAGCTACAGGGGTTCAAGTTTTAGCAGCTCACTTCTCCCTTTGTGATACAGAAGAGATGACAAGCCAAGTAATGGCCTCGTAAAGGATCGCTAGAATCTTCTGATCGCTAGTCTATCAGATTTGCGCATGTGAGTGTATACAAAAGAGCAGCACTCCAGCTGTGGTCTGGCTTGGGACCTGAAGATCAGAAGCTGGCTTTCGTGCATTCAAAATTTTCTGAAGGCAAGGTTTATCGTTCCCTGGGTCCTATTTGCCTGGTGGTGGCCTGCTCTTGAAAGGTAAAGGCGCAGAAATACTGTAGGTCGAGATATCGTACTAGCAGAGCAGTAGAAATGTACTATCCTTTGGGGGCGAGGGATTCAGGAGGAGTGAGGATTTTATGCCTGAAAGTGGCACTTTCAACAGCGGAGAAGCTCATTTTTCAGGTACTGCACCATATGCCAGGAGAGTTCAGGTGGTCAGCTATTTAGTATAGTATAGTATAGTATAGTATAGTATAGTATAGTATATTTCTTGACCGTGGTCAATACACATGCACAAGGCAAGATCAGAGTATACAGCAGTACATGTCAATGTGAGGTATTCACAAATTCTAAAGTTATAAATCACAGCAACCGAAATACACCAGTAAAGTCATGTAGTGTTTGAGTAAACATAAGTGGTAATGGTTGAGGCGGGAATTCCAAATCGGTTTCGAAATCGCTGGGGGCGGTGTGAATAGCTGGACAGTCGTGGAATTGCTGATATAAGCGACAAATGGACGGTCACTAACAAGTAACCGGGCGGGAAAGATGCCAAAGAACATTGTTAGAAGTAAAGCAAGCGTGGGGCTTTCAAATTGCAGTCAGAGATACCAGCGGAGTATTGGACACTGATCCAGCATTGGGTAACTAATTGTGGGGGAAGCATGTGAAATAAAGGCAAGTGATTCAAAGGTGATAGTAAAACGGACCTTTTGTGCAGGTGAATACAGTGTCATATGGAAATTCAAATGAAGGCAAAAAGCTTCGCAGGGACTTCAGTAAACTTTTGAAGAGCATGAATGGTGTATGGACACATAACGGACTATTAAAGAAAAGAAAAGCCGTCAATGAAACGGATTAGTGGAGACAAACGTCAATGGTTCGGCTAGGCAGGAGTTGGAAGAGTGTAAAATGTTTTTTTTGTATTTGATAGAAAATTGGTAATCAAATTATGGTTGGCTGCAGATGGCTGGTATTCTGTTCCTTAAAGACCTTGGTTGCAGGTGGTGTCAGGTAGAATGTTGTGGGAAGCAGGTAAAAAAGGGCTGGTTTGACGATGTTGACAGCTACGAAGGCTGGGTTCCGGCCATTGGTTTCGTACTGCAACGCGGGAAGAATTGAACTGTTGGGTTGGATTATTTGGGAATAGACGTTGAGCGAATGTGTTGATGGTTGGTGTCAGGAATCACCTCTGCGATCCGGTGAGACTTTCATGAGGTTTTGATAATCCATGTACAGTGCCCCATGTAACGTCAGCAGGCGAGAGTATAGGTTTAAACCATTGATCAAATTGTCCAGTCCTTATGGTAATCCGGAATAAACGTCGATTTGGCCGATGGCTACCCAAGTAACCAATGCAATCTGGAAGAGATCAGGAGTGCGTCAGTCTGGAGAGTGTTCCAGCTGTGGGTTATGATTATCGTTTTTATGGAAGCAGGAAAATGAACATTTTGTTATCCGAACAGTTAGTTATCGTTTGGCTAGTGGACAGGTCTATTAGGGATCCCTAGACGGAGACTGGTAGCTTTCTAGGGTAGTTGGGTGATAGTAGAGACTTGGGGCGATATCAGGTAGGCGGTGGATGAGGAGAGGGTGTCCGTTTGGGAACCAGGAATAAAACAATAGTAGATGGTATGGTCTGGAAGAAGAATGAGAAAATAGGAAGATAACAGTCTGGTCAGTTCACCAGCTGTGGTAAAGGACGGCAAACAGTAAAAAGGGGGGAAAACACTGAGTGTTAAAATGGGCATTTTTCATGTGGGGGCAAACGTGCTGGTATTCGGCAGGGGCATACGGATTCCGGTTGGAATGGGGTCTTAACTTACCATGAGCATATGCGTAGAGAAGTAAAGCCTAGTTACTAAGGAATGGTAATCCGTGTGGCAAGGCTTCCGTGTACGAGAAAGGCACAAAAAAGGCAGGATGGGACGGTTGAGTTCTAGCCTGAGCCAGGAATTAAGTGAGAGCGAGCACCCATCGCTAAAGGACGGAACGGTTTTATTTATATATACGCAAATTGTGTGTAGTAAAATGGCACAATCTAGTTAGGAAGGGGGACAAGTGAGTGGAGCATACCCAAGGTGTATATATATATATTGATGTATACGTGGGTGCGATCATCGGACGGGTCATGCGAAAGCGGTCGGACGCAAACGACTGCGGCAAGGAAAGTGAGGTAGAGTGACGCAGCTGACGATCAACGGTTAACGGAAAGAAGAACAAAAGTTAAGCACGGGCTCATCGGTGCGGCGGATCCTAAAGGCACATTGAGGCCATGAAGGCATGAGTCAAGCTGGGGGGTTCAAAGGAGTGGACAATTTTGATACCACCGGCGAATAGAAACGCGGTGCCATGGCGTATTACTTTGAATACATCGTCAGTGTGGGAGAAAAAAGTGGACCTAACGCGTTGATTTGTATACCACCACTAGTGACTGTCTTGGGTGGTGAGAGCCAATCCCAATGTTTACGCTTGCAATCTCATGATAAGATACTAGGACAGCCAAGAAAATAGTGGGTTTGTTATGCCTTAAGATTTAACCTTGGTTAGCATCTGGGCATCAGGCACGGTCAAAAGCCTTTTTTATATCAAGGAAGGTATTGATAAATGCCTTGCCAGAGTCGGCTGACGTTGTAAGTATAGTAAGAAAACCAAGTTGGCAGGTCAGGTACTACCTAGACTTTAGGAAGCCGTGTTGGTTGTTCCTTATCATCTTGCGGATGGAGATAAAATGAAAAGTCTTATTTTTAACTACGGGTTCCATTATCCCAGATATAGTGGGTGTAAAATATGGAGTAATAATTGGTACGGTCGTGTAAGGCCATATTTTATGAGGGGGAACGATAACAGACATTCTTCACCGGGCTTGAAAAACGCTTTGCGGTATGGAGAGGTTGAATAAGTTACACAAAAGCAGAACAAAGTCCGGTTCTTCAAAAAACAAGGCTGGAGGGATGCCTTACGTAGGGAGTGGGCCAGAGGCCGGGGGGTATTTAACAGCTTTCTGACTTCAACAGCTGAGAATGCTACGGTTGACAAGGTGTCAGAAGACAAAGGGGTGAGATCCTGGGTTGGAGTATCTTGGTTCATTATGAAAGTAAGGGCAAATAAATTGCTGAGTGCTTCGGCGAAGGGCGGCTTAAATGTTCTATGATAGGGCCAAAGATGGTATTTTGGTTGTGCAGCGAGGGTTTCGGTTTTTAATAGGGCCGGAGAGACAGGGTGTTTTATTCAGCAGGTTGAGAGCCCACAATGCTCGCTTTTTCAGTCCGATCTTTTTTCTCAGTAGCTGGCGTGAGAGGTGGTTGGGGCAGAGGAAGGTAGGGAGGTCGTTGGTCTTCCTGTATACATGTTGCAGCTTCTCAAATTTACTTTGGATTTTTGGTGGTCCATAGGTCTTTTTCACACTGGCCTCGACTACTTCGGCAGAAATGATGTTTAGAGAGGAGAATAAGTTGGAGTGCATTGTATCAGACGCCAGCTGGGAATCAAATTTTAGGAGGAAGTAATCTCGGGCGTGATTACCCAGGGTAGCTGGTAAAATGTCCCAAATTTCACTTCGGAAAGCTTTCCGATTCTGTGGACCTTCGTAGTGATGCAGTTGTACGCAGAATTCAAATTCTATGACCTTATTAGCACAACTAAGAAAGTGGTTAGGGACATTTGCCTTTACACCTTGAAGGCCTAAATTAAAGATAAGGTCAAGAACATTGTTCCCTTTGGTTTCTGATATTACTTGTTGTGTCCACCTGCCAGCATGAGATAGGACTTCGCAATTTCGAGGAGAATTTAGGGATATTTCAGCAGGTGCTAGAGAGGTTTAAGTCCCCCGCTACGATTTTGGCAGCTTGCGAGATTTCAGCTCCGTGGCAGAACGCATCGGCGATTCCATTTACGTCACCCGTGTTACAGCCCGGCGGACAGTGGACACAACTAATGACGAGCTGCCCGTGAAGCAGCGGTATAGGCATTCAAAAAGAGTTTTGGATCTTATCAAGGACGGGAAGTTGGAGTCACTGTGTTCCAAGACTGTTCTTACTACAAGTGAGATATTTGCCAACAACTCCGTGAAACCTTTTCATAGCGGATATATTATAACCTGGTATAAAGATATGTTGGATGGCAGTTTTATGGGTAAACCAAGTTTCTGTTATGAGGATTACATCCGAGCAAGATTGTGGTGAAAAATAGCGGCCGCATATAAGTTTGTTCACTAGGGAGAAGGCATTGAGGGGAGCGATTTCAAAACTATCATTTTGACGGCCATGACGTACATCAAATATATGACCCCTTTAGTTGATTGCCAGATTTGGAGAGATTCAATCCGCTGGTGGGCGGTAGGACGGTGTGCGGAGAGATATAGCATAGGAGGAGGCGGGACATTCAGAGGAAGCGAGAAAGGGAAATTTGGATTGGGTGGCTTTGAGTCGGAAAGCTCACAACTATTTGAATTTGGGGAGTGTGGTGCACAGTTTGCTTCAGTGGACAGTAAGTAGTCAACCGTAGCTGCTTTCGGAGAGGGTACTGGCACAACGATCTGAGCAGTTTCGCCGACTTCCTTTTCAGCTTAAAGATGGGGTCGTGTTATGCTTCAACCTACCTGGAGGCAAAAGGATGACTGGGATCGGACAGCAAGGCCGGGCCCCCGTATCAATAATGGTAATCCATTTGTTTTTGACTCTCTTAAGGATACCAGAGCAAATACCATCAGTGACGCGCTCTGAATTTTGCAAGGAATAGCTAGTTCTCCCATCGACAGTTGAGAGTTTACTGAATTGATGTTAGGTGTTGGTTCGTTTCCTCAAACCAGTGTTGGGTTTCGGAATACTGCATGATTCGTTTTCTTTTTCTCAAAATTTACGCTGTGGGTTTGGTTTAAAAGTGTAGCCAGATAATCCCTGAGTTAGTCTATAAGTCATTTCATTTGTTTTTTGTATGATTATTTGTTACTAGGTTTGAAGTCAGGTGGACTTTTACCAATTTTGTGGACTTCGGAAAGCACATAAAACTGAAACGTTTCACTGAGGCTATTCTGTAAATTTTTGACGCCTGCGACGCAGCTGAAATGGAGTGGAAAATGAGGAACTATCCAGATCAACGACTTACTTGTGAACTACTCAAGAAGGAATCTCCGCATGGTGGCTGACGTTCGAAAAAGTGACAACCTGAGAGTGGCTAAATGTTAAAAGATTATCTGAGTTATGTTATTTGGCATGGCTTCTGTGAACCCTCCTTTGTAATTGAGTTTTGTCCGGAAATATCCTTGCTTGCCTAGATGCTGTTTGAGTGAAGACAAAAGACTACCAATTGATAAATTCCCGGCAGAAACTTCAGTGCAAAACTGAAACAGGAGGGCACATATATGTCGCTGCGAAGTTATTTGGAGTCTGATACAGCGGCAAGGTTGCGAATCCCGGTTGCAATCCTTCAAGAATAAGCTTTTGGTAGTTGAGAGAGCTAGTCCATCTGTAATGTTGGATATTGTTGCACTGTCGGTTTTTAGGTGCTTCCGAAGACTTCAGAAACATTAAGAAAAAGACGCTGGAGAGCGAACAATTGTTTTCAATGAATCCTATACGTGCTCTTACAATTCATATGGGTGAAGTAACATTGGAATGCGTTAGCCATTGGCCGGAGTAAAGGTCATTGTCGTGGCGTTAGGAAAGACGGGGTCGGTGAGGAGGGGTGTCTCTATCGTGTGCGTGTTGTGGTGAGAGTTCCACTCCCACCGTCACGAGTGGTAATCGATAGTGGACTTTTGGGGTTCGGTCGGCGATCCGTGGTTTCCGGTTTCGGCCAGGGCAGCTGGAGAGCCTGAACTAGTCGCTTTTGTGCACATAGATTAGGGCTTAGTAAGCGAATGGCGAATGACTCTGCCGTGGCCAGGGATCGAAGTCTGAAACCAAGCGGGTCGACCATTCCACGTCTTTACGGCCTGCCCAAAATCCATAAAGAAGGATGTCCCATTCGACCAATTGTGACCATGATCAATTCACCATATCAGGCAACAGCTCAGTGGCTAGTAGAATTATTGGAACCCGTTCGCGTAGAATTGGCCAAGTACAGCTTGCGAGACAGCTTTGAATTTGTATCCACCATACAAGGTTTCAATATTCAGAAGAAAACTATGCTGTCGTTAGACGTCGCATCACTGTTCACCAACGTTCCGCTTTTGGAAACCGTGGACTTCCTATGTGAACACATAAACACGTCCAACGTACAAATGGAAATCCCGACAGAAAATCTCAAAGAACTATTGCTACTTTGCACGCTAAACATCCAGTTCCTGTTTAACGGATGTTTCTACCGACAAAGAGACGGCATCGCCATGGGTTCCCCACTAGGCCCATTGCTAGCGGACATTTTCATGGCGAAACTTGAAAATGGAAAACTAAAGCAAACCATTGAAGGTTTTACTCACTACAGTCGGTAAATGGATGATATATTTTGTTTATTAGACCAGGAGTGCAATATACCCAATGTTCTAGAAAAATTTAACAACGCCCACGACTCACTAGCCTTTACTATGGAACTGGAAACCAAGAACAAATTGGCTTTCCTCGACATACTACTAACCAGGAGGGAAGATGGTTCAATAAAACGCAGGGTCTATAGAAAAAAGACATGGAACGGCCAGTACACGAATTTTCACAGCTTCGTGCCCCTGTCTCACAAACGAAATTTAATTCGATGCCTAGCGTTCAGAGCCGTAAAAATTTGCTCAACGGAGACTTTACAAGGTGAACTAAGCTTCGTTCAACAAGTTTTGCGAGAGAATGGCTACCCCGAGAAGTTTATCCAAAAGAACTTAGAACTAAAGTTATCTGCAGAGCGGTCTCCCGGCGTACCAAAGAAGGAACTATTCCTTAAAGTATCGTTCAAGGGGGACACACATGCCGAACGGTTGACAGAAACACTCAGGGCGGCTGTTAACTCAACGTTCCCAGCCGCTAGACTGAAATGCACATTCTCCACCTCTCCGGTGATCCGCATGCAGGTAAAAGACAAACTGCCTGAGCTGACCTCCTCCATGATCATTTACTCGTTCAGGTGCGCATGTGGCGCATCCTACATAGGTCGCACGGCTAGGCGTTTGTCTCAGCGCATTAAGGAACATCACCCAAGATGGTTGAGTCACGGGAAAACCGGTGTGATTACCAGTTCGATTCTAGGTCATTTGGTGGACAGTGGCCACACGATCGACCCTGAAAAAGCTTTCAAAGTCATATACCGAGTTCCACCCAATCGATCAAAGCCAGTCCGACTTCGATCCCTGGCCACGGCAGAGGCAATCGCCATTCGCTTACTAAGCCCTAATCTATGTGCACAAAAGCGACTAGTTCAGGCTCTCCAGCTGCCCTGGCCGAAACCGGAAACCACGGATCGCCGGCCGAACCCCAAAAGTCCACTATCGATTACCACTTGTGACGGTGGGAGTGAAACTCTCACCACAACACGCACACGATAGAGACACCCCTCCCCACCGACCCCGTCTTTCCTAACGCCACGACAATGACCTTTACTCCGGCCAATGGCTAACGCATTCCAATGTTACTTCACCCATATGAATTGTAAGAGCACGTATAGGATTCATTGAAAACAATTGTTCGCTCTCCAGCGTCTTGTTCTTAATGTGACCATGACTGTTGGGCTGTTCAGACTATTCAGATCTACCAAGTCACCCACTGTGGTAAAGGAACTGAACGCGTTCCTTAAGTTTTCCACCCGACTTGCGGAAGCTAACACGCACGTACAATTTCTAAAACGCTGTGTGAAGAACAACGAGTATCCTAAACATTTTTGGAAGCAGCTGCGTCGTGATCGGATATACCCTAACTATAAAACGCTCCGGCGACATGCATTAAATATTTGTGATTCTGTGTTATCGAAAACGGTGGAATTTCAAAGGAATATCGCACGACGACAACACCCCGTGGATAATCTCTCCGATGAACAAAAGTGTCAGTTTACAGAATTCGTAAGTCATATCTGCGCGCGCCGCGTACGGATTGTTTATGAACGTTTGCTGAAAAGCATTAACCCAATAAAACTACAGATTACATTTCCGACAAAGCCGGAAAAATACATACATAACATTTCGAGTATGACACTCAGCCCAATCCAGGTAGAAGCCCTGTCACTTGGATGGAGGTTCTGCTGTCCCACAAAACAAGATGACCGGCTTGAACTAGAGGCACAGTTCGAGAACCTGATAAATCAAACTAAAGATCTATCACCAATGTCGGAAATAGATCTCGAGAGATTTAAAAGCGTTCTGGTGACAAGCTGCTACAGATACCGCAAAGCTGTTCTGCAAAACCGGGGTCCGCTTACCCGACATCATTTGATGGCATTGAAAGAACTAAGAAAAAGAAATGATATATTGATACTCAAACCAGATAAGGGATCCGGTGTTGTCCTTATGGACAAGCAAGATTATCTCGAAAAAGTTTTGCGATTGATTCAAGACCCAACGAAATTCTCCACATGCCACACAGGAAAAGATGAAACTGAGAAAATAGAAAACAGACTGGCTGGATGTTTGATGAAGTTAAGAGATCATGGCTACATAAACAACGGTACCTATGAAAGACTGAAACCAAGCGGGTCGACCATTCCACGTCTTTACGGCCTGCCCAAAATCCATAAAGAAGGATGTCCCATTCGACCAATTGTGACCATGATCAATTCACCATATCAGGCAACAGCTCAGTGGCTAGTAGAATTATTGGAACCCGTTCGCGTAGAATTGGCCAAGTACAGCTTGCGAGACAGCTTTGAATTTGTATCCACCATACAAGGTTTCAATATTCAGAAGAAAACTATGCTGTCGTTAGACGTCGCATCACTGTTCACCAACGTTCCGCTTTTGGAAACCGTGGACTTCCTATGTGAACACATAAACACGTCCAACGTACAAATGGAAATCCCGACAGAAAATCTCAAAGAACTATTGCTACTTTGCACGCTAAACATCCAGTTCCTGTTTAACGGATGTTTCTACCGACAAAGAGACGGCATCGCCATGGGTTCCCCACTAGGCCCATTGCTAGCGGACATTTTCATGGCGAAACTTGAAAATGGAAAACTAAAGCAAACCATTGAAGGTTTTACTCACTACAGTCGGTAAATGGATGATATATTTTGTTTATTAGACCAGGAGTGCAATATACCCAATGTTCTAGAAAAATTTAACAACGCCCACGACTCACTAGCCTTTACTATGGAACTGGAAACCAAGAACAAATTGGCTTTCCTCGACATACTACTAACCAGGAGGGAAGATGGTTCAATAAAACGCAAGGTCTATAGAAAAAAGACATGGAACGGCCAGTACACGAATTTTCACAGCTTCGTGCCCCTGTCTCACAAACGAAATTTAATTCGATGCCTAGCGTTCAGAGCCGTAAAAATTTGCTCAACGGAGACTTTACAAGGTGAACTAAGCTTCGTTCAACAAGTTTTGCGAGAGAATGGCTACCCCGAGAAGTTTATCCAAAAGAACTTAGAACTAAAGTTATCTGCAGAGCGGTCTCCCGGCGTACCAAAGAAGGAACTATTCCTTAAAGTATCGTTCAAGGGGGACACACATGCCGAACGGTTGACAGAAACACTCAGGGCGGCTGTTAACTCAACGTTCCCAGCCGCTAGACTGAAATGCACATTCTCCACCTCTCCGGTGATCCGCATGCAGGTAAAAGACAAACTGCCTGAGCTGACCTCCTCCATGATCATTTACTCGTTCAGGTGCGCATGTGGCGCATCCTACATAGGTCGCACGGCTAGGCGTTTGTCTCAGCGCATTAAGGAACATCACCCAAGATGGTTGAGTCACGGGAAAACCGGTGTGATTACCAGTTCGATTCTAGGTCATTTGGTGGACAGTGGCCACACGATCGACCCTGAAAAAGCTTTCAAAGTCATATACCGAGTTCCACCCAATCGATCAAAGCCAGTCCGACTTCGATCCCTGGCCACGGCAGAGGCAATCGCCATTCGCTTACTAAGCCCTAATCTATGTGCACAAAAGCGACTAGTTCAGGCTCTCCAGCTGCCCTGGTCGAAACCGGAAACCACGGATCGCCGACCGAACCCCAAAAGTCCACTATCGATTACCACTTGTGACGGTGGGAGTGAAACTCTCACCACAACACGCACACGATAGAGACACCCCTCCCCACCGACCCCGTCTTTCCTAACGCCACGACAATGACCTTTACTCCGGCCAATGGCTAACGCATTCCAATGTTACTTCACCCATATGAATTGTAAGAGCACGTATAGGATTCATTGAAAACAATTGTTCGCTCTCCAGCGTCTTGTTCTTAATGTGACCATGACTGTTGGGCTGTTCAGACTATTCAGATCTACCAAGTCACCCACTGTGGTAAAGGAACTGAACGCGTTCCTTAAGTTTTCCACCCGACTTGCGGAAGCTAACACGCACGTACAATTTCTAAAACGCTGTGTGAAGAACAACGAGTATCCTAAACATTTTTGGAAGCAGCTGCGTCGTGATCGGATATACCCTAACTATAAAACGCTCCGGCGACATGCATTAAATATTTGTGATTCTGTGTTATCGAAAACGGTGGAATTTCAAAGGAATATCGCACGACGACAACACCCCGTGGATAATCTCTCCGATGAACAAAAGTGTCAGTTTACAGAATTCGTAAGTCATATCTGCGCGCGCCGCGTACGGATTGTTTATGAACGTTTGCTGAAAAGCATTAACCCAATAAAACTACAGATTACATTTCCGACAAAGCCGGAAAAATACATACATAACATTTCGAGTATGACACTCAGCCCAATCCAGGTAGAAGCCCTGTCACTTGGATGGAGGTTCTGCTGTCCCACAAAACAAGATGACCGGCTTGAACTAGAGGCACAGTTCGAGAACCTGATAAATCAAACTAAAGATCTATCACCAATGTCGGAAATAGATCTCGAGAGATTTAAAAGCGTTCTGGTGACAAGCTGCTACAGATACCGCAAAGCTGTTCTGCAAAACCGGGGTCCGCTTACCCGACATCATTTGATGGCATTGAAAGAACTAAGAAAAAGAAATGATATATTGATACTCAAACCAGATAAGGGATCCGGTGTTGTCCTTATGGACAAGCAAGATTATCTCGAAAAAGTTTTGCGATTGATTCAAGACCCAACGAAATTCTCCACATGCCACACAGGAAAAGATGAAACTGAGAAAATAGAAAACAGACTGGCTGGATGTTTGATGAAGTTAAGAGATCATGGCTACATAAACAACGGTACCTATGAAAGACTGAAACCAAGCGGGTCGACCATTCCACGTCTTTACGGCCTGCCCAAAATCCATAAAGAAGGATGTCCCATTCGACCAATTGTGACCATGATCAATTCACCATATCAGGCAACAGCTCAGTGGCTAGTAGAATTATTGGAACCCGTTCGCGTAGAATTGGCCAAGTACAGCTTGCGAGACAGCTTTGAATTTGTATCCACCATACAAGGTTTCAATATTCAGAAGAAAACTATGCTGTCGTTAGACGTCGCATCACTGTTCACCAACGTTCCGCTTTTGGAAACCGTGGACTTCCTATGTGAACACATAAACACGTCCAACGTACAAATGGAAATCCCGACAGAAAATCTCAAAGAACTATTGCTACTTTGCACGCTAAACATCCAGTTCCTGTTTAACGGATGTTTCTACCGACAAAGAGACGGCATCGCCATGGGTTCCCCACTAGGCCCATTGCTAGCGGACATTTTCATGGCGAAACTTGAAAATGGAAAACTAAAGCAAACCATTGAAGGTTTTACTCACTACAGTCGGTAAATGGATGATATATTTTGTTTATTAGACCAGGAGTGCAATATACCCAATGTTCTAGAAAAATTTAACAACGCCCACGACTCACTAGCCTTTACTATGGAACTGGAAACCAAGAACAAATTGGCTTTCCTCGACATACTACTAACCAGGAGGGAAGATGGTTCAATAAAACGCAAGGTCTATAGAAAAAAGACATGGAACGGCCAGTACACGAATTTTCACAGCTTCGTGCCCCTGTCTCACAAACGAAATTTAATTCGATGCCTAGCGTTCAGAGCCGTAAAAATTTGCTCAACGGAGACTTTACAAGGTGAACTAAGCTTCGTTCAACAAGTTTTGCGAGAGAATGGCTACCCCGAGAAGTTTATCCAAAAGAACTTAGAACTAAAGTTATCTGCAGAGCGGTCTCCCGGCGTACCAAAGAGGGAACTATTCCTTAAAGTATCGTTCAAGGGGGACACACATGCCGAACGGTTGACAGAAACACTCAGGGCGGCTGTTAACTCAACGTTCCCAGCCGCTAGACTGAAATGCACATTCTCCACCTCTCCGGTGATCCGCATGCAGGTAAAAGACAAACTGCCTGAGCTGACCTCCTCCATGATCATTTACTCGTTCAGGTGCGCATGTGGCGCATCCTACATAGGTCGCACGGCTAGGCGTTTGTCTCAGCGCATTAAGGAACATCACCCAAGATGGTTGGGTCACGGGAAAACCGGTGTGATTACCAGTTCGATTCTAGGTCATTTGGTGGACAGTGGCCACACGATCGACCCTGAAAAAGCTTTCAAAGTCATATACCGAGTTCCACCCAATCGATCAAAGCCAGTCCGACTTCGATCCCTGGCCACGGCAGAGGCAATCGCCACTCGCTTACTAAGCCCTAATCTATGTGCACAAAAGCGACTAGTTCAGGCTCTCCAGCTGCCCTGGTCGAAACCGGAAACCACGGATCGCCGACCGAACCCCAAAAGTCCACTATCGATTACCACTTGTGACGGTGGGAGTGAAACTCTCACCACAACACGCACACGATAGAGACACCCCTCCCCACCGACCCCGTCTTTCCTAACGCCACGACAATGACCTTTACTCCGGCCAATGGCTAACGCATTCCAATGTTACTTCACCCATATGAATTGTAAGAGCACGTATAGGATTCATTGAAAGCAATTGTTCGCTCTCCAGCGTCTTGTTCTTAAAGTGACCATGACTGTTGGGCTATTCAGACACTTCAGAAACAGCAGTATTGATGAACTTCTTGGCCAAAATTGAGTTAACCTGAGTGTCGCGTACAATCAGGTTGAGCAGGTACGCTAAGGAACTTGACTTACCGATGGTTTGGTCAAAAATTTCAGGCCGAAAGGAGGAAACATTCACCTGTTTGCTTATTTTACTTTTTGCTTTATTAGCTTCCTCAAGTATATCTGCGAGGGATGCTGAGGAACTATTGGGGGTGCTTTGGAGGTGGGGATTCTTACGACGGCGAGTACTATCTGTGATTCTGGGTCGGTGGTTGGCAAGGGTACGCATAGCTAAGCTTCTGGAATGACTTGCGGTTATTCGAACGCCATACAGCAGTAAGTAAAGTAGTTCCAGTGGGGTGACAAGTGAGAGATAATGCGCAAATGATGGTGCGAGAGTGACTAACTGAGTTTACGAGACTGAATGAAAGAGGACTGCTTATCAAAGTTCGCACGCGACGGATAAATTTCGCTAGACACCACGAATCCCTAAAAAAATCTATTACACTGATTTACGATAATAACTGATACCCTCCAGTTAGTGTGACGCGGTTATCGCAACCGCCATATCAGTAGGGCTTTTGGAATAGTAATAAATACAAGAGATGGTTATAAACTTGTTCTTAAAACTAAAAAGTGGAAAAGACCAAGACAGGCTGATTTTTCGTCACCGTAAACTGTGAGCCTCAACTATCACATTTGTACATTTAAAAGGATCAAGCGTATGAGAGAGACCTGAAATCCAATGCGGTACAATAATTCCTAACAACCCTACACATTTCAACCGCCATCAAACCCTGAGATGTGCATCAACTGCGCTTATCCGTGTAGGTTTCCATCACTTCATTTCTAAAAACCCAAATTTATAATAATTCCGCTCCCAATCGCAGTCTATAACGTAAATCACACGAATAGCAATTCGAGCAACGCGCAGCCAATTTACACGAATCCCGAAACCACATCACGACTGATTCGTGTTTTCTACGGAACTAAATTGAAACTCGCAAAAAACACGAGTATATACAGGCCTAAAGCATGCAGCCGAACATACCTAACAGCACAACCCAGGAGTTTAACATCCCGTGGTCCGGGCAAGGCAGTCGGAAACTGTTCAAGGCCGAATTCAGGTGTTCCAAGTAAACAAACGACGGTGCTTGAGTGTTGAAAGTGGAAGTGCTCGGTAAAGTAACCTTAAATGAAATCTAGTTTATGAAGCATTTAGAAAACACGGAGGGACTTTAGGTCTTTACCCTATACACTTGGCGGCTGAGCTGCTCTGGTCAAAAGGCCCAGCCCTCAGGGCAGAACTTGTTTCTGGCAAACCCCCGTGCTCAGGCAATGGGCTGGCATCTTTTTGAGCCTTCGCGCCTGACTTTCTGATATCGGGCACGATGCAATACCTAGTTGTGCGGTAAACCACTCTCCCCGTTCCTGTTATCAACTGGTACTCGATATCTAGATTTACAAACTAAACCAAGGTTGGTCCCGCTGTTTCTTTCTATAAACCCCTTTGCGTTTGCCTCAGTAGGCCGACCCTGTAAACCGTTCCAGTAACAGCCACTTAGTTAATGCTCTCCAGCAAAGAAGAATCTCAATTCCCTGTTATCCAAGTCCCGCCTTGCCTTGGATTCCGTGATGGTGGTCTCCTCATGGTTCAGCTAGGGGCAGTCTCCCAAAAGAAATAATAAGCGCACCATCGAAAGCAACATTCGAAGTTGATTCGGAGGGTCACCTCAGACGAAGTCATGGACACCACCCAACTAACCACCATCGGTGCATCACTCAACATTTTCGCGAGCCAGATCCTGGAGCAGTACGTCTCTCATTGGCGCGTGTGCAAAGTAAGTAAGTAATAAAAATGAGAATGTAGAAGAAAGATGGAGGAGGTTTAAATAAGAAACTGGATCAATTCTTCCAAACGCCATGCCCCTAGCAACTTCCCAAGCTTTCTCCAAAGTAATTCAAAAACAAGATGAAAGTAAAAGATGGCCAGATGTAAAAGAATATATTTGTTTAGCTGATCGTCCTCCGGACCCCACCCCTCACGCACAAACCTCGACTCATCTGGGCAACCTGCTTTCTGAAGAGCCAGACTCGAGTTTTGCCTTCGTCAGGGTTCATCAGTAGTGCACGTGCTCTGCCACACCCAGGATTTGAACCCGGGCCCTTCCACCCTGAATCGGATCAGCCGGGACGGGAATGGGATAGCGCGGCGATGACGCACGTCTTCGAGGTGAAAGGGCTCGGGTTCAACCCCTGGGTATGGCAGATGATATGCACCCCTTATGAGTTCCGGTAAGAGCGAAACTGGGGTTTGGTGCATTCGAGTGCGGGTTGTTCATTTGACCCGAGGCTTGTGCTTAAGAAGTGAAGTTCAAGGGACTCTCAGCCAAACAAAGATTTGTCAATTCAACACTCTACTCGCAAGCAGTTGTTTGGTACACATATATATACATATTTGTTTCTGGTTGTATCTGGTTGTTGTGCCTGATTTTGCCATAAGATACTGTCCAGTTTCTTTTGGTTCTGTATACCAGAGGAAGGAAAATAAGTGCAGGCTCCGGGAGTATTAGGGCTGGGGTCCCTTGTACCCGCGAATCATTACAAGACTTCAAGGAAACATGACGGCATCTATCGTAGCGACTTCCCTTAAGTTTTTATCTCTCGCAGTTCCCTTCTGTTTCCCCATTCAGTGCCCCAGACCTTTGAACTCCGGTCTAGCTGTGCCCTTGGTGACGTCATCCACCTCTGATACTTTCAAAGTGAGCTGGCTGTCAGCAGCAGTATAGGTGTCCGATTAATATAAGTGCAGGATTCTGCTGACGCACCTACTGAGCCTTTGTCTTCATGTGGTTTTCTGCATTTATGCACTTTGCTCGTCGAACACCAGCGACCCTCCAGTAAGACACTGATTCTTGCATACTGCACTTGAGCCGCCTTCGTATTCATGGGGGCATCTTGTTTGCGCCCTTTGGCTTTGGATTTGAAGAGAGAGGACCCACTGTAACGATGAAAACGCTCAAGTCCTGGTCCGGGTGAAGCCTGACCAACGATTCAATTATCGATTCACCGACTAGTAAGCTTCATTTGTTCTAGATAGCACCCTGGAGCCTCAAAGCAACGCGCAGCCCAAACCGATGCAGAACCCAAATCAAGAACATGGATGCTCTGCAAATTCTACGGTACTATTAGCGGATAAAAATATAAGTACAAACACGATCATACCTTTGACAGTGAGCCTCGGTCACTATCCAGCCAAAAAGGCAGTCAAAAACAGGACAAATTCTGTAAAATAGGGAACAGTTGGCCAAACTGAGTAAATAATAAATACCTGTCCTGAAGTCCAAACAAATAGAACAAGTTCTCCACGCTTAATCATGCCCAAAGAACAACTTCCTGAGCGTGGCAGCCAAAAATCAGCGTAAACGAGCTGAACGTCTACGGTCAGTCGATATGAGCGAGAAAGTAAAACCGAGGAGTAATAAAACAAAACTGTGTTTAATCAGTGCATCTCACTACCGTACCAACCGTCCTCAAAATAATCTCATCAAGAAATCGCAACCATAAAAAGAAAAAGTAAGTGCACCAAGCTTAGAATAATTGTCGACCACAAAACAGTGTCAGCATGAATTAGGTTAGAGAAGGCAGTCCAAAATTGGTCATAGAGTGTAGGAATGTGAGCAAAAGTGGAATTTTCCAACCAACATGGACGTTACGCCGGCCGCCAAAATTCCTCCCTTTCGTTCACGGCAGTTTCAGGCAGTAATCTGTTCTGGATCCCCCTTCCTACTTACGCTCCCGAGACACCGGAGTTCACAGGACTTACAACAGTACGCCTGTTACCTCCATTCCCTTGGGGTATACGAGGACTTATAGCAGTACTCCTGCATACCCCCTAGCCTACGACCCCGGCTTCTAGTCGGCACCTTCTAACAAGCAAATTTTTCTTACTTCTGTCCGTTGCTTTCCTTCGCTAGTGAGTACCACGGCCGGCCGTACGAGTCCATCTTCATCAATTTCTACGTCCTCAATTATCCCCATGGGCCACTTGTCTCTCGCAAAGGTCTCTGAAAACTAACAAGCACGATGTCCTCCTTTCTAAGATTTCCATGTTTGGAAAGCCATTTCTGTCTGGCCTGCAGAGTCGGGACATATTCTCTCACTCATCGGCGCCAAAAGTTATTCGCGAAGTGGTTGACCTGCTTCCAACGTCTGCAAGTGTTCTTTCATATTAGCATTATCTAATATACCGCAATCGCCCCTCAGCAGAAGTAGACTGCTCGGAGTCAGAGCCAATTTGCTCTGGTCATCGGACAAAAGTGGGACTATCGGTCGATTATTCAATATCCTCTCGACTTCAACAAAGCAAGTATGTAACGTCTCCTCACTCATTATCTGTTCCTTTGAAAGCACTGATAGCAACCTGCGTACCGAACGGATCATTCTCTCCCATACGCCCCCTCGGTGGCTCAATGCTGGGGGGTTGAAGTGCCAACTTATACCCTGACTGGCTATGTGATCGTTGAAGCTCCGTCTATCCCAAAGCTTCAACTGGCTTTTGAGCTCGGTAACTGCACCCACGAAATTTGACCCGTTGTAGCTATAGATTTCTGTTGGTGTTCCACGTCTACCAACAAAACGGACGAGTGACCTAACGGACCAGTCAGTGCTTAAACTAGCTGCCATTTCCAAATGAGTAGCTCTAGTTAGTAGACAAATGAATAGACGGCCGCATCTTTTTCCGACCCTCGGGCCCTACGAGCAAGGATTTGACCAAAGTAATCTATTCCGACCGAACTGAAGCAATACCGTCCTCTTTCCACACAACAGGGAAGAAGAAGATCCATCAGCTGCTGACCGGCTACAGAGGCCATCCTACGGGAAGTGAAACACCGTCCTGTTACCTGTTTGACTGCGCCGATTCCATCGATGATCCAGTATCTCTCGCGGACTGCGGCAAGCACTTTCGCGGTGCCACTATGTCCTTCTCTGCTATGGCGGTGGTGGATAATGAGTTCTGTCACTGGGTGTCTGTTCGGCAAAGTAACTGGATGCCTAAAGGCACTTTGATATTCAGCACAATTTAGTGGTCCACCAACACACAAAGTTTTCGCAATACAATCGGGCATACCTTTTTTAAAGAACCCAAGGCACTCTTGCATAGCTTATCTGTAAGCGGTTCTCGCTGTAAAAACTCTCCAAACGAATCCCTTTGGACCATTGTTATCACTCTGAACTTGGCCCTCTCTATATCTTCGGCGGACAGACTGCCCACGTTCAGCAACCCCTTGCTCCTTGAGAACATAACTTGAATATAGGAAGTAAACCGGATGAGCCAAGCGACAGCCTTTAAGAGCTTGGACCAATCAGAATATTGAGGAAACATGAGGGTTATGCCAGTGTGCATGTTGGCCGTATTCACCCAAGCCGGCCCTTTCTCAGTCTTCGCACCATCCGGTGGGACTAACAATACAACTCCTGGTGGATTATAATCGTTCGAAGGCGAGGGTCCTCTCAATTAAATCCTTAGTTCCCCTTCGGTTGAAATTCCTTTTGAGGCTAGATCGGCAAAATTATCTTCTGATCGCACGTGCCGCCATTGTGAAACTTTAGTATACTGATGAATAATTGCCAATCGATTAGCACCGAAGGTACCGTAACGCGTACCGGTGTTCTCTATGTAGTACCTGACGATCATCGAGTCTGTCCAAGAATACGCTTCGTCAAAACAATCTGGCAAGCTTCCTTTTACCATCTCACTCAATCGAACATCTAAGACGGCTGCCGCCAACTCAAGCCTCAGGATGGTAAAGGTTTTGATAGGCTCTACTCGCGATTAACTGCATAGAAGCACATAGTATGGGGCTCTGTCCACGGGAATTCGCCTCGCGTATGCCACTGCACCGTATCCGGTTCCTGAAGCATCACAGAATATATGCAACTCAGTGCATCCCATTTCTTTTTGGGTCTCTTTAATTATGCTGCTCGGTATTCTTATTTTACCGCAGTGGTTCATAAATGATACCCAATTATTCCACAACACCGTATCTACTGGACTGAGTGGGCCATCCCAACCTAATTTCGACCTCCATAACCTCTGCAACAACTGCTTAGCCGGAAGACATAACGGAGCCACCAACCCAAGTGGGTCACACAGGGAACTGGCGTTCGACAGTTTGCCTCTCCTTGTCAAAGGCCTATCAAGCAACTGGAACTGAAAGATAAATTCGTCCGTGACCGTATCCCACTGGACGCCCAGTGCTCTCTGATCGGTGTCGTTCTGCTGAGGTAGCCGAACGGAACTGGCATTTAAATCAGGGTCTGGAGATAAGGCCATAAACTTCAGTGGGTTGGATACCTATTTCCTCAGCTTGAAACCAGCGTGCATCAATAACTCAGTTATCCCTGTCGCAAAAGCAGTAGCCTCAGCGCTAGTTTTAAAGGATGCGAGGCAATCATCGACATAAAAACTGCTTTCTACGGCTTGCAAGACCGATGGTGATCGTATCACCTCGTGCGGGCAGCCAGATAATTCCTTTAGTATCCCACAAGCTCTACGATATCCTTCTCTGAGAGGCAGCCTCAGGCATTCCTCAATTGCTTCCAGTGCCCTACCCTTACAGTAATGAAGCAAATACATCAAGCGTTGGCCGTCATCCATGACCTTCGAGGTGACATACACATGAAACTGTCGAATGAACTTCCAGTATATTGCTGGCCGACCTTCGAAAGAAAACTGTTCTACTTTTGGTAAGTCTATCCCACCCGCAAAGTGGGAAGCCGCACTCCATAACTTATGATTAGGGTCCTGCCTACCGGCTTTTTCGTCTCCCTGAACAGCAGTATCTATGAACTCAACACAAATCGACCTCGTGCGCACCTGAACGTACTCACGCGCTCATTTGTCACAGTCGATTGAATCCAAGGATCGCACAGAAGCACTTCTTTCTAACTTTTCTGAGACTTCAGCGATCTCCAGCTCTTGTCTAACACTTAGAAACTCTTTTTTCTGGCTTTCTTTAAAGGCCTTCAAATCCTGTGCTGGTTTCTATTTAGGGTGGCGTTCCCTAGGTTTTACAAGCAACAAATTCGAATTAGAAAACCGACTACACCGACTAGAGCCTGTAATCCTGGATCCGTGAACAGAAAAACTATCAGGAGGGAAGTGCCGGCTTCCAGCGATGATCTGATCCGGTCCGATCCCACTTTCAGATCGGTTCAGTCCAGTGGTCACCTTATTGCTCCTTGTAGTTTGCATCGTTCCAGAGACAGTGTCAAAGTGCCGCGACGACGAAAACGCCCAAGTCCCGGTCCGGGTGAAGCCTGACCAACGATTCAATTATCGATTCACCGACTAGTAAGCTTCATTCGTTCTAGATAGCACCCTGGAGCCTCAAAGCAACGCGCAGCCCAAACCGATGCAGAACCCAAATCAAGAACATGGATGCTCTGCAAATTCTACGGTACTATTAGCGGATAAAAATATAAGTACAAACACGATCATACCTTTGACAGTGAGCCTCGGTCACTATCCAGCCAAAAAGGCAGTCAAAAACAGGACAAATTCTGTAAAATAGGGAACAGTTGGCCAAACTGAGTAAATAATAAATACCTGTCCTGAAGTCCAAACAAATAGAACAAGTTCTCCACGCTTAATCATGCCCAAAGAACAACTTCCTGAGCGTGGCAGCCAAAAATCAGCGTAAACGAGCTGAACGTCTACGGTCAGTCGATATGAGCGAGAAAGTAAAACCGAGGAGTAATAAAACAAAACTGTGTTTAATCAGTGCATCTCACTACCGTACCAACCGTCCTCAAAATAATCTCATCAAGAAATCGCAACCATAAAAAGAAAAAGTAAGTGCACCAAGCTTAGAATAATTGTCGACCACAAAACAGTGTCAGCATGAATTAGGCTAGAGAAGGCAGTCCAAAATTGGTCATAGAGTGTAGGAATGTGAGCAAAAGTGGAATTTTCCAATCAACATGAACATTACACCCTCTATATCCAGTTTACTCTTGAAAACGTCCGCCCAGGTCTTTCCCGCCCTTTCTAAGGTAGTTCCTATCACATCCGCGTAGAAAGATCGACAACTCGAGGGCTCCGTCCGAGGTCAGACAGATTGAAGCAGAAAAAACGATATCGACCGAATGGGCTACTGTATTACCTCGCAATAATGCCGGCATCTATGGGAACAAGTGTTCGGAACTGATCAACAGAGCTTTCCGCCGCAAAGCTCAAACAACTGAAACCCCAACTAACCGGCTATCCCAAAATGACCGTATCCCTCAGGGGATGCAAGATTACTAGCTTTTTTACCGAAGAGAAGGGGAAATTACACAGCAAATGGTGGATTAACCTCCCTCGTCGGAGGACTAGAGCACATGAAATCAAAAGTAGACTTGCTTGCAGTAGGAACCCAAATGTGTGTTTTCATCGTACGATGGCAAACCGGGAGGACAGCAGTTGCATGTGCACGTAGATGTCCCAACTGAACCTTAGAAGAGAAGAAAAGTCTGGCGGATGTATTACAACAACACTTGGCATCAGAAGGCGGACTCTTAATAGCGGGACACATTAACCTTTCAGCAACGGATTGATCAGCAGGTGGCTGTATCTCAGGTAGAGCGGAGAAGACTACGTTGACTGAATGTACGGCAAGGCCCTGGTTGAGCAGGTTAGAGGGAACACAAGGTACAGGTCAGAGCAGAAGCCTTCGCCCCTTGACCCGGTGATCAGCGACCATGAAAAATGAAATAGCCGGGTTAGATTTTCTGCCAGCTTTGGCCAAAAGTGATCATGCCTCCATCGAATTTCCCCCTTTATCAGGCATGTGAGAGCCCCAGAGAAACTACGCAAAACTTTTGGAAGGCCAAACAAAGGAGACCCCAGAACATGGACTGCAGAACTGTACCGGAGGATAGATGGAGAGGAGGCTGGAATGAAGAAAACGTGGAAGAGTATCAAAGGGAAACTTCTGGAACAGCATGACACTTTTGCCCCACCTCAAAATAAGGTTAAGCCAGTTTGAGGGACACCTGTGGTTTGACGGGCCGAGAAGAAGAATGATAAAACCTGGCAGATCTTCAAGGCCACCGGTAGTGAAAGAGCCTGAATAAAGTACAAAGTTTATAGAAACCCGGCAGTAAAAACCTGACGGTGGACGAAGAGAACATTGGAACTGGCGTTGGCAAAAGAAGGTAAACAAAACCGAGAAGCCACGGCAGATATGTTCAGTTAAAGGCTTTGCCTAAGAGTGGAGTGGAACCTTCTATCTTGAAGGAAGAGGGTAAAATGTATGATGACGGTCAGAGTAAGGACGATGCCTTCGGCCTTCACTTTGAGGATGTACATATACACAACCGGTAAAGAAAAAAACCAACCTGGAGGTAGTTGGCTGTTCTCACCTTTTCCAACCTGCAAATCGGGGAACTGGATGCAGAAAATGACTGGAAGGGCTTGGTGTAAGTCAGTGGGCCCTGTATGTATGCACCCAGCCATCATGTGGTCAATGGAGGCCATGATTATTGAACAAATCTGCCTCCTATACTACGGCGCACTTAAAAAACGATTATTACCATTGCACAGGAAGTTGGCCACAGCCGTGGCCATCCACAAGGGAGGGTCATAATCAGACGAGCAGAATTACCATCCTGTGAGCCCTACGGGCATTCTGTGCAAGCTTTTAGAGGGACTAGTACGGCATAGCATGTGTGAACGCTTAACGAACTACAACTTATTCTGTGGGACGCAGCATAGGTTTTCCAAGGGTGCATCTCGTCCCTCGAACCTGACAGTAAACTTTGAGGAAGTCACTATTCAGCTGGATGAGGGCAATGTGGTAGAAGCTTTTTACCTGGACCTCAATGAGGCTTTCAACTCAGTCATCAGCGGCCCTTTGATGAAGGAAAAAAGACATCTGGGGTAGAAAAGCAAATGCTAGAGTGGGCATCAGCCCTCCTGACCAACAGGAAGTTTCGTGTCAAGGTGGGAACCAGTACGTCAAAGGCAGCGGAGTAATTATTGTAGTGCCTCATGGATTGGTCTTAGGCCCACTGCTTTCTATTCCCTGCATAAATGTTTTAGCGAAGGGTTTGTCACCACAATGCCTCTTTTCCGCGGGCGCCTTAAAGTTCGTAGAACCAGGATTCCTGGGTGAATTCGCAAGAGACCTGAAGCAAGCAGTTAGCTGGGCAGATAAAGTGGATATGTTCCTAAAGGAAAGCAAGAGTCATCTACGAACCAGGGTTCTGGAAGAAATGAAGGTAACTGGGGGAAAAGGACCGTTTACACTTGGGGCTTCACAGCCAAAAGAAGGCTTGTGCGTCAAAATGACTGCTGAATTTAGGTGCGCTGAATAAAGCAAAATGGCTGATCACAAGTAAAAGAAAGAGCTTAAAGTACTCCGGATACCAGGCTTCAGCTGGATCCCGAATATGGCCTGAGGAGGGTGCTGTAACGACGAAGACGCTCAAGTCCTGGTCCGGGTGAAGCCTGACCAACGATTCAATTATCGATTCACCGACTAGTAAGCTTCATTCGTTCTAGATAGCACCCTGGAGCCTCAAAGCAACGCGCAGCCCAAACCGATGCAGAACCCAAATCAAGAACATGGATGCTCTGCAAATTCTACGGTACTATTAGCGGATAAAAATATAAGTACAAACACGATCATACCTTTGACAGTGAGCCTCGGTCACTATCCAGCCAAAAAGGCAGTCAAAAACAGGACAAATTCTGTAAAATAGGGAACAGTTGGCCAAACTGAGTAAATAATAAATACCTGTCCTGAAGTCCAAACAAATAGAACAAGTTCTCCACGCTTAATCATGCCCAAAGAACAACTTCCTGAGCGTGGCAGCCAAAAATCAGCGTAAACGAGCTGAACGTCTACGGTCAGTCGATATGAGCGAGAAAGTAAAACCGAGGAGTAATAAAACAAAACTGTGTTTAATCAGTGCATCTCACTACCGTACCAACCGTCCTCAAAATAATCTCATCAAGAAATCGCAACCATAAAAAGAAAAAGTAAGTGCACCAAGCTTAGAATAATTGTCGACCACAAAACAGTGTCAGCATGAATTAGGCTAGAGAAGGCAGTCCAAAATTGGTCATAGATTGTAGGAATGTGAGCAAAAGTGGAATTTTCCAGCTATCATGGATGTTACACATGCGACAAAACAAAAGTTCACGTAATATAGCAACAGCGGGCGCCGTATGAGCTCAGGGAACCGAAGGTTCGATCGTCCGCAAGCACAGCAGTGAAGTGCTCTTTAATTGAAGGAAACCAGTTGTCCTCACTGGGGGCACACAAACATAGGACAGTCCAGTGGGATCGAACAACATATAAGCTGTTCAGGGCCAAGCCCTCGTTATTTATGTTTGTCTACAGATGATTATGGTCGCGAATGTTCACATTCAAATTCAGTTATTTCCTGGCCATCACAACTACTCCCCCCGCATAAGGAACTGTCTGAGTGGTCCTTCGATACAAATGAAGGGGTACCGTACATCAGCCGCACGTGCTTCATGTGTCATCATCCTTCTATGGGACCGTGTTACCATGCCACGATCCGCTCTTGCCGCCCATACAGGCCTAAGTAAATGTCCTCGGGTATAGCTGTCACCTACCAGGCCCTCACAGGCATTGCAGAAACTTTCGGTATACATGCCGTAAATACCATCCAAAGTGACTTCCCGGGGATTCTTCCATCTACCGCGCCCGTACATGCAGTGGAATAGAAAAACAAATCAAATTATCAAAAGGCGAACTAGTAAAAGCTAATAGAATCAAATTCCTGTGGATTCCGAGTTGTGAAACAAATTTTGAGTAACTCATAGCCCAGTCCCAAAGGTCGTTTTATTCTAATCGGTCTAGCTGGTCAGTACGAAAATACGACGACTGCAATCAGTAATTCGTTCGACCCGAGCATTTAACCGAATGTCAGCAGGACGTCATAGAGTTGGAAATCACCAAGTAGATTACGGCCCGGTACTGCACAATCTACAGTGCATAAATATATGGAAACCAGTTTCAGTATTTATCTTCTTGGCCAAACAATCCAAGATACAGGGAGGAAAATAAGGAAACTTCAGTAAGCACCCCTTAATCTTCGGCCGCCAACTTCAGACAGTGACGAACAGAGTGAGCCAGTAAAACCGTCAGTGGGTCGGTCAGCGAGATCGCGCATAAAAATGACAAAGGAATGTTTTCTGACACTGCATCCAAAGATCGTCCGGCAAACAACCACAAACAAGTTCAACACCCATCCCAGTCAATTGGTGTAGTAAGCAAATTTTAAAAAGTGTGAGACGATGTTTTGGATATTCATAGTGACTTCATACTACGCCAAAAATGGGAGGCTGCCTGAATGGGATTAAAAAGAGTTTGTCTACGAGAGGCTTTGGTCAAAGTAACTGGCGGCCAGAAGGCATTGTTCGCTGCAGCAGCACGGAATCACGTTGGGCTGTTTTGATGCGCAGCGGTGGAATCTATGTTAGGTAACCGAGCTACTGGAGTACTATGGCTGAGCAGTAACTCCTATTCTAGACCATTGTCGGGGAGCATGACCTTAAGGCGGTCGACAGAGGTGATTCCATGTTTACCGTCTCCATCAGTGAACTAAGCTCGATCGCGTCCTTTGGGCACCTCAGATGGACCTTCGTAAGGCCGCTGTAGAGACATTCTGAAGCTACCCCTGCGCACGAAGAAGTAAACGCACGTGGACTGTTCAGGTGGGAAGTAGTCCGGTTGAGACTGCTGTCGTAAAGGGAGTTTTAGCAAACGGCGCCTCTGTGCAATCTACCATTGGACATGTGAGGCACAACGGTCGTTATTCGCGACCCAGAGCAAAGCAATCTTCGGGTAACCGAAGAGTTTGACCAAAAGCTTACTCCTCAGCTGACGAGGTATTATCAAGTTTATATTGGGAGCGCAAACTTAACAGAACGATTTGAAGGGCCTGCACCCGATTGGAGCTGTCAGCAGTAGTGAGAAAGGCCTTGGACCCCCGATGGAAGCCCCCAGTCCCACCTTTGGCTGCTGGGTGACGTTGCCTTACGAGAAAGGTGACAGCCTAAAATATGTGATGATTCGTCAACCAGGTGTGGCATAAATTCGGCGATGCGATCAGTATATACTGCTACATGATTTGAGCTATGGTTAGCTGAATTCAAACGATCTCAAAACCAAAACAAGAGTAATCCATAAATTCTACTATAATGGATTATTGAATGAGCGATAACATGAAATACACAAAACTCAATCACGCGACCACACAGGCGCAAAAACCGAGAAAAACCTTTGCAGCTCGCGAGGGACAACCACGTGAGTTATGCGGGCCCAAGACAGGACATGATAAGGTAGAGCGTTGGACGCGAAAGAACGAAGGTTGGTCCTTACAAAGATAAGGTGTGCGAAACACGCGAATAATGTATGTAGGGCAGTAATATAACGAAAACACTAAATTATGTTGTCTTTGAAAGATTTCTGAAAAGCAACCGTTGCATTCGCCGTTACAGGGCAACGTCACAATACAACTCATCTTTCCGTAAATGCCTCCACCACGGTTTCCGTTTCTACGTTGGCAATGGGACTAGTCTCCTGCGAACGGTTAAAACGGTCGACCGTGGTTATCAGGTAGCGGGAATATTTATGGAAGCTGAGAGGACCAACGGTATCCATGTGGACGTGAGAATGCCGTAAGGGTAAAACGGTAAGGTGGACCATTGGAGCCATCGTTAGTCTACATACCTTCAATCGTTAACATTGGAAGAACGAATGAACCCAATTGCGGATATCTGTTTGCTTGACGTGCTGAACTCGCCTATCCGCAACTAACTTCGTGGTGACTCGGATGTCAGGACGTGCTAAATTATACAATACTTCAAATATTGTGCGGCGCCAAGTCTTGGGTGTGGTGGGGCCTTAGGATGGTAAAATTATGTCTCACTTTACCTAACTCAAGGAAGTGGATACGGGAAGCCCTGAAGGTCTAAGTGTTGCGATCTGGCTTGAGTCTGTGATATCGATTTCCGAACGGGCTACCGCCAAATCTTCGGCTCTATGAGCCGTGGCTGAAGAAGAATGCCGTCTACTGGGGAAGAGCGTGAGCCATAACACTGTTGGTGCCTGAAGCTTGGCGAACATTGCAGGAAGGCTGAGATACAGAGTCCAAATAATAATAATTGTATATTTCCGAACCGTGGTCGAGAGGCACGCACGTAATCATGATCAAAATTTACAATATCGCTGAACAAGTTGGAAAATTCACAAATTTCAAAGAGGGATTCGCACATCACAGCAACAATGGAATACTGTTGAGGAGAGCCTAAATAAAGCAAAGCGGCAAGAGGATATACGGCGATTACGAGTTAATTTCGAGTCAACTGCGGCAATAGTAACGAAGCAGCCTGGTGTAGGAATGTTCAGACGGACATTGGCTTATGACGCTGGAAATACGGTATTCACAAGAATGATGTAAGAAAATAGTCAGTAAAGCATACTCTTATCCAATTAAAAAGGTAATTTATGTTGAGGCAAAGGTGGCAGGGAAGAATTTCATGAAGGTTCGCAGAGGAAAACTAATTTTCATGGAGTTGTGGGTATGGAAAGGAACAGCACCCCGTGAAAACATGAGACAAGTTCCATGAGAAGGAGTGTGTGTCATCTCTTGTCGGTAATTCACAGCTAGTGGAAGATGGATGAAGTTCCAGGAAGGAATAATCAGCAATAGGAATGCCGTGCCCACAAGGAACTAAATAAGCCCACACAAGGGAGAAAATCTTTGTAATAGACCAGGTTATGCTGATAAATTGACGAGCACATTAATCTGCTGAGTTTCCTGTGGCTTTTCTGTGTCTGTGTTGGGCTTCTTTGGCACTGGTTGGCTGTGGTTTGTGTTTGCTGTTTCATCTTGGGAAGGAAGAGAGCATCACCGAAACTGGTCCGATCACTATTTAATCAGGAGTCCTCGCACGGTAGTTTAAATGGCTTCGACGTCGGAATGGTCTTGTAGTGAGAACTCCTCAGTAGATCTTAGAGTGGCATATGCAGCAGTACCAGGACTTCTTGTGGGTGAAACCCGGTGGCTAGATCGCATTCGCGGTAGCCGGCCTTTGATGCTGTCTTGGTCGGGCAGAGATACATTTCAGCCAGACAACGTGATGACGGGGTGGTTCTGAAATTGAAAAAGGGAGGATCGCAGTCTGGGAGATGTTCCAGCTGAAGGTTAGCGTGGGCAAAATAACAGATAGGAGTGCTGAGGCTGGAAATGGGGCACAATGGTCTTAGAGAAATGAGGAGTCGTTGGTATTGTAATTCGGTGTCCGTGAGGGCTAACTGCACTTGCACTACAAGGCAAAGTTATTGATTACCGATTCGGCCGTTCACCGAGAAGTTTTATCTTTCGGGGTTAATAGAGCCATGGAGGTGCATTTGGACTGTAGGGTCTGAGAGCTACTTGAGGAAGCAGCTGGGCGACACGAAGAACCTGAATGGCAATTTTGCATAATAGGTCTAGGGGATGTGTAACAAATCCTATCGTGGGGTAATTACAGGTATAATGCTGCAGGTTGCTGCTAGGTTAGGCTGTAAACTGGAGATTGGGCTGGATTCTAGGACAAGAGGAACGCCGCTTTATTACGAAAAAGAGGAAAAATTGACAAGTGAGCGAAAAACACGGACGCTTTTCTCTACATTCTTACACATATGTTTATATATACATTAACATCTATATGTATATAATTAGTTCTTTGATGAGACATGTCTGTCGTCTGATATATCGACTTGTTGTTCAGGGCCACGGTGGTTTCGTAGCTGACGTCAACAAACATGCCAGGCGTGCAAGGGAGGTTACGAGGTGGTTGAAAATTAGAGCGGGAGGTGAATAAGCATATGTGGAGAGACCAGCTCACTATCACCCCAGTCAGCCCCGTGCGTACGAACCGAAAGCACTCCAGCCGGACAGGGGCGGTGTGGGGTTTCCACTTTCGCAGGGCCGGGTCCGAGCTGGTGGGATACACCCATGATTGAAGATTGCCCATTTCCTTCACAGCCCGAAATTAATGGCATTTATGGATCAGATCGATCCCACCAGGCCACTTTTGTTTCCCACTTTTTCTTTTTTAGCTTTTTTCTAACAGAAGGGTGGTAGAGCCCATATGGGAACTTTCCATAGTCCCTCCGCCCGGCCGTAATTTTCCGCGTATATGTCACTTTTTCGCAACCGCTGGGGGTGGTCTGTTTTCCCCTCGTCCGGACGCAGCTATGGTGAAGATGCCGTTGACATCAGGGGTTTTGCTTGCTTGGGCTAAGAAAATACAGATGCTAGGCCAACACACGGAGCAGGACAACGAGTGTTGTATTGCACGTGCCTGCATATAGGTTTCAGTCTCGTACAGTGCCAGACCGTGCCTAAGACTGCCAGAGGCCGTTCTGGTGTGGTTGGGGTAGGCTGCTTCAATGGGAGACGTTATTGCACACGCGGAGAGAGGATAGAAATCTAAGTTAGGTGATGGATTCAGAAATCTTGGCGACATGGACTAGTGTTCATGTCGGAAAATGTAAGAGGGGAAAATTGAGGCCAACAGGTAGCTATTGGAAGGTGGACGTATGGGATAAGAGATTTTCGACCGGGATGATTAAGGAAAGCAAATTACGACCGAGCAAGGAGGCTGAGGGGGTGGAATCTAGAATAAATAAGAGAAGAGCCGAAGAATCAAGAAGTAAAGTGGTGGGCGATGGAACTTAATGTCCTAGGATCCAGCAAAACTGAACCATTTGATGCTGGGGGAAAACATCGACGGCTAAAAGCCTTGAGCTAGAAGAAATTTGTTTTATATGGCTGTTCTAGTACTATATAGCGAGGGCGACAGTAATCGTCCAGACTTAGTTGTGAAGACCGACTAGTGAATTAGATAAGGCAGGGTCGTATAGGGGCTGGGTGATACTGGATGAACGTGGGTGAGTAACGAGAACCGGCAGGCACCTAAATAGTTATAGCTGAAAACGACAAAAATTGTACCCCACTGCAACGTACGTTGTGTGCTGCATACGTAAAAAGTGATAGTAAATGGTAAGCCTAGCGTCTGTCGTTAAGCAGTAAATGGTAGGTTTGGGATATGGTACTATGATCCTAGTAGAGGAGCCCCTTTCCGAAGGCCAGCTCGACTGACGGCAGAGAGCGGGAGGGGAGACGGAGACCAGAGTTCTAAAGTTCGATGCCTTCTTCATAGGCTCGATCCTCAGGTATGCTGGTGGTAGTCAAAGATAACATGACCAACGGTAAGTTTTGATTCTAGGGCATGACTGTAATGGGTTACTGAAGCGAATTTGCGAATAGTCAGGGCTAGCTCATTCCAAAGCTTTGTGTATTTAATAAGAAACAAGTTGGATCTTATTGCCAGCCTCAACAGCGGGATGGTCAGACTGTAGTCTCTGTGGCGCAGAGAGTAAGATGAGGGTGGAGGAAATTGTATGGAGTTGGTAAAAGTGAAGGCAGAGCGATGGATAAGTTTATATAGAAAACATAAGTTAAGCCCAAAATGTCTAGGCCATGCGGGGTCAAGTTTTACTAAAGTGCAACGCTCTTTATAGCTCAGTGAAGAAGAATATCCCATAAGTTTCTTGGTGAACGTACGCTGCACTCCCTCAAGGTGTATCCTATCCGATTTAGACATTCCAGAGAAGATTATAGGGCAATATTCGAGGTGAGGTCTAGCGTGGGATTGGTATGTAAGGAGAATACTATGTTTCACTTTAAATGGTCTGAGAACTAGGCCTATTATCTGTCTGGTCCTGGCCGTCTGCAATGAAAAAAGGTTCCAAGAATTCCAGATAGTTGGTGCATCGGAGCCCAAGATGCCTCGCTGATGAGCTTTGGGCGATGGGCACTTGTTTCAGTGACAGGGTTACGGGGGGACTTGACATCTGTAGGTTGAGTAGAAGTTTTTAGATGTCGAGAGGCACATCTGCCACGAAGTGCACCATCAGTCAAGTTTCTCAAGATCATTATCTATTCGAGACAGCGCAGTGCTCAAATCTTGATGGCGGAACTAATAAACGACTTCGATGTCGTCGGCGAGGAGGAGAGGTGTGCCGTGTTGCACAACCGAAAAAATGTCGTCAACATAGCGGACCAAGTAAACTTCCTTGTATGACTCCGCTAGTGACAGGCAACGGTTGCGATAGTTGACTATTAGTTTATACAACCTGGGCTCGGTTCGACAGGTAGGAAGTGATCCATGATGAAAGCGGGCCGTAGATACCGTAGGCTTGGAGCTTTGTCAACAGCCAAGAGTGAGAAACTCGGTAAAATGCCTTGGTCATATCGAGGTAGATGATAATCATAGATTTGAAACCGTCAGCTGCCGTGTTCAGTAGGTCGAAGAAAACAAACTGGCACGCGGTACAAAAACGTGATTTTAGGAAGCCATGTTTAGCGCTGTGAGTGAGGTTATGGGAAAGGAGGAAATCGGACATCCGCTGTTTAATCAAACACTCCATTGTTCTGGCAGCTAGGGGGTGTAGTTAATAGGACGACAATTTGAAGGGTCATGCACTGGGCCTTTTCTGTGGATGGGAATAATGGTTGAAGTTTTCCACTGGGATGGAAAAATGTCACTTTTAAGGGACAAATTATAGATTTTCATAGAGATAGCAGCAACGTCATTTCCACCAAAATAAAAGTGCTGGGGGGATGCTGTCATAGCCAGGGCGGGAGGAGGGTCTAACACGCAGCAGTAGGTGGACCACTTCGTTCAAACTGAATCCAAAGTCAGGACAGACCTGCTCGGTGATGAGGGGTACGGGTGGCGGATTTGAGGTGGGGTCAGTAGTCATGGATTCTGAAAAGAGGGTATTGAGCTCCTCAGCGATTTCGACTGCAGATTCAATTTGCGTGTTGTTTCCCCAAATTAAATAGGGTGTCCCCGAAGACTCTCTCTGATTTCTGCCCTTTAACAGTCGGGAAAATCGGTCAGATCTGTCGAGGGAGTTTTAGGCTGAAAGCTCCTGCTTTCTCATCCGTTCATTAATAATAATAATAATAATAATAATAATAATAATGGTTTATTTCGGAAGCGCCCGAAGCATGCCATGTGCATGATCATGTAGTCCGAAGACTGATGGATAAAGAGAGTGTAGTTGCGATAATGTGAAGAAGTCTCTGGTTTCGTTATACATCTGCAGTTTTGCATGTTTATTTTGCAGCCTTATTTGGTAAGAGCTGCGGGCTGGGGAGCGTCTGGTCCTGATGGCGGTGATTGCTGACAAGCAGCTATGTAGCTGATAGCAAAGTACGTCACTGAAGAGCTGATGGTCGTGCTGCTGAAGTATTCATCCCAGTTGAGGGGTCGAAGCATGGGCTTGAGATTTATCCTGTTGATCGTGTGTAGGGGCTGTTGAGGTGGGCTACATATGGGGTCTATGGGTCCGGCTGTGAATCTGAAAGACACCGTTCTATGGTCACTGCCTGGGAAGAGATCGAGGGCGGCATTTATCACCTCCGATAGGCCAATGGTAAATATCAGGTCGACTATGCTGTTTCCTCTGGCTGGCGTCATTACGCGCTGGACCCAGCTCCCTGCGCGTATGGTTGAAATGAAGTTCGTGAAGTGTTGAGGTAATGACCTGGTGTCCCAGCAGATGTCAGATGCACCGAAATCGCCAGCGATGAGTTTTGAAAAAGGGGCTAATATTGCACAGTGATCAAAGGCGTTGACTACGTGGGCGAGGTCCGTGATGTTTGAATTGGGTGGTCGATAAGCACAGCCAATACGGAGTGGAGAGATGGCCAGAAGAACCGTTACCCATATTGAGTCCTGGATTGCATCCAGTTTTGGATCAGAAGGAGGAATGGTAGGTAAGCTGTTTTTAATGTGGATTAGGCAACCCCCTCCACGACGACGGCCGTTTTTTATGAAGGTTCGGTAACCAGCAATAGAAATTTGGTCTGATGGGACAGAGTCATTCAGCTAGGTGTCGGCTACGACAGTGTCGAAGTTGGATGATAATACTATATTATGGACAGTATGTGTTTTATTCAGTAATAAGCGAGCTTTAGTTGGGAGCAAGGTAAGTGCAGCTGTATCGTCGTGCCGTGGGGTAGGCACAACCATCCGCGGATGTTGGTGGATAACGCTACCAAGATGGTAAGCACCATCAAGTCGACACATAGCGTCAGATTTGCAATGCAGACAAGTGGTGGGGTCTAAAGAGGGGTTAGTAGTGGGGAGCCGGCAGTGTGAATAAGGGGCTGTTGGTAAGGAGGTGAGGCTGGGTTGGAGGGTGGGGTTGCATTTGCTGTTGAAGAAAACGTCACAATACAACTCATCTTTCCGTAAATGCCTCCACCACGGTTTCCGTTTCTACGTTGGCAATGGGACTAGTCTCCTGCGAACGGTTAAAACGGTCGACCGTGGTTATCAGGTAGCGGGAATATTTATGGAAGCTGAGAGGACCAACGGTATCCATGTGGACGTGAGAATGCCGTAAGGGTAAAACGGTAAGGTGGACCATTGGAGCCATCGTTAGTCTACATACCTTCAATCGTTAACATTGGAAGAACGAATGAACCCAATTGCGGATATCTGTTTGCTTGACGTGCTGAACTCGCCTATCCGCAACTAACTTCGTGGTGACTCGGATGTCAGGACGTGCTAAATTATACAATACTTCAAATATTGTGCGGCGCCAAGTCTTGGGTGTGGTGGGGCCTTAGGATGGTAAAATTATGTCTCACTTTACCTAACTCAAGGAAGTGGATACGGGAAGCCCTGAAGGTCTAAGTGTTGCGATCTGGCTTGAGTCTGTGATATCGATTTCCGAACGGGCTACCGCCAAATCTTCGGCTCTATGAGCCGTGGCTGAAGAAGAATGCCGTCTACTGGGGAAGAGCGTGAGCCATAACACTGTTGGTGCCTGAAGCTTGGCGAACATTGCAGGAAGGCTAAGCTACAGCCTCTAAATGAAGCTACTGAAGAGGTATGTGCTCATCGGTCTAGCTGTGAGAAGCGTACTTCAGTGAACTATGGTCGGTAAAAATTGTGAATTATCCACCTCCGATGATGTGTCGGAAGTGTTTAAAGGCGCTGCAAACTGCAAGTAGTTACTGACTTAACGTAGAATACTGAGATCCAGATTGTAGCTGATGACGAGAGAAAGAGGCTAGTGGTTTTCAATGTGATATAGACTACTGCTATAGCACGCCTCCCTTGGCTTTGTCGAAGGAGTCGGCGACTACACTCATTTGTGCTTCAGCACAGAAGCGAACGAGCGAAGCAGCGGAAAAAATGGCGCCTTTACCCGCAGTGAAGACAGTGTTAGAGACCTCAGGTCATTCGAATCGACTGCTTTTGGCACCTCGAATTAAATTGTAAACCGCTACATCAAGTGAGCAGGGCTTGGGAGAAAAAGCCAGCAATAGCACAACATCCCGCTGGAGCGGTGAACGGCTAGTGAAGTGGGTGAGAAAATGTCATGAAAGGCGTGTACTCCTCTTTCCATGGGTGGACTATCACGCTCATCAACCAAGTGGCCTGAAATTCAGATGATTTTCGGTCAACGACACTTTTTTCCGCATTGAATGTTACACCGGGGGCGGCCAAACTCTCAAACAACTCACGTAAATGTTCCTTATAAGCATCTTCCTACTCACCGGTTATAAACAGATCGTCTTTTTAGTTGAAAACAAAACCCAAACCTCTGACAACCTGGTCAGCGGGCCACTGAGGTGTTTCTGCAGCTTCGCGTGAACCAAATGGCGTGACTAGGGATTCGAAGAGACCAAACGGTACTGCTGCGGCCGTCTTGAAAATATCCTCATATGATACGAGAATCTGGTGATAGGCACGTACCAGATCTGTTTTTGAGAACATAAGAGCCCTGTTGTGGCGGGCCACTATTTCCTGAAGAAGCGGAGCTGGGTACCTTCCTGTAACAGTGGCATTATCAGGGGCCCTCTTAACCCCACATGGTCATCAACCTCCGGAGTTTTAGGGACCATGTAAGTTGTTGGGGCCCAAAGGCTATTCGAGGCACGAACAACACCCAATTCAAGAGTGCACCCAAAATCAGCCCGCGCGATGTTACGCTTTTGGGGTGCAGACCGGAGGGCCCTAGCTCAACCTCGGGGGCCTCATGTGCTAATATGGCGAACTACCGGGCAGCTTACGGTAGGCGTTACGGAACGTGGATGCAAAGCTTTTGAGTACGCAACGCGTAAGTTGCCGAACAAACGGGAAAAGGTGGTGCCAAGCAGAATAGAACTGACCGAGTTAGAATCCACCGAAATCCCATTCACATATAGATCACTAACACAATCCCCAAGACCTTTGGGGCGAGAATCAACCAAGAGGCCGAAGTGGTATAGGAAGTCAATACTAGGCATGGCGTCTTGAAACTCTGCAATCAAGGAAGCCCAATGCAAGGGGCGACGAAAACTGAAATATGATGTCTTCGAAATTTGTTTGTAAGTCTGCATAGAAGTGTCACTGGTGGCTCGCAGGGAAGGGGCGCCTATCCAAGGTTTGACCCGAAGGCGGGAGCAAACTAACTTCAGCACTTGTGTTCACAAGTAGCCTGTCACAGTACTGTAATCAATGATGCACCACAGGTGAGTACTTGGTGCCGCGGCTTCCGTCGCAGCCGCGCACCGGCTTCCTCGTTTCCTTGGCTGGCTGGGCCGTGGCAAAAGGTGGATTGCGGCAAGATGCGTTAGAATATCACTGATAGTACAAAAACGCTCATTAGTGACGGCTGAACTGGAGATTTTATACAGAAGCTACTGGGAGGCCTGCGTGGATGAAACTGTCTGTTGGGTGAAGCTTGGTTTGGGCATCCAGCCGACGACATACCGAATGCTTCGATCTTCTAGACAAGGTCGAGCACGGTGGTAGTGACAGAATTACTTCGCCAGGGAGTCCCCTAATTCCGTCTGCCTTTCCAGTGTGTTCTTCAAGACTTTCCTTTCCTGACACCCAAAGAACCTTGTGCATGTCAGTAGGAAGACTTTGGAGCCATACCCCCATAGGGAGACTTTGAGCTGTCTCAGTAGTTCCCGTAGGGGTGCGATGTGTGCCTACCGGGAAGGTTCGGGATCTCCGAGCTCAGTGTCTGCGCACAAAAGGAAACTCCACAGTTCCTCAGGCATGCAGATTTGGCTGAAGACCGCTGCTTTTATGAGCTCCTAAGGGTTGTGTTCTTCTGACTTCCTCATGTGTAGTACTTTGTCGACAATATGTGGAGGTAAAACTGCGTCCATGCGGTGAAAACTGCTGCCCTTTGCAGTCACATAAGGCAGAGCAAAAAACAACTCCCAGCTGCACAAGCCAAGCCCAGGGATCACTTTTTCTGAAAGCTGTGAACGGGAAGGCAAGGACGTTCACCTCAGGTTTAGGAACCTCATGGTGGCTCAGTTTGCAACTGTTAAATAGGTTGAGATCATTCGAAAAGTGATAAAAGCAACTCAGTGAGAAAAATGGAAAAACTGGCCAAAAAGTGATTTGCCACCGATAAAACTGACGAAATAGCCTACCTGTGATCCGTGATCTACAAAAACATTAGAAGAGACGAGAGGCTTAACAATGTAGTATTTCGGATACCAGGCACTAGCTAGATCCCGAGTACGGCCTGGAGAACAAGCAAGAAACCAAAAGTTTCGGTGGTTGCCAAAAGGCAGCAAAAGTCGGTGGAATAGGTGAAGGGTGGTTTTTATTCAAACATACCGATCACGTTCACGTAATGGAGCGACAGCGGACGCGATACTTGCTAAAGGAACTAAGGGCTCAACCATCCACAAGCTCTTTAGTGAAGTGTTTTTCAATTGGAGAAAACCAGCCGTCTTCACTGAAAGCAGACAAACAAAGAACAATCCTGTGGGTTCGAACAACGTATAAACTGCTTAGAGCTCAGCGCTTTTTAGTTGTTTGTCGTCGGAAGATTTTGGCCACGAATTTATGCAATTAAACCCGGTCACTTTTCAGGTCGCTGCAAGCTCCTCCACCTGCTTTCAGCACTTTGTCGGAGAATAGTGGAAGTGTACATACCTGCGTACAAGGCAGTAGTGAGGCCTTGTTTTAGAACACTATGCACAGACTCGGGCACCATTTTACAAAAGGATCCAGCCTGCCTAGAAAAGGTTCAGCTACTAGCAGCTTGGACGGCTGAAGGACAACAAACGAAATCATATGAACGAATTCTGAAGATAACGGGGCTCCTCTCGTTTGAGAAAAGAAGACCCGCAGGAGACCTAATTAGGCTTTTAAAATCCTGAAGTGTTTATCAGGAATAAGTGCTGAGGATATATTTGTACGGGACACTGCGGAACGAGAGAAAATAGCTTACATTTTTGGAGACCGTTCCCGAGGTTAAATGAGCCAGGGGAGCTTCTTCAGCAGTGGGGTAGTGGGAATGTGGAATACAATGACTGAACAAATAGTTAACGTACAAGGTATAAGGCATCGTAAAAGGATGTTGGATGCTAAGTAGGACGAGTTACCTATAGGAGTTGAATGCTGAGGATTAGGTAGGAACTGTAATTTACTCGAGGCTTTTAAGTTGCCCCGTGTCCAAGCCTACAATCTGAGGCTCTAAGTGTGGTGGAAAGCTAACGTCAATGCCTTCTGCCGCCCTTTGGCAAGGGAATTGCCTTTACTTCTTTGTTTTTAGCTAATCTGAAGGAACAAACCATTTCGCGTAATCAAACTGGAAGGAAATAACTAGGTCACAGTAGTGGGCGTCGATCTCCATGCATGCCACCTGAAGAACTCTGGACGCTCAACTGACCCCGGACAACACCAGCCCTGTGCAACTTAACCTGCCCTGACCTGCTACCATCCGGAGAGCCAATGGCCCCTTCGGCTCCTAAATTTCACTTCGGCTCAGTTCAACATCCCCAACTTGATGACAGTCCGCCAAATAGTCCAATATTGAGCTTCAGTAACCTACTTGATCTCCAGGTGCTTCATCTTTAGGAAGAGTCGTCATTTCCTAGCAGGCACCCCTGGAAAGTGGGGGACAGCAAAACTCCAGGTAAGGCCCATCTCAGAAAGCCATTCCGATTTAACTATGGGGTAGAGCTGTTAGATATAAACAGTGCCTGGACAATCGTATCTGGCAAAAGGTTTGAGATGGGCCGAAGGGGAGGAACAGAAGAGCCATAGGGGGGAGGGTCTTATAGCTTGACCATGCTTTACGCTGGTCTGTGGCGATATACTTAGCCAAGTCGAGAACGATAAACTGCGCATCTTCAACCCGGGAAATAAATGAGGAAGCCTTTTTTAAACTATCAAGTTGTAACAATTACTTTTTACTTTCCGAGGTTGGACAAGCCCACACGATTTGTTATAATAAGTGAACGAGGGGTAACCTTGGGTCACTTTCGTTTCTTTAGAGCGTGCCCGACTCGTTTACGGTGGAAATGGACGCAGGTCGTGGAGGTCGTGGCGGTTTTCGTGGGTCTTTTGGAGGTCGGGGCCGTGGACGCGGCCGCGGTCGAAATAGGGGTCGTGGTCGTGGAAGGGGTCCGACGGTCAAAGAATGGAAACCAGTCACACAGTTGGGACGATTGGTTGCTGATTCAAAGGTCACAACCTTGGAGGAAATTTATATGTTCAGTCTGCCCATCAAGGAATCAGAAATCATAGATCACCTCTTGGGATCTTCTCTGAAAGATGAGGTGCTGAAAATCATGCCAGTACAGAAACAGACTAGAGCCGGTCAACGTACGCGCTTCAAGGCTATTGTTGCCATGGGAGATCACAAGTGCCACGTTGGTTTGGGCGTAAAATGCGCTAAAGAAGTTGCAACTGCAATCCGTGGAGCAATCATACAAGCTAAGTTGTCCATCATCCCTGTTCGGAAGGGTTACTGGGGTAACCTCATCGGTAAACCGCACACCGTTCCTTGCAAGGTCACCGGGAAATGTGGCTCCGTCACAGTGAGGTTAATCCCTGCGCCTCGTGGAACTGGTATTGTTGGAGCTCCTGTTCCGAAGAAGCTGCTACAAATGGCTGGAATAGAAGATGTGTACACTAGTGCTCGTGGACAAACGGCCACCCTCGGCAATTTCGGTAAGTGATTCCTTGCTCCTTATACTTTTCCTCTAGCCAAGGCAACTTATGCCGCTATCCGGGCAACCTACGAGTATCTCACACCGGACTTGTGGAATGTCGCACCGAAGGCCAAGCACCTCTACGTGGAGTATGCTGATTACCTAAATGAGGTCGCAAAACACGCTTGATTGTACAATAAATACGTATGGAAAATGTCATGTATTATATATCAAACAACTATACAGAGGTATGATGATTGCGCTTCGTAGTACCGGAGATTCGTTCAGTTCTTCTAGGCTCGACCTTTTCCGTGGATCCAGTTGTAGCGACTTCTGAAAAGAGAAGTAAATCCAATGATTAGGGACATAATCTTGAATGACTCTAGGGCAATTTTTGAGTCGATTCATCCATTGTAACTACCGTCACTTCGGTTGGTGTCCGTTTGGGGCTTTGTTTTTTTGCAGTTGTGCGTTAAATCAAGTACAGTAATGTTTCCGAATACACGGGATTTTCCCTGCAATACGCAGCGGATGTTGAGTTGGTCCGAATACCAATTCGACCTCAACATCAGTCTATCTAGGGCTAGTGGGCTGTGCTAAGACTTCTTCGCCGGCACCTTTGGTAGGGCCCATCCCAGTAGGTGATCATTGCCTAGGCATTTAAATCCTAGCGACCGCGATGTTTCTTCGCACCCTGATTTGCCCTAAGGCATGTATTATTGTTACCTGGTCAGCGTCGTCAGTAACATTTTGTGTCGGTTGGTCGGTGATCTCCCATATTCCTGCATAGTTATCAGTCTTGCCCGCATTTAGTCATCCACGATCCCTGGCAGTGGCTGTTCCCGTAGCTTTAGATGCAGGATGGGGTATGGATTTCATCCAGCAGTCACAGTTAGATCACTGGAGTTGACAATTATTTTTCAACAACGCTTCGTTCGACGTGCTTGTCGCGTGATATGCACGAAGTGAGTCCAAGAGACCGTAGCACCTGATCCATGCACAAGACGTCTCCTACTCGAAGGAACCGCAAAGCAGCTGACTATTGAGATTAACTAGTACTAGGTGTGTTGTACTTGTTGGTTTTTCTGGCATGCGGCAGTGGAAGGCATCTCCAGTGCTACGTAAGGTTCGCTCCATATCCCATGCAACTTTGTGGATCTTCCTGTTGCGGATGTGGAAACGGAAGTATACTTGCTTTCCAGACCACACTGATGTACATCGGCCCCTTTATCGAAATATTTGTGGTTGTTGTCATTGGACACGGAGTGTCCCGCCAGGTTACTGCTATTGCCAAGCCACCTCTGCTAATAGGAGCGCATTTTATCATGCTGGTTTGTGGCCGTATCTTCCGTCATGTAAGTGCGAAGTGCGTGTAGTTACCCGATGCTATAGCCCATTTTAATTATAACGCTAACTCCGGTTCATTTATACTTCAAGGGATAGTAAAATTGGCCCACTTCTACACTGGAACTTCCAAATATATCTACCAAAGAAACAACGCAGGTGGATACCACCTCCATCGGAAATGGAGGTTATGCAGGAGATAGGTTATTCGAGAAGTTTCAAAGCCGATGGACCGGGAGGGTTGTCTCCATCGAGTATACAGTGCAGTGGTTAGGCCCGTTCTGTATGGCTCAGAAAAACCTTTTAGGGTAAAAATAGACTAAGACTGTCTGCGTTCAGGCATCGATCTCTTCGTACCACTGCCCGAATATGTCGTGAACACCGGATCAGTAGTGCTGAGGTTAGACGTATGGTGTTGAGAACCAGAGATTAGTCTATGAATCAAGTACCGAATCCAAACATTAAGTTGGCCGGGACATGTTACACATGCCTACCGACAGACTTCCTCGATGTGTGCTGTTCTCCGAGGCAGGTAGTAGTTGAAAGGTAGTCCGAGGTAGCCAGTCCAGGACATGGCAAAAAGGTATGAAAACCTTGACTAGTGTACTTGGTCCAGTAGGACGTGCTAGACTTCCTGGCTTGTTGGGTTCCACGTGATCCGTCTACCAAATGGTTGAAAACATTAAATGATATTGCTGGGTGTCGCGGCCAGTGGCGTGGTTGTGTTCGGACCCTTCTTAGCCGTCGTGGGTTCCTCTTCCAACTTTGGTTTTCTAATCTTTTTCACTTGGTGCTGGTATGCTTTCTGTCCTTTACTGGCCGATGCTGGAAGATAGCAACTGACACCTGAGCACAAGTGCGAGGTTAATGGAAATTTGTCTGCGCTTTTGCATGCTACTCGTTATCAGTATATATATATATATATATATATATATATATATATATATATATATATATATATATATATATATATATATATAACGTTCACTAGGATCTAATTTGAATCGTCTACGAGTGCGCTTCCGGGGAACTTTTGTCCACACGTTTACATGCTACTTACTATCAAAATGAGCGCTTGCACATGCAGCCTCGTTGTTCGTTCGGTTAGCAGTGACCCAGACACGAATAACTATAAGAAATCACAGTTGTGATTCATTTGTGGGCTCTTCAATGAAGAGTATCCATTCACACTCCAGACGATTCAAATTAGATCCTAGTGAAAATATAACATCGGAGTGTACAAGTATGAGGACGAGTGGGCAGAGGAGTACCGGGTACGCATACCTGATGAGCGGCAACAACCGCGAAACCTGGTCGTTGGTCCGGGGAACTATTGTCCACACGTTCACATACTACTTACTATCAATATATATATATATATATATATATATATATATATTATATATATATATATATATATATATATATATATATATATATATATATATATATAATTAGTGTGTTGGTTTTCGAAAACAGCCTCTTTGAAGCATGCGGGCCTCACGTGGGTGAATAGTAAGGGTCGATATTTGATTGTGGCACCGGACCCTATTACTGAGTTCAAATCAGGTTAGGTGATTTCGTGTACTATGCCCAGTGGTCTAACACTGCTTATCGTCCAGCCCACTACTTGGCTTCAACATCCTTATGTCGCAGTACTATCCGCGGGTCTTCGTTCCCCCGAACTTTTGTAATGGTGCAGTGTATTGTTGTACATTTAGTTGATGTAGAGTTAATACCTGTTCCGTTTAGTCACTGGTAATTGTCGAGAAGTTTGGGGATCAGCGGTTCGAACCTCCGCTGGTTACTAAGTGGCTGGATGTCTCCAACTTTCGTCAAAGCAAGTGCACCGTTAGTGTAACGTCAACAAATACATTCGCAATGAATGCAAAAAACGTCAGGATCCTGGTCCAGAATATGACGCTATACTCGACCAGCATGGAGCGTACACGAGCTGAAAAACCAACAACAGTAACGTATAAAATAAGATCACAGAATGTGAAGTGAATTAACACGACAGGGAAGTTGACTAATTGATTTGTTCATCGACCACTACTAGTCTCTCCTTGAGAAATGAGGTGCTGTTTACTTGTTTGGTCCTTGCCGACTAAACTTCTGATGTGATCGTCCTAGACACTCCTCTTTCGTCCGTTCGGTTATCTGAAGTGAATAGTTATGCTCATTCTGCCACAGTTTTTCGTGGAACAATATCCGAACGAGATTTTTGTTGCAACCACGTGTACATTCGGAGTGCACTAAACTGCACGGGCGCCGTCGACCTGTATACATCAGATACGAAGCAATACTGGTCAATCACGGCATGTCTGAAGGTTCGATTGTGAAATTAAAGTCCTCACTGTCCCTTGTGTTCAATTTGACGTTTTGATTTTGGAGAACTACTGAAGCTGTTCCCGGGAGCCGTCGACGAAGATACTAGTTCATATGCGAAAGCGACGATGAATTGCGGCTGCTTCGGTTCAACTGAAAACGCCAGTGAAGTGTCATTCTGAGTAATGGTTCACTGCTTCATAAACCTCTGGTTGATGAGTGCATTTCGGTAACAGGTCGAACTTTGATCAGCAGCAGTATAACAAATAAAGTTAAGCCGAGCCGTCATTTAGCAATTCCAGAGTAAGTCATGACCCTTAAGGTTCATATGCGGCTACCGAAAGAAATAATATTGTTGTTATTTCCTCATGAAACATTCTTTCCTATTCTTTTTTATTTAATGAGTGCAAGTTCGCAACCGTCCGGATGAGAAGGACAAAACACAAGGAGCCGAGGCTTGATTGACAAATCTTGAAACAATTAAAGTCAGATAACGTTTTTTCTAAAACCCTTTGCGATGAGCTTGTACGTTGTGACTAGCAACCACTTAAACTCAATCGACTAAAGGTACACAAGCCAAGCACTCCTGAGACCGGTAATTGACAGCTCAGCCTATCGCGCCATAGCTCAGTGGATTGCGGAAATTCGTGAACCTGTGCGCAAATCACTAACAAAGTACAGTGAGAAAAATTCGTCCGCTTTTGTGGAAATAATAAAATATCAAGATCTGTTTCAACTGACTATTCTTTCTCTAGATGTAGGATCGCTATTCACAAACGTTCTGTTGATCGAGACGATAGATTTCATCTGTCAGCAAGTGACCGGCAATGACACCAGACTCGACATTCTCTTGGTCGAGTCGAAATAACTGATTCTTGGATGTATATGGGACGTGAAATTTCCTGTACGATGGAAAATACTACAGGCGAAACGGGATAGCGATGGGATCATCGTTTGGACCCCTTTTGGTTGATAGATTCTTGGCCAAACTCGAAATTAGATCGCTACGCAGCATCATCAACAGTCCATATAGGTATATCAGATACACGGACGACACTCATAATTTGCGACCCAGCATGAGATTCCCCAACTACTGAAGACCTTCGAAAATTCCCGTGCAATGACAACATTTACAGTGGCGATAGAAAAGGAAAATTTTATTGCTTTTCTCGGTGTGGGGTTAAGTAGAACGGAGGACGAACATATAACAAGGAGGGTGTATCGAAATGCACATGGGTGGGGCAATAGAAATTCCTTCAGTTTTGTCCCTCTGTGATGCAAAAGAAACCTAGTGAGCTATCGGATCTAGAGGTCAAAAAATCTCTGTAGCCCAGATACGATTGCGCAAGAAATTGAACACACGTGGCACGCTAATAAAAGACGGCTATCGAGAACTGTTTACTAGTCGACGTATGGGGAAGAGGAGACACTAAATGAAAGTGCAAGTGGCTAGGAAGAAGGATGTCTTTCTTACTGTCCCCTTCAAAGGAGCTACTTTCATCAAAGGCCCTTGGGGATTCCTTTCAGACTGCACGTGTCCAAATCTTAAGAAATACTAAGCCTTTCATTTTTCAATAATCCGAGGAAGGGGTGCCTCATCAGTTTCAGTCTTTTGTTCTACATCAGTTCTAGTGCTCTCGTAGTGAACAGTATATTGGGCATACGGCGTAACGCTTGTCTGAGGGGATACAAGGACGCATCCCGGCTCCTTTACCCAAAGAAACAGTTCGGACCATCAGTAGCGCAACTCGGTAACACCTGATAGATAGTGAACGTCAAATCGATACAGTGACAGCTTCCAAACTAGTTATGACAACTTCCGAAGTTCACGCGAAAGGATTACGCAGGCGGCCGCAAGTGACGTCATAAACCATAGAAATTCGAAGATTGAAGCCGGAATTGTGCAAGCAAAGTAACCTCGTGCAACGTTTGTCGCAGGGGCCGCAACAAGTGATTCTCCCATGGTTCCCATGTACAAATTCTATCCAGTCCCTCTTCCTTAATACCTTCGTTTTTCACGTCTTTTCACGCCATGTGGTTACGCATTCCGCACTTGCTTTCGTCCACAAAACGGACGTGGTTCATTAGGTTGAAGCACGTCAAGGTACCAGATTAGTTGCACACTTACACTGTTACCTATAACGGCACATACATTCATCTACCCAGTACAATTTATAAATGCCTTAATGATATATCGGAAGCAAATTCCTTCGTGGTACAAGCTTTTCCATGTGTTGCGCATGTCCCCTGGCAGGATTCCTCGGCGCGCCATTTTCGCTGAGACGGGTACCGGTTGGCAGATGAGTAAGGGTGGTCAGTTCATGACATAGAAGAAAGGTATGAAAAACTTAACCCGTAGATTTGACCATGTAGGGCGTGTTAGACTTCGTGTGTGGGGTCCAAGAGACCCTCCCATTCAGTGGGTATATACGTTAGAGGGAATGGCTAGACGTCGTGATCAGTGGCGCTCTTGTGTTCACAATCTTCTTTATCAACTTGATGCAAATATTTGTAGTTCTCTTACTGCTCCTTTAATATTCCCGTCCTTTCTCATTGTTTCCAATTAAGGCTTTCACCAGGAGATGGCAACCAATGCCACCGTACCCAGTGCATGGTTAATTTTTGTCTGAACTGGACTGAACGGGCTAGGTTAGTTAAGGTCTTTGTGTCATAGTGAGACTGTAATATTCAAGATTTCGGACTCGGCAAGCTAGTCCGAGATGATCTGTCATTACTGATCTGAAGACGATGTTTTCACTAGATCCTGGAATCCATAGAGACCTCAGTGAAGATCTTAGAAAAAATTGCCTTTACCTGTAATTTTTATGTTGGCTCGTTATCCCCCTCCCGACTTAGTGATTTTTTCTCTTGTTGCTGCGTCGGCACCATGCTTGTACTCAAGCCGGTGTAAAATATAAATTGTATACTTCGACATTCCAAGGCATCGCTGTTCTTCGTGAACGGATTTAACTACCGTAGAGTGCACTCGACCTTTGATGGCAAACGGGTATCACAGTCATTCCTCAAGTGAGAGATTGATAAAAGACAGTCAAGCATAACATACGGCAAAATGCAGAAGGCTGTCTATTGGCAATAGTTACAACCTTTGCCGTTTGATTGGAAGCCCGGTATAAGTGAATTGATCAGAAAATTCGACGGCCCATCGATTCACTCTCAGGGACATCGTTTGAACCTTGGGCGGAGAGTTTGGCCCACTTCCACAGTAGACCTCTCCAATGTTCCTTCAAAGAGAAACGATGGAGGTAGATACCACTCCTCCATCAGAAATGGTGGCTGTCTGGAAGATGAATTAGTTGAAGAGGTACAAAGCCGCTGGATCGGATGGGTTGTCTCCATTTTTTCCAAGCTCAGAAACATGGCCGTTTAGGGTTTCACTTTCATTTCATTCAACCATAAACCTTGCACTTTTATGCTCTGGTTTTGTTTGCTACATCGCAGCATCATCTAGTCAAGGACAAAAGGAATAGAAGCATACAGTAAGAAAGAGCCGAAAACAAATTAATAAGCGGAAATCATGAAGAAGATGAAAGAGACCGGATGCAGCTACACCAATGGCTGTGACAGACAGGCATATCACTCAATGTCTCCAACCATATGACAGCCAGGTCTGGTGAACCGCAACCTGGAAGTCTAACGCGTCTGGTTTGGCAAAGTCCACTGGTCAAGGTTCTCATACCCGTTAAGGGTCGAAGACAGCCGAAGACTGTCTGTGTTTACTCTTATCTCCTCCGTATTGTTTGGATATGGTGGGAACGTTGTATAATCAATGTGGAGGTTAGACATAGGTTGTTGGGAACCCCTGGTCAGAAACTGGAACAAGTACTGAGTCTAAATAGGCCAAGTTGACCGGGACGTGTTACGCATGCCTGTCGATAGACTACCTAGATATACACTGTTCTCCGAGGCAGATAATAGTTGGAAGGTAGGCCGAGTTGGTTAGTCTATGATATTGCAAAAAGTATGAAAACTTTGACCAGTGGACTTAACCAAGTAGGACGTGTTATACTTCCGGGTTGGGATCCACGAGACCCATCTACCAGATAGTTAGAGACATCAAGTGATATTGCTGGGTGTCGCGGCCTGTGGTTTAGTTACGTTCGGGCTCTTTCTTTGTCTTCGCGGTTTCCATCTATCACATTGCTTTCGGTTCTTTCCCACGTTATGCTTCTATTCGTTCTACCCTCAAATGGACGATTCTAACTGGTTGCAGCCGAAACCAGAGCACAGACGTGCGAGGTAATGGTTGAAAGAATTGAACTGAACCGGGCTTATATGACTGTCCATACAACAGAACTTACATGCTTCAACCACTGACTATCTGCTAATATCAGGTTCGGTTTCAGCATAACCCAGACATGCAGCTTCATTCAAACGAACCATTTAATTGGACATAAGTTTATGGTGTCCCCAGTTCATTTCGGTCCTGTCAGCCATTTGCCTCATCCTTCAATGTTCTATATTTGGTGGCTACTCCACAGCATCTAGTCGAGATAAACAATATAAGCGTAAGGAGCAGACGCGTGGTGTTGTCACTATCTTTCGTTGATGAAATCTATTCTGAGATCGTTGCGCAGTTCATCATCATCGTACAGCGTTAAACAGTAAGGCAAGCCCCACTGACCATTGCCCTTCTCACCATGTTGCACACTGAATTATAAAGTATGAATATACAAGATGGACAGGGAGTGGACCGACAGGGGTGGGACAAGGTAGGAATGCCCTAGTAGCCAACACAGAATACACAGTCTAACTGTACAAACACACTTCGATCAATCATTCTGATTTGACAGAAAGTGACAACATGATCGCCACTGTTTGCGGTTCGCTGCCATACCCTTCAGTGTCTCCAGCCAGCTGGTAGACGGATCTTTTGGACCTTGGGGTCCACGAGGACGTGGAGCACCTACGTTCGCTGTACATTTTCTCATTCCCCGTTGCCACGTCATCTGTTGACCCCCACGTGGTTTTTTTCCACTGCTGAGGAGGAACGGAGAATAGGACACGGTATGGTAGACGTGTGCTTGCCATACGTAACACGTGTCCCAACCAGCGAAGTCTACTTGGCTGTATACGTTGTGACAGAACGTTCTCCGAATTAATACCCAATACTCGGTTTCTGACCTCATCATTGCCCACTCGGCTATTCCACCCAGTCTTAGTGATACTGCGTAAACATCGGTGTTCGAAAACCTCAAGATGTCGAATATCTTCAGCACGCAGACTCCAAGTCTCACAACCATACGACAAAACTGAACGCATTGCGGAACAGTATACACGACCTTTCAACTTCAGTGAAATATCGGATCGGCGCCACAAGTGCTTCAGTTCAGCGTACGCCACTCAAGCCTTGGATATCCGCGTGCTCACCTCTAGTACTGTCCTGCCATCGGTCGTCACGCTGCTACCGAGGTATATGAGCAGTTCCTAATGAGGGTTAGTAGAACGCGGATGTGACAGCCAGTAGACACAAAGAACAGCAGTACTGCCATAGGAAACCAGTAAACCCTACATCAAATGGGGCCCATTAGGTCGGAAGTGATAGATCCAACAGAACGACTCGGGTAGCAACATCATTATATATATGATATTATACGATGTCAGATTCATCATGTGATGTGAACATTCAAACCATTGAAACCCACGAAAGCATTGTACAGCTGTCTCATCCTTGCTAGGAATCATCAACAGTGCGCATTTACCGAGCCTCAACTGGGACTGGAACCCAAGGTGAACGATTGGGAATGGAGCACCTTAACTATAAGTCTATCCGGGCGGGCTCTCAACGATTTATTAATTATCCCTAACAAGAATAAAACAGCTGCGCAGGGCTCCCGTGGTTTGGCCGTTCACACCGCATGATCAATCTTGTATTGCGTAAACCTTAATACCCTACTACTCATATATATATATATATATATATATATATATATATATATATATATATAATGCTACATCTAAATACCAGAGGCGCTACTGTGCGTGATTCCCGTAGCTCGGAAAACAGGGACCGGCTTTTGGCCCTGTGCTCAAACCATCGCCTGTTTCTCGCCAGTGCGAATTTCAGATGTTCCAATCACCGGTACGCCACTTGATGTTCGCCATCTTCGGGTCAGCAGTGGACCCAGATCGACCATATCGTTATAAGCCACAAATGGTGGGTTTTCATGCAATACTGTCGCTGGTAATGGAGCACCCTTCTTGATTCCGACCACACATTAGCTTGCACTAAGCTGCCCATGTGCTCCCATGGGTGCTCCGAATGCATGCTGCAACGACGGTCAGACTGCGATAAACCTTCTTGCCCATCTCGTCTATCCGTCTTCCAAAACTCGCTAACTGGGAGGCCAGCTGTAGCATCACCTGTTAACATAAACTAGCACCGGTTGCTTATCAAAAATGCTTCGCATTTTGCTGGCCTAGTAATTTGTGGACTGTCTCTTCACTCGGCAGACCCTGGATTTATGCTGAGTCTCTGCGCCTTCCCGACACGCAAGTCGAATCCGGCTGGAAGCGAGAATAATGAAGCACGACTCGTATTGAGACGTGCACTTAACGCAAGTCTTAGGGACCGCGAAATCTGGTGGTCGCAACGTGCATCAGAGATGAAACGTGCTGCCGTCATGGGAAATTCCCGCAAGCTCTTCTACCTCATTCAAGTTACTGGTAGGAAGTCACTAGATGTAAGTGGAAGAGTCTGAGACTGACGGTTCGCCAATTCACAGTCAGCGGCGTCTCAAACGCTGGGCGCAGCACTTTCAGACGTTTTAGTTGGCTCTCATTGTCAGCCTCTCTTAGAGCTCTTCCAGCACACGTCTACTGGTGCGTTTCGACAGATCCACCTACCGAGGCGGAGTTCCGAAAGGTGACCCAGATGTCACAAAGCGCCGGGCTCCGATGGACTTCTCACAGCCCTCCTTAAGGATGGTGGAATGCAGCTCGCTAGAGGACTTCACGGTTCGTTCTTAAAAGTTCGGAATTCTGAGCAGGTTCCCTCCTTGTAGAGGGAGGGGGGGGGACCGATTGTTCTTCCCACTTTCAAGAAAGGCTCGCGCAGTGACTGCGCTAGCCACGGTGGTATAAGCCTTATCTTGATAGCGCCGAAGTTGCTTGCGTCTGTCATTACTTCGCTGGCTGTACCTAACGTGTAAAGCGTAGATTCGCGAAGAGCAAGCTGGGTCTCGTAAATGTACTGATCAAATCTTCACCCTCCGACAACTGGTAAAGCACTGTCGAACTTTCCAAATACCGAACGTTATCGTGTTCCTGGGCATTCGCGCGGCCTTCGACTCTGACGGTAGGACTAAGCTATGAATTATTTCTTGAGAACCGGAGTAGCACTTATCAATCCTAAAATAGCTGTATCGTCACACCTCAGGTCGAGTAGGGACCTACGGTCAGAATTCGCCCCCTTTGTCGCCTCCACCGGAGTGCGACGAGGTTACCCTATATCCCCATTTCTCCAACGTTGCCACAGATGTTCTACGAAATGCCTTATCTGGTCTTCCCAACGGTGAAGTTGAACTCCTCCAAGAGCGCAGAGTTTTGACTTATAATATGCCAATTATATCGCTTTGCTGGGCGATAATGCACAGGAAATACAACACGCTTTGGACCGCCTAACGATTGAGATATACAAATATGGAATGCACTTCGCGCCTCCCAAGTGCAAAGTGCCTTTGCAAGATTGACAGAAGCCTGTGCCTGCACTCACCCTTTGTGATGACCAGCTTGAGTTAGTTGACAACTTTAAGTACTTCGGGAGATCGATCACAGCTGGAAGGGGTGCTAGAAAAGATATCAGTTCACGAATGGCGAGAGCCAGAGCTGCTTTCGAAAACCTACGACACCTGTGGCGTTGCCGTGACATCCGGATCTCTTTTAAGGGACGGGTGTGCTTTGCTGCGGTTCGCAATGGTTTACTCTGCGGTTGCGAGACCTAGCCACCGCGTGTTAAATATGCTGGGCATCTTTGTGTTCGACAGTCGAAGTCTCTGAAGCCTTGCGGGCGTCTTGTGGGAACATCGAGTGAGAAATGACGAAGCGCAACGTCATATGTTAGGTACGGATAGCCGTCCTCTTAACGAAGTGAGTGCTTTACATCGCATCCGATGGCCTGCTCATGTTTTGTGAATGCCTGCCCATCGGCTACCTTTCCGTGCTCTATTTGCACGTGATAGACAGGGCTGAAAGAAGCGACGCGGAGGTCACACCATGACTTGGCGTAGAGGTATTATGAGGTTGCCGTCAGCATCAGCTTCAGTTGGTCCTTTCAACTTCCCTGGTTGCGGCTCATGGGATGAGTATTGTCGCTTTTTGGAGACGCTGAGCGACAATGGTCGGAATAGAAATCAGTGGCGCGAATGTGATGTGATCTGTGTGTCCAACTCTGGCGCCGCTTAATCACAAAAATGTCGTTCCGACAAACAAAATGGCAGTGGCACCAGAGGGTGCACGGTGAAGAAGGGGAAGAAATCACGGCGTTTTATTTTCTGACTAACTGTTTCTTCTACTTTGTTCTACTCTCCCCCTTCTTTTTGTAGTTGTTGTTGCTGCGCAGGCACCATGTTTGATTTCGAACCTATATATATATATATATATATATATATATATATATATATATATATATATATATATATATATATATATAATCATCTTAATAACCAGCTTTACATTGAAGAATAAAACTAGACTACTTTCAAATAGTAGTTTTATTTATGCACATATGTAGTAGGACAGAGCTATAGAATGATACCTCGAAAAACGTTTGTCGTTGAAAGTAGTTAAGAAGCTGTGAGCATCACCATGTGGTAACTATTTGTGATTTTTAAAGGGGTCGGATGAATGATCTCCGGTATATGGTGGGCTACAATCTGCGCCTAACATTTCTTGCAACCTCTCTTTCGTGGCACAATTTAATGGATCATTATAGTCTTGAGTACAGAGTATAGCGAGTAAAAGTGGCCATGTAGGGGGTGTTGGACCTCTTGGGTGGGGTGTAAGAGATCCTTCACTCGGTGGTTAGGTGCACTGGGGACACAGCTCGGTATCGCAATCAATGGCACTCTCGTATTTACAAACATTCTCTATCGACTTGATACCGTCATTTTTAGCTCTCATTGCTCTTTTCGTACTCTTGTTTTTTGGATTATTTCCGTTTGGGGTTGCTCTAAGAGAAAGCAACCAAAGCTACCATACCCACTGGATGGCTACTAGTTGTTTTGATCAGTGAGCCACCGCACTCAGTGAACTGCTAACGTTCATTACAACGGAACCAGATTCGTTGAAGTCTCCAGCTCAAGAGATTGATGTGATTATGCACGTTTAAGCTGCGAACGGGTTAGCCACAAATACTGTGCCAACGGATAACTTGCCACTGAGCCTATAACTCCTGAATTGTGATCTTACTCAGGGTTTCCATGAGAGGCGCTGGAAAATTGACCAATATGACCAGTTTATTCTCAATAGGAGTGGCCATAATTGTTAATATACCACAAACAGTGCCTAAGGGTTACGTCGGTAGCTTTATGTGACCACTGCGAAGTAAAATGAAGCAACTTTAGAGCTCCAGTTAACAAATCTCGGTACTAGTCGTCATCGTTTCATCAGATAACATGATGTATTTTCTTTGCCAGGTGTCAAAATCTAACTACTGCTGTCATATCCAGTGACATATATAAAAATCCAACCTCCACCCAGGGGTGAATACACTACCAGGGGACATACTGTAAGCCGTCACATAGTTCGTACTGATGTTTCGTTTATGAAATAACAAATCATGCAAGAATTAAAACGCCTGGGTAAATCTCTGTGAAAGGAGTTAGATATGAAAATCACAGCTAAAAGTTTCACACCTAATGCTTCGTGTTGCCTGTTTAGGTCATCCATAATCGCCAATAAATCAAAGCTTCCTTTCGGGCTGATGAGATCTAAGACGCCATGGAGTAATTTATCCTAGTACGCCCGAGAGCTGCGAAGATACAAAGAGCAATGCATCATGAGATAACTAGTTGTAGTTTCATTCCGGACGAAGACCAGCCTGTGTATCTGTGCTACTCACAGGCGACCATTTACCAAAATCCAATACACCAAAACCTTATCCCTTGTCGCCAAAATATTCCCACAAAGCGATAGTAAGTACTTCGAGGATCTTCATCACTCGGCTTTCCTAAGAGAGTATCCCAGTTAAGTCTCACTACTTCCATCCTGGGTTCTGCTTACAGGGAAACTATAGACGGTCAATCCACCGTGCGTCACAAGGAAAATTTCCATCGGACTTTCACAATTAATCCTATTGTGAAAATAATTACATGTTCCTTTTTTGCCAAGCACTCTTCGGGATAGGTTTGAAAGTACCTAAGTGAAAAGGCGCTCATTCCCATGCATCTTCAGGTAGCCTAATAACTTAGCTTGAAACCAGAAGGATGGTCGTGGCTGAAATTAAGTCTTCGAAGAAGGGAAGTAGAGGGAGTCATCTAGTGTAGTCCTCTTCATGTGGATTTTGGAGGTCCCTCAAATGGAAGTTTTCTTTTACGTTGCCTGCAGGTGTTGATGAAAACATCACTTGGGTCGTGTGCCACTATTTTCTTCCACCACGACTGGCAGTTATTCATTCGAAGTGTAAGCTCCGCTTAAGCCATCACACTATCATCCTCAGGTGGATCGAATTCCTTAGGATTTGACGGTTTTCATCAGAAAACAACCTGAACCCCAGATGACTGTCATAAGTGATCCCACAAGCCATTGAGTGGCATACTGCAACCACGGTGCTTCTTCGTTTCAATCTCCTTAGCACCGCTGAAAGGGCAGGCGGCGGCATATCCGTATTCAAATCTTGGACGAATTCGAGGATCATACAACTATTAGAATAAAGCACGACCCAACTGACCGAAGTTCGGGATTTAGTTTACAATTTGCAGATGTACAATAACCACACCTGCTTTGAGTAAGACAATTTCAACACCAGGGAGAGGAAAGATGCAATCTTGCTTATTCCATTTTGTATTTTTTCGTGACGGATTGTCTTCACTTTCGACACTTGAGATACTTTTATAAAAAAAAGAGAATCATCGGATTGAATGTTTAAAAACTCGTAAAAAATTCAAACGCAAAATTGAGAATAACCCGGTTTTTAGAATTACTGGAGTTGTATTGTGGAGCTAAAACACATGGTGAGAACAAGTCGAACTGATACCGGTCAGGTCAGTCAAGTTTTGTTTTGTTTCCAACATAAATTGAACATAGGAATTAGCAGAATTGGGGAATAGAACTGCTGGAGAGGGAACTGACAATTTTAGTATCAAATACCAGAAACACCAGAGGTCACAACATACCTCCGTATGTCCCTGTTTCTTTAATCACAGTAGAATTATCTCCTGGGTTTCATTAAAAAGAACCAATTCTCCTTCACGTCCCACTACAGTGATGAGATCTTCGCACCTAGTAGTAGTCTTCGCATCTAGTAGAATAACAACCATTAATTACCTTTCATTCGCTAACCACGGAAAGTGGTACACGCCGTGTAAGCGCATCCCAAAACATGTGAGACATATGACCCAGCAAGCATAGCCTGGTGAGTACAGATTTTGGCCCAGCGACTTGTCTCACACCCAAAGCTCCTAGCCCAACTTAAGCCCTAATTTTTTTCATGTCGCCACAAGGTTCGAAAGATATTTCAGTTGAAAATGTTCAAATACTTGTAACTCACACATAGTAGGTCACCGTAAACAACGCCGAATTTTCTCAAAATCTCCCAGCTCTTTCCTAATTATTTTAGATAAAATCCACGCTTACTCTGCCTTCAAAATTATGCAGTACTCAGTGCATACTTCACAAGAAAATGCTGTTTCGAGGTGTTACATCCACGGTGTTCCGTTAGTTTTATAGTGTTATCTTGAATTATTTTCGAAGGAAACTGATAAATCACACTGGTTCAGAGACAGTAAGAAAACTTTCGGTGAATTCTTTTTGACTGGATCACACTGGATTTGTATTAAAAGCCTTCAATCGTTGCAACATGGGCATAGTACTTTTTAAGCTGCTATAACATATTCTACATTTGGAATGAATATTTTGCTTCTTTGTTTCACTTGGTCAAGTATTACGAAGTGTTCCTTACTATTTTAAGCCAAAAAGTGACGTTTCCTCTCTGAGGACATATTTCCTCGGTAACTTTGTGGAGCATCCGTTCAAATGCTTGTTATGCGGTAAATGTCTATCATGCTTTTCTTGGGTGTGAGAAGTCCGTAAAGGATATCAGATCACACTTCACACTTCTTCCGTTCCGATTGCTTCACGCACGCGCCCTCTTCATTTATCTTTCCAGGTTGTGTTTTTATAAGCCATGGAAAGATTGCAAGAGACTATAACGTTGCTAGAAATAGCACTTGCCCCCATCGGTGACCTCACCTTCAACTTTCAGGTTCAGGATGTCAGCATTTTCTTTGGGTAGAGGCATTGAGAAATAAAAGCGAGAATTGAAGTCAGCGGCGCAAATGCTGCGCAATACTGTGAGTAAAGCAAAAATGCGAAGGAACTTACTGCGTAAAAAATAGTGTTCAAACAGTTAACCTCTATTTCCCATTGTATAGTATTGGCATCACGAATGGTTCAGTGTCGGCGTATATATATATATATATATATATATATATATATATATATATATATATATATATATATATATATATATATGAAAAGCTGCTACCAATAATTGGACTGCGCCAATCACCATACATGAAATTTTAAATCCAACGAAATTTACCTTCAGAAAGCTTTTTATGCCGCTCGAAAGTTTAACTTCTTTTATCCTCTCCGGTTTGAATTTTGGAAATTGTTCATTATAGTCCGGAAATTTTGTAACACCCGGCCATTGCCGTTCAGTTGGCGTACCTTACCAAAATCAATCGGAATTTTTTAGTTTTTACTCACCAAAAGTGCGAAACACAAGGAAAAGTTCGTCGATTTCCGAATCACCGGGAAATAGAACTGTCCCGGTTACCTCGCAAACTGAACAAAATTATGATCAAATCCCTACCATTTCATAAAAAATGCATCCTACGCTCCACACATCTATTTCTCTTCCATACTGCCATGAGCCCAGCATCAATTCTGGAGCGCGATACCACAAGGTAACAACTTCATGGCAATATGTTCGACCAGGAATCGAAAACGTTCTTGCTAATCCGAAATCCGCCAATTTCAAGTGTCCGTCACGAGTGATTAATATATTGGATGGTTTCAGATCCCTGTGAATTATTTTGTATTGGTGGCAAAATGTCATAGCATTGAGCATTTGTCTGCAAAACGACTGAGGAAATAGGAAACAGTAGAATGGTGAGTAGTCTTACCACAACCAATGTCATAGGGAGGGCAGAGTCACTGAGTGCATATTGTGATGCTTGTCTGAAGTGTTTTTCCTCCATGAAGCGCTTGAGATCCCATTCTGCATATTCGTAAACGATAGATATTTGTGTGTTCTTGTGTATTACTTCACGAATACTGTTCGCGATACGTACATCACATGGAGGGAGGAATAGATATGAAATAATCAGTGATAAATACTTTCCGGGTAGTTACAGAGGTTTCACAAACAAAACAATGTACCACGACGTAGCCGAGGATGCATACGCCACAAAAAATTGACCGTTGAATTTCAGCCTCAAATTTTCTCAATCATAGTCACCTGATTATATTCTCGTTTTTATACTCGTTCAACTCCAACAATAATCCTATTTCTCTCATTGTAGAAGCCGAGATTCCATCCTCAACACTATGGAAAACCGATTATGAGAGGATTTGAATATACTTCTGGGCCGTAATTTTTTTCAGAGCGTAGAATTTCCCATCTACCTTGTCACGGACCTTGTAAACTACACCATACGTCCCGGATCCAATTCTCTTTTCCTTTATATATTTTTCTTGGAGTGTTACTTTGTCTGAAAAAGCTCACGTTATGACTAGCTGCGCGCAAACCCATGAAGGATTCGTATTCGTTCACCAGATGTGTGTAGTTAAACAAAACAAGAATCTCGTGTATGAAGCAGTAATCTCTAACGCCAGATAATATTTTGCCTGTATCAGATATTTCTGCAGTGGAAGAGTACCCTGTTTACCCCAGCGGGAACATCCTGCTGCCCGGAGCTCAGTCAGGGTCTTACCCGGGTGGTACAGATTGAATCACAGGCTGTGGAGGCTTGGGCCCACTATATATTCAAGTTCTTGCACTCGAGGTTCGAAGGATCTCCATTTGGTGCGGCAGAAACGAAATGGCTTCCGATCCAGTGGGGGTGACCTTGAAGTAGACGTCTATTATCGTCCGACCATCCAATCCCTCATCTTCACAAAAAAGACCCCTGAAAGTATCGCAGACAACCCCAGGGTCCACTATGCGACGACACATGGTGAAGGCTCTGCCTGCTCCCCTTGCAACCTTAATATTCACTGCCACCCCATAAAATAACTTTGCCTTATCACCCCGAACCATACAGTTGTTGGTTCGGCTTTCAGTGTGAAAGTCTTTTGTTTTGCAAGTTTGTGTACATTAGGATTGCGCAGAACACGAGTTCAGGTGTGTGCCCCCCATTCGGTGTTTTTGATCTCCATCTGCAAGTAGTGCGGACATGAGATATACTGTGTTCATTGCGAATAGTGCGAGTGCTTTAGTCCAACTGTTGAATGTCACTCAAAGTGGACCACGTTTAGGTTTTGGGGCGACACGGAACGCGATAATAGCTAGGGTAGCTAAAGGCCCAACCGTCTACGGGCAGAGCAGTCAAAATCGTGTTTTTCAAATGGAGGAAAGCGTTTTTACAGCAAGCAAACAAACAACGCTCAGCCCTGTGACATCGGGCAACACACAAAGTACGAATAGACTTCGCAGAGACCAAACTCGTTAAAAAGCAACTGCCAGCTTAGAGCTTGGATGCGCCTTGTCTATGAATAGCTATCGGTACTTAGGTTTACTTGGCAATGACAACCGCTCCCCAGGAGCAGATAATTCCAGTACCAGGTCTTCCTCTTGCTATAGGCAGTCTTTCTTTTCCAATCCTTCTTCTCGGTCTCGTAAAGTGACTTATAGTCGGGGCATTTGTACTTCATAGTACTTTCACACATTCAGACCCGATTCAACCAGTGCGGTTGGTCGTGCACGTGGGCCTATTTTACAAGTTCTGTAGGACGTGTGGGTGGTTTGCATCAGTCATCCATTAAGGTACGAAACTTGTCAAGCAAACGTTGACCCGGCTGTTCGATAGGTCGGGGATTCAGCCTGGTCTCAGTCCGTTCAATAGACTGGTTGCCTGAGGTCTGTTCGTTTAAATCCACCTGGTGCTGGCAGAGTCAACAGCATCGCCATCTTACGTCACTCGGCTCTAGCGGTAAGGTGCGCTGTAGCTCGTCAGCTTCGGCCATTAGCTTGTTCAGTTTCTCATCTCCTGTCAGTTATACAGGATAACCAATATAATTACTGAAACCCACCAATTGCTATCGTTCTGCGCGTCCCATTCGTTGGACGATAATGGATACTGCATACATCGTGCTAGCATCCGAAACCGCTTAGAGCTGAGTGCTGATTGTTGACGTTTGTCCGAAGTACTTTTTGCTTATAAGTTCACACATTCACACCCAGTCATCCCCGAGCCACTACAATTGCTACATACTCTTTGTTGCCCAGGTTTGCTCAACCATCTCCGTAACTTGCGACTTTGGTTTTCCGACTAACGGAGGAGCAATTTTCGGCTCCCAACCGCGGTTATCAGTAGCCTCCGTAGGCCGTCCGTCTCCTCAGTCCTCCGCCCCAAACTGGCGCCCTGCGTCTTGTCAGAAAACAGAACAGTTTTTAAATTTCTGGTAATGATGTTGGCCGCTGTCGTCAGCCCTTCAAGTTATCCCACTTTCGTTTCTTGTCAAACAATCTTCCGACAGAAGTATTTCAGAGTCTCACTGATTATTATGGGTAAAACTCTCAAACTTCTCACCAAATTTAGCTCAATTCTTTGCTGATACTAGCCAATTCCTAAGGGACAATTTTGTCAGACTTTTAACAAGATAGAGACTCGGGGCACCCCTACACACACGAGGATTCCCGATTTTACTCCTACCGGCTCAGAGCTTTGACCGTCGAGTGGGCCAGATAGCCAAACAGTTTGTTGTTTTGCACCCCGCTGAACAACAAAAGCCGGTTCGGCCTTCGGTAGTCAAGGATATCGCATGCGACCTACCCGAAAATTGTCCGCACAAATAACGAAGAGTCGCCGCTTTAGGAAGGCTCGGAAGGTCGGTTGAACACCGGGTTAAGAACCCAAAGTCCGTCATTTACTCGATGACCACGGTACACAGGTGCCAAGAGGACTTCTCCATTTTTATAAGGAAACGGATCGAAATCCTCGATGTAGATGGCAACGTCACTCATGACTCAGGTGCAAAACCCTTCCCCAGGACATTCAACACATGCTAGTGTTCTTTGAAAATAGATCAATATCAAAAGGGCTGTTGGAATCCGTCCGGTAGGTTCAGTTCAGTTCAGCTTGCCGAGGACGGGTAATGGCCACTGTCAATCGAGGGCCCAGAATTCCCTCGAGAGAATGCACACTAGTTACGCACCCATCACCGCCGGGCTATTTCGTCGAATCCTCTGTGGGAACAGAAGGAAATTGTGGAACACCCTCACTTATCACTTGCGATATACGTTATACATCGTGAGCCTTCACCGAGTCATTGTGGAACTAATGGAAACACTCCACGGTGGAACACGTCAGACGGACCCTGGTAATCCCGCTCTTCACCCTCAGTACATCGGAAAGTCAAGGACCTAGGGGTAGAACATGTCAACGCCGGGGAGAGTTGAACTGAGCAGATTTAGTTACTATCCCTTCAAGTTAACCCGCTTTACTCGTCGACGTCAAATTCTGGGTCTCTCGGGTCCTGCAAGCAGCTTCAACATTTCACGCCAGAGTAGTCCTGCAAACTCTGTCACCACAGCCAAGGAAAACAAGCGAAAATGTGCACCACTTCCCTCGTATCGATCGGAGTACCACCGATTCAGGCAAGCCCATCCATCTACGCGTAAACCACCCATCCGTTACAGCGGTAATCTTTACCGTCTCACCACAACCAAGGCAGCGATGTTCCCCACAATCCATGGGGGAGAGAACATTGTTGGTAGGAGGGCTTTCGGCGTACAGCGCGAAAAAGATGCGCGTATTGTGCGAGGGACGGTCAAGTGGCCATCGTGCTTGGTGGCAAGAGTTCAGATAAACCACGTGGTACGTCTAACAATTGGGCAAGGATGAATGTCGCTACACAGATTATATTTATTCAGTCCTACTCCACCGACGGCCTCAATCAGTCAAGCACCGAGCTGGTTGGAGCCAGTATGACGCCCGCCAAGACATATGGCAAGGCCGCACAGAGCTGTCCCCCCATAGGCTCATCACAGAATTTGCCGTAGAATTGAAATTACCAAATATCTGTATCCAGTTGGGCAGTTATCACAGGATCTGATTCCAGCAGCTGGGTATATTGTACGCAACTCTACCGAACGGGGGCCCACAGGGTAATTTGCGTGGTGGAAAGTTGCAGAGACTTTGTATTTTGGATGAAAGTAGGCTGAGCCACCGATTGGTGACATAAAGTTCGGCGACAATGGTGTAGTCAACACCAGACCACTTAACTTGCGGAACGGCAACAGCTGGTCTAGAGCTTGAATGTGCCTTGTTTATAACCAGGCAGCTGCCGCTAGCTCCGCTATCTGAGTGATATCTGCCCCTCAGGGGCTCATGTAATACCGGCACCAGGTCTTCCCCAGGATTCTGTCAGTTTCAAACCCTAAATTTTGTTGCCATAAGAATTAGTTAGAGGTGAGGCTCGATTTACCCGCATCCAGGAGAGAGGCCCATTTCGGGAGACCTACTTGACACATGAGTGATCCTCACCAATCAGCCTTCAAGGCACAAGTGGTCAATGAAACGGGGGCCAGTTTTTTTTGATAGGGCAAGAAATCAAATTGTCCTGAACCCCTCCATCCTACTGGTTGTCTCAAGCCCGTTTGTTTAATTTAGCCTGGTGCCGTCCTGCAATGACTTATGGCCGTTCCCTCCATAGGTTTTAGGAAACTTGGCAAATGTCGACTCGCGGGCTCCGATCGTTGGCCGGTCTTCTCCATCTCGTGTAAATCCGACGGGACATCCAACTCAGCCGCCATATTGAAGCGATCAGAAAGTCACACACCTTCTGGAGGACCGAACCTGCATTACGTCACTTACTAAGATGAGCAGGGAGAAAGCTCCACTGACATCGTCGTCATAGGCACCGGAAAATCCTACCTCCCAAGTTGAATCCGAGGGTTTTTGAGATTGGGTGGCCAATTACAGCAGCTCTCGCCAGTTTCTCGCTTATAGTGCCAACCACCACACTCTACCGCACGTGACTGCGTGTTTTTACTTTTGTTTTTCCTTTTCCCCCCCGGAGGCCTACATCGTTGATTCACGTTTACCGCCAGTAAGATGGTTTCAATCAGTTGTATTTTTATCTTTCAAGAAGGGCATTCATTCCGGAGCAACCGTATACGTTTCTTCTGTTGTATTTTTTCTCCGCCATGTGACCGGGTGCCTGCAGACGATACCACTGGGGATCAGAAACTTTCGGAGCTGCGGTCTGAACCCACGAACACTTCAAAGCCACAAAGAATCTCATCGCTTCTTCATTTCTTCGGCTTCATCGCGTTCCACGTATCCATCACACCAGACTTCTAAATCGAAGTTCTTCTTGCGTGAGGCAGTCTAGCAGGGGCCTCTACAGTGATCCACCGATCACAGTGCATCCGTCCCTTGTTTGACTGTGTTTCTCGCTCATGCCGCATCCGTAAGCACTACTTCCGACAAGCTCCCTCTATGCTAGCCAGCGTGTTATCTCTCTAATCAGGCCCAGTAAGAAACACCTGGCTGGCACTCCACGGCATTTTCTTAATGACTCTTCACGAAATCGATCGTAGTGGATAGGGCAGTGGATAGGGCTCGACTGTGGGAAGGGATTTGTGCCTGCAGAACTCGCTCATGCTCCCAAAATAGACCTCAAGCACTTCGCGACTTATCCGCTTTAAGCGGTAAAATACCTTTACCCTCAGGATTGATACAATTATTTGCGTCCCCTGGTTTGGAGCTCTGTGATAATAATACTGGTCTATTCCGTACAATCCCGAAGCATGTTGCAAAGCAGGGTCAAAAGGTGCAACTAGCAGAGGAATCCAGTTTTTAGAAATATTTTGCGAATGTGTATACTCGAAAAAGTTTAGGAGAAAGTTTTTGAATTACCTATTACAGTAGCGCCCGGTATATCTAAAACTGAGCTCAAGTAGTAGAGCTGGCCGAGTCCAAGTGCAGCTGGCTGGAAATAGTAGAAATATACTCGAACCTGACTAAAGGAATACTGCGCAACTTGAGGGAAAAAGGTTGGAGGATAATTTGTTTATGCTAAAAAGATTTCTACAGAAGGCCTAGGCGAGAGTGGCGGTTTGTAATTTATGGGACGGAATGAAAATGAAGATCAGACAATAAGCGAAAACGTAATAAGGGGCACAGGACGGGAAAAATCGGTTGGAGATTACAGTTGTAGCATTCGGTGACCGGATGTTCGCCGAGTCATTCATAAGCCAAATGAAAGCACATCTGGAAGGAGTTTGAAAGGGCAATGTTGATAGAAGTGGACGGATAAAAGCAGGTAAAAAATGAGTTGATAGCTTTTCTTCAGACAGGTCAAACATAATGCTTCACCAGGGAGATGGGAACTGGGTGATAGGTTGATGTGTGACGCTTAGCTGCGACAAGAGCAGAGACTTGCAGCTCACAAAGGAGATGACTAAGTAAATGACACGTAAATGACTGTCTATTGATGTTTCTTTTTGAAAGGTGAATAGCGTGATGGCAACGGATCAAAACCTATGTTACGGGAACCTATCAGATGCTCATGGACGCGAAGAAAATGAGGTTTTGCAATCAGAGGATGTTGCAATGCAACAGCACAAGTGGAAGAAGAATGGAACTGAAAGGGGAAACGAATAACCATCAAATCATTGATAATTGGGGTACTCTGGACTGAGATACGTATCAGTGAGGTAAGCTGTTTGAAGGTTGAGGTACAGAAGGAAGTGGAAAAATAAAGTTTGTCACTGTCTTGATTTATCGATGGAAGCGATAAAAGTGCCGAGTTCCATTCTGGAAAGATGCTCTGTTGAATGTGACTGGTGAGTAGTTTGGCATGAAAACTCAGGAAGCAGATCATGAAGGATGAACCAAGAAAGGCAGCCGGTTCTGACAGTGCGACAATGACGCACTTGGGAAATTAAATTTTTCCCGGAGCAAAACGTAGTAAGTTACAACGACAATTCTGAAAGCAAGCAGGATGGAAAATCGATGATATTTTGAGGGGACGGCGGTATAACAGCCGGTCATGGAAAATCCCCCTTTTTTCCCTCGCGATTCAGTGTTTTTCCCAACATTACTCATTTGCCTACACTATTGACCTGTCTTTACGAACTGGTTGTTTTCCTGGACCAATTGTTGTTTGTTCGCGCCCAGGGCGCTACTTCGGCACATCCTTGTTCAGGACCTGTGTGACGCACGTGCTGTTTGCTCACACGCTGCTATTCGGTTTCTCTTTATTGAGTCCTTGTGATCGTATTATTGAGGTTTGTATATTGTTTATGTCTTTGCTCATGTAATAATCTAGTGTCGCAGAATATCACGGATAATCGTCTTTTGATTTCGGGATCCGTTGCGAATTTGGCTAAGCATTGCTCAAACGTTCGTTACAATACTCAATAGATCAATTTGAAACAAGGGAAAGCATGCAAAATGCCAATAAAAGGATCAAAAGCAGTGGAATCCGGACAGGAAGTAACCCGGCAAGTCACTAGGGAGGTTTTAAGTACATTTGATTCTTTAGTTAATGCTAGACCGCCTAGTCCTGTCAGTGCTAATTCATGTGTTAATGAGAGCAATATTGATCGTAAGGATGTCGATTTATATAAGCTGAGAATACTAGACCTAGAACAACAGCTACTATCGGCTAGACTACAGGCACAGGAGGCAGAGAATAAGTGTACACAGAAAGAGCGCGAGCATAAGACCAGCGACTTCGGCACTTCCGATTGATCAGGGTGCAATAAGCTAGGGAACCCCGTGCCGGTCGCCGACTACAAACCACCATCGATCGATCTGCCTAGAGTGGAACTAACGGTTTTCGACGGGCGAGCTGAGCAATACTGCAAGTTTGTCAAGCAGTTCGAGACGTTCGTTGAAAATAAGGTAACCGACCCTGGGCAAAGGCTTCTCTACCTTACTCACTACTGCCGAGGCCGAGCAAGAGAAGCTATCGACGGGTGCACCATGCTCGACCCAGAACAAGGCTACACAAGGGCAAGGAAGATTCTAAGGGACTTGTTTGGCCAACCGTTCAAAGTAGCCCATAACCTAATAGACGGCGTGATGGTAGAGGCAAAGAGAACCAAGGGCGACGTCTACACCATGGCCGACCTGCTGATTAAGATGCAAAACTGCTCAACAGCCCTCGACCATTTAGGTTACAGGGCTGACCTAGACACCATGCACACTTTGAAAGGCATAGTCCGTCACTTCTCTCCCGAACTACAGGGTCGGTGGGCGGAAGAAGCAGAACGGATAAGCCGAAGCGACAGAGAGGTCAACTTCGAAGACCTGACCGAATACTTGGACAGGCAAACCAAGACAGCTAACAGCAGATTCGGTCGACTCATCCGGGACAGCAACCGAGCAAACAAGCCCAGTGCTAGCCAAGTCCAAACTCCTGTACGGGAACATCCAATGTACCAGCCTTGGACCAATACACACGTCATTTCACGAGATGCTACGGCGAAACCAAATTGCAGATCCTGTGGTACTAGCCATGGCCTACCAGAATGCCCCAAGTTCGGCAACGCCACAATAGACGAACGGTGGGGAATGGCGAGGATGGCAGGAGCATGTTTTATCTGTCTCAACACCACGCACCGGGCAGCAGCCTGTATGACATTGAACCGATGTGGTTACGAGGGCTGCACGGGCAGACACCATCGGCTGCTGCATCGGGCGAGAGTAACCATATCCGAGGCGAGTACCAAGCCCAGTGTGATTTGTTCAACGTCACGATCTGCCAGTAAACCGGTACGTTTAGGCGTAGTGGCCGTGGGCGTAGTGACTCCGACTGGGGTAGTCAAGGCGTTGGCTTTCGCTGATAGTGGATCCGACACAACTTTAGTGAAAGAGCGGTTTGCCGACAAACACCAACTGGCTAAAGGTGCGACGTCGTTGGCAGTGAGCACGGTAGGCGGAACACAGGTAATGGCCGCCGGTAGATTAAGGCTGCAACTCATCTCTCTAGACACTAACGAGGAAATTGAACCAACGGAGGCATTCACGTTAGCGGATCTCCCCATGCGAGCACCAAGGTTGATGAACGCAATCTTGACTCGGTGGCCCCACCTGCAGGATGTAACCGTTGTAGACTGGAAAGATGATGAAGTGGATCTCCTCATCGGCTACGACGTGCCAGAGGCGCATTGGGTGCTTGGCCGGAGAGTGGGCGACTGCCAGGCACCTTATGCCGTACGCACGGCTCTAGGATAGATGTTATACGGTCCAGTAGGGGTACGCGGTTCCGTGAATTACTTATCCGCCGAAACGGACCGCGTAGAGTATCATCTGCAAAGGCTGTATGAAAAGGAGTTTCATGACATTTGAGACGAAAGGCCATCGTTGTCTCAAGAGGATCACTTCACTCTACAAACGGTACGGCAAGGCACTAGAGGCCTCAAAAAACAGTTCGAGGTTCCCCTTCCATGGCGCACATCGGTCGACCCGTGGACTGACAACAGAATTTATGTTCTCCAACGATTACTACGACTAAAAGAACGCTTCATTCGAGACCAGAATCTGTGGGAACGATAAACAGAATTAATGAAGCGAAACGAAGCCCTCGGTTACGTTGAAAAGGTGACTTCCAACACCGACAGCAAAAGGGGTATCTGGTATCTGCCTCACCACCCGGTTATCCACCCCAAGAAACCCAATAAACTGCGGGTGGTTTTCGACTGTGCGGCCAAGTTTTAGGGCAAGTCGTTAAACGATCGCCCACTACAGGGGCCTGACTGACCCACACCACTGATCGATGTTTTGTGCCGTTTCAGAGTGGGTAAAGTGGCTTTGTCTGCCGACATTAGGGAAATGTTCCATCAGGTGAAGATTCCGGTAGGAGAACGAGATGCTTTGCGTTTCCTGTGGTGGGAAGGGAGCGACCGGGACAAAGCAGTGGTGAATTATAAGATGACCGTCCACCCCTTCGGAGCCATATCGTCACCATTTTGTGCAAACTACGCCCTCCGAGAATCAGCGAACAAACATGGCGATCTAGTACATCGGACGGTGGTAGAAAGCGTCAGCAGGAACTTCTACGTCGACGACTACCTTGGGTCATTCGATGATGTGGAATCAGCTCTAGAGCAGTTCAGGGGTCTGACGAGATTGCTGGAAGAGGGCGGCTTCCATCTAACTAAATGGATGTCGAACGCTTCAGAAGTGCTGAAGGTCATCCCGTATCACGAAAAGGCCGAAAGGGTAAGAGATTTGGACGGCTCTCCACTTCCTATCGAGCGCACCTTAGGGATACAATGGGACGCGGAAACGGACGATTTTGTTTTCGAACTAAACGTTCCCGAGCTGCCAATAACCCGTCGTGGCATACTATCTGCTGTCCCAAGTTTGTTCGACCCGCTCGGTTTCGTCTCACCATGGCTGCTACCTGGAAAGATCTTGTTGCAGCGTCTGTGCCGTAAGAAAGCTGATTGAGACCAGTAACTGGACCGAGGGGACCGGTTGGACTGGGAAGAATTGTTGAACACCTTGAAAAAGTTAGGGGACATAAGAATCCCACGATGTTTGACTCCTGGCCATACGACACGGACTGGAGAACTACATGCCTTTTCCGATGCATCCGAAGTCGGTTATGGAGCTGTGGTGTACGGACGATGGTGCGCAGGAGATGGACAATATACCACGAGGATCCTGTTCGCCAAAGCCCGCGTTGCTCCACTGAAGTCGGTCTCAATCCCACGCCTTGAACTCAGCGCAGCCGTGTTGGCAGTCAGGGTGGTGCAAGCTGTGAAGAGATGTTTCGATCTCTACATTTGGTCGGTGAGCTTCTGGACGGATTCAACGATAGTACTTTACTACATTAACAACGTCCGGAGCCGGTTTAGTACTTTCGTTGCTAACCGGCTCACGATTATCCACGATGAATCAGCCACGCACTAACGGAATCATGCCAGGTCTGGCGATAATCCAGCCAACCTGTGCTCCCGAGGTGCGAACAACTTCAGGCAACTGGACACGTGGACGAGAGGGCCAAACTTCCTGCACTCGCCCAAACAGGACTGGCCCGTGTTCGAATTAAAAACCCCTACGGAAGTGGAACTGGAGATCAGAGGCGTAGTGATGGTGGCCAACGTCGTCGAAGCGACATCCATTCTATCGCGACCGGTCAGGTTTTCTTCCTGGATGAAGACGCTTCGTTCGCTAGTTTGGTTAACCAGGTTCAAGAGAAATTTACTAGTCATGAAAGGGCTACGCCCCTCAGGTCGGATACGGGTCGGTCCGATAGGTCCCGATGAGCTACAAGCGGCAGAGTACGATATTTTCAGAATGATACAACGCGAGGCTTTCGCCCGAGAACTCAAGAGGGCGGAAGAAGTGGGGCCGACCAATGAAGACATGCCATCTCCAAGAGGCGAGCTGAAGCGTTTAGACCCCAAACTCATCGACGGACTGCTGCGGGTGGATGGTAGGCTGACCAACGCCCACCTGAACTTCGACACAAAGTATCCTATGCTGCTGCCTGCGAGACAACCTGCAGTACAGCTAATGATTCAACACGTCCACGCCGTGGAGGGACATGCCGGGGAAAGTCACGTGACGAGCGTCATCCGAAAGCGTCTTTGGTTGTTGAGAGGACGAGAGACTGTAAAACGCGTAATCCGACGGCGTGTGCAATGCAGGAGACGCAATGCCACAGCAGGCAAACAACTCATGGCCCCACTACCAGAATGCAAGGTGACTACGGGCTGGTGGCCGTTTAGTGACACCGGGTTGGACTATTTCGGGCCCTTGCGGATCAAGTGCGGGAAAAGATTAGAAAAGCGATGCGGATGTATCATGACGTGCATGAAGTCACGTGCGGTACACCTAGAAGTCGCACATTCGATGACGACCGATTCGTTTCTACGGGCCTTGCAAAGATTTATCAACCGAAGAGGCGTACCGGCCGATATATGATCAGATAATGGGTCGAATTTTGTGGGCGCTCACCGTGAATTTCAGCGTTGGCACAAGAACATAAACAGGGACGAACCGCAGGATCGAACCGTGGCCTACGGCATACGATGGCATTTCAACCCCCCACAGGCCAGCCACCGAGGCGGCGTATGGGAACGCATGGTTCGTTCCGCCAGACGGATATTGCTGTCAGTCATGGAGCAGCAGCCGCCTGACGACGAGACGCTAAACACCGTCATGACTGAGGTGGAGAGAATCCTGAACAACCGCCCCCTGATTCCAGTAATGAACGGCGACCCCACCCACCTGGCGCTCACCCCGAACGACTTATTGACGTTAAGGTCGAACGAGGGTTTCCAAGGGCCGGTAAACCTTCGTAGGAGCTACCTCCACGGATGAAAGCAGGCGAACCATCTTGCCAAGGTTTTCTGGAGGCGATAGCTGCTGGAGTACCTACCGGCTTTGCAGACTCGACAGAAGTGGCTGGCCAAAACAAGACCATTCAAAGTTGTGGACGTGGTTATGATCGCCGACGAACGCGCACATTTTAGCACTTGGTCTTTGGGAGCGGTTACGGAAACCATCAAAAGCACTGACGGACTGATAAGAACGGTGAAGGTGAAGACAGCTAACGGAGTGCTCATTCGTGACATACGCAGTATTAACCTACTCGAGAGCGAAGACGGAGGAGCTGATAACCCTGAGGCCTAGTAAACCTTTTCACACCAGTCATCGAGGTGGATAAAGAAACACCATATATACCACACGGCCTCCGGCAAACACGTTACAGTGCTCGCGGTCTTTCGCTGACATTACAGAAGGTTCTTTCAGACATGTGGTGATGAATGCGATCCCATTGTACATCCCGATACATACACACATGCACGACGCACTCTACATCCCGTAAACTCATCAAACATGTGACAGTGTCCGTTGTTTAACTTTTTGTTGACGTTACCGAATGCCCCTTGCATATGTGGAAGTAGCGGAGCTTAGGTCACACACACATGCTGCATTTTACTCGTTTTCTTGTCACACGGTCTTTTTTTGACATTGCAGAAAGTCCTCCTTTGATGTGTAGTCATATCTGTGATTTCATTGTACACCCCGGCACACACACACACACACACACTCACACGCACACTCAAGCACATACATCCAGGACCGGACGGCCTTTTACGAGAACAACATCTATGTGACCCTTCACGCCCGCCATCGGTCATTTGGTCTCGTGGAAGATGTAGACTATCCTCACGTCTATGTAGCCAATGGGTTAGGTGCGACCAGCAGTAGAACGTTGACGACGAGCATTAGACGCGCGCACTGACAGCAGGGCCTAGGCAGGTAGGAAGAATCAGTACCTTTATACCGAACCTTTGACTCTGCTAAGGATCCAGGAGGATTTTTGTGGGCGGTGTACCAGCCGGTCATGGAAAATCCCCCTTTTTTCCCTCGCGATTCAGTGTTTTTCCCAACATTACTCATTTGCCTACACTATTGACCTGTCTTTACGAACTGGTTGTTTTCCTGGACCAATTGTTGTTTGTTCGCGCCCAGGGCGCTACTTCGGCACATCCTTGTTCAGGACCTGCGTGACGCACGTGCTGTTTGCTCACACGCTGCTATTCGGTTTCTCTTTATTGAGTCCTTGTGATCGTATTATTGAGGTTTGTATATTGTTTATGTCTTTGCTCATGTAATAATCTAGTGTCGCAGAATATCACGGATAATCGTCTTTTGATTTCGGGATCCGTTGCGAATTTGGCCAAGCATTGCCCAAACGTTCGTTACAGGCGGTACGCTTGCTGCATTACGAGTACATAAATGGTGGTAACATGCGAGATATCCTGGTTATTTATGAGAACAGGTCGACTTCAAGCCCATCAGTTAAATTAGCTGGTCGGAGAAAAATGCATGTCTACTTTTCTGTCTAACACACTGCCGAGGATACCAGGGCAGGCCGCATTTGCTGTATTTAGCCACTATTACGTGGTTGCTATCGTCTCGTAATAAAGCGTTGCGAGTTTTGCGATTAAATTCCGGGTCTCGCAGAGCGGGCATCCCCAACCGTTCGCGGAGGTGTAGCCCTACAAGTCCCAGCCTATACTGGTATCACCTCAACACGATGATAAATCCCAAGACTACAACAAGCCTTGTCAGTATCAACTTGAGTACCCGAGAAGTGAGTAAGTTGATCTGTGCAAGCTGCAGCCGCTTCAGGCGCTTGCGAACATACTCACCCATTTTTAAAGCCGTCAGAACGTCGGTGGCAATAATCTCGGTAGACACCGGAGCACATATAACCACCTTTCAACCCCACTCCGTAAACAGCCTCATTCAATCAAACACCGGGTTTGTCGCAGCTGATAAGACGCTCACAAAAGTACGGCGAAGTTTTACTGAAACTGAACCTTGGTGAACATCAAAATCTCTAATGGACACGTATAGTTGCAAACCGTCCTCGATGGGTCTCTGGTGGAAGATTTCTTCGGTTTTTCAACGTAATGACTGATACTCCCGGCTTTCATCTTGCGGATAATTGGACAAACTTCACAAATAGCGGCACGCCTGCTACGAATCTTTCACCCTCTCTATTCCTGGCCACTTCCGTCTATACGGAACACCACCAGGAGCTCTTGCACGCACTCCCCGTACTATCCCGGCCTAGCCATTTGCCGCCACGAATGTCGGTCGACGTACTACTCGATATAGTCGGAGTCGATTTACTGGTCCGTCGCCGCATCACTTGAACATCACTTGGAAAACTCGAAATGGCCAGGAAGGAGCTGAGGCACGTGCTGGATCTTGTTATTATTCTACCACCTTCAAGCTCGTGTGCAGCTCCATCACTTTCGGTACCATAAATGTGCGCTGACGGATAGCCGTACCACGGCAACTATCAAGCACTTAGCAGTAAAAACCATTCCCGATCGATACCCAATTTTACGTACTAAGGACCTCACAACAAATTCAGTCGTTTTCACAATTTTCTTTCGCATCGCATTTAGTTCATTATTTTTCCTTCATAGTGAATTCAAGATGTAATTCCAAGCAGCAATCTTAAGTCGCCTGTTATTACTCCACTTTACCAAAACCACTTCTTTTATTAGGCTAGGAGTGATCGTGGTGAACACAGCTTAGTCTAGCCCGCACTCCTGACCGAGCATAATTTGTGAACTCTGTATGAGAGGCCCGGAAGAACATCAAACCACTTTTGATTTCCTGCTTCCGCAGGGTCTTTTTCGGCTTGCTTACGGTGGGTCAGCCCTGGTTTGGCTGTGCGTTTCATTAATGAAATTCTGTAGGCTGCTATCAGGAAAAGTTAGCGCCTCCTCGTGTTAGTAATGAGAGTGATAGATTGGATATTTTCGTCTCCCATAGCCTGTTAGCAGTTTTCTTTATCTTTGCTTGATTTGTGGTCCCAGCATACAGCTAAATATTCTTTTTTAATAATGACGTCCCAAAAACCGCCGTAACCACACCGCCTGACCGACTTCAGCTTTTCCGCCTGCCTTTCAAACTTCATAATACAGCACCGGTAATTCAGAATCTCGTACTTTAGGTCTGCCTCGAGTCAGGTTGAGTTAAAAGCTACTTGGAAGATATCTTGGTCACTGGCGCGGACCCTGATGACTGCATTGCACAAGTAAGAACCTTGCTATCGCTTCATTTTTCAGTATGTCAACCGACACCACCTACAACAGATTTTCCACTCCGTGAGGCCAAATCATTTTTCTTCTTGAGAGTTCCCGTCTCTTTTCTGTCAAGTTGAGGAGAGCTGTCCACAAGTTATTCCCTGTCGCACTTCATCGGCCAAAATTGACCTTGGCACTTTCCACCAAAGCTTGAATCTTAGCAGTCGGCACTTTTCCACGACAACAATTTCAAGGCACATTGTGCCCCATTCATTCTTCTCCAAAAATGAGCAGGCGGCTAAACCTAGACAGGGCACTCCCGGCAGTTTTGGTAGCTTTCTGTAACCTTCGTAGGCGCCGGAAGGCATAGAGTTTCCCCCCCCCCAAGTCCCACAATTCAGTCACCTTTGCCGCAAGATAGACCACAGGTGAGAAATCACCTACAGAATCCTAGCACCTAGAATGTATCTCTCAGTTCACCGAGGACGTGTGACTCGGAAGGTAAACTTAACTTTGTGGCAAACATCCTTTCCCGAATCCAACCGGTTACGTCAACCCGTGGCGCAGATGCGTGAGAAACTGCCTCGGAGCAAGCATACGGATCAGAAGGCAAGCAGTTTTTCGCGGCTGCTCGCCCCATTTCGAACCAGTGGCGATCATTTTCAGGGTGGGAAGGATCCTGTGTGACGTCTTGCGAAAATGCTGGATCACCCACTGGTACAGTTTGCTTTGGGGAGGGACGTCTTTCGGCCATTGCTTGTATTGTCTCATCCCGGCGCAAGAGCTCTGTCAAACTAGTAGACGAAGGCTTCATGTGGCCAAGGTAATGAAAAAGGTACGAATGAATGGGCACCATGTCATCCAGTTGGGTTACACCAAAAGACCAATGTTCCCCCCTCCAGTTAGATAGCCCAGATGTAAATTTTATCAAGATGAAGGCAGACCTTGTAGGACCTTAGCTTCCGTCCAGGGAAGCCACTCTTCAGCTTCCTTGCATGGACCACTTTTCTAGGTAAGCTGAGGCATCACATACGAAGCACTGCTCATCCAAAACCAAAGCACAACCTTTCTAGATCAATGGATAACCCCACGCAAACGTTCTGCTCTTGTGACCACTAGTCAAGAGACCCGCTTCCAGGGTTCACTTGCTTCCTTCATGGATGTATTGCCCGGTAAACAGGCGGAAATCGCGGTGTACCGTCCGGTGGTTAGTGATTTTACCGGGCTTTTCCACAGGTTGATAAAACAGTCTCAATTTACTATTAGTTGATTTCTGAAATAGTTTGAAAGGAAGGCATCATAACATGATTGGTGGGTGCCACAGTATTCACAGTGGCAAAAATTACCTTGCCCAAGGCGGACATATACTAGTGTTGGAGGGTAAGCGGCAGTATCGAGCAGTGGTCCGTGGGCTTAAACGACTGCTTGTGAGGCGATTGAAGCCGGCAATTAGCAGCAAATCCAGAGATGCGGCTCAAGAGTTCAAGATGAAATGACGAAGTAGGAGGAAGAAGGTGTCTGAAGACTGGTGAGGAAGACCAAACCTGAGAAGTGCTAGAGGTTCAGATAACATCCTTCAGTTGGTAAGAGACAAATGTGCCTAAAGTGTTCACACCGGAGGGAGAAATGAAAGCAACTTTCATGGAGGACGGAGAAAGCACGCAAGAAACAGGGGCCCCGGCGAATGTCAGGAAAGCGGCAGGTAACTTTTTTGCGTAAAGGTGTTTTTATTTTTGATGGAATGTGGAAAGTTCAAAAATCGCAGAGAATTGGTAGAGGAAGAGTTGGAGACTCCAGACCAGCAATGGTTCTGATTGACCTTGAGCCTCACTACCAAGTCCACAACTACCACCTCTGTTGGTAGATCGTTTGATGCCTCGATGACCTGGCAAGCAAGAAGTGTGACCTAGTTGTTCTAGCTGTTCGGCCGCTACACCTTACGTAGCTGCCGGAAGTTGTCTCCTCGGCACTTCAGATTGTTCCATGTTCCCTGGCGCTTTTCAATGTCAATAGTCATTCTTGATACTCAGAAAAATGAAGCCAAGTCTTTCTGACGCTAAAGATCCAGCATGACTCTTGTCGGAGCAATCACCGATATTGTGGTTTGCTCCAAAATACTAGCCTCTAGCCGCTTAATTGCTTTGGCTACAAACATGAATATCAGCCGCGTCAACTTCTGTCTATTTAAAATACTACCGCTCTTGAGAGAGACATTTTGCGATCTGTCAGCAACTTTTTTTCTTTGTAGTTTAAAAGTCCAATGAAACCTTTGCAAAGATGAGCTATAAATTGCGCTCCTATCTACAAACATGGCTGCTTCTATCTCGGACTTAAAAATTGTGTTTACGTCCGCTTCTAGGCGATTTTGTCCCGTTGCTCCAAAATTAATCTCCCAGGATTCTAGAATGAGAGAGATAAAAGGCTAATAAGACAGCAGCTTTCAATAAATGTTCCGTATTACGCTTTGATATAGGCTGCGGGCTTTAAAATAGTCATTGGCCTGGAATAGAAGATTAAGTGCGCGCGATTATTGGCAGTTGTTTGAGAGCTCCTTGCCAGAGATTCCCTCACTGACATTCACTGTTGGGTCAGCAGGTAAAACTGACCCCCGAAAGCCCAGCTGAGGCCTGCCGCTATGTACATGAAATTACCCCCGAGACTCACAGGCGAATGAAGAAACCCAAAAGTGCCTTTAGTGTTCCGAACAAACTACCGGTACAGTCTAGTTAAGCCACCTTATTGAATCCATGGGACAAGGCTCGTCAAAGGTGTTATTGTGTTGGGCTGCGGAAGCGGGGAAAACTTCACCTCTCTCCTTTGCTCTCCTACTTTTCTAACTAACCACTGGCCTCCAAATTCACCGAAAAATATAAAGCGATTGCTGGAGCTAAGCAACATAAATGTTCGGTTTAATTCATTTCGGTTTGCAAAAGACAGACGATGGCTATGGCAAATCAAGCCTCCAGAATCCTTTCAGTAGTATGGACGTAACTTGTGCACCCAGCACTGCACAGTGCTTTTCGTCGGATCCCCGCTAAAAATATCGAGGAAAGGTAAAACCTCATTGTCCATCAACTTTAAGGTATTTTATGCACTGGGAACACTCAGAGAGACAGTATGCGACGGAGAAGGAATTCAAAACACAAACTGATAAACCTTCCCTGAAAAAAGAGGTGTATGGTGTGCGGAGAAGCAAGTCTGCGCCCTCCACTGGCCCACAGACAGCTGGACCCTTAAATGTTGCAATTGCTGCTCCTGTGAACAGGAGTTCAGCTAGAATATCTACGACCCCAACAGACCCTTTGGCATCACAGGTCGTGATCAACCTAGACCACATGATATCAGGAAACTAGCGCGAACATTCCCAGATTGTGGCACTTCTTTTCACGGACAAATCTGAGGGGTCCTCGAAAATGACCCTGTAGAACCAGTTGAAGCAGTTTCGTGGTGGGAAAAGTAGAGTCGCAAGTTTGTGGTAAAGATGCATTGACATCCCTATTGATGCACATGGCGCCGTCTGCGAAGATGGACTTAGGCTTATCCCCGTATGTGTCCTAGACCCAACCCCCAAAGAAGCTTCAAAAATTTGACTCCCCATCAACCACGTCTTCCAACACAAATAAAAAAGACAACTCCATGGAACCCGCAATCCAACATTTTTGGGGTCACCTGCAAATCTACCCAGCACTTCTCTCAGCTTCAGTCACCAGTCAACAAATCCAAAAAAGGTTTTACCTCTACCAATTAGTTCACCCTCGTGGAAGCCTCATGGCCCTACTGCAATGATACGGCCACTGCGCTCATCTGGAACTGTGGAGGCAATTCCCAAAGAGAGCTTTTCACCATGCAAGTAACCAGCTAACCCCAACAGCCACTACTGACGGCTACCGTTCCTTCCTCAAGCCATCTACCAAGTCACCGCACCACTTTGCAACCCCACCTACTCCGATGCCACAGGTGGAGTTAGGGCAGTCATATGGCCCTACTGCTAAGGCATAGGAACTTCTACTGAGCTTCTTCTACCCAACAGGCCAGCACCACTTAAGAACCTACGAACCTCTCTCATAATGGAGCCCATGCAGAATCCACTGACTTCATATCAACTCCAGACTAGGTATCACATGTCCTTAAAATGCCTCAGGCTTCCTCTTTCACGAATAATTCATCTGAATCTCCATGGTAATAGCGTGCCAAATAATAGACAGTGTTTTCTAAGGCATATTCCACCACGGCTCGTGCTCTGTGACGATAAGCCTCGACAAACTCCGTAAGTCAACTTTGCAGGCTACTCAGTTCTTAGCTCTGCTTTTGCGCGGCAGTCCGCTTCGTGGTCCGAATTTGTAACCCCGAGGCTCCTCCTGGACTTCGCAACTATGTTCTTACCGCCGCCCACCCTAGCTCGACGTCCTATTCCTGTGCCAGTGCATCAGCCGACGTCCTCGCTGTTGATCCCAAGCCGGGGCTGCGGAGGGGCCACATCGCAGTGGAACCTAACATCATTTTCCCACATTCGATTACTGGAAATGTCACTGTCAGATTGACCACTAGTTTCAGTAACTATGCAATCCCTTCTGGTGGCCTTAGAGCTGTTTCATCTCCCTTGCTTTGATTTCAGTAAAGGAATAAGTCAATTTTGTTCCATCTACTAGTGGGAACACTACACTTGTCACCACTGTGGCACCCCATATAGGTTCAATAGCAGCGAAGGTATACGTGCTTTGCACCAGTTTTCTCACCGTTACCTTTCGTTTGTTGTCATCCGGAAGCCAGGGCTTCCTCTGGAATCACCATGAGTGAATCTGCTAAACGTTGGTGTAAACTTTTGATGAGCACTGAAATAAACAGTCGATGAGGCAGATGTGTCGTACATACCAACAAACCCTTACCAATCTCACCAGTCTATTGTGCGGTGTTGGATTATGTGGAGAGCTTTGTCTGGCTGATTGGTAAATTACAGCCGCAGAAACTCCCTTTGGTATGCGTACATCGCTGACTACAGAGTACGGAAGACAACAGCTCCCCTATCCAAAGCTTCTCACCTCGTTCCTGCCCTTCCTCGCAGCCACGGGCCTATTGCTGGTGGCCTTATAGCACCGGGGATACGCTGGTTATCAGGCAAGGGCTCAGGGCGGTGTGAGGACTGGGTAGCCTTCATCAGGCGTGAATGGGGTATCCAAAAGGTTAATTATTCTACTGGAGTTAATAAAACACTAGACCTTTTGCTTGCTCACAGCAATACCCAGGAAATCGCATCTGTGGAAGGAGGCTTTCCTTGGTGTGATCGCCGAGCACTGTTTGAAATTTCACTCTACCGTCAATAGTGGTCAAACAAGACCCAGTCCACGGACCGTTTCGCTCAGCCCACTGGAAAGGCCTCTATCTAAGAATTTTGGATTCATTTTTTCTATCCGGTGATACTCAACGGCAGCTGAAGAGCTTTAAAACGACATCCATGTGTGTTTCAGTATCATCACAACAGGGATATCTTGTGGGACAAAGACTAGGACAACATGACTCTTACTTTCCGAGGCAAAGTTCTTCAGGCTAGGTCATATTTCCTGCAGTAAGGGAGGTTTGTCAACATTTCTACCGGTGGATAGGGTTCCGCGGTTAATTAGGCGGTAAACTGATCAGGTGTTCATGGGAAAGAAACTGATGCACTGCGCCTCCAAAAAGACTGAACATCTGAGTAATTTGATGAAAACTAGAAACGCAGAACTTCAACAGAGTTCACCTCAAATCAAAGGCTATCTAGATAAACCTGTGGATACAGCTGAGGCATTCAAGGCATTTTTCGTCTTTAGGCCAGGGTCCGGCACATGAACGTTCAACAAGATCTCGGCAACTTTATCCAACGATAGTTCCTCTACTACTCGTTTTCACTCAGAAAATCTTTCTATTCTACCGATCTCTGTCAAACATCTTTTTACGACAGTCCGGATGACGTCTCTACAGATGTCTCTGCTTCAGATGGCTTCAAGTTCCTCACTATCCTGGCAAGATTATCCCACCCATCTGTGGGATTTGGCTTGTTTCCAAGTCAATGGAAGAAGTCCATAATCATCCCTTTGCACAGGGAAGACTCCCGGCATGAACTTGGAAACAGCCATCCTGCGAGCCATGCCCCAGCTATTTCCAGAATCATTGAGAAGATCATCGGGAAAGAGCTCATAGCCCATCTCTTAACCATTGAACTTCTAATTGGCAATCGGCATGGTTTCCTGAGTGGCCTTTTGTGCTCGACCTTCCAAGATTTCAAGTCAAGCCACTTACTGAGAGCCTACCTTGTAACGGTCCCTCCTTCCGTCACTTCAAATGGAACCATATCCCCTCTCGAATTCGCTCCAGAAACTGGGACGAGTTCTTCTTAACAGCCAATCTCCAGTTCACCGCTGACCTCCTCTACTCAAGTTTACACTCATGCATCGAAAACATATCACGCCTCTACTATCCATCCAGACCAGCAGGTTACCATATAACCAGGCTAAAGCAGAAACACGACAGGCTTCAACGACCGTACCAAGGAAATACAGAATTTTCCACAGTTGTAAGACTGGAACGCCTCTACCACGGAATCCACCGCAAGGCCCCTGACCTGAAATTAGGGCGAGAAACCAAAGCATTAAGCCACCCAAACAGAGCCCACGAGCCGGCCAGGCTGCACAGGGCTCGTGCTCCACCATCAACTGAATGCAGAAAACAGATCATCCATTTGGACAATCCCATAACCTCACCTCGAAAGATAGCTGACACGTTTAGCACATTCTTTACAAACACCTTATCTCTCAGTCCAGCGTGTACCCGGATTGCCACCCCATCTATCACAAATTCCTCACTCAATTCTATCGCGATTACCACTACGGATATAAATGGATACATCCACACTTTCAAACCGGCCTACTACCCCGGGGCTGACGGCCTACCATCAATAATATTCGCTCTTGGCGGCCCGGATATCCCCTCCAACTAAAAAACCTATACATTCTATCTCTGCAAACCGGGGCCTTCCCCAGCCAATGAGAGAAATCCATTATCGTCCCCAGGCATAAGAAAGGCGCAGTGCATGACATTACCAATTATCGCCCGAATAATCATACGCCAATGATCTCGAAGCTGCTAGAAAAAAGTTGTGATACACTACTTGACCGACTATCTTTCTGCACATAAACTCTTCAGCCCAAGACAGCGCGGATTTCTCAGATCACGGTCTTGTTCAACCTGCCAATTTGAATTTCTGAATTTCGTAACAACAGCTGCCGACAAACACAGAGCACTCGTCATCGTCTATCTTGATATGACAAAAGCCTTCGACAGAGTCTCATACCTGCAGTTGCTTAACAGGATTAGAGGATACGGGATTGAAAACCCCCTACTCAGCTGGTTTAAATCCTACCTACAAGACCGTCACCAAGATACCTGCATCAACGGCCAGATGTCAGGCCCCCACCCGGTAAACAGCGGGGTTATCCAAGGTAGTGTTATAGGACCACTGCTGTTTTTACTATATATAAATGATATTTGCAATGTCATCACTTATGGCGAAATTTTCTTGTTTGCCGACGATAAGAAGATAGTCTACGAATTCGAACGAGGGGGTCTAACTGTAGCACTGAATAACATCACGGTCGAAGTAAAGTCCTTATCCTCCTGGTGTGATCGTTGGGAAATGGAATTTTCAGTGAAAAAGAGCAGTTATCTCATGCTAAAGTGCAATATTCATCATGTTACGCTTAAGATTGGCGGTATCTTACTCCCGTATTCCTCAACAATACGAGACCCCGGACCAGAATACTGTTACACTTTTAATGTCTCTGAAAACACTTCCTTCAAAACTGCACGGGCAAACAAGTCGTTTGGCTTGATGTAGAGAAATTTTCTCACGAACAGTAAGTTACAGATATACAAAACTCATGTTTGCCCAACCCTAGAGTACTGTACACTTGTGTTCTCAAATATGCACAAACGTGACATTATCTACATTGAGAATGTACACCGTCGATTTGCCAAAAAAACTGCTTGGGCCTTCTGCGAACCTGAGCTACAGACAGCGGTGTACACTCCTGTGGCTTGATCCTCTGTGGCTTAGGAGAATAAAACTCAACCTTGCATTTTTGTTTAATTTGCTCCAGGAACAAGCTGCATCCCCTAGCCAAGTTCAGTTCAGCGCAAACTCGACTCATCAGCTGCACAATAGGGAACACCGTATGACGATCCCTACTTCCCGGAAATCCTTAAGGCAAAACTTCTTCCTCCTTAAATATGAAACTGTGTGGAATAAACTCCCACCTGATATCAGTTCCCTAGATTCCAAAATCATATTTAAATCTTGGCTACAAGTAGCGTTGGACATCCAAAAACTGATTGTTCTTATAAATCCTTATATGACTCCTGATAGAGCTTGTAAGGAAAGCGTTGAATACTAACCAGAACCCTTGGTAATCTCTGGGATGGGCCACACCATACAAGGTAGTTGCCATCACCTTAGCGTAAACCCACCAGGTTACAATGCCTAAACATAGTAACTCTCATGACTGAGGCTAGTGCCTCTGAAATCGCACTTGAATATATGAAATACCACTGGTTGCGTGAAAGATAGTCTTTAAACATTTCTAGTGCTGATTCCTACTTAATTTTCGCCTCTGTCTCTAACCCAGGACGCAGCACCTGTCAGACTCCTCAACCTTTATCCTGTAGCCACCCTATATCATACCATTAGACATTCACAGTTCAACTTCCCTCCCTATCACAGAAATCTGGCGTCCTCCAAGATTGGCCTTTATAACGTTAGATACTTAGTAAGCAAAACTGCAAACCGCCTGTGGATCGTCCCGATGAATCACGTTGTTAGCGCTGCAAGTTGTACCCCATCTTTGTGCATACTGGCGTTTTATTGAGCATAAACGCTACGGAATAATGGCAGGCTGTGGGCGACTCTACCTCCCCCTGCATATTTTTGTCCCATGTAAACGGCCTTGGGGTTCTGACTTCACGGATAAGGCGAGTGTCAGCGCGGCACTTCTGCAAAACATTCCTGGCCGTGATGGTCTTCCTGCACAGAGTTGACCACCAGTAAGACATGAACACCAAAAGGTAGGAGATTGGCATAAAAAGGTGAGGAAAAATACCCCACTGTTTTGTCTTCTAGGCACACCAGCCTTGTCTCCGGGTTGCAGTGTTGCTACGGATTGACTGGTGAGGTTGACCTATTACCAAAGCGGCTTATTACATGCGGTCCATGTTTCGGCCGGGGCGTGGGAGCTGTGGCCGCCCACCAAAAACAGCTCCTCCTTCTCTGACAGCCAGATTCCTGGCTGTGACAAAACCATGAAAATAATAAAAGTGTCTAAAGAAGCGTGGATCATTCTTGGAGCGCCACGTGATGGGTGCTAGTAGTTGTGTATCGTGCTACCCTTCTACCTGAAGCAGGCCCTTATGCCGCTTGCCATGAGCATGGAAAGTAGGCCGTTAGAGTTCGCCTTTATGAAGAAAATTCGGACCCACCCCATTCGCATTTCTCACGGCTCTCCAAAACCAGTCTTCAAATCGGTGTTGTCTTGCTCTGCAATACGATAACGACGAAAAGGATACCACGCTAACCACACAATCAAATCTATATCAGATTTTCTTGCTCACACTCGGGTATAATCTCAGTAAGATAGCACCATCGAGTAAGAGCACAGATGAGCTCCAGTTAACGTTTCTTGGCACGTGACCAGTTGCCTGTAATATATCACCACTGTCACCCTAATAGTTTCTTCTACTTTTGGATCCTCAGAAACTACCCAGTATAGAATAAACACCATACCGGAAGAGACCGTAACAGTGTAGCGCTAAGCTAGCGGAGTGCAGTCCCATTCGCCCACCGTCTGTGACTTCAAACCTACCTTATCGCCTCAATGCTAAACTGCTTTCCGAGTAAGCAAACGGTATTGAGGGTTACCATTTCTAACTATTCTGAACCGTAAAGCCCTACGTTTTTTTTTTAGCATCCGAGAGCTGCCGAGCCAATGTGCAAATCGTAAATCCTTTGGAATGCATACACAGTTGCCAAACCGGCATAATCAGCTTCGTTAGCCTGTAGCGGTAGAGCGCAAATCCACTGGGAGCCTATTTTACCCAGAAAGTGGAGTAGGTGCCACTGACTGCTCAAATGAAACTTCATCCGTGTCCCACTCGCATAGACCCAACCAGTCATTTATTATTGTCTTCATATATTATCATAACTCACAGCTGGAACCACGTCCAGACTGCAATCCCCCTTTATTTCAGGTTCGTTGTCTCCCACTATCTCAGTTGCCAAACCGGATACCCAAGGATGCCACTTTGACTCGTACGGACAAAGAATCAGATGGAATCTACTATAGCAACGGGAACCGAAATCAAACCACCCGACAGGAAATACTCCAATTGCTTTTCAGATCGTTCGGCGTTTCCTAACGCAACCAACATAAATTCCAGTTCACGAGCATGCAGCTATTATACCGCCACACTCGGCTGATTGCTCGACACATACTTTGCCCCGCCAGATGAAACATACCCATACGATGTTGTACATCACCAGAAACGATGCTGAATAACACTGAAGCCAAATGCGTCAACATATACGTATGTATTTGTCAGTGAAACAGTATGATAACTCTCAAGTCTATGCGGAGATTTCCCACTTTAGTACTCGTTACCACAGCTCGTCTTTCCCTCGAAAAGTAGCCGGTTGGAAATTGACTCTCCACGTGTCGAGGACCCTCCAGTTGCGCCTTCTCATTTCTGAATGGTACATGTTACTGATCCTGAATCTAAACTCACCTTTTTATGGACTGCTGATTCTCCCACATCCACCAGTGTTCTCAAATTCACTTTCATGAAATTGATCTCATGTCTCTCTCTTTCAAAATTCATTCCGTTTATTGAACCCCGGTAAATTCGTCATTCAGGGTTTGCATCGTCTTCATGAATGGCTATCCTTTTCGCATGAGTCGATTTTTCCGAGTACACTTCTTGAAGGGTTTTTTATTCTCTCCTTTTCTTCTTGTTCAGAATTTACTTCATTTGCAGAACCTTAGTAGGCCTCCGTTTTCCCTGGCCCGCGTCGTTCTCGTTTATAATGCTTCCTTTGTGCTGTGCTAACGATTTTTCGATGTCGCCACCCCACACCACTGGCCAGCTCGGATTCGAAACCGGCTCGAAATTGCCGCGTAAACCATTATTAGAATGATCCATCCAAACTGTTGCTGGCTTTGTTTTTCTATCGCTGATAGGCTTGACTTTTATACTTAGAATTCGTGAACATTTCATCTTATTGAGTAACGTGTTGCACCATGATCATGCGCCAAAGCGTACGTCTCGACCATGGCCGAGAAATATAACAATATTATTATTATTATTATTATTATTAAGATGACTTCTTGTGCTCAGTCACAGAGGCAGCGGGTAGTAGAAAAGCTGTGACTATTGTGTTACTTGATACGCAAAGGGTTTGTGATTGGATTTCGCTTTCTAGCTCACTTCTACAGGTGAAGTTGTGTGGCACCGCTGACCCACTACTTAGCTTGTACTCAGCACGTTTAACTGACAGCGCCCAAGCAGCCACGGTGAATATAGCAGTCTCTGAACCAAAGTATATTACGGGTGGACTCATTCAGAGGAGATTTTCTGGAGCTCGGCTTTTCACAATGTATATTATTGGTGCTTTCAAAGTTGTTCGGCGCGGGAGCCTTTAGCTGTTCGACGACGGAATGAAAAACTTTTATACAACTGATCCTAGTCAACTGAACCCGGCTACGAGCAATGACACTGGATGAAAACTCCTCAATTTCTGGTGCAGCCATACTCCGATGGAATTCACTGAGAAAATAAACAGCATCTTAATAGTTGGGGGTAATTTCCTTCCGCAGCCGGGTGCCTTTTGAGTGAGCGGACATCTAAATCCCAACAAATGACTGGTGTAGGGTTCAGGATTGTAATATTTCTCCTCTTAAACTTTTTCGGAGCACACAACTGCCAATGATGAGGAGGTCAAAAGGCCAATCAGCCTAATATATCGAACCTTTTTCCCACCAGCAAGTGAGGTCAACTTTTCTAGGACTGGCCAGACCAACGCTAGAAAGCAGTTCCGTAATATACACGAATACGCGTCATTGTGGTAGAGCAGCACCTAAGAAAATTCAGAGACAGTTGATAAAACAATCATTGAGATACTCAAAGGAGTTTAACCATAGAAAACTGAGCTCTGTTGAGAGTAAAACTAACTTGGATAAGAAAACTAGTTCGAATTTAACCTTTCCATAAGATCTGGTAAAACTGGGTCCTGGAGTCAGCAGCGCAGTCTAAAAAATAAAGGGGCTTGCAATATCTATTGAGACTCAGAGGCAAAAAGGTGATTGTTTCTCTCACTTAAAGGATCCAGCTTATGCCCTGTAAAATACACCGCTCTTTAAAAGCAAACTACCACAAAACCTGTGGCCCGCTCATTCTACAACTGTGTTGAACACCAACCTTATTAAATACATTATAGTGCAAAACCTTGTCCAACATAACAACCCATACCTAAGTGGGTCTAGGACCTATGGGGTTGGTCTGAGATTTTGACCTGCTTATAGGTAACTCAAACCATGACTGGAGTTCCAGCTCGATTTTGCACTGGACCTGTGCCTAACAGTTGAAAATCCCCTAGTCCTGACTCATGCTGATATGCCTGAGACTAGTGGTCTTCAAACGGTCGTTCGCATCCCCTCTGTTATTCACGCAATGCACTGAGCTGCGAAAAATTCGCCAGACACTGCTCACTAAGTTGTTTCATCGAGAACGGCGTTCGAATTTCTTTCGATACTGTCCTCCGTGAAATAGCCAATTTTCGGTGTGATTAACCATAAGGCTCTCCACGGTTCATCGGTTCTTCCGGGTACGACTTAAGACAGACACTCACTGATATATCATTACCAGTCCCACATTGGTACAGCACCGGCTGTTGGTCAACCTTCGAAAGCTTGGTTTGATGCTTTTCACCAAAGTAACCACGAATCTAAGGTTATCCTGTGCATCAAAACCAGCACAGCAATCACCGGAGGGCTGACATACATTCTATGACCTGGCATCACGCTACGCACCTCAACACCGAGCTCTTTCTTACTAGTCCTTGTAAACTCTTGATCAATAATGAGGAGAACTTCGTGTCTGCGGTCCCCGGATCCCGCCTCTAACCCTCACATAATACTAGGAACTGAACCCTTGACCTCCGAATAGGCCTCACTCGACCTTGTTCGCCTAGCTGGGTGTCAGTGCTTCTCAAGCACTCATCGGACTAGGCGGGGTGGTGGCTGCTTGTTCCTCGTCAAAAGCACTATCCACGCTAGCTACTGAGGGTTCATTATGGCTATCCACTCACAACTCCACCCAGAACCTTCCCATTGGCCGCGTAAACTTCCCTACTGGTCCGGAGCTCTCCAAACTTGAGTGTGTCGTGGATGTCTTCAGTGCTGCACTTGATTATCCTGCCCGTGCAAAAATTATTGCGGGCGACTTTAAGCTTCCTCTAATCCGCTGGTTCCCCTATACTAGCCCTCCGACCCTCCCCACTTTTCTTTCCTGTGTCCGCCTTGGTGGGGCACCCAATACGTTTTTAATCCTACACGGGAGGACAACGTCTTGGACCTAGTAGTCTCCATCAGTATTCCCGACATCACTGTTCTGGCAGTTGACTGCTCCCCGCGTAGAGATCGTCGCGATGTCTCGTGTAAATTTAGCTGTCTCAGTTGTTACCATCCGAATCAACTTGCTTCTCTTGCCCCGACTTCCTACCGTTTATGTGACTGGCCTCGTACCAATGTTACTCCGTTCCCATAATAGGGACACTTTTTCTTTTCCCTGACACTTTCATTGTAGTAAGCTCTCTTTGCTCCAACTTCTCACACAGCTTAAAACCACTGACCCGTGTGTCGATCCGTGCTTCATTTCTTGCGGTTTCCCACCCTCACTTTTGAGGCGCAGGCTGGCTAAGCTGCAAGTTACATTCGCTAGATCACGGGACTTCCCAATTTTTCCGCTCATCAACCAGTTGCAACTGCAGCTATGTCTTATGGCCGAATCGCACCTAATGGGACGAGAGGGCAACACTTTAGCGTACCCCAACAAAACTGGCTACCTGTCCAACCAGCTTAGTGAAAGGTCCAACCGCTCCGCCCTTGCCTCGCCGAAGCTCCTCACCTTTGGCTCATTCGCCACGTATACACCGGTGTCTATTTCTGAGGCCCTTGGTGATCACTCCTCTTCCTACCTTACACACTGTCCAGGTGTTCCTGCTCCTCCCATCCATTCAAACGCCTCAGCCTATCCTCCATCGATTCCTTTAATCAAATTGTGGATCGACAAATTAGTATTTTCTATTTGTCCATCCCCGAAACCGGGTCCATATGGTCTCTCGTCGACTTTTCTCCTTTTTAATTATCCCCATCCTCCTTTGTCGCCACTTACCGTACACGCAAACTCCACATTTCACGACTTCGTCCCCTTTCAACACCCTACCCTTCATAATGTGTGTACTACACTACCCGAATAATCATCGGCCCATTACCACACCAGGGTAGTCTGCAGAATCTTGAAAATAATTATCAGAATACACATCGCCGTGGTCGCCTTGTGGTCTGCCTATCAAAACGGTCACCGGGTTACTTATCTTCCCTCTACTCCACTGCCTCTTTGCAAAGCTATTCGCCTCTGCAATCGCCACATAATGCGCTTCACGTTGATTTATCGCCATAATTCCACATCCTTGCTCTTACTTCGTGACATACTCATATTTCTGAAAATAAGCAGCTAAGCACTTACCAGCTTACCTCTGGCTCTTTCGTCCATCATGGCTCTTGAAAGCTCTCCATCTATCCACCGGATTTTTTTAGTCTATTTCCCTATGAGTGGCTACGCCGGCATCTCACTATCAAATTTTAAAACCATACCGGCCTTTGATTCATGGCATTTTAAAGCCGATGATCCATTTTTGTACATCGTCCATTTTTACGACCATATATTTTTGGCAACCTGCAGCGCGCAAAAGGTTCTTTGAAGTCCCCATCATGAACATTTTTGTTCCTCCTTTCTCCTCGTTTATTAACAATTATTCTTTGATTTTGCCGAAGTTTTTATCGTTTTGATTATTTTTAGTATTACCTATGCATATAATCCCCTTTTTTACCAAGCTTTAATCACCATTAGCCAACCCGCCCATCTGCCCTTGACCTTTAAATTTTGCCGGGCATTATTACCGTTTAAGTCCACTTTAATGCTCTCATTAATGTTCTGTGCACGCATGCTGTACCCTTTTGGGAATTCCGATTCTGAAGCTAGTTTTTCGGGATCTTCCGAATTTTATCATCATCATGCCGTAATATACTGCCGCTTGACATAGTTTTCGATGGATTCGGCAGTAGCACTTTAATAGATAACGGTCTACAGAGGACTTTTTTGACCCTTGTAGCAAATTGTGTTTTCAGAACCAGATAGTGTTCATCTATGAAGCAATGAAGATATGAAGCAGGGGAGGAAACCCGAGGCCTCTGGCTTTCGGAAGTGGAGAGTTGAGGAACAGCATTAAAAGAAGGTTGTTCGGCGGTCCCGCTCCTTTACTATTTGCAAGGCCCGTTGCTTCTGTCAGCACGGATAACTTGCGCATCCTGCCTTGACTAATAGAACTCCGGACAAAAGCGATTGCAATAACTTGCCTCACTTTCCGATTTTCAGCAATTCTGTGGGTCTTCTTGGAGGCATATGGTACTAGATTCCGTATCGCTGCTTCCCAGATTTAAACAGCGACTACCGGTGTGTTTCATAGGACACTGTGGTTTACATCACTTTTGGGTCAGTTGAGAGCTTCACGGATTCGGAATGGCTATCGGGTACTTTTTAATTTTTGTTCGGCGGAAAATTATTGCTTTCCCAAGGCACTCTGTGTGATGGATCAGTGAGCAGCAGTTGGCTCCACCACCTACACTGGCTTGAAGTAAGTGAACTGGTATGCTTCGGCGGGCGCATGCAGTTTTCGGAGTCAGTAGAAGTTACTTAACGTCCTGTCACTTTTCCGGAGAAACCCAGCGCAAGACATTTATAGCCTAGCATCATCATGAATGAGAAAGTCATGCAAGAAACACTCAGATACTCTCCGAAACCCACCAGGCGTACTGGACCACAAAGCACAGGTCAGCTCTCCGTTGGGTCGTCAGAAAAAGTTCACCGTCGCTACGAACGAAGCATCAGAGACTTGGTCCGGATAAAGTTCGTTCAACCTCTCACAGCTTGATTTGCCGAAGGACAATTTTCACTCCTTAGGAGCAGCGCCTTGATGCCCCAAAACAACGCGTAGATGATACAGGTGCGTAACTCAAGTGAGACCAAGATGGTTCCGCAAACTCTACCGTGTTACTCATGAGTTAAAAAGCGGGTGCGTAACGATTCTACTTTTGACAGCTCGCTTCGGTCGCTATTCAGTAAGTGGTTACTAAAAGTTGGAACCAAAATGTGTGCACAAGACAAATTAATAAAAAAGGTGGAAGGTACCCGTCATGTGGTCCCAGTGAATAAACTAGTATCTTCACACCTCATAAGGTCCAATAAACGATTTTCTGAGCCTGGAAGCCACAAATCAACGTTAACGAACTGCAAGCACAAGCAAGAAGACGAAATCGAACCTTAGCAAAAATCTATTTTGAGTCACTGCGCCTTACGGCCAAGCCAAATGTCACCAGTTTTTCTCAGCGAAAAAGCAAGATCATAAAACAAAAATTGAGTGCTCCAAGGGGGGTAAAGGGCGGCCAAAAACAGGGTAACCAAGGATAAGGCTAGAGGAATCAGTCGAAAATCCACTAGAAAGTGTTGAATGGTTATGTGAGAAAGTTCAGTTACTTTGGTAGCTGCACGGGTCAACTAAGTTCCTCCCAGTAATCATGGCATTTTTCACTGGCAAGCCGCTCCGGCTATTGATTCATACTCGAACTCCCAGGACATCGGATGTCACATGACTTACTGCAGTACTCCTGCCACCTCCCTTCCGTTTGGGTATACGAGTGAGTACTGCCGTAAGCTCTACGCCCCTCGTTATAAGACTCCGGTTTATAGTCGGCACCCCCCGAAGAACAAAATTTCTTCGCATCTCTCCTCGCTGTGTTCCTTCACTCAAGAGTACTTCACGTCAATATGCGTCAGCCTGCAAGCTCTTAATTATCCCCATCGGACAATCACCTTCCGCAGTTTCTGAAGTAACCACTACTATGTCCTCTTCTCTGAGACTGCCCTGCGCGGAAGGCCACGATTGCCTTGTGTGGGGAGTAGGGAGGCTTTGTCCCATTTATCGATGCCAGAAGTTATCTACAAAGTGGTTGTCATGACGGCAGCACCTACCGTTGTCGGTTAAAGCTAGCAAAATCCAGTATACCGCGGCCGTCCCTCGGCAACAGTAGACACCCTGGAGTCCAGAGCAACCTTCTCCAGTCATCGGACAAGTAAGGAACTATCGATCGATTGCCTGTCATCCTCCCAACTTCGACAGAGCCTTCTTACCCGCTGTCCGTTCATCGGAAAGTACCGACAGCAGGCTGCCTACCAAACCATTCATTCCGTCCCACACTACACTCTGGAGGCCTGGTTCGGAGGGGTGAAGTACCAACTCACGTCTAAGCCGAAGGGTTATTGGTAAAGCCCCGCGAACCCCAAAGCTTTAATAGACCTCTGCGCTTAGTATCTGCGACCGAGAAGTTAGGGCTTCTGTGAACGTATCTCGGTTTCAGTTCCAAATCGGACAGGAGGCACTTTAGAAGTGTCCATACTTGTACTGGAGGTCATTTCTAAATTAGCGACCCTAGTTTCCGGACGAGTGGATAAAAAGGGAACTTTTTCTGATCCTCGGTATCTGAGAGAGAGAATTTGAATGCAACAGACTATTCCGACTGAGTCAAACGAGGAGGTAGCGGAAGCCGTCAGCGACTACCGGCGACAGCGGCCAGAGTACGATAAGGTAAACGTTTCCCTGTCACCCGTTCTGCTGCCCCTATTTCCCTGATAATCCGATGCTTCTTGTGGATTGCAGCCGGTTTTCGCGTAGTGTCGGTGTCCTTCTCTACTACCATGGTAGCGGGTGATGTGCTTTGCCACCGGGTGCTCCTTCGGCAAAATTACCGGTTGTTCAAAGACAAGGATAATCAGCATAATTTAGCCGGCCCCTGGTGCTAAAGATGTAACACAGCGGAGTTTGTCCTCCTTTGGGAACCCAGGGTGTCTTTTTGCAGCTATTTCTCAGACGGTTTTTGTTGCAGAACCTCCCTTAGTGTTTCTTTTTAACCGTTCCCGTTGCTTCCGCTTTGGCTATGTTCATGCCTTCGGCGGATTAATTAGCCTAGTTTACCAGACCTTTGCACCTTAAAGAAAATAATTTAAAGACGGCAAGTGAACCGAACGAGCTAGGCAATTGTTTTCAAATCTCGGGCCAATCAGATTTCGGAGAAACCTAAAGAAAAGTCAGCAGGCAGGTTGAATGTGTCTACGAACACAGGCCCTTTCTTAGTCTCCGCACTATCTGGTGGGATCCGCAATAAACTTTGGTAGATTGTAGTGTTCCGGATGAGAGGGTCTTTCCCACCAAGTGGTCTGTGCTTCTTCAGCCGATGAGCAAATTGAAGCAAAATCAGCAATATTATCTTTCGACCGCGATCGCCTTCATTGGACACATCGGTAAGTTGATGAATAAAGGCCAAGCGGGTAAGATCGGACGTAGCACGGCATGTATTGGTATTCTCTGTGTATTACCTAACCATCAGAGAGCCTGTCTTCAAGTGCTTTGAAAACAATCCGGTTGGCTCCGTTTTGACATATCATCCAGTCGAACACCTACCTCCGCTCCCGCCAGCAGCAGCCCGCGAATGCTAACTGTCTTTATAGGTGGTACTGGTGATTTGCTAGAGGGCGGCACACAGTATGGGGATGTATCCGCTGGAACCGGCTTCATGTACGCCACTGCACCTCATCCAGTTAATGAATCATCAAAGTATGTGCTGTTCACTGAGTCCTTTCCCTTTTGAGGTCTCACCACATTTGTTCTTCGGCACCTTCACTTTACCAGTATGGTTCATGAATGGGACACCTTCCACGACAAGGTGTTCTCTGGGCTGAATGGTTATCCCAACTTAATTTCCATCTTCGTACCTTCTGCAGTAACAGCCAAACCAGGGGATACAAAAGGGACATCAGTCCATGTGGGCTGTATAGGGGATTTTTTACCACAAAAAATGATTAGCAGTAAGAGGAGTGAACCCTACCGTCAAAGGACCTGCAGGAAGGATGGGTACGGGGAACATTAAAGTGAGATTTTCCTTGTTGGCCCTGCCTTTGAAAACAGGAAGATTGTAAGTGGCTGGAATCACGAAAAGAGGAAGAGTTTTCCGAGCTCCACAGTTCTGGCAAGGAAGAAAACTGAATCGAAGGTGAACGACACTAAGGGATAGAGACCCGACTGAGGTGACCGGCTACCAGCGTACGAGATGACTGGGAGGAAGCGATAGGAAACGAAGCTGTCGAGGTGAGATCAGGTGAACCAAAAGCAGAACAGCTTTAGATGAATGGATGGTGAAGCAGCTTTCCGACAATGGGCAGGTGGCTGAAGAGTGCAGGACGACTGGATAAAGCTTCATCACACACGTGGCTGCAGTATTCAAGAGTAGAGTGGATCTGAACTTTGTACAAAGGTAAGCGGTTGTAAGACAGCATCCGGCGCGGAAGAGGAAGCCAACTTCACGAGCAGTACTGGAAACGAGATTGAGAGCGAGAGAGGATTACCAAAGAAGTGAATTTAAGGGAAAGCCTCACAACAAAAGTGACCCTGTGAAGCGAAGGAAAGCAGAGCAAAATCTCAGATGAGGAAAGCAGGAGAGACTTTCAAGATAAGCACAGAGTAGAGAGGTTTCTGTAGCCTTGAAGTAGATTGTGTTGATGGAGCCCTAGGATCAGACTTCTTCTAGGTCCCAAGCAAGAGGTGATAGTACCAATGATAATGATAATGTTTATAATAATAATAATAATAATAATAATAATAATAATAATAATAATAATAATAATAATAATAATAATAATAATGGTAAGTTTGGCGGGGCCCAAACCATGATAGACTCATGGTAAAATAACACAAATGTAAATGAGTAGTGCGACTAAAACGACACATTTACGAAGACTGATAGTCTTGTTTATCTGAACAATTACCGAACTTGGCGGAGCCACTAGCTCCGCCTGTGTACACCCTCAGCAGGCAGTAGCTTTCCTCCAATACAGGTTATCCCGCTCCATTGTTTCCAGCTCCGCCTCTTTGTGAGCTGTCCAATTTTACAGTTGTCGAGTCACGAACAGACGGCCACGGGCTGTAGACCCTACGTGGGAGCAGGTCCTCACTTAACTTAGGAGAATCCTAAAACTATGATCAGAGATTCGGCAATAATGTGAGCTGCCGTACGGTAGACGTAAAATAAATGGCTGGTAAATGTACCATGGATGTGTCAAAACGTATGAGATATGTGCGGAAAATGCACATGCACAGCAGAGGGCAAGGTGGAGGGTATAAATTAACACAGCGATGGACACGTTGATGCATTAGGAACAGAATGGCTGTGATTGATGTTCGCGAGGGCCCGGTTAGTTGTGCGGTGAGAAAAAGGGGGGAGTGGAGAGAAAACACGCGGGCAAGACTTTGAGTTGGGTTGGAGTTTGAAGATGGATCATTAAAAAACAGGAAAAATGGGATGAGTGCAAAGATGGAACCTCGGGGAACACCACAATTCACAGAGGGTTGCTATGGTAGAGCTCCGCAGAACCGGAAGGAGATGGTCTGCTTGTAGGGGAAGTAAGATATCCATGGTGCGGCGGCCACACGAAAGTCAAAAGAAGGCTTTTTGTACTGTGGAACTTCATGCCGAAATCACTCGAAGGCTTTTGAGACTCCCGGCAAGACCAGGCGAATTTCTTTGTGACTAGTGAAAGCGGGCTGCCGGCACTGTAAGACGACCACCAGTAGGTTGCCTAGCAGAATGATGCCATCAAAATCGGTATTGACCATCATTCAGCCGACCTTCATGTTCAAAAAATGGGTGCAGATCTTGATTAAATGGCAAAGCTTAAAAAGGGTAATGTGAGCTTGATGCGACTTATGCTCGTGCTTGCGGGCAGTTAAGGGAAACTGATTATTCCCGTGATTTGAAAGTTCATAGCTGATAACAAAACCGGCAAGCCAACCCCGAAAGTTGGAGTACAGAACCATATAAGGCTTTATTAGGATTAGTGTGATAGCTTCTTGGACGGCTGCAGAGCTGTCTACCGCCACTTATGTCAGCGTGTCTCTTGTCAGGAGCCTATTAGACAACTGGAATTCCAGGGCATATTTGTCCGAGAAGGTGTCACAATGAACGAACAGAGCTCTCTGATCAGTGTTGTTCTGTTGGGGAAGCTAAGTCTAAATGGGTGGTACATTACAGTCCGGAGATACTACCATGCACTCTTGTGAGTTGAATACATGATTACCACGGTTTTTCCCCTCGCAGAAGAAGTAGCCTCAGCATCAGCTGGGGAAAATGCGAAGCGAACACCGACGTGAAAGTGCCTCTTGCATCATGCAAGGTCGACTGGTCAAGGCCCTTCATAAAGTCCCTCGTGGCTCTGCATGAAAACAAACTGATGAGGAAGGAGCCTTAAAAGGTTAGCCGTCTTTTGGTATTCCTCCCGCACCAACGTTAGATCTCTATTCGGCGGCCACAGGAACCGCAATACAACTCCACTACTTCCGGATACTCTAACTCGCACGAAGCCCGCCGAAGCAGTCGAGCTTCCTCTGGGGAACCACAAAGGTATGCCCTTCAGACCGGTTGTAGTATCAGGGGCCTATGAAGACACGGTACTGGGTGACTATCCTCTGCGTTCGCCTGCCCAGGCAGCAAGGATGACACCAGACCGTCCCGTGAGCGTCCCCTTTGAGAACACAACTTATTTTTCATAAACGACGTTACATTTTCTTCCAGAATATACGAAAGGCTATCCTTATAACTGACGTACCGGAAGAACTCCGTAAACTTGTAGTAATGGCCGTTGTTTTTTCCTCCAGCACTACTGCTGGGGATCTTCCAGAAAGAAACAATAAGGGGACGGTCAGCAATTAGCCTTGAAAAGTACGCCATCATATCATACTTTAACCAAGATCCAATTTTCATTACTATCTGAAACAACGAATGCATGTAAGGGCAAGTCAGCAACCCGCAGGCATCACGGGAGGACTTGCGACCTAACCTGACCCAGCCGCCCCTGAGAGTCCCTTAAAAGGGGCACTTGCAAAACTCACTGAAAACTGAGGTCGTTTTGCCTTCAGGAAATTGGATTAGCGCCTTTACGCCTAAGACAACAAGCCCTGTCTAAAACTTTAATTTGTTATTGATCTAATTAAAATTTTAGTTCTCAATATAATTTCAGAGTGGTGAATCACGTGATCCAAGATGGGCATTGGGGACAATATTATTTTTGTCACTATCATTACTACCAACATTAATGCCATTACGCCGTGATTCTCCATAACGCGTATATTATTATTGCCATGTGTTCAAATGTTTTTATTTCCTTATCCTAGCTAAAAACAATGAAAACCTGTAGGATATTTATTCCATTGAGGAAATGTAGACATGAGTACTTTCAATTAGATTGTTTCACGTGTACATATGCATCTCATTTTCAGTTTATTCTATGTCTGAGCTTATGTCCGGAGAAATGCGACCAAGCGCGAAAGTGTTGCCAGTATAACTGGGATGGGGCTTTTACATAAGCTCCAGATTTATAGCAGTAGTGGACATACTTCCTTGGGAATAACGACGGGATATTGTTGAGTAGCAATATGAGTGTCATTTAATATTTGGGAATATAACCGGAATAAGCTCCATAGGCGTCTTCCGGGCTCCTCTCTGACCGTCCCCTGGGAGCCTTTTTTCTCATTTTATTGGGAGTCTCTCAAGGGTACTATCAAAAGGGAGCTCGTGGGCCATTCAGTTGGGGATCAATGGGACACGTGCTGCATGGGTGTGCAGTGCTTTGCCGGCGACCTTTGGTTTAACACGGCTTGGCGAGGTTAGACCACCGAGGTTGGTAGTCATAAATCGGTTGCCGTACTGGTACTCATATCAAGCGCACTTTGGCCAAAGATAGATCCATTACCTTTGTGCATCTTACCCGAAGATATTCGTCATTTGTCAAACAAACTCTCAAACAGTGCAACGTTTTCTCGTGCAGGCTCCAAAGCTGCCGGAAGCTGTCGCTACAAGCCTCCTCCTTGGCGAGGGACCAATAAATGTCCCAGTACAAATCATTTCCCTGACTTCGCATATTTTATGATTTCTGGGTCCCCCGTCGGAGCATCTGTATCCAGTCATTACATACCCTCAAATTTGGCACCTTTTGTTCCTTGCTTTAGTTTCATTCGAAGAGATTCTCTGAGTCACTGTGATCCGATGAAGAGTGATACATTTTGAAGTCGGAGTGACCACATTATACCCAGCCCAACAACACTTGAGCGGTACGTGAGTAGTAATCATCGCTCAATTTTTGAATTAAGACCCAATGAGTCTTGAAAACATTGCATCCTTCGGGCAACATCACGTAATTATTAGCTGTTTCCTTTGTTAGACCCAAAGCGGGGCCACTATTCATATTTGCGGTCGAAACTAGACCTTGTTGTAAGTCGTTATTCTGGCTTTCAATAAATTTTGTTCAAAATGACGAATCTCAAAATAAAAACAAGGCTGATTCATAGATTCTACAAATGTAAAATATAAGCACACATTTTATATACAAACCTTGAAGGCATGCCCACACTGACCAAAAAATGAGACACAATTCAAAAGATTCGTCACCAAACACGATGGTTAGGGCAGTCAGATTCCGAATCAAAATGGTGCGATGGCACACAAAATCAAGACTTGAGCAAGCATTTAGGTGTAACGGCTAGCGTGCGCTGCGGGACGTGTGAGGATCGATAAATAAATCTTATAGTCTAAGCAGTCATTTACATCATATTACCTTGTGAGGACTTTACCCGCTCAAACGTTTTCCAGGAAGCGGCCAGTGTCCAACGGTAGATAGAGGTACTGGTCCACCTCCAATAACCTAGACCCTAGAGTCTGTACAGTATCATTCGAGGTGGGTTTGTTCTACCGCTATTTGTGCGTAGGCACTCTTTCCACACTGTATTTAAAACTCACTCAAAACACCCCGTTGCATAGCCTCGCCTGACAGTGGCAACCTTTTCTATCGGTAAGCAGAGAAAAGTGGTTCGACAAGGCAAGACTAGGTAGACTGTTTCAAACATCACAAAAGATGAAAGTGTAACCGATTGGAACTAAAATACATCTACATGAAAATGAGCATTTCAAACAAGGGTGGATATTATTACGAGGGATCGGGGGTTAGGAACTTTCGTTCCCGGCGATAGAATCTTTACCAAAGCGTGTGCTTAAGAGGGCGCACTAGTAAAAAAGGGAGACGTTTAGAGGCAAAGGCTTTTGTACAAAAGCTCTGCCAGTGTTCATTATAAAGCTCGAGCCATACAACAAATTAATTTTTAGTCATGTTTTCATTTGTATCTTCTACAAATTGACTTCATCGTTACTTGTGTAAACTTTACCATAATTGAATGCCGATGTGTCTCCAAGGTCGAATGTGAAGATTGATTATATGGAGCCACGCGCAAGAACTGAATGAGATAAATGCAGCTTCCGTCGTCCTCAGGGTTTCAGAGGTGTTTTGTTGAACTTTGGTTCATTATGTGCTGCCATGTGACCCTACCTTTCCTTCATATTTTTAGCAAGAGTTCTTCGAAATACAAAACACGAACGTAGATAAGCACCTTGTATGCACACTGCCGGGGGAATTCTGGGCCATCGACTAGCCGCGGTCATTACATGTCCCGAGCAAATGAACTGAAGTGAACTGAGCTGTCTTGTCGTAGTTGCCCTCCCACTGTCCTCTTCGAGGAAACCCAACTTCCGGTCAAGTAGCAGCACTTTGCATTCAGATATTTTTGCCACCGCTTCGCGTACAAGGCCACTGAGTCCCTTTGGATAATCTGCGACTACTTCGGTAGACTATTCATCTCTTTAGAATAGCCTCTCCCAAGGATGACGGCATCAAGTTATCTGAAAGATCTTTCTTCGGCGATTCATTCCTGATGAAGCTGCAGTGTCAGCTAGCAACACCTCGTCCAAAGCTTTTAGAAAGCCTATGCTAATGACTGACTTTCTTCAATACAGCAAGGTACTTTTCACCTAGAGTTATATGAGGTGCCACTCCGGATTTCTACCCCAGTAGCCATGGGCCATCGGAACCAGGGATTGTTTACACTCAGGATCTGAGACGGATGTCACAAAGGTTCTACTGTTCAGCTCGGTTCTGGTTCAGCTAGTAGGGTATCAGAGTCTCATCGTCAAGGATTTCAGAGGTCACTGTCGTGAGCATTTCCTGGGCCGGTTGTACCGGTCCATTCCAAAAGCCCTCAAGCTGACTGGCACGAAGAAGAATAAAGCTTCACCGTAGTCATCCAGCCGCGGCTCTATCGCGTTTTTAAGTATGGCCCGAGAGACTCCACTATCCTTCCAACTCCGGTGTTCCGATGGAATCTGAACCAGCTTCGAAGCAGGTCTGCTAGAAAGTCTCGCCTGATGAAGAAAGTTAAAGAAGCCACTAAGGACGAGTCTCAAGATGAACAACTGGAGATTGAAAAAATGTCAGCAGTTATGTCTATTCTGTGTTCTCTTCTCTTCTTGCATGAACAACGGGCCGAAAATAGTCAAAACCAGTCTTCAGGAATAGACACATTCCCGGTTGGACTTTCACAGCTGGAAGGGGACCATCATTCGTTTACCTGCTGCAGCATTCTGGCGACGGCTTATTAGAAATTGGTCACTCACCGACCTGACTGTCGCAGGTCTCTTGGTAACCCAAAATCATCCGCCAATTTTGTCCACGGGCGGTTAAAACCGGCTTGCTACAAATTTTGATATAAATGTGCTTCTAGACACCTCGAGGTGGCTTGGTTTCTGGAAACTACCATAAGAGGTTTGTTCCCAAATTCTGGTTAGGCTTAACTACTTCCAACTCTCATAAACCTAATAGCTATTTATGGGTTTATTTTTTTCATACTACTGCGTAAAAGATTTCCTCTCTTTTCCTTTTTAGTTCCAGAAATCTCAGGGTGCACATATGCGAACGCGTATGGCTTGGAATGAAGCCCAACACTGAATACCTCCCGGTTCAAATAATCTGGCTTTGTTGCTCCTACATTTAAAGTAACTTTCGGTCGTACATCCCCCTCAATTGTCAGCAGTAACCTTTATCTTGTCTATAAGACTACAACTCCCAAAGTTTAAACCCGGTCTGAAGAATAGCACAGCCCCCTCAACAAGCTCCCAGGTTCCGTGGAGTTGGTGGCCATTATCATTCGCTTCCTTTCAACAGAACCACCCGCAAGCTTCGACCCTGTACACTTCCGCCACGTTGTGTTAGATTCTTTTTTGAACTATGCCCTCGCTTTTCCACATCTACAACTTCTAATGTAGTCATACTCCTCAAAGAGAAGTCGGGGAGGTCACTGGGGATTTTACGCAATGCCAATGGTCGGCCTTAGTCGACCGATGAACAGCTGTTAGTCTGTTGGTTACGAAGGAACCAGAGCTAGCGTTATCGTCATCTATGTACTGAAGGACGATGAATGAGCTCGCCAAAAAGGTGTTCCCTCGTTTATTTCAACGAACCATTTCCCAACTTGTTTTGCTACTCACAAGGCCAGTACTACTGCGGTCATCTATGACCTCGGGACGGATACAGTCTTTGGTGGGACTTCTCTCGACCTTGCCAATACTATCTGACAAAGCTGCCTGTTATTTTTCTCATCCCAGTAGCCATCAGCCACTATCCTACAATCCACTAGTGATCCACCTCAAAGCATCTGGAACTAAGCAAGGCGGGAGCTTTTGATCTAGGCCGTCTGGCTAGTTGTAACACGGCCAGTGGTCAACATTCTAGAGGTGTTCATTCCAGCCCTGTTTTACACAGTGACAGGAGCAAGCTCCTTCCGAGTGACAACCATAATGAAAAGAATCCCAAAAGACATAGAGACTTAGGACTGAGAACAGACTTCCTTCTATCTGCCGCTGGTTGTTGGGGTAGGCTGAGACGGAATATGAACTCAAATTGACAATGCTAATGACAATGTTTCACCTCATGGACAGCCCGAGGCAAGTTTGATGGCTAGATCATATGGTACGTGTAGAGTCATTGTAGCGTGCATCCAGAAGATAGGCGAATAGGTCGAATCTGCGTTTGGGGGTGCACTGAACTAGATTGGTAGTAGCGAGCGGCAAAAGTACGAACTGAGGTCGGATGATGGAGTCGACCGGAGTGAACTGAGGTGATAGACACTCCAGAATATCAATATGGAACAGAAAAAGTTAGACGACGCTGGTCACGAGTCAAATAGGAGAAACGAACGTTCCGAGGAGCTGGTACGCGCTACGAAAAATAGTAAAAATCAATAAGTCACTGCGCTAAGCGAGATGGATATGGTTAAAAATCAGCCGAGGAAGAGGGATAACGAATCAGCCCCGAAATGAAGAAAAGATGATCATCCAGTCAGGTAGTGATGACTGATGATGGCGGCTGAGAGATACACTTCATTCGAAGACGATTACATGTCAGGAGAGAGACTGCAAAATTACTGGGAAGGAAAGGGGCCGGTGAGGACAGTAACCTGGAGCAATGGATATTTGAAGTGCCAGCAGTTGATGGGAACGAGCGTGTTGAGGCTCCTTAGCAGGTACTTGCTGGCGTCGGAACGACCAATATGTCAAGAAGGGACGAGAGAGGAACAAACGAAATAATTAAAGGTGGGTCGGCTATTCCTGTTCCTTATATTACTATCACGGGGTGTCAAAATATGACACGCTGCTGACAGGGCTAATTTATGGTGAGCAAAAAGGAGAGTGCATGGTGTCTCATGAGATTACTACAAGACGATAAAATACCACAAAACGGAAGATCAGTTGTTTGGACACTGCAGCGAATATTTGCCAGTCAGATCTTTGGCATCCAGAAGAATATGAAAGCCTTTTTCGAAGGTGATGCCAACCCTGGCTTATACTGCGGCAGAGCAAGGTGAGAATGAATGTGGTAATGAATACTCTAAAAAAAAGTAGTGGTGTGTCCGGTTTTTGGGAATGGGATTGCACACGTTAAGGGATGGTGAGTTCTATGGTCATTGCTGCATTGAGTGTTGATCAAGAGTTAGGAACAGTGCCCAGAAAGAAAAGATAAAGGATACCACCAATGTTTCGGTCTTCCAAGGTGGCTCACGGGGTACCGACGGGAAACAGAATCCACTGAAAAATTTAACTTATAGTGGACATGAGTGGAAAAGATGTGGTGCTTCAAAAGATCTGGAAGTTTTAACAAAGGATCTCAATATGGATGTTCAGTCGATCCGATGGGAGGGAGGAAAATCATCAGTGGGACATGTGACCGCCTGGCAAAAGTGGAGATGATTTTTAGACAGTACCGGCCTCCGGGGTTTGTGTTGCAACAACGCTGGTAGTAGTGGGGAAGTTAGCGAATTGTACGACGATGGCTATACCGAGTTCTGTTTTTGAAAATAGAAAAGGAAATGCATCCGGACCAGTGGCTAATAAGGCTTGGAAGCTTCGACGAGTGCCTTGAAGGGATAATAATGCTGAGCAAACTCAAAGATTACAGCAGAATACTAATATCTTCCATCACGGAGAAACATATATGGCAGCGGCATCTGCGAGAAGTGAGGCAAACAATAACTGATCAATATATTTTGCAGGGGTAAAAGGAGTAAGCAGTTTTGGCGATAGTGACATGTGTCGAACTCGAGCGCCGAAATTGATGGGGGTAACGTAATCCGTAACAAGGGGTGCGTGCGAGGAGCAAAGTATCAAGAACATCAGAACCTAGGAATCCTCAACCAGTGCTGGTAGACAGAGCTGGTGGGGTGCTGGACACCCAACCTAAGACACACTTCAGGGATTGAAGGTAGGAAGTGGCATCTCACAGAGCTCTGGATGCGCTCTTCAATCGAACCAATCAACCCAAAGCTGATCGACAAGGTCGGCCTTCGAAGAATTTGGATGGCATTCAACACCTCAGGCCACTGGAAGTCCGCTTCGTAAGCCTAATATCTTCCGCTCTCATGATGGAAGCCAGTTAGGTCTCGTGCTGAGTGGCCATCCGAGGGTCGTCAAAGGAGCCTAGGAAGTCATGCACACAGAACAGGCTCACTGCTCTTTCCAGTAAACTTTTGGAGCTATTCGAAAGCTCAAGGCCTTCCCCAAGAGCACGGTTGGCTCGGAACTGCCATGAAACTGCTCCAAGTGAGTGGGATCTCGGCCTGAACTCGTCGGGGGTCCGGTCTATTTTGTCTTCTGGCCGCCGGAGCAGACGGAAGGGGTGACTGTTCTTGATGAGCATCTCAGGCTGTGGGAACACTGCGCATTACCGAGGAGGTGGCTCTTTTTTATGCGAACTTCGCATAGGGCTTTAACTGGTTGAGTCGCTTAATTGACTCCCTGTAGTAAACAGTCGTTCAGTTAAACGCACGACACTTCGCAGCACAAACAAAGACCGCCACAACATTCCCCATTTTCTTCAAACTTATGACCGGTTGACTGGACAGGCACCATGTCAAAAGTGTGCGGATTACCGTAGCCTTTGAGATTTTCATATAGATCGTGTCTGCTTTGTAATAATTTCGAAGCTGATCCAAAGAGTAAAGTACTATTGTTGAAATCCCCCATAGTTGGTGCCACATACTTGTACTGCCCAGACTAAATGATTATTTATTGACCATTGCGCGTCTCGCATCGCACTTCACACATTAACCGTCACACCTATACAACAGTTCACGTCTTGCTTACGTATGTCTCGGCATTTCTTTGACCTGGCAGAGGTAACGGGGACAGTGATGGTGGCTCAATTTGTAGTAGCCATAGGCGAACTAAAATGCACTTTTAATGATACACGTGATGAGGAACGAGAAATTTCAGAGGGCTAGAAAAGAAGTATGTCTGCGAAGGGCTATAAAAAGGTATAAATGGAAAAACTGGTAACGGAGCCCGGTAAATTAGAAGCGGTGTGTCGGGTTAGCAAGGCCGGGGCAGAATCATCGACCGGTATGTATTCTACCATGCCAGCCAGGATGCGTAACAGACAACTGGAGAATGACGAACTCACTGTGTGCACTCGCTTGTTCGTGACCTTTTAACTGAAGACAAAAGTAAAGTAATGCACCTAACAGTTTCAACAATAGTACATGGATAAATTTGTGTGCCAGATCCACGGAACTTTCCATGGAAGGACGATGATGTTTTACACACGGGACCTTTAGACCAGTTCAACTCTGTGGCAAAATCGTCTACTTTCCTTGAGTGGCAATCTGCTGTACACCAGTCACAGCTGATTCAATACACTGTATGAGCCAGCCGACGCCGAGTAAAGTCGCTCGGAAAAGTGAAATATATGTGCAAAATGTACCAAAAAGTGTTATTCCGGATGGAAACAGCAGCAAAATCAAAAGCATTTCCTGATTGCTTTTTTGAAGAAATAATCTAGCCGGGAGAGATACATAATGAATCGTTAGCAAGCTGAGGAGTTGGCAACAAATGCTCTGACCAGCTTTGGGACATTAGAAATATAATACACGGAAACAACCAACGAGTACAGTGGTGACTTTGATGGTTAGATACCGACGAATTCAGTCACACAGAAAATGGCCAACTCGTCCGGCGGGAAGAGAGTCCCACAGTAACGATGAAAGAAGTGGTCAGGGGAAAACAAATTGGCGATTAGAGAACTAAGTACTCCGTAGTACGGGAATCGTGAAGCTTCGACGAGGAAATAACAGTATAGTGACGAGTTGTTCCTGGGTGCTCAGCTGCGGCGATCAAGTGAGCAAATAACACCCAAAAGTGATGGCTGAGTGTATGGACGGCTTGCTTATATCACTTAATTGCTCATCTAACAGGTTTACCATGCGGTGACGACAAAGCAAGTCACACGATAAAGATTATGAGGCTGAGAACTGCTATGTAACGTTCAATATAGCATGAAAATTATCGGTTGTTGTAGATAGCAAAAAGGATCGCTGGATGGATGCTGAGAGAATCATTCACATACCAAACGAGTGACGCATATGGAAAGAGAGCAAGAGAGGAAGACATAATGATAATGGAAGTTCCCGCATTAAAGCAGGTAAACGATCCGCAAAATGGTGACTATATATTGAGTGAACCAAGATGTACCAAAAGGAAAACAGTTATCGGGTGGTAAATCATCAAGGTGACGTAACTGCGGTGGTTTTAGCGCCGAGCAGCGAAGAAAGGTGACAATGAAACATACAAAATGTAGTTGTTCACCTGTGAATAGCAATCTTGACAGGCCCCTTCATGTAATACAGAAGAAGCGGTGAACCTGAGCGATGAATGTATCTGCGATATGTAAGAGGGGCAAAATACGGGGCCCCACAAGATAAGGATAATGCAATGGAAGAACGTCATAAGAGAACAGTTAGACTGGCTAAGAATAAAGATAATCACCATTCGCATTGCCAGCTGCCGGAGGATTAAGAAAAGATATTTCACTTGGGGGGCGTCTCTACAGTGATGCGAAAGTGGACAACGACAAAAATTACACAGAGGAATAAATGTTTTGTGGGCAGCCGTGGGTTGTCTTGCTCAAGTTAGACCATGATAACACGCTGGAGAATGACCTAGCAGGCAGTAAAAGGCGTGCAGACTGATTGAGGCTGCAAACTTATGAGGATAAACCATGATCTAGAGACAATCAGTCCATGCTGACGAAGGGGGTGGGAGAAAAGTGCATTCATTTTGTGAACGGGCCGCTGCTGATCGTAAAAGAATGCTGCTTGACCAATTAGAGCCATATAGAGGTGAGGGCCGGGAAACAATTAAAAAGGGGTAGATACAGGTTTGGTGAATACTGAGACGTGTACCGTGAAAAACCCGCACGACGGAAAAGCTAGTGTGCGGGAAAAAAGATAAAACGACAGGACTTCTAACCTTTTGTTCAATACCGATGAGGGTTGAAAGCGTAGAGTTTTCCAAAGCGGGGTTCCTCTCAAGTAATACGTAAGCGGCATAGTAATCAGCCCATCTCACTCAGTCTAATACTTGTTTGACTGTACGCTTTGCACCCGCAGCAAACTCAAGCCCTGCCGTGACACACTTCCTCGGCACTAGCCAGTGTTACGAACGTTTGAGCAATGCGTAGCCAAATTCGCAACGGATCCCGAAATCAGAAGGCGATTATCCGTGATAATTCTACGATACTAGATTATTAAAATAAACAATGACATAAACAATATACAAACCTCAATAATACGATCACAAAGACTCAACAACGAGAAACCGAATAGCAGCGTGTGAGCAGACAGCACGTGCGTCACGCAGGTCCTGAGCAAGGATGTGCCAAAATAGCGCTCTGGGCGCGAACAAACAACAATTGGTCCAGAAAAACAACCAGTTCGTAAAGACAAGTCAGTAGTGTATGGAAATGAGTGATGTTGGGAAAAAACACTGAATCGCGAGGGAAAAAAGGGGGATTTTCCACGACCGGCTGTTACACCGCCCACCAAAATCCTCCTGGATCCTTAGTAGAGTCAAATGTTCGGTACAAAGGTACTGATTCTTTCTACCTACCTAGGCCCTGCTGTCAGTGCGCGCGTCTAATGCTCGTCGTCGACGTTCTACTACTGGTCGCACCTAACTCATTGGCTACATAGACGTGAGGCTAGTCTACATCTTCCACAAGACCAAATGACCGATGGCGGGCGTGAATGGTCACATAGACGTTGTCCTCGTAAGGGGCCGTCCGGTCCTGGATGTACGTGCTTGAGTGTGTGTGTGTGTGTGCCGGGGTAACAATGAAATCACAGGTATGACTACACATCAAAGGAGGACTTTCTGCAATGTCAACAAAAGACCGGGTGGCAAGAAAACGAGTAAATGTGGCATGTATGTGTGACCTGAGCTCCGCTACTTCCACATATGCAAGGGGCATTCGGTAGCGTCAACAAAAGGCAAACAAAGAACACTGTCACATGTATGATGGGTTTACGGGATGTAGAGTGCGTCGTGCCTGCGTGTATGTATCGGGATGTACAATGGGATCGCATTCATCACCACATATCGGAAAGAACCTTCTGTAATGTCAACGAAAGGACCGCGAGCACCTTAACGTGTTTGACGGAGATTGTGTGGTATATATGGTGTTTCTTTATCCACCTCGATTACTGGTGTGGAAAAGGTTTACTAGGCCTCAGGGTTATCAGCTCCTCCGTCTTCGCTCTCGAGTAGGTTAATACTGCGTATATCACGAATGAGCACTCCGTTAGCTGTCTTCACCTTCACCGTTCTTATCATTTCGTCAGTGCTTTTGATGGTTTCCGTAACTACTCCCAAAGACCAAGCGCTGAAATGTGCGCGTTCGTCGGCGATCATAACCACGTCCCCAACTTTGAATGGTCTTGTTTTGGCCAGCCACTTCTGTCGAGTCTGCAAAGCCGGTAGGTACTCCCGTAGCCATCGCCTCCAGAAGACCTTGGCCAGATAGTTCGCTTGCTTCCACCCGTGGAGGTAGCTCCCACGAAGGTTTACCGGCCCTTGGAAACCCTCGTTCGACCTTAACGTCAATAAGTCGTTCGGGGTGAGCGCCAGGTGGGTGGGGTCGCCGTTCATTACTGGAATCAGGGGGCGGTTGTTCAGGATTCGCTCCACCTCAGTCATGACGGTGTTCAGCGTCTCGTCGTCGGGCGGCTGCTGCTCCATGATTGACAGCAATATCCGTCCGGCGGACCGGATCATGCGTTCCCATATGCCGCCTCGGTGACTGGCCTGTGGGGGGTTGAAATGCCATCGTATGCCGTAGGCCACGGTTCGATTCTGCAGTTCGTCCCTGTTTATGTTCTTGTGCCAACGCTGCAATTCCCGTTGAGCGCCCACAAAGTTCGATCCATTATCTGAGTATATGTCGGCCGGTACGCCTCTTTGGTTGATAAATCTTTGCAAGGCCCGTAGAAACGAATCGGTCGTCATCGAATGTGCGACTTCTAGGTGTACCGCGCGTGATTTCATGCACGTCATGATACATCCGTATCGCTTTTCTAATCTTTTCCCGCACTTGATCCACAAAGGCCCGAAATAGTCCAACCCGGTGTCACTGAACGGCCACCAGCCCGTAGTCACCCTGCATTCTGGTAGTGGGGCCATGAGTTGTTTGCCTGCTGTGGCATTGCGTCTCCTGCATTGCACACGCCGTCGGATTACGCGTTTTACAGTCTCTCGTCCTCTCAACAACCAAAGACGCTTTCGGATGACGCTCGTCACGTGACTTTCCCCGGCATGTCCCTCCATGGCGTGGACGTGTTGAATCATTAGCTGTACTGCAGGTTGTCTCGCAGGCAGCAGTATAGGATACTTTGTGTCGAAGTTCAGGTGGGCGTTGGTCAGCCTACCATCCACCCGCAGCAGTCCGTTGATGATTTTGGGGTTTAAACGCTTCAGCTCGCCTCTTGGAGATGGCATGTCTTCATTGGTCGGCCCCACTTCTTCCGCCCTCTTGAGTTCTTGGTCGAAAGCCTCGCGTTGTATCATTCTGAAAATATCGTACTCTGCCGCTTGTAGCTCATCGGGACCTATCGGACCGACCGGTATCCGACCTGAGGGCCGTAGCCCTTTCATGACTAGTAAATTCCTCTTGAACCTGGTTAACCAAACTAGCGAACGAAGCGTCTTCATCCAGGAAGAAAATCTGACCAGTCGCGATAGAATGGGCGACGCTTCGACGACGTTGGTTGCTATCACTACGCCTTTGATCTCCAGTTCCAATTCCGTAGGGAGTTTTAATTCGAACACGGGCCAGTCCTGTTTGGGCAATTGCAGGAAGTTTGGCCCTCTCGTCCACGTGTCCAGTTGCCTGAAGTTGTTCGCACCTCGGGAGCACAGGTCGGCCGGATTATCGCCAGACCTGACATGACTCCACTGGTGCGTGGCTGATTCATCGTGGATAATCGTGAGCCGGTTAGCAACGAAAGTACTAAACCGGCTCCGTACGTTGGTAATGTAGTAAAGTACTATCGTTGAATCCGTCCAGAAGCTCACTGACCAAATGTAGAGATCGAAACATCTCTTCACAGCTTGCACCACCCTGACTGCCAACACGGCTGCGCTGAGTTCAAGGCGTGGGATTGAGACCGACTTCAGTGGGGCAACGCGGGCTTTGGCGAACAGGATCCTCGTGGTATATTGTCCATCTCCTGCGCACCATCGTCCGTACACCACAGCTCCATAACCGACTTCGGATGCATCGGAAAAGGCATGTAGTTCTCCAGTCCGTGTCGTATGGCCAGGGGTCAAACATCGTGGGATTCTTATGTCCCCTAATTTCTTCAAGGTGTTCAGAAATTCTTCCCAGTCCAGCCGGTCCCCTTGGTCCAGTGCCTGGTCCCAATCAACTTTCTTACGGCACAGCCGCTGCAGCAAGATCTTTCCGGGTAGCAGCCATGGTGAGACGAAACCGAGCGGGTCGAACAAACTTGGGACGGCAGATAGTATGCCACGACGGGTTATTGGCAGCTCGGGAACGTTTAGTTCGAAAACAAAATCGTCCGTTTCCGCGTCCCATTGTATCCCTAAAGTGCGCTCGATGGGAAGTGGAGAGCCGTCCAAATCTCTTACCCTTTCGGCCTTTTCGTGATACGGGATGACCTTCAGCACTTCTGAAGCGTTCGACATCCATTTAGTTAGATGGAAGCCGCCCTCTTCCAGCAATCTCGTCAGACCCCTGAACTGCTCTAGAGCTGATTCCACATCATCGAATGACCCAAGGTAGTCGTCGACGTAGAAGTTCCTGCTGACGCTTTCTACCACCGTCCGATGTACTAGATCGCCATGTTTGTTCGCTGATTCTCGGAGGGCGTAGTTTGCACAAAATGGTGACGATATGGCTCCGAAGGGGTGGACGGTCATCTTATAATTCACCACTGCTTTGTCCCGGTCGCTCCCTTCCCACCACAGGAAACGCAAAGCATCTCGTTCTCCTACCGGAATCTTCACCTGATGGAACATTTCCCTAATGTCAGCAGACAAAGCCACTTTACCCACTCTGAAACGGCACAGAACATCGATCAGTGGTGTGGTCCAGTCAGGCCCCTGTAGTGGGCGATCGTTTAACGACTTGCCCTGGAACTTGGCCGCACAGTCGAAAACCACCCGCAGTTTATTGGGTTTCTTGGGGTTGATAACCGGATGGTGAGGCAGATACCAGATACCCCTTTTGCTGTCGGTGTTAACAGGCACCTTTTCAACGTAGCCGAGGGCCTCGTTTCGCTTCATCAAATCCGCGTATCGTTCCCACAGATTCTGGTCTCGAATGAAGCGTTCTTTTAGTCGTAGTAATCGTTGGAGAACATAATTTCTGTTGTCAGTCCACGGGTCGACCGATGTGCGCCATGGGAGGGGAACCTCGAACTGTTTTTTGAGGCCTCTAGAGCCTTGCCGCACCGTTTGTAGAGCGAAGTGATCCTCTTGAGACAACGATGGCCTTTCGTCTCCAATGTCATGAAACTCCTTTTCATACAGCCGTTGCAGATGATACTCTATGCGGTCCGTTTCGGCGGATAAGTAATTCACGGAACCGCGTACCCCTACTGGACCGTATAACATCCATCCCAGAGCCGTGCGTACGGCATAAGGTGCCTGGCGGTCGCCCACTCTTTGGTCAAGCACCCAATGCGCCTCTGGCACGTCGTAGCCGATGAGGAGATCCACCTCATCATCTTCCCAGTCTACAACGGTTACATCCTGCAGGTGGGGCCACCGAGTCAAGATTGCGTTCATCAACCTTGGTGCTCGCATGGGGAGATCCGCTAACGTGAATGCCTCCGTTGGTTCAATTTCCTCGTTAGTGTCTAGAGAGATGAGTTGCAGCCTTAGTCTACCGGCAGTCATTACCTGTGTTCCGCCCACCGTGCTCACTGCTAACGACGTCGCACGTTTAGCCAGTTGGTGTTTGTCGGCAAACCGCTCTTTCACTAAAGTGGTGTCGGATCCACTATCAACGAAAGCCAACGCCTTGACTAACCCAGTCGGAGTCACTACGCCCACGGCCACTACGCCTAAACGTACCGGTTTACTGGCAGATTGTGAAGTTGAACAAATCACGCTGGGCTTGGCACTCGCCTCGGATATGGTTACTCTCGCCTGATGCAGCAGCCGATGGTGTCTGCCCGTGCAGCCCTCGTAACCACATCGATTCCTTGTTCTACAGGCTGCTGCCCGGTGCGTGGTGTTGGGACAGATGAAACATGCTCCTGCCATCCTCGCCATTCCCCACCGTTCGTCTATTGTGGCGTTGCCGAACTTGGGGCATTCTGGTAGGCCATGGCTAGTACCACAGGATCTGCAATTTGGTTTCGCCGTAGCATCTCGTGAAATGACGTGTGTGTTGGTCCAAGGCTGGTACTTTGGATATTCCCGTACAGGGGTTTGGGCTTGGCTAGTACCGGGCTTGTTTGCTCGGTTGCTGTCCCGGATGAGTCGGCCGAATCTGCTGTCAGCTATCTTCGTTTGCCTGTCTAAGTATTCAGTCAGGTCTTCGAAGTTGGCTTCTCTGTCGCCTCGGCTTATCCGTTCAGCTTCTTCTGCCCACCGACCCTGTAGTTCGGGAGAGAGGTGACGGACTATGCCTTCCAAAGTGTGCATGGCGTCTAGGTCAGCCCTGTAACCTAAATGGTCGAGGGCTATTGAACAGTTCTGCATCTTGATCACCAGGTCGGCCATGGTGTAGACGTCGCCCTTGGTTCTCTTTGCCTCTGCCATCACGCCCTCTATTAGGTTACGGGCTACTTTGAAAGGTTGGCCAAACAAGTCCCTCAGAATCTTTCTTGCCCTTGTGTAGCCTTGTTCTGGATCGAGCATGGTGCACCCGTCGATAGCTTCTCGCGCTCGGCCTCGGCAGTAGTGAGTAAGGTAAAGAAGCCTTTGCCCAGGGTCGTTTACCTTGTTTTCAACGAACGTCTCGAACTGTTTGACAAACTTGCAGTATTGCTCAGCTCGCCCGTCGAAAACCGTTAACTCCACTCTAGGCAGATCGATCGATGGTGGTTTGTATTCGGCGACCGGCGTGGGGTTCCCTACCTTATTGCACTCTAACCTATCGGAAGTGTCGAAGTCACTGGTCTCATGCTCTCGCTGTTTCTGTGTACACTTCTCTGCTTCATGCGCCTGTAGTCTAGCCGAAAGTAACTGTTGCTCTAGTTCTAGTATTCTCAGCTTATATAAATCGACATCCTTACGATCAATATTGCTTTCAATAACACATGAGTGCTACTGACAGGACTAGGCGATCTAGCATTAACTAAAGAATCATATGTACCCAAAACCTCCCCAGAGACTTGCCGTATTACTTCCTGTCCGGATTCGACTGCCTTTGATCCTTTTCTTGGCATTTTGCGTGATTTTTCCTCGTTCCAAATAGATCTATTGAGTATTGTTACGAACGTTCGAGCAATGCGTAGCCAAATTCGCAACGGATCCCGAAATCAGAAGGCGATTATCCGTGATAATTCTACGATACTAGATTATTAAAATAAACAATGACATAAACAATATACAAACCTCAATAATACGATCACAAAGACTCAACAACGAGAAACCGAATAGCAGCGTGTGAGCAGACAGCACGTGCGTCACGCAGGTCCTGAGCAAGGATGTGCCAAAATAGCGCTCTGGGCGCGAACAAACAACAATTGGTCCAGAAAAACAACCAGTTCGTAAAGACAAGTCAGTAGTGTATGGAAATGAGTGATGTTGGGAAAAAACACTGAATCGCGAGGGAAAAAAGGGGGATTTTCCACGACCGGCTGTTACAGCCAGGGTGCGGTCTTTGTACTCAGGTCCTGTGAGAAAACACGCGGTTTGCACTCCACGGTATTTCCCCGTTGACCTCCTCGACGAAAGCAATCGTCGAAGCTGAGGCAGTGTCCTAAAATAATGGTAAGCCCGTTCCATTTATGATTTTTGATTAATTCCACCGAAGTTACGCAGCCAGGTCACTTTTCCGGTAGTTTTTTCTCCGATTCCCCTGACATTTGTTTTCAGTCTGATATTAGATTTTTTTCTCGCGTACATGTACCCTCATTGAACGTTTTCAGCTACGTACACATTTTTGGGGAGGCATAACCACTTCACCCTTTTTTTCCTGATTATCGTCTTAGTATCGATGCGGTTTTACCAGAAATGTTTTGGAATTCCGGGCTAGTCCATTTCCGTAGCTCACCTATTTCAAAATGGACAGAAAGCCCCAGCCCGTGTATGAACCGGAGGACCATGCAGCGCACATGAAAATACGGGATTTCATAACGGAAGACCCGGAGGTGTTCATCGCTATCAGCGAGTCTCGTTTCCAGGGGGGTTGCATACATATTTAGCGGTCCAAATATCACAAATTGCCCTCGGTAATCGTAGCTCGTGTGATCCCATAAATCCGGAACATTGTCATGAAGCCCCTGGGTCACAACCCGCACGAAACACTCCAGGGAGCTCTGATCAGGGGCGTGGCAGCGCCGAAAGAGAAAGGTATTCAACACGTTCTTTCCGAAATCCAGCTGGAAGATATGACCCCATTGCAGTGTTTAGGGAAAATGCTTCCAATTATAGGTACGACGTCCATCGACGATGCAGTTCTGCGTCATCTATCGATAAAACGAGAGTTACGGTTATTCCGATCGTGAGTAATGAGCAGCCAATTAAGACAAATCCTAAAACCAGAACAAAGTGGATTTGTAGTTTTTATGGTACTGAATTAACAAACTATTCGGATATAAATATGTACAAACCTCAACTGTACGACCACAACGTCCAACGACGAGGACCAGAGTTCAACAAATGCCAATGTCGGGCACCACCGTCACGGCAGTCCAAGTTCCAATCAAAATTATGCCATTTCACGTGAGCAAAATATAGACAAATGTTGAGTTGTAGTGATTGAAGCATGCCGTACTTATTCGAGGGTCAATAATATAAACAGCATAGTCTCAACAACATAAGCTTCTGACTACCGCAGGGGGGATTTTCACGCATGTAAGTTACACCGCCCACCAATCACTCCCATGAAACAGTCAACATCCAGGGAGTATATAGGGGTGCTGATTCACCCTAACCTTTCTAGACCCTAAAGTCAGTGCATACACAGGTAGCCAGGGACTTCATCTATCTTTGGCCATTCGCAGACACGTTTGCAGGTTTTCTTGAGGTTATGCTCCATTGCTCGTCGTCTTAGAGTTTCGTCTGAGTATGAAGCAACGTCATCTATTTAGGAAAAAGGGCTCCGATGTGATCGGGATGTATAGACAGATAACGGGATGTAGAGGAAGAACGATTCCCAAATAAGAGTAAAGTACGCGAGAAAATTAAAAATGAGAATTCTCGATGAAGAATCGAGATATCTACAGGATACTAGAATACCAGGGGCCCAAAGTGTGATGTTATCACATTAGAAGTATGTAAGACTCACGATTTATATCCACTTGGACACAGGTTGAATAACAATACAAATGGGTCCCGGAAAAAGAGATATTTCTACAAACGGTCAACAAGTGCTTGTTCAAGAATTTCCGTTTCTTCACAAATAATGTCGTGTCGTGCGATAAACAAAGGTTTCGACAAATAACTCCACAGTAAATCGTGAACACCGTACGAAATTATAAACACATATGCTTCAAAGACTCTGCGAAGGGTTGGGACCAACGGGAGAATGCATGAGTTATAAACGAATAAATTCTGCCTCATTTGGTATCAGTAGACATGGTTTTAGCTTGATCTGTAGCGTCGACTTTGCCCTCGCCATTGTCACCTTAAAGCAAATATATCTTACGGATATCTTGCAATACGTCTCCTTTGTTCATTCTCATCACCAGCGTGCGCACGAGGCCATCGATTTCTGTACGGCCGTCCTTGATCACTCCAATCGGTCAATTGTTTTTATGTAAGTGGCTCTCCACGAGGATGACCACATCGCCACATCTGAACGATCTTTGTTTGGAGATCCACTTTTGCCGAAGCTGCAGTGTCGGTAAATACTCCCTCGTCCAAAGTTTCCAGAAAGCCTGTGCCAGGTGTTTCACTTGTTTCCATCCAACGATATACGTTCCACGCAGGGTTTTCGGTGTGGTTGCTCCTGCTTTTGACCGAAGCAATAACAGGTCGTTGAGGGTGAGTTCCGGTTCGCCTTCTGGGTCTGGGACGATCGGCACCAGGGGTCTGTTGTTCAATATGATTTCTACTTCTGTAAGTAAAGTAGTCAGCGTCTCGTCATCGAGGATTTGTTGTGAGGTCAGGGCTGTGAGTATTTTCCTAGTAGATCGCATCAGTCTTTCCAAAATGCCACAGCAATGGCTGACATACAGCGGGATGAAGTGCCCTTCTGTCCTATTTGCTACGGTCTTGTTTTGTATTTTGAGGTGGTCCAGTGGGTTCCACCATTTCTCTAACTCCTTATGGGCTCCAACGAAGTTCGAGCCATTGTCTGAGTATACGTTCTCGGGGACTCCTCGCCTCTCGATGAATCTTTGAAAGGCCATTAGAAATGAATCGGTAGTCATATTATGCACTGCTTCGAGGTAGGCTGCTCTGTGTTGTAAGCGTGTTATCAAGCAGCCGTATCTCTTTTAAGTGCTCCCTTGCTCTCATGCGATTGAAGCACCAAAGTGATCGAAGCCAATTTCGACGAGCGGGCACCATCCCGATTGAACCCTCAGGGCTGGAACGAGGGTCATCATTTGTAGGCCTACTTTCGCACTCTGGCGACGACAAGTGACGCAGTTGCCCGTGGATCGCTTGGCCGTCACTGGTCCCTTTGTCACCCAAAATCGTCAAATTATACTGTTCAACAATTGGTTCAGACCTGCGTACTCCTCTTCTCGATAGACATGGTCTGTCAGACATCTCGTTAAGTGCATATAAATATGTATATATACAAATATATATACCTATGTATGTATGCATTTGCTCTGCATCCTGCCTTTTCTTGCCGAGTATTTCTCATGCTACCATCTCGTTGACCCTCATGATATGCTTTTACTTTTTTCACACCTGCGCCTCACATTTACCATATCACGTCCCTACAGATCATTCTTGCCATCTGTACCACCCTTTGCTTCTTCCAGTGCTCGATATCTGTTCTACCATGAGTTTTGTGCTCTGTCTGCTGACCATCTGCTGCAGTGTAGAAAGGCTTAATTACTATCTAATCCCTAGCAATGGATCCCTCTTTTTTCTTTACCGTCTCCAGCTACCACCTTTTCTTATATCAATTTCTAGCCCCTTCCACGTTGGCCTGTCAGTTTTCTGATATCCCCACTTGGACCACAGGCACCTCCTGCGTGCCTCTCAGTTTGGTCTGATTTTCCGTGTTCCTTCGACTATAAAGAAAACGTTACAAGTTCTTTTACTGTTACAAATCGTTTGATCTGCCATTACTCGATTCCTCTGCTCCGTCACCGCATGTTGCACCTGCATTGATCAAATGATTAGACTCATTCTTACCTGTCATCTTCGATACTTTTCTTCATCTTTCCTCGTTTATGATCTGCTCCCCCCAGTCGTCATCACTTTTGTGCTTCCGCATTTCTTTTCTTCTCCCTCTGATGGGCCACCATGTCCACCCGTCATGAAGATAATTCACCACGATATTCCAAACTTAATTCTGCAACCATTTGATCTAGCCTTAACTACCCCTTCCAACGGCAGATAGTTTCTTTCCAGGACACTATTGTTATTTCTGTCGTTCCTCTTATGTGTACATATATATATATATATATATTCCAGCATGTATGTATATGTGCACTCGCTCGGCATCTCGCAGTTCCTCATCGGCCACATCTCTTGCTATCATCCCATCGACCGTCATGATATGCATGCATCCCTCATACATCTGTGCCTCACATCTACCGTATCCAATCCTCCTGAATTATTTCTTCATCTGATCTACCCTCTACGTCTTGCGTCGCTCGCCCCCTGTTTTACGGTTAGTTTGTGCCTGTCCGCCGAACATCTGTTTCAGAACACCAATACTTCATGGATATCTAATCCATTGCACGGCGTCTCACTTCTTATCTCCATCGTCCCCGGCTGCTGCCGTTTCTTATACCGATTTCTGGCCTTTTTCTTGTATATCAGTCGGAATCCAGATGTCCCCACGCAGACTAGTCATACTCCTCATCTTACCTTGACCTTCAAACACACAGGGCGTCCACTTTAATCCGCCCTTGAATTCATTTAGACCCTCTACATTTTCTATGATGTGCATACACTTACCACACTTTCATCCCAATTCATTCCCCCTTCTGCGCGTTTTTATCTTACTTTTTCATGCAAATTTCCACATTTTCAAGAAATATATCTGTCCGTTCCATTATCCGTATAAACAAGATTATGTACCTAGCGTGCTTCGGGCGTCTCCGAAATAAGCCAAAAACAGTGGTCACCAGGACCTACTTTGGGGTATTTTGTTTCCCACGCTAGATTTGAAATTGTCAGCCGCCCTCCAACTCTCAGCAGTCCGTTGGCTCACATGTGAGCCCTATGCATAGGGTTTAGTTTTCGGGTACTGCTGTACAACAGCCTGCTTCCCTCGGTGTTATTATCTATCCTGACTAGCTCGCGGATCTCGAACGGGAAGGCGTCCAGTTGTAGTAGGCGTAGAAAGTCGAGTTCGGCTTTATTCAGCTGGCCCTATAGTATCTTTCCCACAATTAACGTGTTCTGCGGTCAAGTGCCTTTCAAAATAGTTAGAAGTACTTCATATCGCGTCCACCAGACCACGGCTCTAACATTTTTTTCCAGTTGGTAAAGTGTCACAGTCTTTCCATTGGGCTTACGCTTCCAGTGAAGTTTGCAGACAGTATCATTCTCTTGGCCTCGATATCGCCATCGTCATGCTTAGGTATCAGTAGCACTAGCCACTTCTCTTTAGCTGCAGTCAGGGAGTCCGGCCCCATTGTCCATCACCGCAGCCTTTCTAGTGTTTTAGCCCCCTCAAGCAGAAGTCTGCTGGGTTACTGGCTGATTGTACATATAGCCATTGATCGGTTTTAGTCGACTCGTGAATCATAGTGAGTCTTTGGCCATGAAGGTGTTAAAGCGAGTGGTAATGTTGTTTATGTAATGTAGTACCGTGGCTGAGTGCGTCCAAAAGTTTGGTTTCCAGTTTATCTGATAGAAACATCTCCTATTCAGCATCGCGGCTATCACGGCCATTACTGCTGCTGTCAGTTCCAGCCTCGGAATGGACACTGTTTTTAGTGAAACCACTCTCGCCCTTGCGAATAACATCTGACTGTGCCACCCACCTTTTTGTCCACCCAGAAGCCGTAAGCCACTATCCCGTAGCCTATTTCTGAGGCGTCAGAAGATAAGTAGAGTTGGGCATAGTTTGTACACTTGATTCCCGTCAAGCATCTTTGTATTTTGGTCTCACCAAGTTGCTCCAGGCTGTGCAGCCAGTTGCGCCATTGCTTGTCGTCGTCATCCTGGGGAGATTCGTCCCAACCTGTCCCGCCCTGGCACAGCGATTACAGCAAGCACTTTCCCGGTAACAACCATGGCGAAACAAAACCTAAGGGGATCATAGAGGCTTGAGACTGGTGATAGGACTCCTCTCCGTGTGGCTGGTCGTTTGGGTAGGTCCAGAGTGAATAGAAATTCGTCACCTCCGGGTTTCCACTGAAGACCAAGCGTGCGCTACGTTTGTGAAGAGGATCCAAAGACTCTCTCGTACACTCCATTTTCGAGGACTTTGGGATAACATTGAGCACCTTTTGGCTGTTTGAAGTCCATTTAGTAAGGTTAAATCCCCCGGTCTTTAGATTGGCGATCAGTTCGGTCATATAAAGAATAGCAATATTTGGGTCATCAAAGGAGCAGAGAAAATCGTCCAAGTAGAAGTGGCTCGTTGCTCTTCCTAGCAAATTGCTGGTGCCGCCGAAACGCTTGAGGGTTTCTCGGAGGGCAAATTTAGCATAGAAGGGGGATGATACCGTCCCAAAGTGATGCACGGTCAGTCTGTACTCGTCCGATGCGCGATTTGTGTCGTTTTCAGGCCACCAGAGAAGACGAAAGGCGTCCCTATCGTCAACGGGCACCTCCACTTGTAGAAACGTTTCACATATGTCGGCAGAGACGACCACTTTTCCTAGCCAAAAACGACATAAGCCCTCGACTAGTAATGTTGTCCAGCCTGGGCTCTGTAGTTTATGGTCATTGGGTGATACACCCTGACATTTCGCGGCGAAGTCGAGAACTACCTTGACATTCTCCGGTTTCTTCGGGTTTTCAACCGGGTGATGGGGTAGGTACCACCTCCAGTTTGCGCTGATTACCGCTGTATCCACTCTTTCTATATAACCCAAGTCTATGTTATGTTGCATGGCTCGCGCGTATTCTATCCTTAATTTTGGTTCTCGAATTAGCCTGGTTCTGAGGAAGCATAACATTCTCAGAGCCATTTCTCGGCTGTTTGGCATAGGTCCTATGTTGGGTCTCCAAGGAACAGGAACCTCGGAATGATCTATTACATACTTAGCGTTCTCGGCTACCATTTTCAAAGCCGACCTATCTTCTCGTGATGGAGCATCTCTATCAATGGCCAGGTCGTCAAATTAGGCGATATACAGCTGATGGAATGCCTGTTTGATGTTCGCCGTTTCTACCGAAGTGCAGTTGATTTGGATTTGTTTGCAGCATCTGCCGTCTGTACCACCATATAAAGTCCAGCTGAACATAGTGCATACTGCATAGGGTGCCTTGCGGCTTCCCATTCTTTGATCCAGAACCCAGTGAGCTTCCGGTACATCAAATCGATCAGCAGATCAAAGTCGTCATTCTGCCACTCCTCGATCGTAACCTCGTCGAGATGTGGCCACTGAGTCAGAATCGATTGCACTGACTGAGGTGCTCTAATCGGCAGATCGTTCTTGGTGAATACTTTCAGAGTTTCTGCTCTATTGTTATTGACCAAGGAAACGAGTTGTAGGTGCAGTTTGGCCGGTTGGATGATCTGGATGCCACTCACTGTGCTCACCACCAATAAAGATTGATGCCCTCTGATATCATAACTCTCTGCAAAATCCTTCCTCACTAGCGTGGTATTCGAGCCACTATCTATGAAAACCAGCGCTCTTATAACCCCAACTGGGGTTTCCACGCCAACTTCTACTGCTTCCAGGCGAAAGTGCTTGTTAGCAAAGCGAGACACTGATCAGACCACACTAGGCTTCGGGATTTCTTTGGCATTCAAGTTCTGGCATTTGTGTAGCAGGTAATGGTGCTTCCCATGACATCCATCCTGACTACAACTGGGTTACGTTCGACACACTGCTGCTCGATGTGAATCGTCGAGACAGACGAAGCAAGCGCCCAGTCTCTTAGCCATTTCCATCGTTCGTCGACGTCTACGTTGCGGAAGCAAGGACATTTCTCTAGGCGATGAGGAGCCCCACAAACTTTACACACCGGCAAGTTTTCAACTTCGCGAGATAATGCTTATGTGTTTGCCCATGGTTGGCTTCTACTTGGTTCCCTGGTCCAGCTTTGCTTCGTCGTAATCCTAGGTTATTTGCCCGTCTCGCGCACTAGTTGACCGAAACTAGTGTATACCTTTCGGGCATGACGGCCTGTAAACTGCGTTAGGTCTTCGAACGTGGTTTCTCACCCAAGTCTACTGATCCTCCCGGCTTCCTCGGCCCATCTACTCTGTAGTTCTGTGGGTAAACTGCGCTATATGGTCTCCAATGTGTGCAGTGCTTTCAGGTTTCATCGGTAATTTAGGTGATTCATTGCAATGCTGCAGTTCTGCATTTTTATCACCAGGCTGGATAGAGAGCCCTGACTCGCCTTTGGGAAGTTTTGCCTCTGATAGTACACCATCGATCAAATTCCGGGTGACTTTAATTGGTTGCCCAAACAAGTCTTACAAGATTTCACGTGCCAGAGTGCAACCCTTCTCCGGATCTAGCATCGAGCACCAGTCGATTGCTTCCCTGGCTCTTCCTCGACGGATACATAACAGATACAGGAATCTCTGTCCTGGATCGGACAATGTCCTTTCTACAGAGTTCTCGTACTGTTTAACGAACTTACAGTATTGTTCTGCGCTCCCGTCGAATGGTGACAATTCCACTCCATGTAAGTCAGTAGCATGCGTTACACTGGCACAAGTCGACTTTAATCGTTCCACTGAAATGCTAGGCTGAAAGGCCGTATGCTCTGTGGTCTCCAAAGTCACCTCTAGCTCCCGTCTCTGGAGTTGATCTTTCCTGGCAGATTCCGCTTCTTTCCTGGCCTGCCTAAGCTGGGTTTCTAATTCAACTATTCTCAACCGATAGATACCACCACCTTTGAATTCTATACCACTAGGTGAAGTACATGAAATTGCACTGACAGGACTGATAGACCTAGCAATGTCTAAGGAATCAGTATCACCCAAGAATACCCCAGGGACTTGCTGGGGTACTTTCTGTCCAACTTCGGTTTGCATTTGTCCTCTTCTTAGCATTTCTGATTGATCTCCTCCTGGTGATTCCAAGTTCAGTACTGTAACGATTATTCCGACTGTCAGCAACGCGCAGCCAATTCAGAGCGAATCCCAAAACTAAAACGAGATTGATTCGTAGTTTTTATGGTACTGAATTAACAAACTATTCGGATATAAATATGTACAAACCTCAACTGTACGACCACAACGTCCAGCGACGAGGACCAGAGTTCAACAAATGCCAATGTCGGGCACCACCGTCACGGCAGTTCAAGTTCCAATCAAAATTATGCCATTTCACGTGAGCAAAATATAGACAAATGTTGAGTTGTAGTGATTGAAGCATGCCGTACTTATTCGAGGGTCAATAAAATAAACAGCATAGTCTCAAGTGTATGACAATAGCTAGGGAGGATTTTCAGGTATGTACGTTACAACGAAAATCCCATTATCAAAATTTCCAGCTGTCATCTCACGTTTCCAGCACGTGCATGTCGACCCAGTAGGGCTGCTGCCTCCTCCAAAGTGTAACACGTATCTCCTTACTTGTGTAGATCTTTTATCAGTTGGCCGTTAGTTGTAACTTTGTACAATGCAGCCAGCTAAACAGTCGCCCAAGCTGTCTTAGAACACTGGGTGGCAGCGTCTGGTTTCCCAATCGTGGTTACGACAGACCGCGGCTCGCATTTCGAGGGAGCCTTCAGTAGTCTTCTTCAACGTTTAGGCTCCCGTCGCATACATACCACCCCCTACCACCCGCCAGCAAACGAAATGGTAGAACGTTTTCATCAGCAACCGAAGGCAGTCTTGTCTGCTCACAATACACCGTACTGGCGGGAGTCACTATTTCTAGTACCTCCGGGTTTCCACAAAGCTCTTAAGGCCGACGTACAAACTACTCCAGCCAAACTGACATTCAGTTGCTCGCTTCGACTTCCTGGTGACAAGGTTGCTCCAAAGTCCATCGTCACCTTTGACTACGCCGATTATGCCTCTAGGTTGCATCACCAGATGCGTAAGTTAAATCTTCCCATGTCTCGGGAACAAAACGAAAGTTTACTTACACCTACAACTTCAAGAATGACCACATGCTTTCCTTAGGACAGAGGCACATGCTCCTCTGCAATATGCCTACCCTGGCCCCAAAAGGCTCCTACTCCGCCTAGAGAAAACATTCGTAATTGACCACAACGATGGAAACGACATGGCTATCGCAGACCGAATTGAACCAGTTTTTTTGGCTGAATCCGTTGCGTTTGATGTCACCCCACTGAATTTTCCAGGACCAGCACCCACGTCACCGAAGTTCCATGAGCAGGCCATGCCGAAGCCGATGACCCAGTTGCCTCGCCGTCCTGATACAGCCTTCGAAAACAGAGCCAACCCCACTGACTTCCAACCGCGGACTAGTGTTCAAGAGACCCGTCCTTTCCGCCGATGCGGTGTATTGGATACCATAAGCAAAAAAATTAAAAGAGAAACATAAAAATGTTTCTTGCCCACTATTTTGGCTGCTCAGTCGAGGTTTGTTTTTCAAACTGAGGCCATTTATTATTTCTATTTTCAACACTGAGCAACAGTTGACTTTCTGCTCAGCTATCACCTCCATACATTATCACTTAAAGCATGTAGTTTTGGAGGAACTCGCATGGATTGCAAAATGCCCGTCGCCAAAGACAGGAACCCGACTGCCTTCCGGCACTTATACGCAGAATGCAAGCATTACTGGAGGGACCAACCACAACACCCCTTCACCAAGCCCAACCCGGACCAGGTCATTCACTGAGGTGAGCGCAGAGAAAACGTCACTGACACTCTCACCGTAAGCATCGGAAGATCTTAACTCCCGGTTTGAAACTGCTGGGCTTTTCGGGGTGGGCAGCCAGCTTCGGTGGCCCTTCTCAGTGTCTTGTTTCGAGTGCCAAACGTCACGTTCTACTGCATTTAACTTTCGGTTTTCTCCTCTGCCTCTTCCTATTTTTCTTTCTTCAGGGACCCATGCTGTCACTTCCTTTCTACTTCAAATAAAGTGGTTTTATTCAGTTGTTTACCTTACTTTCAAAACAATCCATCCATTTTGGAGTAACCCTACGCGCTTCTTTCGTTGTCATATTTGTCCTGCACTTCAAGTGACCGGATCTCATCCTCAGGCAACACCATCGGACTTGAGGACTTCGGAGCTGCGGTCCGAACCAAAGAATGGTTTCAAAGTCACAAAGAACGGCATTTTTATTTATTTCGCTGGCGTTATCACGCGCGACATACTCGTTTGCTTGCCAAACTTATAAATCGAAACCCTTCTTGTGGGTGGTCTTCTGGGAGGAGCTTCTAAAGTGATTAGTCGATCACACCCTTTCTATCGCTTGTTCGACTGCACGCTTTGCGCAAGCGGCAACCTCAAGCGCTACGGTGAAACACACCCTCGGCACAAGCCAGCGTGCGGTCTTTGTACTCAGGCCCTGTGAGAGAACACGCGGTTGGCATTCCACGGTCTTTCCTCGTTGACCTCCTCAACAAACGCAATCATAGAAGCTGAGGCAGTGTGCATCGCGATAGCGTCAGAGAGTTTGGTTTTTGTATGGGTAACCTCCCCTCTTTGTGTGTCGCTGATGAACGGAGGTAAAAGAGGTGGTACATCATGGGGCCATGATGCTTGGTTTACCGGCCGGATCGGAGACCTCATTCGCGTGGAGTTTTAAAGTTGATGCATTCATTAGATGGTATGAGCCAAACATACGGGAGCGGGGAAACGCTACTTATGGCGCACCATTCAAACATGCGCGATACCTGATACATACTCTGGCGAGTCGTACATTCCACGGTAACTACGCTGTCAATCGACGAGATTCAGTAACCAAATTCGTTATGCCGTGTAATTTATGAGATAGACGGCTGAACAAGCTAATGGCCGAAGCTGACGAGCTAGAAAGCTTCTAACCGCGAGAGCCGCCTGGCGTAAGATGGCGATGCTGTTGACTGTGCCAGTACCAGGTGGACTTAAGCAAGCAGACTTTAATCAACCGGTCGATTGAAGGAACTGAGGCTAAGCTGAACCCCTGACCTGTAGAACAGCCTGGTCAAAGGTTGCTTGACAAGTTTCGTACCCAATGGCCAGCCGTCTGATGACTGACGCAAACCACCCACATATCCTACAGAACTACTAAAATAGGCCCATGTGTCCGACTGAAGAAGATTATGATACCGCACTGGTTGAATCGGGTCTGGATGTGTGAAAGTACTTTGAAGTACAGTTGTTCCAACTATAATCCACCTTATGTGACTGAGAAGAAGGTTTTGGAAAGGAAGATTGTCTATAGCTAGAGAAAGACCTGTAACCGGAATCGGCCACGCCTGGGGAGCGGCTGTCATTGCCAGGGAAACCTGAGCACAGATATCTATTCACAAACAAAGCGCACTTGAGCTCTGAGCTCACAATTACATTTTAGAGAGTTCGGTGTCTGCGAAGCCACTACACTACATAGAGCACCTCAGTTTAGAGTGGGTCTGAGCGAGTTGCGTATGCATATGTGGATCAATGCTCTGAGGGGCTCTAGAAGAAAGGACATCATCCACCCGCTGTAAAGCCAGTGATATATTGTTCTACGGAAAACAATTCTAGCTTACTCCACAGCACAGTCAAGTGAGGACACATTCACTATACCTCAGTCGAAGAACCTGCGTGGGGGATAGTCTACAGGGGACACCAAGTTAGTGGATGATTTAACGCGTCTGCTCAAAATCACTCCAAACGGGAAAGGTGGTGCCAGAGATTGATCTGGCCCATCTCGAAGCCCTGACAGTGAAACGACTGCCAATTTTAGCAACAGGAAGAGCCTCAGTGAAGGTCAGAGACAAACTCTTGCTAGATGCGATCCAAAACCTGCAGGTAGAGGCAATCAGGGCCAGATGGGTTATAATCTGAGGCTTTTTTCGAAAGGTTCGAACCCCAGTGAGACAGCCAATTCGTTTCTTAGCGCCTTGTCTACCTCCGCGTTCCCAAGCCCCGATAAAAAATCCTGGCTATTCTTCAAAACCAACCACAAGACACTGGGCCTCCTGATAAAGTTTAACATCAAAGGCCCGGTCAGAAAAGTCTTCAACCAATCAGCAAAATTCATAAATCACTGCTGTTTGGTTAGGGGGTCTCCAAAAGCCGTCCTCTCCACAAGTGATTGGGTCTCAAGGCCAGTTAGGTAAATCGTGAGAACCCGGGTATGGAAACAACCAAACGCTCCTGAAAATATCAATGTTCACTTAACAAAACAAAATGTGACAAAAGCGAAGCCCACAGCCAATCCTCCAATGAGCCTTAAGCCTCATAGTACAGAGGTGCTTGCTGTTATCGACCACCCAGACCTAGTTACCGAAGACTCTGAAATAGCTAAGCAAAGTGTGTATACTTTGATAAGAGCAAACCGCGTGGCCCCCAAGAAATTTAAGAAAGCTTCTTCAAAGTCGTGCTTCAAGAAGCACGATGTGGGCTTACCACGACACCCTACCGTGTTCACACCACATCATCTAATAACATTTAGTCTAAGTCATACCCTCACCACCGGTACCGCCCATCGCTGTATCCCCGTTAATTGTCGAGACATGCTTCGACAATTTTTAGAATGTGAGGAATACTATCCGTCTCCCAGAACGTGCAACCAAGGAAAAGGTAATCAAGCAGCTAGCACATTGACCGGAACTGACACAAGAAATATCTCACGCACTAGCACGGATATGTGAAATCCTACAGCAGTGAAAGAATAGCAGCATTTATCCCAAGTCTGGATGAACAGACGGACACAACAGTTTGAAGTACGAATCACCGTTATTTTTTTACACAATCCAAGGTCGCATATTTATGTGTGTAACTATACAGCAGCGTGATAATTAATAACTGCAATATGGACAATCGCCACAGATCAGAACAGATCCCTATCCAACAATCCCTTCTTCTTCCTCTGCTAAATTTCCCCGTGAGTGTGCCCTAAACTATTTAGCCGCCAGCTGCTCAAGCATTTCCACCAAGATGTTAAGGATTAGACGAAAAGAGGCAAAATGGAATTCTCACATAATGGGTGTCACAGAAACTTGGCTCATCTACGATAACTCAGATGAAGAAATAGACATTACCAGATATTCTGTGGTCTGAAAAGACTCCAACAGGGGTCAACCTGGTGGCGTTTTACTCTATCTAAAAGAAATGTTACCCCTGCACTCATCAACTTAAAGCCGATCCTCCCCTTTGACTGGCTTTGGGTGAAAATGCCGCTAATTATTAAAGAACCACTGGTAGTGAGTGTAATAAACCGACCACCACAGCGCCAACAGAAAGAATCGGGAAGACTCATTGAACATATAAATGAGCCAAAATTACCCACCAGTTCACTCACCTATTGGTAACGGGGGACTTCAACTCCCCGCAATAGATTGACCCAGCTATTACTACTAGGTCCGGTGTTTGGTGCCTAGTTATTAGTTATACTCTCTCAGATGTCCTGAACGAAACATGTCTCGAGTCCAAATGGGGTTCGCCGCGAAGAAAAGCCCGCACTTTTGATCTTGGATAGCAAACGAGCTACTCCAGGTGAACAGTATGACATTTCTGCCCAGTGGGGTGTTGTGATAATGAAGTCCTCAGTTTTGAATCTTCCGTCGAATAGTCATTGCGCAGTTCGGCGTTCAAGACTGTAAGATCTCTCAAAAACGCTGACTTCTTACAACTTAGGGAATAACTTAGATCTCAACTAGAACCCATTTCCTGGGATAACCAACTAACTGAACAGAGCATTTCCATAATAATAGTCTTCTTCGGGAGACCCAAGGTAAGCTACAGTTCATGATCAAATGATACAAGTGGTAGCAGGATCTGACTTTACAGGTCCATAGGAAAGTACGAGCACGCAATAGAGTGAGGGAAAGCTTTTTAAGTGGACACTAATATAGTGGCGCCCGGCGAAGTTAAATTAACGATCAGATAATCAAACTGACCAAGGCCGGGTGGATTTGGACAAATTGATTAAAAAAGACTAAAACGAATGGAAGACCCCACGAAACACACGAATATTTCGTCTACCCGCCTAAAGGAAGAATTTTTCCGGAGTAAATATATAGAATTATAGCGAATTTTAATTTTGGAAGGAAGTTGGACTGAGGATCAGACGGCGAACAGGAATGAACCAGCGAATAGGGCTACAGTCGGTGAACGTATTATTGAGGTTCAATGGTTGGATATCGACGGGATCGAATAAATACCAAATGTATAGCACCTGTTGGAAGATCACCAGAGTGACAGTGAAAGAATGCTTAAGTGGCAAGAGAGAGAGAGACAGAGGTAAATTGTAATAAACCGATTACTTTAAAATAGACGAACCATGGGATGTCAACCTGAAGATGGGAACAGATGATGGAGTCATGTGATATGCGTCGTTCCGGCAATAGCATAAACGGGTAGCTTGCGAAAGTAATGATAAAGTGGTAGATACGTGTGCTATTAATGACTGACTATACATGTGGCTTTTACCGTTTTTGCTATATTCACTTACACCGATATTCTGCATACTTGAGCGCAATATACGAAATACTACAGTACGTAGTGTGTCTAATCTGCGTTCTGATTCCGTGATATTCTGTGCGGGATAATACTACGGTAATCCATACACTATCGCAATATGTGACTGTCAGCTATTGTTCATTTCGAAAAGTGGGTCACGTGATCACGACAGAGCTACAATGCCGCGGGTCGAATGAATCTGAAATGATTACCCGAAAGGGAACATCAGAAATGAAATAAAATGAATGCATCGACTACAGTGGTGATAAAGTTCCGTCGGTGGGTGTTGACGGAGTCAAATACATACCGAGTGAACAACGCCTCAGGCAAAGGATTACTGAAGTGATGACTGAAGAAATGTTCGGAGAGAAACAGGCAAACTTTGAACGAATTGACTGCTTTGCGATGGATGGATCTTGGGATAATAATGTGAAAACGGGAACTGCACAGCAGATCCACGTGATGTGCATAGCTACGGCAATAGCATAAGTGAGCAGCTCTCGAGAGTGGTGATAATGTAAATGGCTAACCGCTGATTACCATTTTCCAAGGTGGATCACTTGATTATGACAAAGTAAAGAGCAGAGCGACAAATGTATCATAGAAGTGCAAGTACGGAGAGAGCCTGGTGGTTACAAGATTAGTACGGTGGAGCGCAAGAGCCTTGTGTGGACGAACGAATGTACTTATAGAGAGGGAAGATGATCTCCATTAAAACACTTACTGCTAGGATATTCTGGAAGAATAATTCACACAGATGTCGTTGGTAATGGTAGAACGAAAGGGGACAGAGGTTGATGAGATTCATCCCGCCTAATAGGTATGGTTATGGGTTAAGCTGGTGAGTAGACAGTCAGGTAACCTCAGGAGAGAAGACAGTGAAGGATAAGCTACAAATGGCAAATGGGTGTTTGGATATGTGGCCATTGGGCACTGAGGAAAAACTGTTTGAAAACAGCCTAATGAGTGAGTGTAGATTGAGTGTTAATTATGCCAGGCGGGCTAAGAGGTAAGTTAAGGCGATGTTGAAAAACAGCACAATGGAAAATCGGTGGAAAATGCAAGAGATAAAAGAGGGGATATGTGTTTCTAGCTACGTTAGGAGGGACAGGGAATTCTGCAATCTGCAACTGATGCTTGTGGACGGGTCTGACCATGCCGAGGGTCAAGATAAGAAACAATACTAGGCGTAAACTACCAAGTCCCTTTATTCGCCTGTTAGAGCAATGTGAACGTTTGTTAACCATAATGAAGTGCACCCAGCTGATAGCATATGCATACAAATCCAAATGGACTCGAAAAGAATATAGGTCAGAAATCCGTGAACACTGTAAGCAGATGCAAACGGGTTCACTCGCACGGGTCCTCTCCACCAAATCCATTCTCCTTAAGCATACTCGACACACACGGAGGACCTAATCTTCCGTGCTGGTCCTCCACCTTCCCGACGGCATCCCAACTTAATCAGCCTGACAAGTGGCCGAGGTTTTCTCGGACTTATTTTATTCTACTTCCGACTGTTCACCAACTCTAAATAATCGTACTCTCTCCCCAAAAGCTGTAGAATGAAAGCTGGATAGCATCCAATTTTCAGTCCGGGAGGTTGAACCACAGCTAAAACATGTCAATCCGCATAGCTCATTGGGCCTGGATGCTACACTCCCCAGGATACTAAAATAACGTGCACATATTCTAGCTCCGCATATTCCGTCACTTTCCAAAGATGTATAGACGGTTGTGCTTTCCCAAGCTAATGGAAGACAGCCGTAATCACTCCTCTTTTTATGTTGGGTGACCGGCAATTCCCGTCTAGCTATAGGTTGATTGGTCTAGTATCCCTGGAAAGGTCTTTGGATTCACCATCATACTTGCGCTGATGCCCCACCTGCAGACGAATAACTCAATCCTCCTTTCCAACACGGATTTCTTCCCAGCATATCATGCGTTGCTAACACTCAAGCTGTCATGGATAGCTTCACGCAGGTCTACGACCAAGGCAGAACCTTCCACATCATCTTCATAAATTTTGCAAAAGCCCTCGAAAGAGTGTCACATAAACCCTTGCTTCACTAGTTGGAAGCCCACGGTACCATTAGTGAACCCTTCTGCTTACTTAAGAGCTGTCTGTCTGAGCGCACCTTTAAAGTGCGTAGAAGTGCTTCGTATTCTCATCCATCTCCAGTCATTTCAGCCGTCACTCAGGGCTCCATATTGGGTCCCTTGCTGGTCCTAATCTACACTAAAGATCTCCCAGTAAAAATGAGGTTCAGAGTCGTTAATTAAGCGAATGATGTGACCATCTGAGATTCTAGGTTCACAAATGCAATCGGCATTGGATGTAACCAGTCTATGGTCGGTGGATTGGAGCCTACCGATACACAAAGATAAATGCTTCAGTACGTCCTTCTGTGGCTCCGTGGACCAACCCTTTCAAACTAACGAAACATGGCCGGTCCGGAGGGTAGACCCAAACCAGATACTAGATTCGTGGTCGACCAGCAATCTCTGTTTCTCACTACTCCAAATGAAGGCTAGTAAGGCTGCCCTCCGAATTTCAAACCTTATTGAGAAGGCATTCTCCCATATACTCAAGGAAGAGTTTCGGGTACATTAGGGCACCTAACTCAGCCCTATCTTAGAATAAGACAACCAAATTGCACACACGGGTCTCATCCGTGACCGTAACTATCTCTGGTGGGTTCACAGAAAGGCGTCAAAAGCCGTGCAAGGGCTGACCAACCCTTCTCACCATTTGAGACTGACAGCGCTCAGCCTCCACTCTCTGGAGGTGAGGAGTATTGGATGAGATATCTTCCTACTTCTCCATTTTTTCGCTTCCGGTCTAGTAGATAGGTTCCTCTCGCGACCACTCTTAGATACTCGTAGAGGGCTTACGAAGAAACTATTCAAACATTACCCACGAACATTCTTGCAAAATTTATTCACATCAAGGCTGATTCCTGATTTGAATGAACTTCCAAACGAGACGGCTGAAGCTTCAATGAAAGAGGCTTTCAAGCAAACGTTAGATACGCATGGAACTTTTACTTACTCCACCGGCATGCCAGTAACTAATTCGTTGCCGTAACTGGTGCTGGCTTTGTTTGTACTGGGATTATTGAAATTTGGTTTCGTGCGATCTGATCCACGTAACACACCGCATAATGAGTTCGGTGCTCCCACGCTGTCCTGCGAATTCTCTTTCCTAGAACAGAAATACCCAGGACCTAGGATCCATTGGGTTTTAGTCTGGAACCCATGAGTCACTTCAAGAACTTCAAGAACATCTCGGATAATCAGTCCGAAGGTTTCTATCATCGGTTTAGTTGTTCAGCATCTATCCGCTCAAGCTTGTTCAATCGCCCGTCAATAAAGAACATTCCAGTCGCATCATCCCCATCTTGCAAAGCACTGTCTTTCGCATATCTTCCAACCGCAGGTAAACCCTTTTTGCCTGTCTCTTTCTCTCCTTAGGCCGTTATCCCATTAGCCATCAACCAAAAGTAATCAGCAATCGATCTAACTTATCTGTTTCCACAGGTTGTTTCCGCTAGTGGCTCTTACATCCACTTCATCTTAACTACTGTCATACTTACGCATTGTCTTCCGTCAATACAACGCGATCCAATTATCAAAAAGGAGCCTATTTCATCCTCCTTATATCATAAGGAGAAACAGTTGATCCACCTTCACCAGTTTTATCCAATCATTCTGGGTCATTTCATTACCTATTACCTGTTCACTGTTGAACCATTTATTTTGAAGCACTTTTTTCCCTATTGTAAAAGTTATAACGTTAATCACACAGCGTCGTTGGTACAGGCAATAAGCCAACTTTTTGGTCACCGTGGATGAACTTTTTCAAGACAATTTTACGTCTTTCCCTGTTCGTTCTCATGACTTTGGCCATCTATTTCCTTTTTGGTCCTTGCATAGTCTCGTTATGTCCACCTTAAAAATAGCTATACTAGTCAGCTAGAAATATCCTTTGACTAAATTATCCTACTATTTTCGATTATCAATCAACTTCAGTTCATTGTGATGTTCTGACCTTGGTCCACCTCTATTTTTATTCTTATTTGGCTTTTCCAAAGCAGCATTTTACTGGCACATTTTACTTTCTAAACTGCAGATGAAAAACGAGGTACTTCTTGATCTCACTTATTTTCTTAGTTGATCCAATCGTTTTCTATTCGATTTACGTGTTACCCCATCTCTTTAGTCATAACCACTCAGTTCTGGCAGACATGATAAGCTGACCTTGAAGCTGATATCTGCCGGGAGACGGAGCTGCTCTCATCACCATAACAATTTAATCTTTTACTTTTACCCTTTTGGTGTCCATAAATATTTCCGATTTTCTTTACCTACCAAACCTAGTTATCACATTTAGTTTCGAACATCTCAAAATGAACTATCATCTTTAGCCGACTAATTTCATGAGGGTGGGGATAAAGTGGCTCCAAGGGGGGTTGAATGTGAGTTTTCGGAGGTGGCATAGCAGATAACGGTGTCCGAGGATGGAGAAAAGTCGTATAACAGGAAGAAGATTCCCACAGCAAGGCTCCGATGGTTGCAGAGGCTCAACGTCTTGTGGCTTAGGCGATCTGTCAAGTTTATTAGGTGCGGAAGGCAAGTGTCAAAGGTTGCATATCAACGAAAACACTGTTAGCTAATGTTTTTCATCTGAGGCTATGGCTTGGTTGATGCATGTGGTACGTTAAGGCTCGGTAAACTATCAGAACTGAGTAAGGGGGTATAAGACAATGTTCTTGTCAGGCGGATTTGCCTCGGCAGGCTAATCTCTCTTGGACGGACGGGGAGGCTTGCCAGCTTCGTACCCTTGGAGGCTGAGGAAGGTGTAGATATGGAATAAAGGTCGACATTGTATTGTGTTTAGTTGCTGGGAGGTGCTACCTTGAATGATAAGTGGTCCAAAACTGACTATGGCAGGTTCTACCTCAACACGTTTAGAGCTTTGCAGCCTTTCTTAACAGATCCCAAAAGTCAAAAGTCATTTTGAAATTCCTACATGATGAGTTAGCTGCATTAACGCTGATTTTGATGATATCTCTGGAGGTTGGCTCATTGCTGAATTTGAAGAGGAGTGGAAGTTGCGTTTATTTGCGCAAAGGAATGCAGCGGCATGTTTTTAATTCCATTTTTTGCGCTTTCAGCAATGTATGGCTCACTATGCGTGGAGAAATCCTGTCGGGAATGTCAAATACAGCAGTGGTACTGGCACATTTTATTTGCATTGTAACCTCAGAAGAGGTCCTATCGATAAAATTGTAGAAAGAAGTAAGGTCACTGTCACTGAGTGCCAAGGAAGGGTAGTATTTACGTGTGGTGGTAATTTTTCAATGAACCTATCCATGGCTTCCATGCGTGACTGCAGATAAGTCAATTGCTGCTTTAGGTAATTACGCTTGTCACTCCGGTACCAAATACGTTAGCGGGTGAGACAGCTTGCTTTAGTTATCGAAGAATCAAATAGGTTTGTGTGCTTTAGCTTTGCGAGTAATTTTGTTTCATCTGGGACAATGAATTTTGGGAATAGGAGGAGGAGAGTCAAGTGGTTAGTTTTGTTAAGGAGTGCGATTTAGGAATACTGACGGCTTTCACGTAGGAGAGCGAGCAGAGATGAAGGCTAGGCTGAAGGTGTGAAGACGTTTACTGAATGGTGAAAGACAGTTTCGAGGACAGGGGTTATCGGTGGATGAATGTAAATGGCCGTGGTCTAAACACGAAAAAGAGTGGATGGTCCACGGGAAGTCACGAACGATGGTCTTAATCGGGCATGGGTCTGAAAATTCCTAAAATGATCTGTAAAACAAATACTCGACAATAACTTATGACATCATTGGGCTACCTCCCGGTAGGATGTGGACAACACACCGGAATGAACACCGGTTGGGGGCCAGTACCGGAAGGGCAACAGGTGGACAAGAGGAAATTGACGTGCTCTTTTCGACTACCTGTAATCTGTATCCCAAACTTTTAAATTGAGCTCAATTCTGAAATCTACCGGTAATCTATGCTCAGCCAGTGTTTCCGCAAGTCTGCGACTAATGAAGTAATCTGTTTGTAAGCTCCAATTTCCGCTTACATTCCCATCGCGATGTCTAACGGCAAGTCCACGTTAAAATATCATGAATACGTGGAAATCTGACATGGTCCAGCACAAGGCCCATTGGGCGTTTTACAAATCATCATAACGGAATACAATAGACTTTAGCAAAAATGATCAATTTATTAAATGTCAATACTTACAAAGTTTTTCTTCATATAGACTGGTAGATATCATGTTGTATCACCGAGAGGTCCGCGAAAATGATACAGAAATGAAATGGTTGACACTATTATGAATATTTGAATTCTATGTTCAAGTATGATATATGGATGCCCGAATGGTTGCTTCGCTGTAGAAAACATGTTAAGGTCGCATTATACAAAGGCAATGCTCTCTCACGTAAATTTGTCACGGGACTACATAACAGTAACACGTAAGACCGTACCTGGTGTTTCTGCTGCCTGAACCGCCATCCCGCCCATTGGTGAACCATCTTTTCGTTATGAGCTCCATGTCCAGCTTCGACCATTCCCGGAAATGTGTTATTCATCTGATAGCGTCTGACGGTGAATGGTGTTTGTATAAGAATATGAATACCAGCCACGGCAATAATGAATCTATAAATGCCTACAGCCATTTTTCCAGGAGTTCCCGTCCAGTTGTAAATCAGAGCCAGCTCCTCTCCGACTAAGAAAGCAAGCATTCGCCTTATGCTTGACCCAAGGTCTGTGCATATTTGGTGTTTCGGGGCGTTCTCACGTAAGTGTGATGAAGAGATGATATTGATTTCATTAGTCACTTACGGCATCGTAAAAGTTCTCCATAACTGCAGCGTCATGCTCCAGTTTTTGAAGGCCTTTCACTGTGTTGCCCTGTGACGGTTCATATGAAGTGTTGACCGTGGCTTCCAGGTGAGATGATGTCCAGTCTGGCAATCTTCAACGATATGTGGTTGTGGATGCCTTTTTGAACGGAAATCAGGCGCTCGAACTAGTCTAGTTATCATGTATGTTATGAGCATGACGGTTTAGGCACCATCTTGCATATGATGGTATGGGATTTGGGGACACTAGAGTTGCAACTAGTTGCGATGTGCTGTCTGAAATTCAGTGGGTAACCATCATTCTGTAAAACATACCCAGAGCTGGTGACTAGGGTTTTGCAGACATACTGAGTTGGTCTGCTCTCAGATATCAAACTTGGTGGATTGAAAAAGATTACACGGGAAATTTGCTGTGGACTTACCTCAGGGATGAATGACGAAGTGCCATTACATCACCGGGTGAGTTGGGTGCGCGTACGAGAGATCCTTTCCGGATCCCCTGTGACAGAGGTAGTTCGTTCGAACCATCTTCAGATGTTACAGTTACCGGTATTGTAAAAACACGTAATAAGTAACAGTGTTACTCCGTCGAACAGCGCACCGTTGCGTAAACGGTGTCTTGGGTAACTTACCGTCAGAGGATCCGGATTTCCCACATTCGGTGAGGAATTTCCTCTCGAAACGTATGGCTTCTTTGAGATCATCTGAGGAGTTTAGATTTCACTAAAATATTCATCTGTGTGATATATCTCTTGAAACTAATACCCTTGCAGCCGGTACGGTAGAGCATCCCCGTCTAGTAACATGCATTGATATGTCTGGGATGTGCATTATTTTGCCCCGCGAACTATGTTATCATGTAGCAACCATTTGCTGCACATTCAGTCCATGGAGTGGTCGACCTCAAATAATACAACGGGGTACATCTAAAACGGAAATTGTGTTATTCCATGAAAATTTAACAGACTTCAGTTTTGTGATCAGTCAACCTTTAGGAAATGAAGTTCTAGTTAGCAGATGTATGTAATGCGAGTACTATAACTTTATCATCAAGAACAAAGACTCGGGAACATCTACACGAAAAAATATTCGCGGGGACATTGACAACACTCTTGTCCAGCCCATCATTTTTTGGAAATGAACAACCCATTTTTCCAGATTATCGATCGACGTTTTGTTTCTCTTATGTCTTGTGTTGGACTTTCTTCAGTATGTATATTTATGCAATCATCTGCATTTCTTGACGGTTTCCCTTGTGTACTACTCCTGTAAGACTCTACTATATCACGGTATGTCATCTCTGATATTCATTTTTTATCATCTTGTATTCCTCTTGTGTCGATCACCCATTAATCTCAACAAATCCACCAGTTGAATCTTGTTCCACTCACTTGCCATCTTCTGCCACTCTGTTTCACCAAATTTCCGTAATCGGGCGTCTACTCCACACTCCATTGAGGGCTTTTTCCGCAATCTTTCTCTGTAAATTAAGTATTCATACTGGGGATAGATGGACTTCCTGTATCATTTGCGCACTTCCTTTCCCCAAGGCACATCTCGTAACTACCTCTGAATAACATTCCTACTTTTCTCGGGGTCATTAGAACTACTGGTTCAAATGTGCATTCGTCCCCACCATTACTTCTTTACATTCTCCGTCAGTACTTTTTCCAAAAGTGTTGCTTTCAGGATACTCTCCTTTGCGGATTTGATTTGATACTATCCGAAATCCTGAGCATTATTCCCATTCCTGATCTACCTGCTTGCGTGCTCCGACTGCTCAGCCAATTTTACCCATTCTTGGATGATATGACAATCTGACCATGGCATTCAATTATTCCAGGCATTCATTTTTACGAACACCGAAGTACCTACCCTTTTTTATGCATATATCAAACTGCTTTTTCAGGAGACCCTATTGTGTCGTCATTCGTACAATATGACCATGCAAACAAGCATGCTTCGCGGATCCCCGAAATAAACCAATTTTCTAACTCAGCTTGTTTGTTTGTAATTTTTAGTCTATTCCTTTTCAAGTATTTTTACACAACATGACTCAGAAAAATTTAATTCAGTGTCATCGATCGACCTATTTCTTTGTTCTGGTATGATTAGCTAAGCTTCAAACTACGCACGAATTTCAAGCTTCAATAGTGCAGTGGCAACAGGCGCATTTCAACCAATTATTTTGTAAATGTTTCCCTGCTATATAATCATCAGATTTCCTATCTCCCCATATTGCTTTTAGATGTTAATAAAATACTATAGAACAACCCTAAACCCATGACCGAGCACCAAACAGACACTTTGAACATATTAGCCTCTCCTCCGAAATGTTGAGGCCGATGATCACAGCTGTATGACACTCTTCTGCCTAACACACGCTCTCTGCTGGGGTCTGCGTTCTTTCCTGGGTGTGAGCTACCAATAAACAGTCTGCTGGACATCGGACCAGTATTTGTTTATCAGGTACTAATCGGGCTTTTCTCGGACCCATTTTAGACCGATAGTCTCCGCAATTATTCGCCAAGACCCACCCTCTCGGCTGCATTATTAACACAAAGGGGTTTCCCTCTCTTTAGAAAACATGGAGAGGTAATTTTATATAGTTTTAATGTTCTCGACTTTTTCCGACTACAAGTTGCTTCAATATGTTGCTCTTGCAAAGTGAACTTTCAACCTATCGGGAACCATTGAAGCACATATATTGTTCCGTCCTTGATGAGAATCACCAACCGTGCACATTCACTGAGCCTTATCTGGGACTTGAACTCGGGATGAACGACTGTGAATAGAACGCCATGGCCACCAGGCTATCCGGGCTTGATCTCACCAGTCCAACGAAATTATGCACTGCATGATTACGTAAAGTCTAGTCTCCTACTACTCTTATAGTATCCAGGCTCTGTAGCTTAATTAAGTGAAGGCCTTCACTGTGTGTAGGCCCCTACAGAAAAGCTGTAGATCTTAAGAATCTCTCTTTGCTCGGGAAATGTTCCGCCAGCATTGAAATCCAATGTCAGAAGGGCGCTATATTACGTAGTGAATTAGTTCAGCGAGCCGGTGAGAGCCAACCCGTGTGACCTTGTGGTTAAAGTATTCCACTCACCACAGTTTACTCCGAATTCGAGCCATTCTCGGGGCTCAGTGGATGTGCACAGCTTATTATTCGTAACAAGAATGAAATAGCTGTGAAATTCTTCCCAGTTTTTTTTGCTTTGAACATTCGCACTACATGACGAATGCGATATTATGTAAGATGTATCATACTACTACTCATGAATCTCGTTTCCTTTGATGTTGCAATGACACTCAATTCTTCCGCGAGAGTCCTAGTCACCTTTATTGATATTTCTGTCGGGGCACGCAGCTTTAACTGGTGAGGCAAAAAGTCCTATCCGGGAAAAACTTCCCTTTCCGATCGTGTTTCCCGGAGTACTTCCGATCGTTTGATGAAAAGTCATTCGCAAATGGTGCAAAGGAATTTAGAGTTGAATCACTATAATCCGTGGAAAAGATGAATATGGTGGTCCCGCAACCTACAGTAGATGTAGCCCACGCAGAATGAGAGTAACCGGAGACAAGACATTAGGATATAGGCTGGTAGGGTGAGGATCGTGACCCCATACGGAACCGAAGACAATGATTATCACGGAGAGATTCTGACCAGCGGTTTAAGGGATATTTATGAACATCCTTCCAAATTTTCGAAGTGCCTTGTGAATTTCACTACGTTCGACATTACTTTGCTGAACCATTCTATACACAACACGTTTACCAATATTTGTCACTTTGTGTAAGACTCACACGTAAGACTCTAGATTGAGCCTTTCTGAATGTTTTGCTTGAGCTGCTGGATAACAAATCTCTGAGTTTTGCTGTTAAACCGTTTTGACTGCATACTTGAGGTCTGTATATGCACACTGGACACGATTTCCAGTTTAGCACCGAACTTCGCGAATCAATCTGGTTTTGGTTTTTGGGATTCTCATAAATTGGCTACGCTTTGCTTGAATTCCTATTCTTATGAACTACACCATCGATAGGATGCTCCCACAATATTCGGACAAAGCTACGGGGACATCAGTCCTCAAGCACCAACAGTCTTTGCCCACTTTCTACACCTAACGGTTACATTTCTGGGACCTATAGAGAAGCGGATCTGACTGCCGCAGTACACAATCAACGCTTGACAGACAATCGGGTGCCAAGCAGGCATCGCAGATGGTCGAGATTATCGAAAACGAATCTCGTGTTCCGTAAGTCAGATGACACTTCATCCAGTAAGAGACCACCTACTGAGATGTAACTAATCAGTTAACAAATCTTGTCTACTCCATCTAGAATTTCCTTATCCAAAACGAGGTTCAGTGTAGCGCCATCTCAGTCTCTTAGCAGCATTTTACACTTTGACGTTACAACCCTGCATCCCAAACATCGCCACAATGTTGTTAATTCAATCTAGAAATGCTTGCAAATCACTTGGACCTTCACTCAGAAGAACAATATAGCCCGAGTATTTTGAGTAAGACGTTTGATTACCTGAGCCAAGATCGGTTCCGCTGTACGCACGAGAGGATAGAGCTATTGAAAGAACCACAACCATTACAAAATTGAAAAGAAAGTGCAATAGGGAGAAACCGTGACGAACATCACCTCTCGAAGTGAGTTCCGGTCAAAGAACACCAAAGGCCCTAACTTGGCTTCAGCTATTTGCACACAAGCATTGGAAACAGAAATAAATTTCTCTGGTGCTCCATTCAGTGGTAGGCAGCGTCAGATAACTGCGCAATCGACTCAAACAAAAATCCCTTTCAGACCAGAAAAGACAGACTCTGGGGGCACGGAAGGTGTCCTTGTGCTCTAAGATTTGTCTGAGGGTCAAAATATGGTTGAAGCAACCCATACCTGGTCAAGAATCGGATTCATTCTCACGCCTACACGTTTTTCTGGTAATTGATGTAACAAGTAGTTGTGGAAGATCCTCATAAAAGAAACAATAACACTTTGGACTCGTGAGAATACCCGGTTGTATACATTCTTTGTACTTTGTTCAACCCATATATGTGTTCATCAATCTTTCTCCATTCACATCCAACGCTCGGTTTTGTCATAACTCGTTTGGACGTGCGTGACACACGTGCTGGTGTTTCCACACGTCGTGAACTTGGCTGTTGCTTTCGGGTCTTTGTTTTCGCATATCTGAGCCTTTTACATATTTGTGAAGTTGTTCGATTCCTTATCTAATTCCGTAGAAACATCGAATCAATCTTGTCTTGAATTTGGAATTCGCATTTGGTTACGCAATGCTCAAAGAATTTTACAATGGATAACCAGTCAGGAATAATCACTGCAAACATTTTGGATAGGATACTTTCCAAGCCAATTCCTCCTCAGTCTTCTCAAGAAAGCTTCTTACCACTCCTGTAAATTGGTACAATAACCGAATCACATAATGCCATGAGAGACCGTTTACCTTCCCAAATTACCCGGAGGGGTTTTTTAACTCGAAAACGAAAGCTTCTCATTGATTATTTTGTAAGACAAGGAAAATCCGTTTAGTCCAGCTTCACTGTACCTTTTCAAGCAACCTACCTTCGACTTCTGACAGAGGAGTCATATCTACCCACTTTGTTTCTCTAGCAGGTATATTCCAAGGGTGCACTGTAGAAACGGACCAACTGAACTGTTCCATGAAGTACTCCACCAAAGGGCACAGACAATGCCTCTGAGAGTGAATCAGTGACCAGCTGAATTCACAGTTTAACACACATACACTGGGTTTCCGTGGACCCATACTTATATTCAAGCAATTGATACAACTGTCATCAACAGACTCAGTCTTTTCCGTTCCCCTACATTCAGAAATCCATCACTCCTCACGATCACTTCAGAAACTCCTAAGAATAGTCGTTGCGGGGATTTGAGCATCCCATTGAATGTGGATTTTAGCATGGATCTCAAAGTAAAGACAAAATTAGTAAAACTCATCACAAGGGGGAACGCTGGAGGTTTCTAGGTGCATCATACCTCGCGGCTGCCCATATGGCAGAGGGGATTTTTCTTTTGGAACACCAACCAGAGCTTTTAGCTCAAAATGCTCACCCCCTAGGCAATGGGACATTAAACCAACCCGGGGACGTAACCGGAGCACCCGGGGGAACTTCCTCAGGTCTGTCACCTGGGGCCCGGTCGCTGCACGCATTCCGTGTTGTTTCCGCTGAGACTTTGCCATCTGTTTGCTTTTGGAATTCATCCTTAGCCTCAAGCTCAAAATGAAGGGAGCAGCAGATTGGCAGGACAGAATTCTCTGGGACGACGACTGCACAGTGAAGTGCGATGGCTTCTCCCACTGTCGACATGACTCGAGGTACTCTACTCATACGTCATTCCAGTCGAGGGTTTTAGACTGATGAACTGCTTTGCCTGATTGTCTCTTTAACGGACATGATGATAAGAACCAAGAGTTGTCCGTCGACTGGTTCTGAGACGGGACTTTATCCTGCCCTACCCACCAACTTATCAGACACGGCTGCAGCTCCGACTAAAGGAAGCCTCCCCACGTAGCTCTTTCGGTCATGAAGTCGCAAGCCATTACATCACGCCAAATAGCAGTCTAGTCTTGATGTTAATTTTACTCCAAGCTTGAGGCAATCGCCAGGGACATCCGGCTGCACTCCCGAAGCCCTCTACACTGTGGGTGTCTGCGTACGAATCCTACTACTGCCAGGGGACGGTTCATTGTCTTTTGGGCACGTGCGAGTCTCTTGACAATAACAGACCCATTCACTGAGATATACTCCCCTATCTGACGCATAATGCTCAACTCCTTTTCTAACCCGATGGAGTCGTCTACGCTTTCTACACAAAATAAACGATCATCGACCCAAAGGTTTTTACTAAAGCCGTTAGCCACTACATCTGAGTATGCATGACCGTGGTAATCGACTGTATGGATGAAAGCAAAGTTCTTCCAAAACAGGTTTGATTTGGCTCAAAAAGCACGTATGCCGAACTTACCCAAATCCCAGTAAAATAAGTTAAGTGAGCACCTGCCCAACACCAACCCTCAAAACCTGTGGAAACATTTTTATTACATCTGCAGGCAACGCTTCAGGATAATTTCGAATACGCATGAGTACCCAAAAATATACCGTTTGTGAAGTCCAGACCACGTTACCAGTATTTCCTTCTCAGTTACTTTCCTTTGTATTCTGCTGCGCAATCGAATACTCCTTTCACCTAATCGGGTTTACTGGGGTTTAGTGCAGGATGATGATACAGAAATAATCTTTTCGTATTTACAGCTTCCCCATTCTTGAGTCTGGTTTAAGTCACGCACACTATGCGGACAACCGATCAATCTTCCTTTCATGAATAGATATACACCTGATTTGCCTTGATCTTTAAGCATGCTTTAACGCCAGCAGTATTGACCTATCGATTGGTCTTACTCTGTTGCGCGTGATAGCAAATGTAGTTTTGATCTTTATGCCAACTCACTCGCTAGCTTGCGGCTTACTTGCCGGCTACTGCCGGGCTTTGTGTTAAAAATCGCACAAATAAATGCGACGCCACCACTACGTGTTCTGCCACTAAGAACTGACACAACACCCATCATTTACCTTACTGGTGTATCCCTTGAGTTCAGTGTCTTCAATAATTTCTTTTTATTTCCGGGCTATTTCTCTGCTGGATTGAAGATGTTTAGCTAAAATGCAGTCAAGCTGCAGGGTGGCATCAGTGCTTCATCAGAATAAACCCATATTGTAGTTTTCATCATTTAAGCATGTACGTTTCTCGGTAGTATGCCTAGTTTGTGTATTCACCAGAAAACTCATTCTTTTTATTAGGCTGTCTTTTGTGCACTCTAATTCGAAGAAATTTCGGACCTGTTGGGTGAGATCAGCTGACCTCAAACAACTGACTTCCGCATCAACCAGAGCTAATTTTTGACACGGGTCGTCGAACTACCCAGCTAAGGGGTGATTTGACTGGATAGAGTTGTTTTCTTGTGCCAAATCTCTAATCAGGGAATAGTGAGTATCAGGCACTTTGCAATCAATAAGGTCTCCAACAAGTTTATCGGGAAGGGTTTCGAAGCCCAATCCCACAGACTGACCAGCGAGTGGAAAAAGCACATCAAGATCCTTAAAGTAAGTTACCGGAAAGGTGATGCTTGAATAACCCTTATCGATTCACACAATAAAGTCTCCATTTAGAATTATACCGACAGACAGAACTTACATTCCGTTGCCTTCTCACCATGAAGAGTGAGAACAGCAACATTACTTTCGCGACCTTCCAAACTGATGGCTTTTGCAACATCCTCACTAGTGACGGTCGAGTCAGAAATAAACATCTGATGAACCTAACGGAACATGTTATCTCACAGGGAAGTAGTCTAGGAGGATAATCTTCTGATTTGCCGCCGTAGAACCACAGCCGGTCCGTCCAGTCTGATCCGCACTCGATCAGACCGCATATCGACGCGATAAACTGCTGTGATGTCCGCATCCGGGTTTGTCTCAGCGAACTTCGGATCGACAAACAACAGCTGAACGATTGCCTTTCACGCAGAGAAAGTGTCATTTTTTGGCGATATTTTAAAACAGACATACGAAAAATACTTTAACAGTTAACCAAATCATTAGATAAATCAGGAGGCTTTGGCGACTAATATTTCTACCAACAGTTATCGTGATAAGTTCGTTCTTATGGCAATTTTGAATGTGGTTCTCGCCTCGAAAACCATCATACGTTCGCTGATTTTCGTAAACTGGCTTACTACATAGGTTTTTCGAAGCTGGCACTCTTCTTTCCACAAATGATGACAAATTCTCAGCTTCAGCAGTGCTGTCTGCCGTGTCCACCCATTTCTGGCAGATCTTTAAGTGATCCATCAACAAATCCTTAGGGTTTTTCGAGCAGTTTAGCTCGGTTACTTCGAGCATTTGTATTTCGGTGGCTAAGTATGAACTGAATTTCCTAGATAGACGACCAAGACCTTCAACATCTCCAGAAACAATTTCAGGACCGTCATGTAGGTCCTTATCTTAAAACTCGCAGGATATTTTGATAGGCTTAATCTCAACTTGAGGATATTTGTCGCTTCGGTAACATCCTTTTTCCCGAAAAGCAGAAAACAATGTCCGACAGCTCCTTGCGCATGACCCTTACGGTAATAAAGTGAGACGACTTCTCCCCACTGTAGGTCAGCTTACCAGGTATGTTGCCCTCGGAAATAGGAATAAATTTTCGAAATTCCTAACAAAAAGATCAACTTCAATCTTAGGTGGGGTAGCTTCTATGATCACTGACCTCAAAGAAGACATTATTCCATATACTACTTCTGCTGATGGACTGTTTGGTTCTTAAGTTACTGGTTTGGCATATTTCAATTTCTTGCCATCAGGCGGAATCACTTGAGCACGGGCTAAGCCCTACTCATATTCTGACCGTTTCTTGTGTAACCTAAACTTTTCCTCTTCCGGTAGCAGTTCTTGCTCACACCAACTAATCTGCTCTTCGGAGTCACCTACTCCAATCTTAGGAGTTAGCTTATGGTAAGCATCAAAGTTAGTTGCCCTACCCGCATGAAAACGAGGCGTGTCTCCCAAGTGGCCCCCACCAATTCCAGCAATCGAATTTTCAAACAACCAAGCAACTGGGGTGCGAAGTTTTGAGAGGATCGTAAAGTCGTAAACGAAAGAAGTATTAGGAGACTGACCCATTTCAGTTATCACAGCGGTCAGACATTGTGTGCATCCAGTCCGTTTTTCCACTTCGGGGGAAGAACCGGCATAAGAGAATGTTTTCTCGGAAGCAGAAACTGACTCTACCATCCGTGGTTGAGGTTCACATGGGATGACTGAATACACTCCCGAAATGTTAGCAGATAGGGGATATGGAAGACCGTTGATCTAGGACGGAGCCAATAAGGGTCGAGATACGGGTGGTAACCTCCTAGGGACTGTACATGCCCGCTGGATCCTCTTGCTCCGTACGACAACACGGGATTCGTTATCAGTTTCGTCCGATCCAAACCTCACACCAAAAATAAGACCATCCCTGGATTGGGAGCCAAGAATCGCTTATGGTGGGGTACGTTATATTATGCAGACTTTATAAATGCATGAAAACCAACCTCAGTAGTGATCCCGTTGGTCAGTACAGTCCAAGAACCAAAGTGAACAATAGGGCGGTGTGGCTAAGCAACAACTTAGCTTTAGTTATCAAAGTCCGACAGTGTTAAACAGTGTGAAGCAGTTTATAAGTTAGTGGGTTGGTCAGCATGATTGCTCGCCTGGCCTGAAAACCACAAGTGAATTCAACACATAACTTACAAGTCTCCCGAGCCGAGTGATGTTTACCCGTTAATATGGGAAAAATGCACGGAACAGGGCTCTACGCCGCAAACCAGATTGACCAGCTATTATCTGAAAGCTAGTTGTTTGTTGTAAAACGGAGAGACGCTACGGTCGCAATGTCGTGCAAGGGCAGAGCAAAGTCTGCGGCAGCTAATCATAGCTCGATCAGGTTCACCTTTTGCAGCTTAAAATTTGTGAAGTGGCTTTTGGCCCCCATCTCATGAGAAGTCTTGAATACTGTCGACTTATGTACGCATCACAATGATTTTCGAAGTAACACGTGTTACCCGACTGAATTACCAACCCCAAATTTTCGCTGGTCAACCTCCAAGGGCACATTATATGACGCGGATGTTATCCACATGAACTTGAGCGGGACTTTTAGCAAAGTAACCCACGGCCAACAGTTATCGAATTTCCGGACTTTCGGTGTCTTTGGGTCCATGCTTCACTGGACTGAGCACTTAATTTAGGAAGCCTGTCTCATGAGAGTCACACAGTCTCTGTCTCAGCGGTATCCTGTCACCAATAGTGTTCCCCAATGTCCCGCCCTGAGTCCATTGCTATTCCTAGCTTTTTCAGACAACCTTCAGCAGAAAATGAGATCCCAGTGTCTCATTCATGCCAACTTTATGAGGATCAGGTGCACCGTTCAGTCAGAAGGAGACAGTAAACTGCTTCACTGAACCTACATACACCGGTACTATGGTCCAATCACTAGGGTCTGCCAACGAATCTCAATAAATGCGTTCGCTCGAGAAATGATAGATAACACAGAAGTATCCCATCACCTCGGAAACACGGTCATTCGTCAAGTTAATGAGGAAAGAGGTCTTGGTGTCCTTTTCACCGATAATCTGAATACACGTCCCCATATTGAGAGCCCGCGCTTCCGCGTAGAGAATGTACACAGCTATTCGCCTTTCATTCGGCTATTTTCTTTAGAAGCTTTCAGATTTCTGTACACGCCTCACGTATCCTTAACTGGAATAAGGTAGCCCCGATGTATGTCCCTGTACAGTTGCTGAAGTATCGGAACTGGATAGAGCTTAGCAGGCTGCAAAACGTCGCTTTGCTGGACCACTTTGGATTAGCTGTGAGAGACGACTGGAGGCTACCGAGTTGTCTCTTGTTGTCTACCGGCGAATCCGAGTCAACTTGACCTAGGCATAGCGCATCTTCTGGGCTGATATGGGTGCTTACCTGCAGCTGGACTCTCGTTAGGGAATGGCGACCGCATCCAAGGACATTTGCTCAGGCACTGTAAGCTACCTTCCATTGGCCTGCTGTTGGTATACAGTTTATCCGGAATAGTGATCAATCTCAGTAACGATCTCTCTCGTAGAGTGAAGGTAGAGGTCTATGATCATACCTTCAGGACGACTCTAAATATTTCCGTGCGGGAGCATCAGATAAGCAGCCAAGTCAATTTACATAAGATAACGTGGTATATGAATACAAGAGAAATAGCAAAAGTTATAAGAGTACCAGTCGTGATAATCACAGTTCCTCGAATAGCCCGTCCGTTTTGCGAGGCCTCTGAGCCGAAACATGAGGTGACTCAGTTCAATCCAGTTTGCACAGGACGGAATTGGTCGGGACCAGTAGGACGTCCAAACAGTGCACTCGAATATTCCCAGGAACCGAAGATTTTTCCAGACATTATTTTGGACTTTCCTTCTCTGTGATTTTGGTTTTGACAACTTTATATTTCTCAAGGTGAAGGCATTTTACAGAACTAAAAATCACAAAGTTTTCTATTAACCTCCCTTCCACTTACTCGATTTTTAATATCGTAAGAGTAGTAGCCGCTTTGAGGCCGTGACTAAACGCCTAAATCCTATAGGCGATTATTTCACTCTCTTGTGCCTACTCTGTAGGCATGAAAGCCACCACGGCTGATGCCAAATGATCGGAAAGGACGGTCGATATTTCCATGTTCTTCCTTCTTCTTTGATTTATGAGAGTCCGTCCCTGTGACTCTGGGTGCCGAGGATGATTACTGACGTTTATCAAGTACAGTCTGTCGCTCGGCTCTTGACTTTTCTCTGGCCGGTGAAGAGTCACTGATCTGGTGGTTAAAGGTTAAGTATTTTACATCAAGTACTAAAATGTAGCCTCTCTTGGGTTTGTTCCAGGCCGGTTTTCAGCTCGACTATGCACCCGGATCCGTCTTGCCCAGTACAACATCTGTACGCACACGATTTGCCTCCCATTCGCCGCGGAGCTCGGTTGTCCTTCAGCTCATTGCTCGTATTACTACTATGCCAGTTCAGTTTCCAATTATGTTCGGTTGCACGACTTGACCGCGAGATGCCGGAATCTCCAGATTCTTTCACTTGTGAGCTGCTTTGTTCCGTCGGTGCTTTTTCAATTGGAAGAGACGAATCCTCTTCAGCACTTAGCTACGGTAGGTAAGATCACACGAAAGCCTTGTATGGTGGCAGGCAGGATCCACGGTTTCCTAGAGTTACCGGCCCTCGTTGACTTTACCGAACTCTACATGCTTTTTTATCACATTCTGACACTGCTGACCGGGCTTAAATTCATCGCATACCATCACCCCCAGAAGCCGAGGTTCTATGGTCGGAGCCAACATCGCCCAAGTGTCTGGTAGGCCCATATTCCGGATAGGCTATGGTTTTTTCTTCTTGATGAAATATTGATATTTGCTCTGAATTAGGATATCTCACACTACCGACAGCTGCTATACCTTGTCTAGATCACTCTGAACATCCGCATCGTCAGCTGCTCCTACCGCCTTGAAGTCATCTGCAAGTGAAGGCTATTTCACAGTTCTCACCTACCAACCATTACTGGCTATTCGGCCGGTCGATTTACTTTGTTCAATTGTTAACTCGTTGGCCCTACTCCTCACCCGATCTCTATCCGTATTCTTCACCACCGCTGCATCGTTTCATTATTTTTTACCACTTTCCGTAATAAAATATGTTTCCTTACACATATCTTAGTCCAATTTAACTCCTCAATAAACGCATCTATTTTTTCCTGAATAATGTTCATATTTAGTCGTTTCAACCAGCTCTACTTTATCTTGGTCGACTTGATCACCTGAAATTGACCGACAAGTTTGCGCGCGTGCTTTGACTCTATTCATTACCATGAGCACTCAGTCTTTTCATGGGGAACAAAAGGCGTGTATTCTCGCAGAGTGAATAAAGTATGTCGGAATCAACGCTTGCAGATGCTGCCTGTGGGAAATAAGAGAGTGACTAGTCAAACACTATGGAGACATTCTTTTGTATAACCGCCCTCAAGAAAAGCTTCAATTACAGAATCTGTCGAGATGATACACATGTCAAACATGATGCCACAGTGATAATTATTTCTAAGGATTGCAAAAATTGGTTACGCAAGTTTTCTAGCTGTACAACAAGGGCTTACCCCTTTAATCTGACTAGTAGAGGTTGCACCTACTGCAACCTTCTAGGGGTCCAATGAAAAACCTGTTGATCCTTTGTTAGTCCATAAATGCTTGTTTCAATTAACGATGGAACATGCCCCATATGGTTCTTAAATATATGGAGCACTGCTGGAGGGTCTGACTGGACGATTTTTAAGTACCGATTTTCCTTTTTACCTATAACGGCAATGAAACCACCTGGCAATTGAACCTCGCATGTCAGATATCCAGTCCAAAATTATTTGAAGGGTATTGTAGTAATTAGGAATTACTTTCGATGGCTGGACTCATCCGCAGTGAATGTAGTGACTTTCTGATCCCGAACTGTGATCAAAGAAAGAGTGAGAACTCCAGATGAAATGGCATGGAACCGAAATTGTGCAACGGACAGTCGTTCTGTACAATCATACACGGATGCAATAAAACAGTACAAAGTAAGGTCAGCAACAATCACCACATCCACCGCGGAGTGAATGGAGTTCCGGTTCCTTGTAATTGCTGCGCTCCTTGTACTGGATATGTTCAGTTCTCTATCTTTCCGTGGACCCAGCATTTTCAGTGAAATCATGCTCATGTGAAAGAGGCTCAGAAACACCAGAACTAGATTAATAATAATAATAATAATAATAATAATAATAATAATATATTTTGGCTTGGCCCGAAGCATGCTACATACATGATCAAGTGACACAATCGATACTGTGATCCGATAGTGGTAATGTAGACAAATTCATGACAGATGTAAAATAAGTCTTCAGTAAAAGCAAGATTGATGTGTAAAAATGCATGAAAAGCGTATGAATAAAGAGTATGCACGCCAAAGAATATGGGAGGGAAGTAAAAAGAACATTGATGAATTAAGAAGAAAAACCATACAACGGTGAGATAGTGGTTTGATGAATGCACCATAAATTTGATAATTATGAAAGAAATTCGCGAACCAAAGAATGAAGAAGGAAGTTTAAATGGATTCATCAATGGATTCAAATGAGATGCCCGGCAAATTTGGAGTTCAAGGTCAGGTGGTGGGATCTGGCTTTGCGAAGTTGGTATAGCTGGAAACTGGAAATAATACATGAAGGAGGCTAAAAATACGCGGAAACTACTCGGGTGAGAATGCACAATGATGAGTGAATTATTTTGCACAAAAAAGGGGTAGATAACACTCAAGGTAATATATCACCTGCTTCATATGAATCTATGGTACTCTGCGATGGGAGACTGGTATCAGGGCTCAAAACACGATGTGGAGGAGGGAAGAGTGCGGGACAGGTACAGAATGGTAAGTCAATCATCTAGCAGGTTTGGAGAATTTGGCATACGGCAGCTGTTCATAGTGACGTGTTGGAAATGGACGCTTGTCGAGGGAAAGGTAGCGAGAGGATGGCAAAAAGAAAGGCTGGCGGAAGCGGAGCGAGTATATACTCTTTATTCTCTATTAAACGTAGTTTATCATCAGGGAAAGTGGGTTAGAGAGTGGAATAATGTGCTAAATACTAAAATAGCGATGAAACCATGTGATGACGGCCGAGAAAGGTAAGTCAGAGAACAGATGTTCACTATGACAGGGGGAAGCTGGACAATGGCAAGACGAATTCAGATATAATAAAGTTTAAAAATAGTCCAAGTAGCATGGACTATCAGCCAAGAAATGGAACTAGGGCCCAAAGATACGGCGATAGCTATGGCGGACTATGTAGGGAAGTGAGTACGTAAAAAATCGGTAAAGGCAAGTAAGGGTAGATCTTACGGCTAATTATTACACTGAAAGGTCACGATTTGTGGTTTTTTTGTTGTAACAGGTGGAAAGTGATGTGACAGAAAGAACAAGGGAACAAAACAACGCAGGGGGCACGGAAACGATGGTGAGTGTGGTGGGCAATATATTTGGAGAGAGATGGAAGAAGTTCTGGAAAAAAGGAAATATATATATGTGAGAGTTAACGGCATAGCTCATAGTACTCATTTTATTACAAGTGAGCCATGTGATGACAGCCGAAAAAGAAGAATAGTTGAAGTATAGGGGCGGGCAAACCTGTATTCAAACAGAAAGCTGGAGAAATATGTGTGAAGGATTTGGGACAGTGGGGATCGAGTGCTTCACTCCTGCTGGTGAAAGAAAAGATAGGCTGAGCCGAAAGACTCCGATCAAAATACTAGCTGATTACAAGCTGCAGAGAGGCTGGTTGAGCTGAACAAGGAATGTATGGTGGAGATGCATATCGAGGATAAATACGAATATGAAAGATAAGAAGGTGAGTATGATGAGTTCTGACTTGCGGACGAGCCTGATACCCATGGGACTGGTGGGTTTTGGCGTGAGGCGTCACAGGAGAAGACGAGAAAGGGTATGCCGAGGAGATAGGCAGTGAGGAAGCAGCAGCGCGATCATTACTCAGTATGAGCGGAGGGTGATAGCAGCAGATGGTAAATATGGAGTGATTAGGAGAGACTGGAGCAGAAAAGAATAAATATTTCTGGACATGTGCGGAGTAAGTGCGGGAGACGATAGTGACATGATGCAGAGAAAGGTAATAAGATGAGAAGCGATAGAATTACGGGAAAAACGAGTAGGTGTGCATACGGTGGCAAAAAGAAGACAGTAGGGATACAGGCAAAGTGGCTGCTTACAGAAGCAGTACGGAGAAAACGGGAAGCGATTAGAGTAATGAATCGTTAGGTGAGCCTACGGTGGCAGAAGGGTGACGAAGTAACCATGCCAACAGCAAATGGTTTTATTGGAGGCGGCAGAAAGGTAACAGTGAGGGTTTGAAATCCGCAGTCGGCACTAGTGGATGTAGCTGACCGTATTACAATCAGAAACATGATTGTAGGCGACCTGGTCCACAGATCTTTGGTGCATGGAATCATCAGTAAGACCTAAAATCTGAAAGTCTTCCCCAGCTGAGTGAATACAGTGTCCGTTGAACTTTCTGAACCCTTTCCTCTGTTTTAAACAACTTGTGCTGACTCGAGCTGGAGCAAATTGGGGTAAGCATAGGGTTCTTGAGCAGTATCGCCCAGCTACTGTCAGCAGTTGAATAGACAGAAATACGATATTTCGTCCGAAAGTTATGCAGTTTTCTCTCGAGTTAGTTGATTTTTCCTACATCTGTGAACTTCATGAAACTGCTGCTCAAAAAAAGCTTTTACACAATTCCGGTTGACTCTGGAAGAAGTGGAGGAGTTAACATGTAATGGTAACCCGTGAACTTTAGCCAGTCTGTCACCCTTCGAGCAGTAAAATAACTTCTGTCTTAAGTGATCAAGGCGTAGGGTACTCCATCTTGGCTTAACTTCTTGTGAAGCTCGGTACCAATGAATACGTAGAGTACCGGTGTAACGGACACACATACTAAGAAATTCGTTTGTCGGAACGATTGCCGAATTGGGCGGCGCCACTTTGTCCGCCTGTGTATGCTGTTGCTTTCCTCCAATACACATGTTGTCCCACCCCAGCATTTCGAGTTCTTCTTCTGTGCGCGCTACCGAATTTCGTCGTTATCCTTTTGCGAACCGAGGACCAAAGGCTATAAACGGTGTATGGGAGCAGGTCTCGGCTAAACTAGCGCGAGCCCTCAGAAATTTAGAACTGGGAAAATCATTGCAGTGAACTTCTGGCCACTTGGAATTATTATCACTGATGACAAGGAGGCAATATCTGCTCAAAAACTGCCCGTAGTAATCTACTTTGAAGTACTGCAAGGCCGGGCACGATATGGGCCATAGAGTCTACCTGGAAGGTTGAAAACGAACTTTACGCAAATAATCACTACAACGTTTGATAGACTGACACAAATCACTGTTCAATTCAGGCCATCAGCAGATAAGTCAAGCTGAGGATTTCATCTTTTCCGTACCCGGATATCTGGAATATAGATCTGTCAAAAAGACTGGTGACAACACGGGGGGGGGGGGGTACAACAATGCGATCATCGAAACACAACAAACCATCACTGGTCAAGTAAACTTCTTCCATTCGTTTGTAAAACTTCGGGGGTTGACTTACGATATTCGCTTTCCAAACACGCTAAAACAAGGCAAAATAGAGTGGTAATACTCCCGACTTTCATGAATCAGGTCTCGGCAATATAGAGTTAATGGTTGGGTTAACGAATAATCGGAAATTTTCTCGGAAAAGGCACAACGAGATAAATAGTCTGAAAGTGGAATGGTTTTAACTTTTTGATCGGACAAGAGCGACAGATAAATCAGCAATCTTTTTTTTATGCTATTAGGTCCAATAATAGAGAACATGGAATAACCGGAAGGAAATGAAAATTGATAAGCAATAGAATTCAGGTCAGTAGGAAATAGCTCACCCGATCCTAAGGCATGCAAGTCGTTGCCAGTAATTCCCCACAGGGAACTAATATCCACCTTTATATTCACGGAAGGTCAAAGAAGCTTAATAACTTATTTCGTTATGAATGGTTCCACATTTCCAGTATCCAAAAAGAAAGAATATTTAGTAGAAGGACCAACAACATATGTGCGAGTAATACGACAAATTGATTTCAACCTGTTAGCGCTCAAGGAAATGGACTGAAAATCAGAGGACAAACAAGACTGAGAGCTGGAATCGTCGGCAATACAAACCCTGGCACTTTAAAAAATAGACTGAACAAGACCAAATATACCGCATGTTAGCACTGAAGTAGAGAAGGCGATAAGTCAAGCGTGAATGTTTAGCATCAGATGACTGGCAATTGTTCCATCGCTTCTGATTGTTCCGGTTATGTGGACGCAGATATTCTTTACTTTCTGACACGGCCGGGCATTTTGATTTGTGTGGCTTTTGGGGTTACAGACCCAACGGGTAGCACGCTGAACCAGCATTGGGGTACCTCAATAGAGGTGCTGGGTCACACCCCTCAAAGTGTGAAAAAATGCTGGAGCGGTTGATTTTTCATTTCCCATTCCATCCCAAATGCCAGTTTCTTTGTCTGTTCACCCCGTTATCCAACCTTTCAATCGAATCCACCAGTCTGCCATTTATCAAAAAATATTGCACGTGAAAATCATAAAGTCTATTGCAAAAGTGCTATACGGAATATCTGTAAAAATTCGCAATTTGATGCCTGCTTCATTCTGAATTGAGGGACGGTGTTCGTCGTTGTTTTGTTCTGTGGTCAACGGATCTGAAACAAATGGATGTAGAAAGGTGAAACAGTCGCTTTTGAAAAGCATTGGACTTCAAAAGATGTTCGCCTGCACATTTCTAAGGTAGTTTTGCTTGAGAACTACTTTCAACGGAATGGAGAAATAGCTGATAATCTACGTATCAAAGCAGCTATATTCAGTGAAGTAGAAGAATATCGAAAAATGAGGAAAAAGTACCTTGGACACACGAATATGAATTCTTTGAAAAATAGGACTGTGATTATTGACTACTTGTAAATAATTAACTGAACCTGAGGACTACATAGAGTAGAAATTTCTGATTATTGTTACTAATACCGCAAAAATCTCTTCAAATGGTGCTGACTACATCAAACGAATAAAGCAGCTCCCAAAGAGAAGGGAGCGTGGTATTAACTGTGAAAATAACGACACTTCACGCGCCTGCTTTCTCGTCTCGTATTGCCATGATTGCAGCGTTGATAAGCCAACGCCCTACGTGTCTTCCAGTTATAAGCACCGGTGTTTTTATGAACCTCAGGGTGAAACAAACAGCGTCTGGGGTTTTGTCAAAGACAGCAAATTTCATTGGCGTATCCTTCACGGTAACAACAAGTTTGCGTTTTTGAAGTCTTTTCTTTGCGCAATTCCAAACTAGCAGCGGGATAGTACAAATTCAACCTCAATGGAGGACCCTTTGTTGTCATAATCAGGAACAAATATGTAATCTAGAAACTTGAAGCTGAGAAATACAAAGTTACGTGAACATTTGCAAAATTAGAACAACCACGTAATAGGAGTTATTGGAAAGCGACGAATATTAACTGGTGATAATGGGAATAATCATTGTAACTTTGTCCGACGTAAAAATATGCACGGACGACTTGATGTCAAACAGTATGATAAAATGGGGCAAACGTTAAAATATTGGAAGTACACATTATGGTTCAATATTTACAATTTTTGAGGGACGTTTTTGGGTAACGGTAAATTTATCCCCATGTCTAACTGAATAAATGGTACGTACAGAATACAGGCTAGATGCGAGTGGTACAAACGTGAACCTAAATACCGGTCCGGGAAAAATTACCTTTTATTTCGGAAGACGTTATCTCAGTTGGCGAGTTCTTCGGTGTAACCGTTTCGCCGGTCTTTCGCGTCCTTTGGTAAGAGAAATGAGTTTTCCAAATATGATTCATAAGAAAAACTGCAGAAATTGTCCAACGTTCCACGGTACCACGTGTCATCCGCCAGAAGTTTTGAGGAATGAACGTTTTACACATCACGTGAACCTATACTGTACAAAAAGCAGCAGAGGTTGGTGTGTAAAATCAAGCACGTGTAGTTTAGGATGTAAGTACATATACAGAGATAGAAATAGAAAAAGTGATCCAACGGAGCTTTTGGCAATCAGTCACCCAAAGAAACTGGGCCCGAATACAAAAGAAATTGGACATATTCAGTTGTCTTCCAACATTCCAAATCGCGCGTACGATGGCATAAACGCTGAAAATGGAAATGATAGGAAATTGATTTGTGGGTTTGCGCTATTTTATTGTCCACCTCATCCACCGCGGTGCTACTCAAGTGCCAACGTAGTACACGCCCGTCTTTTAATCAGGCATCAGAAAGCCTCTGACTTACTCCAAAAAACACTGAATGCATATACATACTACAAGGGAAATGGTTTGACCATGTCAATTGGAAGACTTACGAATAGATTGTCACGTATGTGGCGATGTGGGCACATTTTCTAATCGAAGTCTGTGTGTGTGTGTGTGTGTTCGTCCCTCAAAATCTGTCGAAGGAATGTCATTTTCCCTTCAATGTGTAATCCACGTTGAATGCACTCATCACAGCCAAAATATCACGCAAGAATTTCCTCTTGAAGAATGTATGCCGTTTCAGGTTTATCACACAAAATAACTCTCATTCAACATATTAAGGTGGAATTACCATACAGTGTGCCATTGTTAACGATATCCATCAATTCATTTGTCGTTCATTGTAAATATTGGTCGACTAGAAGTGGCTTCGTCTAATCACAGTATATTCCGACATTTATTATGGGTAGGCAGGCTGACCGAACTGTGAATGTCAGAATTGGTTATAAGTGGGGTTTCGAAACCTGATATAAAGTCAAAGGGTAGAAGTTCACTGGAAATCGACAGTGTCCGACATGCCACAAATGCCGCGAACCAAACCATTTTGGTGACCAATGTGAATATACAAGCCATCCGATAGCTGCATCTTACCACACAACCGTGATTTATGAAACAATTCCCCTAGGTCATGTGGAATGCCTGACAAGTGGTGGCTCAGAGAGTTTGGCATGTCATGATATTGCCTGATTGTTAGCTTGAAGGTTAAACAAATATGGGACAGAGATTGCAAAATAGCATCCTAATTCAAGCCGACACACACGATTCTTCTAGACAGTATCTCTTGAGGGACTTAACACTAATATAATTCCCAAACATTCTAACCAATGCTTATGATCGGCTTTGATGTGCTGATAGTGAGTAGATCCCCGCCTCAAATATCCAGACCGCAATTACGCTGCTGATCGCAACACTTTTGTCACTTTTTCGACAGCTGGGACACCAGAAGTAACCGTGTCCATCATGCCTTAAGACTAAAGAAATACTTAGTAATATTCGGTTTCCCTTAAAGTACCCATTCAGCGAATTTCCAAGACACCGTGGCCAGTGCTCCGACCATGAGACTTTGCCATAAATGTGACATTTGATCGCATTAAGAACCTTCTTGCGATTCTAGTATCTCTTCTATTTCATCTCTTTAAGTATAACAATTTATCCTAATTCCCAGAATCTGAAGATGAGTGACCAACTTTGCATGGTGATTAGTATGCAGTACCATTTGAATTAAAAAATAACTACAAAACGACTACTTTACTGTCTAAGGGTTTGTATGTATGTAAACATATACTCATGTGGAAATAATATATATAAAGAGAGACATAACGCGGTAACAAAGTGAAAATAAACTGTAAAAATGCGTATAAGTTATCAACATAAGTCAGGCATCACTTCTCACCACAGAAAAAGCCCGACAGAGAAGCCTACAACAGAGAACAAAGCGAAGCAGTACGGCACGGCCTGGTCACAAGAGCATTCAGCAAAGAGAAATGTGTTATTTTTTGTGAAGCATATACATTATTAAATATTGCAGTACTTCTATTATTATACTTGTAAAACCTCACGAAGGTCTGTGCAACTTTTCAAAACACATGTCATGAGTCCATTTGTCCCAAAGTTAGCCCAATGTTCACCCAACAGCTTAGGGTATTGTCCCACTTGGTTAGTAGTATTGCACAGTGGAACCAGCTCCTCATGAACAGTTGCATGAGCGTTGTGAAACTATTTGCACAGCAGTTTAGCAAGCTGAAAAGTCTAGTTGGAAAGCAAATGCAACGGTCTCTGTTAGTCAACCCATCACACAAATGTGTTTGTAACGGGTCATCATAATCACACCCAGAAATCTGAGATTTCTGTTGCTAAATAAAACAACGTATGGACTGATGCTTCTCGCGAACTAAGAAATAAAAATCCGAGCGTTCAGAAACTCCGAATCTTGAACAAAATGTCATAGAGTACATCATATGGATTGAAAGTTGGTGAATCAGAACAAGCCAAATTTTTTGCAAGCATTCTTACCCATGAACTATGATGAATGAGCAGTTTTCTTCTATGAGTCCAGAGATTTCCAAGTCCAACCCCAGGTTGCAAAACTTTCCATGTTACCCTCATCTTCACTAGAATTTCCAAGAAGATTCAATGGCTCTAAACCTCGGGAATCCGAAGCACTCACTGTGACGGCGATGTCTGATTTGGTACTTTGGATTTGCGCTCGAGGACTAGAACTGACCACAGTGATGGTGCTGATGTTCCGGCCCAAACTACGCTCAACAAAAGAGTGAGAAGATTAGCTTAAATTGCATGTAATCAGCATTTTACTGTGCACAATCGCTATACGTACGTACACGCAGATGGAACGAAACAGCATACATTGTTGTCATTAAAAATCTCAAGTATGCTACCGCCCCAGTATTCCTAGATTTTATTATCGTTATATATCGTTAGAAACGAAGTCTAGAACGAGCGAACACCAAATCACGCATCCTCTGAATAAAGCACAGGTTGTCACTTTGTTGCAAGCCGTGTAGGTGGCTGCATTTACACTTTATGTCCCAGATTCTAAATAAGCTCATTGCACTGCATCAAACTGCTATCATTCACGATCGTTTTACAACTTACGAGTATGAGGGAGCATTAGACCCATGTAATCACGAGCCTTATGATAACAGGCACCAGTTTCATTGAAGAGAACGCCACAGGACAGAATGAGTAAAGCTGTTTCGTGAACTATCCAGCTGTGCCACAGGATGCATCCACGACAGTTGAGATAGGGCGTCACCTCTTCCAGAATTACATTACTAAATTCAAGGGATCTTTCCTTGCTAATAAAAGGAACGAAACCACGTACTTTAGGTCACCGCCGTCGGATATATTATATTCTAGCTATCATGACTATCAAAAAAACTGGTTCACCTGCTCAGTGACTCTATTTAGAGTGCTTTGATCTTATTGAATTAAAGTCATGGCTCCTAAGAAGCCGGTTTAACATTTTTGTTTACTATAGAAATAATCCATCAAATGAAACATATATCTCTGTTGATCGTGTGTTAGCCTGTAGCGAAAAGGCTGATGAGGTGTAACTGCAAACGCAATTATTACAAAAGTGAATGATCAAACCATTACACGGAAGGGCAGTACGTGCGTGTGCGTGCTTCAGTAAGGTCAGCTGACTACGGATCGACAGGCGTACGAAGCAAACGAAAGTGGACGGTATAGCCGGGGTGAGGAAAAACCCAAAATGGTAAACCTCCGGACCGAGGAGTAAAAATCAATACAAGCTCTACAAGCCTACGACTACTGGTATCTAATCCCTGACTCCCAAAGTGAAATTTATGTGAAAGTTTCATGGACCAGTTCGGAATTCTGTACACGTACACCACGGTCCCAATAGTCAAGAAAGCTTCGCACTCCAAACTGGGATGTCTGCTGTGATCAACAATTAGCATACAATTTTTACATACCTCCACGATTTGTCACTTTCCATTCTCCGAAGCATTTGCAAAACGGACGGGTTTCTCGATTACAGGGCCACGATTTGAAATCTCAGGGTGGCTCTGGACAGAGAGTTATGGCCGATTGGGTAACCGGTTCCGGTGCGGTTGACACATGAATCACCATTGTTGTGTGTGCTAGCTCCGAAAAGTCGGTTGGCGTAGAATCAAACGAGATGTGTTCCGCTATGAAAGCCTGTTTAAGTAGGGTTACGCTAAATGCATCTTGTCTGCGGTTCTGGTCGATGAAGAAAGTTTTTCCATCCATCATAGGATCTAACGGAGCCTGGAGTAGGCGGATATTAACGAAGTGAGTGTTCCTATCTTGAAAAAATGAGTGACTTTATTACTGAGGATGTGGGTGTATGTGTACCAAAGTGTGCTAGTTGCGGAGACTTCACTCGATCGAAATGTTGCTGTTGCTGCTCTCTCCGGTGGTGACCCCGATAAGTGTCACGTGACTTGAATTGCCATCCTCTGACAGACAAGATAGGATTGCAAGAAGTCGAAGCACCGTAAGACGAGGGAGCTCACAAGTGTACTAAACTGGACTTCCACGGGCATTCACCGCCAATCCTGTGGTGCTTTGACTTGATCAGACTGGACCTTGGATTGCGTAAATAATTAGCTATGATTCGCATTTCGAGATGTAATTGTCAGGCTGCAGGCCGCCATTTGTTGTTCGACGAATGTAAGTGTTGGTGCCCTTTCATACACTTATTGAGTCACAGTCTATGGAGTTTTCGTTTCCTTGTGTTTGTCGACTGAACACGCTCAATACCTTGGCCGAAGATCACTGGTCCATGCATGTTACAAAGTGTAACTCACTGGCACAGACCGCTATTCCCATTCTCTCTGATCTAACTGTTGGCTCCTGAATATATACCTAATGGGCTTCGGCTCATCCGGCTTCCGTTTTTTCTATGGTCTTGCAAATGTTGTTCGTTTAACCACAGACGAAGAGCGCTGTATCGAGCACACCTAGCGGCCCTACTTGTCCGTGTCGACGTCGAACCGCTGTCTTTGTCTTCGGAGTCGTTTCCTTCGTGTTGTGTGCGCATTTTTTACAGTGTTGCACAAGCTATTTTGTTCTGTTATTGGTCCAGACTTGGGATACTAGTTACCATTCATTCACTGCTGTAGAATTTCACACACGCCGTTTGCTGATGGAAAGTAGTCTCTGACGTGGATGTGACGGGTGTCTAAAGGTTGCAGAAGGCTACTGAATGCTCCCTCGAAATGCGAGCCGCGATAGCTGTTAACCATAACTGGACAACCGAATGAAGAAATCCCACTTTGGTGACATTTTTTCTGGCTACTTTGTGCTGGGTTGCACCTAAAGACCATCTGATAAAATGGTTCACGCAAGTGGAGATGTTTGAAAATGGGAATCAACGGACAGGAATTTGGACAGTAAACTTTTCGTGCCTGTGTACTTCTGATTACTGGCTTTGAATATTGTAGTGTATATCGTGAGGTTAAATTAACCGCCACTAACTGTATACATATTTTGCACTTATCTTTCAGACGTGGCAAAACTGGCGGTAGATGACAAAGCTTCGGAAAAACCCGAGAATGCTCACTGACTCCCTTAAAAAAGAGACTGTTAGTGTGGTTTGAAGTGACTCGAGAACTGACTCCAGCCTCGGACGTTGACAACTTGCTGACTGTTCGTTTAGCCGTTACCTAATAAACTGTGTTTTTCACCCTACATTCTCTTTGCGCGATTCTGACTGGAGGTGATATCTGGCGTGTGCTCGCTGATTACAGGTCACTTGTTACGGGCGTTGTTGTTCCCCTTGGAAAATCTCCCATGGTGTTCCGGAGTAATAATACAAATACAAGTATGGGCCCATGCGGTGACATCGAGGTTCATTGGGGGCAAAATGTAGTGGTCAAAGGTGAACACACATGGAGGTGCTTATCGTTGAGTGAGGAAAGTGGTGTATTATATCCAGCAACAAAGCTGTGTTATTACCATTATAACTTTCACAATAAAAACAACACATGGCGCATCGAATTTTCGATACATTCCCTACGTTGTTTGATCCGGATATTTACAAAATGGAGTAAGATTGCAAAAATTTGTCGCCCAGAATCAGATAGGAGTACAGGCCTTGGATGGCCTTCGGACATTCCCACTTGGAAACCGATAGAACGTAGACTGGTTTTAGATCAGTTTCACCGCGATTTTGAAGCGGGTTTAAAACGGATCTCGATTGGTTTGCTCCGCCTCTGTGATCGATTTGTGAGTGGTTTCCGACTGGTTTTAATAGCCTGAACAATTTCTCCCAACTTTTCCAACTTAGTTTTTCCTCACTCCGCTTTTCTACTAAATGATAAATTTTTAGAATTATCATCGTTCTACCCGATGAAGGATGTATATGAAACAGAGCAACCTATATCTCTCAATGTAGAGAAATTTATTGAAGTAATTAGTTCAGTATAGAAAAGTGTAGATGGGTGTTGACAATAGTGCTGCAGTCGCCGAATTTCATCGTATCAACCCATTTCTGGGTTGGGAAACAGAAGTAAAACGGTGAGAAGTAAGTGCACAAATGAGTAACCAAATAGGCTCTATCCACGAAGCAAAACCGCTCAAAAGCCGACCGATCGCAGACCAGCTTTACGGTGGTTTTAAAGGGGTTTCCGAACGGTTTTTGATCGGTTCGCACTGATCGGTTTTCTACCGATTTAAACGAATCACGTGAAACACAGAGTATACTCTATAAACTTAAGCAGTTTTTCTCAAATTACTTGCTTCGCATTCTATTTCCATTTTCACCGAAATGATGAAATCATCGGAATAATCTCTATTTTGCTCACTCAACGTCGCATCTGAAACGGAACAACTCAGTTGCGGTAATTTATTGTAAATCGTGTGAAGTGTGTTTAGTGCATTGGAAATGCTACTCCAGCCACCGATTTTCTTCTTATCGATTCACATACGACCTGTAGAAGTGGAAGTGTAAGAAAGACGTTGAGAAATGTATGCGGAATTAAGCTAACATTTGCGTTTTATTTTATATATATATATATATATATATATATATATATATATATATATATATATATATATATATATATATATATATATATATAGGTATTATCAAAACTGATGCACACACGCTTACAATAAGCAGTTTTGTGCTCGTACACGACTGCATTAAAGCAAAAATACGCAATTGTACGTGTGTCATAACTGGCAAGTATTGGTGAGGTTTTGGGGACCGTAACTCTAATAATCTGCTTGTTTGTGGCGAATACCTATGCTCATAAGGCAGACGGGACCATATTTCAGCCAATACCTGTCGGCCGCGATTATGACGGGATATGAGCCTCTGAGGAAAAACGGAACAAGATTTGTTAACATTGAAAAAGCCCAAGCGTTAGTAAGAACACAACATTCATACACAATAAAAACATTTTATCTGCCTTCATTATTCCGGATTTTTCACTGTCACGTCGGTTCGGAATCCATCTTGTTCGTGACGAAATAGTTTTCTATCTTACGCTCCATCTCGTGTTGGACTTTTGATTCCAGTGGTCAGTGACTTGGTAACCCTTTTTCTACTGCCTTCAGAAAGGAGAGTTTTGCGATTAAGTCTACACCAACTATATTACAGAGTAATTGTATGGACTGGACCTTTAAGCTTCGTGTGATTTTTCAGGTCTTACTAAGAAGAACGAACGGGAAACATCCTTTTGCGTGAAGTTATTTACAAACCTCTCGAGAAAAGTAGCATGAAGGGTCATTCTGGAAGAAAGTTGCCTACCCAAGTGACTTCGTTTTGTCGAACTCGGTATCTCAACCTTTCAGAGCCCCTCTAACTGAAATACACCAGTAAATCAAAACACATTTTATATCTGATTCAAATCAATGACTAGTTTCTTTGGTATATCAACGCCAGACGGGACTGTTTTTCGGGGGAAATTCCTACGCTAAAAGTTTTTTTCTGAGAGTTCCACGGATCATCGTATATCAAACACTCATATGGGGAACAAACCCCTCATCTATATATATATATATATATATATATATATATATATATATATATATATATATATATATATATACATATATATATATATATACAATATGAAGTCATTACACGAACTCAGGCGAAAATCTGGATGCCCTGTTAGTGCAAATGGTTTGGGAAAGCGACTGGTTCTCCATTCTTTAAGAATGTGAATTAAAAAGGGCAACAAGGTCGCTATATTCCTCACATGTTCACAACTTAGGCTGATCAATCAACATCACTCGGTTACACCGCTCGTTGAATGCGCGGATAACATCGTTCACTTTGGTCACCTGTGACCTAGGTTCGATTCCAGCCATCGTTGGTAACTTTCCCATTTGGCTATCCTTCACTGGCCGCCGCTCCCTTCCAGAAAAGTTGGGATTTGTTGCATAGTAAATAAAAGAAACGAATGAATAATTATACTTGTTTTTTATTCAGTCCGAAATATTCTTTCAGTCCACTCGAGGTCGTCTTACCCATGATCTACCGATTCAATGCACTTTTGCGGAAGCCGCCTTCTTCCAGCACTCTGAAATAATTTATTAAATTTTCCATGAGGCAGATCTGTTACCTTGTGCACAAACTTGTGCTCTACGTCACCGCAACCGGACAGCATTAGGTTAATCTTCAGGTATTACCGTAAAGAGAATAAATTCATCAGTCTGATGCTGACCTCGACCGTGGTGCTATTTTAAGGTTACTAGCCTTACCACGTACTTACGTTAGTAGACGCGCTCGTTGGCCCTTTCTACTACATGTAGACCACCCGTCCGTTCCTCTAATGTTTGGCACTACAAGAACACAATCACCCGAACAGTGTTTCCAACAACCCATGAGATGGAGAAGGCGATCGCGAACAAAAGCGGTCCGTACATATTGGCGTGAGCTCCGGTCAAGTGAAAACCGAGCTTGACAGTCAGCTTTCAGTTAAACACCTATTTGTATTGAACGAGTCAATCGTGATGTGTTTAGCTACAATAATGGTCTCCAACGGGACGAGCTGGTCCATTGGGGCCAATGAAAATCGTGCCTCATCGGATAATGAACTTTAGGCATCAAGGGATTTCCCCGTGCCCTGTAAATCCACCATTAATTTTTGCAACACCCGTATCTGTGCAACAAGCTTTACACCAAATAGTTGCTTCTCTCTTTTAATTAATCACCAGATGCGCCCATTAGTATACTTACTGCAAGCGCGTGATTCCCTTTTGCTTTGAATAAGTAAGTAACTATACGAAATAGGTTTTATTTACGATTATTTGGCCTGAGAACTTTCGAAGCCCGGAAAGTTTTCTCCGGAAGGTCATCTGAGCATAAAAGCACGTAAACGCTCAACTAACAACTTGTCTGACCCGCACATCCTCCGTTGGAGAGGTGATACGTACACAATCCAGTACATGTCGCTGTGAACAGACATTCTGACCCACTGTAACAAACACACCTGAGCTTTGACCTTGTCTGCCTTAGTCTTGAATACTAACATCGGCTGCTCATGCACCAAAAGGAGAAGAAATATATTATTTGCTCAGGTTTCCAATGATGTGAATTTACAAGGTGAACTTGTATGGCGTTTGATTTCCTCCGCACATATATCTCTAGAATTCAGATAACCAATGGTTTCTCACTAGCGACACTGTCTTGAAAGCGCACCGTCTGCCACAAAACCAAAATTTAAGCAAAATTCGGTTTAACGTTTGACGTCGAAGGATCTTCCTCGTTGTTCTTATTGTCTGCTGACGAGGTGTTTTACCAACTTGAATGAACTACATTGAATTCATCCTCTTTCCGGTGTCGTTTTATTGGAAGACCAAGAGAGTTAGTCGCCTCATTTACCGGAAGACTATCTTCCTCGTGTTTACACAGCATATTCCATGCGTGATCGAATGTGACTAAAATTCCATCCATTCCATTATTGGTATTATCCCATATATTGTACTCTTACATGTATTGGTTATTCAGAACCCGGGCCGATACGATGGATCGATATGGACTGGTGCAAGCAATTCAACCAAACGATGGAAACCACTTCACACCACATATGGTACATTTGCTGACTGCTTATTTCCCGTTACCTGGTGGCGACTGACAACACACATACACTCTTGTCTCCCAGTAAGCAGTTTGACTACAAAAACACATACGAAGAACTACTTGGGACAATTCAAATGTCACTAGCGGTTTCTCGGTTGATATAAACGATGGCTCTCAGATTTTTTTCTATTAACTGGAATCAAAGTTTCTGTAAGCTTCGTCCTTGAATATACATATGCATTCTGTGCGGTTCAGCGTACAAAAAAGATGTTAGGCTGTTGGTTTTCACAGAAGAAAATGGATGCCTGGTCAGAAGAAACTGGAGAGAAAATTACTCTATCTATAAAATTATGTTTGGTGACCGTTTTGAAAAATTGCTATTGCCAGTCTCTCCGATGTAACGGATGCATGTAGGGTGTACTCTGATGATGGATGCATCAACCGAATATCTATTGCTTCAAACGTAATTGTTTGTGGAAATCATTTTCCCGTTATTTCTGATTTCCAAGTGTACAATAATATTAGCGTGATCATGGGAAGTGGAATACTATTGCTCCGAACATCTACGATGAACCTGGGAATTGACTCGGATAGCTTATCGAATCTTCTTAGTTGTGTACGAAAAACTACTCATATCCTACTTTCCGTGATCGTGAACATCGTTAGCTATCTACGCCAGTGAGTGCAAATTTTCTTGATATTTCCTCTAATCTAAACAGCATTTTATGCATACTCCTAAAGGAAACTACTATGGCACCTGGAACAATACGTTCAAAAATACCGTTTACCTCCGCCAGAGGTCGAAATTCGCAACTCGCTACTTTAATGCTTGCTAGTAGTCACAATATGGTAAACACTACTAAGCACACTGCGTCCAACAAGTAACGCTCGGAAGCCACACACACACACACACACGATGTATATTTCGAGTATTCTACCATTTTATAGTCATTGCACTGCATGTAACATTTTGCTGGTTCACCAAGTCAATGTTCAATTATTCAACGAGCCCGCAAGTCGTTATAGCGGCTTCTCCCCCTTCGTTGTTTTTGATCGTCTTCTGATCCGTAGCAGTCACAGTGAAACTCATATGACTCCAAGCACACTCTACTATCATCTCAGCATCTAAAAGGCAGCTTATATTGCAACCACTGCGATCCAGCTTGAACAATGTTCATACGCCTCGTCAAAGCTCCCGCAAACCACCCAAACAGCCCGCATAACGCTCCCATTTCGGGAGTGCGTTGAGAGGCTTCAGGCCAGCTTTGTGTTACATCATTAACGAAGTTTGGCCATACTACCCAAACCTAATTGGAATAGCTTTGGGTCTCACTCGTTGTGTGAAAATATCGCTGGAAAAGGGTACTCATTTCTGCTTTTCAAAAGTAATTACCCCCTTTTTCCACATTTACCCATTATCCATCCCTTCGATTAAAACCACCAATATATTAGTTTCCGAAAATAAAGCTGTGATCAGACAGGTCATTTATTATTAAGTCACGCTAAGAAACTGGGCCCGAATACAAAAGAAATTGGACATATTCAGTTGTCTTCCAACATTCCACATCACGCGCATGATGGCATAAACGCTGAAAATGGAATGATAGGAAATTGATTTGTGGGTTTGCGCTATTTTATTGTCCACCTCATCCACCGCGGTGCTACTCAAGTGCCAACGTAGTACACGCCCGTCTTTTAATCAGGCATTAGAAAGCTTCTCACTTACTCCAAAAAACACTGAATGCATATACATACTACAAGGGAAATGGTTTGACCATGTCAATTGGAAGACTTACGAATAGATTGTCACGTATGTGGCGATGTGGGCACATTTTCTAATCGAAGTCTGTGTGTGTGTGTGTGTGGGTGTGTGTGTGTTCGTCCCTCAAAATCTGTCGAAGGAATGTCATTTTCCCTTCAATGTGTAATCCACGTTGAATGCACTCATCACAGCCAAAATATCACGCAAGAATTTCCTCTTGACGAATGTATGCCGTTGCAAGTTTATCACACAAAATAACTCTCATTCAACATTTTACGGTGGAATTACCATACAGTGTGCCATTGTTAACGATATCCATCAATTCATTTGTCGTTCGTTGTAAATATTGGTCGACTAGAAGTGGCTTCGTCTAATCACAGTATATTCCGACATTTATTATGGGTAGGCAGGCTGACCGAACTGTGAGTGCCAGAATCGGTTATAAGTGGAGTTTCGAAACCTGATATAAAGTCAAAGGGTAGAAGTTCACTGGAAATCGACAGTGTCCGACATGCCACAAATGCCGCGAAACAAACCATTTTGGTGACCAATGTGAATATACAAGCCATCCGATAGCTGCATCTTACCACACAACCGTGATTTATGAAACAATTCCCCTAGGTCATGTGGAATGCCTGACAAGTGGTGGCTCAGAGAGTTTGGCATGTCATGATATTGCTTGATTGTTAGCTTGAAGGTTAAACAAATAGGGGACAGAGATTGCAAAACAACATCTTTATTCAGGCCGAGGCACGCGGTTCGTCTAGGCAGTATGTCTTGTCTGACTTAACAATGTTATAGTCATAATTCACTAATATTTTCACACGCACGGATGATCGACTTAGATTCATGGTTGTGAGCTCATCCTGGTCCCCTGTTTATCTATTGGTAGCAACTCCCGTGACACATGCTTTTTCAGCGGCATCGAAGGCAGAAGTGGCCGTAACTATTGTGCACTAGGATAAAATAAATACCTGATAACATTCAGATTTTCTTAGCATACCAGCTGGAGGCACTTCAGGAAACGGATGAGCGTGCTACCACAATGTGGCTTGCCACAAAAAAAGTATTGCTTCGTATCACGGATCTTCTTCCGCCTCCAGTGGTTCTTCCAGTTTGTCTCTTTAGGCATAGACCTGTAGTCGGAGTGTGATTTTCTTGTTTGACAGATGAACGCGTCGGATGCTGGCACACAGTCGAAACGATTACCAGAATAAACATTTCCTCCTTTTCCGGTTTGTCCCATGATACCCGTCGAATTCCAGTTCCTACTACTGGAACAACTGTCAGTAGCCAAAATGTGGGTTGGCACTGATTCGAAGAAAAATTTAGTGGAGCATACTCGTGACTGGAGGATTAAAGACACCAATGCTTACTAGTTTCTTCTGTCATGAATCTCTTGGAAATGGACCATCTAGCGTTCCGAGATGTGGATACCCTCGCGGTGGCTAATGATGTGTGTGCATTCGTTCGCTAGTTTGGTCCAGTTGGCTGCAAACCGCACTGGACACTGGAGCAAACTAGCACGTCTTGTGTTAACTTCTAAATTCATCCTCAATTAATTGAGTTCTACTTTTGCTGGCAGCTGAACTTGGCCCTGTTATTGTCGTTCTCGTCCACTATTCTGTAGTTTTATTTGGCATTTCCCCTTCTATTATTCTATTCTACGAAAGGTATAACTTTACAGTCATTTATTTGCCAATGTGCGGGTGAATAATGTGGAATGAGGATATTGTATTAAGTCGTTTCATCTTACTTTGCTGCAGAAAAGTAAATCTAAATTGTGGCATTTTACTGGAAGTACCTGAAGGCTGCTCTGTATGGACCATTATTTCAAACAGACCTTATTATTACTTCCACAACTTCGGAGGTTAAACCATTTCTCCTTGGATATCCTTCGTAAGCAAGGTCATGCACGTTGACTATCGTGCTCACACACAAGCAAGCACCTCGCACTCGAGAGAACCATGTACACCAATCGCAGTTCGCTACTCACCGGATGACCATGTTTGGCCTGGCTATATCGAATGTACAGCCTATATTTGCCTGGTTTTCATCACTTACTTACTTATGCACAAATAAACCGTATTCACTTTGACCTGGTGCTCCAGTTAACGGCTTGTACACTAGCAGCAAAAGTACAGGCTAATTACGAGACCTGAAATTAGATGTTATTACCCGGAGAACAAGGGAATTTTCACTTTGGTAATACTGATTGTGGGGCCAGTGGCCGATACTAATCGTGATTTCATCAGTAAAATTTATTGGGTCGGCTCCTCAGTGAGAGCCAACAGATGAAACTTACTCTTCTAAAAATGTTTTCTTTATTCAGGTTTAGGCAACGGGAGATTAGGTTTTACGTAAAATGATTCATTATATGGTATCAACACTCGAATCGCCACTGAACACTACGGAAGCCCAGTGCTCCTGTTTCGCTCAGCTTGTGGAGAATCATCAGCTGCACTGCACACCCACCAAGCTCCCACTGGGAGTTGAATCCGAGATAAACGACTGTAAGTTCAACACCTAACTACCAGGTCATCGGAGCCGAGTCCCAACGGTTTGTTGAACAAATATGCTACATGAAATAGAACCCTTCTTTATTCCCCGAGCATTACCTTTTTCTTCAGCACCATGCTCGTTCGAAGTCGGCAATGCGAGACAACAAACAGGATATAAGTCACAGAAATCACGACCATAGCAGAACTAGTTTGCTGGTTTAAAAAGAAATACAACTGGGGATAGACATTTATTGGTGCAAATGTGTAATCAGTACACAGTCAAGTTACAGTTTGATCGTTCGAAATAGGGCTCAAGTGTTTATCCACGGACTAAGCAGATCTGGATGAATACCGCACAGTTCGAGTTGTAAACGACGCCCCACCAGTCCACGCACATAGATAGACACACACACACAAACACACACACTCAAGCGTAACTATCTACTCTCATAAGTCAGTGTGGATACCTCACTAAAGATGAGGACAAACGGACAATGGTAGTTTTGATTTTTTGGTTCCTTTTAGGATAGACGGACTGACAGGCATAGTCGAAATCAATCGTTTGTGTGTGGGGTTTGTGTGTGTGTGTGTGTGTGTTTGTGCGTGTTTGTGTTTGCTCTTCTGATCAGATATCCCGGCGGACTTTGTTTATTTATTTTTATCTGATGAGTAGCACGAGACAGTGAAAATCTACAGTCGCAACAAAAGTATCATGCGACTCAACTGAACCTTGGTTTTAGCATCAAAAAGGCACGAAGAAATAAAAGTAGAGTAAATGAAATCTCAGAGTTGATTGAACTGGGTGGTTTTTTATTTGTCAGGGACAAGCCAATACGAACGCGAGAAAACGTGCTCCCGTGTGTGTGTGTGTGTGTGTGTGTGTGTGTGTGTGTATCATTGTGTGCCCTGTATCAACCATAGAAATGAGCTACATAAACTTCCGGTTGTTGTTGCCGTTGTTCTCACACACTTAAATGTCTCGAGCGAGTGTGTTTTTAAGGTGATTTAAACAACACCGTCCACACCAATCCTATCCGGGAGACAATAAGTGCCGGTGAGATAAATGGAAAATATGGTTAATCGAGTTGTTTCAGTGGTTGTGATGGTGTGAGAAACAAAATTACTTTAAGGGCATGGGAGAGAATTTTCACATTTTGACTAAATCTATCTTCGAAACAAAAGCATTTGGCGAAGAGCGTGAACGGTTCAAGGAGGCTGGAATAATTTGCCTCCACTGGAGGGGAGAACGGTTGTCCGCCTGTGGATAAACACTGAGGTTCAATTCACTGCTCAGTCCAGCATCTTTCAAAATCAGTGTGAAAAGGGAGGAACTGTGTAGTTCACTGTGTGTGTGTGTGTGTGTGTGTGTGTGTGTGTGTGTGTGTGTGTGTGTGTGTGTGTGTGGGTATGCCTATTAATGAGCATGACTGGGTCGGAGTTGTCGAGGAGGATTGAAACGAAGTAGCAAGGTACACGGAGAAGGAGAGAAATCGGGAAAGTGGGAAGAAGGACATGAAGGCAACGAAGTGGGAAAAGGGAACATAAATGTGACGTGTTCGCAACAAGACAGAAATTCGAAACTTTTGTCACGATCAATAGATATCTTGTTGTTTTCCTTACGATCAATATTCGGGGAGTCAAACGCAAGCACACTTGGTTGGTTACTCAACGGTAACTTCGGCGGGCGGAGCATGGGATGCACCCTCACCACCGGATACAACCTGAAAGCCTTCCTCAGTCATCACGATCTGGTGTTTGGGTGAAATCCTGTGGAACTCCTCGGCATAGTTCTCACCAGCAAACACGGTACGTCGTTCTTTGAACGATCTGGGATCTTTGACGCGCTCGTACTGACTGTACATGGCCACCATAGGCTGAAACGGAAGCAGTGGACAAGGGAGTGAACTGAGAATTGCTCACTCTTGATAAGGCAACAAGAACCAAAATAATCATTAAGTGATAAACTACATGATACGACTTCACAGTGAACAGGAGTGCTGCTTTTCTTTATAAACTACATGTGCAGTCAAAACTGAGCCTACATATCTACACTTCAACATATCATTTTTTTTGTCATATTCCCAGTCACCGTTTTTTTTTTTCGTCAGCTTTCCGTTTATCATATTCTGCAGGATGATCGAAAGAGGCGCTGTTGTTCGGTGGTAATCAGAGAAGAACGAAGTACTCAGTGGATAGGTATATTCCTCATTGATGTGAATGCTAATGATGGGACTGTTCCCGGAGAGTAGTAAGGAACTAACTAACGGCCATCGGATCATAATAACCTGTTGGACAAATCACAAGTGCATTCAAACAAAGACACTCCCGCAGGAGCACTGTTTAGTTCCATTTGAACTGAACTGGTTGTGCCACCGCGACACAGTCATTGTATATAGTTTCAGTTATTACCCAACTGATCGATAGAATTTGCTCTCTGAATGAGTCACATTCTGGTTGACTTATCGTCTGATCTTGTTCGCAAGCAACCTAAAAAGCACAGCCATACCACTTTTAACATACTGATCGGAAAACAGGTTCCATTACCTTCATCGATGACAACCTGTTGGTGCCAGTCCACGGTCTCCGCAATTTTTCACTGCGCAGGAAGAGTAATGTATAGATACCAACGACGTTACTGCTCCAGTCTATGCAAGAGCAAGACTGCTATGAGTTTAGCACGTGAACTGATCACAAACTCTTCGCGTTCCAAACCAGTCGAACAATAAAGGTTGTCCATAAGAAGACTATTACATTACTCAATTCACTTGTAAAAAATGGTCAGGCAGTATCTGTAAACTACCCGTCTAGCACTTTTCTGACTTTGTCACATTTATCCATGTGTTAGTTGTAATTTGGGCTGTTTTAATCATGAATCTTCTTTGTCATTCTTAATACAATTCTTTTAGTTAAACGGTAGTTTTGCTGGTGAACAAATAATTCATTCACATTCTCTCCCATACACACGTACACAGGCACTCCCACTCCCCCGTCCGGTCATCAAATGGAATGGCTTCACTTACTGGAATACCGCTGAACTTTGCAGCACGTTCGTCCAGTTCGTTCGGGATGGCTCTGGCTTTGCCACTGAATTGCAGAAGGGACACACGGAACGAGAAGTAAAATCAGATGGAGTAGTGTGAAATTGAGTGCGGTACAAAGGCTAGGATACAGTCTAAGCAAGTGACGGTCAAAACCAAGTCTTTTTCATTGAATAATCCAATGGTATTATAGGAAAAGGCATTATAGCGAACAAGCTTATTTTCGGTAACTTCATCTTCTGACTAATATAGATACGTGTATATATGATAGGAAAGCACATTTTCGGAAGAAAAGTGAGGGTTTTTAAAGTATCAAATTAAGATTGGTCAATCAATATTGTGGGTGTTGTGCAGTTCGGAACGGAGTGGGAATTTGGTTGTTCGTGGTTGGGAAAACTCGGTGTAGAAGGTACATCTGGGGTGGGTTGGTTGCTTCCTGTCACTACTGAAAGGTCACGGTCGAGGTCACCATGATTTTGTCTTCCGTTTTCCGATCTCGATCAGGGTAGCTGAAGTGGTTTGACAAAGCGCTTGTGCGAACAAAGCCATGGATTTAACAGTCTAATCCTTATTGCCTTTGCTGTTCCTAAAGTGATTTGACGAATGGTCATCGAAGAATTCACAGGTGCTTGGTAAATAATCTTGAAGGCTTCGTTGTCCACCTGGTGCCCTGTGTCGGCAAGGTGAGCTACGATTGCACTGGTTACGGTTCTCATAGTTCCTGTCCTCAGCCAAGCTGGTTTGTGTTCCTTGATTCTTAGGGACAGTTGCCGTGTCGTTTTGCCCACATAGCTTGCCGAACATGAGCAAACAAACGAATAGGTTAATATGGAGGAGGAAAGGACAGGCCTTTTTTCTCTCAGATTCACAGAATCCATTGACCGGCCAGTGAAGTGGGCGCGTAGAGTAGCGGCGGGAAATTTACGGGTGATTGCATCCCTTGGGCGCCGAACTAGTAGTCCACATTTAACACTTTTGAAGCGAAGTGACATGTGCAACTCTTTATTCTTGGAGGTCATTATCAACGGTCGCTTAGGTACTTCCAAAATGTTCTTTTGAATGAAGCGTTCTGGGTCCCCATTTTTTAGTAGCATTTGTCTTATGTGATCTAAATCCTTACTCACTGTTTCCTCGGAACAGATCTTTCGTATGAGAGAAGCTAGGGACCGGACTAGGTTCTGCTTGCGTTTTAGAGGCACGAAACTGGCAAAATGTGTGTATTGGCCTGTCCATGTTGGTTTACCATAGAAGCGGCGGACAAGCTTCCCATCTTCCCTTTTTGTAAGATTTACATGCAGAAAATGAAAGTTGCCTTTTAATTTCACTTCGGTAGTGCAACTGAGCGGACCGTGAGCCTGGGTAAACTTTTCCACTAGTTCATCAAGGTGAACGTGTTTGTTAATCATAATGAAAATGCTGTCCACATACCGGCAGTAACTGGGTGGTCTTTCTGTGGTATCTTTGAGTACCCCATTTTCCAGCTTGGCAACGAAAAAGTCGGCTAGTAGAGGTCCCAGAGGCAAGTCCATCGCAACTCCATCAGTTTGTCGGTAAAGCTTGTTGTTGAAGCCGAACTGAACATTTAGCGTACATCGTAGCAGTAGTTCTCTCAAACTGGCTACCGGAAAACCAACGTTTATTTCGTTTTCGATTATATAACTGCACAAATATTCCGTAGTTTTTAGAAGCGGACCGCTCGTAAATAGTGGTGCCACTTTAAGTTCTGTCGTGTTTTGTTCTATTATTAATTCTCCAAACTGAAATGCCATGAAGGCTGTATTGAGCAATGCTTCTGCGTACTGGTTCCAGTATATCGACCAGCCAACAAGCCATCGTTTTGTTCACACAAGCGATTTGTCAAATCACTTCAGCTACCCTGGCTGCAATCGGAAAATGGAAGACAAAATCATGGTGACCTCGACCGTGACCTTTCAGTAGTGACAGGAAGCAACCAACCCACCCCAGATGTACCTTCTACACCGAGCTTTCCCAACCACGAACAACCAAATTCCCACTCTGTTCCGAACCGCACAACACCTACAATATTGATTGACCAATCTTAATTTGATACTTTAAAAACCCTCACTTTTCTTCCGAAAAATATGCATCCCTATCGTATATCTGTACATATGTAACTGCATTAGCCAGAGGATGAAGTTACCGAAAATCTCTTTCATTTGTAAAAGCCGCGTTTTCTCAGTTCACTGCATACACGTGGGTGCACTGGAAGCAGCAGAGGCCCCACTGTAATTCAAAAGCGAGATAGAGGGACACAGATGACGAGAGAGATGGAATAGTGAACCACACAAAACCACAATAGATGAAGCTCGACTGCAAAACTGTTCACTACCAGGAAGGTAGCCGGCAATAATGAAGTTTATAACTCGACGCAGCAGCTAGCACGTTGAACTGCTCGACCTCCATCGATCAGTACTCAATACAAACCCAGGTAGGAGAGAAAAGTCGATGAATGAGTATACCCCCTGATCCGTCCCACTAGCTCTAGCGAGAAGACTTTTCTGCCTTCGGATCATCTCAGTTTATTAGCTCAGAACACTTTGTTTACATAGGAAGAAACAGTCACCGTCATCAGTCATTGCAACACAAACTTATTGGTTCAAATTTGCATTGGGTGACCAGTCTTCTGATTGGGTGATTAGTGATATGGTCAGCCACCAACTAACGGGAATCAGTTCTCGTCCTATCGATCCGCTGCCCCGTCGCTTGCAAATCCGTTGACTCAAGCACTAGCTTGGATTCCGCACAGGCGCTGACATGTTGGCTGATAACGAAACTGGGCTGTCTATCGATGACGAGTCAGCCCATACCCTCACATGTCTCAGCTGCCTTTCGAGCTAGATTTACAGTACCTATACAATTTTTATACATCCAGGTGCAATGTGAGACGACACATCTTTTGATGAGTCAACTCTAAGGTCTAAAAGGTATTACCCCGCAAAAGCAATCGCCGGCAAGGCAAGTATCTATGAAGAACCTGATATAACTAAAATGCAACTTCGTAAATGAGTCTGTCTGTATGATGAGAAACAAACTTTTAGATCCAATGAAAATTTTTAGTGTTTTATATTCGGACGATGGACATTACGAGTGGATTTGCTTTCCCCATTTATCCCATCTTCGCACAAGTTCATAGCCGATGAGGACATTCCATCTCAATAAGCTTTACCCGGCTAGGTTTGTCATGTCTGACCGTCAGATGACTGAAATGATGTTTTGTATTTGCTTAATCTTCTCTTAAGCATGCTAACTGGTTCCATCTTTCAAAGGAACAATTCTACATTTTTACCTCGGCAGACATCAAACGAAGTCAAAATGTCACTACTTCTGTTAGCGTCAACGGTCAAAATAGAAATTCCAACCCCTTGGGTTGTACACTTCGTACTAAACTCCGGTAGAGGAAAGATCCGAGCTAGGCCAATGATGTACTTTTTGTCTACAGAAAATTTGACTCCACATCTTTATTTAGCGTCTGGTTTTAAAATAGGATTCGTAACCCAAGGAAATCATCAAAAATATAAAGCGAATACAAAGTTCGTGTACAGGCTGATTTTTAGTGACTGTAATACTTGCTTTTGTTGGTGCATGCATACGGTAGCTACCAAGTGATAATAAAACCAAGTTAGCTACTTTTAAACAAGGGTAATCAAAACTGGCTTCCATGTATACCAATCTGAAAAGAGGAAAGCCTTTAGGAGTACAAAACAGTTTCTCATGTGAAAAGACCCGTATAAAGTGCATTGATCAAAAAGTAACTCAGCAGGAAATTTGAACGAAACATAGCGGAAAACACATATTCATCGTTTGTGTGTAACTGTGTCCGTGAGTGTGTTCTTCCGCCTCTGAGACCTAATAAACAACATTTTGACCATATCCGTTGTGAACTTAATGCTCATTTTATCAAAGTCAGTTAGAAGGCCCAACCGGAAGTTCCTGATAAAGAATACTCAGTGTGACTCTTTGTGGTTGTCTATAATTTGCTCCATATTTCCCTTTCTGTAAAAGTGCGTGCACCGGGGAAAGAAGAAGCCGCGGGTTTGCAGACCGTCTGTACTGATGATCAAAGTATTGGTAGAATGGAACCGGAGCGAATCCTCCAAGTACATAAAACCATAAACCAACCCCAACCCCCCTAACACACCAGCCCAGGTAAACAAAATGAAGAAGTATGCACATCCACACAGAACAGATGTGATTCTGCGGATCACGTGCAAAATGGATAGAATTAGAACCGGGGAGAAAATACGAAGCACCAGACGCACTCACCCCTTGTTCATTTGCCGTGCACGTTCAGCCAGTTCTTGCATCTACAAAATCGTAGTAGAATCGGAAATATTCATGGTGTTGGTTAAAAGTCACACAATAGAGACACGCGTGTGTCCCAGCTGTATAAGTGGCTTAAACTGACTGTCTGAAACACCTGTTATCAAATGCATGGTCAGGACTCAGACATATGTACAATCACTTTGGTGTAAATAACTCCAACCATAACAGTGCAAAGACTAGTCTCTATGAAATGTAATGAAACCGTACCAAGTTGTTTGTGACAAAGGGGCAGATATTAAGCAAAACATAGATAAGTTCAAAAGAGGAATAACTCACGTCGTAACTTTGACGCTTGAATCGTTGACCCAAATCGTAGTTTTCGCCCTCTATACGGAACAAAAGATCGTGCAATTCTTTGGCTTTGGCCTTCAATTGCTCAACCGACATGCCACTAACGTTCAGAGGTGGTACACGTTGTTCGATTATTGATTTGCGTTCGGCCTCCAATTGTTCCTTCGATTTTGTGACCTCTTCCTTCTTTGTCTCTTCGGGTTGGGCTTGAAGCTGAATTTTTGGTGTGGAAAGAATGAGATTGGAAATCGATCTTCAATTATCCATATGTATTCGTGTGATAGACATTCAACGGAAAATCATGACCAGCGCTGCATAACACTAGTGAATTGACCAAAACTGACCAACTGAACAGCGTACTGCGGATTCAGGAATAGTTATTTTGTTTTTGATGGTCTTTTGATGTGTTTCAACGGGAGGAATAAGGGCGACCTCAGTTATTTCTTGTGCACATGCAATTCTGAGAAACTCATAAGATAAACCACAATTCAGTCCCCTAGTGAACAAAAAAATACACCCAAGAGATATACACTCCTACATAGTAAACGTAACCTCAGTGGCAAACTTATGACGATGGGAATCACGCTAGGCTATTGTATTTTAGTAGAAAATCTCTCCTACCTAGAAAATTTCAAATTCCACCTTTACCTACTGAAGATAATTCATAGTAGCTAACTTCAGTGTACACGCCAAGAATCCTCTGGAGGATTTCCCTTGGGGCTGGCAATCGATGCCATCATTCAGTCATCAAAGATTCGAAAATGCAATACTTGGTTCCAAGAAGAATGAACAAGATCACCGAAATATTGCGAACTCCACAATAATGGTTCATAAACAAACGTACGCTCCGCACTTGTGAATGGGATGTTCTCATAGGCTAAGTTGGTAGACGCATGCGTTGAGCATCCGAGTGAAATTTCGACGCGAATAATTGCAATGACTCTGTTGAAACCCATTGGATTGCTTTGATGACTTCATTTATGTGTACATGCATTGGCCATATTCACCATATCCTCTCTCACTAATAATCACACTAATCACAAAATATGAGTAAATAACTGTGGGATATTGAAACCTTGGGGAAATGGTTTACCTCGCCACCTTCTTTCTTGGTGATCACGAAGTTGGGTCGGTTAGCGTTTTTGCGTTCTTCCCATTCTTGTCGTTTGCGTTCACGTTCCTCGCGTTTTCGCTGTTCTTCTTCACGCTTCTTCCTCTGTCGTTCTTCCTATTTGTTGGAAATGTCGTATTGTAAATTCAGAATTAGGGTTGTGGAGAATGAAATGGTGTAAAGGACAATATCCGTAGTTGTGATGCCTTTCTTACAAAACTAAAAAATAAAGCTTCGTCTAAGTATACTAGACAGTGTTATGCTGACGATATCTTGTGTGTTACTGAAAAGTCTCAAGATCCTATATCATTAGTGGTCCAATTTAATCAAGCTCACACAAACATCCATGTCAGAATAGAGTTAGAGTCTAAGTAAGAGTTGGCTTTTCTTGGTATTTTACTGTCACGGAACGGCAATAGACCCAAGAAACACGGCATACAAAGAAAGAAAATGGGAGAAAAAAAGTAAACTACTCCGTTTTTTCCAGCTGTCCGGTGTTAATGAAACCTAATTCAATGCATCACTATTCGAGTAAGAGGGCTTTGTTTAAACCGTGCTATGGACAAAGACCTAACCACGGTCAAGTTAATTTTCTTGGATAATGGATGCCCCCGAAGGTCTTATTTGTTGTTGCCCGAGAGACATCGGGAGAATTTGAAAGTGGAAAATAAAAGGGTTTACGTTAAATAGCCATTCAAATGCTGCGTATCTTCAAGGACAACTAGTAAACTCCTAAGGGACATGGTGGAAAACACCTTTCTCAACAGCACTACTCGTTTCCTACCATTCCAAATCAGATCTAATTACAGATAAGAGGCAGGCTTCCAGTGGAGATAACTTCATCCCGTGTTTGCCTGTTCACTTGCTCTTGTGGGGCAAGTTAGGTTAGTCGCACCACAGAGCACCTGGTTGGTCGGATGAGAGAACATAACCCAAATTTGCCCAGTCATGGACCGATAAGAGCGGGTGCAGGCGCCACTGCTACTCACCTGGTTGAAGCGAATCACACGGAGATTGTACGTGGTTGCTCCGTCGCACATACTTAATCATTGGAATCCGGTTCACACATAACAAAGCTAGACCATTATCAACAGCAGCGAAGATAGCAATCTCAATGAACAACCCCCCCCCCTCTCTCCCTCTCACTATGTTCTCTAGAACAGATTGTAAAATCGTTTATCTGCCTGCTGCCACTTGTTCGAACCTCTCTCTGTTAACGAACCGACAGGAAATCACACTTCGAAGATTAATGTTATCAGCTATGCTATCAGTGTATGAATAATCGCAGAAGCTTTCCTTACCCCCGTCTACCCCCTTTTAAACACGTCTCCATAAAGTAAACAACCAATGTGCCTATCTCCCTAAATTTTCCCCTAAATTATCTAGTATACTGTGATTGGTCAGTAGATAAAACCCTAAAAGACAGCTTGTTCTCTGATATTCCAACGAACCTATCGAAATTTCTCATCTATATCTGTATTTCACATATGAATGGATTCAAACAAAGATGCTCCTAGATCGTTCTTTGTCTCCTAGCGATGTATTAGGTAGAATATAGAGCACAGTTGGAATGGCTACCTAATGTGAACTCCCTTCGCTGATGAGGTCTGGACTGCCATAGGTATGCAGGTAATCGCCAGTCGGATACACAAAGGAAGAAATATCCCATCCTTATTTAGATCGCTTTCAAATCGCCTAAGTTCTTTTCAGACCTGCTAACTTAGATCACGTCATTCTGTAGAGTGACAGAAGACGGTAGTTCTCAACTGGTGGAGAACAAAAAGACCTATAGAACTATCGACCCACCTTTAAAAAGCGTAATCGTCATGAAACAACAAACAAATATCCTACCAAGGCAGAAGACAAATGGGGAAAATGAGTTATGCCATCCTACTTCAAACTACAACTCTTTTATGTAGAACGTCTAATTACTATATTTTCCAAAATATATTTGTAGGCAAGCCTTTAACGGGTTTAATAATTTTGATATTAGCCCAAATATATTTGGCCGTCAGTGTTCCGAACGAAATAATATCAAGGTTTCGTATTGATATGAATGTCATAAAATGCAAACCTGGTTTGCGCATTTTAGTTGCTCAGTCCTGTTAAAGTCCTGTATAAAATGGTGACCTACCTCCTCAGCACGTCTTTTCTGTTCCTCTACTTGTCTTAATTCGGCCAATCGCTTCTCTTCCTCAGCACGTTCAAGTTTGCGACGTTCCTAGAAAGAAGAAAACCGAAGAGAATTAGACAATAATAGTAATGTACATAATAATATTAGTGGTAGTACAGTTCCGAAATAAAGTATAAATTTAAGCTCCAGTTATACAGTAGTACCGTATTCACAATGGCGATGAAATGATAGGATAAATGCAAGTAAAGAAATAATCACGTGACGTACACGGCGCTCACGCAACTGGCGAATCTCTTCCTCAGCCTTCTCACGTTCGCCACGTCGGAATTCCTCGTACTCACGCCATTCTTCCTCTGCCCTTTCTCGTCGACGTTTAGCCTCTTGCTAGAAACCCGAATAATAAAGAGAAGGTACTTCACTTAGTATAATTACCGACTCAATGCAATGCAACTATACGTAAAAGCAAACACATATATACAAACAGACAAACAGATACACAGATGGATAGATGGATAGATGGATAGATAGATAGATAGATAGATAGATAGATAGATAGATAGATAGATAGATAGATAGATAGATAGATAGATAGATAGATAGATAGATAGATAGATAGATAGATAGATAGATAGATAGATAGATAGATAGATAGATAGATAGATAGATAGATAGATAGATAGATAGATAGATAGATAGATAGATAGATAGATAGATAGATAGATAGATAGATAGATAGATAGATAGATAGATAGATAGATAGATAGATAGATAGATAGATAGATAGATAGATAGATAGATAGATAGATAGATAGATAGATAGATAGATAGATAGATAGATAGATAGATAGATAGATAGATAGATAGATAGATAGATAGATAGATAGATAGATAGATAGATAGATAGATAGATAGATAGATAGATAGATAGATAGATAGATAGATAGATAGATAGATAGATAGATAGATAGATAGATAGATAGATAGATAGATAGATAGATAGATAGATAGATAGATAGATAGATAGATAGATAGATAGATAGACAGATAATTAAGTGGTCTCGGAAACATACCTCCATCCGAATCTGCGCTTCCGACTTGCCTTCCTCACTGAAACGTAAGATAGGGAGGGGGTAGATAGATAGTGATTTAGACTAGAAAATGTTATCGTTTGATTGACTGAGTCAACTAGTGGGGTCTGGATTAGAAAGAAAAAACTGGAAGTGGCAGCGGCATTTGCTGGAGCTGACGGTGAGAGCAAAGGCGGGTGGATGGATGGCGTTGTGTGGAAGAAAGGGAAGATGGAACGTCTGTTGTCATAAATCACGGAAATCATAGATGTATAAATAGGAACGACTGCTGCATATGTGCTCGAAGTATGGTGAATTGTCCGGCGACGGCATCTGACGTCGATGATGAATTTGTATTGAGGTATTGTCGGAAGCCGAAATGGTTATTCTGTGTATTTTTAAAAGTTTTGTGTGCGAGTGTGAGTGCGTGTGACTTGATTGTGTGGTGATACCGTGATACGACACAATCGGTCCTAACCCTGATCTTCTATTCCGGGCTACATGATCGCTTTGATTCTAACTGAGTCAAGAAGTCGCACAGTGCTGACTGATTACAAATGGCATTGCTTTTTGGTCCAGGGTTCAGAAAACTACATGATTGTCAAATGAAGGCGCAGGATAGCTTGATGCAGCCGAGACATAAGGCAGCCTTAGGTAAGTTTTTCAAGCAGACTGATACTTTCGTTGTGCGATGAACCATCAGACTCGCAAACGAACTCGTATACACACGCAGGCACACGCGGAATGTCAGCTAGCCTGATCCCGAGGCCCTGAAACGAAAGCCGAGACTCACATGCACCAAAACAACGCACGTACACACACATACATACATACACTACTCAATCAGTCAGTCAGTCATATCGCGTGCACATAGCCATTACATGACAGACTGGTGCACGAATAAATAGATTTGTCCAAAATGACGAGTATTTTGACAGATGAAAGGATGGGGAAAGTATTGCTAATCGGAGGACAAATAGACTGATGGAATAAATCCATCTCGTAGCGAGGCGTCAACAACCGATCGAGCATTTGCGAATAAACTATCGTGAAACAGTACTTTTGAAGCGGTGATTCTGACGGCCCAATTTGCACGCGAGATTTGAGACTAGATTAAGAATAACACTACTACTACCTCGATCCAACAAATTTTGGAAACCGAGGCTAGGACGAAGAACGGATCGGCCAATCGGGGAATGATACGATGAACACGGGAAATGGATGGGATGCGTACATAATTTTGCCAGATCATTCACAAAAAGCGGGGATAATTGGATCGGGCACAGAGTGAATGAATAGGTAGGGTGTAGCCCTGTTTTTATGTGAAACGGAAAAATAACTTACTGATCTTCTTCTCTGCATGCCGTTTTTCAGTGGTGAGAACAAACATGGATTTTGTAAGTGATGTGTGATGAAGTGTTGATTGTGAGGATTAGTTGTTGGGATGGTGGGAATTCGATTGTGGGGTGGAAGGGTGGAGGACGAAGTAAAGGGTTGAGGAGGAAAAATAGGGTAACTCATTGATTGGGAAATTGGCAGGCAATGTGCTTTGGTCACTTACAAGCAGATGCGGACTCAGATTAACAATTGTCCTAAGTGTTTTTTCACTCGTGAACAGAAAATGAAAGGCCGACAAATAGGATTGAACTTTACCCCTGGTTATCTGTGATCTACTTATTCAGTAACCTTTTGTTAGGTTAAGTGTGAAAGCAGACTTTAGGGTGCAATCAATCAATAACGTGTTTATTTTCTAGTCAAATAATACTTCGTTTCACTCCTCAGCAGTTACCATATTCCGACTGATTCCGGAAGGCTTTCAGGATGTATTTTCTGCCGGGTAGTTTTGCCGTTATCTAAAATAGTCCGTCGGTAGGTCTCTAGTGGAAGAAACACGATCAACCGTGAAATTCATGGATAAATATTAAAATTCGAAATGTTTCTGATCCGTCGGACGAAGAAGACGAGAATTTCTGATTTGTTTGATTTGAATGAATGCTGGTCCACACGGTCAAATCGATGGATACGAACAAACTAGCAAACAAAATCTACACAATGTGGAACATGATCAGATAGGGCAGCATGCCACTTTGTGGGATCGTGCTCACTGGATCACTCGGTCAATCACTGAATCACCCATTCATAAGAGTCATATACATAATGTATAGGTCTTTGAGAACAGACAGACAAATATGCACACGCACAAACATATCAAGACATTCATTCATTCAAACAAACAAACATACGTACATAGACACGTTCAACGAGAACTGAAATCACAAACTGGATGACAAGTTTCGCAACCGGTCTCGGGTTAGCAATCCAATCACCAATCATCCAAACAGTATCAACATCAGATACTTCCTTTATACCTTTCATACAGTTAGATGTCAACATCGGACCGAGAGGATCGGCAAAACACGCAACAGGTCAAATGGAAACAAAAGATAGCTAACGGGAGGATAGGTTAAGGAAGGAGTAGTGGGTGGGTCGGTGTGATGAGACTTCAAGGTCACGGGAGTCAGGATGTGTGCTCGCTAACACAAAAATGTGGGTGGGATCGACGATGCATGAGAACGTACTTAAAAGCGGGCGCCGGGGTGTGTTGTGGGCTGTGACAGAACGAGAATTTATAAGCAAACACGAATAGTATCAGTTGAATGAGGAAAAACCGAGTCTCCGCACAAAATTGTTGAGTCTGAATCTAGCATCAGTCATTGCTTAGTCTCGTCCAAAATTAAGCTATCCGATAAATCCCTACTCCAAGACCATGTGTACTCACGATGGCTCGATGGCCCGGCTTACATAGTCAGTTTCAGGGATGAGAATTTAAAAATTCTACAGGTTTACAACCAGAAGAGAACAATTGGAAACTGGTCTACTTGCTTTCAAGCATAGGATTCATCCGAACGGGGAAATATTTCTAAAAACAGCTAGGAGAAGAAATACGTGGGCGTGGTTTACATAGTTGCCGATCGTAAAGACCCGAACTGGTAGCTCTGATTTAGGAAAAACAATTCTCACAGGCTTCAGTGATTGGGATTTTCAGCGTGTTCCCTGTCAGGCAACATCATCCCAACACACCAACGAGAACAGCGCTCCAGGCTGTTTCACAAGTTATCCATATGGAGCACAAAATTTGTCAAGTTGCCCTCCAAAGGAAGGCTTGCATGAGTACGTGACTAACCTACCCGAACTGTCATGCCGAGAGAACCCATTCCGACTCACCTATGCTCGTCGTCAGACATGTTTATTGTACGATGAAATCCGAGTTTGTGGACGAAAACGATTCAGAAAAATGCAAACCACACCGAGGTTACGATCTGAAAATGGGTAACAAGAGAGCAATGAAATGCGAAGGAGAACATATTTCTGCCAAGTGAAATTTCCACCATGTATGGCGAATCATCGGGTCATTTAGGTCTGTTTCTCCCAATAAAATTGGACTGATGTTTGATCAGTTTCATTCTTCGAGTACAATCACACCATAAAAGACAGACTTCAGCGGAATAACAAGTTATTCCCTTACTCCATTAGGTGAACCTGTTTGACTGAATGAAGTTTATGGACGGATCCAGCAAAAGAAATTTCCATTCTCAATTGTTTCGAATCTGCCCGATCACCTAATTCTATTTGGAGGCTATCGAAAAATAGGGTGAATTATCGACTTTATCGATCGGTGGCTTTCGAGCATCTGAATATCACATCTGAGGTACATTGTTCGAGTCATTCCTACTGCCAGTAGGCATCAGTAGTAGGCACAACTCCGCTATCACTTGACTCACTATCATGCCTGACCTACTGCGGGTCTTCTGCCTCAAGATAATGGTTCAGTGTTCTCTGGGTATGGCGTTAACTCTGTTCTCTCGGCAGAGAATAAAAGAACCAATAGACATTGGCTATTGAAACGTATTTGTAAATTGCGATTTAATTCAGTCACTGGAAATAGGAGTTTGGATAAATATGATCCTAAAGGCCTAGGATTCAAACCGACAGAAAAAGTCGAAATCCTTGAGAGCTCCGAGTGGGAAAAGATGAATTGGCTTTGATCCCCTTTCTGATAAGGTCAAACAAGTGCACTATGTTTTAAATGAAACATTATTAACCAATAAAATAAGTTATACATGCCCAAAAGTTTCGATGTTCCAGGTAACTAACTCGTGTCTAACAGAAACGCAGTCCCGCTTTTTCCAACGTTTATCAATTGAATAACTGAGTAAAAATCAATTGGTGTGGCTAAATAAAGAATATCAAAAGCTAACTAATTCTCTAATCTCATCTGAATACATACGCATACACTTGTCTATCTGAAAGTGAAATCAGCCTCAAGAATAGAAGAAATCCATAAATAATGAGACAACAATATATCACGTTGATAGCACGAGCAACTAAATGCACATGGACCGTTCTTTTCCCATGGATAATGACAATAAGAGGGTGCAAACATAGATAAGTAGATGAACCGATAGATACAGTAAACGAAATGTCTCAGAACGAATTTGACGTGGATTTTGCTCACGGAATTCACAGCCGACGGTTTCACTATCAGTCGTACGCAAACGGCACAGATTAAGTCCCCGTGTTTGTCAAATGTTCCCGGGCTCCGAGAGCAACTCACCGTACGAGAGAGTTCCGGCACACGGTATACTGGTTGCGTCAATCCAAACTGTCGTGTATAAGCAAGACCGATTTGTGGGGGCTGTTTGGGAGAAGGGTTTTGTAGTTGGTACACGCAAGCAAGTCAACACGTACGTACGCATGCACGTACACAAGTAGGTCAATGGGAACGTGCTATCCTATCTGACTTTTGCAACACACAACGACCAAGCTGAACTACACTGCACCGCAGAACGCGCTGCTGACGGACCCACCAGTGCGGGAACCGGGTCGATACGGGATCGGCTTATCGCTTCTGTTGCCATACACACACACACACACACACACACACACACACACACACACACACACAAACCACGCGCACACATAAACTTGGAGCCAGTATTTTTGACCCAGCATTGCATTAGTGAACCTCGTCGTTCAGGTAACTAGGTTGCGTGGATTGACCGGGATCCCCACAAATGTGTGCGCCTCAACCGCTGATAGGGTCCCCGCATTGTGTGAGTGTGTGTACATGTATTAGATTTGATGCATGGATCCCACTTTTCCCTGTTCCGTTCTTCCCAGGCTGTTGTTGGTCGACCAGCTCGGTTCCTACTACCACTCCCGCCATAGTGGTGGTGCCGCGGCGACGACCTGGTCTTCGGTACGTGTCTGGCTAACAATCGTCGCATCTGTTACTTGTGGTGGTTCTTCCAACAGCCAGATATGGTGATGATCGGCGGTAAATGTTTTCGAACGCATGCGGTACAGCCAACTACCATGTCGAAAGTGAGTGGGTATTGCGTGACCAAAGGGTGCGGTCCTGTGACAAAATCGTGTGTTTTGTGCTGGTGCCTATTCATGGGATCATTGTGCTACGGCACTGAATGGTGGATCTGTGTACCGAGGAGAACGGAAAAATCCAGGAGACCGAAGACGTAACTGTGCGGTGCCGTGAATAAATAGATCGATGCTGTATGCGATGAGAATAAACTGGTCATGGAGTGGATAAGTGCATTCAAGTAATATTATCCCAAACAATCTTCCATTCCAGTACGGATTTGAAAAACGAGTCAAATTATTTGAATTCGTATTCAGTACCTGGTCAAAGGTCACCCTCGGTGACCTTGAGAACCCGTGATTGTGGCTAAGACAGAGGAATCCTCTTCTCTCTAGATCATCATACCAGAATGTGAATAAATAACTTAGTCCTGTTCACCATCCAACCACCGACGGCGGTCAAACGGTCATCATGGGCGATTTCAACCCTTCGGTCTCGAGGGTTAAAAATCTGCTTTCGGCACCGGTAGCTTTTCCCAATTTGTAGCTTCGAATTGGCCGCGACTCCATTCCTGAAATAATGCACTATAACTACACAATAAGAGTAAGGGAATGGAAATTGAGTAAATAAGTAGAATAAATAATGTTGAGTAGTTTATCAGGTTTTCTGGCTAAACGTAGCCTAGGAAAGGACGTATCAGATTGTAGGCAAAATAGTTTGACTGCTGGGTAATCCGGTAGAACTGCGTCTAAAATAACTTGCCTCACGTCAACCCTAGGTGCATATTCGTCGCTGGTTTTGGACTCTAACAGGTCGTCACCGGCATAGTGATGGACTCGGAAGATCAGCCTGTAATCAAAAGAAGAGAAAATAGAACGAAAGCATTCTAGATAACCTACGGAAGTTGGACATTTCATTAGTTCCAGTGGTCGGTTTGAATGATTTTTGAGAAGACGACTCACTATGAAATATACACGACCTTCCCACAGTTAAGAATACAAGGGAGCACTGCACAATAACGTTTTCACTATTTTTTGATTCATATTCAGACTGTGGACCACCAAAGGGTGAACTATATTCCATTTCATCCAAGTTTCTAAGAGTTCGGACAGTCCTTGGTACGTTGCTCCACTGTCTTTTTCTGTACGTCATTACCTACTCTGATTTCGTGTCTAGTGGATTTTGTTCCATTCAAAACTCGTCTGTAAGTACATTAGAATGGAACTTTTCCTCAAAAGGTATCAAATGGTCATCGTGCTATTGAACATAATCGAAAACAATGACCTTGGTATAACAATAAAGAACTACATAAGGTCCTAAGAGGTCAATTGTCGTAATGAGTCTACAGACAGCGGACTGTTCTCTAACCCCTATGTGAACAGCGGTGTCAAGGATCAAGCCTCGCGCCTCAGAGGTGATAAAGGCTCATCAAATTCGGCCACTAGCAACCAATCCTAGACAGTCATTGACGAGGTTTCAGTATTTTGTAGAGCAAATGCGCAGTGATTCAAGGATGATTCGGTCGCCATCATCAGCATCAGAACCGTCATCGTAGTCATAGTCATCATTGTCATCGCCATGGTTATCACAGTCATAATCAACATCATTAGCGTGTGGCTTGAGACAAAATTGGGAATATTGTTCTCTAGTGATTATCCGTACCCAGCAATAATTTTCGTCTCTTTCATTGGGTGGCTCATCACGCAGACCTCAGCTCACCGTTGAAAACCATGAATGCATTCAGTTTAGCTTTTTCACTGTTCTTTCACGAGTAATCAGCATTTCTCTAGGGGTGACGAATTTCAAAACAGAAAGCCGTTGACTAATGAGCACTGCAGTCGACTTTTCTTGTACGGGTTTTGTGTTTCGCGAGACAGAGAACAGGGAAAAGACAGGGTTTTGCAAATCTGCGGATTTTCGGCATTATCTGAACAATGCCTATAAATGCTTATTTGAATATAGTAGAACGTGAATATGCTCCCATTTAAATTTCAAACGAGTCTTAGTAGACAAACCTCAAATTAGAATGTAAATTTGAAACCGTGAATTACTTCACCACTCGCCCATGTATCCCGAGATACTTCAAAGTAAAACACCACTTATGACCGTATGCATTATAATTGTGGGTTAAAATTATCCCGTTACGTTGTTTTTATAAAGTCCGAGTTGAAATAAATGAGGCTTGCTGGGCACGCTTGATGCTGTTGGTCCAACACTAAACGTGACCATGCCAAGGGAAGCAATTCAAGAAGTAAATGAGTCACGTAATTCGGACTTCTGTGTCTCACAGGAAGGTTGGATAACAGATGAAGTGTCATCGAGTATGCATAGTGTGAATTTGACTTATCCCACACTAAATCGGTCTCCGACATGGCATCCGTTTATCTAGCCAGGCTCGAGTGTCCGCTGTATTAGCTAGGTCGGCCTTTCTGTACGGTTCATAAATGTACCAAAGGAGCATACACAAAGATTAGTGATCGCCAAACACCGATTTCATCCGAGCGTTGCGCGAATTTGGTGGGAAAACCAGATCCTTTGTGATGAGGTTAGCCGCGGAATATTAGTCAAACGAACCAGTTCAATAAAATAAACACAAAACTCACCAACATCATTTTGTTCGGACTAGTGATAGGCGAGTTTCCGGGTAGACTTCATGGCTGTGTGCCTCTGGGCCTCCACTAGTGGTGCAGGACGCCAAAGTGGCTAACAATCAGTTAGTCGATAAAAGGTGAGAACAACTTAAGGAGTGACCTTATCCGTACAGAGTGAATTAGGTCTCCTAGATGAGGTCCAATAGATCCACTCACTATTGCTTGCAGTCACCGGAGGGTATAATAGGGGAGGGGGGGTGGTGCCTTGTGGGGCGCTCTTATATTCACACGATTTATCTACTAGATACAATTATTTATTGTCTTTTCTGCCTGGTTGTTATGATTGCCGGCTGTGGTTCCTGTGTGTAGCTGGCAACCAAAACTGCAGCCCAGCCCGCTGCGGTTATTGCCCATTCAAACAGAACTGGATTGATTTAGTTCACAAACTCCAAACAGTTCTACACCATGGCATTGCACAATTGAACTGAACACGAACAAGTCGCTTGCTTATCTTATTTTCTCGTACCATCTTACATTTGCCGTCTTCAAGTAATCTGTGGTCCGAATTCAGCTCCATCAAGTTTGGTTTTGACTGAACAACACGGTTTGCTGGAGCAGAAACTTAATCGGCACAATTGGCACGTGTTTTTTGATCAGATCAGTGTTGAACCATAGAGAAGGAAGAATTTTTTTCTGCCTGCTCATCAACAGTATGGGGTCAGTCAAACGCATCTGTACAAAGTTCCAAAACAATAGTAATCATAACCCTTATTTCTTTGTATTTCTTTGCTGACTGTTGCAAATAAACATTATTCAAATTTTGGGATAGAAGAGACCACATCATTGGTCTCAAGAGTGAAGGGTTGGACACAGAAAAAACGAGTGTTTTCGATAAGTCCGCTTGGACGGGGCAATACAAACAGTTTGCAATCAATGGCCATCTGCGATGCAGTAAATAAAACTGTTTGTACGGCATTTTCAGATGGCAAAGATGTGCACTCATCGCAGCTATAATTCTGAGCTGGAGGGTAAGCGGGACTTGTGACAGGAAACGAGTATCTAGAGAGATTTACTTGTCGATGTATGAGAGGGACCGAAAAGACGTCACAGAACAGAAATACAAAGGGTGAAGAAGAAGAAGTGCTCCGTTGATGAGACACTACTTATATTAAGTTATTAAGTAGTCCTCCCCGGCTTGGCATTTCGATCGGTACAAAAGACCAAACCGTCCAATGTTCAGCAATTCGAAAATCTTATTCTTCCCTTTTTAAATCAGACGAAGACTATCGGGTGTAAGAAGAGACAATATATGATGTTTCAACTTCTTAACAACGGGGTATGGTCAGCACAACAATAAATAACTTGATTATAGATGAATATCAGATCGAGCAGGCGACGATTTTCCGTCTGGTTCAAGGGAAAATAATACACAGGCGATATCTCATGAACATTGAAGCCACAAGGGCTCGGAATCTAACCGAGTACAGTTGTTGTAGTTACTCTTACCGCAACATGTGGAGTTTGAGTAGCCTCTTTGCACTGGATCCCTTTATCCTATCTGCATTCTTGACATTTGCACTTCTCTTCATCCAGTCATACACACCATACACACACACACACACACACACAGAGGTGAATCACAGTCATCAAGTTTGTTGTCAACATACCGGTCACGTTACGAACACGTACGATCAATGACTGCTTGTTGTAAATAATTATGTTTGCCGGTCACTGAGCATTTCACGCATAGATGGTCGAAGGAACAGATGAAAATAAATTTATACGGTTCCCAAAAAATTTTCTTGAAGAAGAGCTTGTTGCACCATGTCACCAGTGCCATGTGATGCGCCCTTTGCTAGAGATTTGAGATTTAAATACCCCAACGGTACTGAATCGAATGGGACACCGAGGTGACGAGACTATACTCCCTAACTTCAGATATGAGTTGCTTCATTCCCGCTGAAAATGAAGAACAAAGAGGAAGACCTATGGAAAGTAGTCAGCAGAATCGACAATCAGACGCGATGGATCAGCCGCGACAGAGTGCAATACGGACCATTCAAAATCACAGCAGCAAACTGGTGGAAAAAACACCGAACTCGTTTTCTGCACAATCGTGCGGATATTTGAAACTCAGAGGGACATCAAGCTTACAAAATCAGACAATTCAAAGTCCTACGATGAATATAATGGCACAACATCATTCATAAATCCTACAAATTCACCAGACAAACGGACGCACATCATAGCTGAAATCAAAGCTCATTTATGAGGATCATTCTCCGTGATACTTGCACCACTCAGCTCACGAAATGCCCAAAACCCCGAAGGATAATCTACGCATCCAGAACTAAGAAAATCGGAGTTGCAAATAATCATTCCTTAAACCTATTTCCCCAATAAATCATTGACACACTGATCAATCACAATGCGATCCGGTTACAACTGGACAGAGATCATCGGAATAACTATTTTCGGACACGTGACTGATTGGTTTCGTTTCTTAAGAATGAAATGACTCAGACACAGCATGTCGTACCACGTACAGAAATGTTCAAACCAACACAGCTAATTAGACGAATGCGAGTTTGCCACCTGCAGTGATACTTGACTTGACTATGTAGCCTACTTACTGTATAGAAAATTCCATCGTGGTGTGACTGTAAACGTATTTATCCAAAAAGTGAACATTCGCTCCATTGCACGAATAGATTGTGCGGGGTGTGTGGGTGTATCTGCAAAATTAGCTGACTGCGGATCGATGATGAGAAACAGTCCTTTTCAATGATCCCCGTCGAAAAGTTTTTTCATTTGACTCGGAACCTGTAACTAACGCATGTCCACGAACATGGATCGACTGGTCTCATAATTCACATCATTCACATAATTTCGCTCCAAAACAGCCTTAAAATACTGGGCGACCGTTGTATTCAATCGTACTATTTCTCCACTTTAGTATATTTGTCCAAATACAACCCTATGTAATCAAGAAGCTTTTGCAACCAGTTGTGATAATACGTAGTAACATTAGAAGAATTGCTTTCGCATTTGTAGATATTCGGTTAATTGTCAGACCATCACTTCACTGACATTTTCACACAACTACCTTCGGTAACGCCGCTTAGTCCATCTCTGACGTGGAAATTTCCACAACTCCATACCAATGGCCTGGTTTGAAACATTTACCCTATGCCGAATGAGTGTGAGATAGGATAGGATATTGAAAACTCCTTTCCAATATACGATCGTGATATTTACGATCTTTTTGTCCATATTTTCTCAACTCCACTTTGTAAATGTCATAAGATGGGGAATTCACATTTCCTTTACTGGGGTAGTGTCTTTCATGTATGTGCATGTTTGTGTAGTGTGAAGGTAAGGTGAGGATGACAAACGTGTATTTACTGAGTGGGACAAACGGCAATTACAGAGAGTACGCGGCAGTTCAAACAATCTTCTTAAAAGCCTACATTCTAACAAGGTGATTTATCGATCCTCATGCAACTTTCAAATTGAACTCGCTCTTGTGGGCACCATTCTTGTTATACTAACCCAATTGTCCCGATTATCGTCTTTATCAAGAGTTCTTAAATTGGTTCTTTTTTATCTGTCTGTGTTATTGCTAAGACCTGCTTGTAAGTCGACACGATTCGCTTTGTCCTTTGCGAACTGCGGGTCGAAATCTTCACTTCATCTTCTTGCTACTCGAGGATGATTGGCAATATTGGGTTCCACAACATTTCTTTTTTCTTATTGCCACAGAAGTCTGTGGTACGTTTGGGTATTTTCAGAGTGCGCCCAAGTTAGATGAGAAATACGGACTTATCCGGAACATGGTTCTCATCCGAGTTGAACAGTTTGAAAGGTTTTCACTCTTAGGGCCGACAGTGACTGATCCTGGTATCCTTCCTGTGTCAGTTTTGGAAGCAAGAACTGTACGGTGACAAACAGTGATGCTTGGTCGTGTTGTGTTTCTCACTCCAGCACGGTTAGTTCCGGATGAAAACGGCCGTATACCCGAGAATCCCGTGGTGCTAAAATGTGATTTATCAGGAACGGCAGTCCCTGTTAACAACACGATGTTGTCGATGGAAACATCAGTAAGCCCGCTTTTCGGTTACCGTGGGTAACCTTTGTCAAGGCAGTTTTACAATCGACACACCATATGGCGCGTCGGTTTTCGATACTATCTGAACTTCATTCGATCCTGACATATTGGCCGTTCCTGTACTTCCAAAACCCACCACACGGTAATCTCGTTTGAGGCAATCTATTCGAAAAATATGTTACAAAACTTTCCGTTTACAAAACAAAGGCCTTTTCCTAACCCATCAGAATGTGGCCTTTGTTAACTCAAACAATTGTGAATCAGAAAATTCGCGGAAAATAAAAAGCGATCAGTGATAATTGTCGTCTTCGCAGTTAGCAGTAGAATACCCAATTTTGGTATTGCGTTTATTTGTACGAGTGTAGACACAAAACCCAGCCTTTGCCAGCAAGTAAGCCGCGGATGGCGTTGAAGCATGATTAAAGACCAAGGCAAAGTAGGCTCTTGTCCATTCTTGAGGGGAATAGTGACCGGTTGTCAGCGTATTGTGTGTGTGGCTTTACTCAGACTCAACAATAATGATCAACGTTTCAAAGGGAATTCTGTAGTGGTTTGAAAGCTTTCACTCGTGTTGCTGTGTGCAGTACCTTCTGGTCAAAGATTCAACTAATTAGATGTAGCCAGACTTTAGTAATCGAATAATCCGGATACGGCCAGATCACCTTATGACTGGTTAGTACACTGTCAGCTGATAGTTGTGAGTCTAACTTTATAGATAATCGAGTATGAACCAGTTAAAGCTGATAGAATACGCACTTGCTTTTCTCATCTTGTCAGTTTTGGTGCGCTTAGTTTCGGGAGTGAGTTATTCCAGCACAGAGAGGTAGGACGTGCTTAAACTTAATTGGTTCGCTTTTGTAGGATACTCAGTGAAACAAACTCATGCCCGCGATAGTTTCTTCTAGGAAGGGAAGATTTTTTGACCTAATTATTCCGGAAAAGATTGAACACGTCCAATCGCTTGAGATTACGCTTGCAACAATCTCAACATCTGATCACTTCCTCGCGCCTGCCCCCTTGAATTCGGACCAATAAAACAAATGGATCGAATTTTCCACCCTCACAATCAGCTTTTGCACTTCTTTATTCCTCTGTTTTCCTGCGCATCCACAAGAGATTCGATCGGAAAAATACGAAAATTATCTGGTGTTGGGAGTAGAGAGATTTTCTCAATTACAGCAGACCTAATAGTTGGTTCATGTGAGTAACTTTGTTTGTATCCATGGCACAGAAATCACAGTGCACTACTATCTGGTAACTGGAACAACCCGTCAACTGTTTGTGATGAAGCACGTCAATCAACGAACTGGGCTCGGTCAGAACAAAGAAACCCGAAGTTGTCAGCGTCCAACTCTGTGATGTTTATCTCTAGTCTACTCATTTATTAATGAATCAGTTTTGGCTACGTTTGCTAGGTCAATCATAGTGGGATAAGGTTTTGTCCGAATGATCCACTTATTTGTTTTCTCATGCATTCTGACTGCTCGCGTTCTGGTCCAATTGATGGACACGGAGACATATCGCACATCCTCCGTGTACAAATGCATTCCACTCAACACACAAGACTAGAGGCATTCGAGTTTTGTCACGTGGTTGGTGAAAGTGCGCGACCTCCAGTTACTCGTCCAAAAACTAAATCTGTCCACACATACTCACGGGGAGTTTTGCTTTCTTAAATCTTAGCTTTTTTATTACCACTTAGCGGTTGCGTCAGAAACAGGTTCAGTTTCAAGTTGACCAAAAGCGTGCAAATATTACTGACTAAGCACATTTTCAAGAGTGGGGGGCTTGTTGTGCACACTGTCAGACTATCCCATCATTTCCAAAAGAAAAACTCAAAATGGTAGTAAGTTAATGCAATTTTCATATCATCTTTATTCGTCATCCTGTTCGAAGCCAGAGTTTTTGGGGGATGTTTGATTGTCCCAGGTAGACAAATCCATTAAGCGGTTCGATGATTTTAAAATCCTGATCACTCTCTCTCTCTCTCACTTCTGAAGGCCCCTGATCGACGGAATTCCCCCATGAAAGTATGATTACTGCGGAATGAACAAAAAACAATTAGACGCGCCGATTGGTAGTTTTGCCTGTGGATCGATAGACGGTACGCTGCTTTGTTCAACCCGACATGCTAGCAACAACTTGCACTATTAACGGAAGTGGAAATCAAGTTACGGATCCTCGACAACTTTAGTGGGCACGTGAATCGTTGTCATTCTATCAGACAATTTTAGAACTGGACTGAACTGCAATTCAAACAAAAAAACGGACTTATCGAGTCTACCTTTCGAGCAAGAATACCATTCTCGAGGCCTCTGTCGATCAGAAATCTTTCCCAAACGGATTACACCTGAGCATATTCACACATTCAGATGAAAACAGCTGCACGTACCTCCTACCACACGAATTCAAACCAGTCGATCGTTCGATGAAACAAGGTAAATCAGACCACACTGACAGCTAGTCCATTTTCCCCTACCACTATACTTTACTGTAGCTGACTGCTCGGAAAGGATAAGCCGGCTTCGTAAATGTCTCTGATCGCGGCTTGCCATGTTAGACAGGAAGGCCCTTGACACCCCAGCAGCTGGAGAAGTGCAGGGCGAGTTGCCCCTGGGGGACGCCGTTGCATGAATAACATAACTTGTAGGTGTCCAGGTTAATTCGAAAGCCATAGCGCACAAAATGCTACTGGCACCAGGATGGCGAGATAACTTGGCGCACAATCTCGTACAGTTTGAAAGAGAACTTTTCTATCTATTTCACTTCCATTAGTATTCGGAGCAACAACCGGTATAAATATGTCACTTAGATCGGGAATAAGATAGTGAAACAAATCTGCAAATTACACCAGTTACTTCCATTTTGTTAAAAGTTCAGCCTGCTAGGGATATTTCTCTTGTATATTCATGTTTTCACGATACTGAATAAAATAGGCAAGATATTGCATTTTGAGCATCTCCATTATTGACTTACAGATGTTTTTGACGAGTGAACTCTAGCCCATAATGATTCCCTAAGATTATTATATTCCTCTTTAATCTGTTTTTGAATATAGTGTATTTCGCTTGCTTTCTTGAGTGCACCGTTCTACCAGAATTTCCTGATCGTTTGCGCGTACACTTTGTCATTGCATTGGTACAGTTATTTATATTTTCACTCAATTGCTAACAATTCGTTAACACCAGGACACCGAGGGTGTCCAAGAGGGCTCTAGCTTGCGGTAATGGGTGAATAGCTTTTTGCTTTTCTTAACTGTTCACCGAAATTTCTTGACCTTTCTTGACGATAAGTTCCACTCGTTCCCTCCAAATTTCACCAAAATCTTGGAACTGTTTCACTTCCTGAGAACATAAAATTGGCTTTCGAGTACAGACAGATGGGGTATCTATCTGGACACCGATCACTGTTTGTATTATCCAGTCCGTCCTCACACAGGCTGACAACCAAATCGCAAGCTGATTTTACCGATTCAACCTGCAATCGAACCACATTGCTGGCATAGCAAGTGGGCTTCCACCGATACGGGGTTAAAAGTTCTTGCTTTTCATGGCAAAGTACCGATAACCTATCATTTAGATCAAGCCAATTCGGTTATTTTTAACCGATGACACATTCGAGATTATATTCAGCTGGGTTCATTTCTTTCTTGATTCCAAATGGAATTGTAATTCCACCAGAGCCTACGTGGTGAAAGTCATTGTCATTTTCCCAGGACTTTGGAAGGTGTGCGCCATAAACATGCTCGCCGTACTGAAAGTCTTCAATATATTCATTACCATCTCACCGTTACGCACTGTGCTGCGGTACACAAAAGTTCAGGACTGTTGTTATTGGTGAACGAACTGTGCGTTCCTGTTGGATTGCAGTATGTGTCTAGCGTATACGGTGAAATCTACCCAGTTTCATTCTCATAGAGTGGAAACAGGATCACAGCTTTTTCCCCGGGAGTAATTACACGTGACGGATTTTATCCACAAAAGTATAGTACTCGCTAAGAATTAGGAGCAAAATGATTACATATATGCCGAAGAAGCCGGATAAATTTGGCGTCAAATTATGGAAGCTAGTGGACACAACATACTAGTACCTTCACACTACGCAGCCGTATCTGGAAGCATTGGAAAAGGAGTTGGGATATGGTCGACATCTGACTGAAGACTTTGTTTTGAGGTTTATGAATGTTTGTGGAACAGAGGCTACAATCTCGTAACGAATAACTTTTTCACTACCGCTCAACTGCACTATAGGTGCACCAAATATACGTGTAACTTCATATGCACTGTGTTTCGATAATTTTCGGAGCGAATTTATAATTTGAGATATCGGAGCAACATTTTTTTGTTGAATTATTTCATTGTCAAAATGTTGATGAATAACAAATATTTACGAAAATATCAGAAGTTCTTCGTTTCAAGCAAAGTGGTGTTTCATAGCTGCACTCCATTTTCTGGTAAAGACTTTGATATATTTGAACAGATCTCATTTTCAGCTTTCGAATACAGTCAAATTGGCTTGTTTGGGACATTTCTCTCGGGATTTATGACTGAAGGAGTCCCCGGTGATCCCTTGTTGTTCTGCCAAGATTTTTTCTCCTGTCGATCCAGTGTTAAACCCAATTGTGGACAAACGGCAAACCGGACAGCTAGTTACGAATCAGATCGGTCTCGGTTGGTAAATACTGAAACACAAAGTCCAGACATCCCGTCAATGATGTTACGCACGATCTCAATTTCTACGTTGTCCCATTCATGGACCACTGCGAACATCACTTAAAGAGTGACTGAAACTCTTCTATTCCCATAGATTTTTCTCGCTACAGTCCCCATACAGTTTCAACCGGATTTTGGGTGAGAACTTTGAGCAAACCAGTTCACGGTACTGATGTTCCAAAGCAGTAGAAACATTCGTATAAGGTTGGCTCTAAGTATGACCGTGTTATGAAGCTGAGAAATTATGGGCTCTTATAGGTTTTCCTGAAATATCGGGAGAATAAATTCGTTTATTGTTCTGATTTAAGATTCCGTCATCTTCCCACCTAGAACTGACAGTTGAGTTTTTCTATCATTCGAAATTGCACCTCAGGCGATCAAAGAGCAACCACCAAATATTCAACGACTAAAGTTCAGCTTGCTCTTGAAGACGTGCCAGTAATATATGATCCTATCAGGGTCGTTGAAACTAAATTATTTCTCATTGTTAAATGTCACATTACTCCATTCAGTGTCCCAAGTAACGGGATTCCCGGGCCCTTTCCCTTAATCCGATACACGACGATCAGTCGCCATCAGAAACACCGACCTAATCTTGCTTCACTGCTGATGTACTTTGGGTTTTGGAATTATTGTACCCGTCAAACGCCTACACTCAGTTGCAAGCACCTATGCAGCTTTGACGCTTTTGTAAGTTGGCTCGAAACACCATTTAAGAGTCTTTCTAGGGCCTGCTCGGAATTTCCTCTTCGAATTCTATGGTCTCTTTCGGTGATAGATATTCTCCTAAAACTTTACGAATAAGCATAGTAGATCTAGGAATTTGCTGTGTGTTCATCCCTGAGTCTTTGGATGCGACTACTTGCCTTGCTCCAGTCCAGACAGCTTTGGGCCTCGCACCATTCTTTCTTTTTGACGGATGAGACTTTACTACTTCTAACCAAAATATATAAATCGAGCGAATCACGAGTAACATGAACACTTTAATAGGACATGACTAAACATCATTATCATCATCATCTTACAGCGATAAACGGCCAGGCGAGCCCCACCGACCACTGTCTTTTTCACAATGTTGTACGTAGAAATGGGAAGAAGGAATATACAAGAACGACAGAGAGAGGACCTGCACGGGAGGGAAAAGGTAAGAAAGCCGTAGTAGCCAACATACGGAATACACAGTCTAACTGCACAAACGCACGGTGATCAATCATTTCGATTCAACAGAAAGAGACAACACGATGACCCCTGTTCACGGTTCGCTGCCATATCTTTCAGTGTCTCCAGTCAGCTGATTAAGGAATCTTTTGGACTTCAATCACGAAGAAGTGAGACACGGACTTTTCCTGTGTTCCTTGTACATTTCCTCATTCTCCGCTGCCAAGTGGTCTCTTGATCTCCGTGTGATTTCGTCCACTCCCGAGGAGGAACGGAAAACAGGGCATGGTACCGAAGACGTGAGTATCTCATACACAACTCGTGTTCCAAGCAACGAAGTCCATTAAGTTGGATAAGCTCTGACAGAACGTTCTCTGAACTGGTACCCAATACTCTATTTCTGCCCTCAGCTTTTCTCACCCGGTTATTCCTTCCAATCTTAGCCATTCTACTTAAAGATTGATGATCGAAAACCTCAAGGAGACAAGCCTCTTCCGCGAGCAGACTGTCTCGCAACCATACAACGGAACTGAGTGCACCGTGGTAAAGTACACACGACCTTTCAACTTCAACGAAATATCAGGTGAGCGCCACAATTACTTCACTCCAGCCGAGCCTTGGGCATACGCGTGTTCACCTCCACACCATGCTCATATCCGTCGTCAAGCTGCTACCGAGATAAGTGAAGAGCTCAACAATTTTTTCTACCTACCCATGGAGCATCAATCGCCCAACCTTTACGTCCGGTCTTGCAACATCATTTTACACTTTTGAGGTACAAAGCTCATGCCAAATGAAGCTACGGCTCTTTCGAGTCTAAGCGGAACATGTTGCGCGCGTTCCGTACATTCGAACGTCCAGACAACGTTGTCGGCGTAATCTGGGTCAAAAAGCTTTTTACCACTTCCGCGTTCGATGCTCACATCCCTCAGATTTCGCAAGGTATTCTCCATTATTTCGTCCAAGGCAAAGTTGAACAAGAACGGCGAAATAGGACTTCCTTGTCGAACACGACCCGTAGTTTTAAATGGACTGGATAGTTCACCGTGAACCTTTAAGCGACCAGAAGTGTGAGAGTACAACGACTTCAGTAGATTCGCGAACTCTTGTGGCATGCTTTTTCGGTGAAGGGCACTGAATGGCGCTGTTTGGTCAACTGAATCGGACTCGACTTTCAAGTTGAGGAAAACCATCATTGTCAGTCGACCGTGTACTCGACGAGTTTCAAGCAACTGACAAAGAGTAAAAATCTGGTAGATGCATCCTTGACCTGGGCGAAATCCGGTCTGTTTATCGCTGGCTTTCTTCTCGTGAGCCGATATTGGATGCCGCAGCCAAACCAAAGCTAGTACCTTGATGACTATCGGAATTAAGCTAGTCCCACGACGGTTACTACAGTCATTGCGTATTCCTTTCTTGAAGATGGGTAAAATCAATAACTCACCCCATAATAGCGGGATAAGTTCCTCTTCCCAAACGTCACGGATGAAAGTTGTTAGTGGTTTTATCAATGCACCACCACCCATTTTGAAAAGAACTGGGAGGAGTCAGTCGGGAACAGCCGATTTCCCTCGCTTTAGTAATCGCATCCTCGACTCTGCTTCAACTTCCGATGGGAACTCAAGTGATACCACCCAAAAAAGTCGCAGTTGTTGACACAGGAGTGACTACACCAGCGCGCGGCCAGCTAAACTGTTCCTCGAAGTATTCGGCCCAACCGTCGAGCCTTTGCTGTTTGCCATGAAAGAGCTCTCCATTTCTATCGCATATCATTTCGCTGATCGGGGTGCACCGTCCACCGGTGTCACAAATAAGTTTGAACAATCTTTGATTGTTACCTGAAGCAGCTGCTATTTCCATCTCTTCGGCTACCTTCATCCACCAGCTTTCGCGATCATTCTTAAGGCTTTTCGTAACTCGCCTCTGCAGATTTCTTTTTATCTTATTTATCTCCTCACAGTTCGAGACCTGACATTTGTGCTATATTAGACTGATCGACTCTTAATAAATCCAGTGTCTTTGATGGACATCGGATATGCGACCACAGGCAAAACCTGCTGCAACGTGCATCGCCTGCTGGATGTGGGCCCAATGCTCATCTACATTGCTGTTCGTCGAAGATCCTAACTTGTGATAACTTCTGTTTCTAATGGGTGCGGACTGCTGGATCAAACACACATTGCACGGCTAACCGGGTTTTTGGGTTGTGACGATGGCCATGGAGCTGGAGAGACGATCGCATTAAAAGTAATGCATGATCCGACTCTACTTACGTGGACCAGTAAGATCTGCAGTTCTGAACAGAACTGCGCCACCGGTAGCCTACTACGATATGACCAATCTGGCTCAGAGTACCTATAGAGTTAGAGGGCCATGTTGCCGTGGGACGCGAGCTGTGTCGGAAATTCGTACTAGACAGGAATAACCGATTGTCTGCACAAAACTAGAGAAGCCTATGCCCGTTATCTGCACGCTGAACAGGTAGGACACAAAGCCCACCTGAACAAGCTTCTGATGCGCTAAGTTTGCCAACTTATGCATTAAAATTACCAGCCAGCACTACGACGTCAGAGCTTTTGCTCCTGCGAATGGAAGTGGTGAGTTCAACATAGAAATCATCCTTCTGTATGTCAGAATGGTAGTCTGCTGGAGTGAACGCCGAGGTCAGAAACAAATTGCGCTCAATACAACTATCCTTTCGAAAGCCAACTGACCCCTGGAGTCTTACAGCACATAAACGACTATAAACGGGGATCCGGTTTAAAAGGGCACCCTGGGCCTTGTCACTCAAGACTATTCCCACACCACGTTGACCCACAGCTCTAGCTTCTTCGTGTCCTGAAGTGAGCAGAAAATACCTCGATGAGATACCAGGAGCAGTTAGTTGAATCACACTGCTCGAATCCTGGATACGCGTTTCACTTATACAGCAGGCATCAATCGCCATAGAGTCTATCGTGAGCGCTAGGCATGCCTGCTGACCGGCCTGCCTGAGTGTACGCACGATGAAGGAGCCGAGATTCAAAGGCTGACGAGGCTTGAGAAAATGTAAATTACCAGACAGAGGATTATTCCAGACATTATTTGATAATGAGCCGTTGTGAGTGTCCGCCGTGTTGTCAGTGGGAGCATTATGGGTCGATAGAGGGGGCAAAGAGAGGGAACTGTGAGCAGTGGCCCACTTATCACTACCTACCCCGCTCGATGCAATGGGTAGCGCGGCCCTGATTATCCCGCTCGACGACCGAGGCAATATGGAATGCTATATAGTCGTGCAGTTCGTGGGAGCTGCTGGACTGGTACTACTGGGGTGTCCAGCCGCAAAGCAGGAGAACGATTAGGGTTCTCAGCCAAAGCCCTTAGTTCTAGCAAGAACCTGTCCGCAAGGCAGCCGTGTGGCTGAGTGGAAGCCCATACGTTTGGATCAATTATTCTTCCACTGATTTTACCAACTGAGTTCCTAGCCCCCAACATGGTGAACCGGGAGACTGCTTCGTCAGTCCCGTATCCTTTGACCTCCCAGGAGTGACTGGATCTAAGGCTTGAGGTGAGCCATCCTGTAAAGCTAGCTGGGTTGCTGAGGCACGTAAGCCTTCACACCACGTCAAGAAGCAGTCTCATTGCGAAGGACTTAACATCTTTGAGTACTGAAAATCAGCTATTAACCATCAGGTCCTTGGTGTTTTGTAACCAGCTGGTTGTTTTTATCGTTTGTAAGGGAAAGGTCCACTGGCATTTAGCACCACTGAGACAACATCATGATGTTCGAAGTCGTCCTATCTGTCTTTCCTTTCTTACCGAAAGCAGCTTATCATCTCGCTGTATATTATCAATAATTCACAACTACACCGAACACCAAAAGATTACATGTAATATGTCACATGGCACATTGTTCTTTGGATCCACTCCAATTCTACTGCGATACTTAAGTCGAAACCATCAATGTAGATGGAACTAGTCCGAAAGGAATGCCCTGGATTGGTCTTGAACTGTTTAAACGAATAACACGCAAGTACACCTCCACTCAAACAGATCGGATGGGTGGTTGTTTGGTTGTTCACTGGATCAAACGTTTTGCACAAAGAGGTTACCCGTTCTGTGACTCGTGGAAACTTGACGAAATTGTGCTGGACAGAACTTTTTCCTGACTCGTGGATATTCAAAGAAATAGTGCCGTGTACGTGAATGGTCAGGAATAGGCTGTTATACGGTACGCTTCGGTGGAAGTGCTAACCGAAATCATAAGAAGAAGACTTGGGCTGTGGAAGTGTACGTTACAAATATGTCAGAAATCATCTGCGTATACATGCGTATATATATATATATATATATATATATATATATATATATATATATATATATATATACATATATATATATATATTATATATATATATATATATATATATACCACGTGCTTTTTCATCCATCCTGTTCAGTCAACACTGCTCATACGGTAGGACTGGCACATCCGTGACGCGTGGGGAATAAGCAGACTCCTCACAGACATAGTGGGGATCGTGTATTTCGCTACGGAATTACGCGTTTTCTGCCTTTTCAAATTGATTACCTTATTGCAGATAAGGGAAAGACTATCAATGCAGATGGCCTTGTTCTGTGTTTACCTGTTCACACCCTTCTACGGTGTTAGTTAAGTCATTTGTACCACCTGGCACCTGGTCGATCAGATGAGAGAACTTCTCCAAACTCCACTCAGCTGAACGCCGATAGGGAAGTGGGCAAGCCCGGTTGTTACCTACTTTGCCGAAACAAATCAGAGTAGGGAAGTACGGAAGACTTTCCGTAACGTTTATTCTACCTCCAGGGTCCAACCTGAGGGCTCTATTAAGGCGCGGCTATTAATTACCCGTGGAAGAGGTTGCAACTCATCCGAAAATCCCTCGACTATGTGGGCAAAAACAGGTCGAAAAATCATTTATCCTCAAATGGTCACGCGTACGAACTACTTACACGTAACTGACAGGTCAGAATTCATACTCCGCGGATAATCAGCTTCACTTAAGCGGTCAGTGAGTAGAATTTCATAACCTGACTGATCGACACACCCAACTCCATTTGAACAGGCTGTCGCCGTAACAATGAACATCCCCATTTTCATTGTGTTACCTGAATTATACAACGTGCTGTGTTAGGGGGGTAGATGATGGACCGAAACCATTCTTGTTTGTCAAATTACTGTTCTTCTAAAATATCTGTAACACAGGAGGCCACGTACAAAGGCGAGCGAATCACAGACTTTCGAAAGTGTTGGTGCGGTTCAGGCCAAACACGTACGAACAAGTCTTTTGACCGTTGATATCTCTAAACCATTACCCAAACGATTATTATTAATGTTATACATGAGGCTTCGGGTACTGTGGTTCAGTCGCTATATTACGTTACTTTTTTGTATCGTGTATAAGGTATATTCTGAATTCGAACTACTGTCAATATAATTAAACCAAGATGGGTTTGGAGTGCATCGTAGAAATGACGTGTCAATTGATATACTTTATGTAAACGCTTGATATTCGGTAACACAGCTCTTGTCGAAAATGTTGACTGTTAATCGATGTTTTGGCTACCGCGAGAGACATTACCCACGGTAATCGAAAGGTTGACTGTCTAGCAACAATCCTGACGACACTGGGATACCGAGTATGAAATATTTACACGTTGAACCACGAAGTTCAGTAATCGGTCAGCTCCACGCGGTGGTAGTAGATAGCCACCAAGAGGTAGCAGTCATACATGTATGTGTGTCAGCGGTCTCATTCAACAACGGCCACGACGAATATGACAGAAACAATTGATCAGGCTTTGATGTGATGAAATGAAATGAGACGTATATGGGAGTCAGTTGGTCGGCGAACTCGAACTGCTCTCAGTCCGAAGTTAATAGAGAAGAATGGTTTGCAGATCCATAGAAGCAGGAAAAACCCTTAACTGGATGGATGTATGAAGACGCGTGAAATGGGTTACGGAGCCCCTGGCTCAGTGAATGAGGAGTTATAGAAAATTGAGGACAACATACAGACACCGGACTGTGGTTAGGGCGTGTATCGAACTAATCAGCAGATTTATTTCGCTTCACTTGCCGGGTATTTATATTGACACAGGTGGTTAACTACTAAAGCACATAGTTCGTAGTGGTCAATTTTGCGGAAACCCTTACTCTGTAGACTGAACCGTGTAGTTCGTATAAGTTGTACAAGGCTCTTGATTTAGATTTGTCTGTTCAAAAGGCGCCATATGAAAGGTTGGAGTTGGTGGTGCAGACAGTGTATCGATTTTTAAGCGTGAGTGTCTTTTAATTAGCTCTTCTGAGTCGTTCACGTATGCTCGTTTCGTACACATATCGATCCGCAATCAGCTAATTTTACAGATACACCCACACACCCCGTACAATCTATTCGTGCAATGGAGCGAATGTTCACTTTTTGGATAAATACGTTTACAGTCACACCACGATGGAATTTTCTATACAGTAAGTAGGCTACATAGTCAAGTCAAGTATCACTGCAGGTGGCAAACTCGCATTCGTCTAATTAGCTGTGTTGGTTTGAACATTTCTGTACGTGGTACGACATGCTGTGTCTGAGTCATTTCATTCTTAAGCAACGAAACCAATCAGTCACGTGTCCGAAAACAGTTATTCCGATGCTCTCTGCCCGGTTGTAACCGGACAGCATTGTGATTGATCAGTGTGTCAATGATTTATTGGGAAAATAGTTTTAAGGAATGATTATTTGGAACTCCGATTTTCTTAGTTCTCGGTGAATAGATTTTTCTTTCGTGAGCTAAATGGTGCAAATATCACAGAGAATAATCCTCATAAATGAGCTTTTATTTCAGCTATGTTGTGCGTCCGTTTGTCTGGTGAATTTGTAGGATTTATGAATGATGTTGTGCCATTATATTCATCGTAGGACTTGGAATTGTCTAATTGTGTACGCTTGATGTCCCCCTGAGTTTCAAATATCCGAACGATTGTGCGCAATACCAGTTTAATTTATTTCTCCAACCTACGGTATTCTCGAATGATCCGTCTTCTGCTCATGGGATGATTCAGCATATTGTATCAATAGCGGACCCTTGAAAATCCGTCAGATCACTGTGAAGCTGCCAATCTCATCATTTAAAGTGCCATAGCACTCACATATCGATCGCCACTCCAATTTTTATCCATTCCAATGTCGACGCCTGTGTTTCACCCTTACTGTACTCCGGCTCCCCAGAATTTCCTTCCCTCTACCTCCTGCTAGATCGTACACCAGCAACTCTCACGGAAGAGCGCTATATCCAGTATCATCTTACTACGTTTACCCAACGATGTTGACTCACAACAGGTTTATGGGGCGGAGGGGGGGGGGGTGGGGCGGAGCAACTCATAACTCACTGAGAGGGAAGTAAGCTGCTTCTTGCTTCACGTCAGCTATACCAGACACGGTACTCGCATGCCCCTGGCATTGGACAACGAGATTCGTCACATACACACACACACACACACACACACACACACACACACACACACACACACACACACACACACACACATTCAGAAACATAGGGATCGACTTTTATGGTCATATTTTTCTGACCGTATTCTCATAGTTTTGTTCCGGACAAAAGGATTTACTAAGACAGAGGTGGCAAAGAGGAGTTGAAATAGCAATACAAAATGGGTCTACATAGAGGTTCCTCTATCTTTGGATTGACATTCGGGCTGCGCCAATTTAACGCGAACAATTGACGAGGGAAAATCGTTTATGGGATCGGTCACACTCACAGAAATCACCAGCTGTTTCCGTTACGTATTCACCCTTCCACTGAAGACGGGAGATCGGTCAGCCGGAGTTAGCAGATAGAAGTTCAAGTCATTCAACGGCAGATTTAGGGTGAAACAGAGCTAACCCTTCCTCATCACGGCCATCCTTCTTGAATTAATCGACCAACAAGTTCGATGGTTGTGACGTAAAACCTACAGTCGCGGATCAGTTCCTTACTTGACATGCGATAAAACTGGGGACCATTTTATCAATTCTTGACAAGCTTCACACCTCAGCAGGTCCGGTTTATTCGAACCTAGGTTCTAAGACCCCCATCAAGATGTATCATGGTTGACCAAGACACTGTCTGTCAATTAAATCACTTCCTAAATGAATGTTGGCGCCTGTTAACTGGTAGCTTATTCACCTATGGTGTCACTTCTCCCGAAAGTAGGCGGTTCGGAGTTAGAACCTTTTCTTGGTTTAAGTAGAATACATAACATTGTCTAGTTTTGATTTTTCTCCCTCCCAAACCTCGTAATGATCTCTACCAGCTCTCACCAGCCTCATATAACCCGACCATCCGAGTTATAAGATTTACTACTACTACTACTACTACTACTACTACTACTACTACTACTACTACTACTACTACTACTACTACTACTACTACTACTACTACTACTACTACTACTACTACTACTGCTACTACTACTACTACTACTATCACTGCTGCCACTGCCACGAATAATAATAATGATACTAATAATAATCCTCAATATTCTAGTCTTCCTTGTGCTTATTATTTTACCACCACTGTTAAGATTATCATCTCTACCTCAACCTCTTTATCTTCTTCCTTTCCTTCTGTTTTGTTTACATGATGAGAAGATGATCAACGCTAGTGATCGAGTGGTTTGGCAGTAGCGTTGACTTACATTGGCATAGATCACTGGAAATTCATGAGTTTTAGATTCTCAAAGTTCATACAATATTTCTGGTCAGATAATGAAATGAAGCTACTTTTAACCAAATCTGTACGCGGTTTCTTTTGGCGAGTCTTTCACTTACTGGGGAAAACCCCTGTAAACTCTATTCATTTAGAACCGACATCTTTTATACTTCTCGCAAAGTTCTTCCTTGACTGATGGGGTTCATTAAAATCATTATCAGCTAGCTCACGATCGATGACCACAACAACCCAAGTGTAAAGATTCCGCATTCACTTTGGATGACCCGATGGGGTACAGCTTTGCGGACATAAACAGTGAGAAACTCCAGCCAATCAAAAGCGTCGTGCACAAGCTCAACGTAGGTCCACTGTGATCGAACAACCAGTAATTAACTAATTAGCACAATCGGGCGTATCTGTGTATACGAATGAGTTCTGTAAAAATGTAATGTACGATTCCTCAGATCAAATCTTATTTGGGTCGGAGTTATTTCAACACGTCTGATCAGTTTCAGCATTCCAATCAGTAACAAAGACCAGCAGTGGTCAGAAAGTCAACGCGATAGACTGAAGAAAATTCTGTCCCATGTTCAAATCCCTAAGCTGCAGCAGTTTACTTTCCCCGACGGACAGTTTTAAATTAGTTGTGAACCCGTTGCTGAAATATTGTACTAATATTATGTAATAAAAAGTAGCAAACTGGAGCTGCCAATATATATTACCTTAACGCTTATCAACAATTTATTTAATTATGTTTGAAGCAATCTATAGGGATAGCTTCGATCCAACCGAACAAATACACATATCGACCCGGCCATATGGATGTGGTGATCGATTTACCTGGCTTGTAACCCATCCGACTGAGATGAATCCATTTCTGATTGTGAAAGCGTTAGTTCGTCGGGCCGTGTACAAAGATGTTCAAGTCAGTGTACGGAAAACGAGTAAGGCTTGGAGTGTGCCGATAAAAAGATTCACCCCGAGCAGGGTTACATAATTAGATATTTTACGGTCAATGACATAGAGTGACTGGTAGTGCTTGTAGTTTTCGTTTGTTTTGGTTACCATCCATGATGTTTCACACAGACAGGTTTCACAAGGGAGTCCCCAAAATCACTCTGTCAGTTCCAAAACGTTTAAATTTTAGCGCCATATCTGTCACGTATTCACCCGTCAGTCCGGTCTTGTCTAAAAGCAACCATTCATGGTTATTTATTAGCCAGTTTGTGAAATCGTACGGATGAAATCAAACACACGGTCATCATATGTTAGAATCTGGTATTATTCTCGTGGAAGCGGAATCGTTGGCCCCCTGGCACGGGCGAGTGACCAAACAATCCTAGCTGCCACTGTGACCGACATATGACCGCAAATCCTGGGCTGGATTTTCGTGTAGTCATCACCTGCGCATTACGGGACATGATCCCAACTGGTAGCCAGTTGACATGAGATTCCACCCTGTATTTTTATTCCAACCTATGAAGCAAAATCATACTGCTCTGCACCAATAACGAATCATGTGAGCTCAGCATCTGTCCACCGGAATTCGCTCAATAAATTGTTTTTTTTTAATTGTCTTTCATCTACATACGTGCAGTTTCTCAAAATTTACCTTTGGGAACCAGTAGTTGAAATCTCACCAAAAGTAGACCACAGAAAGCAAACAAAAAGTTCCGGAATCCCGCCTCACATCCCTACACCAGGTCCACGTTTGCCTATTCGGTTACCTTTTCCGTGTACGGAAAACAACCATGTGATGCAACATGAAGTGTATTTTTAGATGTTCCAATGTGTATTGATCGATTCTTCATTGACAAGGAAGAGGTTACAAGAGGCTGGTCAGGGGGGGGGGGCTAGAGGAGAAAGGTGAACAGAATTCGGATACCAACTAGGATCAGGGGATTGTTTATCTAATTGTGCACAGATTACTACGGTGCACGATGATCTGCGCTAACTGTCAATGCACTTTTGACATGTCTACTTTCTTGTTTGCCAGTCCGATTGTTTGCTTGGCCGCCCGTCCATCTATTTACCCATCCTTCCACCCATCCATCGGTGGCGAACCTGTGGTTGCGTGATTGCACACGTGTGGATCATAAACTCTCCCTTTATGCGGACAGAGTGCATTAAGTGTGAGACGGACACGAATGAGGTCCGGAGGACAGATTCACAATACCGAGGATCGAAGATCAGCTTTTGTGGCCGATCGCGGAAATGGACAATGAGAAATATTTCTGTTCAAATGTTTACTTTACCAACCCATCGCCCTTCATGGAGCGAGAGGGCATTATTTTCAATGAAGTAATAAAAAACTCGGTATTTTCGCGACATTTGATAGGTGACAAAAGAAGTGAGCCTTTTAGTCGTTTTGCCCAAATCAATGGGACTGAGAGGCACCGTGACCACGCTTTGAGATGAGATTTCATGAAAAGATCGACTGCTGTATGGACGTGTCATCGCGTTGTCGGTATGGAGTGTAAAGAATTGGTAGCTTCAGCTATGCTTAGTTGATGACAGGTTAGAATCGGAGGTTGCCAGTCCAATAAATACTTGTAAACTGACCATTTCTCACCTTACTTGTTTTGCTTGCGTGTAAAGACCGAAGGAATAACAATCGCATACCAATCTTTCTGAGTAGATCTTTTTGTGTGCTTCTCGTTTAGCTGATTATTACCGAACTACCAACGGAGATAAATCATCCACATAACCCATGGGGTAGACAGACTACCTGAGATCGACCGAGTCCACTTAGGTCAAAGGAATTCGTTCATGCACATCGGTTAGTTGGGTATGTGTTTGTTCCGATCGTGCACAGCTACCTTGACTGACCGACTGACCGTAAAGCATCACTCTTTCGTGGTTAGCATACACGAACACACGAACGCACGCTACATACGTTCGTCGGAACGGATGGGTACAAAAGAATGAATGCACCCACGCTTGGGTGCACTGTTATGCCTCGAAAATAGGAAAACGTCTGCGGAATATCGGGAGGGTCGGCAAATGCTGGATTTGACATCCAATAACGGACCACCTGTCTATCTTACTCCTTCCTGCCGGGCCCACCCCTATTCCCACATCCGGGTCTAGACATTCGTGCAGGCAGAAACACATACCGATTGGGCGTGCTTCTGCTGTCAGGTCGTCAATATTTGCTTGCCCGATGGAATGCTCCGTTTAGTTAGGGGAGGGGATAACAAATCCGATTCCAGCTTACCCGAAAGCCGATAGGTAGATAGACATGCAGAACATACAACATCGATCGCTCACTAAACCAAATGACTGACTGGCCAACCATCGACCTTTGGTCATCTTCAATCGATCATCACAAGGATGCACACAAAATCGATACCGATTGGAACTGGAAAGGAGGGGTGGAATTTGGAGGCAGGAACACACATGTTGCAGACACACACACACACCACACTCAGCACGCAAACACATGGCGTAGCGCACGTGCCTACCGACGTCTGAACCCAATTATGCCTAGCACCGCCCTTTTTCAGCGTATGTTGATCGGGAAAAAGTTGCGACTAATTAAAATCGACTAAAAATAGTCACGGACACAACTGGGCGCGTAAATCGTATCCATGTTACAGACGCCCTTCTGTGGTTGCCCATTCTCGTGCAGAACAATCTCAGCTCCTTGTCTGCAGCAACGGCGGAAATGCAATAACAGTGACTTTAACTAAGCTCAGGCAACACAGTGTGAACCAACCGATTTGGAGGCTAACGTAGATTTTTGATTCGTATTCTGGATCAAATAAGCGTAGAATAATTTCACCTCCGGAATTCCGGACAAATAGTGAAACGAAGCTTGGTGAGATTCACTTGTCACGTCTCATTTCCAAAACCAATGACAGTCACAATAAACAGGAAGATTTTAGTGTTACTGAAAAACTCAAGAATCTTCTTTTGAGCTATCTTCGATGGGATTTGAAAGGACGCCTTATTCTACGATCTCTACACGAGTCACAGCCGGTTATTTTGTTTCTGAATTAGAATATCACGGGTATTTGGTGTAAGTAGTATGGTACCACGTCTGAATGACAGGACAAAATTTCCCCATAAGTATACGACCGGTTTCGCGATTATTGCCGCTTATCAGGTATGCGTACCCCGTACCTCTGCAGTGCCCTTCGTTGCGCTGAGAAAATGACCGCTTTCTGGATACCAGCTGGGATTTATTTTCCCTACGATCCTTCCTGATGCTCGGTTTCGACCACACGGCTTTTTTCGGCTGCGTGCATTTAACTGAATCACTCTTCTCTAGGCTTCTGTTGATCTCGCTTTTGAAATATTCGGTTTTCCCCCGACTGTACGCGTTCGATTCGGTATTCACCTCGCCTTCGAGTTTCTTTTTTGCTTTCGTGTATCTTCGGTATCGGCACTGTTTCGGTGCCACTACTTATAGAACACACTACCGCATCTGTCTGCCAACTCGAGTCCTCTTCATTCATTCGATCGAGGGGATTTCGTTGGTAGTATACTGTGAGATCTGACAGAAGAAAAGCTCATAATCCACCACTCGAACGTCTCCTATACCCCTCTGCGGGGCATCTTCATATTTGGTAACCAACAAAATAACTTAGGAAGAATCACAGTGTGATTCTAAAAAATAGAATCTTCGTCCACACACGCTCCTTATCATTCAGAAATGAGATTACAGCCTCAAGTATCACAGGTACTTTTCGGGCGATAATTTTTAGTTGCAAAAGATCATCAGTTTTACAAGTCATTTGTCGCATTTACCAAATGCTCAAAGTGTCAGTTGTCGGCCTGTCTGAGACCTTCTTTTGGGTGGTGTGTGGGTCAGGGCAGACTGAGTGTACGCACAAATTGTTCTTTCTGTCCCGTCTTTGTGAACAAAATCAGGTTTCTTTTAGCTTAAGCGATACAAAGTGGTTTTATCCACTCCATGTTGAATTTCTGCGGTGATTCAAACGTTTCCGTGCGTGGTGCGGTGAGCCATAATTTCGGGTCTAGTATTCAACCAATCCAACCTTGTCAAACTTTGGTAGTCAGATCTTCCAGATACAGTCAGACGGCTTTGCAATTGGTCAGTTCATTATCGGTCGATATCGTCATATCTTACTTCACGTATACACAAATGTATACTAATTTAACATGACACAACAAATACTTGCTATTCTCACCCTGTCAGCTTTTGGTACCCGTAGTTCCGAATACGAGTTACTCCAACAGACACAACTGACGGGGTGGATTCAAGAAAAAATCAACTTCTTTGGACTGTCCAGGGGTACGCCTATTTCGACCTTAGTGCTTTGTATCTGACGACAGGGTTAGTGAGTAGATGAATTCCCGGATCTCGATGGCTATAAGTAATCACTTGACGCGAAGTTCAGTTCTCAGTTACATTGTATAAGTTCAGATGTTTCTTTCAAACTGTATTTTGTCATTACTATTCTACCAGATTCGAATAGATTCGGCAACGAATTCACCCCAGCACAATTTGGTGAGTTGTACATGTCGAGGATAGGCCTTAATGGGACTCCTATCTCATGGGTTATCGGCTGCCCAAAAAGTTTTGAATTTTTAATTACCGCAATCTTCTCAATAACTTTTCACTTGTTAGGAATTGGCAAATCGATTCCTATTTCGGATCCTGATACCATCATTTCCTTATTTCTTCTAATATATTGGTAACTGGCTAACATGATCTCTCGACTTGGCACCTTTGTACTCATAGCCTATGTTTACGAAGAAGGACTAAAGACTTCGTAATCCTATCGATGATGATGGAACCAGACAGTTGGATTCGGCGTAAAGATTCAGCTTGGGATCAGTTATTTGATCATTTTATTTAGGCCGCAAGACTTGGGTTCCAAGAACAGGACCTTCAGCGAGATTTTCATGGGGATTCGAGTGTTTGTGCACGCGGCCCAGTGCGCCTTAGCTTCACATCCAGTATCCAACCAATCAGATGAGGCTCAGTATCAATAGTCAGACCATGCAGATGCAGAGGAGTTGCTTTGCGATGGGCCAGTACTGTATCTGCCAGTGGTGGCATGCTCCCTCCCAATCAAGTCTGATGGAATACATTCGTTCTACTCTTGTCTGATCTTATCGGTTTGTGGTGCCCGCAGTCTGGCTACGAACTACTCCACTACTTGGAGATTCATTTCTCCCAATTTTGTTCAAATCGTTTGCCTGGATTGCGCACAAATCTGTTGGGGTCCGCTAGAAACCTGCCCACAGGATCTGATCCCCCGAAATGCCCCACCAATGCATGTGGAGTTCCCGAATCACTTATTTGTACACAACTGATGAAGGGGACTCATCAGTTTTTGTTTCTCGTTTATTGTCAACTGTACAAGCAAGTGGGAGGATGTTACACATGTTCGTGCTTGCACACGAATGTAGTGGAAGGGCTATATACCGTTGCCACAAAGGCCCACTGCACCGTTACAGAAGACCGACTACCAGAATCTGAGATTTGGGGTGGACAACAGCATTAGGCCCCAAGGGGGGAGGTGTGGCAGCAACGAACTGGACGACTGCGAATTATTACCTACCACCAAAGTAACCCATGGTGGTGAGGATTCGAACTTATGACCTCAGAGATGGTACTCAAACACTATAAACCACTAGTCCACCACCGGTATCAAAGCATCTAGTTCGTCGAATTCTTGATACCGGAGTAATACCAGAATTGTGACAGCATTTCCTTCTCAGCGGTCTTACGTTGCCTGGGAAATACTGGTTTATTGTTGCCACCAGTAAGAGTTAGGTGGAGAACTTAATGCTTCTCTCTACTTCCCTCCACAGGACAAGGTACTTGATCTCTGGAAGTTATGTGAAGTATTCCGTAGAACTCTGGTAGAAAAAACTAGCTTGCTATCATCCCTTTCCTTCACTGTCTCTAATAATAAACTTATTCATAAATATGACCATTTTGGTCGTTTTGTGAAATGTACTCCTTCAAACTGAATGACTTTTCCTGAATTTCAAAATTTGGTGCTAGAAATTTGGTAGAACAGATAACCATATCCGGCAGTTTTACTTGTCCACTGGCAGCTGTGGATTGCCCGTCGCTTGTCCCCAAAAACCTCCCGCGAATACCCTTCACAAAATTCTGAAAAATGATTCCCAAATATGTTTATTCAATTTCAAACAAAAGTACCTTTTCGCAATGGGGAAGCGACCGACAACGGCAAGATTACAGATCCGGAATGTAAGATCTGAAATACTCCACGATAACCTTTAACCATTGCTCGAGAACAGATCCAGCACCGAGGTTTACAATGTGCCGACAAATTACTGACCTTAGAGGTCTTCTGGAAGAGAAAGGGCACCAATCTGACAGATTGAGATCGTTCAAGGCATGTTGAGCAAATTACTCCGATGAAGCTAGGAGATTCGTGGTCTAAAGTTTGAACATATTATGAGCCGGAATCAGCGTGTAGCCCCTAGACAAAACCACATAAACAGGACGATAACTGCATTTTAATCAGCTCTCTTCCCTCTGGTATGTGTTATGAAAATCCTACAGATCTTGGGAAACCATACTGTATTGTATGGAGTTCCTAACTACTCAATTTTTCAGATATAAGTGGGACACATTCAGTCAGTTGAGATATAAATTGTGATTTATCACAAGCCTCACGTCCGGATCATATCATACAGTTTTCCACATTTACGTCTGTTATTCATACTGATAACAATGTGAAAACATACTTTTTGTCCGCATACCAATTCTGAATTTCTTCCGGTAGACGGATGCGACTGATCACGTGCTACCGAATGGAATATTTAACTGACGCCAGCAGGAGTTGAATCCAGGATAAGGACCAAGATCATTTGTTCTTCGTGTAGTTCGTTAGACTATCACCAAGCAGGTTGAGCAACAGACTTGCAGTACCGGCTAGGTGAGTCACCACTGCTGTATCAAATCCAAGTTGTTTCTTCCACTCTGGTAGTACGTGTCTGCACTGATTACTACCCACCAAGTCCCAACTGGTGTTCGAACTCCAGGGGCATTAGTGTGAATCACGTAATACATTACTACTAGGTTATCTGCGTTGACTTTCAATGGCTTGCTTCATATCAACCCTGCGTGATGTGGCACCTATTCGCCATTGGTCATTTTGTCATCGTGAAAATCTTCCATCAGGTGGAGCGATCTACTTCTATGGGGCAGTCTTCCGCATAGGAAGCCTACGTGAAACCAAGGCAAGGCAGAGTGTTGCGTTCAAAAGTAAGCAGCATGGAAGTGGAGTAGTGTGCATTGTACTCAGTGCACACGCACATCACATGGCCCCATTCGAGCCCCGAGTCTACTCTACCAAGTCAACGGGGTAGTATGCAGTGAACGAATTCACAAAATGGCTTTGACACTGATGTGATTGGTTAGTGAATCAGCCTAACTTTGGCCGTGCACCATGATGACGGGTACGTACTTGTGACACAAAGGACGAGATGATAGTTTTCGTAGACTACACGCAAATGAACAAGACTTGGGAACTAGAACATAACTCAGAGCCTCCATCGCTTTCAACGATCTGTCGATCGGTGATACTGCTTTTTGTGGACACTACAGTTCAATGAAATGCTAAACAAATTGCAAATACGTTGAAATGAAGGAGTGGTGGGAAACGTGGAAGAGGAGGACGAGCCGTCGGTGACATCGGTCGGCAGACCTTCTTTGTGTTGTATGGTTCGCGTTCTACACCTTGATTTCTGTGAGCACCTACACACACACACACACACACACACACACACACACACACACACACACACACACATATATATATATATATATATATATATATATATATATATATATATATATATATATATATATATATATATATATATATATATATATTGACTGTTAGGAACGATTACGCACTTGATTTCTGCTCCCAATTCCGATCGCTTCAGCTCGCCAGTGGGAAACCGAAGACAACAGCACAACGCTCCAGAAGCCAGAGCATTTGGGTGAGAGAGTGATATGCTGTTCGAAGAAAAAATGGAAGATACCGGACTTTTTTGTCCGAAAGAATTTTTGTCTTGACGGGTACTGCTAAACGAGTTTGTTTTTCTCTAGTCTCTTCAGTCCCTTTTGTTTACTGTGTTCACTATTCTAGTTCAGCCACATGCGGGTGTGGAGGTGCGTTGAATGGTTGATCCTGCTTGGCATGCCCGCAGCACGATCGAAGATCCCAGCATAAGTTACAAGATTGTCCAAGTTTAATAAAAGTGAGGGAAAGGTAACGAGTATTGAATAACGAGGCTGTGGAGCCATATACTTTGGTGGGAGTGTGGACAGTCATGCCAAAAGTGCAGTCTCGAAGTTGATCTGGAAGGATGAAGCGAGTATGGCAAGCATGTTCTGCAGATCCCAGTTTCCAAAGCAAAAGTCGGACTTTGGTTTCGTCGTCTTTGATGATCAGCTCCAAATTGGAAATGTTTCCCTATCGTTTGAACCAAGAGTCAAACGTGACATCTGACTATGTCCCGTGCACAAAATTCTCCACATTCCGGAGGAGTGTTTCCGAGACCGGTTCTGTTGGCGCACGAGTTATGCCTATGTCCACAAGTCTTGAAGTGAATATCTCTATCAGCCTTTGTTGAGATGGGCACATCTTAAAATCTGGATCAATAGCCGCCATCGTAAATAAAAAACTCCGTCACCAGATAATGTTGTATCGTTCATGTTTTACTCCCTGAATGCTACAAATGTCTACGCTTCTTGGCTTCTGCTCACAACTCCAATCGTTTCAGCCCACTAGGTCGCACCGGATCGGTTTTTCCAATGTTCACTCAGCTACTTCGACCACATGAGTGTGTGGAGGTGTGTGTTGAATGGTTGACTCAGCTTGGCGCGCTCGCAGTGATTAGTTACTTGGTTTCATGGAGATTCACGTGACTCTGACACTGGCACTTTAGTACACCCCTGTGCCTCCAGAAAAAAAGTGGTTTGAAAGAGAAAAAGCTTTCAATACAAATATATCGGTTAAACTTTGAGACTTGTGAAACCACAGTCCAGTCGAAGAGACGGACCACATTTACTTCTAACAGCCTGCATGTAACTGCTATCGAGAAGCTCAGATTGTTTCACACTGTTTGGTAACTTCTACTCATCCCGTATCGACTGGATAACGAACCGCTCTAACCTCGCTGATATAAATACAGCTTTGGGCTTTTTCCACGTTCGGATCCTTCTCCAAGTCGAAAGATTCTTTCCACTCCGACAGCGCACTCATACACGTTGTCTTCCATGGTTTGACAGAGAACTCAGTTGCGTACTGTTAGGGAGGACTCAAACATGGAAAAATAACAGGCTACTGGTGAAAGCTATAATGTCTACAGGCTGATTTGAGATATAGATGATGAAGTGCTGCGGATATGAAGACATGCTTAAAGCCAACTATGTTACGGCACCTAAATGATTTTTATCACACAATTACCTGGGACTAGTATGCGTGGAATTGATAAATCTTTGTTGAGCTGACCGTCTACTGGACTCCACCTTTCACACAAAAACCTCAGGTCACCCGACCAACCTGCAATCGGAAGTACCAGACTCCAATTTCGCTCTTGTTAGAGCTCATAAGTGGTGCATATCCTCCGCCACACCCAGGGTTTGGACTTGAGCCCCTTCACCTCGAAGGTGTGTGTGTTACCACTGAGCCACCTCGATCCCATCCGGGCCGATCCCGTTCGGGCTGACCCCGTCCAGGCCGATCCGAATCAGTAAGTTAAGCTCGCTCAGATGTCGTCCTCTATGACAGCCAGAAATGCCCGATAACTTCAAACGGAGACACGGTACCTTCCCTGTTAACTCCAAGTCAATGCTCCCACCAATTTGATTTATCAATCCCACATACTACTCGCAAGTAATTGCGTGATAAATACACCGAATCAGCTGGTTTAAAGAGGAGGTAAGATGGCCCCATCCTGTGGAGAAAACCTGACTGGTGAAAGGCATTCGCATGGAATTAACAGTGAAGGTACCGTGTCTCCATTTGAAGTTATCGGGCATTTCTGGCTGTCATAGAGGACGACATCTGAGCAAGCTTAACTTACTGATTCGGATCGGCCTGGACGGGGTCAGCCCGAACGGGATCGGCCCGGATGGGATCGAGGTGGCTCAGTGGTAACACACACACCTTCGAGGTGAAGGGGCTCAAGTCCAAACCCTGGGTGTGGCGGAGGATATGCACCACTTATGAGCTCTAACAAGAGCGAAATTGGAGTCTGGTACTTCCGATTGCAGGTTGGTCGGGTGACCTGAGGTTTTTGTGTGAAAGGTGGAGTCTAGTGGAAGGTCTGCCAAACCTAAACGACCGCTTGCTAGTCTAAAACGACGCAGAAGAACTGCAAAAAGTATCATTTATGCTGTTGACAGCGATGAAGGAAAGGCAAATGCCTTGTGATGACACTGCCTACCAGAGTACGTAAGTGAGAAACTTTTGCCTGCTCTTTCAATGGTGCTTCAGCTTGCTGCGGCTGTGCTTTATTTTCACGTGGATGTGGTGATGAAACTACTGCGATCTCTCAGGCCCTAGGGATCACCCGGTCCTGAAGGAAAACATTCTCTGGTACTACACAAAATCTCTGAAACCAGGCTGATCGAAGATTCGTTAGAAGTTGAAAAATCTCTTGATGACTGGGAATAGGTACATGTGCGGCCTTACTAGTGTCATCTGCAAGGTCTTGGAGTAACCCATAGTCAAAGTGATTCAGCAAAACTTAGAATGACACCAACTGTTTCGTCCTCAACAGCATGGCTTCATAAAGCCGGCTCATACCAGTCGAATCGTGACTCGTGAGATATGAACTGAGGCATAGGCCGAAAGATATTCAACAAGTTATCTTCGTGGATTTCAGTAATGCCTTTGAGGAAGTTCTGCTTGATTGACTGTTGCAGAAGATTTGATTATTGGCGATAGTCTATTTCTCACTGTGATTGACTGAGGAATTGCTAAGAAGGCAGTGAATAGCAATCAGAATCTCTAGAATTGTATCCAGATGCTACCCAGCTTCCAATAGTGTCCCTCAGATGTCAGTACTTTGAACGTTTTTGTTATTGACTTATATCAATGACCTCCCAAAGGTTTTCACGTCATCTTGTCTGCCGTACCCGGATGACCTAAAACTGGGTCGAATATTTCGTACGGATGAGGAAAAACAAATCTTGATGCACTTATGCACTGGTACTCTACACAAACCATTCCACTAAGCACAACGAAATGTGTTCACATGCGCGTATGTCATTCTCAGCTACCGATGGACTACAACTTCTCTGGGAACTTACTGTGAACAGTTAGTTAGGAACATGATCTAGCGGTTTTGGCGTCAGCCTCCGTGAAAACAAGAGATCACACGGAAAGCGTACGTGCCTTAGTCGATGTATTCTTGGTGGAAATAGCCGGTTTTCTTAATAACTATGGATTTCACCAACCAGATGAATAATCGTTTTCGTTCCGCTGCCCTCACTCACTCACATAACTTGCATCAAACTCTCACCGTCCTCATCAAAACTCGGGGTTTGAATCAACTTTTTGAATCTGTCCACCATTTCCTTCAGTCTTCCCCCTCCGCTGCCACTTTTTTTGACAAACGCAAATTTCTCCCTCGCCACACACGAGCCATCTCCAACTTCTCAAGTACTCACTTGATTGGTGCTTTTACCTCAAAGCCGGTGTTTGCGCTTATATCCCCCCAATCAGGGACCTGCTCCCGACTTCCTCAACTATGGTTCTCCAGCCAGAATTTCCCATTCGTATAACTGAAAATTCGGTTCATTTCTTTTAGTCATTATTTCTGGACTGTTTCGCGCTTCTTCAATAACAGCGACCCTTTGATTTTTGAGTTATTATCTTCAAACGTCGAAACGTTGACTTCAGAAGACCCCATGTGCCAAATTACCATTATTGGTAACTTCAGTGTCCCCAACAAGGATCGGCTAGTGCACTCATTGGACACTTCAAATATGGGCTTTCGCTGTAGTCAAAAACCCTTGCCCACTGGTGAACCTCCCTACACACATTCCCGATCGCATTGGTGAACGTCCGCGAACTCTTGACATCGTGCTTAGATTCTCTCACTCTTCAGTCTCAAATATTTCTTCCCTGTCTCCCATTGGTTCATCTTGTTTTCTGCTCATTTTTATCATCCAGTCCCAATATCAAACTCTAGAGGCACCTTTTGGCTTCAAGCTTCTGTTGGATGTGATGGTTTTCGTGACTTTCTGGCCTGTCACCCTTGGAACCACTATTGTTTCGTGTCTGAATTTTTCGTGTCATTATTAACTGCTTTAAGATAGTTTGTCAAGGTACGCATGTCTACTATTCCCACTTCTATAAACCCAGAAACCGAGGATCCCCTGGGTGGATCAACCCCAAGGTTCCGTCCTTGCGCCCACCCTATCTTTTCTGTTTAATACTGATCGTCGGCCTTGAACCTCCAACTCGTTTCACTGTTTTGCCTATGGTGCCACTCTCAGATGCTCCCTTTATCATCTTATCACTCTCAGCGCCACCAGCAACATCGATCGTTCTGTTCTTAATGCGTCACTTCCTTCTGATCTGGAACAAACCTTTCTTTGGCTTTCCAGCAAACGTGTTTGCTTCGGTGCCTCGAGGACTTCTCTCTCCACTCATACACCTCCTTTATTCTCATCCGGACTTAGGTTCGACTCCCGTTCATCCCACAGGGTCGCTTTTCTTACAGGGCTTGTCCGTAAATTCATCTCTTCGTTGACCCCCACGTGTGTCTACGACTGCTTCCCACACTGCGCTCGAAGTTGGTTTTCTAATCCGCACCGGACACTTTTTTACACCCACTCCATTCCTTCCCTTGTACAAAGTTCAAACTCACCCGACTATGGAATACTACAATCATGTGTGGGGTGGGGCTTCTTCTACCGCTTTTTCTCTTCTTGATCGGGTTCAAGGAAAGATTGTCCGGTTGATCAATGATGCCTCTCTTGTGTACATTCTGCAGCCACTTGCCCGTTGCAGGGAATATACTTCACTATCTCTTTCCTACCGTTAGTATTTTGATTTTTGGCTCATCGGTTATCACGTGGTCAATTCCCCTTCCCTCGACCTTCTCTCGTTCGTCTCGCATGCCGGTGGCCAGTCTCTCGCGTCAGGTCTCTGTCCCCGGAGGGTGAAATTTCTTATTCCGGTCTTTCTTTGTCCGTTGTACTGCAAAGCTTTGGAACACTGTCCCACTGTCCGTACTTCCAACCACTTACAGCCTTCCTGTCTTCAAATCAGGGTAAAAAAACTGAGTATTACCTGAATGTTCCCGAAGCACAACCTTTTTACAGTGTTTTTGACAATGGGGTTTACCGCTTTTACTGTAAATAACTTTGCGTAATAAAGAAATCTATCCTATGACACCCTCCATATGCTATATAGTTCTCACGGGCGTCCTCAACTTGAGTACGGTGGTGTGTCTGCATATCCATGTCCAACTGCCGTAAGAAACAAATTGTCAAGAGTACAGAGGACCGCCACTTCTCTCATCCCAGGACCACGGGGGACTGACTAAGAAGATTTGATCCCAGAAACCTACCGGAAGAGACTCGAAGATCTCCTCTACTTTCGGTGTACGAACAGAAGAGGTCTCGGACCAAAGGCACAAGCTGGTTTTTCGTTTCAGAGACCATGTCATAGGCACGAACATTCAGTGACTCTGTTGAAGGTACTTCCATCTCATTTACCGCTGGTATGTCTAATTTACGGCTCCACACTTTTTCAATGATGAACTACTTTTGTTTTCTTTTCTTTTTTAACCTATCCTTGTTAGGTGTCGCGTATGCACCTTCGATCGATGCACGGCGGTCTGCCTCTTGTCCACAGTACTTTTGGTAGTTCACGAGCGTTGGACCACAGTTTGAGCATTACTGGATTGGTAACTGAGTGACTCAATATTGTTAAAAGTAAGGAAAACACTGTGGAATGTCACTCATCCGGTTTCGGAGTGTAAAATTGTGTTGTTTCCTATCGACTAGTTGCTACTCCAATAACAATGCTGACATTGCACAACCCTGGCTATGGTGCATTTGTCCTTCTTGTAATTGGTCACGATCAGAATACCGTATTCCGTTGTTGTTCTCGTACACGTTTGTTTACAGAAGCAGTCTTAAATTGGCCTCGACGCATTTCGTGAAATATTGTACTGTTATCATACAATGAAAAAGAAGCAAATAAAACGGAACAGACCAGAAGAAAGAGAAACATTATTTCCTCTCATCCAATACTCGGAATGCAAATGTGCAGCAAGCAGACGACCCGCAATTTATGTGGCTCATATGTCTTTCACCATGCGATACTTCTTGCTGACATTTTATCTCACTTTCGACACGTTAGATGAGGTGCTCGTTAATGCTTTCTCTGCTCAATCTCTTCTCATCTGGATACAAAATGTTCCAGTTTAATGTAACTTTCATTGTGAAACTTCTGTTACTTGTGCATCTTTCTGGCATTGCCCTCGTTTAAAACCATCCGCTTATTGAGAAAATTAGGACACAGGCAAAGATCTTGGTACACATTCAACACCAGTCTGGTCATTCTGCACGCGACACTGGGACAAAATCACGCTGAACGGTACGCGCAGTAAACTTGTTTACAACGTGGCTCAAAAAACTGCAATATGTTGGATCTGTGTTGTCCTAGAATTTGGATTCAAGCACAACTGTGATGCACGATGCAGCGACAGTTGGAGGGGTAAAGACTCCATTCCTACAACCGAAAGCCGTGGCCTCATTTGAGGTCTGAGGGCCAACAGCACCTGGGATGTCTGGGTGAGTTGTCGGGCGGATTTTCTTGATCTCAACTATTGGAATTAATTTGTCGCTAGGTAGCCTAAATACTTGCCAAGGAAAGATTTAATTCTTTTCTCTGTTAGGGCCAAGTAGAACGACACTGTTACAAGTGAAAAGGGGACGACACTTTTGGAGACGGCTGTTTACTGCAGGGTGATCCCGATTGCATTCCAGTCACTTCGTTGCGAAAGGGACAGACAAGATTTGCATCTTATGAGTGCGTAAAAGTTTTCTAATGAATTCTCTGCTTCCAGCGTGATCACACTCGTGTTTTAACGAAAAAGGCAAGACGGGCAAGGAACTCCTGTATTCGAGCGGCCAAACAACTTCCTTTGGTAAAACGTGTAAAATTGTTTGCATAGTTTCATTTGCAGGCCAAAAAGCAGCAACACTGATCCTCTGGCAGCCTGAATATTTCGTGCACCGTTTTGGCCTGCCACTGTTATGCTTTTTCTTTCGATCGTCATTCCCGTTTGGTTGGTCTGACCGATCTGAATGACGGTTCAGTCGGTAGCCACTCACTTGTGCTATTCTTTCCGACTGCCTCGGATCCTACTAAGTTTCCATGGAGACTCTGTATGCTCGTTTTTGTCTGCTTCGAGAAGATTCTGATATATTAACCATATCTCCACTGGCCTGCAGTTATCGACTGACTGATGGAATCGATATGATATTCGTGTTGTTCTGTTGCCACAGCTTTCCCCGGTACAATAACAGGCACTGTTTACTCAGATTGCAGGGTAACATCGATAGTTTGCCAATTTTCGTATTTCTGAATATTGTTTTCAGCCACCAAACTCTAAGTTGGTTTGTTTAATTGACAGTACTTCATTGTATTGGGACATCGACTTCCGGAAATTACATTGTCCGTTACTTGCGCACACGTACGTTCATTGTGATCAAACCGACCCAGCAAGCATTATATATATATATATATATATATATATATATATATATATATATATATATATATATATATATATATATATATATATATATATATATATATATAGAGAGAGAGAGAGAGAGAGAGAGAGAGAGAGAGAGAGAGTGTGTGTGTGTGTGTGTGTGGGCGTGTTTGCTTGGACTCGCGTATGTGCAGGAGAATGTAAATACAGGCATGCTAACATACGTTTGATGGTTCGGTGCAGTGGGAATGTGAAAGTGGGAGATAACACTCCAGATGCGAATTTTGTCCCGCTCGATGAACCGTCCACCCATCCGTCGAGCTATCTACCCACCCATCTGACTACATTCCCCACAGGGCAATGGATCATTAAATTCCTGTTTTTTTCTTCCTTTCAACGTACAAATTGTCTCACGGGCTCATGGTGTGTTCACAAACAATCAGTCAACCACTGATTGGTGTACTTTCGTCCCACTGAATACACATGTGGAACGTATTTTGCGGTCATTCGAACTACGGCTGATGAACAAAAAAATGTGATTATTTGAATCGCGCTGTTTGTGAAATGACTGCTAAAATCGATGCCATTTCAGTACCAGATGCTTTTTGTTGTACCGATTAGGAAGCCTGTACCTTAGTGGGATGCTTTGGACGGTGATTTCAAATGGAATAAAAAAATGTGATCCTACTGCCTATCACCGATGAGAAAACACCTGAAACTGAATGAACTCAGCAACAATTTGAAATCCACACGAGAAGTCATGCCTCTGAACTCCGGTAAACAAAGCCAAAGCAGACTGGACCAGAATAAAAGAGAGAGAGAGAGAGAGAGAGAGAGAGAGAGAGAGAACAAGGATACAACTAACCGGTCAAGATATTCCAGGGAAATCCGTACCTGAAAAGCTTCTTCTGTAGAACCCCGCATGGAATCAGGAATAGGAATAGCTCAATCTCATAGCAGGTTAGTAATGCGATACATCAAAACATATCCAGAAAGACCTCAAGATTCTTTTAACCTTAGAGAAAAGCAGTCCCAGGCAAACATATCACATCCAAGAAAAGTGTAATAAAAAATCTGAAGGAGATTGTCAAAACCAAAGGTAAAGGAAACATCATAAATATTGTCAAATCTAATGACTGTCAAAAATTTCGTTCTCGTCCAAACGACGAGGAGAAAGTTAGCCTGACGAGTGCGTGAACACAAACTAGCTACTAGGATACACGAATCCCTTTCCGGATACTCTTCTCACTGGGATCAAGGGACTCACAAAGCTGTCAGTTGGTCCGGAAATATTTTCGAATAAACTATTTCCGGTGACTTTGAGATAGTACGAAGTCATCACAACATGCAACTTGTTGACAGTTCACATGGATGAACGATAATTGTCAGGGGAACGGGAGAGAAGATGTGGCTTGAAAGCACGCCGAAGATGACGCAATCCCTGTTTGACACACACACACACACACACACACACACACACACACATAAAACGCAAGGGTGGAATTTCCTGAAATTTCCACTGTATCTAAAATGCTGTGTTGTCTAATCACTTGTGTATTATTTTCCTAATCCTTATCAACATGTTCTGATGTATTCGAAAGTTTCACAATAGTAGAGTAGCAGGTCGGAGGCCGTTCGGCAATCGAGCAGTCAGGACGGAAGACGTTCTTCTACTGAACACACAACCGAGACATGCCAAATGAAAATGAATGCACTTTACATTCACGTGAGTTTTCGATAAAATCGAATTACCCTTACCGAGATGGATATTGCCGAAATTCAACATTCCTGTTTGAGAATCTGTAGTCGGAAAAATAATGTCTAACTTCGCGTTTCAAACACAACGAATTTTGATAGACTGGACTCACAAGGTGTATAGTAAGCCACAAAATGTCCCTCAAATCCGATGAGAAGAGACAATCAGTCCACCGTGGACAAATCTTCCAAGATGAGCTCGATGTTTGGTCTCATATTTGTTTAAACTTGAACTCCTAGAAATAGAGAGCGGAGGGGGGAGGGTATGTAATCTTTATTCGAGTATGTGAAATCATACTTTCGGATAATGAAAACAGGAAATCTATTGCCTTTATCCAGCCCATACTATACATTTGCTGGTGATTTGGTCTAGCAACGAAAAAGAATCTTGTGGCTGTTCTAAACTTTCAATGCCATTGAGACCTTCTGCTTAACGTAACCGTGTGCTAGTGCCTGAGTACAAGCAGAGGGGGGTGGGAATAGCTGGGCAAAACCATCACTTCATTTCTGCTACGTGAAAGATCTGGACATTATGGTGGACACGAATAGAAGATCCACTACAGGGAGCGAATGAGGCTAGGAAAGAATTGTTGAACCGCAGGTAACAGTATGATGTGGGAAGTCAGGCTTCTTCATGCCCTTGCACAAAAGCCATAGTTAGGCCGCTTTTCGATTAATACTTGTGGGTCTGATGACAATGCTTTCAGAAAGTACAAAAGATAGCCACCATGATGATATGGGAATGGCACATGGTCGGTTGACCGCGTAGTTTCTCTAGGAGACATCATTTCGGCTTCTGCCCAAAATCCGGATCAAGGCTTGGGCTAACGAAGTCCAGAACCACAGGACGAGGGATCGATGTTGTGAATCAATAAGACGAGAAAGGATTCCCGCAAAGCGGTGAATGGCTGTTTCATCAGTGAACCAGTCGGAAGAGAAGTTGCCTAGTGCAAATTTAGACCTATTAGTTGGTGCTACAACTGTTGGAGACAGTGATTCTTTCATCCCTGATGAACAATATTTTTTGAGCTGATAAACTGAAGTAGTTTGAAGGCAGTAGAATCTTCTCGCTAGATTTGGTGGGACGAATCAAACCAGCCACTAATATGGCCACTGAACAGAAGAGAAATCCGTGGGTGCAACAACTTTGCGAACTGGGCTTGTGTTCCCTGAGACCTAAGAGTACACGAGAGGGGATTCGATTGGAACTTCCACTATGAAAACGAACTCTTACGTAGAAACCGAGAGGAGCTATTTTGATGTGTCCCAGAGAGGCGTCTAAGGGAGCAAACTGTGGGACTTCAAAGAGGTCTTTTCGGGCGGCAGCCTACTGTTGAATTCTTTACCAACAATCTCTCACAAAAAGCATCTAGCGCCCCCTCCCCCTCTGCATAGTTCTTTAGGAAATCAGTCGACTGCTGGGAGGGCTGGGGAGAGGGACTCTGTACTCTCTGGGTTAGAGTGGCGAATACTAAATCGCACAAACCAAAAACACTCGTCTTCACCTTTCTACGACTGCTAATTCGTCAAACTCAGCTTTCCATGACAAAACTCAATAGCACAGTATTTTAGACTACATGGATTCGCTGACAATACAACTATACGGGCGCACAATTTACTCTAACGACCTGAACAGTCGGGCACACGAAGTATTTGTCCAATGATTCTGATTAAAAAAAAGAGTATTAAAAATGCGTAACTCACAGCAAGGCGCGCTAAAGCTAATATAGGTAAAGTACAGATGTAACTGCAGGATGTAGGTTGCTAGTGTGATTTTCGTTTGAAGTAAGTACGCAAAGTCCGTTGATGCTCTTGTTGAATTATAGCTCACGGTTTTTCCATCTTTTGTACTTTTACGGATTGGGAAAGTTCACTCCCCTGGGAAGATCGCTGCCCTAGTGTATTGTACATCTTGTACCCGCGGTGAGATCGAGTAACACGGGAGGCCTTATTATATGACCTGTTGTGGGGCTGTCTGGTTCGGTAATGGTTCCGTGAAATGGCCTGCCAAACGTGTGTTCCGGGGAGCAATGTTTTGGTCCCAGTGAACTGAATACCCCATGTGTCGTAAAACATGGAATTTTGGAACACTGTGATCAGCGTTTCTCCTTTGGCCGGCGGTGGTCAAGCGGTACCTTCGTGGGCTATGGACGTTCACGACCCGGGTTCGAATCCCCGCCACGGCCGATCAATTTCCCGCTTGGCAGCCTGTCATTGGTCGCGGCTCCCTTCCGGAATTCTTGCCCATTGTTGTATAGTAAAAAGGAGGTGAAGAGAGTTTCCTTTATTAGTATAACAGCAGGCTGTAGACCACCATCTTGATCTTGACTAAAGAAGGGATGTGACGCACCTTCGTCAGATGTGACTGTATGAGGCGACTAAGCTTAGCGTGAGTATACGTTCAAAACATGGTGAACATATGAATAACAACACAACCATCGAAAAAAACTAAAGTTTAGTTCTATTCGGTGACGCTTAGTAGCTCAGCTGGTCGAGCTCATGCCGTACTAAAGAGTGGGTGACCACTATGCGTGGGTTCGAGTCCCACTGGGGTCAACGACTTCTAACATATGCGTCGTTTAAATAAGTGCTAATCTGTTTATTACCAGCTCCGTAAGAGCCGAGTTATTTCCCCCCTAATATGCTAAGCCTAAGTGGTCAACGTAATTGACCAAACTAAGGTATTTGGAGAGGACCTCATAATTTCATTGTGAGTTATTGGCTGGCGATTTGAGAGGAGAAATTGCTTGGAGTATGTTATTTATGGGATTCTGAAGTAAAACGCTTGCTACAATTGACACAGTGTCCCAAAAATTACCCAATGGGGTAACCAGAGGATCAAAGATGGGGTGTAATAGTAATCCTTTTTGTCATCACGAACAGCTGAAGTTCTGACAATTCAATATCGACTAGGAGCACTTCACAAAACATGGTCAACCATAATTCCACCATTTTATGGCAATCACATGGAGGAAAAGAGATCTACCTGGAGTCCCGGTCCACTGTCATTCATCCCATCCAATCATATATCCGAAGACAAAGCATCTTTATGTAAAATCTACAGACTTTCATGAATTATTCTTCAAAGCACTTGTCTAGCTTACTCAGCTCCGTTGGACCGGCCCTTTGGACCTGAATGAAACTCAACCATAAGCAGATATCGTACTAACCAATCATAAAGTGATTCCCCTGTATCAGCACCCTGTGGCTGTCAATGCTGGGTTCAACCTCATTGGCTAGATACTGGAAAGGCAGGTATATCGGATTGGGCTGAGTGCGGAGGCCTTCGAATTACCGCCACAACTGATGTCGGCCAAGCACTTTGGCTTGATCCTAACACCAAACCTTTCACGGCCTGACCATATTTCCGCCGTTCTTGTAAAAATTAGGAAGCTAACGTTCTGTGTGTTACGTCTTAAAAATTCTCCATACCACTTTTTCTAATTCAGCTTTTTGTGTATGCCTGCATCCTACTACTTTGGTTGTATAGATTCCTTGTGATCTTTCCCAGACTGTTTGCAGAGGATATTAAACTTATCTCCAGGTGACTAAAGAATACTTCAAGATGCAGCCACGTACCGTGTGAGCACCTTTCTCAGTATTTGTTAACACAACACTCTAATGTTTGCCACTAGCTGTCTGGAAAGATATTACCTGACGCCACTCATCCACTTAACTGCAATCTTGTCAAATGAGCTCAAAATTCTTCTGCTCGGACAAGTTACAAACACGTACTCGCTCGTACAAAAGCTAATGAATGTCTTGTTATCCCCTATCTTGCTCGATTTCCATTAAAAGGTTGACCAAACTATTTCTGAACTAAGGGCAGTGCTTCCTTTAATTTCTTTTATATACTGTCTTTCACTATGTGTCGTGTGGTAATGTGACGACTGAGTATTCATCTCGCGGGGCGCGTAAGGCTTTCACTTGACTGGACTTGACAGTCATGCACACCCAGGTTCGAATCCCAGTTGGGATTCGGTGGGTAAGCTCTGCACTGCAGATGATTACCGGTATGCCAGAAAGAACAGAGTTCTTATTACTGATAACATTTCATGAATCTTTTCTAAGAGCTGCAGAAAGAAAAATAATTGAATTGAACTTTTACAGTAAACTCATACTCTTATCAATCGATATTTTGTTGAATCAGAGATTCACTTCGGTTCAGTCAACCACTTTTCTTGTGTCCGGTGGACAGAAATAATGTAGATCAAGTAATTCTCAACGAGTGCTTGAATAAAACAAACGAGGCAATCGTTCGAAAGCAAGCTCTACACAGACTGTGATGACCGGCCTAGTTATACAAGATGAGCGGGCATCGACCTCCAAACGTGTTTTGTGTACGATCTCGAGATGCAATACAAAAGGAAAACCCTCAGTCGTGAGGTTGTTTTGATGTTTTATATGTATATTGTGATCCCAATTTCTCACCTATATGGTAAACAAACTTGCGACTAACAATAACAGAACGTAAGAATATTCCAGAACAGTGCGAGCGGCAAGCAAACAAGCGATCGAAGGGGTGCGATCATTAAAAATTTGAGGATTCCTTGAGTGTTGGATATTCTAGAATAAAAGCACGCAACTAAACAAGGGGTTATATGGCCAGAATGAAGTGTCATCGTAAACTGTGGACAAAATACAACCAAAACATTGTTTGTTAATCGTTCATTTTGTCCGAGTAATCGACATCACTGGAATTTCGTCCTGTATTGCCAGTCTTTCGATAGAGTGACCTTGTGGACCTATTCCAATTGGTTGTTGATTCGTTGGTTAAGATTTCTATGCAATTTTACCGCATTATCATCTTGAGATAACGATGTTCGGAGCCAAAGACTGTGATTTGTTTAGCATCAATGAAATAAAATGTTGACAGTTTATGTGTGTGTGTGTGTGTGTGTGTGTGTGTGATCAGTTGAATTGAGCTTATTCTAGGCTAATCTTGGTTTTATCGCCCGACTTCTTATTGGCCCGTACTACGGACATTCGCACAAGTCACGTGGTCGAATTTCGACTGATCTTTTTCAATAGCACGCCGATCGCCATCCACACATCGAGCGAGGATGATGAAAGATTGTCTCTAAAGCACGACTGACGCTGATTAAAAGCTTATCATCACCGGGTAAGATTTTTGTCGAGCAGGCCACCTCCCCATTCGGTAACCTTTGACTTCCCTCCAAAAATATTGTGCATTGAAGTAAAAAGTTGTCATTATCAATGTTAGCAACTGAATCAGTACTAAAGTGGCTCAGTTGACTGCCCGCATTAGGAAAGAGTACAGAACAGCATTTTGCACAAGCACTTTGCTTCGGGTCTAGATTTTATCGGGTTGGTTTCTACCACAGAGGTCCGACCACCGTATAAACTGTCATGATTCACATACTCAGACAGAAACGGAGCGAAAGGAATTATTAAATTGATAACAAGTTTTATTTTGAAAACAGTCCTTATTGTCAAAATGATCGATAGCATCTGCAGTAGTTACCTCGATATGGCATAAATTTGGTTTAGAAAATCCGTGTGGACAGTGCTTATCCAGTGCACGGTAGTTTGTCATCTTGTCATTGTGTCCAAACAAAACATGAAAAATTAAATGCATCTTTCTCTGCAAAAACTTTTATAAGAGTTTCCCCGTTTGCTTAGTGAGCAACAAATATAGATTCGTATATAATATGATTCATCATGCAGCTTGAACGCTCAACTCACCATTGAAAACCATGGAAGCACTGTACAGCTGTTTCATCCTTGTTGGGAATCATCAGCAGTGCACATCCACCGAGCCCCCACGGGGACTCGAACCCGGGGTGAACGATTGTGAATCGAACACCTTAACCACAAGGCTATCCGGGCTGGCTCTCAACGGTTTGTTGAACATCTACACTACATGATATACCACCCTTCCGTCACTGGCTTCGAACGGTAACAACCCGCCTCCCACACAGCGATCGACTCCTATGATGGATGACTTCTCTATAGGGGCCTAAGTACAACGAAGGCATTCCGTTATGAACAACCTACAGAGCTTGGTTACTGTTTGCGATTGAGTTGTAGGAGATTAGAGTTGAGCGTTCAAGCTGCATGATGAATCATATTATATACAAACCTAATCTCCTACAACTCAATTGCAAATATAGATTCATTCGATTGTTCGCGAAGCAGGAATACTATGGAGGATGGGAAATCCACTGGGGGTTTTCTCATCCAAAAACTCACTCCGCGGGTCGGAACCAAACCGACGATCTGACCCTTATCAGGCTGTTGTCCAACCAGATGAGCTATCGCGGTACGGTCGATTGGACGCAAATAAAGCTAGTGAATACATGAAGATTTCAACTCTTCAAATGCTTGACCAGTTCTACAGATTTATCACTATGCTTTTTGGGGCGGTTCGTCCCAATGGGAAGTGGCTGTCGAGGCTAACTTGGTGACTAGAACCCGGACTGTTGGTGTGTGTAGCAGGAATAATGATTGCGTAGCACTGGACATTCATTTGGATTACTCGCATCCAACTGGTCTTACAGCGATAGCTCAGCTGGGGGGGCTGTCACCCGTTAACTGGAAGGTCGCTGATTCGAGTCCCATTATTGGTGGGGACTTATGAAGGCGAAAAGATCCAGCTGGTTTTGCCACACTCTACGTACACATTTCACCTTGCATGTTGCACGGAATTATCCTGACCACTTCATTCTATGCTAATATCTTTTACTTTTAGGCTGAAATGAAAGCATAGGGGTCTACAAGAATCATAGAAAAATGTGCAAACGTTTTATGATATTCGGCACAGTCCCGCTAGGGGCTGTTTAGTGAAAGACCTCAGTCCCGTTACCATAATCGTGTATAAGCATTTCGAAATATGGAGCTGGTAAACTGACCAACGGGTTCATGATCCTATTTGTTCGCACACGTAACGAGCCAGGATTGCCTGTGGCAGATTAAAGTTCAGCTGATCGTAAGGCTTTCCTTGGATAATTCGGTTAAGTTTTCCGAATATACTGTTTGCTGCCGGGCCGTCCTCAGTTAAGAGCAGGAGGTTTTAACAAATTATTAATAAAATAATAATAATGCCGGCATTTCCAATCACTTTTTCACCGTTCAGTTGTGACAAACTATATCTAGAAGCGTGGTGCGGTCAGTTGCAGGCTTCCGAAGAGAAGTCGGCCCGCAATAACAGGATTGGTACCCAAGAAACTAAGGTCTATAGGTCACTTTCACGACTATTGAATCAAAGCTGGTTATCGCATATGTGCACATTTAGTGAATAGCTCGTAATACTGAATAAATGCATCCTCACATGACTCTACAAACCGCCCGTTTCATGTCAAACTAGTGCAAGCTAGTTATGTATAACCTATTGTTCTTCTCAGCACTATTCAGTTTTCGCAGTTCAATCAAAGCGGTAATGCTATCATTCAGCTTGGAAGATCGGGGTAGCGCAGATTACACGGTTACCGAGTCAACTCGATGAATTGTGAAACACTGGGTCCCCTTTATCCAATTCATGAGAACAGAGAAAAGACATAAGTCGCGAGATGTAAAGCTTTTCGTTTACACTTGTCAACCAGCCAGCACTCTGTGCACAAAAAAGGTTGACCCAAAATGTTTGTTTATCCTGGCGTTAACACGACAGATCTCACTCTCCGCAACGTACGCACTGTAAGAACTTTCGATCGTGTCTACTTTACTGTTGCACTTACCCCCCTACTGTACCATGTATATATACTGACACATTTTACGTCTGCGGTTGACAAGAGTAAACGAAATGCTTGCATCTCACGACTTATGTCTTCTCTCTGTTCTCGATGAATTGTGTTTGTTGATTCACGTGGCTCTCAGCAGTAACCTTTCTCGGCTTATGGTATTAACGGATTCATCCCTCAGTAATGGTCCAAATACTGGAACATATGCTGAATCTAAACAGGCTGCTATGAGGCTATTAGCTGACGTATCGATAAACTACCCAGTATCGTTAACAGCAAACACGTCGTTGTATGTCCAAAATCGATGGCAAAGCTCAGACCAGCGAAGCGGGTCGATAGCCTAATCGGTTCGTGGCGAAACAGGACGAAACCATCTTATCAGTTGGGAACAGTCGCCTCACCGAACGGGGCTGAATCGACCCATCAGCAACCAAGAGTTGTTTTACCGACCGTAAAGAAATCAGTCATTCGTGGATGTAACCAAAAGGGCCAGTCAGATGACCCGGTTATGGACAGAGTTCCGCACAAGTGTGCTTCTTACAGTGGTTTTGACAGCTTGACAGCTTGGTTTTGTGTAATAAGCGAAATGGTTCGAAGGCAGAAGTTTCTTTCGGCTAGAGCTATTGGGACGGATCGTAGTAGTTATAATGGTTCAACCATGTGGTACGCATGCCCACTGGTGGACCGCTTTAGTGTGCATTATTATCCGAGATGGGCAATGGTTAAATTCCGGGTTGAAGAGGTCAAAGCATGATATGAAAAAACTGTGTGGAAACCTCGACCAGTGGGCTTCGCCGAGTAGGACGTACTACATTTCCTTGTTGGGATCAACGAGATCCTCTCGGCGTGTGCCTGGGGACTTCAAGCGACCTGACTAAGTACCGGTTGAGTACTAGCCTTCAAGCAATATCCTAGCTCATATAGTTTCCCCATTTCATTTATACTGTTCACTAGCTTCCCATGCTTCGGTTTATTTTATCTGAGAATAAATGTAACATTGAGGTAGCACCCGAAACAACACCTCCAAAGTTTGAGGTAAATGGCTAGAAATAACCAGGAGTTGTTCAAGCACTGATCAGAATGAGCAATGTGACATACTTATTTTGGGTCACTTTCTCCCAGACGAATGTGACAGATGAATCTGGATGATAACTGTCAGCGGAGTCACCGTCGAGCGACCGCACTCGACGTGATACACGTGCCAATCAATGAGGATGACCAGATTTTAACCAACCAGGTTTGTCCGAAATTCCATTGTAGGACTGCCAAAATATTTTTCGATGTCTTTTTAACTCGACCAAAACGTTGTCTATCAACTGTTTAAAATATAATGTCATGTCTATATTACCAAATACAAGAAATACCTTGGCCAATCTCATAAACCCGTAGTAGCCCAGCTGTGATCGTCGTGAACGTTGAACCTTTGCTACCGGGGTTCAATTCCCGTCACTACCACTTGACAGCTTTTCGTTGGCCAAGGACCTAAGAGCAGAGAATATATGTTGTTATCAGTTTCAATCACAATGTACAGATCGGGAAAAAACGATCCAGTTGAATATGGATGACTTAATTGCCTTGTTCCGGGTTCCTCTGATTGGCCGATTTTAGTTCTGAATGATGGATACAGAAATATGACAGACTTTCAGCTTATGGACGCTTTCGAAATTAGCACAAGGAGATTCCACTCTGCACGTGATAATAAAAGTAAGTTTTCGGGAAGTTGTGGCATTCCTCATGTAGTACGCCAGGACTAGTGTTCCTCCACTAAGGGTTGCGTGTTCGATCTGAAAAACATAACTAGAGAAAAATAATTCCATGAGCCCAAGGCCCAGTTACGGCATCAACAGGATCCAACAATGGCATCAGTCGGACACTAATATATAGCTGCCAACAGTTTGCTCACTACACTAAGATCTGATGGAAGTACTGCGGTGAACCTCTTCGTGAAAATGAAGATGAGCTGTCTAATTTTGTATAAACCCTTCAGATAAGAGGCTCCGTTTTTTCCTACAGTTTTCCTTTTGATAGACAATGCATACATTCCCTGGAGTCCGAAGTTTCCCCGTCTTTCTGACGTTGTAAACTACAGAATGATAGACAAAGTTGCCGTGGAGACGGACACGGAAAGCGGTACGCGATCTGCCGTTCTTTTTTTTGTTTTTATAACTCATCGTCGTTAACCGTGTCATTCATTCCGAATATCTGTCCCCGTCTGTTAAAGTTTTGGTGCAGCAGCACAAGCTGAGTCAAAACCTCAGATCAGATTACTGGAGAGATACCCATCAAAAATCTTGGTCGCAACCCAGTGTGCTGTCCTGGGTTTAGCACAAGGGTTTGAGTCCGTGTATGGAATATTCGTGCACTTCCCCGTTCACATCGGTTGAGCTCAACGTGGCCGGGAAAACCTATCCTCTGAAGACCGATCAGATTTTGTGGGAATTGAATGTACCAGTTAAACGTATGCAATGGTTTAGTTCGTACCCAGTAGACGTGGACCAAGGATAGAAAAAACAAGATGAGCAGGAATGCATTCTGTCGGATTTCACTGGTACAAACTAATTCACGTACAAAAGAGGACATGCTGATATTGGCAGATTATTTCTGAATCAGTCACAGGCGATCTCGCTGTATTGAAACATGCTTTACCCGAAATAATCTTGAAAAGAAAAGCCAGAGTTGCAACGTAGCACGATTTAATGTCCGAAACCATTTCGCTGCATCTCAACATGGTGCATACTGCAGAACGATACTGTTTATATAAGTTCATGTAAAACCATTATGTTCGACAAATATAGGGAAAATTACAATAGTCAAGTTACATCACCATGGTAAAGACACATTAACAAAGAGCTGTTTCTGCTGACACAATATAGGTTTCCATCGATGTATGGCAATAACTTCAGCAAACCTCAAAAGCCTGGTATTCCTTGCCACGTAAATGACCCGAAACGCAGTGCTTCGGTCAGCTGGATGTTGCGTCATCAGAACATGACGAGCGACGGCCGACGACGGGATCTTATGGTTTCGAACGTTGTCATTATGCCTTTGATCTGACCCTGATTGCATCACAAAACGTTGTACCCAATTTGGAATGTGTTCAATCACTCGGTTACGTAACTGCAGCTCTGTTCGACCCACGTAGGTTGCTCCGCAACTACACTGAAATTGGTAAATCAGATTCAATTTGGTGTACAGAGATGAACGTTGTTTCACCGAGGGTGTGGGGATCTCAATCGTTCGATGAACAATTCTGAGGTCAGCTGCATAATATGTTCGGGCAAGCGCTGATCCAAGTCGTCGTTTGAGCAAGCAATTGACGTCATCACCTTTGAATAGAAGACAAAGTATGACTAGTAATTTTTCTACTGAACAATTCGTTTGTCTGATGACTTTAGGCTTGCTGTGCCTTTCGGTAAACGCATCGGGATAAGCGTTTTCAGTCAAGGCTTCTTTCAGCCGTCGTATTTCGTTGTCAATCATGTCT